>CM061142.1:755988264-757296570 GCA_030789695.1 Scilla litardierei | reverse complement strand
TGGGTGTGTTGTGTAGGTGGAACATCGGCAGGAATAGGTTGGGCATGTGTAGAAGCGTGTACAGAAGATGTTTGTGCAGAAATAGTATAAGCAGGTTGTATAGGATTTGTGTACTCATACGATTCAGTTTGTGACATGTCCAAATGGTCATAATTAGGAGTTTCTATCGGGTTAGCCCGCATCATATTAAAGTTATCTTGCTCCTCAGTGTTAAGGTGGAATGTATAATACCTACGGTTTGGTGCCGACATTATTCTAAAAATATAGTAATCTGATTTGCCGGGTTGCGAGTGGTGTAGAGAGCAACTGATCGTAATAGCAGAGTGATCTGAGATGATGTTGATAGCGGAGGAAGATGAGAGCGGTATCGATTTGAGCCTTGATCTTGCTTAAGAGGGGTTGATCTTGCTTGCTTTAATGTATGAAAGAGTTTGAGAGAGTTTGAGAGTTTGAGAATTATGAAAAAAAATGAGAGGGGTTGACTGAAATTTATAGGATTTTTCGGTGTAAAATGTCCAAAATACCCATCCCAAATGGCCGTTTATGACCTTTGGGAGGGGTATTTTTGGTCAAATGACCAAAAAAGACCAAAAACCCCAATACCATTTGCTACCCACGCAAAAACAAAAAACAATTTTGTCAGGCAACGGTCTCAGCAGCAGGCTGCAAAATGCAGCCTGCTGCAGCAGGCGCGGGCCGGGCCAGGGGCGCCGGAAGCAGGCCCTGGCCTCGGGCCGGGCCGGGCTTCGAGCCCGGGCCGCGAGCTTTCGGGCCTTTTGGCCATCTTGAATCTGAAGACACATTCTGGATTCTCATAAAAACCCATTATTTTACTGTTGCATTACCTTATTGCTGTATTGAAAGGTATAGAGTGGAGATTGAGAATTCGTTCGTAGCTTCCAAACTTTATTCTCAAAATTCTCCGTGGATATTTTTGGTTCGAAAAAGATCTTGCTCGCACAATGTTGATGGAATGGTGCACTTAACCATAATTCTGTCAGCGCTGGAAAAGTCAAAGTATGACGTAAAATAAGCGACTCTTTTTCAAGTTGTTACGACTAATTTAGACCAGCCCGAATTACAACGGCCCACGGCCCAACCTCAAAGGAGACGCCCACCAGAGAAGACGGGCCCGCCCGGAAGGGCCCACGGACGGGGCTGAAGGCCCAGCCACCTCACCCTCGGGGCCACCCTACTAGCCCCCATTCGACCAGATTAACCACCCCTCGGAATCCGCGATCCCATAATGGCCATTAACGGACCCGTTAATGGGCCACCCCTCCACTACGCACGAGGGGGAGGAGGCGGAGGCGGATCGTGGGGACGTGAGAGGAGTCAGGACGTGGGGCAATCACGAGGGACCCTATAAGGGGAAGGCCAGGACGACGGAGCAGGGGATCGAGACTCAGGTAATCAACAGAGAGGTACTCCATCAACGACCTAGGCATTCGCCACTCCATTTTCCTCCCTCCCCCAAACTCGCGCCGCCTGGGTTGACGCTCCGGCTTCCTTACAAGCCGGAACTCCCCCGCCGAGTATCCTTTCAGACCTTGATCTGACTTAGGCATCGGAGGGGATTTGGTCGGAACCTAGGTCCGGCCTCCCTGACGAGTTTCCTCATCTGTCCAGGAAGAAGATACCCGAGGCGCCGAGGCTACCCCTCAGCGTCGGTCGGCAACCCCTGTCGTAGTCGTCAGTTGGACGCTGCTCAAGCACCAACCAACTTACAAGGCGCCAATGCTACCCCTCGACGCGGATCCGACCGAGGCCGAGCGTGACCCAGCCGAGGCCGAGCGCGATCCACCGAGCCGAGGCTTCTCCTCAGCTCCCAAAAGGCAGTAGACGACCCCAAGGGGCCCCCGAGTCGGCCCCCTTGACCACGTTGACCACACAGCCGACGGTCAACGAACTGTGGTGAGAAAACACCCGTAAACATCTGGCGCCGTCTGTGGGAACCCGAACAACACCCACGTAAAACAACCACACCGACAATGACACGGCTCCGCCCCCGCGGCGGAGAAGAGGTGCGGGCCCGGTGGTGGGCACTGACCAGCGCCGTGGCAAGTGGAGCGAGGCCGTGCCTCCCAGGCACGCAAACCGAGCGGTGAGCTTGGATCGTGCAGAAGACAGTGTTGAGGAGACCGGTGGCTGACCGTCAGCTTCCCGGAGTAGTAGGATCGAGAGAACACGGGAAAAGCCGGGATCGAGCGAAGCGCTGGTGGTATCCCTGATCGTAGATACCTCCGTGGTGCGGCGGCTGCTAGTCGACACCGGCAGCTCGTGTGACATCCTCTTCACATCGACTTTGGAGAGGATGGGGCTGCGTGGCGAAGACTTGGAGCCATGCACGGGGCCTATGGTAGGTTTCACGAGACACTCCGCGCCTATCATCGGGGCGATCCACCTCCCGGTCACGCTCGGGGGAGCACCCGTTTCGGTGACGCTGACTGTGGAATTCATTGTGCTGAGGGTCGGCTCGGTGTACAATGGGATCATCGGCCGCCCCCTCCTCAACGCTATCGATGCGGTGGTCTCGACGCTCCACCTGACAATCAGGTTCCAGACCCCAAAGGGGGTCGGGAAAATCAACGGCGACACAAAGGGAGAGAAGATCTGCTACCACCTGACAGACGAGAAGGTCGTCGGAGGGCCTGGCGATCCAATGGCCTCACTCGACCTGAGACATGGAACGAGGTCCACCCCGGTGGAAGAACAAGAGCAGGTCCCCGTCACGAACGTTGAGGGGAGATTCGTCTCCATTGGGTCAGGGCTGGATCCTGACTCGAAGTGCAAGCTGGTCGAATGCTTGGAGGCTAACCTGGACGTCTTCGCGTGGTCGACCGAGGACATGCCTGGCGTTGATCCCGGGGTAATCGTTCACCGATTGAACGCCAACCCCAACTTCAGACCCATCCGGCAGAAGAAGCGGAACCTAGGTGGCGAAAAGATGAAGGCAGCCTCTGATGAAGTAGAACGACTCCTCGACGCCGGTTTCATCCGAGAAGTCTGGTACCCCAAATGGCTGTCAACGTGGTAATGGTCAAAAAACCCAACGGGAAGTGGCGAATGTGTGTGGATTTTAGCGACCTCAACAAAGCCTGTCCCAAGGACAGTTATCCACTGCCACGGATCGACCACCTCGTGGACAGCGCCTCGGGATACGAGATGCTCAGCTTCATGGACGTCTACTCTGGGTACAACCAGGTCCAGATGGATCCTGATGATGAAGAGATGACGGCTTTCACGACGGACCGATGGACCTTCTGCTACAAGAAAATGCCCTTCGGATTGAAGAACGCGGGGGCAACCTACCAAAGAATGGTCAACAAGGTGTTTGACTCCCAGATAGGAAGAAACCTGGAGGTCTACGTCGATGACATGCTGGTGAAATCGAAGGATCCTGCTGACCATATCGCTGACCTAAGGGAAACCTTCGAACGGCTACGAAGGTACAATATTCGGCTCAACCCCACGAAATGCACGTTTGGGGTAAGATCCGACAAATTCCTGGGATTCATGATCACCAATCGCGGGATCGAGGCCAACCCCGACAAAATTGAGGCACTGATCAACATGCGGGAGCCGACAACCATCAAGGAGCTGCAGAAGTTGAATGGCCGCATCGCCGCCCTCGGGTGATTTCTGTCCCGGTCGGCGGAAAGATCTCTCCCGTTCTTCAAAACTCTGAGGAAGGCCATTGCCGCGCCAGCCGACGAGAGGAAGACAATACCATGGGATGAGGACTGTTCCCGAGCATTCGCCGATCTTAAAGAGTACCTCCGCAGCCCGCCACTCCTCTCCAAGCCGCGAGAGGGGGAGTCACTGAGCCTCTACTTAGCTTGCATGATGGAAGCGGTGAGCTCGGTGCTGATCTGGGAGGACGACGGGGTGCAGATGCCGGTTTACTACACCAGTCGTGTCTTGAAAGACGCTGAGGGGCGGTACACACCAATGGAGAAGTTAGCGTACGCACTCGTCCTCTCAGCCAGGCGGCTTCGACCCTACTTCCAGGCTCACACGATACTGGTCCTAACCGATTCCCAGTTGGAACAGAACCTCAAGAGGTTTGACCACATGGGAAAGATGCTGAACTGGGGGGTCGAGTTGAGCGAATTCGACCTGCGATTCAAGCCATGCACGGCCATCAAAGGGCAGGCCCTAGCTGATTTCATCGCCGAGTGTACCATAGAAGAAAGGACCCTCACGCTGGGAGACATCTCAGTAACGGTAACAAACCAACCTTTGTACTTACTTATGACTGACATCAATTCGGCTGGCCCCTCAGGCGACCAGGACACATGGATTATTCACGTGGACGGCTCGACGACCCGGGCGGGGAGCGGGGCCGGGATCACGATTCGGTCTCCCGAGGGGAACGCCGTCGAATACGCGCTTAGGTTCGAGTTCCCGGCCACCAACAACGTGGCCGAGTATGAGGCCGCGATAAACGGCTTGAGGCTGGCCCGAGAACTCGGAGCTGAGTACGTACGGCTCCTTAGCGACTCAAAGCTCATCATCAACCAGCTGCAAGGGAGCTACGAGGCACACGAAGAGACGATGCAGGGCTACCTGGCCACGGCCAAGACTGAGATGTCCAAATTCAAAAGGGCCGAGACCCTTCACCTCCCGTGGTCGGAGAATGCCCGAGCAGACGCTCTATCCAAGCTTGCTTCCTCCTCGCCCAGGGAGTTGGGTCGTACCGTCTATATAGAAAACCTCAGGAGCCCCAGCACTGAAGAGAAGGAGGTGATGGCGATTGACGGAGACCCCACCTGGATGGACCCAATCATCCGATACCTCACCCATGGGGAAACACCAACCGATGTGGAAGAACGTCGAACCTTGGAGAGGAAGGCGCTCCGGTACGTGATGCATGAAGGAACCCTCTACAGAAGACGGTGGACAAAGACGGATGTCCTCCCCTACCTTAAGTGCCTCGGCCCCCAGGAAGCTGACTACGTCCTCAGGGAAGTGCACGAGGGGACCTGCGGGAACCACCATGGAGGCACAACAATCGCCCAGAAGATCTTGAGGCAAGGATACTATTGGCTGACCCTGATACACGACGTGACAGAATATGTCCAGAGGTGCCAGTAATGCCAAAGGTTTGCCAGCACCGGGACCATTCCCCCTTCAGAGCTCGTCCCGGTCATCAGCCCAATACCTTTTGCGAAGTGGGGGCTCGATATCCTGGGACCGTTCACGATGGGCCGAGGGCAAAGGAAATACATGATTGTGGCCGTAGACTACTTCACCAAATGGATCGAAGCCGAACCTCTAGCCTCAATCACCTGGAAGAAGGCAAAGAACTTCGTATGGAACTCCATCATCTCCAGATTCGGAATCCCCCGCGCCATCGTCACCGACAACTGAAAGCAATTCGACTCAGCTGGGTTTAAAGACTTCTGCGCCGAATGGAAGATCAAGCTACTCTTCGCCTCGGTGGTGCACCCCCAGACCAACGGGATGGCGGAGGCCGCCAATAAATGCATCATAGAACCCCTCCGCAAGAAAGTAGAAGGCGCCGAAGGGAAGTGGCCTGAAGAACTTCCCGGGATACTCTGGTCTTACCGTATGACCCACAAACAAGTCACAGGTGAGACCCCATTCATGCTCACCTATGGCGCCGAAGCAGTGGTCCCAGTCGAGGTGGGCGAGGAGTCCCTCCGCATCCGACATTTCGACGAAGAAAGAAACGCCGAGGGTTTGGAGCTCGGCCTGTAGCTCCTGGGTGAACGACGAGAACAGGCCTTGGCCACCATCATCCGCCAGAAGCAAAAGGTGGCGCGTTACTATAATTCCCGCGTCAAGGAGCAGAGCTTTCGCCAAGGGGATTTGGTCCTTAGAAAGGCGGTCTTCTGTCCAGAGGTCGCGCGCAAAGGGAAACTGGCAGCCAAGTGGGAAGGACCCTACCAGGTGATCGAAGTTCTAGGACCCGCTACCTAATGGCTAGCAAACTCGGAGGGAAAGACCCTCACCCATTCCTGGAATGCCGAGCATTTGCGCAAATATTACCAGTAAAGCCTACGAGATCGGCCGCGAATGTAACTCTTTTCTTCTCTCTTGCTCAATAAATTGGTTTGATCCTGCTTTCCTCTTATAGCATGGCTGCGAAAAACCTCATGGAGAGGGGGGACCCTGCCAATGGAGTGTCCGGGTAGCACCACGCAAAGACAAGGGACGACCCCCAAACAGGCTGGTCCCCCCTCCACGATTCGCCGGGTCGGGAAACTCCCCGGGGCCGAACCTCGGAGTGGGCCGGCCACTAGGCGAAGATAGCCCCCCCCCCAACGAACGAAACAACTTGAACTGGCCGTAAGGCTGGGGCAACTCCCCCAGCGGACCAGTGAACCGACCGACCGTGAGGCCAGGGGCAGCTCCCCGGGCGGGTCGATCGAAGGGACGACCTTAGAGGTCGACCTCATCGGCTAGTCACAAGACATGGGGTCGTGCCCCAGGCTGACTAACCAACCAAGCCAGGGGCAACTCCCTCGATACGGCTGCACGTTAACCGAGCCGAGGGCAACTCCCTCGGCTCGTCGGCACGCCAACCAAGCCGGGGGCAACTCCCCCGATACGGCTGCACGTTAACCGAGCCGAGGGCAACTCCCTCGGCCCGTCGGAACGCCAACCGACCCAGGGGACAACACCCCCGGCAGGAGCGCCGACTCTTCTCCGTCAGAACTCAGAAGAAGGCTCCACCCCAAGGGGGGAGGTGAGCAATAACAGGCAAGGGAAAGACGCTTTACTTTCGGAAAATACGAGGGGCTACATCAAAAGCCTTGGTCCCGAAAAACTTAAGGACCAGGCTAGGGATCTAGACACTCCCACCCTCGCCTTCTCGGGGGGCCCCCTCAAGACCGTCAACGGGAGAAGCGCCGGACCGCTCCAGGATCTCTTCCTCTTCGACGGAGTACGCTTGAAGCTCCTCGAGGTTGATCTCCACGAGCAGGAACCTCTTTTGAACCTAGGCCAGGCAGCGGGCGAAGCCCTTCTCGAACACCGAGGACGTGGCCTTAGAGACAAAGGAAAGGGCATATTCCTTCACGGCGTCCTGGGCAACCTTAGCAAGGTCCACATCCTCTAGCTCACGAATCCGACCCTCGAGAGTGGCCACCTATCGTTGGTGATCAGATCGGATCATCTCGATCTCTTTCGATCTCGCGTTAAGCTGGGATAGGAAGGCCCTCTCCCGCTCTTCCGCCGCCTCCAGCAAGGCATTGAGTTCCTGGGCATCGGTCGTGATGAAAGGGGGCCGAATCGGCGCTTGCCTCAGCCGCCGCGCCAGGGGCCGCGGTGAGCGCGGCAATTCACTCCTCGGCCTTGGACTTCCCGACCAGAGCTAAGGCTTTTTCCTGGTCCGACTTCTCCAGGGCAGCGGAAAGCTCAGCCACGCGAGACTCCAGGGACTTCACGAGCGCCTTGGACAAGTGATCAGCCTCCTCCTTGCCTTCCCGGGCCCCAGGAACGGGCGTCGCGTCTGCCTCAGCCTTGGAGAGGGCCACAAATTGGCGCCTCATCGAAAGCCCAACAGAGGATAGCTACACAAGAGAGGCGGGAGTAAGTTGAAGATAGCAGCAAAAGACTGGGTTAGGGAAGAAACCCCACTTGTTGGCCGGCCTGTACCACGAAAGCAGCCAGACGGTCGCCACTGACCTCGTCCAAAGCAGCTCGGTCCGAGGAGAGACTGCAGTTCTCAGCCACCCGTGCCGCCACACTGCAGCCGAAAAAGACCGACTCACCCGCTCCTACAGGGAAGCGGGGACGGAGAAGATCCTCCTCTCCCGGAGGTAAATCCGCAGGGGCGGAGCGGAACGCACCTAGATACCGCTCGTATATATTAGGAAGAGGGCCGGGCCGCTGAGACGAGGGGCCAGCCCATGGCCAAACCGCCTCGGTCGAGGGTGGCAGATCCCGGTACTTGGACAATGAGGCACTAACCTCCCCGGGGAGAGTGCGGACCTTCTTAGAGACGCCATGCTGGGAGGAAGAGGGGACCTTCCTCTTCGACTTCGCGGCACCAGCTGCCGGGCGGTCAACACGTTATTTCTTCCGGACCGCCAGCACATGATCCCCTCTCCGAGAGGCGGGATCCGGAATCCCGACTTGAGGAGGAAGGGCAGAAGAACTGGAGGGAAACCCACCTGCGCAAGGAAAAGTCATCATCAACCAACCCTATCGGCCACGAAGCAGTGGCCACGGAGCATTGCCTCTGGAGCGATGAAGGACGGCAAAACTCACCGGCGGGCCACGTCGTCTTCCGCAGATTGAGGTCAGAAAAGAAAACGGTGACTTTCCGATCGCCCGGCGGGGTCGCCAACTGGGCCTCCACGGTCTCAAGTTCAGCCGCAGTCGGGTCACCCAGCTCCAGTGCCAGCATCACGTCGGCACTCCAGTGAGTGGGAAAATCCATATCCGACAGGCCGACAACGAAGAGATACTCCCCCTTCCAGAGCTTGACGGAGCTCGGTAGCCCCAGTATCAGGCTCTTCGAGGGCCGAGCGCTAATGTAAATCCAGGCCCCCGACTGATGGCGGCTCAGACGATAAAATTGGGAGAAGAGTCGGAGGGAGGGGACCACCCCCTTCTGGAGGCAGAGCATGGCGAACCCGCTGACGAGCCCGATCGCATTGGGGCAGAACTAGCATAGGGCCACGCGATGAGCACGCAGAAACTCAACGATGAAAGGATGAAGGGGGAACCGAAGCCCGAATCGGAAGCACACCTCATACACCCCAACTGCCTTCGGACCCGGAAAGCAGATCCGCTCGTGGGGTTCAGGGGCCCGGATGGAGTATGGGGGTAGAAGGTAGGGGGCGCGCAAATCTCCGGCGGAGGTGGCACAGAAGGAAGAAGGACATCCCAGAACCTCCGGAGGCACCCCCGAGGGGTCATCCTCCTGACTGTCGACCGCCGAGCCGGGGCTATCAGACGAGTCGACACGGACTACATCCTCTGGACGATCCGAACCGGGGGCAGGGGAAGACGACATGACGAGGAGCGGGAGCAGGATTAGAAAAGGGAGATGCTGAAGGAAAATCTGGCCACGTTCGACCAACGGATGTTGGTGCTCCTTTCCTGGTGTCTTTTGAATGACCTTGCACACGATGGAGATGAACGCAAGGGGCACGTGGCGACATCAAGGCGGCAGCGATGCTTCGAAAATTACACCCGCGGAAGTTCAAACGGAACGGTAATAATGACATTTATTTAATGGCGGAGCCTCGACTGACGCAACCATCGGATCATGAAGGAGTCACATCACCCGAGCCGCATCGACGGAAGCCGAACGGCCCGGGCGATGGGGGCAATTGTTACGACTAATTTAGACCAGTCCGAATTACAATGGCCCACGACCCAACATCAAAGGAGACGTCCACCAGAGAAGACGGGCCCGCCCGGAAGGGCCCACGGATGGGGCTGAAGGCCCAGCCACCTCACCCTCGGGGCCACCCGACTAGCCCCCATTCGGCCAGATTAACTGCACCTCGGAATCTGCAATCCCATAATGGCCATTAACGGACCCGTTAATGGGCCACCCCTCCACTACGCACGAGGGGGAGGAGGCGGAGGCGGATCGTGGGGACGTGAGAGGAGGCAGGACGTGGGGCAATCACGAGGGACCCTATAAGGGGAATGCCAGGACGACGGAGCAGGAGATCGAGACTCAGGTAATCAACAGAGAGGTACTCCATCAACGACCTAGGTATTCGCCACTCCATTTTCCTCCCTCCCCCAAACTCGCGCCGCCTGGGTTGACGCTCCGGCTTCCTTACAAGCCGGAACTCCCCCGCCGAGTATCCTTTCAGACCTTGATCTGACTTAGGCATCGGAGAGGATTTGGCCGGAACCTAGGTCCGGCCTCCCTGACGAGTTTCCTCATCTGTCCAGGAAGAAGATACCCGAGGCGCTGAGGATACCCCTCAGCGTCGGTCGGCAACCCCTGTCGCAGTCGTCAGTTGGACGGCTGCTCAAGCACCAACCAACTTACAAGGCGTCGATGCTACCCCTCGACGCGGATCCGACCGAGGCCGAGCGCGACCCAGCCGAGGCCGAGCGCGATCCACCGAGCCGAGGCTTCTCCTGAGCTCCCAAAAGGCAGTAGACGACCCCAAGGGGCCCCCGAGTCGGCCCCTTGACCACGTTGACCACACAACCGACGGTCAACGAACTGTGGTGAGAAAACACCCGTAAACACAAGTTATCGAAGATTTTTATATGAGAAAGAAAGGAATCAAATGTCATCATTTTCCCATTCTTATCTTTTATATTAAAAAATAAAAAATTGAGCTCAATTCTAATTTGCGCTTAATGCACGTGCACAACACGCGCAAAAAAACGAAGTATTGTAGGAGTGACGAAGTAGAGCAATTTCAGAGAATTGCATTGTTGACTTTATGAAAAACGGAAACTTGCACTGATTCCACCGAGTTGAGGCCTCCACAGATTGATGATCCTTTTTTTAACGGGCCAAAGTTGAAATTCATCTTTTCTTATGCAAATAGTGGGATTTAAACCTTGATGACTCTGATATCATGTTGAAAGTCCTCACCACTACACAATAACTCCAAAATTGTGATGAGTGTTAAGTGAAATCCTTTATACAAATGAAGGATGTTGATGTAACATTTGTCCTATGTGGTAATGTCACATCAACACCCCGCCAAACTTTCCCACCTTGGTCCCCCTCTATTTATAAAGTTGACATTGACATTTTTCTTGCCCCCCCCCCCCCCCCCAATTTACATGTTTGCCATTGGTATTTTTACCCCCTCTATCCCGACAATCCACATACTTACACTCACATTTCTTACTTCTTTTAGGTTCCACACATGCACCGCATCCTTTCCGTATTGATTTTTTTTTCGCAGCGCAACATTTTGACAGGTTATTCCTAGTAATTTTATAATCTAACATTTTATAGTATCGATATGTGTAAAGGAGACAAAAAGGTGGGGAGGATCTAAATAATGCAAGTACAGCCTCTCAGCGAAGTGGACGAGCATTGAATGAACCGGATTCATTTTTGAGGTGCATGTTGGATTCATTTGCTATTGAGAATTGCAACATACACTCCGATCTATAGGGTTGCATGTCATGATTGAGTGCCAAAAAAGGAATTATATCACACCCCAATGTCATTCATACTCTTTAACCATTAGTTTTTTTTTTTTTTTTTGAGTGAACATTGTGACTTGAAAGATTCACATTCGCCTCATTCTTCGAGGTGCATAGAGCAGTTCTAAAAAAAAGAAGGGGTTTAATGGTGACTGGCGAGTTAAAAAAAAAAGACGACGCAAGAAGCCCAGAACAGAGAAGGGGGTCAAGGGTTGGGGCTTGTTTTGGTATAAACAATAATGATGATGGGAATCAGGAATCGACTCCAGCTATGGCTTTTCGAAATTGAAGTTTGATATGAATGAATTGAATGATCACAACAAGCACATACGAGTTGCTTGGAGAATCGAAGAATCGAATCACCTTGCCTCTCTCTTTTTTTTTTTTTTTTTTGGGTTCAAGTTCGACCATTAGTCATTGGCAAGTTGCACCTTGATGCAGTGGTGGGCTGTTGAGCATGTACAGGTTGCTATCGGCCTATGGTCGAACGATCACCTGTACAAACCAACAATCGTTAATAAAATGTAATACGTTTAGTAAAACATGTAATGCGAATAGAAGCACTCGTCATCTTGATCGGGCCGGGCTTATTTGAGCCGCAAGTTGGGCCATTAGGCCTTCTAATGCTAGGTCTGCACCCACGTTTATTGAGAGGAACAGTGCTGAACAAGGATGAATGATGCATCCTCGGAGGTGCGCGTTTGAAGCCGAGAGTTACTAAATACACCGGGAACCCGGTGTAGGGAAGTGATAGGCTTTCAAATTTGAAAAAAAAACAATCAATTAAAAATCACGTCACAGCCTCTCACCTCAATCTGCTTTCTCCTTTAGGTAAAAAATCACCTCCCTACACCGAAGGCATCGGTGTAGGGAGTTGTTCTCTTGAAGCCAGTCCCCACCCAACATGTGATGTGACCCCGCCTCGATCCCCCAAATCATTTCATCCATTTTTATACTTTCGTTTGAATGGAACAATTTAGAAGGCAGCATGCTCATTTATTTTATCCCATTTAATTACCCCACCGCTAAAGATACCAACCGCAAAGCAAAGTATATCACGTGTTATGCCCCCCCCAACCGAACGCTGATGATTGATGATCAATGATTGTTGTTGTTGTTGTTGGGGGGGGGGGGGGGGGGGGGGGGGGGGGGGGGGGTACAAAATTGCTTGTTTATTCCAAGGGAAAGATTGAAGGGGACAGGCGACAAATGACTTTGACAGTGAAAGTCGAATGATCAGAGTTTACAAGTAAAATATAGTTGTCAATCCCCATCCCACTCATCAGACAGTCACACGGGCCCCCTTTGGGTAGCAGACGAAATTGAAGACAAACACTCCGTGTGATTTGTCCACAAGCAAACATCTTAAGGTGACGCAACCAATATATTAATCCTACGCAAGTCTCCGGGTTAATTAAACCGTGCGTTGCATTATCATTCTAGACTCTTAATCAATAGCGTGATGAAATTCGCATAGCTCTATCCCTCTCAGGTCAGATCTTAGTTCAAACTCAAAACTCATCTACTAACCCAAACGCTTTCCAAGAGCCAGATGCATAAACTTTATCTCACACATTGCTCAACATGCACGCATCGCTGCAAGTAGACAATGCCGTGATCAGGCAACTCTCAAAAGAGAGCGATACACCGTCTAAATTAGATCATTGTGAGCTATCAAGAGAGTTACATACAAGACACAAGATTATATGACCCCCAATGCTCGCAAAACCAAAAATACAAACAATCCAGTTCATTCGGGCATGTTCCACAAAGAAACATCTGAGCTTGGTGAAGCTGAAGGCACGTCCCCAAGGGTTGAGCTCCCAAATGGCATGCCAACCTCAACGGAAAACCGCCTGCAATTTAACACTAGATATCTACAGAAGAAACTAACCCACATGATCCACCCCCATTTGAAAAAGATGAACGCTAAACTTAATTACAGTCCCTCGGCTGGGAACATGTATGCCATCATGTATGCATAAAGGGCAAATGTGAGGAAACCCGTACTTACCATATGTTTCCCGAGGCCACCAGTAAAATGCCCTCCATCTGTTTCCCGGCAACTAAAAGGTGGAGGGGCAAGGCAACTGCTGAAACTATGAAAAATCATTTCGGGGGAGAGCAAGATATCTCAAATTTACAAGAATTACACTAAAGTTCGATTTCCTCTCGAGTTCCATATCATCCCCAGAGGCCAACACCGGGAAGCATGCCATTTTTTGTTTGTATAACTTTCAGTAACAAAGCATGAGAGAAGTGACTCTACTGCACCTGCCCCGTGCCTGCAGTCCCAAAAGTGCAAACTCATCAATCCATGTAATCACTATATGCGCAAGGCATTGACAAAATAAAAGAAACTGTAAGCTCACCGGACACTTATCCATGATGTAATACATCCCATTGTCAGTTGTGCTACGGCCACGAGGGTTGCTTGTCATGTCTCTCGTCCCAGGAACCACCTTCTCGGTCCTTCCTCTTCATGCCACCGCCGGACACTTGGTACATCCTTGCCTGCTCCTCCACAAATGCTTGTGAACTGGCGGAAATTGGTAGCTGTCTTGATGCTGAGGAAGGCAATCGTTCATCTTTTATATCTACGTCAGTACTTCCAGGACCAGTATTAAGATCAAGACCTTGTCTTCCCCATTTCCTACTGCTTTCAGACCCGGCAGCACTGGTGCTTCCTTCTGGAAGACTTACCACATATGGCCTTGCATAATGAGAGGAAACAGCGCCCGCTGGTCCCACAGGCTGAGAGGGAATGGCAGGGAAGCAGGCTGCTGCACCAGAAGAAGAATCGACATAGGGTGTAGAGGCACCTGAGAAGGAGGTTGAAGTGAGAGGAAAACTAGAGCCAAAAGGGAAGCCTGCATATGGGAATGCTGTAGCTGGGGGAAAGGCCATGGCTGGCGATGATGAAAGTACTGGGCCTCTATAAACATCTCCGCTGAACGTTCCAGCACCAGTAACCGAGCCAAAAATCCTCTGGCTCGCAGGAGCTGCAACAAACGGATAAGAATGCTCTCCTCTATCAGGCAAAAATGACGGTATTGCAACAGCCGGATAGGAGTTACCAGGAGGGAACCACGATGAGACATTTCCCAGTTCAGAATTGCCAATTCTGAGACCAGAAATAGGGGATAGGAATGGCACATTACTATAGCTCTTAGCATGCTGGCTTTTTAAGATAGCCTCTGCACCTACTTCATCAAGTCCCGGTCCATTGTTAAGATCAAAATCTCTTAGCATGTTCGCCTCCCCGTTAGGGAATCCTCCAGACAATGGTTTCACGGACATAAATGGTAATTCCAGTCTACCACTGGTGCTAGCTAAATACTGTCCATTATGTGTACCTTCATCAGCTTTATTCAAGTCCAGCTCTAGTCCTCCAGCACTTCGTGTGGGTGCATCACGATTGCTAATGACCCCCGACTCAGAGCCAGTGGTTTGTGGAGAACTCTGTGAGGCCATGTCTTCAAGAACCCTCTCGTCAGGCACATTAAGATCAATGTCCAGCAGAGGGCGACCCTGCTTTCCAGCAACAGCATCATATGACTGGACATCAGAAGTGTTAAGCTGCATCTCCAGCACTTTTCGAGGTTCTGCTGGCCTGAATGCGCTGGTAGCAGCTGACCCTTTCCACCCAGGCTCGCCCTTGCTCTTCAATATGATTTCAGGTGGTACAAATGGGCCCTTTGCTGGTGCGGCCACTGTGATTGGAGCTGGAGGGCCATTTGACATGGAAGATGCAAATGGAGGTAGATTAGGCAACCGAATTGCTGGTGAACAAATTGGTGCCATTGATGTGAACTGTTCATTTTGGTTCCCATGGTTCCCATCATCTCCAGAGAATCCCTCATTTAAATCGAAGTCAAGCTTAGACCCAACATCTGGTTCAGAAGCACCCAGAGCTGATGAGGCTTCTGTAGAAGATGCAACTTCCTCCCCTCTATCTGGATCTGCCCCAGATGACTTAGAAGCAATAGATTTCGCACATTTCTCAGATTCTTGGATTGGAACAGCTGGTGCTGGTTCATGGCAACTAGATACATGATTGTTTTCAAGAGTTTCTTTCCTTTCTAAAAGCTCATCAACCCGGATACTGGTGCCCGCAGCAGCTGACCCAGGCTGCTCATTACTGGTAGGAGCGGAGTTAATTTGTTCCTTCCTTGCACTCTCATTATGATCTGAATTACTGCCCTCCAACTGATCTGCCTTTTTTAACCTGCATGCATCAGCAATTTCTGCACAATGAACCTTGTCAGCAGTTGATGAAGGAATAGCATCATTGCCACTTGTGTCAGTGGCCTCAGCATGATTCTCCAGAACGGGAGGCTGTGTCTGGTCAGCTAAGTCAGCACCACTGGTCACTTTATTAAGTAAAGAGGTTTCATCGGCTCCCAATTTCTCAGATTGTTTACATGTAGCAGGAAGGTCATTGTCGCACCCATCACCCGAAGAGTTGACAGCTACATCTGAAGTTTTTGTACTTCCATCTGCAATCTTCTCCCGAATACAACTGATTGGCTTGTTATGATCTGTCACAGGCTGATTTGCTCCATCACCCTTCAATGCTTCCTTCACGTCTGCAGAAAAACAGGCAGCCAAACATCTATCAGCTCTTTCTTCTTTAGATTTTACCCCATGCTTAACAGAAAATTCTGCAGCTGTATATAAATTGACAGTGGAAATAGGAAGCTGTTCAGTATGCTCACTTGTCAATTTACTTTCCGGCTTGGGGGAGATGATTTTGCTACCACAGGTAAGGTGCATGCTTGAATCCTGCAACTTCTCGGAAGCTACCAATTGACCACTCTTCTCCTGCTTAACAGACTCATAATCTGCAATTTCGTCAGGCTGGCCACGGTTCTGAGCCCCACCATCGGCACACGAAAATCTAGACTTAGCCCCGTTGTTAGCAGAAGGTTCCTCCTTAGGGGAGCTTCCTGGAGATGCAGAGGGTGAAATCAATTCTGATTTAGATATTTCTCCCGCAGCCACATTCGCAAGTAGATTGATTCCGATATCATCCCCTGCTGACATAGGAACACTAGGTTCTGAGTACTTCTCACAGCTTTCAATCAAGGCATTCATGGAGCTAAAAGAATTCCTAGATTTAGGTTCAATTAGGGACGCTGCCTTCCCATTACCAGATGACGAACAGGCAGCTCTAGAGGCATCTATGGCCCTCCCAGTTTCATCAGCACGCCTGTGTTCCTCATCAGGGGCAGCTGCTGGTGATCGGTCACCCTCATCGGACCCAGCTAGGCCTTCTTTGACATCATTGCTTTGCCATGACTCTGCGTTAACATCTGTGGAAATATGAGACCGACAAGCATCACCTTTTAGTTTTATTTTTCGATCAATATGATCACATTTATCAGGAGCAGCAGGAGATGATGCTCTGCTACCTGGGATTGATGGATCCTCTAAAGAACCTCCACTAGCACTTCGTGCTGGGCTACGACCAGGGTTAGGAAGCCTAACAATCAACCTGCTGTGGCTGTTGCCATGATCTGCAGCAGGCATGTCGTGTGTTCTTTCGGATGATAATCCAGACTGACTAGACACTTTGTCCAAAGGTGTATTTCGGTTAACAGAGCCAGTCTTACCCAAGTTAGCTTCCTTCTGAACTCCACATATACCACTTCCCATAAACCCATTGCTTGACCTTCGGTGGCGAGACGAACCACCAGATGTCTTGTTAGCATTCATTGACCCAGCAGTTGAGCTCCTAGCATCTTCTTTCCACGAAGAACCCACTGTCTTTGCATGATCGCTGGAACAAGACTGGCTATTGTTCTGTGACTGACTTGAACTGCTGCTCTTCTCCTCTTTGACGGTCGCCAGTGGCAACTCTGAATTTCCACTGCTACCAGCTCCTTTGCCGGGTGAATCCTTTGAGCTAATTGACACAGAATTAGGCAAAGACGATGGCAATTTCAAAGATCCTGGAGTTACTGGTGTCGACTTCACAATAGCATCTGCATGGCCAGGCTTACCGACTAGGGTTTTACATGCGGATAATGACTGGGTAATAGTTTTGGCAGTTGCTTCAGTTGATCCCGAGCGCCTACTTCCTGAATGAGAAACTTCAGAAAACCCAGTTTTGACAGGCCATGTAACAGCCTGGTTAGATCCAACAGACTTTGCATCATTGATCTTTGTCATTTCTGCATCAACCCGTTTCTTCCAAGTATCAACAAGGCTCCTGGCTTTCTTCTGGATCTCGATGTTCTTATGACCACGCAAGTGATTCACAGACTTGCCAATGTTACAAGTCTGCAAAGCATTAAGATTTACAGGTAATTTATCAAGCGCTCGAAGCAAAGCTAAGAGAAGCTCCTCAGTGCTTTTATCACTTTCCTTCGGACTATTCCCATCACCAAACTTCCCTTTGTGAGCCTCCTGAAGCCATTCATCCAAAACAGGTACACCCCT
Organism: Scilla litardierei; assembly: GCA_030789695.1. Taxonomy (NCBI): domain Eukaryota; kingdom Viridiplantae; phylum Streptophyta; class Magnoliopsida; order Asparagales; family Asparagaceae; genus Scilla; species Scilla litardierei. The sequence continues at coordinate 757,279,008 of CM061142.1, read as the reverse complement.
AAGCTGAACAAATCTTCCAAGACATTCAATTCTTTCGGTAGCAGCAATCACATCTGCAAGAAATATCCTACCAGCCAAATCGATTTTTCTCTCATTCCTGTCAAGTTGCATGAGATGCACAAGCTTCTCAACACCTTCTGTAGTTGTTAGGGCCCCTTTTTCTGTAATTTTTGACATCTCAGCCTTTATCATGTTGTCAAGTCGGGAACTAGTAGTTTCAACATCCTCCGGCTTAGTAGGCCGCTCTCTCTTAATAGGTTCTGTTCCCTGATCACCACCTCGTTCCCTCTTCTTTCCCTTCGCTTGGGAAGGGAAGGAGGTACCACTATTCTGTACACTATCAGCACCCGATTTTAACTGCTGAGTTGAAGTTGGACCATTCAATTGTTTTGGAGAACGACCTCCGGGTTGCAGTGCAGCATGCATTTCTAGTCGTGTTTTGTCCAATAATTGATCTACTTCTTCCTGTCGCTCCTGAGAAATTAAAGATTGATATAGCTATACAAAATATCATATATATAACTTTGCAATAATGTAACGACTGAGTTTCAGACACTCAAAAGGATCACAAAACTTACATTGATATAGTCCTGGTCTGTTAACCACCATAAACACTTGTTTGCAATATCATACACTCGCCTACAGACGAATGATGATATCCCAGATGGAAGCTCAACACCCTTACGAAGAAAAGTAACTTTACACGGATGAAGCAATGAAGCAGCTGATATCACGTCCTTGTGGAATGAATAAAACACTTCGTTTGGTGCAGCTTCTAATAATGTGCCTTTTTGAAGCTTAACATCAGAAGGTCGATAAAGCCAATTTACACATAACTTAAGACAGTCATCCTTGCTTGTCGTAAACCACCGGATAATACCAATGAAAGGTGGGGCATTGCCAGCCTGAAACAGTGCACAATCACCTACTCGGATGTTGCGGCCATCCTGCAAAATAACAATAATTTGATAGAATTAGTATCACAATACTGTTTCCTCAAGAAACCAATGGTGCAAGAGAAATACACTTCATGAAAAGGTTAAAAGGAAACCAATGCAAAGCTGTGTGACACCATGATAATCTAGACAAATGCTCGATAACGACAGCTCCTATTTACAAGTTTAACTTGTTAATGCTTTGAATATCCCATCTAACTGTCCCATCCATTCTTCAGATGGTGAAATTTGCCATAAGATTCAACTTTGCAACAAATTTGAACCTTGCTGGTGACAAATGACATAAAATTTGAACATAGCATGCAACAAAAGAAAACTAATATTCTAGCCATAGTCTGCATAAGATTGAAGAAAGATCGAAAAATTAAGAACACCAACAAAAAGTAAAGAAATTCATATAAAGCAGGCACTTCACAAAACTAAATTCTACTCCTACACAATCATTTTGGCGCAAGAATAATCTCCAAACACAATGATTGATGATGGGAGTGGAAAAATAATTCTCTCCAAGTATGAGATAATGGGGAAAAAAATCTTTAAATAGCCAAATACAGAACGGCCTAAGTACCAGACACATTTAAACATTAGAATCTAAAACAAATGCCATTTGTAATTTAAATAGCTAAATAAATAGTCATGATTACCTAAGTCAACTACAAGTTTAAATCGAATGAGAAAAATAAATATCATTTTGGATAAATTATTAGAAATACTATACTAGCACATGAATTACAACAATATCTTATGCCATGCCTTAGCATTGCCAATTGTGCTTCACTTCCATTCAACAGCATAAGCTCAATACAATCATCATAAAATCAGATCCCCTTACCATCAAAGATCCCTACTATCGGATAAAAACAAAGGTCCAAGAAAATAACAGCTATGATGGCAGGTAAATGCATGGAAAACTTGCAAATTAAGAAACCACACTTCCTAAAATTGGAGATGCAAAAATACTCAAACGCAACCTATGAGTAACAAGAATTGGGTGTGCTAGCTGGCTTTCTTTCCTCTTTCCTCTTCTCCTTTAATTTAAAGTGTGAGAGGGAGGGTCTTTTTTGGTTTCTTTTCTTTTGTTTTGTTTTGTTTTTTTGTTTTTTTTTTGTTTTTTTTTTGTTTTTTTTTTGTTTTTTTTTTGGGGGGGGCGGATTTTTGGGTGTGTGTCTGCACGCGCGTGCATGTGTGTGTGTGAATTGAACAAACTTATGCAGTAAGAAAGCATGCAAGCACACAGAAGCACATGCGCGCACAGAGAGATATGAACAAATGTATGCAGTAAGAATAAAAATGCAGTTGAATTTTTCGTATGCTTATTTTTACTCGGAACAAGCTAACAATGAAGTTTAAGTATGAAATCTATGAAGAAGAAACATATTCACTGGCCTATAGCCTCATCAACATACACCAAAAAGAACAGATTGTATAAATATAGATTTGTACATAACCATGGAAAGGTGTGATCTACAATTAACACAGAGATGATTGCATGGCAGAAATGATAGGATAATAGTGTCTGTACACACTTACTAAGGGTATGGTGTTTATAACTGTAAATGTTACTCAATGTGTATTTGTGCATGTGCTTGTAATAATCACTATTAGGCATACGCCATCAAGAAAAAACTTATATACTAATAACATAAGCGTTTGTGCATAAATATGGAATGTCGAAGATGGACTAAAGAATGATAATGTAAAGGTGTCTATGCATAAATATTAAGATCATAGGACTGATAACTGTAATTGGTACAAGATGTATATTCGTGTTTGTGCTTTTAATAACATCCTTCAGACGCATACAGGTGGAATGCCACAAAAAATATACTAATATATGAAAGTACTGGCAGAAAATAATAACAACATAGCTCAAGCCAACCATAGTGTAATCAACTTCTATTTGCTACATGCAACTATCATATGGCTCATGTTGAAAAAATGTGTCACACATTTCATAAAATAGATGGAGGGGGGAAAAAAGAAAAGTTGCATGCTAATTGCAAATTGATTTTTTTTTGTTTTGTGTGTGGGGGTGTTTTTTTTTGTTGTTTGTGTGTGTGTGTGTGTGTGTGTGTGTGTGGGGGGGGGGGGGGGTGCGCTGCATGTTAATTGCAAATTGGTATACTATGAAATGGGACATGCATGTCCTTTATTTCTTCTTACGTAACTGGTTTCTCGTGCTTCTATAAGTTTAAAGAAGTGACAGTCTAAGAGTTGTCACTGGTCATCCTTTTATGAATTTCAGATGTGTACCTTGGCATTCTTGCTAGTAAGCTAGAAGTCATGGACAACGTTTAAATTAAAAGAAACTGCAGTAAAATAGCAAAGCATAGAACCCTTCACTACCTATAGAAACCATAGCTTCGCACGGATATCTCTTCTCATAAAACTTCCAATTCAAAATTGCATATGCCTACCAAACATATTAGTGTGAATTTGTATTATAACAACTAACTATATAGATACAACAGTCAAAAGATTTATACAGATATCAAAGAAATTTAAAAAGGAAACTGATTCATTGGTTAAGAACATTATTACTAGCAGTTCCATGTTACTAGCAAGAAACATTAACCATTGATTGCCCATGCTTATTTTGACAGGGTGATTGATATCATCACATAAAAACCCACTTCTTTGCTAAAATAATGCAAGTAAATATGAATGTGCAATTGCTAGGTAGTATTAAGGAGATGAAATGGGCTGTATTCTAGTTCCTGACCTTATACTATGTCTCAACATGAATGCAGTTCCCTGGAGCAAATCATATCTACTTATCCTCTACTATTCTGTTTCTTAGACTAGAAGCTGGCAAAGAGGTCGACATGTTGTTGCATGAACCTAAACTGCATTTGTAAGATAGATTCTTATATGAGCCTGCTTGCCCCGAATTTTTCAGGACTCTGAATGCAAAACAGGTTGATACCAATCCAAAAATTTTATCAAAATCCATATGGGACCTATTCAACAAGAAGTGCACTCTATCGCCATCTACCAGTTAACCAGAAAAGGATAACATAAAGATGAGATATCCAAGGACAATGTTAATTGTTTTTATTAGTTTTCAAGTCAAATGTCTGCACGGTACAATGCCACTAGAACTGTAATTGGCAAATGCTATGTAAAGTAACGTATTAACCAGCGGCTTAATAACTTACTCGAAAGGATGCCATTGTCTCTTAAAACTTAATAGGAAAATGGCTGACATAAGCTAAGAACCAACTTTATAATTTCACAGACAAACAAAAAGTGAGTTATAGCCATCAAGAAGAAGATGAAATGCATTGCAATTAAATGCTATCATGAGTCAAGTGGTACGATTAAAGCTAGTCACCACATGAGACCACAATATTCACCCTGAAGTGCTAACATGAAGATTACACATGACAATGAACCGTCACCATGGGAAAAGATTGATTTGGCTTTGTATGACACCAGAAAGGACCATGATAATTGGAAAATTAATGAAGGAACTATTGTCATAGGTGTCAATGGTCAGAAATGTATGAGCGACAGCAAATACCAATTGTCAAGAACAGAGGGAAATTTTCAAATAATGATATAACAAGCGTTATATCTTCCATATAATGATAGCATGTTCTTCAACACCAATGTTTAGGGGTTCTGTTTAAAGTCTCAAGCATAGCTGGCCACCCTCGCGGTTTGTTTGTTTGTTTGTGTGCGTGCGTGCGCGCGCGGGCGTGTGTGTGTGTGTGTGTGTGTGTGTGTGTGTGTGTGTGTGTGTGGGGTTTGAGATGTCAGTCTATAACCCTTGCAAACTGTAAAAGCTCAGTAACCAAGTGATCTTACAATTTGATTACGTGCATACACAACAATTTAGACCAAACTAGATGAACCCGGCTCCCCATCAAACCCCAAAAAAGGATGATAAAAAACATGATACTAGCCGTCAATGGTCCAAACGGGAAATTACCAACCAAAACGAAAATGCACATTAAAATTCTTATTACCTAGGCAGGTAAGGAAAACCACCATATGATTGCCAGGTGAGAAGAGAAATCAATGAAAAAAGGACAAGGTTCACCAGTTTAGTCAAGGTTCAGCTAAGAAGATGTTGCAAATAAGATGAAATTTGAATCAAAGTTTTTTTAAAGAAAGTAAAGGTGAGGGGTGAAGTGAATATATGGATAGCAAAAGGCAATCCTATAAACTACTGCTTGTATTTAAAATTCATTTCTCACCAAAAGTCGAATGATTACCATTAAGTTCAACCACCTATAAAACAGAATACCCCAAAAAGTAGGAATTTTCATCAAAACAAAATTAACGCTTCACTTCAAGGAAGAAGTTAATTAGCTTTGAAAACTCCTCTGGCTAAATTAGTTGTAGGAAAAACAGCAGTCGACAATATACAAATTCATATTCCACCACATTGTGCATCAACATTCTAAAGTTTCCTACTCAGAAATACTACCAATGACACATAAATTGCAAAAGGAACCAAAACAATCGAATAACAACTGAATCCCATAGACTAAGATTTTTATTTATTTATTTATTTATTTAATTTAAAAAAAACCGACATCAAATAAACATATACCGTCCGAGTCAAAACACAAAGGAACCGTACAATTTCTAATAGCTAGTTTCCCAAATACAGTTCAACAGAAAATCTTATCTAAATGGAGCAATTTAAGGCGGCTTAAGAAGCAAATAACTACTCAAATGCAAAGTTCCTACGGTAAAATTATGGCTTCTTAAGAAGCAAATGATTACTCAAATGCAAGGTTCATGGCGTTTCGGTCAGAATCTAGCTCCATTAGATATTCAAATCTAACAAAAGGCTGAGATTTTTGAACCAAAAATTGAACAAAGTCAAAAGATATTCTGACAAAACCAGTGTGAATTCAACGAATTAACGTCAAACGCTAACGCATACCCAATTTTTTTTCTTTCACCTAATTGGGTGTCCAAGACAATATCCATTCGTACTGTAATCCACTCCCATCAAGGTAACCCTTCTACACAAAAACCCTACTCGAACATCAAAAGCTCCCTGCTAGATAAAAATGTTACGATAAACATCAGCAAGACAGAAAGATTTCCTCGTTTGTATTCCCACAATTCGCAAGCCGACACCATTTTTATCGACAAACGACTGACATCCGAGACCATCGGGCCCCAAATCGAACGACGGGAAACAATTTCCCGGTCACATGAATCCAATCAATCAAAAGGGGCGTCTTTACCTTGAGAAACGAATCGACCGAGCACGTAACCGAGGAATCGGGCGGGGACGTAGACGACGACGGTACGACTACTGGTGGTGCTTGCGGTCCGGGAGCAGGGACAGGCCACATGTGCCGCCTCCGCCGTTTACAATTCTCACCTTCCCTTCCATGCATATCCCTTCATCATCTTCCCTTCTTGTTAGAACCATCAATTCCAGATATTTCCCCCAAATTAATTACTCGATACCGAAACCCTAGAAATGAAGATAAAATCAGAACAGCGACGGCAGCTGCCCAAAGCCTAGATCCGGCCGGCGCCCGCCCATCAACAAGCGATAAATATGAGCCCCTCTCAAACCCTAATTCCCACCTCGAGAGATGTTTGGATCGGATCCAAAGTCTGCGGATACTGGAGATGCGATTCGAGGGTGAAAGGTAAAGCCGAATGAAATCAGCGGCGAAATCGAGGCGATTTCACTGATATTTTTGTCCCGAATTTCGCGATCTGAGAGATAGAGAGATGAGAAGGAAAAAAAATGGTAATTTTAGACGGAGAGGAGAGAGAAAAAAGAGAAGCACAGCTGCACAGACGCAAATGTGATGGGTGTAATTGGTCGCGTAGCGGGCAGGTCGGGCGGGTCGGGCGGGTCTATCGGGCATGGAAGAGAAAAACCGAGAGAGAGTCGGGGGACGTTTTGTACTGATTTGTCTTTGGGCGACGGGTGGATGCCTTGAAAACGAAGGGGTTGTCGCTAACGTGCGCGAACATGGATGGATTGCGGGCAGGTGGCCTAGGGGTGGCGAATCGCCGCCAGGGCAGGGCCGGGGTTGACCCCGGCAAGCGGAACGACCGGCGATCGTCGCCGTCCGCCCCCGTGCATTTTTGTCCACGGCTGACGCAAGTTTTGCATTCGTGTATGATGCTAATGTGCGCCTATGAATTTTTTTAAATTAAATTAATGCGGTTAAAAAAGGAGAATTGCTATTGACACCCCTATGCATATGGGTGCCTATTAGATTCAGTGCCAAAGTTAACTTTAAAAGGATAAAATCTTGATTGATTTGAAAATTAAACAAAAAAATTTCTAATTTTGGAATATTAAATTCCATGCACCCCTATGAGATAGGAGTGCAGACAGCATCCCTCTAAAAAATTTGCGCTCAATATGGCACGAAGAACAAAAAATTTTATTTATTTAAACTGAAAAATGTTGTGAAAAAGAGATGTTCAAAAGTTTCATGAATATTTATATGGGAAAAAGGATACAGAACATATTAAGACACGAGTTAGAGAGAGACAATCGGGAAAAAAATAAAATAAAATAAAATAAATGCATTGATATTGTTCTGTTATGTTCGATGGACCAGGTGTCAGAATACACGCAACAGTTCACGAAGATTTTTGTTTATATAAAAATAACTATAAATATAACCCGTGTACACAAGGCGCAAAAAAAAAATCATACAAACAGAATGTGGTGTACGTGTGCAAACGATAAGGAGTGAGAAGTATTGGTGTGTGTCTCCGTAACGTCGGGAGGTAAAATGGGAAGTTTGTTTTTGGGTGTTGTTTGAACTTGGGTCTGTTTTTGGGTTCTTTTTGGGTGGTTTTTGTTTTTGGTGTGATGTGGAGGATGATGTGAATGAGGGGTTCACCTTTGTCCTAGTCATATCTTATCTCACTTCATCAATTGTATAAATGGTTCTCCTAAAAAACCCCACGAATAGGATTGCACACAGTGCACGACGTGAAAAAAGCCCACGAACAGTATTCGGCGTACACGCACAACTGAAAAGGAGTGAGAACTGTGTTTGCATATGTCGGTAGCGTCACGGGTTAAAAGGACCCCAAAACAAAGCCCAAAACCTCAAAAAAGGTCGGTTGACTGGGCTGGATTGTCCCAGTCACTTGAGACAAACCCAGTCAACAGCCCTCAATTGTAGTTCGCTGGGAAGCTACTGCACATGTACTAGAGGGGGGGTGAATAGTACTTTTAAATAATAAGGAGAGTTATTCCTAATTATCGTGCAATTAACAAACAACGTTGCGGAATAACTACAATCAAGAATTAATGCAAACGCAAACACAATGGTTTAATGGGTTCGGATCCACCCAAGTCTCCCCGACTTGTTCCCGGTGATCCTACGTCCCAACCACCCGGATCCCTTCCGGATACTTGAGTTAGAAACCCTAACTCAAGATTTCCAATATGAACACTTGCAAAAACCTCACAAGCGCAATCGACCTACAATCGATGACCGTGACTCCCACAACCCGGGATCACGCAAAACCTCTCACAACCGAGAGTATACAATTCTAATATAACTGAAATGAAATGCTTACCAACAAAATACATATGCCTTGAGATTTCTTACCAAATTAGGGCAAAGAGGATTTTGATGGAGGAAGAGTCACCAAACCCTAGCTTCAAGAAGATGACCAGCAATGGAAGCCTAGGGATGAGATGGATGACCTAGAATCAAGCCCTTGGCTTGGAAGGCTCACAACCAATGAATCTCTCTTGAGGAATAAGAGTGAGGGAGAGATTCTTTGAGAATGGGAGAGCTTGAAGATGAGAGTTGAAAGCTTCTCTTTGAATCAATAGAACTCTGAAATAGCAGCCTTGGATCCTATGAAATAACCCCTTCAGGTATTTAAAGGATCAAGGGAAAAGGGAGAGAGAAACGTCGCTTTCAAAACTCCAACGGATCTAAATCTGAAGCAGACTAGTCGGTCAAAGAACAACCACTGACCGACTAGTTCATCAACTAGTCGGTCGGTGAAACAACATGAACCGACTAAGAGGTGAACAGTGAACAGATGAAGATTTCAGACCTAGATAACTAGTCGGTCCAAGAAGACTTTCTGACCGACTAGTTTCACAACTAGTCGGTCGGTCAGTAAACTTAGACCGACTAAGAGTCAAAAACAAATAGTCTGAATACAAATGATTTAGTCGGTCCAAGAACAAATGTTGACCGACTAGATCAATAACTAGTCGGTCGCCAAACGTTCTTAGACCGACTAAGCGATAAACAGTAGCTTAGGAGAAATTTAGTATGAACAGTAAGTTACAACTAGTCGGTCAAAGAAGCATCACTGACCGACTAGTTCACAAACTAGTCGGTCGGTGAGTCAACGTAGACCGACTAACTGTAAACAGTAAAGTCCAAGAAATTAGAGAATCAAACTAGTCGGTCCAAGAACAGTTGCCGACCGACTAGATCACCATCTAGTCGGTCAGTACTTGTTCTTGTACCAACTAACATGCACTAGAAGTCCGAATCGAAGCGCGATGCTTCGGGGAAGTTAGAATGGACTTCAACTAAGATCCTAGAGCTACGACATGAGCGTTATGAAGATAGAAATGTAAGAATTACTCAAGGCTTAACATTCTATAAATCAAAGCTAAAAGACTATGAAATAAACCTTAACGATCCGTCTTCAAAGCTTCAATTAATTCTTCATGACTTCCAAAACGGCGCAAGAGCTTCAACGAAGCTTTAGGCATGAATACGAGCTTTGTGAAGAGTTGAGATGTTGCTTTGAATGTTCTCGTGAATTTGGCGACGATCTCCAAAACTGCGCTCACAAATTGTTAGTTCATGATATATTTATGTTTGCTCATCATCCAAAACCAAATCCGGGGAGTCCAATACTCAACATTCTCCCCCTTTTTGGTGATGACAAACCAACATAAATAATAATCAAAAATAATGAACTAAATGGAATATACTTACTCCCCCTGCATTGATGACACATTAGTTCCATATGAAATAATAAGCACATACATCAAGCAGACGAGGAAAGTAAAAAATTCAAATCCAATATTTGAGATTTAGGTCTTAACTCCCCCTGAATCTAACATATCAAATTAGATTCATGGTAAATTATCATTTAGCACATGCCATTACCATTATTATATATCTCTCCCCCTTTGGCATAATCCAAAAAGAGCTGGAGGAAATCAAAAAGAATAGATCATGGCCAAATAATTCATTAAGCATGGGAGTCTAGGAATACGACCAAAGCCCAAAATAACACCAATGCAAAATATCAAATTCAAAATACCGAATAAATGCAAAGCGTGTCAAGGAGACCAAAGTCGAAAATCGGAAACCGAAATCATAAAATCATCGGTAAAAATCGGAAAACGAAATCACCAAGCCATAGGCGAAAATCGAAATACGAAATCATCAATCCATAGGCGAAATACGAAATCCGAAATCATAAACTCATCGGCGAAAATCGGAAAACGAAATCACCAAGCCATAGGCGAAAATCGAAATACGAAATCATCAAGACTCAAATCAATTTCACTTATTGAGTTTTGGAACATACTCTCCAAAATCAATAGAATGCATGGAAAACAATTCTATGTTTCCATAGAAAGAAATCTATTAAATCCATAAAATCGTCGAACGACGAAATCAACATCAGAGACAAAAATAATCCGATGTGCATACCAAGTGTAGCAAAATGATACCAAATGTAATATATTCTGCCAATGGATACCAATATGAATCAAAAGTATGAACATACTTAAGCTCCCCCTACTTTGGTGCATCACTTAAGCACCAACAACTCCATTTGAATGAAAATCCTTGCAAATCACGGAGTTTGTAGGGTTGGTATCCCATGGTGAAGTTAACCTAGAGAATATTATTTTGGTATCCAAAAAAAAAATCTATTTGGATCCAATGGGTTAGGCAATAAATTTAGAGAACTAAATTCAAAATAAATGTAACCCATTCTTACCACAATTGCTTTGGTACCCAAAAAAAAAATGAAATTGAACTTATGGTACCAAGCAATGAATGGTCAAAGGAAACTAACCCTTCGGAAACCAAGTCCACGAAGAACTTGATTTCCCAACATAATTATCATTCAAAATAACATCATTAATAAACGATTTCACATACAAATTCTTATTATGCATGCTTGTGTTCTTCGGACCCCAAATGGTGTATGTCTTGGGAGTCCTAATCCTATTGGGAACATGCATATGTTGTTGGTTTCTATGTGATGCATGTCGTGGGTAAGCATATGGAATTCGATGCAATGGTGCATGATGATAATTATTCATATGAGAATGAGGATGAACATATGAATGTGGAGGAACACGTGCATGAGTGTGTCTCACATGGTGTGCACGTGCTCGTGGGTGCGGAGCATAAAAATCATCATTTGTGCTAACATGTGGGGTAGGTTGTGTGTTCCTACGTGGCATGGTATACATGTAAGCATGACCCTTCTTTGGAGGTCCACCCAAAGTGGGTTTCTTGCCAAAAGGGGGCGTGTTCCTAGCGGAAGCACCATTGGTAGAAGATCTACCCATGACGTGTTTACTTCCACTAGTAGAAGCATCGGAAGATGGCCTAACAAAGGTGGCGAACGATTTGGATGACTCTCCCATCTCATACCCCAAACCAATGTGATGATTGGCCGGAAGTAAGTCATTTAGGATATCATCCAACTTGCCCTTACCTTTGTTGAATTCATGAATTCGGCCTAATGTGCTCTCATGCTTCTCGGTGAGAGAATGCAAAGAAGCATCCAAAGTGGACACTTGCGATGCGAGAGCACAAACACGTGACTTGAGATTTTTATTCTCAATACTCAAAGTTGAGATTTGAGACGTCAAATCCGCTATCACATGTTCATCCGAATCCTCGATATGAACATGCTCAAGTTGAGACTTGAGATTTTCAATCTCATTTCTCAACCCATCAACAACGGTGTCGTTGTTGACGATGAAAGGCTTAGGCGAGTTTTTAAGACTATCTAATTCATTTTTAGTCTTCATAAGCTTAGTAGCCATATTAGAAAATTTATTCCAAAGTTGTTCATTGGCTATTCTAAGTTCATCATTGGTTACCTCTCCGCCTTCATCCTCGCTTCCATCCTCGCTTTCATCGTTGGATGTGTCTTCATCACGATCCTCTCTTCCCATGAAGCACGTGTGTGCTTTCTCCACACGTTCATCATCCGACTCTCCACTAGAGGAGTCCTCAGAGTCGGTGAATGTCCCGATAAGTCCTTTCTTGTGCTTTCTTGACTTGTCGTGCTTGGATGCCTTCCACTTCCCCTTGTGTTTGTAGAGAGGACAATCCGGCTTGATATGTCCTGGCTTGTTGTATTTGTAACACACGGGAGTAGAAACATTAGTCGAAATAAATTTAGATTTACGATTCAACTTACCTTGTCGGAAGAATCGGATGAATTTCTTTGCCATATTGGCCAATGCTTCCATGTCCAATTCTTCGTCCTCTTCTTCTTCTGAATCTTCATCATCGGTAGATGGAGCGGCCTTGAATGCAATTCCCTTTTTCTTTGGCTCGTCTTGCTTCAAGTACGCCTTCATCTTTTCCTTCATTCGGATCTTACTATCCTTGCGTACCTCGTAAGACAACAAGGTACCCATTAGTTGTACGACGGTATATTTATTCATGTCATTACCTTCCTCGATGGCATAGGTACGCTTTTCCCAACATGATGGAAGACCGTCGATAATCTTCGCGACTTTCTCCTTTTGGGTATAGACCTTCCCAAGAGCTTCCAAGTCGTTTGATATATCCACGAAGCGAGCGTAATATTCCTTCATGGTTTCGCCCTGCTCCATATGAAACAACTCAAATTCTTTATTAGCAACGACGAGTTTAGAATCTTTTACCGTACTCGATCCTTCGTGCAATATGAGGAGTTGGTTCCATATTTGATATGCACTCTTACATGTGCATATCTTGTTGAAGTCCTCGGGCTCCAACGCACAATTCAAGGCATTCATTGCCTTGGCATTGGCTACTTCCGCGGCGACCTCCACGGGAGTCCACTTCGCGAAATCTTCTTCGGAAGGCTCGACATACTCCGTCATGGCGGCTCTCCATAGTGAAGCGCTCCGGAGGAAAATTTGCATCCGGCATTTCCAGTACCCGTAGTTGGTACCGTTGAAGTGTGGAGGCCTGACGGAGGATAGTCCTTCCATAACTGAAGAAGCTCCATCGCGATTCTTGAAGACGTTGTAGTCGTTGTTCGTCATAGCTTTGAACTCGTAGCTTTAACCTTGGCTCTGATACCAATTGTAGTTCGCTGGGAAGCTACTGCACATGTACTAGAGGGGGGGTGAATAGTACTTTTAAATAATAAGGAGAGTTATTCCTAATTATCGTGCAATTAACAAACAACGTTGCGGAATAACTACAATCAAGAATTAATGCAAACGCAAACACAATGGTTTAATGGGTTCGGATCCACCCAAGTCTCCCCGACTTGTTCCCGGTGATCCTACGTCCCAACCACCCGGATCCCTTCCGGATACTTGAGTTAGAAACCCTAACTCAAGATTTCCAATATGAACACTTGCAAAAACCTCACAAGCGCAATCGACCTACAATCGATGACCGTGACTCCCACAACCCGGGATCACGCAAAACCTCTCACAACCGAGAGTATACAATTCTAATATAACTGAAATGAAATGCTTACCAACAAAATACATATGCCTTGAGATTTCTTACCAAATTAGGGCAAAGAGGATTTTGATGGAGGAAGAGTCACCAAACCCTAGCTTCAAGAAGATGACCAGCAATGGAAGCCTAGGGATGAGATGGATGACCTAGAATCAAGCCCTTGGCTTGGAAGGCTCACAACCAATGAATCTCTCTTGAGGAATAAGAGTGAGGGAGAGATTCTTTGAGAATGGGAGAGCTTGAAGATGAGAGTTGAAAGCTTCTCTTTGAATCAATAGAACTCTGAAATAGCAGCCTTGGATCCTATGAAATAACCCCTTCAGGTATTTAAAGGATCAAGGAAAAAGGGAGAGAGAAACGTCGCTTTCAAAACTCCAACGGATCTAAATCTGAAGCAGACTAGTCGGTCAAAGAACAACCACTGACCGACTAGTTCATCAACTAGTCGGTCGGTGAAACAACATGAACCGACTAAGAGGTGAACAGTGAACAGATGAAGATTTCAGACCTAGATAACTAGTCGGTCCAAGAAGACTTTCTGACCGACTAGTTTCACAACTAGTCGGTCGGTCAGTAAACTTAGACCGACTAAGAGTCAAAAACAAATAGTCTGAATACAAATGATTTAGTCGGTCCAAGAACAAATGTTGACCGACTAGATCAACAACTAGTCGGTCGCCAAACGTTCTTAGACCAACTAAGCGATAAACAGTAGCTTAGGAGAAATTTAGTATGAACAGTAAGTTACAACTAGTCGGTCAAAGAAGCATCACTGACCGACTAGTTCACAAACTAGTCGGTCGGTGAGTCAACGTAGACCGACTAACTGTAAACAGTAAAGTCCAAGAAATTAGAGAATCAAACTAGTCGGTCCAAGAACAGTTGCCGACCGACTAGATCACCATCTAGTCGGTCAGTACTTGTTCTTGTACCAACTAACATGCACTAGAAGTCCGAATCGAAGCGCGATGCTTCGGGGAAGTTAGAATGGACTTCAACTAAGATCCTAGAGCTACGACATGAGCGTTATGAAGATAGAAATGTAAGAATTACTCAAGGCTTAACATTCTATAAATCAAAGCTAAAAGACTATGAAATAAACCTTAACGATCCGTCTTCAAAGCTTCAATTAATTCTTCATGACTTCCAAAACGGCGCAAGAGCTTCAACGAAGCTTTAGGCATGAATACGAGCTTTGTGAAGAGTTGAGATGTTGCTTTGAATGTTCTCGTGAATTTGGCGACGATCTCCAAAACTGCGCTCACAAATTGTTAGTTCATGATATATTTATGTTTGCTCATCATCCAAAACCAAATCCGGGGAGTCCAATACTCAACATCAATTGTATAATAGATGATGCATCATCGATTTTTTTCCTCAACACATAACAAATAAACGCAAAAGGATTTGGTTGGAAAATTGCATATAAAAACTCTTTGTGGGCTTATAAACAATACATAAAAATATTTTTCCAGGGACAATCCCCACAACTTTTTTGAAAACAAACATGCCACGATGCGGTCCAATCTAGCCATCTTTCTAAAAAATTTAGTTTCATACTGTTTCAGAGTGTTTTCTCACTACAAAGCGTTGACCGTGGAGAACCCGGTCAACGTGGTCAAGGGGCCCGCTTTGGGTCCCTTGGGGGGCTTCGAATTGGTACAGAAGGGGCGAGGGGAAGCCTCGGCCCTGGTTGAGACGCTCGGCCTCGGATAGACGTGCTCGGCCTCGGCTGGAAGGGGGACGAGGGGTAGCCTCAGTCGCCCGGGTAGATGCACGGCCGACGGGCGGCGAGGGGGAGTCTCGGACCCGACTAAGACGCTCGGCCTCGGTAGGGCGTGCTCGGCCTCGGCAGGCTGACGGTGAGGGGAAGCCTCACTATCCAGTCGATCGAGTGGTCAGAGAGGGGCGAGGGGTAGCCTCGGCCCGTTGATCAGCTGTCCACCTGCGTAGACGAGAACGCTCGTCAGGGGGCCGGACCTTGGTTCCGGCCAAATCCCCTCCGATGCCTAAGTCAGATAGTGATCTGAGAAAGGAGGCCCGGCGGAGACGGTTCGACTCGTGAGGAGATCGTAACGGCGTCTCTCGGCGCGAGCGGGGGAGAAAGGAGATGAATTGGGGGAACGAGGTCGTTGATGGAGTACCTTAGGTTTTGTTACCTGACATGCGGTCCCTTTCTTCGTCGTCTTCCTGGCCCTTTTGTAGAGCTCCCAGCGTGATTGCCTCTGGCCCACGTCCCACGCCCGCCATCGATCGTGCCCCATCAGTCCCCCCTTGCCGCCGCCCTCTCCGCCATGCCAGCACCTCCCCATTATCGCTATTTAGTGGTCGCGCGTCCGGGGGAGTGGTTTTCGCAGGAGTGGGCGAGTGTCCAGCAGGTTATTGGGGCCGGGTCGGATCGACGTTCGAGAAGGTCCCTTATAGGGCCTTTGCAGAATGGGCTTTTGACCAGTGGTCGGGCCCCTGGGCTCGTGTCTTTTGGGTCTCGGTCAAATAGGCGTAACAATTGCCCCCATCGGTCGGGTTGACCGGCCTCGGCCGGTCCAGCTCGGCCGATGTGACTTCTGCCGATTTTGACAAGCTCTCCAGTCGATGCCGACTCATTTATTAGTCGTCATCATGAGTTGGCCCGTTCGATGTTTTTAAGGCGCGGGTTCCGAAGCGCCGTCGGCCTTTGGATGTCGCCACGTGTAGCGGTAAGCTTATCCCTGCCGCTCGCGGAGTCGTCTTAAGTGGAGAAGCCGAGGGATTCGTGAGCCGCCATCCCGTCGTCTTTCTTCTTTGCGCTGATCCCCCTTCTGTCTGAGCTCTGCTCCATGTCGTCTTCCTCTGCTACGGGTTCGGTCCGGTCGGAGCGCGATGCGGCTCCAGGTCTGGCGGGTGGCACTCCTTCGGCGATTAGTCAGCATGGGGATGATCCTTCAGGGGTTCCTTCTGAGGTCTTGGCGTGGCCTTCGTCGATCTGTGCCACCGCCATCGGGAGCATGCGCTCCTCCTACATGCTTCCGCCCTACTCGGCTCGTGCCCCTGGGGCTGACGAGCGGATCTGCTCTCCTGGTCCCAATGAGGTCGGAATATATGAGAAGTGCTTTCACTTCGGGCTCCGTTTCCCGCTTCATCCTTTTATCGTGGAGTTCCTTCAGGCCCACAATGTGTGCTTGTGTCAATTCTGTCCCAACGCCGTCGGGATCCTCGTTGGGTTCGTTGTCGTCTGCATGCTGAAGGGTGTGGTGCCCTCTCTCCGCCTCTTTGCCCAGTTCTACCGCCTGAGCCTCCACCAATCGGGGGCGTGGATCTACATCAGCGCCCGCCCGAAGATGTCCCTGGTGCTGGGGTTGCCGAGCTCTCTGAAACGCTGGAAGGGGGAATACGTGTTCGTCACATTCCCCTCGAGTGTACACTTCCTGGCTCGGTGGGTGGCGGCCGGTGCCGTTGTTCTTAATCTGGGTGAGCCGACGGTCGTTGAGCAGCAGACGGCGAGGGATATGTTGGCGATTCCTCCGAGGGAGCGCTCGATCGACTTCCTCTTTAGTGACCACAATTTGCGTAAGACGGTGTGGCCCCTAGGTAAGCTGCTCCAAACGTTCGCCCCTCGAGGTCGCCCAGGTTCTGCTCTGTCTCTCATTTATTCTTTGAGTGCAGGTGGGTTCCCTCTCGGTCCTTCTCCTGCCAGCGCTCTCGCGCAGGCCCCAAACCCGGATCCGCGCAGAAGGGATCATGTGTTGGCGGTCTGGAAGAAGCAGCGGGTTGTGACCGTGTCCGGAGGCTCGAAGCGAAAGAAGATGTCGTCTCCCTCTCTCCCCCTGCAGGGGTCTCCCAAGAGGCTCCGTGAGGGGGTCGAGGGGGTCAACGTCCAGCCGACTGCTGACCGACCTCATCCTGTTCCCGTTGAGGTTGCTTGGCCGTGGGCTGGCCCTTCACCTCTTCCGGACGGCTCTCTCCCTGATGCTTACAGTCGGTATCTTGGGGCGTTCCGCTCCGCTCCTGGCGAGTTCCCTTCGTCAGGGGAGGGTCTTCTTTGTCCACGCTTTCCAGTGGGTGAGAAGGAGTCGGTGTTCTTGAGCCGTGGAGCCGCCGCTCGAGTGGCCGAGAACTGTTGTCTCCCTCCCGACCAGGCGGTGTTGGACGGAGTCAGAGGTGATTGCTTGGCTACCTTTGTGATCCAGGCTGGTCAACAGGTAGTGTGTCTCTGCTTGTCCCCCCGTTCTCCAGCTGCTTTTGCCATCTTACCTTCGTTGCTTTGGCACAGTTGTCCTCGGTGGGCCTCTCGATGAGGCGCCAATTCGCGGCTCTTCCCAAAGCCAAATCCGTGGCTGGGCTAGGCCTTGAGGTCCCTGGCGAGGGGGAGGAGGAAGCTGGTCAGTTGGAGGAAGCGCGGGTCCAATCCCTGGACTCCCGCATAACTGAGCTTTCCTCTGCCCTGGAGGTGGCGGATCGTGAGAGAGCTGTGGCCCTGGCCGCGAAGTCAGAGGCCGAGACGCGGCTCGCCTCTCTTTTAAAAGACGTCGACGCGTCTGGAGGAGTCAAGCAGACCCCCGGCCCGGCTGCTGCCTCCGAAGCCTCGAAGCTCTCCGATCGTCTGGATGCGGCGGAGGAGCTGGCGAGGGCCCTTGCAGCCCAACTAGGAGAGAAATCCCGGGAGATCGAGAAGGAGAGGGCGGAGCACCAACGCCAGGTCGAGACCCTAGAGGCCCGGCTGCGTGGGCTCGAGGAGGTGGATCCTGCCCGGATCGCTCAGGATGCCGTGGCGGAGTATGCCACCTCCTTTGTGGAGACCGCCTTATCGGAGGCGTACGAGAAGGGCTTCGTCCGGTGCCAGTCCGAGATCCAAGAGAAGTTCCCGCTCTCGGGGATCAACTTCGAGAAACTTCGGATGTACTCTGACGCCGAACGGAGTAAGGGGGGAGACCCTAGTGAGCTGCCAGCCTGTGGCTCCCCCGGTGCCCCCGGAGAAAAATGAGGGAGGGGAATGCCCCTCGACCTCTTCGTGTATTCTTCTGTACACCTTTTTGCTTTATCTGGAAGGGAATGAATTTAAAACAAATTTATTTCATAGGAAACGATACATCTATTGAAAGTACTTGCGTAAATGTTCCGCATTCCAAGTGTGAGTGAGAACTCTCCCTTCCATGTCGGCTAGTCGGTAGGCTGCGGGTCCGAGGACCTCGACGACTTTGTAGGGTCCCTCCCATCTAGCCGCGAGCTTCCCTTTGCGAGCGGTATCGGTGGTGAAGCCCGCTTTCCGGAGGACCAGGTCCCCGAGGTAGAAGCTTCTCCCCCGCACCCGAGCGTTGTAGTATCGGGCCACCTTCTGCTTTTGGCGGACGATGGTGGCCAGTGACTGCTCCCGTCGCTCGTCGAGGAGCTCCAGGCTGAGCCCTAGGCCCTGCGAGTTCCGGTCTTCGTCAAAGTATTTGAGGCGAAGAGATTCTTCACCCAATTCGACCGGTACCACCGCCTCGGCCCCGTAGGTGAGCATGAAGGGGGTCTCGCCAGTAGCCTCCTTGTGGGTCGTCCGGTATGACCAGAGTATCCCGGGGAGCTCTTCCGGCCAGTTCCCTTCGGCGTCCTTCACTTTCTTCCGGAGGGGCTCTATGATACACTTGTTGGCCGCTTCTGCCATCCCGTTGGTTTGGGGGTGTGCTACCGAGGCAAAGAGGAGTTTGATTCCCCATTCCTCGCAAAAATCTTTAAACCCTGCTGAATCGAACTGCTTCCCGTTGTCTGTGATGATGGCCCGTGGTACTCCGAATCGGGAGATGATGGAATTCCACACGAAGCTTTTCACTTTCTTCCACGTGATGGTTGCCAACGGCTCGGCCTCGATCCACTTGGTGAAGTAGTCCACTGTCACGATCATGTGCTTCCGCTGCCCTCGTCCTGGCTTGAACGGTCCGAGGATGTCGAGCCCCCATTTCGCAAAGGGGAGGGGGCTCACGATGGGGATGAGCTCTGACGGAGGAGTCGAGATGTGGTGGGCGTACCTCTGGCATTCTTGGCATTTCTGGACGTAGCTTGTAGCATCTTTGGCCAAGGTCGGCCAGTAGTACCCCTGCCTTAAGATCTTCTGCGCGACTATCTTGCCCCCGTGGTGATTCCCGCAGATCCCGTCGTGAACCTCCCGTAGGACGTAGTCAGCTTCTTGCGGTCCGATGCACTTCAGGTATGGGAGGACGTCCGTCTTGGTCCAGCGTCTCCGGTAGAGCGTCCCCTCATGGATCACGTATCGGAGTGCTTCTCTCTCCAGGGTTCGGCGTTCATCCCCATCGGCCGGCACCTCTCCGTGGGTGAGGTATCGGATGATCGGGTCCATCCAGGTGGGCTCTTGGTCGATCGCCATCACCTCGTGCTCCATCGTGCTGGGGGACGGCAGGTTCTCTACGTAGATGGTGCGGCCCGGCTCCTTTGGCGAGGACGAGGCCAGTTTTGACAACGCATCGGCCCGCGCATTCTCTGATCGTGGGAGGTGTAAGACCTCCACGTCCTTGAATTTGGACATCGCCGCTCTGGCGACTGGGAGATATCTCTGCATCGCCTCCTCCCGTGCCTCGTAACTCCCTAAGAGTTGGTTGACAATGAGCTTCGAGTCGCTGAGGAGGCGGACGGACTCGGCCCCGAGCTCCAGGGCCAGCCTCAGGCCGTTGATCACAGCTTCGTATTCCGCCACGTTGTTCGTGGCCGGGAACTCGAACCGCAACGCGTATTCCACGATGTTCCCCTCCGGAGATCGGATCGCAATCCCGGCCCCGCCTCCTGACTGCGTGGCCGACCCGTCCACATGAACTATCCACGCTCCTGGATCCTCTGGCTGAAAGTGGTCAGCCGAAAGAAAGGACAAGGGTTGAGCAGTTACCGTCCCTGGGCCTTCTCCCTCTGGGGGGCCATTTCCTTCCGTTGTGCATTCGGCGATGAAGTCGGCTAGGGCCTGTCCCTTGATGGCCGTGCGCGGTTTGAATCGGAGGTCGAACTCGCTCAGTTCCACTCCCCAGTTTAGCATCCTTCCCATTCGATCGAATCTCTTGAGGTTCCGTTCCAGCTGTGAGTCAGTCAGGATCAGTATGGCGTGGGCCTGGAAATAGGGTCGGAGCCTTCGTGCTGAGAGGACAAGGGCGTACGCCAGTTTCTCCATGGGCGAGTATCGCACCTCCGCCCCCTTCAAGATCCGGCTCGTGTAATATACCGGCCGTTGCACCCCGCCGTCCTCCCGGATCAGCACCGAACTCACAGCTTCCTCCGCGCACGCCAGGTAAAGGCTCAGCGACTCCTCTTCCCGGGGTTTGGACAGGAGAGGGGGGCTGCGGAGATACTCTTTGAGGTCCCCGAACGCCCGGGAGCAGTCTTCGTCCCAGAGTATCGTCTTCCTATTGTTCGGAGGTTCCGCGATTGCTTTCCTCAGGACCTTGAAGAAGGGAAGCGATCTTTCCGCTGATTTGGAAAGGAATCGCCCCAGGGCTGCGATGCGCCCGTTCAGCCTCTGTAGCTCCTTGATCGTCGTCGGCTCGCGCATGTTGACCAGCGCCTCGATCTTGTCGGGATTAGCTTCAATACCACGATTAGTTATCATAAATCCCAAGAATTTGCCAGATCTTACCCCGAACGTGCATTTCGCGGGGTTGAGCCGAATGTGGTGTCGCCGTAACCGCTCGAAGGTCTCCCGCAAGTCGGCGACGTGGTCTTCCGATCGCCTTGACTTGACGAGCATGTCGTCGACGTAGACTTCTAGGTTCCTCCCGATCTGGGAGCTGAACACCTTGTTGACCATTCTCTGGTAGGTGGCCCCCGCGTTCTTCAAGCCAAAGGGCATCTTCTTGTAGCAGTAGGTTCCCCCGTCCGTCGTGAAGGCTGTCATCTCTTCGTCCCGGGGGTCCATCTGGACTTGATTGTACCCGGAGTAAGCGTCCATGAAGCTTAGCATCTCGTATCCCGAGGCGTTGTCCACCAGGTGGTCGATGCGCGGCAGGGGGTAGCTGTCCTTGGGGCAGGCCTTGTTGAGGTCACTGAAGTCCACGCACATTCGCCACTTCCCGTTGGGTTTTTTGACCATCACCACGTTCGACAGCCACTCCGGGTACCAGACTTCTCGTATGAAGCCGGCATCGAGGAGACGCTCCACTTCCTCGGAGGCTGCCTTCATCTTCTCGCCGCCCAGGTTACGCTTCTTCTGCCTAACCGGTTTGAAGTTGGGGTCGGCGTTGATCTGGTGGACGATCACCTGGGGGTCCACGCCGGGCATGTCTTCAGGTGACCAGGCGAAGATGTCCAGGTTCGCCTCCAGGCATTCGATCAGCTGATCCCTCTGGTCCGGGCTCAGCCCTCTCCCGATCGAGACGAACCGGCCCTCGATGTCCGTGACCGGGATTTGCTCCTGCTCCTCCGCAGGGGTGGGCCTAGGCCCACTCCTTAAGTCGAGCGCGGCCATCCGGTCAGCTGGACGATCCTCGGGACCTTCCTCTGCCAGTTGATAGCAGGTATTCGGTCTCCCCGCGTCGCCTTCGACTTGCCCCATCCCCCCCGACGTTCGAAACTTGATGGTCCGATGGAGGGTCGAGACCACCGCGCCGACGGCGTTGAGTAGGGGTCGGCCGATGATCCCATTGTATTCCGACCCGATCCCCAATACGATGAATTCCACCGCCAGGGTCACAGAGTCTGGTGTGTTTCCGAGCGTTACCGGGAGATGGATAGTGCCGATGATGGGGGTGGAGTGACCCGTGAATCCGACCACGGGACCCGAACGAGGTCGCAAGTCTTCTTTCTGTCGGCCCATCTTCTCCAGAGTTGACATAAATAGGACGTCACAGGAGCTGCCGGTGTCGACAAGCAGCCGCCGCACTAAGGTAGTGTCTATGACCACTGATACCACCAAAGCCACGTCCGAGCTGCGCGCCGTTACGGGCGCACTCGGTCTCCCGACCTGTGGGGAAGGGGAGGGCCTCCCGGCCCTTTCCTCACGACTCTCCTCGTGTCGGTCCCGTGCCCATTCTTGGCTACGATGGCGGGCCCCGTCGCCCCGCCTCGGGGCCTCGCCCTTCTTTCGCCGAGAGGAGGGAGGCCGCGTCATCACAGATGTGGTTTGTTTCTTCGTGGGACAGTTTTCGTTCCCACAGACGGCGCCAGATGTTTCAGAGTGTTTTCTCACTACAAAGCGTTGACCGTGGAGAACCCGGTCAACGTGGTCAAGGGGCCCGCTTTGGGTCCCTTGGTGGGCTTCGAATTGGTGCAGAAGGGGCGAGGGGAAGCCTCGGCCCTGGTTGAGACGCTCGGCCTCGGATAGACGTGCTCGGCCTCGGCTGGAAGGGGGACGAGGGGTAGCCTCAGTCGCCCGGGTAGATGCACGGCCGACGGGCGGCGAGGGGGAGTCTCGGACCCGACTAAGACGCTCGGCCTCGGTAGGGCGTGCTCGGCCTCGGCAGGCTGACGGTGAGGGGAAGCCTCACTATCTCGTCGATCGAGTGGTCGGAGAGGGGCGAGGGGTAGCCTCGGCCCGTTGATCAGCTGTCCACCTGCGTAGACGAGAACGCTCGTCAGGGGGCCGGACCTTGGTTCCGGCCAAATCCCCTCCGATGCCTAAGTCAGATAGTGATCTGAGAAAGGAGGCCCGGCGGAGACGGTTCGACTCGTGAGGAGATCGTAACGGCGTCTCTCGGCGCGAGCGGGGGAGGAAGGAGATGAATTGGGGGAACGAGGTCGTTGATGGAGTACCTTAGGTTTTGTTACCTGACATGCGGTCCCTTTCTTCGTCGTCTTCCTGGCCCTTTTGTAGAGCTCCCAGCGTGATTGCCTCTGGCCCACGTCCCACGCCCGCCATCGATCGTGCCCCATCAGTCCCCCCTTGCCGCCGCCCTCTCCGCCATGCCAGCACCTCCCCATTATCGCTATTTAGTGGTCGCGCGTTCGGGGGAGTGGTTTTCGCAGGAGTGGGCGAGTGTCCAGCAGGTTATTGGGGCCGGGTCGGATCGACGTTCAAGAAGGTCCCTTATAGGGCCTTTGCAGAATGGGCTTTTGACCAGTGGTCGGGCCCCTGGGCTCGTGTCTTTTGGGTCTCGGTCAAATAGGCGTAACACATACCACGTCAAGCTTCCTGGTACTAGTTTTAGGTATGTGTATTGCACTCTCGATCGTTATATTTTTTCATTAAAAAAATTTCATAAAACTGTTAACATTAATAAGTCAACCCCAATCATTAAATCCTAGGGTTTTTTGCATATTCATCCCTTAAATCTTGCATATTTTGATATATGTCCCTTAATAATTCGTATTTGCTCTCATGTCCCTCAAATATTAAACGTTAACATTAATAGTTCATCCATCATGTATTCTGCTAAAAAGTTAATCGTAATTAAATTAATTAACGATTAATTATCGCTTACAGTTAATTTATTAAGAAATTACATTAATTAAGAAAACCCAGGGATGCGAAGAGGAGGGGGAGGAGGCGCCTCCTCCTTCACCACAAAAAACGTAGGGGCGGCGGCGGCGCCTCCTTCCACTCCTCCTTAAACGAGGAGGGGGAGGAGGCGCCTCCTCCTCCCATGGTTTTCTAGGGGGAGCTCCTCAAACGAGGAGGGGGGAGAAGGTGCCTCCTTATCTCAAAACCCAGTGGAGGAGGCGCCTCCTCCTCCCCCACAGAAAACAGAGGGGAGGCGGCGGCGCCTCCTTACCCCAGAAAACCCAGGGAGGAGGAGGCGCCTCCTCCCCCTCTCCTCTTCAAACGAGGTGAAGGGGGAGGATGCAACTCCTGCTCTATCTCCCCGACAGAAAATGCAGGGGAGGGGCGGTGCTCCTGTTGAGAGATGTATGCACTTAGTTCATTTGTATTTAATGCAAATGGATATTAATATAAGATGTGGAAATTTTGCATATGATGCAAAGGGAATTAAATGTGTCGTAAAATGTTTACGTGCATATTGAATATAATAAACATGATGAAAAGGTTACCTGGATGACGGGATCGTCCCGGTCTAAACGCAGGTTCAAACCGCGTCAAAAACGGACACCAAACGCACAAAATCGAGCCAAAAGAGTGAAAAAAGCCACATTTAGCATTGCGGGTCGGGCGCTCGCTAGGCGGGCGCCCAACCTGCCTGGAGGCCACAATAGGATTTTTTTTAAAACCAGTTTTGTGCGACGGCTGCAGTTTTTGTGAAAAACTAGTTCTGGGCTATGTTTGGACACTCGTTTGAGAGGTCAAACGAACTCGGAATGACGTGTCATTTCTTCCTACGCGTTCACCTTTCAACCCTCTTCGATTTGATAGGTTGTATCACTTGCGAAGCTCAACGGTGAGAGTGAAAAAATTCGCTAAAGTTTGGGCTTTGTGAAAGGCAAACTTTAATTAATTCTCCAAAACTTTTAGTCCCACATCGGACATGGAGTGAAGGGGAGGGGTCAGCCGCCTATATAAATAGGGGTCTATCCCCTTCCATGAAACTCGTCCCAAGCTCCAGATCTGAATAGCTCCATTAAACATAGGCAAGCCCGAATCTGAACTTAAATTAATTATTCCCTCTTTCTCCCAAAATTTCTCCATTGCTCCTGATCGGGCTCTAGCAAAGCTACGAATGAGCTTAGATCGGATCCGAAGTCTTGACGAAGGATCCACTCAATGTGAAATCTTCTTTGTTGTGTGGTTGGCTCGGCGACAAGGGTGTTGCACACCTCGAGACGCGGTGTAGTTCGGGAATCGGTTCGGCTCGGGACGAGGTGCGGCTCGGGACGCGATTCGTCTTGGGAGAAGCGGCGCGGGGGCCAAAGAAATGTTGCTGAAAACGACGCTTCGTATTCTGCGAAAACAAAGTGAAAGGTATGTAGTTTAAATATTCATGTGTTTATAAATTGCAAATGTTAGACAGATCTATCCTTAGGGGTTGGTCGGACCCAACCCCGGGATAGTAGAGATTTTGCTAGGGTTAATATCTTTAGGGCTAGACTTAAAACTGTTTTAAGATAATTTTTTGTTGCTTTATTTGAAAACTTCGTCCGACCGACTTAGGCCGGACGTCGATTTTTTTGCCCTAAGAACCCGTAAAACCCTACAATAGTATCAGAGCCAGTTTACTTGATCTATGATTTGCATTTATAAAAGTATATGATACAGCATGTTTTCTCCATCAGGTGGAGATTTTATTTAAACTATTAAATCGTCGTTCACATGCAATGTTTTTATTTTCGAACATTGTTTTTTAAAATTAGATTTAATTTTATTTTAAAGTTAAATCTTTAAAATTATGTGATAATTTTTTATGTAACTTAAACTTATGCGGTAAATTTTAAGTTGCATGTTTAGCAAGAAAAATTTATGAGATAAATTTTAATTGCTTTGTTATCATGCTAAATTGTTTAGTTGATAATTTTAATGGTTATATTAATTATATTTGATCATGTGATAATTCAAGAAAACTATTAGTATAGCCATTAAACCCTTCCAGAATATTATAAGATAATTTTTTGATAGACATGCTATGATTTAAAAATTGTTGCAACATATTAAATTCATGTTTAGGGTAGCCCTCTCCAAATTATTATTTTAATTGTTCTAATAATAATTTAAACTAAAGGCTATTATTTAAATTGTTGCAACTTGAGTTTTAAATGCCTAATACATGATTAGGATAGCAACTTTAAAATCCTTATAGTTGATAAGGACATTAATAAAAGTTATTAACCAATACTAATAATTTCGAATTTTAGGATTCAACTAGTTGATATGATTAACTAGTTTTAATGAAGCCATTTCTAATCGATGACAAACATATGAATAATTAGTTTCCTTCAATGGACCATGCTCCGATCTAGTGTGTTTGACTAGTGTTGTGGATCACCCTAGCTCGACTGGGGATAATGATCCTGGCCTAGCCAAATCCCTGGTCGTGTTCTGCTGGACTGCAAGGATGCGAATTATGATTATGTGACATTGTCGATTACATCTAGTCAATTACGTTAAAAATATTCTTCAAGATTAGCCGTAACCCTTCTTATTTTAGAGGTTGGAAACTTTAGGTTTTTTATTATAGTTGTTGAGCACACTCAGGCTATGTCATAGATACTTTATGAAAATCAACTTCTCATTACATGAGATGTAGTCTAGACTTAACCCAAACCGTCACGTCGTGCCCATACACCGAGCGCCGGCGTAAGTTAGGCTAAACACGAATACAAGGGTCCGACTAGATTTGTCATTGTGATTTGGATGAGCATACGCATGATCATAAGTGGCTATGGGTAAAAACCAATAAGGGAATCATATATGATATGTTTGATGAAGAGTCATCTGCCAATCGCAGAGTCAAGCAATTTGTTGAGCACACTCAAGGTTGTGAGGCTCAGGTTGATTGGATCTTTTCAATATTTAATTTAATTTAATTAAATCGTTCATTATTATGGCGAAAATGATCGCAAAATAGTGGAAGGATATAATTAGATAAAAGTCATTCTATCTATATTTAAAATTGAACATATGCTAAACTAGGCTAGTTCTATGTTTACCAATGGAATCACAAGCATAATATCTTAAGAGAACAAGCTAACTGGTACAAATGGTTGGTTAATGGAATATCAACTCAAATTCTAATTGATAGATACTATGTTCTTACTGACATTAAAAATGACCTTCTTAGCACAGGCTTAAGGACAATGATTTCCTTAAGCTCTGGGTCCAACAAAATAAATGCATGCTACCTATCTCTCGCTTCTATGAGGGACAGCTTGAACATGCTGATGTTCAAAGCATGTTTCTCCATACAATTTGTTGAGTCAACTCAAGGTTGTATGGAAAACGGTTTCGATCCGCAAAGTTCGAAAATTCGATCAAATTGTTTAAATCGAAGATAAGTGCATGAACGGTGCAAGACTAAGTATCCCAACCGGATCTTGAGACGAGCAACTTGTTGAGCACACTCAAGATTGCAAAACTCAAGTGTTTGGATACATGAGATGTTTGCAGTGCTATTATTTGTGTTGAAACGCGTAATATCTAAATGAAATTTAGAAAAAGAAGAATTCATTAAGAAAAGTCAATTGGGAAAGAAGGTTTTACCTATCATTAGTAAAGATAAAAATAAGAGGAACTGAAAATATGACATATTTGATGTCACGACTTCATGATAATCGTTGTAAAAAAATAGATTGTCATACATATTGGAAAAAGGAGCAATTGTTGTTTCTTGAACCATAAAGGACGTCTAACATTTTTGTGCGAATGTCATCACCCTGCTTCTAAAGCAATGAGTAATTTGTATAACGATAATGTATTAAATGTTAATACATGAATACACAAAATAGTAGCAAAACTTATATGGCAAAATAGACTAGGCCATACCAAAGGGACTAAGCATCACAAGTCACATAAAGAGGGGGTCTAATCTTTAGTATTATGAGTCAATAGACACTTGTGAATCTTGTTTCAAAGGTATGATGGCCGAAAAACCATCTGTAAGATAGTGGAAGAATGAGTTGGTGAACTCGTAGTCTCGTACATACGGATGTACCTGGACCCAAGTCTAAGTTGTTAGTTCTTGGGTTCAAGACTAACGTTATTTTGATGATGATCAATACATTATGTTAGCGTACTAATTTATCTTATGTTTTAGTCTCAGTTTATCTAAATGATTATATGTTGATGAGACAAAGCATAATGCTTGGAGGATATTACAATGGATATCTTAAAGACCTCCAAGAGTGATGGAGTGCTCAAGCTTGGATGAAGTCGTGAAGATCATCTAATGAAGACAAAGATTGGAGCATGATGATGGATGGACATCTAGAGGAGCATTGACAATTGATCGTGGCCCCGGGAGTACACACATCCGGGACAAACGATGTTGTAGTCTTACCGTAAGCGCACGGTGTAGCGGCGAGCGGGTATCGAACGCAGGGAGGACAAATGACAGTGTCTCCTTCCAATCACCTAGCTATCAAGGGGATCGAGAATTGTTTTGGGGTGAACAATCACAATCGTGCGAATGTCAAGAGGAAATATCAAATTAATGAAACGTCTAGGGGTCGGGAATCCCCGCTACGGACCGCCTCTCATCATTGTGATTCATAGGTTACATCATTACTAAACTTGAATGAGGGTGAGCTAGTCGCAACTAAATGTAGAACCAAGCTCACGCTCTCGCGCTATTGCCGGTCTATAGCAAACCTAGGATAGGGCCCAATCTCTTGCAAACCCTAGCCTAAGCCGCTAGCGTGAAGAACGACATCATCACTCAATCGTGTCTCGAGCCCACTCCCGTGCAAACTCGAGCTACGACCTAGGTTGCGATAGTTCCTATCCGTCCAATCTCTTGCAAACGGGTATGGGTATAGATTCACAATCGAAAATCCTAGCTTTGGCCCAATCTCTTGCAAACCAAGTCTAGAGAGATCTAATTGTCAATCTAAATTGAATATCTAGGCCTTCCTATCAATTGGGACCCAATCTCTTGCAAATCCCAATCGATATGAATCCCTAGCTATTCGTAATTAATCAATCCCAACCTAACCCTAATCAATTCTAGCAATAATTTCACAAATTCATCACAATTTGGAAATAGAGTCCATATGGTTCATCCCTACACCCTAAGACGAAGGCACTACTCACTATTCATCATGAAATTCTCAGAAAAATCAATAATAATATCAAGAGAATTCATTGCAATATAGAAATAACAAATAAAAATTGAGTTTTTGATAGGAAATAGACAAACCAATGAAGATCCAATGATATCCAATGAGAATCCAAATAGAGTAGCCTTTAAATCTCCAAAAAGAAAGCCTAAATCTAATTAATCTAAAAAGTTATGAAAAGTCCTAAAAAAGGCCGCAAAAAGCTCTCCTATCTAGGGCAAAAATTGGGTTTAAATACCCCCCAAAATCGCCCAAAAAAATCGTGACCAAACTGCCCCTGCGCAGCCCAGAAATCGCAACTTACGCAGCAGGCGGAGCGGCTCACACGGCTGAGTGACTTTGTCACTCGGCCGAGTGACAGACCCTGTAAGAAAATAGTAAGTCAGGTGGGTCTCAGGGTCTGCCTTTGGAGGTAACTCGACCGAGTATACTTCTTCGTTCGGCCGAGTGGCTTTATTGCTCGGCCGAGTGACTTTCAACTGGATCTTCGAAAAATACAGTAACTTCGGCCTTTCTCTGAGCAATTTCTCTATACCACTCGGGCGAGTGAGATTTCTCATTCGGCCGAGTGGTATTTCTTCGTTCGGCCGAGTACACGCTGAAATTAGCTCTGTGTGCATATCCATTCTGGTCGGCCGAGTGGGGCTTCTGGTTCGGCCGAGTGACTGCTCCACTCGGCCGAGTGGCATGCTGTAAATGCCCAATCTTCTCTGTTTCTCATCATCGTCGCTCCTACGAAGTTCCTTCTTCTTCCACTCATCTTCCATCGATGAATGGTCCTCAAATGAGCCGCGGGTGACACTCCTTAGCGCTTGCGAACCAATTGATCTCAAAATCGCTCCGAATCGCTCCATATTTCCTAAATATGACAAAAACAAGAAATAGTGAAAAGCATCGCAATATTGTCAAATAATCGTGGAAAACGCGATATGAGCGATCAAAACGGCATGCAAACATGCAGACAAAGGGTGTAAAATATGGAGTGATCAAAATCCCCCAAGCTTACCTCTTACTCGTCCTCGAGGAAGATAAGTAAGAGGCGAGCCCGGTGGAAAGAAAAAAATAATAAAAAGAAAAGATGGAAGAGATACAAAATAAAGAAAGCAAGCGAAGAGAGAGGTGCTAGATCATTTTCTCAGGACGTGGGTTTTGCTTACTCATGTAGCACACGGCGAATGTAAAACTCACGCCGAAGATTTTTATCTCGATACCATAGTATGTGGATGCATTCAAAATAGAAAAACCGAGAATAGCAAAATAATATGAGATATGGAATCATTCTAGAATTAACATCGTCTGAAGCATCTAAAGCGGTATACATAATCACAGACCACACACTTTTCAATTGAATGCTTTCTATCTGAGTATAAGAGATATCACACAATATTGAGCAATAAGAATAGAAAAGTGTGGTTTTCATGAAATGTATGCTAAGTGTCAATTCCTGGATTTCGCAAAACTTTTAGTGATCTCACCAAGTACGGAAAATTACCTAGCTTAGGTTGTCATGCACAGTCATGTAGTCACTCTCTCACACATCATTGGTTCCTCTTCCCCAAGCTTATCTATAAGCGTGGTGGTATAAGATAAATCAATAAATATATTCCCCATTTTTGAAGCTCCATGATAAAATAAAAACAAAAGAGGGAAGAAAGAGAGAAAGAGTGTGAGATGGGATCATGTATAAACTTCTTTTCTCTTTTCTTTTCTTTTCTTTTCCCCTTTTTTTTCTTTTTCTCTTCTTTTTTTCTCTTTTTTAATATCAAGAGATATCTATATACAACTGTGATCCCAAATCAAAAGATAGAAAGATATACATGTATATACATTTTTTCCTTTTTGATTTTGGGGGTAGTGGAGCATGAACTTTATAAAGCGGGGGAATTGCCAATATAGGATCCGCTAAAGGGAGATTCAACAATGAATATAAATAGAGAATTAATGCTCAAGATATGTGGAGAAAGAAATAAATGTAACACTCGGTTCACTCTATAAGACGTGCACAACAACTTCAGCAGAGTAATGTAATCTACTCAGTTTGATCTCAGAAAGTAAACTAGTCCAGTTATATCACCCTAACATTCATTCATTTAACCTAAAAGTGAGGTGTACGTTTTTCATGCAATAAGAAGTGATATAGGAAAGGAAAGCAGTACTCCAGGTATAAGCAATCAATGCGTGAAGCTTGGTGTGTTTTCTACGAAGAGCATACATATGAATTATCAGACTTCAGCTAATAACAGAATTTCATCCATATTCATATACGAAAAGGTGGGTTACTATCTCAAATGCATAGCATGACAAAGCATATGATATCTGAAATAAAAACTATGGCGTGACAAAATAGCATGCATACAGAGATAAACTAACCACCACGTCGTCATCATCACAGAAAAGTCATCTCTAGCAAAAGATGAAAGAAATAAGGATAAAAGAAAATAGAAACTACTATGAAATGTAGCACACTCAAAAGGGTAAGAAAACGTGATGCATGATAAAAACGAAGAAGTGGGTGAAAATGAGTGCAAAAGGCGGAAAATGTGAGAAAAGCAAAAAATAAAAGGGTGACAAAAAGCAAAAGCGTGAGAACTCACTCCCCCAAGCTAACATGCACAGTGTCCTCAATGTGCGAAGTGTGGCACACCGAGAGACGTGAAATGGGTGGGATGGTGAGGATGCATGCATGATGAAAATAAAAGAAAAGGAAATGATATGGTAATGCAAGTGATGCATGCAGAGGTCAAAATGGTGCAGAATATCAGTGTCCCCCAAAAAGAAGCTCCCTCAATCACAACGAGATATAAACAGATATGGCCAAAAGGTACCAAAACAGCGCGTGGAGGAGGGGCAAAAAAATCACCAGGCTCAAAAACAACCAGCAAAACAACAAAAATATAGAAGGCATCCAGCGTGTGCCTAGGCTGGTGGAGGTGCACCAGCACCGTCCTGTGGCGGAGGAGGAGGTGGAGGTGGTGGGTGTGGTAGCTACTAGGTGGGTGTCGGTGGTGGGGGAAGACGCGCCAGAATCTAGTTCAGGCAAGCCTGAATACTGGGAAGAATGGCAACGCTGGTCTGCACAGAACTAACTGTGGCGGAGAGAGCCCGGAAATCCCCTCTCAATCCACTAACGGCCCCCTCAAGAGCACGAATGCTCTGAACTAGAGTGTCGGGGGGTGGTGGAGCAGAGGGACGCACAGGTCTAATAGGTGAAGTGTGGTGCTATCTCACGTAGGCAGTGTAGAGGACGGGTCCAGCAGGGAAGTGGGGTAGTGGTGCTGTGCTCATTAAGTGATGCCCAGCCTCTGTGAGAGGCTGGGACACGGGAAAGGTCGAAGAGGAAGCAGCAGCAGAAGTGGAAGTGAAAACAGACGACGAGGTGGTGTGAGAGGTCGGTGACACAGACGTGGGGACAGATGTCACGACACTCTCAGAAAAGACAGCTGCAGTGGGGACAGACGTGCCGACGGCCGGGGTGGCCGTGGACAAAAGTGAGGACAAAACCGCCACTGCGGCGGTAAAGGAGGTCTCGCCGCTGTCAATAATGGTAGGAGGACGCTCGGGGCTCAGAGCGGTAATGGGCTCGACAGAAAGAGGCACAGTGGTGGTGGTGGTGGACGGCTCAGCTAAAGTGCTCCCGACACTAACAGACGTGTGGACAGAGGTGTTATGAGGTGCAGACAGGGCATGAGCAGGCTGAGGGATCACGGGGTCGACGGGTGGAACGAGGGGCTCCTGCTGAGCACCCTCAGGCTCAAGCACGTAGGCGAAGGGGATAAAGAGATCCATGGCTGGAAGCCAGACTCCGCCGTCTGGTCCAATATGTGTCCGAGCAGGGCTCGGGAGAACCATGTAATCCGTGCTGAAGGGACCGTGCAGCCACACCCAATGCTGACGACCATGGGGACGAAGCATCTTCATCCGGGCCATAACATCTATAGAAAGCGTAGTGGGGCCCGGAGCTCGATGCAGGTCATCGGAAAGGTCAATGCCAGCCATAAGGGCCAAGAGGGTGATCAGACCGCCGCAACAGATAGGTGTACAAGCACCGACAGAAATAATAATGCGGTCCAAAAACCAACGGGCAATGTCGATCTCGACAGCGGGGACTAAATCGTCACTACCCCTATCTAGAACCCTAGGGCGTGTCATCGCATAGAGCATGTAGAGCTCTGGCATAGATAGCGTCCCGGGCTCGTTCCTCGCAAGAAAAGTAGTCGCCATAAGGCGATGTGCAATGCGGAGGCAGGGGTGGACAATAGCAGATGCCTTGGCCCTACTAGGGTCAAGGCGAGTGGGGATCCCGTGATCCGTGTCCAGAAGGTGTGAGTGTCGAACGACGGGGGAGGGATGTGCGTGGGAGCGTAGGCGCGATCTGGGACCGGGACGGCGGGCCACTGGAAAAATGCTCTAAGCATGTCGAGAGTGATCTCGCACTCTCGATCCATCAAACGGAAGGAGCATCCTCCAGGGGTCCGGTCAATGGAACTAAGGACCTCTAGTGTCGGACGGATGTATGTATCCACTGACACCGACAGAAAATCACGCCATCCCACGTTGTCGTACAACATGAGAAGCCCCTCAAGTACCCCTAGGCGGTCTAGGTCGGCTAGGTGTGCAAACCTAGTGGGTACTATCGAGCGATGGCAGATACGCTCGAATCTGGCGCGGTGTGCGTCATTTTGAAACGTAATCCCCATCGGCCCGATGGCGGGAGCGGGTGGTAGAACGGGATCAACAGGAAGTGGCTGTGTAGGTGGTGGTGGGCTAGGTGGAGGGGAGTCCGCCCTAGCGGAAGAGGAGCCAGGATCGCCTGACTTCTTCCACTTCGAAGCCGGCTCCCGCGTGCATGAACTACGGCGTGGCGGCATGTGTGCCGCGCTACGAGCCCACCCAAAACAAAATGCGGCGCGCTAAATAATGAAACGAATATACCTGAGCATGCCGCGAGAGCAATCAGCTATGGGTGCGAAGATACGCCTCCTCCGCAAAGCTCCGTATGTGTCACAAAGCTCCCCAAAGCTCCCCCAAGCTAACTGAAAAGCAAACGGTAAAATCAGTAAATAATACTCAATATTCACGGGGGAGATATGGGATAATAGATATAAATAAAATTCGATTTGAATTTGGGGAGTAACGGGCGTACAAAATAGGAGAAATGGGGAGAAAATAGGTGTTTTTGGCGAAATGGGGCGAGCGGCGGCGGCGGCGTAGGGCGGCGCCAGCGGCGTGCTGCGGTGAGGCGGGGCCGACGTCGATGGACGGCCGCTCCTCGCCGGCGGTCGGGGTCAGATCGGGTGAAGGAACATGGATTCGGTCGACAGCAGCTGAAGCGGCTCGGGCGAAGGCGAAGGAATTTGGGGGATTTTGATTTTTTGGAATTCGTGCAGCGCCCACAGCATATATAGGGATGATACGACTCGGTCGAGTGACGATTTCACTCGGTCGAGTGGGTTATATAATAAAATTTCGAAAAATGTCTCCCAAAAGTTATGACTCGGCCGAGTGACTTTTCCCATTCGGCTGAATGAAAAAGTTCCACTCGGCCGAGTGGCTCAGCTACTCAGCAATTTTTAGAGCGTGCAGGGTATCTGTTTCACTCGGCCGAGTGACAAGTCACTCGCCCGAGTGGCCAATTATACTGTAAAGCGAAAAATTAACAGAGAGTTGGTCAGTAAAAACTTCCCTGATTGGCACTCCATTCGGCCGAATGGAGCTTTGCTCGGCCGAGTGACATATGTTACTCGGCCGAGTGGCTTCCTGTTTTTCTGCAACGGCTCTCTGTTTTTGTTCCATTCTCTGTTTTTCTTCCTCCAGTCGGCTCCTTTTTCATCCTGCGGCCTGAGCGTGTTCTTGAAGCGCTCTCCCTTGCCTTGGTCATCCTCCATTTGAATGATCTCTCTTTCTTCATCTCCTGTCATGAAAATTAGGACCAGTTGTCACGATATTCATAGACACTAGACTCTAAACACTAAGAAAAATCTAAAATGAAAATGAAAATCAACTAAAAATGATATAAAACCGTCGGGTTACCTCCCGACAAGCGCTCGTTTAAGGTCATGAGCTCGACCCCTTAAGATTTTCATTTAGCGCATGATGTTGGGCGCATATGAGATGCGCCCGTCAAATTTACCGGGAAGGCCACTTGGATTTGGTTGTTGATGGTCGTCGGCCTTCCTCGGCGTCCCCTCATCATGGGTAGAGTTGGGGGATAAGTCCCCCAAGCTTGAGCTAGCACCAATCTTCCCTCTCACCGGTGATGACGATATTCTATTCAGCGGAGCTTTCTTTGGATTCTTAGCCGTCGAGAGCTTGCAAAGCTCCCTTATCCTTGCGACATCAGTGTTGCCTTCATCATCGGCCATGGGGCTATCCGAAGGATCCTCCAACTTTTCTTCAATACTAGAAATTTGGCCTTCTTCAAGGCTGTCTTCATGGAGAGAACCGATGGAGTGCGGAATGGCTTCTTCAATTACATCGTCAAGGAGGTCCACATAGTCCAACTCCTCTTGGTAGGGCATGTGCTTTATGTCTTTGGGTATGTGAAACTCAACCTCGATGTTCCCGACATTCAAGGATAATGTGCCTTCTCTCACGTCGACTATAACGCCGGCGGTGGCTAAGAACGGGCGTCCAAGAATAAGTGAAGTGTCGCCCTCTTCCTTGATGTCCATGACGACAAAATCGCAAGTCAAGCATATCCCTCCCGGAACTTGTAGCGGGATGTCCTCCGCAATCCTTACCGGCCTAGTGAACTGACCATCCGCTAGTTGTATCCTCATGTCGGTTGGCTTCAAGTCGGTCCCCGTATTCAATTTTTGGAACATGCTAAGGGGCATTAGGCTCACACTTGCTCCCAAGGCAACTAAAGCCTTTTGTAATGGGGCTCCTCCAAGTCTGCACGGGATGCGAAAGCTACTGGGATCCTTGAATTTAGCGGGCGCCTTTTCCTTCCGGTTGAACCAAGTCCCTTATTCGGCGAGCATTATTTTATCCTTCCTCTTCTTTCCCGATATTAAGTCCTTCAAGAATTTTGCATACGACGGGATCTCCACTATAGCATCTAGGAAGGGTATGTTGAGGCTTACTCCCCTCAAATATTCAAGGAACTTAGCGAGCCTCTTCTCAATTTTGGCTCTTGACAACCGTTGTGGAAATGGCACCGGGGGCATATAGATGCGCTCCTCGTTGGGCTTCTTCAATTCAGAATTTCCGCCTCCTTGTGGCTCCTTTGGCTCTCCTCCTCAATCGCCGATTTCTTGTTATCCAAGATTTCTTCCACGGGCTCCTTAGTTTGGACCATGACGGGAGTAGTGTCCTTCCCGCCCCTAGTTGTGACCGCCACTACCGCATTTATGTGGCCGGTATTATTCCGTGGATTGGGCTCCGGTTGAGCCGGCAATTGTTAGGTGTTTTTGTTAAGCAACGCAAGTTGCTCCGCTAGTTGAGCCACTACGGTATTCAGAGAGTCTTGTTGCGCAATCAACCAAGTGTTTATCTTCTTTTGCTCCACCATGAACTCCTCCACCCTAGCTTCATTATCCGATCTTTGGTGTGCTTGAGGTAGGTTAGGAGCTCTCCAACCTTGATTATAACTGGGCGGCCTATACGGTCCCGCTTGTTGCCTAGGCGTGTAATTTTGTTGCGGCGGCCCCCTTGGTTGGTATTGATGTTGTGGAGGTGGAGGCCTAGCTTGAGGTTGTTGCGGCGGCGGCGGGTTTAGGGCTCCTTCATTATTTGCATACGAAAATCCCGGATGGTTCCTTGCGGCCGGGTTGGCCCAATAGCCGGAGTTCCCCGCAACATATTGCACTTGCTCCCAGGCTCCCTCTCCTTGTTCTCCTCCTACGAACATGACTTGGGATGGATCTTGACAATCACTCATATTGCTTACCGGCGTAGATGTCGAGGGAGCTCCATGTGGCTCGGTGATATACTTCTCCAATCTCTCCACTACCTTGTGGAGAGATTCAAATTTGATCGAAAGCTCCGCTATGTCCTTGGCTTCATATATGCTAGTGGGCTTCAAAGAGTTAGAAGAATGTCCTCGCTCATCCCCCCATTGTTGATTATTAGTAGCCATATCCTCTAATAAAGCCGTAGCTTCATCCGCCGTTTTGAAAAGAATGGCTCCGTTGGCGGTCGCATCTATGATCTGCTTCGTGCCCGGATGGAGTCCATTATAAAAACTGTGAACTAGCTCCCATTCTTCTATACTGTGATGGGGGCATTGATGCTGTAAATCCTTGAAGCGCTACCACGCCTCGTATAGGGTCTCTTGCGGTCCTTGCTTGAAGGACATGAGTGCACTTCTAATCTTCACTGTCTTAGATGGCGGGTAGAATTTGTCAACAAAAGCACTAGCCAACTCATCCCAAGTAGTGAATACCCCTTCCGCCTGCGTCCTCAACCAATATAAAGCTTTGTCTCTGAGGGTGAAGGGAAAGAGTCTCAAGTGGATAGCATCAACGGAAACTCTTGACATTTGAAAGGTGGCGCACTTGGACACGAATAACTGGATGTGATAATGTGGATTCTCATGGGAGTTCCCATGGAATGGGTCTTGTTGCATTAAGACCACTAATCCCGTCTTAAGCTCAAAATTCTTATCCGCCGCCAACTCCGGCATAGCGATGGAAGAAGTAGTGGAGGAAGTCTTAGGCCTAAGCCTATCTCTAATGGATATGATCCTTGCCATACGTGCCACTAGTTCCTCCGGTGTCTCCGTGCGATTCATACAATTATCCTCCGTAGCGTGCCTTCTCTCGGCTCTGATCCTCCTCTCGGTACGTTCGATCTCCGGATCAAATATAATATCCTCTGGATCCGTCGTCGATCTCGTGTTCATGCAAAGAGAAACAGAGTTTCAAAGGAATTGTTAGCACGAAAAAGGAGTAAAAAGATAAAAATAATAAAACAAAAAGAAGATGCTAAGTAAAGAGAATAAAACACTGTCGCCTCCCCGGCAACGGTGCCAAAAACTTGATCTTGGCCCCGGGAGTACACACACCTGGAACAAACGATGCTGTAGTCTTACCGCAAGTGCACGGTGTAGCGATGAGCGGGTATCGAACTCAGGGAGGACAAATGACAGTGTCTCCTTCCAATCACCTAGCTATCAAGGGGATCGAGAATTGTTTTGGGGTGAACAATCACAATCATGCGAATGTCAAGAGGAAATATCAAATTAATGAAACGTCTAGGGGTCGGGAATCCCCGCTACGGACCGCCTCTCATCATTGTGATTCATAGGTTACATCATTACTAAACTTGAATGAGGGTGAGCTAGTCGCAACTAAATGTAGAACCAAGCTCACGCTCTCGCGCTATTGCCGGTCTATAGCAAACCTAGGATAGGGCCCAATCTCTTGCAAACCCTAGCCTAAGCCGCTAGCGTGAAGAACGACATCATCGCTCAATTGTGTCTCGAGCCCACTCTCGTGCAAACTCGAGCTACGACCTAGGTTACGATAGTTCCTATCCGTCCAATCTCTTGCAAATGGATATGGGTATAGATTCACAATCGAAAATCCTAGCTTTGGCTCAATCTCTTGCAAACCAAATCTAGAGAGATCCAATTGTCAATCTAATTCGAATATTTAGGCCTTGCTATCAATTGGGACCCAATCTCTTGCAAATCCCAATCGATATGAATCCCTAGCTATTCGTAATTAATCAATCCCTACCTAACCCTAATCAATTCTAGCAATAATTTCACAAATTCATCACAATTTGAAAATATGGTCCATAGGGTTCATCCCTACGCCCTAAGACGAAGGCACTACTCACTATTCATCATGAAATTCTCAGAAAAATCA
Organism: Scilla litardierei; assembly: GCA_030789695.1. Taxonomy (NCBI): domain Eukaryota; kingdom Viridiplantae; phylum Streptophyta; class Magnoliopsida; order Asparagales; family Asparagaceae; genus Scilla; species Scilla litardierei. Next base: position 757,239,966 of record CM061142.1, on the reverse strand, counting down.
ATAATAATATCAAGAGAATTCATTGCAATAGAGAAATAACAAATAAAAATTGAGTTTTTGATAGGAAATAGACAAATCAATGAAGATCCAATGATATCCAATGAGAATCCAAATAGAGTAGCCTTTAAATCTCCAAAAAGAAAGCCTAAATCTAATTAATCTAAAAAGTTATGAAAAGTCCTAAAAAAGGCTGCAAAAATCTCTCCTAACTAGGGCAAAAATTGGGTTTAAATACCCCCCAAAATCGCCCAAAAAATCGTGACCAAACTGCCCCTGCGCAGCCCAGAAATCGTAACTTACGCAACAGGCGGAGCAGCTCACTCGGCCGAGTGACTTTGTCACTCGGCCGAGTGACAGAACCTGTAAGAAAACAGTAAGTCAGTGGGGTCTCAGGGTCTGCCTTCGGAGGTGACTCGGCCGAGTATACTTCTTTGTTCGGCCTAGTGGCTTTACCGCTCGACCGAGTGACTTTCGATTGGATCTTCGAAAAATACAGTAACTTCGGCCTTTCTCTGAACAATTTCTCTATACCACTCAGGCGAGTGAGATTTCTCATTCGGCCGAGTGGTATTTCTTCATTTGGCCGAGTACACGCTGAAATTAGCTCTGTGTGTGTATCCGTTCTGATCGGCCGAGTGGGGCTTCTGGTTCGGCCGAGTGACTGCTCCACTCGGCCGAGTGGCATGCTCCACTCGGCCGAGTGGCATGCTATAAATGCCCAATCTTCTTCGTTTCTCCTCCTCGTCGCTCTTACGAAGTTCCTTCTTCTTCCACTCATCTTCCATCGATGAATGGTTCTCAAATGAGCCGCGGGTGACACTCCTTAGCGCTTGCGAACCAATTGATCTCAAAATCGCTCCGAATCGCTCCATATTTCCTGAAATATGACAAAAACAATAAATAGTGAAAAGCATCGCAATATTGTCAAATAATCGTGAAAACGCGATATGAGCGATCAAAACGGCATGCAAACATGTAGAAAAAGGGTGTAAAATATGGAGTGATCACCAATGCTTGGAGCTTGATGAAGGGAAGCTCATCAAGGAGTGCCAAAGCTTGGAGATGATTGGGAGCATCAAGGTATCATGAGCTTGAAGACTTAGACTCTATGAGATGCAATATGTAATCCATGTAATTTTTATTACTTGCATTTATCTTTTTGAGTCTAGGATTATTGTAATGCCTTGATAGATGGTCATACTCTAATGCATATACATTTAACCATCTTAGTGAGCCTTATGATTATCATAGATATCATCCCATTAGGTTCACCATGCCTTAAACTATTACTGGAGTTTTTGGCTCTCCCACAGTCGACTGATGAAGGCGTGACAGTCGACTGGATGACATCCAGGCGACTGGTCAGCCTTCTACTGACGACTGGTATGCTCACATCAAATCAACATTTTTATTGACTCTTCTTGAGCTTGTCGCATCAGTCGGCTGATGTTCAATTTACAGTCGCATGTGTTTCTACAGTCGCCTATGAATTGGTCGACAGTCTACTGTGCGCATCTTGCATTTCTGGGCTTCATCCCAATTTGCAAGACAGTCGACTGATGAAGTATTTACAGTCGCTTGTCCACGTGACAGTCGCCTTTGAAATGGTCATCAGTCGTTTGAAAGGCATAAGTGCGAAATATGCATCTCTATGTTTTATTTCCATCCCTGCTGTAGTCGCCTGATGAAGGATATACAGTCGACTATCTGTTTTACAGTCGCCTGTGTAGTCTTCTACAGTCAACTGTCCTGGCTCATAGTATAGCCGTTGGGATTTTTCTAGCCGTTGAGCATTCGACTGTCACTTGTTCATCAGTCGACTGTTTGGGCTATAAACTGCCAAAATCTAGCCGTTGCAGATTTCTTCCCTTTAAGTGTTTGGCTGGTTTATGGGTTCCTTTGGGCTTCCTATATATAGGAGATGGCTTAGTTTATTTAGAACTCTTGGTTAATATTGAATATCTTTGAGAATCAATAGCCACTCCTAATCTCTCTCATTCCCTCATTTAGAGCTTCAATCTTATGTTACAGCTTCTAAGCTCTAGGGAATTTCTCCAAGGGATTTCAATCTCATTCCTTTTCTTGGAGAACATCTTCCTTCTCTTCATTTCATACACTCAAGTGAGAAGTGTTAGGATTCATTCCTAGAAGAGAGAAAGATCGACAAGTGCAAATCAAAGTTAATCTCAAGCACTTGGTTATTCACTTGCATGCCTTCTTCTTCACATTGGTAAGATCATATCAAGGCATAGGAAAGTGTTGTTTCGTTTTGTTTTTGTTTCGAAACCCTAATTCTCTTTGTGGGAATTAGTTACTCTCTTTGTGTGAGGTACTCTCTTTATGAGAGTTTGGTTATTTCTGTGTGAAAGAACAAAATCCTCTGTATGATGTCTCTTTATGTGAGAGTAAGGATATCTCTTTGTGGTAATCCAAAATCCTCTGTGTGAGGTATCTCTGTGTGAGATTGTATTCACTTCTCTTTGTGGGAATCATAGTGAATATTGGTGTGGCTGGACGTACCCAAGTTTTAGGGAACCAAGGTAAAATCCTTGTGTTTGCGATTATTGTTGTTGAGCACTCTGTTTATTATCTGCTGCTTATTGTGCTTTAATTTTAGTAACTTTTAATTAAACACTTTGCTTGCTATTACACTATTCACCCACCTCTAGTGTGTGTGTAGACCCGCAAGGTCCCTTACATAAGTTAGCCAGGATAAGTTGTTCTTATTATGACACGTGTTCTTGCTGAAATACAAGTCTGATAAAATAAATAACACGATGATAGAAGTATTTGAACTGCTTCGATCAGATCGAACAGTCGAATACTTAGCTGTTTAATTCTTGCGAAATTAAAAGAAAATGTGATTTTCTCTCAGGTCAAGTCTTTTAATACATCGGTGTGTTGGAGAGCATGAATCACACTTTTTTAGACATGGTACGATGCATGGCAAGTGACTCTGAGTTACAATCCTCCCTCTGAGTTAAGTCTCAGATAGTAATGCCTAGGTTCTTGATAAGGTTATACGAGGACCTTATCAATATGATATTCATTAAATCAATCGTTAGGAAGTTGCTGGATTACTCGAGTCTAGTGAGACGAATAAGTCGAGTAAAACATCATAGTTGATGATGACTTAGTCAACTTCCAGGATGCCATTCGGAGTATCGACTCTGATTAATAACTTGATGCAACCCGAAAAGGGTCCTGCACGTGAATAAAGTATGGACGTTAGTTTACGTGCCCAAGGAAAGTGTTTCCTTTGGCAGCAAGTGAATCTTCGAGTCTAGAAGTTTAGTGCAGAAGGAAAATAGTGAAGTATAACTTATGTTGGTTGAGAATAGTTATCATCATAACTCCTATAAATGGATTATGATGAATTTTCTTGCCAACAGCTGTGTATAGATCTGTTACGGCCTTAAGGCCGGCACAGATGATAAAGGCACATATATATTGGAAGCCCAAGCGAACAGCCATCCGACCATCCTGAAGGAAAACCGGTCCGAATGGAAGATCGCCCCCTCAATGGGAAGCTCACCTCGATTGGCGGCAAGCTCCCCAACAGAATTAAGAGAATGGTTCGTCAGCCGATCAAGCAGGAAGCTCGCTAGCCTAGCATGGCAAAAGCTTGCCTACTCTCCAAACTAGAAGCATGACCAGGGAGTCCGATGACACCAAGCTCGGACGCTGAGCTTAGCTCTTTCTAAGGGCGACATATCACGAATATCTCTAACAGGGTGACGTCGGGCCACCTACTCCCCATTAATGCCAGAGGTTAAGAACGAGAACTGATGGTCGCCCATCACGTCCCCTGTTAATGCATTAATATGTCTGACACCATCTGACACCCTTTAATATAAGGACCGTCTACCTTGCAATACTAACAACAAACACTCTAGAGGGGGTGTGAATAGAGTAATTACAGTAAATTGTTCAATTAAAATTTAACTTGCAAATGTGGAATAATAAGTGCAAAAGGAATTAATTAACACAATCAATCCAAACGCAAACACAAGATCCCAAACTTGGGTACGTCCAGCCACACCAATATTCACTATAATTCTCACACAGAGAAGTAAATACAAGCTCACACAGAGATACCTCACACAGAGGATTTTGGATTCCCATACAGCGATATCCTTTCTCTCACACAGAGAGACTCAAACTCTCACTCAGAGAGACCACAACCAACCCTCACACAGAAGATTATACTCTCACACAGAGAGTAACTAGTTCTCACACAGAAAGCTGGGGTTTCAGCGAAATAACAAAGTAAAACAAATACTCTTACCTATGCCTTGATAATGAACTTACTCATTAATGAATGAACTTACTCATTAATGAATGCAAAGCATGGAAGATGATCTCCAAGTAATGAGATTAGCTTGAAAGCACTTGGATGATTTCCCTTGAGCTTGACTTCAATGCATGAAAGAGATTTTAGAGCTCTAAGAGATAAATGAGAGAGTTTGAGAGTGGATTAATCAATCTCTAAAGATTTGCAATAGTTCCAAGAAGTTATAATGAACTCAGCCCTCTCCTATATATAGGAAGCCAAAAGAAACCCTCAAACCCAAGCAAAAAGCCAAAATGAATAATTCTGCAACGACTAGATTTTGGCAGTTTACGGCACAGACTGTCGACTGATGAACAACTGATAGTCGACTGGTCAACGGCTACAAAATCCCCAACTGCTATAATCTCAGCCAGGACATGTGACTGTAGAAGACTACACAGGCGACTGTAAATAGACATGCGACTGTAAAAACTTTATCACTCGTCTGTCTTGCAAATTGGGATGAAGCCCAGAAAAAGCAAGTTGCGCACAGACGACTGTAGAACAATTCACATGTGACTGTAAACAGACAGGCAACTGAATATCCTTCAGCAGATGACTGTCACTTCGGATGGAAAGGAGTTGAGAAAATGCAACTTTCGCACTTATGCCTTCAGATGATAGATGGTCATTTCACAGGTAACTGTAATTATACAGGTGAATGTAAATACTTCATCAGTCGACTGACTTGCAAATTGGGATGAAGCCCAGAAAATACAAGTTGTGCACAGACGACTGTAGATCAATTCCCAGGCACCTGTTAGAAAACAGGTGATTGTAAAATGAACTTCAATCGACTGAGGTGAAAAGCTCAAGAAGAGTCAAGAAATAAGTTGACTTGAGCTGTGCATACCAGTCGGCTGTAGAAGGCTGGGCAGGCGCCTGGAATCACCCAGTCGCATGTCGTGCCTTCATCAGTCGACTGAATGAGAGCCAAAACTCCAGTTGAGTCATTTGGCATGATGAACCTATTGGGTTGGATTCTATGATAATCCTAAGGCTCACAAAGATGGTTACATGCATATGCATGAATGAGTTGACCATCTATTAAGGCATTACATTATACCTATACTCAAAAAGAGAAAAACAATAAATGAAATAATGCATGGATTACATTGCTGTTCTTAGAGTTTATGGCTTCAATTCTTGATGCCTTGATGCTTCCCATCATCTCCAAGCTTTGGTATTGCTCCTCTTGATGTCCATCCTTACACCATGCTATTAGTCTCCAAATCATGCTATTCTCTATATGATAAACATGTGACTAAAACAAAAGAGACATTAGCAACACTATAATGTTGTGATCATCATCAAAATAATATTGGTATGAAACACCAATACTCAACAATCTCCCCCTTTTTGACGATGACACACATTATGTAAACATAAAGAGAATAAAGCACAATGCTAATGAGCTCCCCCTCCTTATATGCACCAATTGTAAAATGAGATACACAATTGTAAATACTCATTATACCAATTGAAATAATGAGAAACAATGGTGACATATAATAGGCATGGATTACATAAACCAATTGCAATAAGTATATAACATGCTCCACATGAATGGTTTACATAATCCGATATATCTCCATTACATTCTAATTAAAGATATGACAATATGCAAGAGATAAGGAGATGTATGATACCAAATTGTAAAATTTAGTGGGTATCAATCAATATCACATGCTCCCACTAGATTATAGAAATGGTCAAATTTTTTACTTCTAGGATCTAATACCAATTGTAAAGAAAGAGATAAAAGATCTTTCACAATTGAGATAATACCAATAGTAGAAAAAATCTTGAAAGATAATCCTCTTTACTAATTGTAAATTAATATTTGGAGCCATGGGCCTAAAGTGTATCAAAGCATATACATGTAAAAAATCAATCACATTGATACACATGACATTGCCAAAAGGAAATATAACATGAAACATGTTGACAATATCCCCATTACATTCTAATTAAAGATGTGCCAATATGCAAGAGATAAGGAGAAATATGATACCAAATTGTAAAATTTAGTGGGTATCAATCAATATCACATGCTCCCACTAGATTATAGAAATGAGTGGACATCAAATATATCCCCATTACATTCTAATTAAAGATGTGACAATATGCAAGAGATAAGGAGATGTATGATACCAAATTGTAAAATTTAGTGGGTATCAATCAATATCACATGCTCCCACTAGATTATAGAAATGGTCAAATTTTTTACTTCTAGGATCTAATACCAATTGTAAAGAAAGAGATAAAAGATCTTTCACAATTGAGATAATACCAATAGTAGAAAAAAATCTGGAAAGATAATCCTCTTTACTAATTGTAAATAAATATTTGGAGCTATGGGCCTAAAGTGTATCAAAGCATATACATGTAAAAAATCAATCACATTGATACACATGACATTGCCAAAAGGAAATATAACATGAAACATGTTGACAATATCTAAGGGTTGAATTTGAGACCACTAATAACCAATTGTAAACAATGATATCAAGAACAACCCGAAATGAGAGTAAAAATATGTTTTAAAATATTTTAAACATACAACATATTAACTCCCCCCATTGACATACATATGGATCAACAGATGCGTGTATGCCAATGTATTCCCCAATGTCACCATTTTTATGAAAAATAAATTTGAAAATATTTTCAAAATCATGAAACACACAAACAATGGGTATGCTAAAAATAAACATTTAAACACAATATGTTGAGTATTGATTCCCCGGATTTGGTTTTGGATGATGAGCAAACATAAATATCGTGTACTAACTGTTTGTGAGCGCAGTTATGGAGATCGTCACCAAAAGAACACGTATATCAAAAGCGACGTCTCAAGACTTCTCAATACGCGTGATCGTGTGCCTGAAGCTTCGTTGAAGCTCAAGGAGTAATATTGAAGTCAAGAAGAATGAAGATTGAAGCTTCGAAGACGGTTCGTCATGTATTATTTATTGTCTGCTAGCTTCATAGATTAGAATGTTAAGCCTTGAGTAGGACTTGCATAAATATCTTCATTTCGCTCATATCTTAGAGCTAGGATTATTATAGAAGCCATTAGAAACTTTCCCAAAGCTTCGCGCTTCGATTCGCGACTTCTAGTGAATGTTAGTTGGTTCAAGTAGAAGAACCAACCGACTAGATGACGATCTAGTCGGTCGGAAATTCCTCTTGAACCGACTAGAATGCCTTGCTCATTTCAGTCCAGATCTGTTGATCAATTAGTCGGTCAAAGAAGAGTCACCGACCGACTAGATGACGATCTAGTCGGTTAGGAATACTTCTTAGACCGACTAGTTGAGCTTTCCATGTACAGCCATAGTTACTGTTTATCGTTAGTCGGTCAAAGAACGTTTATCGACCGACTAGTTGATGAACTAGTCGGTCAACATTTGTTCTTGGACCGACTAAATCATTTTGTACTCAGACTATTTGTTTTATCTCTTAGTCGGTCTAAGTTCACTCACCGACCGACTAGTTGTGAAACTAATCGGTCGGCAAGTCTTCTTAGACCGACTAGTTGTCATCTCATGTACTTCGACCTTTTGGCTGTTCAACCATTAGTCGGTCTACGTTGTATCACCGACCGACTAGTTGATGAACTAGTCGGTCAGTGATCCTTCTTTGACCGACTAGTCTGGTTCAGAATAGAGCCGTTGGAGCTTTAATTGAAACGTTTTTCTCTCCCTCTTTCCTCTAACCTATATATACTTGGAGGGGTTCTTTCCTTGTATTCAAGGCTGCCATTTTAGAGATTTAGAGAAATCAAAGAGAAGCTATTCAACTCCATTCTAAAGCTTTCTCTTCCTCACAAGAATCTCTCCCTCAACTCTTTGAGCCATTTCCTCAAGAGAGATTCTCTCCATTGTGAGCCTTCCAAGCCAAGAGCTTGATCCAAAGTCACCATTCTCCATCCTAACCTTCGATCGCTGATCTTATTGGTGGAGATTCGGTTTGGTGACATTCTCTCCTCAAAATCCATCATTGCCCTAATTTGGTAAGTTGTACTCAAGGCATAGGATTTTGTGGTAAGTGTCTCATATTTCATTTCAATTGATATTGCAATTGTGTCTCTCGGTTGTGAGAGAGGGTGTGATCCCGGTTTGTGGGAGTCACATGTCATTTCTATGATTTGGTCTTGTGAAGGGGTTTCACAAGAATTTCATAGTGCTAAATCTTGAGTTAGGGTTTCTAACTCAAGTATCCGGAGGGGATCCGGGTGGTTGGGACGTAGGATCACCGGGAACAAGTCGGGGAGACTTGGGTGGATCCGAACCCGTTACATGCTTTGTTTGCGTTTGTTATTTCTTGTTGATTGTTGTTTATTCCGCATTGTCGTTTGTTTCTTGTACAATAATTAGGAATAACTATCTTGATTATTTTAAAGTACTATTCACCCCCCTCTAGTACATGTGCAGTAGCTTCACAGGGCACTACAATTGGTATCGGAGCCAAGGTTAAAGCTACAAGTTCAAAGCTATGACAAACAACGACTACAGCGTCTTCAAGGATCGTTAAGGATCTTCTTCAGTTTTGGAAGGGCAATCCTCAATTAGGCCTCCCTCCTTCAATGGTACCAATTATGGGTAAACTTTCCTCCGGAGTGCTTCATTGTGGAGAGGCACGTTGACTGAGTATGTCGAGCCCGCCGAAGAAGATTTCGCGAAGTGGACTCCCGCGGAGGTCACCGCGGAGGTAAGCAATGCCAAGGCAATGAACGCCTTGCAATGTGCTTTGGAGCCCGAGGACTTCAATAAGATATGCACATGTAAGAGTGCATATCAAATATGGAACTCCCTCCTCATCTTGCATGAAGGGACGAGTAGAGTAAGAGACTCTAAACTCGTAGTTGTAAATAAAGATTTCGAACTATTTCATATGCAACAGGGTGAGAAGATGAAGGAGTATTATGCTCGCTTCTTCGACATCACAAACGAGTTGGAGGCTCTTGGGAAAACCTACACCCAAAAGGAGAAAGTCTCAAAGATCATCGATGGACTTCCTTTTTGTTGGGAGAAGCGTACCTTCACCATCGAGGAAGGTAATGATATGAAAACATATACTGTCGTACAACTAATGGGTACCTTGATGTCTTATGAGGTACGCAAGGACAATAAGCTCATGATGAAAGAAAAGATGAAGTCGTACTTGAAGCAAGACGAGCCAAAGAAAAAGGCGATTGCGTACAAGGCCGCTCCATCTACCGATGATGAAGAATCGGAAGAAGAATCGGAAGAAGAGTTGGACATGGAAACTTTGGCCGATTTGGCAAAGAAGTTCGACCGATGCTTCTGAAAAGGTAAGTTTAAGAATCTATCTAAGTTTGGTTCTACTAATGCTTCTACTCCCGTGTGTTATAAATGCAACAAGCCAGGACATATCAAGCCGGATTGTCCTCTAAACAAACACAAGAAGAAGTGGAAGGCATCCAAGCACGACAAGTCAAGAAGGCACAAGAAAGGACTTGTAGACACTTTCACCGACTCCGATGAGGACTCCTCAAGTGGAGAGTCGGATGATGAACACGTGGAGAAAGCACACATGTGCTTCATGGAAAAGAGGAACGTGTTCAAGAAACTTCCTCCGATGAAAGCGATGAAAGCGAGGAAAGCGAGGATGAAGGCGGTGAGGTAACCATGGATGAACTTAAATTAGCCAACGAACAACTTTGGTATAAGTTTTCTAAATTGGCTAGTAGATTTATTAAGACTAAAAATGAGTTAGATAGTCTTAAAACCTCGCCTAAACCTATCATCGTCAACAACGACACCGTTGTTGAAGATTTGAGAAATGAGATTGTAAATCTCAAATCTCAACTTGAGCATGTTCATATCGAAGACTCAGATGAACATGTGATAGCGGATTTGACGTCTCAAAACTCAACTTTGAGTATTGAGAATAAAAATCTCAAATCACGTGTTTGCGCACTCACATCGCAAGTGTCCACCTTGGATGCTTCGATGCATTCTCTCACCGAGAAGTATGAGTGCACATTAGGCCGAATTCATGAATTCAATAAAGGTAAGGGTCATTTGGATAATATCCTAAATGACTTACATCCGGCCAATCACCACATTGGCTTGGGGTGTAAGATGGGAGACTCATCCAAATCGGCCACGACCTTTGTTAGGCCATCTTCCGAAGCTTCTACTAGTGGGAGTAAACACTTCATGGGTAGTTCTTCTACCAATGGTGCTTCCGCTAAGGTACACACCCCCATTTGGAAAGAAACCCACTTTGGGTGGACCTCCAAAGAAGGGCCATGCTTTCATGTATATCATGCCACGTAAGAACTCACATCCTACTCCACATGTTAGCACATATGATAATTTTTATGCTCCGCATCCACGAGCACGTGCACACCATGTGAGACACACTCATGCACGTGTTCCACCACATGCATATGTTCATTCACATTCTCATATGAATGATTATCATCATGCACCATTGCATCATATGCCATAAGCTTACCCACGACATGCATCACATAGAAATCAACAACGTATGCATGTTCCCAATAGGATTAGGACTCCCAAGACATACACTATTTGGGGTCCGAAGAACACAAGCATGTATAATAAGGATATGTATGTGCAATCGTTTATTAATGATGTTATTTTAAATGATGATTATGTTGGAAAATCACGGTCCTCGTGGACTTGGTTTCCGAAGGGTTAGTTTCCTTTGACCCTTCATTGCTTGGTACCATAAGTTTAATTTCATTTTATGGGTACCAAAGCAATTATGGTAAGATCTTGGATGTGCATGTTAATTTGAATTTAGTTGGGCTATGGGTTACATTTATTTGAATTTAATATATTAAATTTGTCACCTAACCCATAGGATCCAAAAGGATTTTTGGATACCAAAATGATGCTTTCTAGGTTCAATTCATCATGGGATACCCACCCTACCAACTCATTGATTTGCAAAGAATTTTCATTCAAATGGAGTTGTTGGTGCTTAAGTGATACACCAAAGTAGGGGAGCTTAATGTTGTAAGTATTTTCTTACATTTGATATATATTTGGTATCCATGTGTGTTGTTTGCATACATTGTTAGAATATCTACATTGGTATCATTTTGTTTAAATTAGTATGCTAGAATTGTGTATGCCATAGTTTTATGATGTTCCATCTATGTTTGGCATAACACTTTTGCATGTTACTTTTGGTGTCAATTTGCTACATTTGGTTTTCACATTGGATTTTTGTCTCTGATGTTGATTTCGTCGCTCGACGATTAACTTGGTTAAATAGAAATTCTTTCTATGGAAACATAGAATTGTTTTCCATGCACTCTATTTAACTAAGAATGTTGATATTGGAGAGTATGTTCCATAATTCAATAAGTGAAATTAATTTGAGTTTTGGAGATTTCGATTTTTGCCTATGGTTTGATGATTTCGTATTTCGATTTTCGCCTATGGCTTGATGATTTTGTTTTTTGATGTTCTCCTATGGTTTGATAATTTCATATTTCGATTTTCGCCTATGGCTTGATGATTTCGTTTTTCGATTTTCGCCTATGGTTTGATGATTTCGTATTTCGATTTTCGACTATGGCTTGATGGTTTCGTCTTTCGATTTTCGACTATGGTCAAGTTGGCACGCTTTGATTTTCTTCGGTATTTTACTTTTGGTATTTTACTTTGGTGTCATTTGGACCGTGGTCAATTCTTAGACTCTCATGCTTTAATTTCTTAGCCATTGTAATCTTGTCGTTGATCTCCTCCCGCTCTTTTTGCTAATGCCAAAGGGGGAGAGAATTAATAATGACAATGTGCTAATTGATTATTCAAAGCAATTTACCATGAATCTAAGTTGATATGTTAGATTCAGGGGGAGTTAAGATATAAAATGGATTTAGATCCTAAATTGCGATAATAGGATTCATATTTTATATTTCCCTCGTCTGCTTGATGCGTATGAAGATTATTGAATACGGAACTAACGTGTCATCAATGCAGGGGGAGTAAGTAAATTTCATTTGAATCATTATTATTGATTATTATTTATGTTGGTTTGTCATCACCAAAAAGGGGGAGAATGTTGAGCATTGATTCCCCGGATTTGGTTTTGGATGATGAGCAAACATAAATATCGTGTACTAACTGTTTGTGAGCACAGTTATGAAGATCGTCGCCAAAAGAACACGTATATCAAAAGCAACGTCTCAAGACTTCTCAATACGCGTGATCGTGTGCCTGAAGCTTCGTTGAAGCTCAAGGAGTAATATTGAAGTCAAGAAGAATGAAGATTGAAGCTTCGAAGACGGTTCGTCATGTATTATTTATTGTCTTCTAGCTTCATAGATTAGAATGTTAAGCCTTGAGTAGGACTTGCATAAATATCTTCATTTCGCTCATATCTTAGAGCTAGGATTATCATAGAAGCCATTAGAAACTTTCCCAAAGCTTCGCGCTTCGATTCACGACTTCTAGTGCATGTTAGTTTGTTCAAGTAGAAGAACCAACCGACTAGATGACGATCTAGTCGGTCGGCAATTCCTCTTGAACCGACTAGAATGCCTTGCTCATTTCAGCCCAGATCTGTTGATCAATTAGTCGGTCAAAAAAGAGTCATCGACTGACTAGATGACGATCTAGTCGGTTAGGAATCCTTCTTAGACCGACTAGTTGAGTTTTCCCTGTACAGCCATAGTTACTGTTTATCGTTAGTCGGTCAAAGAACGTTTGTTGACCGGCTAGTTGATGAACTAGTCGGTCAACATTTGTTCTTGGACCGACTAAATCATTTTGTACTCAGACTATTTGTTTTATCTCTTAGTCGGTCTAAGTTCACTCACCGACCGACTAGTTGTGAAACTAATCGGTCGGCAAGTCTTCTTAGACCGACTAGTTGTCATCTCATGTACTTCGACCTTTTGGCTGTTCAACCATTAGTCGGTCTACGTTGTATCACCGACCGACTAGTTGATGAACTAGTCGGTCAGTGATCCTTCTTTGACCGACTAGTCTGGTTCAGAATAGAGCCGTTGGAGCTTTAATTGAAACGTTTTTCTCTTCCTCTTTCCTCTAACCTATATATACTTGGAGGGGTTCTTTCCTTGTATTCAAGGCTGCCATTTTAGAGATTTAGAGAAATCAAAGAGAAGCTATTCAACTCCATTCTAAAGCTTTCTCTTCCTCACAAGAATCTCTCCCTCAACTCTTTGAGCCATTTCCTCAAGAGAGATTCTCTCCATTGTGAGCCTTCCAAGCCAAGAGCTTGATCCAAAGTCACCATCCTCCATCCTAACCTTTGATCGCTGATCTTATTGGTGGAGATTCGGTTTGGTGACATTCTCTCCTCAAAATCCATCATTGCCCTAATTTGGTAAGTTGTACTCAAGGCATAGGATTTTGTGGTAAGTGTCTCATATTTCATTTCAATTGATATTGCAATTGTGTCTCTCGGTTGTGAGAGATGGTGTGATCCCGGTTTGTGGGAGTCACATGTCATTTGTATGATTTGGTCTTGTGAAGGTTTTTCACAAGAATTTCATAGTGCTAAATCTTGAGTTAGGGTTTCTAACTCAAGTATCCGGAGGGGATCCGGGTGGTTGGGACGTAGGATCACCGGGAACAAGTCGGGGAGACTTGGGTGGATCCGAACCCGTTACATGCTTTGTTTGCGTTTGTTATTTCTTGTTGATTGTTGTTTATTCTGCATTGTCGTTTGTTTCTTGTACAATAATTAGGAATAACTATCTTGATTATTTTAAAGTACTATTCACCCCCCTCTAGTACATGTGCAGTAGCTTCACAGGGCACTACACAATATACATGCAATATGCATATGTGTGAGGAACCTAAAAATTAGGGAACTAAACCCATGAGGAATTTGATTTTCTAATGTAATCACATGAGGTGATCACATACCTAACTAGAGAGTTGATGTATATATCTCTCTCTTGCACACTACACCTGGTGGGAATCCATAAACTCAAGGGTTTCCTAGGCAAGTGTTTTGCCTTTGCAAGAGGGGTGGATGTGGCATGCTTAGGTGTAGAAAATATTTTCTTGGCATGCATAAAGTGCGGATTTTGCTTCTTAGCAAAAAATGAAGAGTTTTCATTATACCTCACCACCTTGTGATTTACATGCTTCTTGTTAGTGTTATTATTATATAAGAAAGCATGATGATTCTTCTTAGGTGCTTTAGCAATATTTCTTGAATTTGCACCAAGAGAAGAATTAGAGGTGGGTTTGGTAACCACCTTTGGAGTAGGGATGGCAGTAATGGCCCGACCCGCCTGGCCCAACCCGGTTTTGACCCAGCCCGACCCGGCCCGCAGCCGGGTCAGGGCAAGCTTGGGCTTTGTATGCGGCCCGACCCGACCCGACCCGGCCCGGTAAACTATAGAGATTCTAAAAAACCGTACTATTTTGATGCGGACCATGCAGTCATCGAATAACCCATAACTCATACTCTATTCCACTGTTCTCTCAATTGGGAAAATTCCCAATTCTAAATTACCAAATAAATCAAAATTCTTCCAATTCATAAATAAAATTTTTATTTGTGATTCATATGGATGGCAGTAATGACCTGACCCGACCGGCCCGACCCGACCCAACCCGGTTTTGGTAAGAAAGTACCCGCCCCGTCCCGGCCCGCGACCCGCCCCTCCCCGGCCCGCGAATGGGTCGGGGCAAGCTTGGGTAGTTACATACCGCCCCGCCCCGCAATATTGCCATTCCTACTTTAGAGTGTATCACAAAGCTCCTTTATGGTTTGTCGGATGTTGTTTTTCAAGAAAATCGTGGAGTGAATCCCTAGCATGTACAGAGCTAATAAGCTTTTGAGATTTCTATTCGCATTTTAACGTAAGTTGTTGAATGCGAGTTTCTAAGCTAAGGTTTTGAGCTACTAAATTTTCCCTGGTTATGCTCAAATCCTTAACTTGAGAGAGAAGTGTATCTCTCTCACTAGTGTCACAAACATGCAAAGCATCATTATCATGTACATTAGTAGATTCTAAGGTATGCAACCTACTCATAACATTTTTTAAATTTTGCTTTCAATTTAGCATATGATTCGATGCACTTACTTGCCCCATTGGAGACCACGTTGAAGCGGTATTCGAGCTCCTCGTAGGATAGCTTCTCCTCCTCAACTTCATCATCGCTTTCATCCTTGCTAGAGCTTGATGAAGACTCTTCCCCATTTGCCATGAAGCACATTTCCTCGTTGGGGTTGAGCCACACCTCCACCTTTTCATCGCTTGAACTTGAGGAGATTGATGAAGAATATTCAAAAGCCGCAAAGCAGATATGAGCTCACTCCTTGTCATCATCTTCTTCATCACTTGATGTGTACTCATCGGAGTCATCAAATGTGCCGATAAGTCCTTTCTATTGGATCCTGAACTTGGACTTGCCTTTCCAATGCTTATTCCCTTTACCCTTGTAAATCTCTTTGGTGGGTTTGGAAGGGTATTCAGTGGAGAGATGACCTTTTCCTCTACAATTGAAACAAATCGGATTGTTAGAATTAGAGGCAAACTTTAAAGAAGATTTACCTTGCTTGCTTTTGAGGCTCTTAGTAGCTTGGCAAGCTCCATGATTTCATCTCCACTAGCCTAATCTTCTTCATCTTCTTCACTAGGAGCTTCTCGATGGATTTTCTTCCTCCATTTGATTGGCTCCTCATTGGCATGGAATGCAACCCCCTTTTGCCTTTCTGGCTTCTCGGGCTTGGTTGATTGAATCTCATTCTTGTGTTGAAGCTTCACTTTGTATGCTATGAGATTCCCAATGCACTCCTCAACGGTGTATTTGGACATGTCATTTGACTCCAAAATTTCGTTGGCCTTTGACTCCTATTGAGATGTAAGCGAGTAAAGGATCTTCTCCACTTGATGCTCTTGGAAAATCACCTTCCTAAGTCCTTCCAAATTATTCACGATTTCTGTGAACCTTGTTAACATCCCCGATATGTTTTCACATTCCTGCATCTTAAACAACTTATATTTAGATCTAAATACGCATTGTTTAGATTTCTTTGCCTTCGAAGTCCCTTCATGAGAAATCTCCAATGTATGCCAAATTTTGTTGGCCGTTTTGCACATGAAGATGAAGTTGAACTCATTGTGATTGCGGGCGAAATGGAATGCATTTATAGCCCTCGCATTGAATTTGATCGAGTCTTTCTCCGCTTTTGTTCTTGAAGCTGCTGGTGTAGTAGGCTTCTCAAATGGCGACTTCGTGATGTCCCATAAGTCTTGACCCTACAAGTAGAACATCATCTTGATCTTCCAACTTGGGTAGTTGGTTCCGTTGAAGAGCGGAGGTCGTACGGTTGATAGAACTTCTTCATGAGACGTGGATATATCGTTGAATGCCATCATTGTTGTATGATATAGCCTCGCTTTGATACCAATTGTAAGGACCGTCTACCTTGCAATACTAACAACAAACACTCTAGTGGGGGGTGAATAGAGTAATGGCAATAAATTGTTCAATTAAACTTTAACTTGCAAATGCGGAATAATAAGTGCAAGAAGAATTAATTAACACAATCAATCCAAACGCAAGCACAAGATATCACCCTGCTTCCCCAAACTTGGGTATGACTCTGCAAACAGATTCAGAATTTGATTCTTGAAACAGATTACTAATTTAATTCTGCAAACAAGGTCATTCTTTGATTAAGCAAACATATTCATACTTTGATGCATTAAATAGTTTCATACTTTGAGTCTACAAACTGATATACACTTTGATTCTAGAGCCAGTACCATTATCATTACCTTGTGCATATGAGATGTATATGATGTGTATTTCAAGCTTGTGCAGGCAATGTGTATGACATTTTTCAAGAGACATACTATATTTTGATCCACTATGTGAACTCCTCAGTGGTAAGTCTGGATCCAATATGCAAATAATCATTATTGATCTAACCTAAGTTATTATTTTGCATGCTGGTTGCTGATACTTCCTGGAAGCTGATACTGTATGAAACATCAGATGAAGCTGGAAATGAAGCTGATACTGGCTGATACTTGAATGAACGAACGAATCTTGATAGAACTAGCTGATACTTGATGGAAATGAAGCTAATACTGGTTGATACTTGAAGGAACAAATGGACTCAAATTCTAGAAATGAAGCTTGAAGCAACAATGCCGGATACTTGGCTGTCATGTTGAATATGTCAATAGTTTTTGTAATATTCTATTAAAGAATCAGTGAATATGTTGATAGTTTATTATTGAAAAATTTGTAAGATTATGTTTGGCACCTATACATGTATAAAAATTTTCGTTGATAGGTTTTTGGTGAAGAAAAAATATATAATTTGTTTGGATTCCATCCAGATATGTGCACCCTTGATATATCAATCTAGATGTGTATAATTTTTTCCTGGTGGGCTTCCATTATGGAATTAATATGAACAAATTGGAGTCATCGGTATTTATGATCCTATCATGATCAAAACTAAAAGAATTTCTCATCTTACCAAGAAGTCAGATTTTGATTCTTTCATCTTCTCATCTTAGCAAGAAGTCAACATAAGGATCGTGAGAATAATATGACAAGGTGCTTCACAAAATACACATGGATATAAATATAGATCCAACAAAATACAGATTCACATTTGTTTCTCTTAGATTCAACATATTCGACATATTCTCACAAAATTCACAAAAATGCACATTCTCCTAAAATTCAAAAAAAAAAATACATATGTATAAGATTAACATATTTTCATTCTCAATAAATTCACAAAAATACACATTTCCAGAACTTGTTTCTTCGAGCTTCATTTCCCTTCAAGCTTCATTTCCATCCAACTGGTCGATTGCAAAGCTTCATTTCCATTCAAGTTTCAAGCTACATTTCAATTAAAACAAAGTATATCAGCTTACAGTGCACAGCTTCCAGCAAGTATATTAGCTTCCATCAAATATCAGCTACATACATGCAAAAAACACAGTATCAGATGATATGAAAACATGTGTCACCTAGATATCATACTTGGATATCATACTTTTTGTGTTTGAGCTCACCTTGACATAACACCAGATTTCCTAGATTATAGTTTAGAACGCAACAATAGACTCAACTAGCACTACATTGTTTCTTGAACTTTTTTATAGATACAGTGTTATTAAGAATCAACCAGATTAGTTGATACAACATATAAACTAATTGCTTAACAAATCCTATAAGCAAACCTTAGTTAAAGATGATGCCAATATAGAATTAATCCTAAACAACCCTTACATGAGGGTTGTTATGGATCCTTAATGACTGTTCGCGCTAGAGTTATGATTGTCTTAGCTTACATAACCCCAATCACAATGAAATTCACATTAAGAAAAAAAAGAAAAAAATTCCATAACGAACAAATTTCACAGAAACAACTCACAAATCAAATAACTCAATTATAAACAGTCATAAAATATACAGTCACAGTCACAACACATGCAAAAAAGCTCTACAAAGCAATTGTAATGATCTGCTTACCCATACTTCAGATAAAAATCAGAAATATAAACCAGCAATTGAAACCTAATTAAATTGATTTAAGCTTAATTTACAACCTTTCCGTTGATGAACAACTGACAATTTTTGGATGTGTTATGCTTCGACACCGCATCGAAGTGATAAACTTTGGAATCACCAGCCATCTTCCAAACATTTGAAAAATCAAATTAAAAAACCGGAACTTAAATCGAAAAAATCGCCCAACAAAATCTAAGGGGGAAAATCAAGAGATAATTTAACAAAATGAGCTGAGCCTAGCTGCTCCCTTCCTCCCTCTATCCACACACACCCCTCCTCCCTCCCCCTCCATCCCTCCCCCCAGTAAAAGGTCTGTGTTGGACGCTGAGTTTGGTCCATCTGTTGAATTATGTGTTTATAGTTCTGGTGGTTGATCATATTGGAGAAGGAGACACAAGAGGAAGAATAGAGGAGAGAGGAGTGCAATGAGAAAGAAGAAGAAGGCTAAGAATAAGAGCACAAGAGGAACAAGAGAGGAGTGAGGAATGTGATGAGAAAGAAGAAGAGTAAGAGTTGTTCTGTCCCAATTTTGAATTTTGTGAAGAAGAAGGTATGAGTCTCTCTCAAAATATTCAGTTTGGCCTGGATGGTATTTTTGTCAAAACCAATCTATAAGCACAGCAAAAATACAATTTAGGTCTGTGCACACGAGGAAAAATTTAGACTGTTTGTGAACTGAGCGTATCAATTCCCTAAACAAATATTAGTAAAACCATACTTGATGAGACTTAAATATCCAAAGAGAATTGCTATATACAATTCAATCGAGGTGTATGTAGGTGACTATTTGCCAAAAATGAAAAGAAAAATCACATCATGGATCGCGTCTCGTCATCTCTCTCCCAAATTCTTTCCATTTTGATAAACTGTCACCTCTATACACCTCTTTTTGAGGTGTATATAGGCATTCTCATATCCAAATCACTTGATCAAAGTTTTACACATATTTATCGGGAAAAAGTTAGTCAAGTTCAACAGGGATTAGACCAACTTGATCCTTATGTGGTGTTCCTTTTATTGAGAATGGTCAAGTTGAAGGGTTGTGGAATCTTGAGGTGAGGAAAGTTTGGTTTTGTGTTTCTTTTGTTGGAAAGTTGGTTGGAAGGGTGTTTTGAGAAAATTTTGTGGAGCCCACATAACTTTCTTTTGTGTGTTTTAGAATGTAGATTGGAAGGTTGGATGAAGAAAGTTGGGAGTGTGATGTGGTGAACTTAGGTGAACTATGACCCCCCCTTTCATTTCTTGTGTATTTGAAGTAATTTGAAGGGTAGAAGGAGAGAAGAATGAGAAAATGGGAAATAAACAAAAAAAATTTTACAAAATAAATACAATTTATGATAGAAATACAGAAGCACACTGCAGCTCCAGCAGTGACATCTTCGTATAAAAAATCCGACCACAAACATGCATCAAATTACCAAAATCCAGTACATATCCAACTCAAAGTACAAAAGCACAATGCAGCTCCAGCAAAGATGCCAAAGTATAAAAAATCCCAAGGCAAGCATGCAACAGATTGCCAAAATCCAGAACAAATTCAACGCAATATACAACAGCCCAATGCAGATACAACAAAGACACCATAGTTTACAAAATCCCAAGGCATGCACGAATCAGATTGCCAAACTCCACAATACATCCAACTCAATATACAAAACCCCACAGCAGCTCTATCAACGACACCATAGTATAAAAAACCCAAGACATGCATGTAACAGAGTGCCAAAATCCAGAACATATCCAACTCAAAATACAAAAGTCCAATGCAGCTCCAGCAAAGGCACCATAATTTACAAAATTCCAAGTCAATCATGAAACAGATTGCCAAATTACATAACATATACACCTCACTATACAAAACCCTAATGCAAATACAAGAAAGACACCATAATTTACAAAATCCCAAGGCAAGCATGGATCAGATTGCCAAACTCCACAACAAATCTAAAACAATAAAAAAACCACATAGCAGCTCCAGCAATGACACCGTGGTTTACAAAATCCCAAGGCAAGTATGAATCGCATAAAATATCCATAGCAATCACATAAAATATCCATAACAAATCCCACTTTCTATACACAAAACCTCATATCAGCTCCAATAAAGACACCATAGTTTACAAAATCCTAAGTTAAACATGAAACAGATTGCCACATTCCATAACATATACACCTCAATATACAAAAGACCATTGCTGATATAGCAAAGACACCGTATTTTACAAAATCCCATGTTAAACATGAAACAGATTGCCAAATTCCATAATATATACACCTCAATATACAAAAGACCATTGCAGTACAACAAAGACACCATAGTTTACAAAATCCAAAAGTAAGCATGCAACAAATTGCCAACAGACAGTACATATCCACTATTGTACTTCTTACCCATCAACCGATCTTGTTATAATTCAACAATAACATTTAAAAATTAAGACATATGAGAGAGAACAAGCCCAACTTGATGGATCTGTAATCGGACATGATGATCTCCATTTTCACTGTGTTACAGGATGATCTCCATTTTCACCGTGTTTATCTCAATTAGACCTACAACCTTATCCATACAACCCTCTATATCTAACATCCTCCTCTCAGACAATGTTCTCGAAGAACTGTCATTCTTGGGTCGTCTTTCATGCTTATCCATTAAATGCAGTATCACATGTTTTAGACCACTTATGGTGTGGGCGATTCTTCCATTGGAAGAATAAGTATGTACGCTCTTGAGATGTACAACTCTAAAATCTCCAGCCTGGTTTTGATCGGGTCCATGAAGTCCTCCTCGACAACTGCAGAACACAGTGGCATATTTTAAAGTCATCTCCATCGGCATCCAACTCCCCAGTGATCTCATCTCTAGGTCGAGATCGACTAGAAGATCTCTATCCGAAACTCATTTGTACCTAACAAAGTTAACAAAAAATACATTTAACATAAAAGATAGTGATAATGGGAAAAGGTTCAGTGAAAAGCTTACCTGTGAAAAGTAAAGATTGATGCATGTCAATGTTGCCGTCATATTTCAGAACTCAGCCCAGTCACTCAGAAAAGAGCATGAAAATAACGGTAAATGAAAAATAACAAGGAATGGCATCACTTAGAAATATATTCTTAACTTTCCCTACTGGTTTCTTATCATCAGATATGTGAAAATCGGTCCCATCTTCACAGTCACAAACAATATGCAACGCATCATAAAAATTACCTTAGCCATTAAAGGATCCAACAAGGAAGAACAAAAAATGGCCACTAAATTCAGAACATATCCAACTCAAAATACAAAAGCACAATGAAGCATCCAACACACATCATAAAAATGCCCATATGCATCATTTTTGGCCATTTTTTGTTTTAGATGTGTGTTCTATTGTTTGTGAGTGGGAGAGGAGAGAAACGATAAGCAAGACATAGCAATGAAACTGAAATAAGCCATTATTATTGCAAATAGATACGATTCACTACGAAACATTCATCATGGGCTCCAGCAAAGACATCAAATCAGTAGCAGGCATGAAACAACCAAGTGAATCATGAAATAGAATCACAAAATCCATAACATGTCCCATTCAAAGTACAAAATCCCAATAATGATACAGCAAAGACACCAGAGTTTACAAAATCCCAGGTCAGGCATGAAACAGATTACCAAATTCCATAACATATCCATCTCATAATACAAAATCCCAAATTAGCTCCAGCCAAGACACTATATTTTAAAAAATCCCAAGACAAGCATGCAACAGTTTGCCAAAATCACCTAAAAATCCAACTCAATATGTAAAATCACTATAAAGCTCCAGCAAAGACACCAGAGTTTACAAAATCCCAAGGCAAGCCTGAAACATATTACCAAATTCCATAACATATCCATCGCATAATCAAAATCCCAAATCAGCTCCAGCCAAGACACCATATTTTTTAAAATAAATTCCAAGGCAAGCATGCAGCAGATTGCCAAAATCCCATAAAAATCCAACTCAAAAATACAAAATCACCATGAAGCTATAGCAAAGACACTATAGTTTACAAAATCACAAGGCAAGCCTGAAACAAATTGCCAAACTCCATAACATATCCTTCTCATAATATAAAATCCCAAATCATATCCAGTCAAGACACGCAAGTATAAAAAATTCACAAGGCAAGCATGCAACAGAGTGCCAAAATCCCGTACAAATCCAATCTAAAATACAAAAGTCCAATGCAGATACAACAAAGACACTATGGTTTACATAATCCCAAGGTATGCATGAATCATATTGCCAAACTCCACAACACATCCAACTCAATATACAAAACCTCATAGTAGCTCCAGCAAAGACACCAAAGTATAAAAAATCCATAGGCAATCATGCAATAGAGTGCCAAAATCCACAACAAATCCAACTCAAAAAACTAAGGCCCAATGCAGATATAACAAAGACACCATAGTTTACAACATCCCAAGGCATGCATGAATCGGATTGCCAGACTCCGCAACACATCCAACTCAATATACAAAACCCCACATCAGCTACAGCAAAGACACGAAAGTATAAAAATCCCAAGGCAAGCATGCAATAGAGTGTCAAAATCCACAAAAAATCTAACACAAAATACAAAAGCCCAATGCAGATACAACAAAGACACCATAGTTTACAACATCCCAATGCATGCAAGAATCAGATTGCCAAACTCCACAACACATCCAACTCAATATACAAACCACACAGCAGCTCTAGCAAAGACACCAAAATATAAAAAATCCCAAGGCAAGCATGCAACAGAGTACCAAAATCGAGAACAAATCCAACTCAAAATACAAAAGCCCAATGCAGATACAGTAAAGACACTATGTGGTACAAAATCCCAAGGCAAGCATGTAACAGATAGCCAAAATCCATTACGTATCCCACTCAAAATATAGAAGCATGATGCAGCTCCAACAAAGACACCATGTGTTAAGGCCAAAAATGACCGATACAGTTGTTGGGCCGACGAGGACGCTTCCGTTGGATCAATCCTTCGTTGACTAAGAGATGAGACCTGTGAATGAGTGTCTTCGGGTCGAAGATGCTAGGATCGGACTCCACGGATGGATGTTTCCCTAGCTTTGCGATATCTCCATAATCATGCAATATGAGAAAATCGTTATGGGATCGGGGTTGGGGCCTGACCGATCCCCCTCCGACGCTCAAGTTAGTTACCATTAGATGAAAACATAAAGATCTAGATTAAGAGGAAGATAATTAAGAAGGAGATGAGATAGTATAGTCTTTGTGGTACTTAGTCATTTTTAGGATATCTCCCGTAGGAAAATCTGGCCTCCTTTCCTCCTTCCTTCTGGGGATATTTATCTTCCTTCCTTTGCCTTTTAACTCCCCTCCACTAAAGGTGGCCACTAATTGCTCAATTAGTGGCCTTGAATGAGTCAAATAAAGAGTGTAACCATCACCCTCTATTCAGCCCTTTATTACCCCCATTTAAGGCAATTAAAGTGGTCCTTTTAAGATGGGATTTTGACTCATTCAAAACAGGTGGCAATTTGTCATGGCAAAAGCATTACCCTTTTTGGCAGGCCTCGGGGCTTATTAGGCCTAGGCGTACCATTCTTTATGGGCCTTGCAGAATAGAAAAAATTTATCTATTTATTTCGTGGGCCAGACCCATGACGAAACTGGTATCAACATTGGCCCACATCGCCCGAGTTTTACCTCCATAAAGGTTAAGATCAGGTGATGTAGTAAACATGAGGAAGAGATAACTTTGGTCGAGCTGTGGGTATCGAAGAGATGACTTATTTGATTTACGGTCGACGACAGACGTCGTTCGGTTGCGAGGGGTACGACCCTTTCGTCTTATGGCCGACGACTAAGTAGAGTCATTCAGTGACGAGGGGTTGGTCTCTAAGCTTATGGCTGATGACGAAGTTAAGTCGATCGGTAGCGAGGGATACAGTCCCTTCGACTTATTACCGATAACGAATGTAGAGTCGTTCAATAGTGAGGGGTTGGTCACTCTGCTTATATCTGACGACGAAGTTACGTCAGTCGGCAGCGAGGGGTACGACCCCTTCGACTTATTGCCGATTACATATGTAGATTCGTTCAGTGGCGAGGGATTGGTCCTTCGGCTTATGGCTGACGACGAAGTTACATCGGTCGGTAGGAGGGGTCGGCCCCTTCAACTTATTACCGATGACGAAAGTAGAGTCGTTCAGTGGCGAGAGGTTGGTCCCTCGGCTTATGGCTGACGACAAAGCATAGTCGTGGAGAGTTGTCTGGCTGTGAGAGGTATGGATCCTTCGTCTTATAGTCGACGACTAGGTGGAGTCATTAAGGTGCGAGGGTGTTAGACCATCAACTTACGACTGACAACGAGGAGAGTCGTTCGGTTGCGTGGGGGTATGACCCCTTCGTCTTATGGCCAACGACTAAGTAGGGTCTTTCGACTACGAGGGGTGTATCCCGTTCGACTTATGACCAAAGACACAATGAAGGTCGTTTAGTTGCGAGGAGTGGCCCCTTCGACTTACGTCTGGCAACCAAGTAGAGTCTTTCAGTTGCGAGAGGTGTATCCCCTTCGACTTATGACCGAAGATGTAATGAAGGTCGTTCAGTTGCGAAGGGTGGCCCCTTCAGCTTACGACTAAAGTCCTTGACGAAGTCGTTCAGTGGCGAGGGGTGTAGCTTATTCGACTTATGATCGAAGACGTAATGAATGTTGTTCAATTGCGACGGGGTGACCCCTTCGGCTTACGACTGACGCCCTTGACGAGTCGTTCGGTGGCGAGGGGTATAGCCCCTTCGACTTATGACTGAAGACGTAATGAAGGTCATTCAGTTGCGAGGGGGTGGCCCCTTTGGCTTATGGCTGATGCCCTTGACGAAGTCGTTCGGTGGCAAGTGGTGTATCCCCTTCGACTTATGACCGAAGACGTAATGAAGGTCATTCAGTTGCGAGCATGTGGCCCCTTCGGCTTACGGCTAACGCCCTTGACAAAGTCATTCGCTGGCGAGGGGTGTAGCCCCTTCGACTTATGACCGAATACTTAATGAAGGTCCTTCAGTTGCGAGGGGGTGGCCCCTTCGACTTACGGCTGACGCTCTTGACGAGTCGTTCGGTGGCGAGGGGTATAGCCTCTTCGACTTATGATCGAAGACGTAATGAAGTTCATTCAGTTGCGAGGGGGTGGCCCCTTCGGCTTACGGTTGATGCCCTTGTCAAAGTCGTTCGATGACGAGGGGTGTATCCCCTTCGAATTATGACCGAAGACGTAATGAAGGTCGTTCAGTTGCGAGCGGATGGCTCCTTCGGCTTATGGCTGACGCCCTTGACGAAGTCATTCGGTGGAGAGGGGTGTAGCCCCTTCGACTTATGACCGAAAATGTAATGGAGGTCCTTCAGTTGTGAGGGGGTGGCCCCTTCGGCTTACGGCTGATGCCCTTGACGAAGTCGTTCGGTGGAGAGGGGTGTAGCCCCTTCGACTTATGACCGAAGACGTAATGAAGGTCGTTCAGTTGTGAGGGGGTGGCCCCTTCGGCTTACGGCTGACGCCCTTGACAAAGTCATTCGGTGGCGAGGGGTGTAGCCCCTTCGACTTATGACCGAAGACGTAATGAAGGTCATTCAATAGCGAGGGGGTGGCCCCTTTGGCTTACGGCTGACCCCCGAAAAGAAGGTCGTTCAGTATCGAGGGGGTGGCCTGATTCGGGTTCAATATTACATATTTAACCCCCCATTTAGCCCTATTTTGTGCTCAAGTGATGCTATATTGTTCTCTAATACATTCGTATTTTGTACACAATCATTTATTAGAGAAAACACTCTATTTGAGCACAAACAGCAATTAACGAAGTATTTCTGCACTTTTATATTTTTCCTAGCTTGGTCTCGATCTCACGATTCCAACGACTATTTATTTGTATTTTTCTGAGATCTGTGCTAATTTCTATGAATTTTTGAATGTAGAATACCATTTATTGGAAATAAAATAAATACGCACGAATCTTGGCGCATGCGGTGGCATGCATCCACGCACTCCCGCTCAGATCAAACGACTCACAGAGGCGGGCGACGCGGCTTTTTCTACGCCGTTGGATCTCGATCCAACGGCCATCAGCGGCGCAGAACGAAGAGCGGAGCGGGCGAAAACTCGAGGCGACGTGGCTACTTTCTGGCCGTCAGATGATAATCGGACGGTGGAGATCGTTCCCGCCCAAAGAAATGCGGAGCGGGCGTCGTGGCTAAAGAAGAGCCGTTGGATTCTGATCCAACGACGACTGATAAATCCGAACGAGATGCGGACGCGGATGCGGGTTGAGCGCGAATCTCAAAGCACTGGTGGCGGCCTACAATTCAATCCCGCACGGATGTGCGGCTGAGGTTTGCGCCGGTTATCAGATCGGGTTTGGGTTGTAAACGGGTGCGGATTTCGACCCGTTAAGCCATTAAAACCCGCAATGAGCCTATATAAGCGTATTTCTAGGGGTTTTGGGCGGATTCCTGGATATTCTAGGCGTATTGGAGGCTCTAGGAGCCGTATTTCTCCTCTGAAAAATTCTGTAAAATTCCAGAGGCTATTCTTCTTATTTTTAGAGAGTTTTGGTGTCTATATTGGAGATTTGGTGATAAATTCTTAAACTTATACCCTGTATTTGGCGCTTTTCTATTGTATTTTGCTATTAGAATGATGTATTTTGCTATGAAACTTGATTTTTCTTGCACCATAAGTAGCTAAATTCTTATTGTGCATGGTATGGTATAGTTAGGGGATATGATTTGTGTTCGTTTGGTTGAATATTCGTTGTGCTAAATTGTTAACGTTGATAAAGTTATAGTCTTTGTTATTAAATCTTCTCTTCATTTTCCAAAAGAACGTGTTAGAGTAGATGATCACCCCACAAGGGTGAGTTTTGATTTCCCCAAAAGGGACTTTCATATCGTATTTAAAAGACTAAAACTTTAGCAACGATCTTATTGAATTTTGTGCTTGAACCCCCAAAAGGGTATTTTCCGATGAATTGCTCCCAAAAGGAGAATTCATTGAGTTATATTGGGTATTTTCCGGTGAATTGCTCTCAAAAAGAGACTTCATTGTGTTATATTCGTCAACCAAATTAATACGACTCATGGACCCAAATGAACCCATACCATGTGCATACTTTTCATCGTTATTTTCATACACGACTTTTCTTTGTTCGCATTGTTCACCACGATCAAACCCATTAAAATCATCGTCACATAAGTGGTTAGCTTCTGTTCGTTGGATTTCTATTTGATTTAAGCTGTGGTTGCAACAGATTTTCTCCTGAGGATTCGACATCTGGACTCCCAGATTATATTACTTGTACGGACTCTTGAGCTTGAGAGAAGCACTGTTTTTGGGCCTACCATGGCCCCTTCGACTTACGTCTGAAGCCTAAAAGGAAGGTCGTTTAGTAGCGAGGGGTGGCCCCTTCGACTTACGGCTGAGGCTTTAGAGAAGGTTGTTCAGTAGCGAGGGGGTGGCCCCTTCGACTTACGGCTGAGGCTTTAGAGAAGGTTGTTCAGTAGCGAGGGGGTGGCCCATTCGACTTACAACTGACGCCTTAAGGAAGGTCGTTCAGTAGCGAGCGGGTGGCCCCTCGGCTTACGACTGACGCCTTAAGGAATGTCGTTCAGTAGCGAGGGGCTAGCCCCTTCGACTTACTGCTGATGACGAATGTCGTTTTTGTCCTTACACCGGGATCGTCCTCGACTAGGATTGGTCATCTTCACATCGAGAGTCGCTTTGTGCTGATGGATCTGATGTGGTTTATTGATGCCAAAGAATCGAGGTAGCGCTGGAGTCGGCAAGGGGGACGTGACAGGATCAATTGGAAGTTGCATTCATGGAATCGTGTCTGTCCCGTGAAGCGTCCTTTACGGCGACCCTAAGTACAAAATTTATCTCTCCAGTAGGGGAGAGGATATGTTTTTTGAAGTGAGCTTTTACAAAAACTATTAAATTGCAATTGGAGTTGGAAAGAAAATGATTTGGCTGTGGTTTCTCATCTTGAACAGCAGAGAAATGACTTGCATCCTTGGTTTTGAAAAGAACTCAGCGAGCTGGTTCGGAGCTCAGAGCTTTGGATAAGTCCTAGACAAACTTTCGATGCCCGAACGGAGGTTGGCCCTGATCACTCCATATTTTACACCTTTTTTCTGCAGTTTGCATGCCATTTTGATCGCTCGAATCGCGCTTTCACGATTTTTCGGCATTATTGCGATGCTTTTCACGATTTCTTGTTTTTGTCGAATTTCAGGAGATTTCGAGCGATTTGGAGTGATTCTGAGATGCACCCACTCCGGAGTGTCACCCGTGACTCCTTCGAGAGGAACTTTGCTATTGGAGAGGAGTGGAAGAAGAAAGAACGTCGTAGGAGCGACGAGGAAGCGAAAATATGAAGTTTGGGCATTTTGAGCATGTCACTCGGCCGAGTGAAGGAGTCACTCGGCCGACCATCGAGAGCCCGCTCGGCTGGACAAATCGGACACGCAGAAGACTGAGTATCAGCGTGCACTCGGCCGAGCATCGCCAGCCCACTCGGCTGAACCACGGAGACCCCACTCGCCTGAGTGGCATCAAGACGATGGCAACAAAAATCCCAGAGTTACTGTAATTTTACAGTCGATCCCCGGGTTCCTACTCGGCCGAGTGAAGAAGTCCCCTCGGCCGAAGCAAAGAAAGTCACTCGGCCGAGTGACTCCCGAGGAGCCGACCCCCAAAAGTCCGAACTTACTGGAAATTGTCAGGGTTTGTCACTCGGCCGAATGACATTTGTCACTCGGCCGAGTGAGCCGTGCTGCCTGTAGCGTAAACTGTGATTCTGAGGCTGCGCAGGGGCATTTTCGTCACAGCTTTTTGGGCGATTTTGGGGGGTATTTAACCCCCGTTTTTAACCTAGTTTAGAGAGCTTTTTCAAAACTTTTTGCAGCCCTTTTTTAGATTACTTTTAGGAGATTAGATTTAGCTTTTAGGGAGGAGAGAAAAGTGTTATTTTGTTGGATGCTATTTGTTCTTCATTGGTTTGTCTCTCTCCCTATCAAAAACTCCATTTTTATTGATATATTGAATATTGCTATGAATTCTATTGATTTTATTTGTGAATTTTTATTGAATTTCATTATGAATTGTGAGTAGTTTTATCGTCTTAGGGCGTAGGGATGAACCCTACGAACCCTATTTCTAATTTGTGATGAATTGGTGAAATTATTGCTAGAATTGATTAGGGTTAGTTTGGGATTGATTTAATACGAATAGCTAGGGATTCATACCGATTGGGATTTGCAAGAGATTGGATCCTAACTCGATAGGAAGCCCTAGAAATTTGAATTGGGTTGCGATTGGATTTCTCCGGAATCGGTTTGCAAGAGATTGGACCGAAACTAGGGGTTTCGATTGCAATTCTATACTAATACCTGTTTGCAAGAGATTGGACGGGTAGGAACTATCCCAACCTAGGTCGTAGCTCGAGTTTGCACGAGAGTGGGCTCGAGATACGATTGAATGATGATGTTGTTCTTCACGCTAGCTTGCCTAGGTTAGGGTTTGCAAGAGATTGGACCCTACCCTAGGTTTGCTATAGACCGGCAATAGCGCGAGAGCGTGAGCTTGGTTCTACATTTAGTTGCAACTAGTTCACCTGAATTTCAAGTCTAGCAATTGTGACACCTACGAATCACAATGATGAGATATGGTTTGTAGCGGGGATTTCCTATCCCCTAAGCGTCTT
This sequence comes from Scilla litardierei, assembly GCA_030789695.1. Classification (NCBI taxonomy): domain Eukaryota; kingdom Viridiplantae; phylum Streptophyta; class Magnoliopsida; order Asparagales; family Asparagaceae; genus Scilla; species Scilla litardierei. Next base: position 757,209,352 of record CM061142.1, on the reverse strand, counting down.
TATTAATTTGTTATTTCTTTTATACAATTGAACGACTTTGACCGCTTTTATAGCGAACATCTCTCGACCATTCTTATAGCCAGGTGGATTGAAGAGGACACTGTCATTAGGCCTCCCTGTGTTCGATACCCGCTCGCCGCTACACCGTGCGCTTGTGGTAAGACTAGCGAGTCGCGTGCCCGGGGAGGCAATAGTGTTTGATTCTACCTACCTAGCTATTTTTCTTTTTTGTTCTATTATTTCTATTATTTTTATTTTGCCCTTTCGTTGTGCTAACTATTTCTTTGAAACTCTGTTTTCCCTTGCATGTACATGAGATCCTCGGCGAACCCCAAAGAAATACTATACGATCCGGAGATCGAGCGTACATTGAGGAGGATCCGAGCGGAGAGGAGACCCATTACAGAAGGAAATTTTATGACCCATCCTGAGACACCCGAAGAATTGGCGGAGCGAATGGCGAGGATCATTTCCATTAGAGATAGGCTTCGGCCTAAGACTTCTTCCACGACCTCGTCCATATCCATGCCGGAGTTGGCGGTCGACAAAAATTTCGAGTTGAAGACCGGATTGGTGGTTCTTATGCAAAAAGATCCTTTTCATGGGAACTCCCATGAAAACCCTCATTACCACATCCAGCTCTTCCTATCAAAATGTGCCACCTTCCAAATGTCGGGCGTCTCCGTAGATGCTATCAGACTGCGCCTCTTCCCTTTCACACTCAAGGACAAGGCCTTATATTGGTTGAGGACGCAAGCTGAAGGAATCTTCACCACTTGGGATGAATTGGCGAGTGCCTTCGTCGACAAATTTTACCCGCCCTCCAAGACGGTGAAGATAAGAAGTGCTCTCATGTCCTTCAAGCAAGGACCACAAGAGACTCTCTATGAAGCATGGGAGCGCTTCAAGGACTTGCAACATCAATGTCCCCATCACAGCATTGAAGATTGGGAGCTTGTCTACAGTTTCTACAATGGACTCCAACCGGGCACGAAGCAGATTATTGATGCCACCGCAAATGGAGCCATTTTGTCAAAGACTCCCGATGAAGCTACGGCCTTGCTAGAGGAGATGGCCTCCAACAACCAACAATGGGGGGACGAGCGAGGACATTCTTCATCCTCCTTGAAGCCCACAAGTATTTATGAGGCCAAGGCCGTGGCGGAGCTTGCTAGCAAGTTTGACTCTCTCCACAAGGTAGTGGAGAGGTTGGAAAAATACATCACCGAGCCTCAAGGAGCCCCTACTACATCCGCACCGACTAACCATATGAGTGATTGGCAAGACCAATCCCAAGCCATGTATGTAGGAGGAGAGCAAGGAGAAGGAGCTTTGGAGCAAATTCAATCGGGGAATTCCGGATATTGGGCCAACCCGGCCGCTAGAAACCATCCGGATTTTTCTTATGCTAATAATGATGGTGCCTTGAACCCCCCGCCTCAACAACCTCCTCAAGCTCGGGCTCCACCACAACAACCAAATTATCAACCAAGGGGACCTCCGCAACAAAACTTCCCACAAAGGCAACAAGTGGGACCTTATAGGCCACCCGAGTATAATCAAGGGTGGAGAAATCTCAACCCTCCGCAAGCTCAACCACGTCCGGATTTTGAAGCTAATGTGGAGGAGTTTATGGCAGAACAAAGAAAGATTAACGCCACGTTGAAGGCGGGACAAGATTCTCTCGCCACCGTCGTCGCTCAAATCGGGGAGCAACTTGCGTTGCTCAATAGAAATAACCAACAATTGCCGGCTCAACCCGAGCCAAATCTACCGGGCAACACCGGCCATATCAACGCGGTTGTTGCGGTTACAACAAGAGGGGAAAAGGATACCACTCCCCCATGACTCAAATCAAGGAACCCGTGGTGGAGAATCTAGAAGAGAGCGAGCCGGTAATTGAGGTGAAAAAAGAGAAGGAGCCGCAAGAAGTAGCAAAGTCTAGAGAGGAAGAACCTATTGATGAGCGCTGATTCATGCCACCGGTGCCTTTCCCTCAACGGCTAGCTAGAGCCAAGATCGAGAAGAGGCTAGCCAAGTTCCTCGAATACTTAAGAGGGGTGAGCCTCAATATCCCTTTTCTTGATGCCTTAGTGGAAATCCTGTCCTACGTGAAGTTCTTAAAGGACTTGATTACGGGAAGGAAAAGGAAGGAGAAGATTATGCTCGCGGAACAAGGGACTTGGTTTACTAGGAGGGAGAGGGAGCCCGCCAAATTTAAAGATCCCGGGAGTTTCCAGATTCCTTGCACACTCGGAGGCGTCCCCTTACAAAAAGCATTGGTTGATTTGGGCGCTAGTGTGAGCCTCATGCCTCTCACCATGTTCCGGAAGTTAAATACCGGCACGGATTTAAAGCCAATCGATATGAGGATTCAACTCGCGGACGATCAGATTACAAGGCCGGTTGGGATTGCGGAGAATATCCCACTGCAAGTTCCGAGAGGCATATGCTTGCCTTGTGATTTTGTGATCATGGACATCAAGGAAGAGGGTGACACATCGCTCATACTTGGACGCCCATTCCTCGCCACCGCCGGTGTAATCGTCGATGTGTGGGAAGGGACTCTTACCTTGAATGTAGGCAACATTGAAGTCGAGCTCCATATACCAAAGGCTATGAAGCACATGCCGTATCATGAGGAGCTAGATTATATGGACCTCCTTGATGAGGTCATTGAAGAGGCTATTCCCTACTCCATCGGCGCACTCCATGATGACGGCTTCGAAGAAGGCCAAGATTTGAGCGAAGAAGAGAAGATGGAGGACTCTCCCAATAGATCCACGGCGAACGATGATGGTGACGCTGATGTCACGAGAATACGGGAGTTTTGCAAGCTCTCGACATTGAAGAATCCGAAGAAAGCTCCGCCGATTCAAAGATCGGTGTCGCCGGTGAAGTCGAAGACCGGAACAAGCTCAAGCTTGGGGGAGCCATCCCCCAACATTGCTTATGATGAAGGGGCACTGAGGAAGGCCACACACCACCACAATCCAAATCCGAGCGGTCTTCCCGGCAAGTTCGACGGGTGCATCTCATATGCACCCAACGTTAAGCGTTAATTGAAAATCCAGAGGGGTCGAGCTCAAGACCTTAAACGAGCGCTTATCGGGAGGCAACCCGATGGTTTTTGCATTATTTTTATTTTGGTTTTAATTTTTGTTTTTAGACTTTATTAGTGTTTTGAGTCTTTTTGCCCATAAAAATCGTGACAACGGGTCTTGATTTCTATGACAGGAGAGGAGAAAAGGAGATCTCTCACATGGAGGGAGATAGAGGCAAGGAAGAGCGCTCCAGGAATGCGCTCAGGCCTTGGGAGGAGGAAGAAACCAACTGGAGGAAGAAAAACAGAGAGTAGAGCGAAAACGGAGCCCCGAAGCAGAAAACAGCACGTCACTCGGTCGAGTATCATATGTGACTCGGCCGAGCAAAGGATCCCATTCGGCCGAGTGGGGTACCAACAAGGGAAGTCTGCTGAACCCAACTCTCTGTCTTTTTTGTGCATTTCGAATTAACTGTCACTCGACCGAGTACGTTTAGTCACTCGGCCGAGGGAAACGGATACCCTCCTAGCCTGAATATTGTCGAGTAGCTTATGCCACTCGGCCAAAGGAGTTTTCTCCCTTCGGCTGAGTGAACAGAAGACACTCGGCCGTGTCATAAGTGGAGGGGAGAAATTTAAACTCATTTTTCGTTACGTCACTCGGTCGAGCAACATAGTCACTCGGCCGAGTCGTAACTGCCCATATATATATCGCGCGGGCTCGGCGCGAATTTCAACATAGCTATTCCCAATTCTCTCCCGAGCCCACTCGATCTTTCGACTTCCCTCGCCCGCGACGACCCCTCGCTTGCCCGAATCCCATCGCCGCCGGCTCCGATTGCCGACCACCACCGGCGACGACCCTCGCCTGACCATCGCCGACCTCCGGCGACTTCCCCCACCGCCGGCCGAGCTCCGGTGATCCCCTATTTTGCGCAAAATCTCCGTTTCTCTCTATTTTTCTCAATCCGTAGACCCGTTACGCCCAAAAATCAAATTAAATTGTTTATCTATCTATTATACCCCATCTCCTCCATGTATTTTGAATATTACCCGCTGATATCGTTGTTTGCTTTGCAGGCTATCTTGGGGGAAATTAGGGGAGCTTCAGGACGCGTTTTTCGCTTCACGGAGGCGGCACTCTTCACACACATTTGCTCATTTGCTCTCGCAGCGTGTTCAGGTACACTCGCTCCTTTTATTAAGCACGCCACACTATATTTCAGTTGGGTGAGCACGCGCGGCACACATGCCGCCCCGCACTAGGCCACACACGCGGGGATCCTCTTCCAAGCGGAAGAGGGCCGATGATGTCGGCCCCTCTCACGCTAGGGAGGACTCCCCTCCACCTAGTCCACCTCCACCCACACAGCCGCTTCATGTCGATCCCATACATGCACAGCCCATCCCCGCCGATCCCGTCCCACCACCGGCTCCCGTTGTCGGGCCGCTGGGGATCACGTTCAGAGACGACGCACAGCACGTCCGATTTGAGCGTATCGCCCAGCGATCCATAGTGTCCTCTAGGTTCGCACACTTAGCAGACCTTGACCGCCTAGGGGTGCTAGAGGGGATGCTCACGTTGTACCACAACGTGGGTTGGCGCGATTTTTTGTCTGTGTCGGCGGACACCTACGTCCGTCCGACACTCGAGGTACTTAGCTCGATCGCCCGGACCCCTGGGGGATGCACATTTCGACTTATGGATCGAGAGTGCGAGGTCACTCTCGACATGCTTCGTGCATTCTTCCAGTGGCCCGCTGTCCCCGTCCCCGACCGAGCCTACGCACCCACTCACATCCCACCACCATCATTTGACACTTCCACGTTCTGGACACGTATCACGGGCTCCCACCACGGCTTTGACCCTAGTAGGGCCAAGGCCTCGGCCATCCTACACCCCTGCCTCCGCATAGCCCAGCGCCTCATGGCGACCACCTTTTTGGCGAGGTACGAGCCTGGGACGATGTCTACGCCTGAGCTCTATATGCTCTACGTGATGACTCGCCCCAGATTTCTTGAGAGGGATAGCGATGACCTGGTCCCCGCTGTTGAGATTGATATTGCTAGCTGGTTCTTAGACCGCATCATCATTTCGGTGGGCACTCGCTCACCGATTTGCTGCGGCGGTCTGATTACTTTGCTAGCCCCGATGACTGGCGTGGACCTGCCCGCTGACCTTAGACGAGCCCCGGGCCCTACTGCACTCTCGATAGACGTCATGGCCTGGATGAAGATGCTTCGTCCCCACGGCCAGCGGCACTGGGTGTGGCTGCACGGTCCTTTCGGTGCTGATTACATGATCCTCCCGAGCCTAGCTCGGACACATATAGGACCGGCCCACGAGGATTGGATCCCAGCGATGGATCTCCTCATCCCAGCTGCCTACGTTTTGGAGGCTGAGGGCGCTGAGCAGGCACCCCATGCACACCCTGCACCTCCTGCTGACCCCGTGATCGCTCAGCCCGAGCCTGCACTTTCTGCACCTCCCAGCACTTCTATCCCCACTTCTGCCAGTGTCAGGAGTACCCTTGCTGAGCCGTCCACCACGTCCATCATCACCCCCACCACTACTGTGCCTATCTCGGTTGAGCCTATTTCTTCACTTCTTCCCGAGCGTCCACCCACCATACTAGAGAGCGGCGAGTCTTCCTTCCCTGCTGTTGTACGGTCCCTATCTAGCTTGTTGTCCGCAGGGGTGTCACCTTTTGGTCCATTCACTTCCTCCCCAGCGGTCGACCCTTCTGTCTCCACCGTAGCTGTCCTATCCGAGAGTGTAGTGACGTCTGTCCTCACACCTGTGTCACCGACCTCTCTTGCTGCCTCGTCGTCGATTTTATCTCATACCACCACTGCTGCTGCCTCCTCATCCCAGCCTACGTCCCAGCCTCGCACTGAGCCTGGGCATCCACTAGTGAGCACAACACCTTTTGCACACTTGCATGCTATCCCGATTACTTACACCGCTCGTATCAGACAGCCCCGACCTTCACAGCCTAGACCTGTCCGTCCCTCCGCTCCACCACCCCCTGGTGCCCTAGTTCAGAGCATTCATGCTCTTGAGGGGGCGGTGAGTGGACTCAGGGGCGATTTTAGGGCTCTCTCTGTAGCGGTCAGTTCCATGGAGTCCCGCGTCGCCATGCTTCCTGATATTCAGGCTTGCCTGAATCAGTTAGTGGCGTGACTCCCTCCACGACACCCACCCACCCAGCAGACACGTCCACCACCCACCCAGTAGACACATCCACCACCACCCCCACCCCCACCTCCACCTCCGTCACAAGACGGAGATGGTGCAGCAACACCAGCTTAGGCACACCCTTGATGCCATTGATCTTTTTTGTCGTTATGCTGCCCATTCTCTGCTAGGTCCTGTCGATATATTTTTGCCCCCTCCTCCCCGCACTATTTTTGTCCCTATCTTGCTCACATCATTATATATCTTTTTTGGGAGAGAGGGAGAGTCTTTTTGGTGACACATATCTGCATCACTCCCATCTTTGCATGCATCATTCACATCATCATATTTTCTTTTTATTTTTACTATATTTTTTATTTTTTATCATGCATGCATCCTCACCCTCCCCACCCATTTCCCGTCTCTCGGTGTGCCACACTTTGCACATTGAGGACACTGTGCACTTTAGCTTGGGGGAGTGAGTCCTCACACTTTTTGCTTTTATCACCTTTATTTTTAGTTTTTTCACGTTTTTCCGCTTTTGCACCGTTTTTCATCACTTTTTTTATACCATGCATCACGTTTTTCTTATTTTCTTTGTGTGCTGCATTGTAAATATCTTTATTTTTCGTTTATCTTTATTTCTTTCATCTTTTGCTAGAGATGATTTTTCTGTGATGACGCTGACGTGGTGTTAGCTTTTCTCTATATGCGTGCTAATTTTGTCATGTCATAGCTTTTGTTTCTGATATCATATGCTATGTCCTGTGTTGCATTTAGAAATAGTAACCCACTTCTTTTTCCGTATGAAAATGGAAGAAATTCTATTATTAGCTGATGTCTGATGATTCATATGTATGCTATCGTAGAAAACACACCAAGATTCACGCATTGATTCTTATATCTGGAGTACTGCTTTCTTTTCTCACATCACTTCTTATTGCATGATTTGTACGCTTCACTTCAGGTTGATTGAATGTTTGCTAGCATTGATAAATCTGGATTAGTTTACCTTTTGAGATCAAACTGAGTAGATTAGATTACCCTGCTGAAGTTGTCATGCACGTCATATAGAGTGAACCGAGAGATACATTTATTTCTTTCTCCACATATCTTGAACATAATTTCTCTATTTTAATTTCATTGGTGAATCTTCCCTTAGCAATTCTATTATTGGCATCCCCCCGTTATTAACATGCTCCAAATTCCCCAAAACCCAAAGAAAAATACTTGTATATCCTTCTCTTTGATTTGGGATCATTTGTGTAAATATGCTATTTAAAAAAAAGAAAAAAAAAGAAAAAAAAGGAAAAAAGAAAAAGAAAAAGATTTGAGAATAAGAAAAGAAAAGAGAAAATAAGTTCGAAAACGATCCCATCTCATATCCTTTCTCTCTTTCTTCCCTCTTTTGCTTTTATTTTTGTTTTCTTTGACTTTTGGAGCTTCATAAGAAACGGGGATGTAAATATTGTTTTGTATATGCCACCACGCTTATGGATAAGCTTGGGGGAGAGGATCCAATGATGCGTGAGAGAGTGGATACTTGACGGTGCATGACAACCTAGGCTAAGTAATATTTTATACTCGGTAAGATTGATAAAGTTTCACGAAATCCAGAAATCTAAGCTTAGCACTCATTTCATGAAAACCACACTTTTCTATTCTTACTACTCTATTGTGTGATATCTCTTATACTCCTTATAGAAAGCATTCAATTGAAAAGTGTGTGATCTACGATATTGTATACCTCTTTAGATGCTTCAGACGATGCTAATTCTAGAATTATTCCATTTTTCATGCTATGTTGATATTCTTGGGTTTTCTATTTTCAAATGCACATTTATACTATGATATCGAGATAAAAGTCTTTGACATGTGTTTTACATTCGATGCGTGCTATATGAGTAAGCAAAACCCATGTCCTGAGAAAAATGATCTAGCAACTTCGCTCTTCGTTTTCTACTTTGTTTTTCGTTTTTCATTTTCCGCCTTTCCATCGTTTTTATTTTTTTCTTTATCCACCGGGTTCGCTTTTTACTCATCTTCCTCGAGGACGAGTAAGAGGTAAGCTTGGGGGATTTTGATCACTCCATATTTTACACCTTTTTTCTGCATGTTTGCATGCTATTTTGATCGCTCAAATCGCGCTTTTCACGATTTTTCGGCATTATTGCGATGCTTTTCACGATTTCTTGTTTTTGTCGAATTTCAGGAGATTTCGAGCGATTTGGAGTGATTCTGAGATGCACCCACTCCGGAGTGTCACCCGTGACTCCTTCGAGGGGAACTTTGCTATTGGAGAGGAGTGGAAGAAGAAAGAATATCGTAGGAGCGACAAGGGAGCAAAAATATGAAGTTTGGGCATTTTGAGCATCTCACTCGGCCGAGTGAAGGAGTCACTCGGCCGACCATCGAGAGCCCGCTCGGCCGAACAAATCGGACACGCAGAAGACTGAGTATCAGCGTGCACTCGGCCGAGCATCACCAGCCCACTCGGCCGAACCACGGAGACCCCACTCGCCCGAGTGGCATCAAGATGACGGCAACAAAAATCCCAGAGTTACTGTAATTTTACAGTCGATCCCCGAGTTCCTACTCGGCCGAGTAAAGAAGTCCCCTCGGCCGAAGCAAAGAAAGTCACTCGGCCGAGTGACTCCCGAGGAGCCGACCCCCAAAAGTCCAAACTTACTGGAAATTGTCAGGGTTTGTTACTCGGCCGAATGACATTTGTCACTCGGCCGAGTGAGCCGCGCTGCCTGTAGCGTAAACTGCGATTCTGAGGCTGCGCAGGGGCATTTTCGTCACAGCTTTTTGGGCGATTTTGGGGGGTATTTAACCCCAGTTTTTAACCTAGTTTAGAGAGCTTTTTCAGAGCCCTTTTTTAGATTACTTTTAGGAGATTAGATTTAGCTTTTAGGGAGGAGAGAAAAGTGTTATTTTGTTGGATGCTATTTGTTCTTCATTGGTTTGTCTCTCTCCCTATCAAAAACTCCATTTTTATTGATATATTGAATATTGCTATGAATTCTATTGATTTTATTTGTGAATTTTTATTGAATTTCATTATGAATTGTGAGTAGTTTTATCGTCTTAGGGCGTAGGGATGAACCCTACGAACCCTATTTCTAATTTGTGATGAATTGGTGAAATTATTGCTAGAATTGATTAGGGTTAGTTTGGGATTGATTTAATACGAATAGCTAGGGATTCATACTGATTGGGATTTGCAAGAGATTGGATCCCAACTCGATAGGAAGCCCTAGAAATTTGAATTGGGTTGCGATTGGATTTCTCCGGAATCGGTTTGCAAGAGATTGGACCGAAAATAGGGTTTTCGATTGCAATTCTATACCAATACCCGTTTGCAAGAGATTGGACGGGTAGGAACTATCCCAACCTAGGTCGTAGCTCAAGTTTGCACGAGAGTGGGCTCGAGATACGATTGAACGATGATGTTGTTCTTCACGCTAGCTTGCCTAGGTTAGGGTTTGCAAGAGATTGGACCCTACCCTAGGTTTGCTATAGACCGGCAATAGCGCTAGAGCGTGAGCTTGGTTCTACATTTAGTTGCAACTAGTTCACCTGAATTTCAAGTCTAGCAATTGTGACACCTACGAATCACAATGACGAGATACGGTTTGTAGCGGGGATTCCCTATCCCCTAGGCGTCTTTATTAATTTGTTATTTCTTTTATACAATTGAACGACTTTGACCGCTTTTATAGCGAACATCTCTCGACCATTCTTATAGCCAGGTGGATTGAAGAGGACACTGTCATTAGGCCTCCCTGTGTTCGATACCCGCTCGCCGCTACACCGTGTGCTTTCGGTAAGACTAGCGAGTCACGTGCCCGGGTGTGCATCCGGGCTCCGATTAGGCCCCCTAGAGCTTGGAGCTCTGGAAACGGCTTGACCTGGAGATGCTTTCTCGGAGAAGCATATCTCAACAAATAATGTCCCGCTCGTTCGAACTTCACTGGCGGTGCTGTTCAATAACCTCGCTCGGAGCCTTGATTGATCGTTCGAGCTTTGTTGACAGCATTGAATTTTGTGTGGCTGACAATACACAAATTGAGGTAATGAATCAACAAAAGAGTTGGGGCATACCTCAAAGAGCATGAACTAATAATAGCTTGGATCAGCCTCAGGTTTGAGCTTGATGGATAGATGAAGCTCGTAGAACTTGATTGGCGCTCGGAGACATGTGTAGATCATTATAATCGACACATGTCGAGCTCGATCCATCCTTCGTTAAAGCTCAGCTGTTCAGATCTCCCTATCAGGATCATCGTTCAAAATTCGTAGCCTCGGATCGAGGCTCGTTGAACTTGATTTGATTGTGCTGGAGTTTGAGGCAAAACTCTTCAATTGACAGTGTTGCGGGGTAAAACCCGCGGAATTTGTATTAAGGGGAACCAAGGGCATGGTGATTAAGGTTTGGATGTGATTAGGGTAGGCTATTTGACAGGTAATGTGTGTAGTGACGAGGCTGAGCGCACTACGAAGGCCGACCATGGGATCGATTCCGCGAGGACTCTGCCCCACGACCGCACTGTCGGAGGTGGGTGTTGAGTGCGAGCTGTGAAGACGAGCTTGCCTGCACAAGGAATAGCTGGTCAGAAAGGCCGGGTTGGGGTCTAACCCTTAGCCTCTCCGATGCCTATGTTAATATTAGGGCTTAAAAGCGGGGGCTAGGCACGCAGGTCAGACTAAGAGTGAGTCGACGTTACGTGACGAGCTATCAGTTGTGGAAGAACAAAGATATGGAATACCTTTGCTCTTGTGTGTGAGTAATGAGATTCTGAGTTAATTTGCCAACCCCATTCCCCGACGGAGGCGAAGGGGTATTTATACCTAATGGAGGCGGTTAGGTGAGGCTGACCTGGTGTGCTTACTCGACGTGCTGAGCTGGCCTACCTGTCAGTGGAAGCTTCGGACGAGGATGTCAGGATCTGGCGTGTCAGCCATGCTTTTGTCAGACGGTGCAACGGCCAAGGGTGCTTTTGTCAGGGTGTCAGAGCTGAAAGCACCAAGAGTCTGGGGGTGCAGCGGCCAGGGGGTACTTTGTCAGGTTGTCGAGCGGCGTGAGTGCCAGTAGCGTCCTTGCAGTAGGTTGTTTGTCGTGTCCGATGTTCCAAAGAGTCGTCGGAGTACGTTTGAGGATCGGGGCCGCAGATGTGTCGCTAGGTCGCTCCTGATGGGTGAGGAGCAATCCGGCCGTACGCCTTGCAAGCTACGTCCGACGAGCTCGAAGGGGAACGGGCGCGCAACCGGCAGGGATCGTGTCGGAGTGCACCCTTTCCACTAGTCAAGGCAGAGTGCGCCCCTCCCACTAGTCGTGTTGGGCTTTAGGGTCGACGGGCGCTTAGCAGACCCGGGGGAACAAGTGAGGGGCCTACGAAGTTGGGGCGAAGAGCGCCCTGCCGCTGGTCTAGGTGGCCTACGTGAAGGAGGGGCGAGCTGGTTGGGTATCCGGCAGGCTTGGATGGTAGGTCGGACTATCACGATCTTTAGGTCGTAACAATTACTCTCGGCATTCGAGTTCAAGGTGAAAGCCTGGCTCGGCTCGGATGGCGCACCACCTCCCCTCCCTGAAAGAGGCGGATTGGGTTTCGTTCCGTGCTTGGAAGTGGCGGCGGTGGTCTCGGAGTTTTCGCCATGCTAGCCATTATTACGATTTGAAGGGGCGGGGGGAAATTGAAGCGTCTCTGCCGCTGAGCACATGACGCGTGGCTGAAGTGACTGTCGCCCCAGTAGAGGCGTCAGTGAGGCTCAGATGGGCACCGCGTGGCGATGCCTCAACGGTCGGGATGGCCGACAGCTTGCTATAAATATGTGAAGGAGGGGATCGATCGAAAGTTTCTCCCGATTTCAAATTCCCTCCGCGTTTTCAAGTTTTCGTTCGTCATTCGCCGATGCTGCTGTCGTTGCCCTTGCTGGAGATCTGCTTTCGATCGTATCTTTAGCTCAGCTACTTTGCTAGGTAATTTCTTGATCTTCTCGTTTTGAGTTTGGAGGCGGTAGTGGGGCTGTGGAGGAAGAGTCGGTGGAAGAAGAAAGATTGCAGTGGATGCGAAGGCCTCAGAGGAGGAGGATGTGGCGGACTGACATGCCGAGGACGATTGCAGGCGTCCGGTGTAGGTCGAACAAGGTTAACATTAGGGAGATTCGGGTGCGGTTCATCTGTCAGCCTTATGAAGTGCGGCTCCCTGGGCCCGAGGAGAGGGTATGCTTGCCCGGTGATAACGAAGTAGGGGTTTACACTCGGTCCTTCGAGTTAGGGCTCCGCTTCTCGGCCCATCCTCACCTTCTTCATCTTTTGAACTTCCTGGAGCTGCCGATCTTCACGCTGGCGCCCTGCTCCTTCGGTTTACTGGTACGATTCGTTGTCATGTGCCTCGCCAGCTCCTTGAGCCCCTCCCTGGCGTTGTTTCAGCATTTCTTTGTAGTGAGGAAGAGTGGGATGTACTACCGTGTCTATGCGAGGAAGGGAAGGGAGCTAATTTTCAGGGTGCCGGCCAATGTGGGGGAGTGGATGGAGAGTTTTGTCTTCGTCACGATGCCGGTCGACGTGGTGTTGATGTCGAACTGGGGGGTTTTAAACCCTTTAGTGAACGAGAAGGTGGCCTTGACGGGCGAAAACTGGCGAGATTGATACAGGACGACCGGCTCGCCCAGGATTTTTGGCCCCGAGGTACTTTGACTCTGTCGGGATCTTAGGTAGGCTTACCATGATCTCTCTTTCCTTTGCAGGTGAAGATACGAAGCTCTCGCGGGAGGAAGTGCTGAGGGCAGCCGGTGTGCCGGTTGCGAAGAAGACCGACCCTCTTAATAAGGGCAAGAAGGCAATGTGCGAGGAAGGGCCAGAGAAGGTGGTGGCCCGAACACGAAGCATCGAGACCCCGGCCGCAGAAGGGGCAAACAGGAGGCGACGGATGTCCGAGCCGGGTGCTTCTCCCCAGCAAACTAACGGGGATGCGCCGGAGGGTCCGTCCAACCCGGGAGCGGTTACCCCGGCCCCTACACGGGTCTCTACCACAGATAAGAATCGCAAGGCGCCCCCCGTCCAGAAGTGGCTTTATGGGATTCCTATGTGGGAGGTGGAAAGAAAGGCACACCCGAGTTGCGAGAGAGCGCTCGCCCTCTTCCAGTTGATGAAGGCTGAGGCCGAGGCCCTGCCAAGCGAGGATCTTCACCGGCCGTCCTACCGCGTAGGCAGGGAAGCGTCGGTGTTTGAGGATGATGGGGTGGTGGCCCGTCTGGCAAAATACTACATGCTGCTGCGGGATCGCGAGTCCTTCACCAATGTGGGCTCGGAGCGGTTGTGCGACTCCGCGATATGGCACACTATGCAGGTAAGTCGAACTCCTTATTTCGCACTCGAAGTTTTCTTGCTTACGTCTGACTGAGTCGGATCCTTTTGTAGACGATGTCGGCTATGGTGGCCCTACAGCGCCACACCTCGGTGGCCGTAACAAAGGCTACTCTTGAGCAGGCGAGGGCCGATCTTAATGAGGCAAGAGAGAAGCTACGAGAAAAGGAGGCGGAGCTGGGGCAGGTCACCACAGCCCGTGATGTTTAGATGGCACGGGCTGAATACTTTGCGGCGAGGCAGGCCACGCTTGAGGTGGAGCAGGCCGCGCTTGCGTGTAAGCTTCGGGAGGAAGAGGGTAAGAGGGATGACCTCCTCAAGAGGCACGTCGAGTAAGCAGCCAGCAAGAAATAGGTGACCAATGTTCAGCAGGAAAAGATAGCCGAGCTGAGGCAGGCGATCAAGGCAGAGAAGAAGGAGAAGGCCGTCCTCAAGAAGCAGGTGGAGGAAAAAGGAAAGGTCGACCAGGGCATGATGGACGCCACTGTCCGTCGATACCAGGATGAGATGCTCATCCCGTTGTTGTAGGAGACAAGGAAAGCGAGCGTGGAGGAGGGGATGGGGAAGATGAAGGCCCGGCTGGCGACTTGCATCCCTGGCTCAAGGCTGATTTCCCCAAACTTGACGTGCCCTTGGCAGGGGAAGGAAAAGAGGAGGGCGCGGGTGAGGGGACGGAGTCAAGGCGCTCTTAATGTAGTGGAATTTTGTAATTTTGTACGGCTGGCTATTGACCGAGCTTGATGTTGTATTGTATTCTTGACGGGCTCTATGTTAGCGGAAGGTTGAATAAATGAAATATATACTTTTTGTTTTCCTTACTCCTTGTTTTGCTAGTTGGTTGTGCGGACGGTGTTCTTGCAAGGGTTTGAATGATGAATGCCCCCAATGTTCCCTATAGGACGAGTGTTCGGACGAGGAGGAGGGAAAAGTTGTGATGATGTCAGTCCGACTAGGCTCCGAACGCGGCATTTAGGCAAGCGTAGGGAGTAAGATGGCTCGCCTAGGCATGACTTGCTATGCAGAACCTTGCCTTGGATCCTTTAGGCACGCCAGTGCTAATCGAGCCGAGCAGCTTAGTCCGACTTGTTAGCTCGAGCATCGTGATAGTGGGTGCATAGTCCAAGCGTTGGGAGAAGGGGGGAAGTTATTTCAAAGAACCCGCCCCCAAATCTCAGCCGAATCGCAGCCGTCATTTCAAAATAAAGGTGGGTTGGTATCGAAGCGTCCCAACCGATCCTTGGGCGACGCATGGGGGACGTGACCACGGATGTCAGGTGACGCATCAGGTGGTCTGGATTGGCGACGCGTGGCCATGCTTGTGCGCCGGGGATTGGTAGGAGATTTCTATAAATAATGGTGGGGAATGTTGCGGAAGAGTTTCTCACTTCCGAAAATTCCCAGAGCTCTCGTCTGTCAGAGTTCATCGTCGTTGCCACCATCACAATCGTTGCCGAAGCTTGTGTCACGCCTCGCTTCCCAAAACAATGGAGGCGAGACGTGAGAAGGTCCGCACAGACGTGGAGCTGTGAAGCCACACGCCTGATAAGCGTCAATTTAAAAATTCAATGCAGGTCCATGTAACTGCAAATGGAACAACAATAATAATGAGGAAGAGAGACTGATATAAACATAATCCAATCTCAGATATTTTCCACAATAATATTCAACATCCAGAAAAGCCAACAGGCTAAAAGAAAGAGTCTAACGGCCCAAGACATGGCCAACAAAACCACAACATAACAAAGTATTGGTGCTGCGCACCGACAACTACAGCAGTCTAAAATAAAAGGAAAAGCTCAACGAAGACACTAGGACTGGTCCCCGGTGTCCACGTACTCCTCCTCAGCAACCACGGGTTCTGACTCAGCGTCAGCAAACACCACGTCCTCTCCAACGAACTCTGGCTCCGGATCTAACATGTGTCACCCAAAAGAGAGAGGGGCACATGTTAGCAAGTCTAAAAGACTTGGGCAAGGAAACTGAAAGTAAATTAACAACCTAACAGTTCAAGTAAGATGCAATGACATGACATTTAAGTATGATGCAACAATAAAAAAGGACAAGAAGGGACAAGCACGCACAATGTTGCAAAAGCTACCAAATCACTAATTCACGAATCACTTATCACAATTTTCACTTATCACGAATCACTTGTCACGATTTTCACTTTGTGCTCAGAGTTTCCGTCTTTTGGCTGAAGTGGCTGTACGGGCTCACTTCTATGCTCAAGCGACCATTTAATCCTACCCCTCCACGTGTATCGAGCGTTGGGATTAGCAACACACTAGCTCGCTTCTGGATCACGAGCCAGGAAGTGTATTTGGCATAGGGGTGCACCTAGGCTTGATCATTGTGTAGGAGTCAAAATCCTACTCGCCGCAGCTTACATTTTAAAGTAGCGTGTGATACGCAATCACGATGAACAATCAATGTATGCAATGACATGAACAGATATTCGCGTACTGTTAATTGAAATTAAACATGACATAGTAGTATTTATGCAACATGATAAATGACGGATCTAGCTTCGTTTTCAAGCTAGATCCTGAAATTGCGCCTAGGCGAGTATCATTTCGTCGCCTAGTCTCTTTTACGCCTACAATAAGCAAATGGCCTAAAACATGGCCTAAAACCATAAGTGGCAAGTTTCACTTGCCTAGCACCGAGGTTGACGATCACGAAGGTTCGTCTCACAATCGCTAATCTACGGGGAAAGTCGCTGTTAAGGAGAAACAACCATCAAAACAACATCCATTTTTATTAGGGTTTCACAAAAACACAAATGGGTTATGAGAATATTAAGAGATCGATTTACTACCGTATCGGAGCGGAAGAACGATGCCGAGCAAGCACGGCAACGGAAGAACGATCCGGGAAACTTTGGTTCAGATCTGGAAATGGATGGAGAAATCTGGAGAAATGGGATTTTGAGGGGTTTTGGGGGTTTGCCGACGGCCTAGAGGAGGTGGCCGGTGAAATGGTGGTGAGAGGGGGCTCCGGGGATGAAGGAGGAGAGCTAGGGGAAGATGGATGATGATTTGGGGAAGAAGGAGGCTCAGGAGAAATGAAAGAAGAAAGAAAAATGATTGGGGGTTTAAATAGGAAAAGTTGCGGCTGCTGGAAAACCTAGGGTTTCGACAGCGATTAGTCGGTCAAAGAAGGTTGGCTGACCGACTAGTTTAAGAACTAGTCGGTCGGTTGTTCTACTGTGACTGACTAAGATCAAGCAGCGAAAATGGAATAAAATCTGGGAAATTGAATTAGTCGGTCTGTGAAGGCCCATCGACCGACTAGTTTGCAACTGATCGCTCCGGATATGCAACCCGGAGAACGATTGTAGTTTTACCGCAAGCGCACGGCGTAGTGGCGAGCGGGTATCGAACACGAGGAGGTGGTGTTGGCTCCAATCTATCCTAGGTTGGTTTGACTACGATGGTTTTATTGGTGGAGATGGATATGGTATGATGTAATGGCAATGGTGGTGGATGTCGGTGTCGATGATAAAGAAATCGGTCAAATATCGATTTAAATACAATATAATAAAAGAGGGAATTTGCCTTGCGGCGATCCTGTCACAATCGTCGGGCAAAGTATGGGGATATAAAATCAAATAAAGACGTCTAGGGCTAGGGAATCCCCACTACGGACCGTCATGCATCATTGTGAATCGTGAATCTCAATATTACTAGACTTGCGTTGAGGTGAACTAGTCGCAACTTAATGTAGAACCAAGCTCACGCTCTCGCGCTATTGCCGGTCTATAGCAAACCTAGGTTAGGGCCCAATCTCTTGCAAACCCTAACCTAAGCCACTAGCATGAGGATCGACATCATTGTCCAATCGCTTCTCGAGCCCACTCTCGTGCAAACTCGAGTTACGATCTAGGTTGTGATAGTTCGTATTCGTCCAATCTCTTGCAAACGAATATGGGTATAGATTTACAATTAAAAATCCTAGCTTTGGTCCAATCTCTTGCAAACCAAATCTAGAGAAACCCAATTGTAAACCTAAATCGAATATCTAGGCCTTCCCATCGATTAGAATCCAATCTCTTGCAAACCCCAATCGATGGAAATCCCTAACTATCCGTAATAAATCAATCACAACCTAACCTCCTAGCAATTCTAGCAATTTGGAAATTCATTCATCACAAATCTGAAATTAGATCCATAGGGTTCATCCCCAAACCCTAGAACAACAAATCTACTCTAGCATAGCAACAAGGATATATGAATCAATAAAAATCATTGCTTGCATATAAAAAGATAGAAAAACAAAGATTCAAATAAGAAGAACAAAATACTTAGCTTGATGATGATCTTCAATCCAAATACAAGCTTTTAGATCCAAGAGGGGGCCTAGTGCATGGCCTAACCTCTCAAAATAACTCTAAGAAAACATGTGTAGAACCCCCTCTAATGGTGGCTACAAACCCCTTAAATACTCCCCCAAAACCCTAGCAAGAAACCCTAGAAAACCCCTCAAATTCGTGCCCAAAAACAGCCCAAACCGCAACTTAAAATCTGGGCCCAGGCCGCACTCGGCCGAGTGGAATATGTGACCCGGCCGAGTGACACTGACATGCAAATTCCAGCACTGCAGCATCAACTTGCAGAAATTCCCCAGATTTCATCCGACCTCCGATTTGCGCGTTCTTGGTGGCGTTGGAACCGTCATGAAGTCTACTATCCATAAAAAATATGAGAAAAATACTTTGATTGCTGGAATGATAGCAGATTTCAAAAGAGTGAGAGGCTATCTGAAAATCTGGGCGCTGCATGTCCTCGGCATCACTCGGTCGAGTGGCAAATGTCACTCGGCCGAGGGGCATTTGGTACTCGGGCGGACGGCTTTTGTCACTCGGCCGAGTCGGGCTTCTGGGGCAGACTGACGGATTACAGTAAGTTGGACATTTTGGCTTGCCGTCGTCTGGGTGCCACTCGGACGGACGGAGTATCCTCACTCGGCCGAGTCGGCGTGCGATGCTCGGCCGAGTGCACGCCGATACATCTCTGTTGCGTGTCCGATCTGGCCGGCCGAGCGGGGTCTCAATGCTCGGCCGAGTGACTCCTTCACTCGGCCGAGTGGCATGCTGAAAATGCCCAATCTTCATCTTTTCGCTCCCCCGTCGCTCCTACGACGTTCTTTCTTCTTCCACTCCTCTTCCATTGCAGAATAACCCTCAAAAGGGCCATGGTTGACACTCCGGAGTGGGTGCAAATCCTCTTGATCTCACAATCGATCCAAATCGCTCCATATTTCCTGAAATACGACAAAAACAAGAAATAGTGAAAAGTATCGCAATATTGTCGAATAATCGTGAAAAGCGTGATATGGGCGATCAAAACGGTATGCAAATATGCAGAAAAAAGGTGTAAAATATGGAGTGATCAAAATCCCCCAAGCTTACCTCTTACTCGTCCTCGAGGAAGATAAGTAGAGAGACGAACTCGGGAGATGAAAATAAAGAAAATGAAATGAAAAAAGAAAGAACACGGGGTGGAAGGGGTCGCTAGATTATTCTCTCAGATCTCAAGCCATAAGCTACACATCACGATAACTTGGAAAATACAAATCACATGCTATAAGGATTTCATATCTTACATAAACATGGTACTTGCAAGTTTTTAAGAACAACAAAAGGGATTCTCTAAATTCATACAATCAATTCATATCCACATCACGCATTTCATAGGATTTAATATACAAATGTTGGCGATGCACTTTTCAATCAAGAGTTATAACTGAAGCATATAAGAATCACGCCAAACATGCAATGGAGAATGGAATAAATCATGGCATTCACATATTTATATCAATTCATAAGAAATCTCCATAACTTAGGTATTTTGCTAAGTTTCAGCATTATCAAACTTCCCCATTCGTGCACCTCTCCACTCTAATGTCGTACTCACTCATATGGTCAAATGAATTCAACCCCCCCAAGCTTAGCTTGAGGCATCGCATCTAAAGGAATATGATAGTGGAAAATGGGATTTTTGCCTTGGTTTTCCCAAGTATTTTGTGGCTCCAATAATGAGATAGAGAAACATTTTTTTTTCTTCTTTTTTTTTCTTTTTGGTCTTTTTTTTTGTTTCTCACTTTTCTTTTTGGATTTTTGTAGGAGCTATTTGATTTGTATTTTTGGTTTTTGGCTCCTTTTTGGCTTTTTGGACTTTTTGGAGCTAACTTTTTCTTTTGTGGGGATTTTTGGGAAATAGATGCGATATAAGTAGCTTTAGGAGGTGAACTCAAGTGACATGTAGAGAATAAAAAGATATATGTGAAGAAAGAAATAATGTAGCACTCGGTTCACTCTAAGATGTGCACGAACAGTTCAATAAAATAATACTTCAACTAAAACTCATATGTAAGCATGGATATTCTCAATCATCTCAATAAAAAGTGAAGTCAAGCGATGAAGCGCACAATCATATCAAGCATGCAACAGAAGGTGAATAAGACAATAAAACTGATGCTTCAGATATACTAATGATGCGTGAATCTTGGTGCATTTCCAACAAAAGCATACTAAACACTAATCCATGCATTCAGTTTCAATTAATATCATGCATTCATGTAGAGGAATCATCAAAAGAATATATAAGCAAGCACATGGATAGTAGGACTATGAAATACGCTAAGTAGCATGGCAAGGAATAATAAGCATCGTGATGGTTGCTAAAGCAATAAGAGACATCATCATAAGGAACACATCTAGCAAAAGAAGAGAAAGGAAAATAAAGAGATAAGAAAAAAATAAAAGAGAGGAAAGAAAAGAAAAATAAGCACACAACATGATGCATGAACACACATAAAAGGAAAATAAGATGGAAAATTCAAAAATATGATGCAAAAATTTTGAAAAATTTTAAAAACCCTAAAATAAAGAAAAAATGCAACTAATGCATCTAAATGGCATGGAAATGCACTCCCCCAAGCTTAAACTTCACATTGTCCTCAATGTGATCATAGTGGAAGAATATGAGGAACAACGATAATAATAGGGGGAGAATGAAAAATGATGGAATGAATGATATGAAATCCTAATGCAACTACATGCACATACAATGATGCATGAGAGCGCTTTCCCCCAAGCTTATACCAAACAATCCTATTCAAATGACTCGATCAAAAATATCATGGCTTTGCAAAGCGAGTTCAAGTCAAATGAATAAGAAAGTGAGTATTCCCTTGAAAGAAATGCTCGATGGTGGTGAGCAAAAGGATGTGGCGTATCAAAATATGGAGAGGGGAATTAATATATATAATGGGTTTGGGGTGTAAAAGATTTTTGTGGCCGTCATAAGAGGTGATATTTATTCAAGCAAATCTATACGGTCCTCTCGCTGTCGAGAGAATTCGAGTTTATTGAAAGCATAAAATTTCTACACTACTGGATTGATATCACCTATAGCAAAAGGCGGATCCAGTATCTTTGCCGGCGCAGGCAACTGCTCCAACTGCTCTTTCCGTGGCTCCGCCAGGCGCACATGTCCACGGACACCAACGAACTCTAGCAATGCATCCTCCAGCATTCCCACAAGGACTCCACCTGTACCCTGCAGAGAATAGGATGCATCAGTTCGCTGCAAAAATTTCACCCTCATAATAAAAGTATTCCAAAGAGGATCGTCAATAGAAATATATGAAATAAATAGTGGTGGACGATACTTCCCTGGAAATAATCCAATATCCTCACGTGCCGTGATAGCTGTCTCCACGGTGTCTTCTCTATGCTGCTCAGGTAAATCTAGATCATATGTGTGGACCCCATCAAGATGCTCCTCCTCATCGTCGGACTCATCCCAATGCACCCCTTGATCATATTCATATGTGTCCATGGGTGCTAACTCCTCGCTCTCCTCCACATATACGTCCCATCGTACCTCTTGATTGTATGTACATGAATCCTGCAAAAGGCACGATGAATCATAAAAAACATCATACACTGGAGGGAAATCAAAGATAAAGGGCGAGGGAGTAAAGAGATCTCCCTGAAGGGGAGCCATAAGCTCTGTGGGGTAGTCCTCTGCGTCAGTGGGAGGATGAGGTGGCTGCGGAAGCTCTAATGGAGGAGGATAGTGCTCGGGATCCTCATGAATGGCTGTGTCCTCGTCCCGATGCATGACCTCCTCGGTGATAAGCTCTGGCTCTGTGTGTAAGGCCTCCTCAAAAGCATGCTCTGGCTCGATAGTGTGCTCATTTTCCTTCTCATCAACTATCAATGTAGGCTCTCCCTGGGATGGTGATGCTGGCTGCTCATGTGTGTCAGCTTGTGGGGATGTATCATGTGGAGGGGAATGCCCGCAAAAAATCCGAAAATATAGTCTATCCCCCTCAAGTCTGACATGGATGTCCTCCTCAATTGTTCCTGCAGCTGAAACACGGTTCATAACAAAATCTGCAAATCGTAGCTCAAATGCATCACCTGCCGTAATGCTCTCTGAACCGGTGAACCTCACTGACTCCAAGAGACCCTCCAATAATCTCTGAAATGCGTCCTCCTCTGGCTGCGCATATGAATCAGTTTCTGCTTCCTTCACTGCCTCTTCGTCCATCCACTCTTCATATGCAATAGATGTATCGTAGGAAGTGGGATCGACGACGGCACATTCTGGCTCTGGTAGTAAGTCTGGCGATGCTTCTTGCACATAAAATGAAGAAGCAGAACTGATATCTTTGGAAATCCCTTCAACCTTAAGCATGAGCATATTCATTTCAAGTTGCCTCTTCACCCGTTCCAATAGAAGGTTACCCTTTTCAAGCCCGGCTTGCACTTCAACCTGTTGTGCATGCATCTCATCAAAAAAGATCCTTTGTCTCTCATCAAGCTCGGGCCAGTGCATCTCCTCAAAAAGGTATTCTCCCATCTGAGCACTCTGATCAAAATAGTAATCTCCCGTCTGAGCATTCTGATCAAAATCTGTGGTCCACGTAGTATAATCCATAGCACCTGATCAACAAAGATAAATACCTGGAGAAAAGATATCAGTGGCACAAAAGAATATAGAAATGATAATAATGGTGGCAGGGGTGAAAATTTCCTTTTTATTTATTTATTTTTTTTTTCGTAGTCTAATCAACCTAATTGTGACAAATTGGCACCCAACGGAAACACCTCCCCGGCAACGGCGCCAAAAACTTGATCGCTCCGGATATGCAACCCGGAGAACGATTGTAGTTTTACCGCAAGCGCACGGCGTAGTGGTGTCGATGATAAAGAAATCGGTCAAATATCGATTTAAATACAATATAATAAAAGAGGGAATTTGCCTTGCGGCGATCCTGTCACAATCGTCGGGCAAAGTATGGGGATATAAAATCAAATAAAGACGTCTAGGGCTAGGGAATCCCCACTACGGACCGTCATGCATCATTGTGAATCGTGAATCTCAATATTACTAGACTTGCGTTGAGGTGAACTAGTCGCAACTTAATGTAGAACCAAGCTCACGCTCTCGCGCTATTGCCGGTCTATAGCAAACCTAGGTTAGGGCCCAATCTCTTGCAAACCCTAACCTAAGCCACTAGCATGAGGATCGACATCATTGTCCAATCGCTTCTCGAGCCCACTCTCGTGCAAACTCGAGTTACGATCTAGGTTGTGATAGTTCGTATTCGTCCAATCTCTTGCAAACGAATATGGGTATAGATTTACAATTAAAAATCCTAGCTTTGGTCCAATCTCTTGCAAACCAAATCTAGAGAAACCCAATTGTAAACCTAAATCGAATATCTAGGCCTTCCCATCGATTAGAATCCAATCTCTTGCAAACCCCAATCGATGGAAATCCCTAACTATCCGTAATAAATCAATCACAACCTAACCTCCTAGCAATTCTAGCAATTTGGAAATTCATTCATCACAAATCTGAAATTAGATCCATAGGGTTCATCCCCAAACCCTAGAACAACAAATCTACTCTAGCATAGCAACAAGGATATATGAATCAATAAAAATCATTGCTTGCATATAAAAAGATAGAAAAACAAAGATTCAAATAAGAAGAACAAAATACTTAGCTTGATGATGATCTTCAATCCAAATACAAGCTTTTAGATCCAAGAGGGGGCCTAGTGCATGGCCTAACCTCTCAAAATAACTCTAAGAAAACATGTGTAGAACCCCCTCTAATGGTGGCTACAAACCCCTTAAATACTCCCCCAAAACCCTAGCAAGAAACCCTAGAAAACCCCTCAAATTCGTGCCCAAAAACAGCCCAAACCGCAACTTAAAATCTGGGCCCAGGCCGCACTCGGCCGAGTGGAATATGTGACCCGGCCGAGTGACACTGACATGCAAATTCCAGCACTGCAGCATCAACTTGCAGAAATTCCCCAGATTTCATCCGACCTCCGATTTGCGTGTTCTTGGTGGCGTTGGAACCGTCATGAAGTCTACTATCCATAAAAAATATGAGAAAAATACTTTGATTGCTGGAATGATAGCAGATTTCAAAAGAGTGAGAGGCTATCTGAAAATCTGGGCACTGCATGTCCTCGGCATCACTCGGTCGAGTGGCAAATGTCACTCGGCCGAGGGGCATTTGGTACTCGGGCGGACGGCTTTTGTCACTCGGCCGAGTCGGGCTTCTGGGGCAGACTGACGGATTACAGTAAGTTGGACATTTTGGCTTGCCGTCGTCTGGGTGCCACTCGGACGGACGGAGTATCCTCACTCGGCCGAGTCGGCGTGCGATGCTCGGCCGAGTGCACGCCGATACATCTCTGTTGCGTGTCCGGTCTGGCCGGCCGAGCGGGGGTCTCAATGCTCGGCCGAGTGACTCCTTCACTCGGCCGAGTGGCATGCTGAAAATGCCCAATCTTCATCTTTTCGCTCCCCCGTCGCTCCTACGACGTTCTTTCTTCTTCCACTCCTCTTCCATTGCAGAATAACCCTCAAAAGGGCCATGGTTGACACTCCGGAGTGGGTGCAAATCCTCTTGATCTCACAATCGATCCAAATCGCTCCATATTTCCTGAAATACGACAAAAACAAGAAATAGTGAAAAGTATCGCAATATTGTCGAATAATCGTGAAAAGCGTGATATGGGCGATCAAAACGGTATGCAAATATGCAGAAAAAAGGTGTAAAATATGGAGTGATCAAAATCCCCCAAGCTTACCTCTTACTCGTCCTCGAGGAAGATAAGTAGAGAGACGAACTCGGGAGATGAAAATAAAGAAAATGAAATGAAAAAGAAAGAACACGAGGTGGAAGGGGTCGCTAGATTATTCTCTCAGATCTCAAGCCATAAGCTACACATCACGATAACTTGGAAAATACAAATCACATGCTATAAGGATTTCATATCTTACATAAACATGGTACTTGCAAGTTTTTAAGAACAACAAAAGGGATTCTCTAAATTCATACAATCAATTCATATCCACATCACGCATTTCATAGGATTTAATATACAAATGTTGGCGATGCACTTTTCAATCAAGAGTTATAACTGAAGCATATAAGAATCACGCCAAACATGCAATGGAGAATGGAATAAATCATGGCATTCACATATTTATATCAATTCATAAGAAATCTCCATAACTTAGGTATTTTGCTAAGTTTCAGCATTATCAAACTTCCCCATTCGTGCACCTCTCCACTCTAATGTCGTACTCACTCATATGGTCAAATGAATTCAACCCCCCCAAGCTTAGCTTGAGGCATCGCATCTAAATGAATATGATAGTGGAAAATGGGATTTTTGCCTTGGTTTTCCCAAGTATTTTGTGGCTCCAATAATGAGATAGAGAAACATTTTTTCTTCTTCTTTTTTTTTTCTTTTTGGTCTTTTTTTTTTGTTTCTCACTTTTCTTTTTGGATTTTTGTAGGAGCTATTTGATTTGTATTTTTGGTTTTTGGCTCCTTTTTGGCTTTTTGGACTTTTTGGAGCTAACTTTTTCTTTTGTGGGGATTTTTGGGAAATAGATGCGATATAAGTAGCTTTAGGAGGTGAACTCAAGTGACATGTAGAGAATAAAAAGATATATGTGAAGAAAGAAATAATGTAGCACTCGGTTCACTCTAAGATGTGCACGAACAGTTCAATAAAATAATACTTCAACTAAAACTCATATGTAAGCATGGATATTCTCAATCATCTCAATAAAAAGTGAAGTCAAGCGATGAAGCGCACAATCATATCAAGCATGCAACAGAAGGTGAATAAGACAATAAAACTGATGCTTCAGATATACTAATGATGCGTGAATCTTGGTGCATTTCCAACAAAAGCATACTAAACACTAATCCATGCATTCAGTTTCAATTAATATCATGCATTCATGTAGAGGAATCATCAAAAGAATATATAAGCAAGCACATGGATAGTAGGACTATGAAATACGCTAAGTAGCATGGCAAGGAATAATAAGCATCGTGATGGTTGCTAAAGCAATAAGAGACATCATCATAAGGAACACATCTAGCAAAAGAAGAGAAAGGAAAATAAAGAGATAAGAAAAAAATAAAAGAGAGGAAAGAAAAGAAAAATAAGCACACAACATGATGCATGAACACACATAAAAGGAAAATAAGATGGAAAATTCAAAATATGATGCAAAAATTTTGAAAAATTTTAAAAACCCTAAAATAAAGAAAAAATCCAAAAACTTGATCGCTCCGGATATGCAACCCGGAGAACGATTGTAGTTTTACCGCAAGCGCACGGCGTAGTGGCGAGCGGGTATCGAACACGAGGAGGTGGTGTTGGCTCCAATCTATCCTAGGTTGGTTTGACTACGATGGTTTTATTGGTGGAGATGGATATGGTATGATGTAATGGCAATGGTGGTGGATGTCGGTGTCGATGATAAAGAAATCGGTCAAATATCGATTTAAATACAATATAATAAAAGAGGGAATTTGCCTTGCGGCGATCCTGTCACAATCGTCGGGCAAAGTATGGGGATATAAAATCAAATAAAGACGTCTAGGGCTAGGGAATCCCCACTACGGACCGTCATGCATCATTGTGAATCGTGAATCTCAATATTACTAGACTTGCGTTGAGGTGAACTAGTCGCAACTTAATGTAGAACCAAGCTCACGCTCTCGCGCTATTGCCGGTCTATAGCAAACCTAGGTTAGGGCCCAATCTCTTGCAAACCCTAACCTAAGCCACTAGCATGAGGATCGACATCATTGTCCAATCGCTTCTCGAGCCCACTCTCGTGCAAACTCGAGTTACGATCTAGGTTGTGATAGTTCGTATTCGTCCAATCTCTTGCAAACGAATATGGGTATAGATTTACAATTAAAAATCCTAGCTTTGGTCCAATCTCTTGCAAACCAAATCTAGAGAAACCCAATTGTAAACCTAAATCGAATATCTAGGCCTTCCCATCGATTAGAATCCAATCTCTTGCAAACCCCAATCGATGGAAATCCCTAACTATCCGTAATAAATCAATCACAACCTAACCTCCTAGCAATTCTAGCAATTTGGAAATTCATTCATCACAAATCTGAAATTAGATCCATAGGGTTCATCCCCAAACCCTAGAACAACAAATCTACTCTAGCATAGCAACAAGGATATATGAATCAATAAAAATCATTGCTTGCATATAAAAAGATAGAAAAACAAAGATTCAAATAAGAAGAACAAAATACTTAGCTTGATGATGATCTTCAATCCAAATACAAGCTTTTAGATCCAAGAGGGGGCCTAGTGCATGGCCTAACCTCTCAAAATAACTCTAAGAAAACATGTGTAGAACCCCCTCTAATGGTGGCTACAAACCCCTTAAATACTCCCCCAAAACCCTAGCAAGAAACCCTAGAAAACCCCTCAAATTCGTGCCCAAAAACAGCCCAAACCGCAACTTAAAATCTGGGCCCAGGCCGCACTCGGCCGAGTGGAATATGTGACCCGGCCGAGTGACACTGACATGCAAATTCCAGCACTGCAGCATCAACTTGCAGAAATTCCCCAGATTTCATCCGACCTCCGATTTGCGCGTTCTTGGTGGCGTTGGAACCGTCATGAAGTCTACTATCCATAAAAAATATGAGAAAAATACTTTGATTGCTGGAATGATAGCAGATTTCAAAAGAGTGAGAGGCTATCTGAAAATCTGGGCGCTGCATGTCCTCGGCATCACTCGGTCGAGTGGCAAATGTCACTCGGCCGAGGGGCATTTGGTACTCGGGCGGACGGCTTTTGTCACTCGGCCGAGTCGGGCTTCTGGGGCAGACTGACGGATTACAGTAAGTTGGACATTTTGGCTTGCCGTCGTCTGGGTGCCACTCGGACGGACGGAGTATCCTCACTCGGCCGAGTCGGCGTGCGATGCTCGGCCGAGTGCACGCCGATACATCTCTGTTGCGTGTCCGGTCTGGCCGGCCGAGCGGGGTCTCAATGCTCGGCCGAGTGACTCCTTCACTCGGCCGAGTGGCATGCTGAAAATGCCCAATCTTCATCTTTTCGCTCCCCCGTCGCTCCTACGACGTTCTTTCTTCTTCCACTCCTCTTCCATTGCAGAATAACCCTCAAAAGGGCCATGGTTGACACTCCGGAGTGGGTGCAAATCCTCTTGATCTCACAATCGATCCAAATCGCTCCATATTTCCTGAAATACGACAAAAACAAGAAATAGTGAAAAGTATCGCAATATTGTCGAATAATCGTGAAAAGCGTGATATGGGCGATCAAAACGGTATGCAAATATGCAGAAAAAAGGTGTAAAATATGGAGTGATCAGCAACGTAGTCGGTCGGTGAGTGTTCATTGACCGACTAACGATAAACAGTAACTTAGGTAAAATTAGTCGAAGGAATTAGTCGGTCTGAGAGCAAATTCTGACCGACTAGTTGCGCATCTAGTCGGTCGGTGGTTGTTCTTAGACCGACTAAGGGTAAACAGTAACTCGGCTAGAAATGACTGACGTACACTAGTAGGTCCGAGAAGAGTTGCCGACCGACTAGATCTCAATCTAGTCGGTTGGTTCCCCTTCTTGAACCACCTAACATGCACGAAAAGTGCCGAATCGAAGCGCGAAGTTCTAGGAAGATTCCTACGGCTTCTAAGATCATCTAACTCTAAAACATGAGCGATATGAAGCTCGTCACGAATGAATTACTCCAAAACTCAACGATCTAATGAAGAAGCTAGAAAATCACAACGAAACGAACGAAAGCGAAAGCTACGGAGATGGAAACCACACATAAGGAGAAAATCCAACAAAACACATATATAATATAATATAGACAATCCAGATACATGAAAACCAATCGTTACATCCTCCCCTACTTAAGAAAAATTCTGTCCTCGGAATTTCTCAACACTCATGTGTCCGGGAACAAAAGTGGGTGACGCTCTCGCATCTCATCCTCTCTCTCCCAAGTAGACTCTCCTGGCGAGCCGTGTCGCCACATCACCCTCACAAGATTGACAACCTTGTTCCGGAGTGACTTCTGACGCCTGTCCAGAATCCGCACTGGCTGCTGGTCATACGTCATATCAGGGCGAACGGTAATATCCGAGAAATCCACATCATGAGATGGATCGCTAATGTATCGACGAAGCTGCGACACATGGAAAACATTGTGAACTCCTTCCAAAGATGGTGGCAAGGCCAAGCGGTAGGCTACCTCGCCAACTCTCTCCAGAACGTCAAACGGTCCAATGTATCGCGGGCTCAACTTCCCTCGCTTCCCAAAGTGAATCACACCACGATTCGGGGAAATCTTCAAGAACACATGGTCGCCTGGCTGAAACTCCAAAGGACGCCGTTTAGCATCCGCCCAATACTTATAACGGTCCTGAGCAATCCTCAGCCTCTCCCGAATGTTCCTGACAACATCCACAGCCTCCACAATCATCTCAGGTCCCAACAGCTCCCGATCACCAACGTCATCCCAACTCAATGGCGATCGACATTTCCTTCCATAAAGCGCGGTGAAAGGCGACATGCCAATACTCGCCTGGAAGCTGTTGTTGTAAGAGAACTCTACCAGATGTAGATGGTCCTCTCACGAACCCTTGAAATCCAACATGCACGCCCTCAGCATGTCCTCCAAGATCTGAATCGTCCTCTCGGACTGGCCATCCGTCTGCAGATGGTACACTGTGCTAAAACTCAGACGCGTACCCAAACTCTTCTACAAACTCTGCCAGAACTGAGATGTGAATCTCGTGTCTCTGTCCGACACGATACTCACGGGGACTCCATGAAGTCATACAACCTCCTGCACGATTCACGTTACATCACTACTTAAACTAGGAAAAGGAAATAGAAACGGAGAGTAAAAGAATTTACCTCCATGTATCTCCTCGCTAGCGCCTCAGTGGACTGTCTTACTCGAAATGGAATAAAGTGCGCGGATTTGGTCAATCGGTCTACGATCACCCAAATCACGTCATTCTGCTTCGGACTCCGAGGCAGTCCAGTCACGAAATCCATAGTGATGTGTTGCCACTTCCACTCTGGGATCGGAAGCGGTTGCAGCAACCCTGCCGTACGCTGATGCTCCGCCTTTACCTGCTGGCAAACCAGACACTTGGCTACACTCCGAGCCACACTCCTCTTCATACCATGCCACCAAAAATTCAGACGATGATCCTTGTACATCTTGGTCCCACCAGGATGCACAGAATACGGCGAACTGTGTGCCTCCACCATCAACTCCTCTCTGATATCTCCAGCTGGCACACACAACCTGACTCCATATCTCAGCGAGCCATCCTCATGAATCAAGAAGTCAGTCCGCAGACCGGCTTCCACCTGCTCCCGAATCTTTACCAACTTCGGATCTCCAGCCTGGCCAGCCTTGATCCTATCCACAATCGACGACTGTATCTGCATACGCATCAACGAAGAAGCCTCCTCAGGAAGAACAATCTCCACACCAGACTCACAAAAATCCTGCTGCAATCTCCACTGCGAAGTCAACATCATCACCGCTGGAAGCCTACTCAGCACATCAGGAACCACATTCACCTTGTCGGGGTGATACTGCAAATCAATCTCATAATCCGCCATGAGCTCCAACCATCGACGCTGTCGCATGTTGAGCTCCTTCTGAGTAAAAATATACTTCAAGCTTTTGTGATCGGTGAAGATCTTCACTTTCTCACTCAGCAGGAAGTGCCTCCAAATCTTGAGCGCAAACACAACAGCAGCCAACTCCAAATCGTGTGTCGGGTAATTCTTCTCATGAGTCTTGAGCTGACGTGAAGCATACACCACAACATGCCCATGCTGATGCAACACACAACCGAGACCCTTGCCAGAAGCATCGCAAAAGATCTCAAATCCTCCGCTGCGATCAGGCACAACAAGAATAGGGGCAGTCGTCAATCTCTCCCTCAGCACACCAAAGGCATTCTCACAATCACCCGACCAAACAAAAGGTACATCCTTCCGCGTCAATCTGTTCATCGGCTCAGCAATACGAGAAAAGTCCTTAATGAAGCGCTGATAATAATCAGTAAGTCCAAGGAAACTCCGGATCTCAGACGCTGACTGCGGAACAGGCCACTCTCTGATGGCCCTGATCTTCTCGGGATCCACTGAAATACCATCTCCAGTCACCACATGCCCGAGAAAAGCAACTCGGTCCAGCCAAAACTCGCACTTCGAAAACTTGGCATACAAACGATGCCTCCTCAAAATCTCCAATACCGTCCTCAAGTGCAAGGCATGCTCTTCCTCCGACTTAGAATAGATCAGAATGTCGTCAATAAAGATAACGACAAACTTGTCTAAAAAGTCATAGAAAATCAGGTTCATCAAATTCATGAAAACTGCGGGTGCATTGGTTACACCGAAAGGCATAACCACAAACTCGTAGTGTCCATACTTCGTCCTGAACGCTGTCTTCGGAACATCTTTCTTCTTCACCTTCTGCTGATGATATCCACTCCTCAGATCCAACTTCAAAAACACCCTCGAACCTCCAAGCTGATCAAAAATATCATCGATGCGAGGCAACAGGTATTTATTCTTCACGGTCACCGCATTCAGCTCCCGATAGTCCACGCACATGCGACGCGAACCATCCTTCTTCTTCACCAGCAGCACCGGTGCTCCCCACAGAGACACACTAGGATTGATATAACCCTTCTGCAAAAGCTCATCCAGCTGCTTCCGCAATTCCTCCAACTCAGCGGGTGCCATACGATATGGCGCCTTCGAAATCGGCTGCGCTCCCGGAATAAGATCAATAGAAAATTACAGAGCTCGATCGGGCGGCAGCCCAGACATCTCCTCGGGAAAGACGTCATCGAAATCACGCACCACAGCTGGCCTCTCCAGCTCCATCTGCATAGCCACAATCTCCACTGGCCTGGCCCGAAATCTGACAGGGCCAAGCGAACTGCTACCTCGACTGAACTCAAATACCGGATGTCCGGGAATCTTGAACACCACCTTCTTCCTCCGACAGTCGATCGTAGCAAAGAAGCTCGCAAGCCAATTCATTCTAAGGACTGCATCGTAGTTGATGATGTCGTGGACAATGAAATCAGCGTAAAGCTTATGTCCACAGACCACCAACGAGCAAGAACTGCAACCACAATGCACCGAGACCACGCCATTCCCTGTAACGATATTCCAACTCTTGGGAAGAGGGGACGTCGTTAAGGAATTCTTCTCCACGAAGCTCCGAGAAATAATGCACATTGACGCACCAGAGTCAAAGAGAACTCGTGCAGGAAATGTGCAAACCAAAACCACACCTAACAAGCAATTTAACAATCAAATCCTATTCTAGCAACCAATCATATGCAAGCAACCAAACATGATCTAATAACTAAAACTAACTAAGGAAAGAAAACAGCTAGATTGAGAGGTACCTGTGATAACCTCATCTACTGCCTCGCTCTCCACAGCGGTCATCAGAAAAGCCTGCCTCCTCGGCTGCACGGCCCGCTTAAAAGCATGCCTCTGCGGCACGAGAGCTACTCCATGACCAGCAGGAACAGACGCTCTCTGCTGCAACGGTTGAGCTGTAACAGGTGCTCTCCAAGGCTGCTTGATACTCGGACAATCCTTCAGAGAATGTGAAGCATCACCACAGCCCAAACACTGACCCAAAAGCCTCCGACACTGGTCCTTCACATGACCCGGCTTGCCACAATGATTGCAAGTCTTCAGAACAGGCCCACCTGGCCTCTTGAACTGAGCTGGCTGGTTAGGCCTGAATCCTGGTCTCGTCACTGCCCTGGCCTGCTCCATAGGCCTCTTCCCAGTTCCAGCAACATGTCCTCTCCTCTGGCTCAGGTTCAGCTCCTGCCTCCTCGCAGCCACCAGAACCTTCTGGTAAGACTCCAGATCAGAGGAAGACACAAAACTCTGAAGCTCCAAAGCAAGTCCCTGCAGGAACCTCTGAGCCCTTTCATCAGCTTCCTGCACCATCTTTGGTGCGAACCGACTCAGCCTAGTGAACTCTTAGTGGTACTGGTCCACCGTCAAGCTCCCTTGCTTCAGCTCAATAAAGCATTGCAGCATCTCCTTCCTAGCAGTCTTCGGAAAGAACTCCTCATCGAACCTGGACTTAAAGGTAGCCCAAGCTATCGGCTCTACCAGCATCTTCTCTTCCGCATCCCACCAGTTCCGAGCATTATCCTTGAGCTGCCTCTTTGCCAGATCAACCCATCCAGCCGGGCTGATCTTCGCCATCTTCAAGTTATCCTCAATGTTCTGAATCCACTCATCGGCAGCTAGAGGACCCTCAGACCCATCAAAATAAGCGGGACCCAGCTCCCGAAATTGCTTCGCTCCCGGTTCGGAGCGAGGGGGCATCCTGGATTGCCCGAGCACCCCGAACAACTGGAGCATTCTGGACTTGCAGGAGCACGCCCTGCTGCACCTGCATCATCTGAAGCATCATCCGCATCATCTCCCCATTGGTGGGCTCCCACTCAGGCTCCTTGTCATGAGGGGGCGCACTACCACCACCACGGATAAATCGCCTTCCTGCCATCTAATGACGCAGAAAACGAAACAATTAGACTCATAGCTTATGACTCGGATGTCGAATTTTAGTTGTTGGGCAATCTAATATTATTGTCATTGATCCGATAATTTCACAGTTACAGAAAGTAGACCTGCATGGGCCCCCAACAAAACCTGTCATGCCCCGCTTCCCAAAACAATGGAGGCGAGACGTGAGAAGGTCCGCACAGACGTGGAGCTATGAAGCCACACGCCTGATAAGCGTCAATTTAAAAATTCAATGCAGGTCCCTATAACTGCAAACGGAACAACAATAATAATAACGAGGAAGAGAGACTGATATAAACATAATCCAATCTCAGATATTGTCCATAATAATATTCAACATCCAGAAAAGCCAACAGGCTAAAAGAAAGAGTCTAACGGCCCAAGACATGGCCAACAAAACCACAACATAACAAAGTATTGGTGCTGCGCACCGACAACTACAGCAGTCTAAAATAAAAGGGAAAGCTCAACGAAGACACTAGGACTGGTCCCCGGTGTCCACGTACTCCTCCTCAGCAAACACGGGTTCTGACTCAGCGTCAGCAAACACCACGTCCTCTCCAACGAACTCTAGCTCCGGATCTAACATGTGTCACCCAAAAGAGAGAGGGGCACATGTTAGCAAGTCTAAAAGACTTGGGCAAGGAAACTGAAAGTAAACTAACAACCTATGATTCGGGGTATAAATTGCTTATTTCCCCCCCATTTCTGGGTATTTTATGTGTATATCGTATTAATTTTGGCGTTGATACGTGCGTTTTCGTGATATTGTGGATTATTAACGCATAATCTAATTTTATACATAAAATATGATTTTTTGGACTAATTTTAGCTCATCTTATTTTTCAGGTACTTCTGGAAATTTTCCAGATTTTCTGGAATTTTTCCAGAATTTTTTGGTGCTTGGAGCTATTTTTGGTGAATTTTTGAAGCTAAAAGGGAATTTCTGGGAATTATTAAAAGGAAAAACAAAGAAAAAAAGCCTTATTGGGCCTTGAGGCCCGCGGCCCGCTACTGAGCGGGCCGCTGTGTCTAATTATAATAAAATAATAATAATAATCGCCCAGCGGGCCGGCCCGCCGAGCGGCGGAAAAAAAAATCCCCGCTCGCAAGAGCGGGGAGCGGAGCAATAGGGGGCTCGCGTGCCCCCCCAAAAACCTGAAGCGTCCAGCGCGCTGGCTGGGGGGGCGGGTCCCCGGAAAATTAAAACCCGCCCCCTTGCGGAAAATTATTTTTTTGGCCCAGATTTTGCCTGGGCGAACAGAAAAACACAGAAATGAGCATGTACCTGGTTTAAATTGTTCTCTGTTTTTTCCTTGGGCTAAACACGTTTTTTCCAGAGTTAGTTTTTTTTTGGAGCAGTTTTTTTAGGGCTTGCCTTGGGGGATTCTTTTTCAAGAAGTAATTTCTAGGGCTTGGAAGATCTTGGAGAAGGGGTGAAGCACAAGAAAGAAGATCAAAGGAGAAGATCAAAAGGGGGTTCTCTTGTGCTTTAGCTTATATTTCCCATTTTTCTTGGTGAATTTTGTTACTTGTAAAAACATTTGGATGTTGAATTTTGAAATCAAGTATAGTGTTTTGTTCATCATGAGTGGCTAATTTTCTTGTGTGTGTTTATGGTGGAAGGGTGTATGTTGGGCCTATATGTTTCATTTCTAGCTTGATTTCAACCTCTTCTATGTGGATGAAAACATTGAGATAGTGTTGTTTTTTGGAACCCTAGTGGGAAATCCAAAGAGAGGCTCATCCTAGTGGACCCTCTCTTTTGTGCTCATTGTTGATTTTCTCATATGTTTCATTCACTATTTTTCGCACCCAACGTGCTCGACGAAATGCCACATTATCCGATCGCTCTCTCCTTAGTCGGATGAGGGATCGTAGTGATTTGAAATGAATTTATAAGCCCGACTACACCATGAAACCATGAACACTCACATTTCTCATCTTTGTTTGCTATCCTACATATTTCGTTGTTTGCATGCTTAAAGGTAGTGTGTTCTAAAAATTCACTCAACCAATCCTCACCCCAAAGGGGGGTATTTCTCACACCACTTAAACTAATTGTGATCATTGTTGATTGTAAGCAAGTTGTCCCCGTGTTCGACCCTAGGCTCACTAGGATATTTACTACTTGGCGACCTCCTACACTTGTGAGTTAGCACGTGCAATCTTTTGTTCACGCCAAGTTTTTGGCGCCATTGCCGGGGACAACGGTTTTACCAACGACAATTACATTACTTTTATCTTTGCTTTGTGACTATATCATCTTTTCGTACATAATCGTATATAAATTTCACTTTGTTTGTTTTCGTTTTACATACCATCGCTTGCTTGGTTAGTTTATGTGGCTTCGAACACCTCGAACACATAGACTAACGCGCACACACGTCATGGAGGAAGAAAACATGAACAATGATAACACTAGTAACCATGACACTAATTCTGAAGCCGATGTCCCTAGGTCTTTGAGGGATCTTTTGAGACCCACCAGGTCTAGTTCGGCTTCATGCTTTGTGTTACCTACGGATGCGAACTCCTTTAATTTTAAACCCGGGGTAATTCAACTCCTACCCACTTTCCATGGGTTGGAGAGGGAAAACTCATATCTTCACATAAAGGAGTTTGAAGATGTATGTTCCACATGTTTTGATGGGAAAACGAGCGCCGACACGATATACTTGAAATTATTTCCGTTTTCTCTCAAAGATAAAGCCAAGAATTGGCTTAATGCTTTACCACCACGCTCAATTACCTCATGGTTGCAATTTCAAGCCGAGTTTCTAAAGAAATTTTTTCCCTTGCACAGGACACAGGGATTGAAGAAGCAAATCATGAGCTTTGCCCAACGCAACAATGAGACATTCTACCAAACTTGGTAAATGCTAAAGGAACTTCTACTCTCATGTCCTCACCACGGATTCGAGAAATGCCGTGCCATCGGGTTCTTCTACGAAGGACTCTTACCGACATCAAAGCAATTTTTGGAAACAATGTGCAACGAGGAGTTTTTTGATAAGGAACCGGATGATGCATGGGATTATTTGGAGATGGTGGCGGAGAATGCACAAACATGGGACACAACTTCGGAGTTTGATAGAGGCGACTCATCTTCATCACAACCAACTCGTGGTGGCTTACACATCTTGAAGACCGATGATGCTATGGAAGCCCGGTTAGAAGCTATGCAAAAGAAGATCCAAGCCATAGAGTTGAGGGCAGTGAAGAGTGTAGCCATGGAGAAAAGTTGTGCAATTTGCGAGACTACGGGGCACGATACATCAAATTGCCCCACCATTCCCACATTGAAGGAGGTTTTGAGAGAGCCTAATGCGGAGGCAAATCAAGTGTTTGGACAAAACTTCAACTCCAACACATATAACCAAAGTTGGAAGAATCATCCCAACTTGAGTTGGAGGCCTCAACAACCGCAACATCATGGGCCACCACAACAAACTCATCAACCGTACAAGGCTCCTCCTTTAAACAACAATTACCAAGGAGGCGGTTTCCAAAGAAAGAGAGAGGAAGGGAGTGAGACCCAAATGAACTCCATGAATGAGACTTTACAACAACTCATCCAAGTGCAACAAGCTCAAAGCCAACAATTCCAACAATTCCAACAACTCCAACAAACTCAAAATCAACAAATGGCGGAGCACTTGGCGAAGTTAACCGCAAGTCTAGAGAAGGGGAAGCTTCCATCCCAACCATTGGCCAACCCCAATATGAACTCTTCTTCGTCATCGGGGGGTTCAATGAAGCAATGCCAAGCGGTAACGACATTGAGAAGTGGAAATTTTTTTGAATATGTGGAGCCACCTAAAGATCCACAAGTGGAGGAAGTGGGAGAGAAGGAACAAATACCGGACTTGGTGCAAGAGGAGGAGCAAGGTGAAGGCACAACAATGAAGAATCCATCCAAGGAGCCCACGCCTTATTCCACTCCGGTACCTTTCCCTCAAAGGCTCTCCCATCCATCCAAGGACAAGTATCAAGCGGAAATCAGGGAGATTTTTCAACGATGTCAAATTAATATCCCTTTACTTGATGCTATTAATCAAATTCCAACATATGCTAAGTTTCTTAAAGATTTGTGCACGGTAAAGAGGAATTTGAATGTGAAGAAAAAGTCTTTCTTAACGGAGCAAGTGAGCTCCATTGTGCAACACAACACTCCCCAAAAATGTAGAGACCCAGGATCCCCTACAATTGAATGCACCATAGGCACAAAGAGGATAGGTCAAGCACTTTTGGATTTGGGGTCGAGTGTTAACATATTGCCTTACCCGGTCTTTCTTCAACTAGGATTGGGTGAATTAAAAAGCACGCCGGTTGTTTTACAACTAGCGGATAGGAGTGTGAAGATCCCACGGGGTTTTGTGGAAGATGTGCTTGTCCAAGTGGACAAATTTTATTACCCCGTTGACTTCATTGTCCTTGACATTCAAGGACCCACATCGGGGAATCCCACCCCGATAATCCTAGGAAGACCATTTTTGGCCACTTGCAACGCCTTGATAAATTGTAGGAGTGGCCAATTAAAAATTTATTTTGGCAACATGACTCTTGAACATAATATTTTCAATGCATGCAAATTGCCACCCCGAGAAGGGGAATACGATGAAGTTAACATGGTTGACTTTTTGGCTTCGGAACCTATAGACTCATGTGTTGAAGATCATTTTGGTTCTGAATTTGATAATGCTTTAGATTTTCTTGACTCTTTTTGTGAGCATATTGATGAATCTTTTCTTGTGCAGGAGACACATGCGGGACCAAGCACCAAATGGGTTCCGAGATTCGAGACATTGCCTACGGACTCCCCACCTCAAATGCCATCATCTTCGGAGCATCCCAAATTGGATCTAAAGCCACTTCCGGAATATTTGAAGTATGCATACCTTGGAGAGGGTGAGACATTCCCGGTGGTAATAAATTCTAACCTCACACCTAAGCAAGAACACGATTTGTTGGATGTGTTGAGAACACACAAAAAGGCTATAGGTTGGACACTAGAGGATATCACTGGAATTATTTAGTGTGCTCACATCACATTTATTTGGAAGAGGATTCAAAACCCTCGAGAGAGTTGCAACGTCGGCTTAACCCGACGTTGAAGGAGGTTGTAAAAAATGAACTTTTAAAATTGTTGGATGCGGGTATCATTTACCCGATTTCGGATAGTAGGTGGGTGAGTCCCATCCAAATCGTGCCCAAAAAGTCTGGAATCACCGTCATTAGGGACAAGAACGATGAATTGATTCCTACGCGAACCACCACCGGTTGGCGTATGTGTGTAGATTACCGGAAACTTAATGCCATGACTCGCAAGGACCATTTTTCTTTGCCATTCATTGACCAAATTGTAGAAAGGGTTGCGGGACATGAATTTTATTGCTTTTTGGACGGGTATTCGGGCTATTATCAAATAGAAATTGCCCCGGAGGACCAAGAGAAAACCACTTTCACTTGTCCCTTCGGCACATTTGCCTTTCATATGATGCCCTTCGGGTTGTGTAATGCACCCGCCACATTTCAACGATGCGTTCTAAGTATTTTTAGTGATATGGTTGAAATTGTAGAGATTTTTATGGATGACTTTTCGGTTTTTGGATTTTCATTTGAAAGTTGTTTGTCTAACCTTTCTTTGGTTTTGAGTAGATGCATTGAGAAGAACCTCCTCCTAAATTGGGAGAAATGCCACTTCATGGCTACGGAGGGGATGGTTCTTGGCCATAAAGTCTCAAAGCAAGGAATGGAGGTAGACCGAGCCAAAGTTGAGATAATTGAAAAGCTCCCGGCTCCAAAAACCGTGAGGGATGTGCGATCTTTTCTTGGGCATGCGGGGTTCTATCGTCGTTTCATCAAGGACTTTAGTGCCATCTCCCGACCCCTTTGCCATTTGGTAACTCTTGATGCAGAATTTATTTGGACACGTGAGTGTCAATCTTCATTTGAATTATTGAAATGCGCATTGACTACTTCTCCCATTTTGCAGGTGCCGGATTGGAGCCTCCCATTCGAGATTATGCGTGATGCAAGTGATTTTGCCGTGGGAGCGGTGCTTGGTCAAAAGAGGGAGAAAGTAGCATGTGTGATTTACTACGCGAACAAAACTCTCAATGAAGCCCAAAAGAACTACACAACAACGGAGAAAGAATTGCTCGCAGTAGTGTTTGCTTTGGAGAAATTTAGGAGTTACATCTTAGGGTCACCTATTCTCATTTTTACGGATCATGTGGCCCTAAAATATTTGCTTTCAAAGAAAGACGCTAAACCAAGGCTTATTAGATGGATCTTACTTTTGCAGGAATTTCACGTCGTGATCAAGGATAAGAAGGGCATGGAAAACTTGGTTGCGGATCATTTGTCACCGCTTACTTTCGGGAACGAGCCCGCCACCGCACCAATTCATGATGCATTTCCGGATGAGCAACTTTTCGCTGTGTCTTCCTTGCCGTGGTACGCCGATATTGCAAACTACTTGGTTTCTGGTAAGGTTCCTCACTTTTGGTCGATTCAGGACATAAAAAGATTTAAACATGAGGTAAAATCATTCTTTTTCGATGATCCATACTTGTATAAATATTGTTCCGACCAAATTGTTAGGAAGTGTGTGCCAAATGATGAGTTTGCTAGTGTATTACATTTTTGTCATTGTGGTGCATGTGGAGGACATTTTTTCGCACATAAAACGGTGGCCAAAATTTTGCAATGTGGATTTTATTCGCCCACCATGTTTAAGGACACATACACATATTGTAAATCTTGTGTGCCATGTCAAAAGTTAGGGGGAATAACAAAAAGAAACATGATGCCCTTAAATCCGATCTTAGAAATTGAAATTTTTGATGGTTGGGGCATAGATTTTATGGGGCCATTCCCCATTTCATTTGGGTACATATATATCTTAGTGGTCGTTGATTACGTATCCAAATGGGTGGAGGCCATTGCATGTAGGAACAATGAGGGTGCTACCGTGCTAAAATTTCTCAAAGAAAATATTTTTGCGCGTTTTGGAGTTCCTAAAGCTATTGTTAGCGATGGTGGATCTCATTTTTGCAATAAACCATTCTCTAACTTGATGAAGAGGTTTGGGGTCACACACAAAATTTCCACACCTTACCACCCCCAAACCAATGGCTAAGCGGAATTGGCTAATAAAGAAATAAAAAACATCCTACAAAAAACGGTGAATCCTACACGGAAGGATTGGAGTGTCCGATTACCGGAAACACTTTGGGCATATCGGACCGCTTACAAAACAATTTTAGGAATGTCGCCGTATAGGATTGTTTATGGAAAACATTGCCATTTGCCCGTGGAGTTAGAGCACAAATCATTGTGGGCAATTAAACAATTTAATTCCATTTGTGACTCATCCAATAATTTTCGTAAATTGCAGATTTGTGAATTGGAGGAGTTGCGGCGGGATGCATATGACAATGCCAAATTAGCCAAGGAGCGCATGAAATTTGAGCATGACAAAATGATTTTGAGGAGGGAATTTTTTCCGGGTCAAAGCGTGCTATTATTCAACTCCCGGCTCCATCTATTTCCGGGAAAGTTGAGATCTAGATGGTCCGGGCCGTTCGTGGTGAAACATGTCTACAATCATGGAGCGGTGACCTTGGTGAACAAAAAAGATGGGAGCGAGTTCAAGGTCAATGGACAACGTTTGAAGCCTTATTTTGATTAGTGGGCTAAGGAGAGAAACATCGAGGAGCTTGCGGACCCGCCTTCGGGCGGCGACTAAATAGGTGTGTTTGTTCCAACTTTTGCTTCTACTACCCTTTTATCCATTGAGGACAATGCATATATTTAGTTGGGGGGAGGGTTGTAGGTAGGTTGTTTTAGGATGTTTAGGATGTTTAGTTAATTGTTTTGTATTAAAAAATAAAAAAAATAAAAATTTGAGACATCCCTTTTGTCATCTCCAATATCTTGCGAGCTTAACATCGACTATCCTTGCTCATTTGATAGCTTTGTGCTTGATCCCTTACATGCTACATCTTCATGCATACATTTGGGTTTAAATCCTATTTTGGTATCAACTCATGGATATTTGATTGGCGTGCTTTAATTTCTTTTCCAAGTTGATTTCAAATGCTAATATATCATGAATGAGACTATTTCAAATTTCGTGATACTCTAGTTGAACCAATTTGGGAAAAGTGTGGTGTAAGAAATTTCATGTTGGGATGAACGATGTAGTTTTGATTGGATAGGAGATGGCCAATTTGTTATGCATTGTTTTCTTCTTAGGAGTGGGTGGATGAATTGCTAATTCGTGAATGAGAATGAGAGTATTATAAGTGAATTGCCTTTCTAATCAAGTTTAGTAGCCGGTGCCCCACGAAACATTGGGGAGGACGCCAAAAACGAGATTTAGAAATCATTTCACCTTTTTGCCTATATTGCATTATCGCGTGTATGCAAATAATAAAAACAACAAAAACAACAAAAAATAGAAAAGAAAAGGTGCATCGTTCTTCTAGTCTTGTCAAGTAGTCGGTGCCCCACGAAACATTGGGGAGGACACGAAAGAGAAGATTTAGGGGAGTGCACAAAAACATAAAAAAAAGAAAGTAAAAAAATGATGAAAAGAAAAAAAAGTATGAATAATTGAGTGAATAACCTACATGAATTTTGCAAATCTCATTCCCCCACAACTTGGAGAAAAATTTCTTTTGTATTGGCCATTTCCTTAAAGATTAGCATTTTTGACATCGTGATATCCCGACACATGTGATACGTGTAATGCCCTACCAGCTACTGCACAAGTACTAGAGGGGGGGTGAATAGTACTTTAAAATAATTAGGCGTATTATTCCAAATTAAATTGCACACAACTACCAAGTCAATTTGCGGAAGCTTAAATTGAATGACAACAATGAAATTAACAATGCAAACAAACGATGTTAATGGGTTCGGATCCACCCAAGTCTCCCCGACTTGTTCCCGGTGATCCTACGTCCCAACCACCCGGATCCCTTCCGGATACTTGAGTTAGAAACCCTAACTCAAGATTTCCACTATGAATATCTTGTGAAAAACCTTCACAAGATCAAATCATACATGCAATAGCAAACG
Organism: Scilla litardierei; assembly: GCA_030789695.1. NCBI lineage: Eukaryota > Viridiplantae > Streptophyta > Magnoliopsida > Asparagales > Asparagaceae > Scilla > Scilla litardierei. The sequence goes on along the minus strand of CM061142.1, from coordinate 757,166,703 downwards.
TGAATCCCACAACCCGGGATCACAACCTTCTCTCACAACCGAGAGAATCACAAAGCAATATTAAAAGAGTTTAGATGAAATAAATACTCTTACCACAAAATCCTATACCTTGAGTTTTTCTTACCCAATAGGTGGAATGAAGGATTTGAGGAAGATGAAGTTACCAAACCCTAACACCAAGGAAATGAGCAGAAATGGGTGCCTAGGGAAGAGTTGGAAACTTGAATCAAGCAATAGCTTGAAGAGCTCACCAAGAACAAGCTTCTCTCTAGATCTAGAAATGAGAGAGAATGGGTTTCTTGTGAGGAAGAGAGCTTTAGATTTGAGGGAGAATAGCTATCTCTTTAGAACTCAATGAATCTCTTAATGGCAGCTCTATTGAAGATAGAAATGACCTAGGTTCGTATTTATAGGAACCCAAAAACACAAGTTAGGTCAATCTCCAACGGAAAGAAATCTGTGAGAATTAGTCGGTCAAAGAACACTCACTGACCGACTAGTTCATCAACTAGTCGGTCAGTCACAAAGCATGGACCGACTAAGAGCAGATCTGAGAAGAGATAGAATTTCAGACCTAGAAATCTAGTCGGTCCAAGAACACTGTCTGACCGACTAGTTTCACAACTAGTCGGTCATCCAATGAACGTAGACCGACTAAGAGGCAAAACAACATAGTCTGAAGGCAAGTTGACTTAGTCGGTCCAAGAACAAAAGTTGACCGACTAAATTGTCAACTAGTCGGTCATCAAACGTTCTTAGACCGACTAACGGTAAACCGTAGCTTAGGAGAATTTTAGAGTGAACAGTAAGTCTCAACTAGTCGGTCAAAGAAGCATCACTGACCGACTAGTTCACAAACTAGTCGGTCGGTGAGTCAACGTAGACCGACTAACTGTAAACAGTAAAGTCCAAGAAATTAAGGAATCAAACTAGTCGGTCCAAGAACAGTTGCCGACCGACTAGATCACCATCTAGTCGGTCAGTACTTGTTCTTGTACCAACTAACATGCACAACAAAGTCCGAATCGAAGCGCGACGCTTCGAGGAAGTTAGAATGAACTTGTGCAAGGATCCTAGAGCTACGAAATGAGCGTAAAGAAGATATAGACGTAAGATATACTCAAGGCTTAACATTCTATATATCGAAGCTAAAAGACTATAAATAAAACCTTAATAAACGGTCTTCGATAGCTTCGATTGAATCTTCATATTTTCCAAAGCGTCGCAAGAGCTTCAACGAAGCTTTAGGCATGAATATGAGCTTTGGAAAGTGTTGAGATGTCGCTTTGAATGTTCACGTGAAATTGGCGACGATCTCCAATACTGCGCTCACAAATTGTTAGTTCATGAATTATTTATGTTTGCTCATCATCCAAAACCAAATCCGGGGAGTCCAATATTCAACATTCTCCCCCTTTTTGGTGATGACAAACCAACATAAATAATAATCAAAGATAATAATTCAAATGTAAAATACTTACTCCCCCTGCATTGATGACACGTTAATTCCAAAATGAATATAAATGAATTGCATCAAGCAGACGAGTAAGATAAATAAAATGAATTGATTTTTGAAATATCGGATTTTGAAAATCCTTATATGTATCTTAACTCCCCCTGAATCTAACATATCAAACTAGATTCTTGGAAATTGAGTTAAATTTTCATTTGCGCTATTTTATTATCATTATCTCTCCCCCTTTGGCATTATCCCAAAAATGGGGGGCATACAACGACAACAATTAGGAAATGTAAAATCCAACATCGGGAGTCGTAGACAAAGGCAATGGACCAACTTGACACCAAGGGAAAAATTGTGGAAATCAAATCAAGGTGTGCCAAAATGTCCATTATCAAAAAAAAATCAAAATCATCAAAAACACCAAATCATTATTCATTTCTTGAATAAAGGAACATACTCTTCAATATTCAATATTTCTTGGTTAAATTTGTGCATGGAAAACAATTCTATATAATTACAGAATTTAAATCCATTTAACCAAGTTTTTATGCGTCGAGCGACGAAATCACATTTCAAATATATTCAACGAATATTAAAATTTGCACGACGAATAAAAGACAAAGTGAATGACGATGAACATATATATATATGTAGAGACAATGTGAGAATATCCAAAAAAAATATCACATCGAATATATGAGATACATCATATCAAGCGCTACATATCATCAAAAAGAAATACATCATCATCATCATCCTCATCAAAATAAATACTACAACAACAAGTACAGCATCATCATCAACATCGTCATATCATAAAATCCAACACCGACAACCAGAAAGCACAAAAAAATACATCGAAGCATCTCTCAACCCCATCCTAACCCAAAACACTCTCGCTAAGATATATCATCCAAAGCGTATATGGAGAGTCCTCGGAACAACGATCACGAGGAGGAGGCTGGATCTGCAGCGTCCGTGGGTCCAGTCGACGGAGTGGACTCAGGATCTGCAGGGAGTAGAGGTGTCTCAACAGATGGAATCGTCGGGGCAGGAGTCGAGATCTCAGGAACAGGCTCTACAGCAGCATGGGTCTCGACAGCAAATGTGTCAGCAGGAATATCAGCAGGCTCAGCAACAGGGTCTACAGCAGGCTCAGAAGACTGAAGAGCTGCAGCAGATGGCTCTGGAACACCGGAAGAGGTGGCAACTCCAGGAGCAGAAGTGGAAGTACCAGCAGCAGCAGCAGCAGTGGCCTCATCGCCACGGGCAAAAGAAGTAGCAAGCTCGTCAAGCTCCTCATCGTCCATCTCCTCGGCCTCAGACACCGAAGGAGGAAGCTCAATCCCCATCATACGAGCCATACGACAGACTACCTCCTCAGTACGAGCCAAACGGGAGTCGTGCTGACGAAGTAGGCGTACGACATCGTCCAAAGTAGCAGGGGAAGACAAGGCTGCAGCAGCTGACGGAGTAGACTGGGAAGCAGATGCGGTAGACCTCTGCACGTGACGAAGAGCCGCTAGAGATTTCTTCACGGCCGTCGCGTTCAGAGGCGTACCCAAAGGACGCTCATCGTCAGGAGGGAGAGGAACTCGAAAATGACGGAATACGAGAGTCAACAAGCAAGGGTATGGAATGTGCGCAAACTTATTGGTCTTGCGTATACACTCGAAAGAATCCATCTTATCGAGTATCACGCGAGCCCAATTTATCTCGCACCCCAAGAAAAGAGCGTATATGAGCTTCAAAAATGGCTGATAGGGGAGTGAAGAGGATCCATACTTAGGGAGGAGACACGACTTCAAAATCAGGTTAAGAACCCACGCATTCGGCTTAAAAGATTTCGATGGAACACCAATGAATGCGGAGGGGATAACCTGGAAAATCTCTGAAAGAATAGACTGATCCAAGGAAGAAATGTCGTCTACAGAAATGTCCGAGGGGAGGAGACCACACGACGCACAACCAAGGATCTCCCCCAAGATTTCTGCCGTGAGAACTATAGGAGTTCCCAAGACAGTCGTCTCAATGGAGTGACTGGCGTCGTACTGGCCTCGAATACGGTTGGCATAGAACAATTTCACGAGGCGAGGGTACGGTTTGGGATTGGCCTTAGGGTCGTATCGGAGATAATCTAGAAGGCCACTATAAGACAGAAGATCAGCGAGGCCGAGAAAATCAGAGAACTGAACGTAATGCTCCAACAACAGTGGACAGTGTTCTATACGGTTGTACGCGGCGAGACACTGAGGGTCATCGCGGCACAACGATATGTCTACACCGCCAACTGGCATAGGAGCTTTACCCTTGGCCTTACGGGTCTTCGGAGGTGGGGTAGGTTCCCTAGTAGGCTCATCCTCTGGGATAAAATCAGTATCGGAATCGGGAGGAGTAGCCGGAGTGTGAAGAATAGGCTTTTTGGTCTTGGATTTACGGGGTTTAACTATGGCAGTCCAAGGCTTCTTAAGAGGAGGCGACGAAGGAGAGGCTTGGGTAGACTTGGCACGACGCTTAGGCTTCGGGGGATTCCTAGGGTCCGAGGGTTGTTCTACGGTCATAGGAGAGGCCCCGGAAGAGGCGATCGGAATGCGAGTCTTAGCCATAGCACTACGAGCACAATCAATCGAAGACTAGGTCACTAACAACCTAGAGATCACAAGCTAACAACCCTAGAGATCAAGAAAATTCGAAAATCACAAGCCCTAGGTTAGAAATTGAAACCCTAGGATCTAGAGCTTGAAAACAAGGAGAGACAACCCTAGAATAGGAAATCGACCTAGGAGAGGGAGGGAGATACCTAGGAGGTGGAGTCGACGGCGGCGGATGGCGGCGATCGACGGAGAAACGGCCGGAAGACGAAGGGTTTCGAGTTGAGGGTTTGGGGTTTTCGGGCTGGAGCAAAAGAGAAGACCGACTAATAGAGACATTAGTCGGATGAAGTAGAGAATAAGTCGGTCGGGAAGTGAAAAGACTCAACTGCCCTAACATACTTAGTCGGTCACAGTTCAAGCACTGACCGACTAGATTACGATCTAGTCAGTCGGTCAATGAGCTTGAACCGACTAAGTCGAAACAGTAGCTCAGAGTGATTTTTAGGGCTTGATTTAGTCGGTCGCAGTATACTTACTGACCGACTAGTTTTCAATCTAGTCGGTCGGAAAGTGTACTATGACCGACTAACGAAAGAAAATGATAGGAGATGGATATTTGCATGATCTAGTCGGTCTGAGTTCATTTGCTGACCGACTAGATGAGCATCTAGTCGGTTGACAAGTGTACTGAAACCGACTAGAAGAGTCCAAAAGTAGAAATTTGATTTCTCTTCACAAACCACTTGGATGATACATCCTAACTCACTCATTAGTCATCTAAATTACCCCATAAAACGTCGAAATCTTAAATACGACATTGAAATACGAATTCGATCATAAATTCAAATAAATCACATAAAATTCCCAAAAATTCAATTAATCTAGCATGAATGAAATATCGCGAAATATATTAGCATGTAAGATGATTGAATTTAAATATGAATCCTATATCTCGGATTCACCCATAATCCCCAATTCTCGACGCAACCGCACAAAGGAGTCCTCCTTTAGGGGTTTCGTGAAAATATCGGCGATTTGCTTTTGGGTTTCAACGTACACTAAAATGATGTCCTTTTAGCAACATGATCATCTAAGAAATGGTGTCGGACATCTATGTGTTTCGATCGGGAATGGTGCACCGGATTCTTTGAAAGACAAATAGCACTTTGGTTATCCACCATGATAGGGCTAGTATCACAATGAATACCAAAATCCTTCAATGTGTGTCTCATCCAAAGAACCTGGGCACACGCGGCACCGGCGGCAATATATTCCGCCTCGGTGGTTGAAAGTGATACCGAATTTTGCTTCTTGGAAAACCAAGAGACAAGAGAATTTCCTAGAAAATGGCAAGTGCCACTAGTACTTTTCCTGTCGGATTTGCATCCCGCATAATCAGCGTCACTATATGAGACTAACTCATATGTGCTAGATCTCGGATAAAGTAATCCAAAATCTAATGTGTAACTTAGATAGCGAAAAATACGCTTTACCGCTACTAAGTGAGACTCCTTAGGTTGAGACTGATAACGAGCACATATACATACGGCAAACATAATATCGGGCCTACTTGCGGTAAGATAAAGCAAACTACCTATCATACCTCGATATAGACGAATGTCTACATCCTTACCGCCCGTATCCTTGTCAAGATGCGTAGTCGTGCTCATTGGAGTCTTTTTCCCGGAGGCATTCTCCATTCCAAATCGCTTTAGCAACTCCACCGTGTACTTCGTTTGGTGGATGAAGATTGCATCGTTCATTTGGCGAATTTGGAGACCTAAGAAATATTTGAGTTCGCCCATGTGGCTCATCTCAAATTGTTCCTTCATCACATTAGAAAACTCTTCGCAAAGAGCGAAGTTAGTAGCACCGAAAATGATATCATCAACATAAATTTGAACTAATAAAATATCATTATTCGCATGCTTAATAAAAGGTGTTGAATCGGCTTCGCCCATTTTAAAATTCAAATCCAAAAGAAAATTCTTTAGGCGATCATACCAAGCTCGAGGAGCTTGTCTCACACCATAAAGAGCTTTCTTTAGTTTAAAAACGTGATTTGGAAATTTTTCATTTACGAAGCCCGGAGGTTGAGAAACGTAAACTTCCTCAACGACATCTCCGTTTAAAAATGCACTTTTAACATCCATTTGAAATAATTTAAAATTCTTATGGCATGCAAAAGACAAAAGTAATCTAATTGATTCTAATCTAGCTACCGGAGCGAAAGATTCTTCGAAATCGATACTTTCCTCTTGACGATAGCCTTGAGCTACTAACCGAGCTTTGTTCCGGACGACGACTTGGTTTTCGTCGGTTTTGTTCTTGAAGATCCACTTTGTCCATATGACGGTGTGGTTCTTCGATGGCAATGGAACAAGCTCCCAAACTTCATTCCTCTCGAATTGAATGAGCTCCTCCTCCATGGCTAAGATCCAAGCGCTATCTTCGCATGCTTCATTAATATTCTTTGGCTCTATCGATGAGGCAAAGGCACAATTTGCAAAGTGGTGAACTTGCGATCTCGTCTTGACACTATCATAGATATTGCCAATGACTTGCTCATGGGGATGGTCACGAACCGAATGAAGCCGTTTGGGAATACCTTGATCACTTGGAACATTCTCAACAACTTCATTAGTTGGGTTAGTCTCAATAGAATCAATAGAATCATTAGACTTAGAATTATCAAACGAATCACATAAAACATCCATAGAATCATTATCATTTGAAATTCTAGTTAGAACAAATCCTTCATTAAATGAGACATGAAGCGATTCCTCGATCGTTGAGGTTCGTTTGTTGAATATCCGGTAGGCTTTGCTACGCGTAGAATATCCAACAAAAATCCCCTCATCGGATCTCGAATCGAATTTGTCCAAACTACCATATGTGTTCTTAATAAAACATTTCGAACCAAAAACACGAAAATGTTTAACTTGAGGCAACCTACCAAACAACAATTCATAACAAGTTTGTTTAGTGCCGGGCCTCAAAAGTATTCTATTAAACACATAGCAAGCGGTGTGTACCGCTTCCGCCCAAAATTGATGGCCAAGTTGGCTATCATCAAGCATAGTGCGAGCACACTCCACTAGCGTCCTATTCTTTCTCTCAACTACACCATTTTGAGGAGGTGCACGAGGGAAAGAGAAGGTGTGAGTAATACCAACTTCATCACAAAATGTCTCAAAAGACTCATTCTCAAATTCACCTCCATGATCACTACGAATAGTGACAATGGTGGTTCCTAAGAGATTTTGTACTTTCTTAACAAAAATTGTGAAGTTTTCAAAAGCTTCATTTTTATTACACAATGAAAATACCCAAGTAAATCTTGAATAGTCATCTACGATGACAAGTCCATACCTTGCATTTCCTAAGGAAGCTACTCTAGTTGGCCCAAATAAATCTAGATGTAATAGCTCTAGTGGCCTTTTAGTAGAGATGCTTTTCTTAGGTTTAAATGAAGATTTAGGAAGCTTGCCGCGTTGACAACAATCACAAAAACTTTTCTTTTCAAAAACAAGCTTCGGAAAACCTTTAATAGAATTCAATTTTGAAAGCTTATATAGTGTTCCAAAGTTCACATGTCCAAAGCGTCGATGCCATAAGTGTTGTTCACTTGTGTTGGCAACGAGACATTGTTCATATGACTTAGGAAGATCCAAAATATAAATGTCTTTACGACGAGTTCCGGAAAATAATAATTTTTCATTATCCTTTCTTAAAATATGACACAATCCTTTCGCAAAGCTAACTTTGTAACCTTTGTCACAAAGTTGACTTATTGAAATAAGATTATGATTTAAACCACTAACAAGATAAACATCACTAATTAATGGTTTAGAAGGGTTACCGACTTTACCAACACCTATGATGGTTCCGCTCTCGTTGCCTCCAAATACGACGCGGTTTCCATTCGCAATGGGAACCACTCCGGAGAGCAAACGAGCGTCACCCGTCATGTGTTTGGAGCACCCGCTATCGAGTATCCAATTCCCTTTGGAGCTAAATTTAAATTTGATGTTCCTTTTCTTTTTCTTTTCCTTGAGTACCTAAAGATAGACACTTTCATATCATGGTACCCAAGGTCATTGGGTCCAAGGGATTAGACCTTTGGAAGCCAAGTCCAAGTGGACTTAGACTTCCCCACATAATTCTTACTATGCACAACATCCGAAAAATAAGCATTCATGTACATTTGTTTTTCGTCCATGCTTGTGTCCTTTGGGCTCCAAATAGTGAATATTTTGGGAGCCATCATCCTATTGGGTGCATGCATACGACGTTGATTTCTACGTGATGCATGTTGTGAATAGGCATACGGGACATGATGGAATGGTGCACGATGAGAATTATTCATATGATGAGGTGGGTGTACATATGCATGTGTGGAAACTCGTGCGTGAGGGTGTCTCACTTGGTGTGCACGTGCCCGAGAATGTGTTGCATAAAAATCATCATATGTGTGAGCCGGTGGAGTAGGACGTGTGTTCCTACGTGGCATGTTATTAGTGTACATGTAGGCATGCCCCTTCTTTGGAGGTCCACCCAAAGTGGGTTTCTTTCCGAAAGAGGGTGTGGACGAGGTGGAAGCACCATTGGTAGATGAACTACCAATAGAGTGTTTGCTCCCACTCGTTGAGGCTTCGGAAGTTGGCCTAACAAAAGTAGTGACCGACTTGGATGAATTTCCCATCATATACCCCAAGCCAATGTGGTGTTTGGCCGGAAGTAAATCTTTTAGGATATTATCCAAATGGCCTTTACCCTTGTTGAATTCGTTGATTCGGCCCAATGTGTTCTCATATTTCTCTTTGAGAGAACGCAAAGAAGTATCCAAAGTGGATATTTGCGAAGTGAGCACATAAACACGAGATTTAAGATTCTCGTTCTCAATACTCAAAGTCGAGTTTTGAGAAGTTAAATCCGCTATCTCATGTTCTTCCGCATCCTCAATGCTAACATGTTCGAGTTTAGATTTGAGATTCGCAATCTCATTTCTTAACTCTTCAACAACGGTGTCGTTGTTGGTGATGATATTCTTAGGCGATGTTTGAATGCTAGCTAGGTCATCTTTTACCTTAGTATATCTATTTACTAACTTAGTGTATTTTGACCAAAGTTGAGAGTTAGCATTTCTAAGATCATCCATCGTTACCTCATCGCTTTCGTCATTACTATCATCGGAAGAGGAGGATCCTTGATCGTTCTCCTCTCTTGCCATGAAGCACATATGTGCTTGCTCCACTTTCTCATCATCCGACTCTCCGCTTGAGGAATCCTCGGAGTCGGTGAATGTTGCTCCGACAAGTCCTTTCTTGTACCCCTTTTTGTATTTCTTGGACTTATCGAATTTTGGCGCCTTCCACTTCTCCTTTTGTTTGTTGAGAGGACACTCCGCTTTCATGTGTCCTGGCTTATTGCACTTGAAACACAAAGGAGAGGAAGAGGCGTTAGAAGAACCAAATTTACCTTTGGTCTTGAAGTTACCTTTCCGGAAGAAACGGTTGAACTTCTTGGCCATGAGTGCCATGGACTCCAAGTCCAACTCGTTTTCCGAGTCTTCATCATCGGAAGATGTGGATGAAGCTGCCTTGAATGCAATCGCCTTTTTCTTAGGCGCATCTAGGTTCAAATATGACTTCATCTTTTCTTGTAGCTTCACCTTGCTATCTTTGCGTACCTCGTATGACATCAAAGTACCCATTAGTTGAACTACGGTATATTTGTTCATGTCATTACCTTCCTCGATGGCGAAGGTACGTTTTTCCCAAGAAGAGGGAAGTCCTTCAATAAGCTTTAAGCACTTCTCCTTTTGAGTGTAGATCTTGCCGAGGGCCTCTAACTCGTTTATTATGTCAACGAAGCGAGCGTAATATTCTTTCATCTTCTCGCCCTGTTGCATATGAAACATTTCGTAATCTTTGGTTACGACAACGAGTTTAGAGTCTCTTACCCGACTCGTCCCTTCATGTAGTATGAGGAGAGAGTTCCATATTTGATATGCACTCTTACATGTGCATATCTTATTGAAGTCCTCGGGCTCCAATGCGCATTGCAAGGCGTTCATTGCCTTGGCATTGCTTACCTCCGCGGCGACCTCCGCGGTAGTCCATTTCTCAAAATCTTCTTCTTCGGGCTCGATGTACTCCTTCATTGTAGTCCTCCATAAAGATGCACTTCGGAGGAAGGTTTCCATCCGACATTTCCAGTACCCGTAGTTGGTACCGTTGAAGAATGGAGGCCTTGTAGAGGAATGTCCTTCCATCACCGATGACGCTCCTTCACGGTTCCTGAAGGTGTCGTAGTTGGAAGGTGGAGGCACGGTCTTGTTGTCGTTGGCAGACATAGCTGAGTATCTGGCTCTGATACCAAATGTAATGCCCTACCAGCTACTGCACAAGTACTAGAGGGGGGGTGAATAGTACTTTAAAATAATAAGGCGTATTATTCCAAATTAAATTGCACACAACTACCAAGTCAATTTGCGGAAGCTTAAATTGAATGACAACAATGAAATTAACAATGCAAACAAACGATGTTAATGGGTTCGGATCCACCCAAGTCTCCCCTGTTGAATATTGGACTCCCCGGATTTGGTTTTGGATGATGAGCAAACATAAATAATTCATGAACTAACAATTTGTGAGCGCAGTATTGGAGATCGTCGCCAATTTCACGTGAACATTCAAAGCGACATCTCAACACTTTCCAAAGCTCAGTTTCATGTCTAAAGCTTCGTTGAAGCTCTTGCGACGCTTTGGAAGTAATGAAGATTCAATCGAAGCTATCGAAGACCGTTTATTAAGGTTTTATTTATAGTCTTTTAGCTTCGATATATAGAATGTTAAGCCTTGAGTATATCTTACGTCTATATCTTCATTACGCTCATTTCGTAGCTCTAGGATCCTTGCACAAGTTCATTCTAACTTCCTCGAAGCGTCGCGCTTCGATTCGGACTTTGTTGTGCATGTTAGTTGGTACAAGAACAAGTACTGACCGACTAGATGGTGATCTAATCGGTCGGCAACTATTCTTGGACCGACTAGTTTGATTCCTTAAATTCTTGGACTTTACTGTTTACAGTTAGTCGGTCTACGTTGACTCACCGACCGACTAGTTTGTGAACTAGTCGGTCAGTGATGCTTCTTTGACCGACTAGTTGTGACTTACTGTTCACTCTAAAATTCTCCTAAGCTACTGTTTACCGTTAGTCGGTCTAAGAACGTTTGATGACCGACTAGTTGACAATCTAGTCGGTCAAAGTTTGTTCTTGGACCGACTAAGTCAACTTGCCTTCAGACTATGTTGTTTTGCCTCTTAGTCGGTCTACGTTCATTGGATGACCGACTAGTTGTGAAACTAGTCGGTCAGACAGTGTTCTTGGACCGACTAGTTTTCTAGGTCTGAAATTCTATCTCTTCTCAGATCTGCTCTTAGTCGGTCCATGCTTTGTGACTAACCGACTAGTTGATGAACTAGTCGGTCAGTGAGTGTTCTTTGACCGACTAATTCTCACAGATTTCTTTCCGTTGGAGATTGACCTAACTTGTTTTTATGGGACCCTATAAATACGAACCTAGGTCATTTCTATCTTCAACAGAGCTTCCATTAAGAGATTCATTGAGTTCTAAAGAGATAGCTATTCTCCCTCAAATCTAAAGCTCTCTTCCTCACAAGAAACCCATTCTCTCTCATTTCTAGATCTAGAGAGAAGCTTGTTCTTGGTGAGCTCTTCAAGCTATTGCTTGATTCAAGTTTCCAAATCTACCCTAGGCACCTATTGCTGCTCATCTCCTTGGTGCTAGGGTTTGGTAACTTCATCTTCCTCAAATCCTTCATTCCACCTATTGGGTAAGAAAAACTCAAGGTATAGGATTTTGTGGTAAGCTTGTTTATTTCATATTAAACTCTTTAATATTGCTTTGTGATTCTCTCGGTTGTGAGAGAAGGTTGTGATCCCGGGTTGTGGGATTCACTTTGCCATTGCATGTATGATTTGATCTTGTGAAGGTTTTTCACAAGATATTCATAGTGGAAATCTTGAGTTAGGGTTTCTAACTCAAGTATCCGGAAGGGATCCGGGTGGTTGGGACGTAGGATCACCGGGAACAAGTCGGGGAGACTTGGGTGGATCCGAACCCATTAACATCGTTTGTTAGCATTGTTAATTTCATTGTTGTCATTCAATTTAAGCTTCCGCAAATTGATTTGGTAGTTGTGTGCAATTTAATTTGGAATTATACGCCTTATTATTTTAAAGTACTATTCACCCCCCCTCTAGTACTTGTGCAGTAGCTGGTAGGGCATTACATTTGGTATCAGAGCCAGATACTCAGCTATGTCTGCCAACGACAACAAGACCGTGCCTCCACCTTCCAACTACGACACCTTCAGGAACCGTGAAGGAGCGTCATCGGTGATGGAAGGACATTCCTCTACAAGGCCTCCATTCTTCAACGGTACCAACTACGGGTACTGGAAATGTCGGATGGAAACCTTCCTCCGAAGTGCATCTTTATGGAGGACTACAATGAAGGAGTACATCGAGCCCGAAGAAGAAGATTTTGAGAAATGGACTACCGCGGAGGTCGCCGCGGAGGTAAGCAATGCCAAGGCAATGAACGCCTTGCAATGCGCATTGGAGCCCGAGGACTTCAATAAGATATGCACATGTAAGAGTGCATATCAAATTTGGAACTCTCTCCTCATACTACATGAAGGGACGAGTCGGGTAAGAGACTCTAAACTCGTTGTCGTAACCAAAGATTACGAAATGTTTCATATGCAACAGGGCGAGAAGATGAAAGAATATTACGCTCGCTTCGTTGACATAATAAACGAGTTAGAGGCCCTCGGCAAGATCTACACTCAAAAGGAGAAGTGCTTAAAGCTTATTGAAGGACTTCCCTCTTCTTGGGAAAAACGTACCTTCGCCATCGAGGAAGGTAATGACATGGACAAATATACCGTAGTTCAACTAATGGGTACCTTGATGTCATACGAGGTACGCAAAGATAGCAAGGTGAAGCTACAAGAAAAGATGAAGTCATATTTGAACCTAGATGCGCCTAAGAAAAAGGCGATTGCATTCAAGGCGGCTTCATCCACATCTTCCGATGAGGAAGACTCGGAAAACGAGTTGGACTTGGTGTCCATGGCACTCATGGCCAAGAAGTTCAACCGTTTCTTCCGGAAAGGTAACTTCAAGACCAAAGGTAAATTTGGTTCTTCTAACGCCTCTTCCTCTCCTTTGTGTTTCAAGTGCAATAAGCCAGGACACATGAAAGCGGAGTGTCCTCTCAACAAACAAAAGGAGAAGTGGAAGGCGCCAAAATTCGATAAGTCCAAGAAATACAAAAAGGGGTACAAGAAAGGACTTGTCGGAGCAACATTCACCGACTCCGAGGATTCCTCAAGCGGAGAGTCGGATGATGAGAAAGTGGAGCAAGCACATATGTGCTTCATGGCAAGAGAGGAGAACGATCAAGGATCCTCCTCTTCCGATGATAGTAATGACGAAAGCGATGAGGTAACGATGGATGATCTTAGAAATGCTAACTCCCAACTTTGGTCAAAATACACTAAGTTAGTAAATAGATATACTAAGGTAAAAGATGACCTAGCTAGCATTCAAACATCGCCTAAGAATATCATCACCAACAACGACACCGTTGTTGAAGAGTTAAGAAATGAGATTGCGAATCTCAAATCTAAACTCGAACATGTTAGCATTGAGGATGCGGAAGAACATGAGATAGCGGATTTAACTTCTCAAAACTCGACTTTGAGTATTGAGAACGAGAATCTTAAATCTCGTGTTTATGTGCTCACTTCGCAAATATCCACTTTGGATACTTCTTTGCGTTCTCTCAAAGAGAAATATGAGAACACATTGGGCCGAATCAACGAATTCAACAAGGGTAAGGGCCATTTGGATAATATCCTAAAAGATTTACTTCCGGCCAAACACCACATTGGCTTGGGGTATATGATGGGAAATTCATCCAAGTCGGTCACTACTTTTGTTAGGCCAACTTCCGAAGCCTCAACGAGTGGGAGCAAACACTCTATTGGTAGTTCATCTACCAATGGTGCTTCCACCTCGTCCACACCCTCTTTCGGAAAGAAACCCACTTTGGGTGGACCTCCAAAGAAGGGGCATGCCTACATGTACACTAATAACATGCCACGTAGGAACACACGTCCTACTCCACCGTCTCACACGTATGATGATTTTTATGCAACACATTCTCGGGCACGTGCACACCAAGTGAGACACCCTCACGCACGTGTTTCCACACATGCATATGTACACCCACCTTATCATATGAATAATTCTTTTCGTGCACCATTCCATCATGTCCCGTATGCCTATCCACAACATGCATCACGTAGAAATCAACGTAGCATGCATGCACCCAATAGGATGATGGCTCCCAAAATTTTCACTATTTGGAGCCCAAAGGTCACAAGCATGGACGAAAAACAAATGTATATGAATGCTTATTTTTCGGATGTTGTGCATAGTAAGAATTATGTGGGGAAGTCTAAGTCCACTTGGACTTGGCTTCCAAAGGTCTAATCCCTTGGACCCAATGACCTTGGGTACCATGATATGAAAGTGTCTATCTTTAGGTACTCAAGGAAAAGAAAAAGAAAAGGAGCATCAAATTTAAATTTAGCTCCAAAGGGAATTGGATACTCGATAGCGGGTGCTCCAAACACATGACGGGTGACGCTCGTTTGCTCTCCGGAGTGGTTCCCATTGCGAATGGAAACCGCGTCGTATTTGGAGGCAACGAGAGCGGAACCATCATAGGTGTTGGTAAAGTCGGTAACCCTTCTAAACCATTAATTAGTGATGTTTATCTTGTTAGTGGTTTAAATCATAATCTTATTTCAATAAGTCAACTTTGTGACAAAGGTTACAAAGTTAGCTTTGCGAAAGGATTGTGTCATATTTTAAGAAAGGATAATGAAAAATTATTATTTTCCGGAACTCGTCGTAAAGACATTTATATTTTGGATCTTCCTAAGTCATATGAACAATGTCTCGTTGCCAACACAAGTGAACAACACTTATGGCATCGACGCTTTGGACATGTGAACTTTGGAACACTATATAAGCTTTCAAAATTGAATTCTATTAAAGGTTTTCCGAAGCTTGCTTTTGAAAAGAAAAGTTTTTGTGATTGTTGTCAACGCGGCAAGCTTCCTAAATCTTCATTTAAACCTAAGAAAAGCATCTCTACTAAACGGCCACTAGAGCTATTACATCTAGATTTATTTGGGCCAACTAGAGTAGCTTCCTTAGGAAATGCAAGGTATGGACTTGTCATCATAGATGACTATTCAAGATTTACTTGGGTATTTTCATTATGTAATAAAAATGAAGCTTTTGAAAACTTCACAATTTTTGTTAAGAAAGTACAAAATCTCTTAGGAACCACCATTGTCACTATTCGTAGTGATCATGGAGGTGAATTTGAGAATGAGTCTTTTGAGACATTTTGTGATGAAGTTGGTATTACTCACACCTTCTCTTTCCCTCGTGCACCTCCTCAAAATGGTGTAGTTGAGAGAAAGAATAGGACGCTAGTGGAGTGTGCTCGCACTATGCTTGATGAAAGCCAACTTGGCCATCAATTTTGGGCGGAAGCGGTACACACCGCTTGCTATGTGTTTAATAGAATACTTTTGAGGCCCGGCACTAAACAAACTTGTTATGAATTGTTGTTTGGTAGGTTGCCTCAAGTTAAACATTTTCGTGTTTTTGGTTCGAAATGTTTTATTAAGAACACATATGGTAGTTTGGACAAATTCGATCCGAGATCCGATGAGGGGATTTTTGTTGGATATTCTACGTGTAGCAAAGCTTACCGGATATTCAACAAACGAACCTCAACGATCGAGGAATCGCTTCATGTCTCTTTTAATGAAGGATTTGTTCCAACTAGAATTTCAAATGATAATGATTCTATGGATGTTTTATGTGATTCGTTTGAAAATTCTAAGTCTAATGATTCTATTGATTCTATTGAGACTAACCCAACTAATGAAGTTGTTGAGAATGTTCCAAGTGATCAAGGTATTCCCAAACGGCTTCATTCGGTTCGTGACCATCCCCATGAGCAAGTCATTGGCAATATCTATGATAGTGTCAAGACGAGATCCCAAGTTCACCGCTTCGCAAATTGTGCCTTTGCCTCATCGATAGAGCCAAAGAATATTAATGAAGCATGCGAAGATAGCGCTTGGATCTTAGCCATGGAGGAGGAGCTCATTCAATTCGAGAGGAATGAAGTTTGGGAGCTTGTTCCATTGCCATCGAAGAACCACACCGTCATAGGGACAAAGTGGATCTTCAAGAACAAAACCAACGAAAACCAAGTCGTCGTCCGGAACAAAGCTCGGTTAGTAGCTCAAGGCTATCGTCAAGAGGAAGGTATCGAATTCGAAGAATCTTTCGCTCCGGTAGCTAGATTAGAATCAATTAGATTACTTTTGTCTTTTGCATGCCATAAGAATTTTAAATTATTTCAAATGGATGTTAAAAGTGCATTTTTAAACGGAGATGTCGTTGAGGAAGTTTACGTTTCTCAACCTCCGGGCTTCGTAAATGAAAATTTTCCAAATCACGTTTTTAAACTAAAGAAAGCTCTTTATGGTTTGAGACAAGCTCCTCGAGCTTGGTATGATCGCCTAAAGAATTTTCTTTTGGATTTGAATTTTAAAATGGGCGAAGCCGATTCAACAGTTTTTATTAAGCATGCGAATAATGATATTTTATTAGTTCAAATTTATGTTGATGATATCATTTTCGGTGCTACTAACTTCGCTCTTTGCGAAGAGTTTTCTATTGTGATGAAGGAACAATTTGAGATGAGCCACATGGGCGAACTCAAATATTTCTTAGGTCTCCAAATTCGCCAAATGAACGATGCAATCTTCATCCACCAAACGAAGTACACGGTGGAGTTGCTAAAGCGATTTGGAATGGAGAATGCCTCCGGGAAAAAGACTCCAATGAGCACGACTACGCATCTTGACAAGGATACGGGCGGTAAGGATGTAGACATTCGTCTATATCGAGGTATGATAGGTAGTTTGCTTTATCTTACCGCAAGTAGGCCCGATATTATGTTTGCCGTATGTATATGTGCTCGTTATCAGTCTCAACCTAAGGAGTCTCACTTAGTAGCGGTAAAGCGTATTTTTCGCTATCTAAGTTACACATTAGATTTTGGATTACTTTATCCGAGATCTAGCACATATGAGTTAGTCTCATATAGTGACGCTGATTATGCGGGATGCAAATCCGACAGGAAAAGTACTAGTGGCACTTGCCATTTTCTAGGAAATTCTCTTGTCTCTTGGTTTTCCAAGAAGCAAAATTCGGTATCACTTTCAACCACCGAGGCGGAATACATTGCCGCCGGTGCCGCTTGTGCCCAGGTTCTTTGGATGAGACACACATTGAAGGATTTTGGTATTCATTGTGATACTAGCCCTATCATGGTGGATAACCAAAGTGCTATTTGTCTTTCAAAGAATCCGGTGCACCATTCCCGATCGAAACACATAGATGTCCGACACCATTTCTTAGATGATCATGTTGCTAAAAAGGACATCATTTTAGTGTACGTTGAAACCCAAAAGCAAATCGCCGATATTTTCACGAAACCCCTAAAGGAGGACTCCTTTGTGCGGTTGCGTCGAGAATTGGGGATTATGGGTGAATCCGAGATATAGGATTCATATTTAAAATTCAATCATCTTGCATGCTAATATATTTCGCGATACTTTATTCATGCTAGATTAATTGAATTTTTGGGAATTTTATGTGATTTATTTGAATTTATGATCGAATTCGTGTTTCAATGTCGTATTTAAGATTTCGACGTTTTATGGGGTAATTTAGATGACTAATGAGTGAGTTAGGATGTATCATCCAAGTGGTTTGTGAAGAGAAATCAAATTTCTATTTTTGGACTCTTCTAGTCGGTTTCAGTTCACTTGTCAACCGACTAGATGCTCATCTAGTCGGTCAGCAAATGAACTCAGACCGACTAGATCATGCAAATATCCATCTCCTATCATTTTCTTTCGTTAGTCGGTCATAGTACACTTTCCGACCGACTAGATTGAAAACTAGTCGGTCAGTATGTATACTGCGACCGACTAAATCTAGCCCTAAAAAATCACTCTGAGCTACTGTTTCGACTTAGTCGGTTCAAGCTCATTGACCGACCGACTAGATCGTAATCTAGTCGGTCAGTGCTTGAACTGTGACCGACTAAGTGGGTTAGGGCAGTTGAGTCTTTTCGTCTTCCAACCGACTTATACTCATTTTTCATACGACTAATTTCATTTTTAGTCGGTTTCCTCTCAGCTCAAACCCGAAAACCCCAAACCCCCTCTCGAAACCCTTCGTCTTCCGGCCGTTTCTCCGTCGATCGCCGCCGTCCGCCGCCGTCGACTCCACCCCCTAGGTATCTCCCTCCCTCTCCTAGGTCGATTTCCTATTCTAGGGTTGTCTCTCCTTGTTTTCAAGCTCTAGATCCTAGGGTTTCAATTTCTAACCTAGGGCTTGTGATTTTCGAATTTTCTTGATCTCTAGGGTTGTTAGCTTGTGATCTCTAGGTTGTTAGTGACCTAGTCTTCGATTGATTGTGCTCGTAGTGCTATGGCTAAGACTCGCATTCCGATCGCCTCTTCCGGGGCCTCTCCTATGACCCCTCGGACCCTAGGAATCCCCCGAAGCCTAAGCGTCGTGCCAAGTCTACCCAAGCCTCTCCTTCGTCGCCTCCTCTTAAGAAGCCTAGGACTGCCATAGTTAAACCCCGTAAATCCAAGACCAAAAAGCCTATTCTTCACACTCCGGCTACTCCTCCCGATTCCGATACTGATTTTATCCCAGAGGATGAGCCTACTAGGGAACCTACCCCACCTCCGAAGACCCGTAAGGCCAAGGGTAAAGCTCCTATGCCAGTTGGCGGTGTAGACATATCGTTGTGCCGCGATGACCCTCAGTGTCTCGCCGCGTACAACCGTATAGAACACTGTCCACTGTTGTTGGAGCATTACGTTCAGTTCTCTGATTTTCTCGGCCTCGCTGATCTTCTGTCTTATAGTGGCCTTCTAGATTATCTCCGATACGACCCTAAGGCCAATCCCAAACCGTACCCTCGCCTCGTGAAATTGTTCTATGCCAACCGTATTCGAGGCCAGTACGACGCCAGTCACTCCATTGAGACGACTGTCTTGGGAACTCCTATAGTTCTCACGGCAGAAATCTTGGGGGAGATCCTTGGTTGTGCGTCGTGTGGTCTCCTCCCCTCGGACATTTCTGTAGACGACATTTCTTCCTTGGATCAGTCTATTCTTTCAGAGATTTTCCAGGTTATCCCCTCCGCATTCATTGGTGTTCCATCGAAATCTTTTAAGCCGAATGCGTGGGTTCTTAACCTGATTTTGAAGTCGTGTCTCCTCCCTAAGTATGGATCCTCTTCACTCCCCTATCAGCCGTTTTTGAAGCTCATATACGCTCTTTTCTTGGGGTGCGAGATAAATTGGGCTCGCGTGATACTCGATAAGATGGATTCTTTCGAGTGTATACGCAAGACCAATAAGTCTGCGCACATTCCATACCCTTGCTTGTTGACTCTCGTATTCCGTCATTTTCGAGTTCCTCTCCCTCCTGACGATGAGCGTCCTTTGGGTACGCCTCTGAACGCGACGGCCGTGAAGAAATCTCTAGCGGCTCTTCGTCACGTGCAGAGGTCTACCGCATCTGCTTCCCAGTCTACTCCGTCAGCTGCTGCAGCCTCGTCTTCCCCTGCTACTTTGGACGATGTCGTACGCCTACTTCGTCAGCACGACTCCCGTTTGGCTCGTACTGAGGAGGTAGTCTGCCGTATGGCTCGTATGATGGGGATTGAGCTTCCTCCTTCGGTGTCTGAGGCCGAGGAGATGGACGATGAGGAGCTTGACGAGCTTGCTACTTCTTTTGCCCGTGGCGATGAGGCCACTGCTGCTGCTGCTGCTGGTACTTCCACTTCTGCTCCTGGAGTTGCCACCTCTTCCGGTGTTCCAGAGCCATCTGCTGCAGCTCTTCAGCCTTCTGAGCCTGCTGCTGACCCGGTTTCCGAGCCTGCTCATGTATCTGCTGCTGCTGCTTCTGTCGAGACTCATGCTGCTGTTGAGCCTGTTCCTGAGATCTCGACTCCTGCCCCGACGATTCCATCTGTTGAGACACCTCTACTCCCTGCAGATCCTGAGTCCACTCCGTCGACTGGACCCACGGACGCTGCAGATCCTGCCTCCTCCTCGTGATCGTTGTTCCGAGGACTCTCCATATACGCTTTGGATGATATATCTTAGCGAGAGTATTATGAGTTAGGATAGGGTATGAGGGTTATTACGTTTTGATGTATTTTGGATGACGTCGCTGCTGATGTATTTCCTTTTGATGGGTATATTGTATCGATGATGTTGATGTATTTCTTTTTGATGATATGTAGCGCTTGATATGATGTATCTCATATATTCGATGTGATATCTTTTTGGATATACTCATGTTGTCTCTGCATATATATATGTTCATCGTCATTCACTTTGTCTTTTATTCGTCGTGCAAATTTTACTATTCGTTGAATATATTTGAAATGTGATTTCGTCGCTCGACGCATTAAAAAAACTTGGTTAAATGGATTTAAATTCTGTAATGTTATAGAATTGTTTTCCATGCACAAAATTAACCAAGAATATTGAATATTGGAGAATATGTTTCATTATTCAATAAATGAAAAAAAAAA
Organism: Scilla litardierei; assembly: GCA_030789695.1. Classification (NCBI taxonomy): domain Eukaryota; kingdom Viridiplantae; phylum Streptophyta; class Magnoliopsida; order Asparagales; family Asparagaceae; genus Scilla; species Scilla litardierei. The sequence continues at coordinate 757,145,818 of CM061142.1, read as the reverse complement.
CACCAAATATTGTTTTTTGATGATTTTGATTTTTAATATATAATGGAAAATTTGGCACACCTTGTTTTGATTTCCACAATTTTTCCATTGGTGTCAAGTTGGTCCATTGCCTTTGTCTACGACTCCCGATGTTGGATTTTACATTTCCTAATTGTTGTCGTTGTATGCCCCCCATTTTTGGGATAATGCCAAAGGGGGAGAGATAATGATAATAAAATAGCGCAAATGAAAATTTAACTCAATTTCCAAGAATCTAGTTTGATATGTTAGATTCAGGGGGAGTTAAGATACATATAAGGATTTTCAAAATCCGATATTTCAAAAATCAATTCATTTTATTTCTCTTACTCGTCTGCTTGATGCAATTCATTTATATTCATTTTGGAATTAACGTGTCATCAATGCAGGGGGAGTAAGTATTTTACATTTGAATTATTATCTTTGATTATTATTTATGTTGGTTTGTCATCACCAAAAAGGGGGAGAATGTTGAATATTGGACTCCCCGGATTTGGTTTTGGATGATGAGCAAACATAAATAATTCATGAACTAACAATTTGTGAGCGCAGTATTGGAGATCGTCGCCAATTTCACGTGAACATTCAAAGCGACATCTCAACACTTTCCAAAGCTCAGTTTCATGTCTAAAGCTTCGTTGAAGCTCTTGCGACGCTTTGGAAGTAATGAAGATTCAATCGAAGCTATCGAAGACCGTTTATTAAGGTTTTATTTATAGTCTTTTAGCTTCGATATATAGAATGTTAAGCCTTGAGTATATCTTACGTCTATATCTTCATTACGCTCATTTCGTAGCTCTAGGATCCTTGCACAAGTTCATTCTAACTTCCTCGAAGCGTCGCGCTTCGATTCGGACTTTGTTGTGCATGTTAGTTGGTACAAGAACAAGTACTGACCGACTAGATGGTGATCTAGTCGGTCGGCAACTATTCTTGGACCGACTAGTTTGATTCCTTAAATTCTTGGACTTTACTGTTTACAGTTAGTCGGTCTACGTTGACTCACCGACCGACTAGTTTGTGAACTAGTCGGTCAGTGATGCTTCTTTGACCGACTAGTTGTGACTTACTGTTCACTCTAAAATTCTCCTAAGCTACTGTTTACCGTTAGTCGGTCTAAGAACGTTTGATGACCGACTAGTTGACAATCTAGTCGGTCAAAGTTTGTTCTTGGACCGACTAAGTCAACTTGCCTTCAGACTATGTTGTTTTGCCTCTTAGTCGGTCTACGTTCATTGGATGACCGACTAGTTGTGAAACTAGTCGGTCAGACAGTGTTCTTGGACCGACTAGTTTTCTAGGTCTGAAATTCTATCTCTTCTCAGATCTGCTCTTAGTCGGTCCATGCTTTGTGACTGACCGACTAGTTGATGAACTAGTCGGTCAGTGAGTGTTCTTTGACCGACTAATTCTCACAGATTTCTTTCCGTTGGAGATTGACCTAACTTGTTTTTATGGGACCCTATAAATACGAACCTAGGTCATTTCTATCTTCAACAGAGCTGCCATTAAGAGATTCATTGAGTTCTAAAGAGATAGCTATTCTCCCTCAAATCTAAAGCTCTCTTCCTCACAAGAAACCCATTCTCTCTCATTTCTAGATCTAGAGAGAAGCTTGTTCTTGGTGAGCTCTTCAAGCTATTGCTTGATTCAAGTTTCCAAATCTACCCTAGGCACCCATTGCTGCTCATCTCCTTGGTGCTAGGGTTTGGTAACTTCATCTTCCTCAAATCCTTCATTCCACCTATTGGGTAAGAAAAACTCAAGGTATAGGATTTTGTGGTAAGCTTGTTTATTTCATATTAAACTCTTTAATATTGCTTTGTGATTCTCTCGGTTGTGAGAGAAGGTTGTGATCCCGGGTTGTGGGATTCACTTTGCCATTGCATGTATGATTTGATCTTGTGAAGGTTTTTCACAAGATATTCATAGTGGAAATCTTGAGTTAGGGTTTCTAACTCAAGTATCCGGAAGGGATCCGGGTGGTTGGGACGTAGGATCACCGGGAACAAGTCGGGGACACTTGGGTGGATCCGAACCCATTAACATCGTTTGTTAGCATTGTTAATTTCATTGTTGTCATTCAATTTAAGCTTCCGCAAATTGATTTGGTAGTTGTGTGCAATTTAATTTGGAATTATACGCCTTATTATTTTAAAGTACTATTCACCCCCCCTCTAGTACTTGTGCAGTAGCTGGTAGGGCATTACATCCCCGACTTGTTCCCGGTGATCCTACGTCCCAACCACCCGGATCCCTTCCGGATACTTGAGTTAGAAACCCTAACTCAAGATTTCCACTATGAATATCTTGTGAAAAACCTTCACAAGATCAAATCATACATGCAATAGCAAACGTGAATCCCACAACCCGGGATCACAACCTTCTCTCACAACCGAGAGAATCACAAAGCAATATTAAAAGAGTTTAGATGAAATAAATACTCTTACCACAAAATCCTATACCTTGAGTTTTTCTTACCCAATAGGTGGAATGAAGGATTTGAGGAAGATGAAGTTACCAAACCCTAGCACCAAGGAAATGAGCAGCAATGGGTGCCTAGGGAAGAGTTGGAAACTTGAATCAAGCAATAGCTTGAAGAGCTCACCAAGAACAAGCTTCTCTCTAGATCTAGAAATGAGAGAGAATGGGTTTCTTGTGAGGAAGAGAGCTTTAGATTTGAGGGAGAATAGCTATCTCTTTAGAACTCAATGAATCTCTTAATGGCAGCTCTATTGAAGATAGAAATGACCTAGGTTCGTATTTATAGGAACCCAAAAACATAAGTTAGGTCAATCTCCAATGGAAAGAAATCTGTGAGAATTAGTCGGTCAAAGAACACTCACTGACCGACTAGTTCATCAACTAGTCGGTCAGTCACAAAGCATGGACCGACTAAGAGCAGATCTGAGAAGAGATAGAATTTCAGACCTAGAAATCTAGTCGGTCCAAGAACACTGTCTGACCGACTAGTTTCACAACTAGTCGGTCATCCAATGAACGTAGACCGACTAAGAGGCAAAACAACATAGTCTGAAGGCAAGTTGACTTAGTCGGTCCAAGAACAAAAGTTGACCGACTAAATTGTCAACTAGTCGGTCATCAAACGTTCTTAGACCGACTAACGGTAAACAGTAGCTTAGGAGAATTTTAGAGTGAACAGTAAGTCTCAACTAGTCGGTCAAAGAAGCATCACTGACCGACTAGTTCACAAACTAGTCGGTCTGTGAGTCAACGTAGACCGACTAACTGTAAACAGTAAAGTCCAAGAAATTAAGGAATCAAACTAGTCGGTCCAAGAACAGTTGCCGACCGACTAGATCACCATCTAGTCGGTCAGTACTTGTTCTTGTACCAACTAACATGCACAACAAAGTCCGAATCGAAGCGCGACGCTTCGAGGAAGTTAGAATGAACTTGTGCAAGGATCCTAGAGCTACGAAATGAGCGTAAAGAAGATATAGACGTAAGATATACTCAAGGCTTAACATTCTATATATCGAAGTTAAAAGACTATAAATAAAACCTTAATAAACGGTCTTCGATAGCTTCGATTGAATCTTCATATTTTCCAAAGCGTCGCAAGAGCTTCAACGAAGCTTTAGGCATGAATATGAGATTTGGAAAGTGTTGAGATGTCGCTTTGAATGTTCACGTGAAATTGGCGACGATCTCCAATACTGCGCTCACAAATTGTTAGTTCATGAATTATTTATGTTTGCTCATCATCCAAAACCAAATCCGGGGAGTCCAATATTCAACATTCTCCCCCTTTTTGGTGATGACAAACCAACATAAATAATAATCAAAGATAATAATTCAAATGTAAAATACTTACTCCCCCTGCATTGATGACACGTTAATTCCAAAATGAATATAAATGAATTGCCTCAAGCAGACGAGTAAGATAAATAAAATGAATTGATTTTTGAAATATCGGATTTTGAAAATCCTTATATGTATCTTAACTCCCCCTGAATCTAACATATCAAACTAGATTCTTGGAAATTGAGTTAAATTTTCATTTGCGCTATTTTATTATCATTATCTCTCCCCCTTTGGCATTATCCCAAAAATGGGGGGCATACAACGACAACAATTAGGAAATGTAAAATCCAACATCGGGAGTCGTAGACAAAGGCAATGGACCAACTTGACACCAAGGGAAAAATTGTGGAAATCAAATCAAGGTGTGCCAAAATGTCCATTATCCAAAAAAAATCAAAATCATCAAAAACACCAAATCATTATTCATTTCTTGAATAAAGGAACATACTCTTCAATATTCAATATTTCTTGGTTAAATTTGTGCATGGAAAACAATTCTATATAATTACAAAATTTAAATCCATTTAACCAAGTTTTTATGCGTCGAGCGACGAAATCACATTTCAAATATATTCAACGAATATTAAAATTTGCACGACGAATAAAAGACAAAGTGAATGACGATGAACATATATATATATATATGTAGAGACAATGTGAGAATATCCAAAAAAAATATCACATCGAATATATGAGATACATCATATCAAGCGCTACATATCATCAAAAAGAAATACATCATCATCCTCCTCCTCATCAAAATAAATACTACAACAACAAGTACAGCATCATCATCAACATCGTCATATCATAAAATCCAACATCGACAACCAGAAAGCACAAAAAAATACATCGAAGCATCTCTCAACCCCATCCTAACCCAAAACACTCTCGCTAAGATATATCATCCAAAGCGTATATGGAGAGTCATCGGAACAACGATCACGAGGAGGAGGCTGGATCTGCAGCGTCCGTGGGTCCAGTCGACGGAGTGGACTCAGGATCTGCAGGGAGTAGAGGTGTCTCAACAGATGGAATCGTCGGGGCAGGAGTCGAGATCTCAGGAACAGGCTCTACAGCAGCATGGGTCTCGACAGCAGATGTGTCAGCAGGAATATCAGCAGGCTCAGCAACAGGGTCTACAGCAGGCTCAGAAGACTGAAGAGCTGCAGCAGATGGCTCTGGAACACCGGAAGAGGTGGCAACTCCAGGAGCAGAAGTGGAAGTACCAGCAGCAGCAGCAGTGGCCTCATCGCCACGGGCAAAAGAAGTAGCAAGCTCGTCAACCTCCTCATCGTCCATCTCCTCGGCCTCAGACACCGAAGGAGGAAGCTCAATCCCCATCATACGAGCCATACGGCAGACTACCTCCTCAGTACGAGCCAAACGGGAGTCGTGCTGACGAAGTAGGCGTACGACATCGTCCAAAGTAGCAGGGAAAGACAAGGCTGCAGCAGCTGACGGAGTAGACTGGGAAGCAGATGCGGTAGACCTCTGCACGTGACGAAGAGCCGCTAGAGATTTCTTCACGGCCGTCGCGTTCAGAGGCGTACCCAAAGGACGCTCATCGTCAGGAGGGAGAGGAACTCGAAAATGACGGAATACGAGAGTCAACAAGCAAGGGTATGGAATGTGCGCAGACTTATTGGTCTTGCGTATACACTCGAAAGAATCCATCTTATCGAGTATCACGCGAGCCCAATTTATCTCGCACCCCAAGAAAAGAGCGTATATGAGCTTCAAAAACGGCTGAGAGGGGAGTGAAGAGGATCCATACTTAGGGAGGAGACACGACTTCAAAATCAGGTTAAGAACCCACGCATTCGGCTTAAAAGATTTCGATGGAACACCAATGAATGCGGAGGGGATAACCTGGAAAATCTCTGAAAGAATAGACTGATCCAAGGAAGAAATGTCGTCTACAGAAATGTCCGAGGGGAGGAGACCACACGATGCACAACCAAGGATCTCCCCCAAGATTTCTGCCGTGAGAACTATAGGAGTTCCCAAGACAGTCGTCTCAATGGAGTGACTGGCGTCGTACTGGCCTCGAATACGGTTGGCATAGAACAATTTCACGAGGCGAGGGTACGGTTTGGGATTGGCCTTAGGGTCGTATCGGAGATAATCTAGAAGGCCACTATAAGACAGAAGATCAGCGAGGCCGAGAAAATCAGAGAACTGAACGTAATGCTCCAACAACAGTGGACAGTGTTCTATACGGTTGTACGCGGCGAGACACTGAGGGTCATCGCGGCACAACGATATGTCTACACCGCCAACTGGCATAGGAGCTTTACCCTTGGCCTTACGGGTCTTCGGAGGTGGGGTAGGTTCCCTAGTAGGCTCATCCTCTGGGATAAAATCAGTATCGGAATCGGGAGGAGTAGCCGGAGTGTGAAGAATAGGCTTTTTGGTCTTGGATTTACGGGGTTTAACTATGGCAGTCCTAGGCTTCTTAAGAGGAGGCGACGAAGGAGAGGCTTGGGTAGACTTGGCACGACGCTTAGGCTTCGGGGGATTCCTAGGGTCCGAGGGTTGTTCTACGGTCATAGGAGAGGCCCCGAAAGAGGCGATCGGAATGCGAGTCTTAGCCATAGCACTACGAGCACAATCAATCGAAGACTAGGTCACTAACAACCTAGAGATCACAAGCTAACAACCCTAGAGATCAAGAAAATTCGAAAATCACAAGCCCTAGGTTAGAAATTGAAACCCTAGGATCTAGAGCTTGAAAACAAGGAGAGACAACCCTAGAATAGGAAATCGACCTAGGAGAGGGAGGGAGATACCTAGGAGGTGGAGTCGACGGCGGCGGATGGCGGCGATCGACGGAGAAACACCGAAATGAGCATGGACCTGGTTTAAATTGTTCTCTGTTTTTTCCTTGGGGCTAAACACGTTTTTTCCAGAGTTAGTTTTTTTTGGAGCAGTTTTTTTAGGGCTTGCCTTGGGGGATTCTTTTTCAAGGAGAAATTTCCAGGGCTTGGAAGATCTTGGAGAAGGGGTGAAGCACAAGAAAGAAGATCAAAGCAGAAGATCAAAAGGGGGTTCCCTTGTGCTTTAGCTTATATTTCCCATTTTTCTTGGTGAATTTTGTTACTTGTAAAAACATTTGGATGTTGAATTTTGAAATCAAGTATAGTGTTTTGTTCATCATGAGTGGCTAATTTTCTTGTGTGTGTTTATGGTGGAAGGGTGTATGTTGGGCCTATATGTTTCATTTCTAGCTTGATTTCAACCTCTTCTATGTGGATGAAAACATTGAGATAGTGTTGTTTTTTGGAACCCTAGTGGGAAATCCAAAGAGAGGCTCATCCTAGTGGACCCTCTCTTTTGTGCTCATTGTTGATTTTCTCATATGTTTCATTCACTATTTTTCGCACCCAACGTGTTCGACGAAATGCCACATTATCCGATCGCTCTCTCCTTAGTCGGATGAGGGATCGTAGTGATTTGAAATGAATTTATAAGCCCGACTACACCGTGAAACCATGAACACTCACATTTCTCATCTTTGTTTGCTATCCTACATATTTCGTTGTTTGCATGCTTAAAGGTAGTGTGTTCTAAAAATTCACTCAACCAATCCTCACCCCAAAGGGTGGTATTTCTCACACCGCTTAAACTAATTGTGATCATTGTTGATTGTAAGCAAGTTGTCCCCGTGTTCGACCCTAGGCTCACTAGGATATTTACTACTTGGCGACCTCCTACACTTGTGAGTTAGCACGTGCAATCTTTTGTTCACGCCAACCTAACAGTTCAAGTAAGATGCAATGACATGACATTTAAGTATGATGCAACAGTTAAAAAGGACAAGAAGGGACAAGCACGCACGATGTAGCAAAAGCTACCAAATCACTAATTCACGAATCACTTATCACAATTTTCACTTATCACGAATCACTTGTCACGATTTTCACTTTGTGCTCAGAGTTTCCGTCTTTTGGCTGAAGTGGCTGTACGGGCTCACTTCTACGCTCAAGCGACCGTTTAACCCTACCCCTCCATGTGTATCGAGCGTTGGGATTAGCAACACACTAGCTCGCTTCTGGATCACGAGCCAGGAAGTGTATTTGGTATAGGGGTGCACATAGCCTTGATCACTGTGTAGGAGTCAAAATCCTACTCGCCGCAGCTTACATTTTAAAGTAGCGTGTGATACGCAATCACGATGAACAATCAATGTATGTAATGACATGAACAGATATTCACGTACCGTTAATTGAAATTAAACATGACATGGTAGTACTTATGCAACATGATAAATGACGGATCTAGCTTCGTTGTCAAGCTAGATCCTGAAATTGCGCCTAGGCGAGTATCATTTCGTCACCTAGTCTCTTTTACGCCTACAACAAGCATATGGCCGAAAACATGGCCGAAAACCCTAAGTGGCAAGTTTCACTTGCCTAGCACCGAGGTTGTCGTTCATGAAGGTTCGTCTCACAATCGCTAATCTACGGGGAAAGTCGCTGTTAAGGAGAAACAACCATCAAAACAACATCCATTTTTATTAGGGTTTCACAAAAACACAAATGGGTTATGAGAATATTAAGGGATCGATTTAGTACCGTATCGGAGCGAAAGAACGATGCCGAGCAAGCACGGCAACGGAAGAACGATCCGGGAAACTTTGGTTCAGATCTGGAAATGGATGGAGAAATCTGGAGAAATGGGATTTTGAGGGGTTTTGGGGGTTTGCCGACGGCCTAGAGGAGGTGGCCGGCGAAATGGTGGTGAGAGGGGGCTCCGGGGATGAAGGAGGAGAGCTAGGGGAAGATGGATGATGATTTGGGGAAGAAGGAGGCTCAGGAGAAATGAAAGAAGAAAGAAAAACGATTGGGGGTTTAAATAGGAAAAGTTGCGGCGGCTGGAAAACCTAGGGTTTCGACAGCGATTAGTCGGTCAAAGAAGGTTGGCTGACCGACTAGTTTAAGAACTAGTCGGTCGGTTGTTCTACTGTGACCGACTAAGATCAAGCAGCGAAAAAAGAATAAAATCTGGGAAATTGAATTAGTCGGTCTGTGAAGGCCCGTCGACCGACTAGTTTGCAACCTAGTCGGTCGGTGAGTGTTCATTGACCGACTAACGATAAACAGTAACTTAGGTAAAATTAATCGAAGGAATTAGTCGGTCTGAGAGCAAGTTCTGACCGACTAGTTGCTCATCTAGTCGGTCGGTGGTTGTTCTTAGACCGACTAAGGGTAAACAGTAACTCGGGTAGAAATGACTGACGTAAACTAGTCGGTCCGAGAAGAGTTACCGACCGACTAGATCTCAATCTAGTCGGTTGGTTCCCCTTCTTGAACCAACTAACGTGCACGAAAAGTGCCAAATCGAAGCGCGAAGTTCTAGGAAGATTCCTACGGCTTCTAAGATCACTCTAACTCTAAAATATGAGCGATATGAAGCTCGTCACGAACGACTTACTCCAAAACTCAACGATCTAATGAAGAAGCTAGAAAATCACAACGAAACAAACGAAAGCGAAAGCTACGGAGATGGAAACCACACATAAGGAGAAAATCCAACAAAACACATATATAATATAATATAGACAATCCAGATACATGAAAACCAGTCGTTACAGCTTGTGCCGTCTCAGTCACCGCCTTTGCCACCGTAGTAGTGATTCGATAGGTATATTTCTCTTCGTTTTCCTGAGATGGTTTCTTCAACTTCATGTCGGTCTCTGGAGTTGACGGATGTTGAGAAGAGGGTTAGTGGCGGAGGTTCGACGGAAAGCTCTGCCACATGAACGGAGGTAGGAGGAGAGAAATTATCGACGGGTCAGGGCCACATTGAGATAGGGTCTGTGGTGGGAAGCGGGGACCCAAGGAAGGGGGAGGGGCCCCTAGAGTCGAAGGCAAGATCACCCACGAGGGCCCGTGTGACCATGGCCGAGGCTGGTGGCATGCCTGCCGAGATAACGAGTCAGAGGTCGGAAGCATGGACAGACGTCGTCTCCACCGTGCGCACGAAGTATCTTAAGGCGCCTTACGCCGACCGCCTGCCGACCGCTTCGGAATGTGTATGTTTCGTTAAGGACAGCGAGCTCGGGATCTATGTGGAATGCTTCGAACAGGGGTTGCGGTTCCCCTTCACCCGTTGTACCTCAATATTCTGAACTTCCTCAGACTACCGTTCTTCCAGCTGATGCCGAACTCCGTCAGTGCGATAGTCGGGTTTCTCGTTCTCTGCACGAGGAACAACGTTAGTCCGACCCTCCCCCTATTCCGCCACTTCTTCGCGATCAAGAGGTTGAGGTCATACTATTATTTATCAGCAAGGAAGAGTCATCCCCTCATCCAAGGCCTGCCGGGGAAGATCAAGGGCTGGTGGAAGTTGTTCGTGTTTGTCTCCACGCCCGCCGACCTGGTGATAAAGTCGGACTGGGGCACGATCAACCCCAAGGCGAGGAAGGGAGTCCATTTGGGCGAGGTTGAGGCGGAGCGGGCGAGGCTGTTAGAGGCGGTACCCCCGGAGGGTAGGCAATACGCTGGCCTTGCCAAGCCGAAGATGATAGCTCGATACATCTGGCCCGAAGGTAACATCAGTAAAGTGGCTTCCATTGCTAATTCGCTCACCCTGAACTCTTTCTCTTTTGAAGATCCGACGATGAGTCTCTCCTTCGAGGATATGGATAGGATGGCCGACGAGCTAATGGCCACATAGCAGGGGGCCGATGAACAAGTCGCTTCGCCACCCATCAGGAGCGATAAGAAGAGGTCAAGGGAGGGGAGAGAGTCCAAGAAGGCCGAGAAGCTCAGCAGGCCGAAGAAGACGAAGACGGTGGGGAGCCCGACCGTTATTGAGGCTGGTGCTAGGGGACTATTGAGGGCGTCGTGCACGTCGACCTCCCTCAGACCATCGGCCTCGAGTCGAGGGAGGCGGAGCACGGTCGTCCGGTAGGCTGGGTGTCTCCGAGCACAGAGGAACATCAGACGCAGGCCGCCTCATCGTCGGCTCCTAATCCAACCTCGGTCCATCAGGGAGGCCCCGAAGGGTCGAGCTCGGAGGTTGGGTCATCCGCCGAGGAATTGTGGCCCTATGGCTGCCCCCGGTTCGCTCTGGAGAGGCCCGCCCACCGAGCTGTGAGGAGGCCGATGTCGATACGTTTCCGGCAGACGCCCTCTTGGGGGCTACCTACCCGGTTGGAAAGGGCGAGTCCATCTTCGACGAGGCCGGCGTGGCGACGAGGATCGTCGAGAACTGCCAGCTGCCCAGGGACAAAGAATCCCGTTCGCAAGTTGGCTCGGAGAGGCTGGGAGCCACCATGACGTGTCATCTAGTGCAGGGTTGTTGACGGGCTGTACTGTGGGTGTTTTTATGTTTACCGTTGTCGAACCTAACTTTCCCTTGTTCGGTCGTGCAGGCCACTACTTCGATGGTCGCCCTGCAATGCCGCACCTCGACCATCATCCGCGGTAGCGAGGATGAAGGGGTGAGCTTGACCGAGAGAAGTCTCGGTATGCCAAGCTGAAGAAGTCGTATGCCGATCAGCGGACGTCGATTGATGAGTACCAAGCACACATGGCGGAGCTGGAGAAGCAGGTCGCCACCGGACTCACCCACCAGGCCGAGATGGAGAATGAGGCCGAGCATGGTAGGGTCAGGATGGGCGAACTGGAGGGGAAGCAAATGCCGCGAAGGAGGAGCTATTGATGAGGATGGAGGAATTTCGGCAATTCCAGGTGAAGTCCTTTTTTGTAACGGACTGGGGGGAACTAAGGGGATCAATTTTGTAAGTTCGTCCCCTTGATATTTGCATAGTTTTGTAAGTCTCGCTCTGGCTTTTGAATGAAATACGAAACTTTGTTAATTTGCCTTCTTTGTCTGGTTTAGAGTGCGTAGCCTAAGTACTAGTAAAAGACATCCAGTCGCGCTAATGGGGGGCGAGTACATAGCTCGCCCGTGCCCCTCTCCGGTTTGGGTGGCGGGGCTCTGTAAGCTTTCCTCGGAGTTCGATGGAGATTGTAGACAAGTTTAACTACTTGCTTGGATGGACATTTCCTTAGTCTTTACAATACGTCGATAAAGACGACAGCGGTTGAGTAAGTGTGACCCGATCCGCGGACGGGCCGGCGTGTCGTTCCACTTTACTGTAAACTGCATCAGGATGAGCGAACTCCGGTTTTTGGCGTGGCCTTCCTTCTCTACCGGTGCTTGTTGCGTCCTCTTTCACTTCCTCGATGATGATGGGTTACTTGATCTCTTCTGGGAATCACCGACTCGAAGGGAAATCCTGGGAGATGAGGAGCAAGAGGCGTCATGGTGGCGTAACCTCTAGGGGAGGTCGGGGAGTGGAAGGCGGACTGTTGGAGGGCGGGCCGGTGGAGGCTGGTATGCCTAGTCGGATGATTTGGGGCGACGGCCCCCTAACCGGCGATTTCGAGCGTCGCCAGTATGTCAAAGACGCGTCCCAGTATGTCAAAAAGTGCGAAGAATGCCAGAAATTTAGCATGCACACTACGGCACCGACGGTCGACCTGATCCCCATTCTCAGTCCGGTTTCCTTCACCAAGTGGGGACTCGACATCCTAGGGTCTTTCCTGAAGGCCTCCGGTGGAAGGAAGTATCTCGTCGTTATCGTCAACTACTTCACCAAATGATTGAGGCAGAACCTTTAGCTCACATAACGTGGACAGACATGAAGAAATTTATCTGGAAGTCCGTCATCTATCGCTTTGGAGTGCCTCGCTCCATCATGACAGACAATGGAAGATAGTTTGACTGCGAGGGCTTCCAGGACATTTGCTCGGAATGGGGGATCAATCTTCACTTCGCTTCCGTGGAGCACCCGTAGTGCAACAGGATGGCAGAGGCAGCGAACAAATGCATACTGGCCCCTTGAAGAATAAGGTCAGCGCCTCTCTCAGATCTTAGGTGGACGAACTACCGGGTATTCTCTCGTCATACCGCACGACCCATAAAGCCTCGACCGGAGAAAGTCCATTCATGCTGGCGTTTGGGGCAGAAGCGGTCCGTCCATGTAGAGGTGGGCGAGGAAATTCTTCGGCTTCGATACTTCGATGAAGATATCAATGTGGAGGGCCTCGGCCTCAACCTTGAGCTCATCGACGAAGTGAGTGATTGAGCTCTAATGAATCTCGTCCGGCAGAGCTAGAGGATGGCCCGACACTACAACTCCAGGGTACGGAAGTAGAGCTTCAGAATCGGCGACCTAGTCCTCAGAGACGCAACCTTCAAACCAAAAATCGTCCGTCGGGGGAAGCTCACAGCAAAGTGGGAGGGGCCTTACGAAATCATGGACATCGTCGAGCCGGCCACATATATTCTAGCAACCTTGGACGGGGGCGAGCTAGCCCACCCTTGGAATACCGAGCACTTGCTGAAATACTACCAGTGAATTCGTGAGTGTTGATATAATTATCTTCTTTTCTGTCATATTTTCGAATTTTGGTATCTCCACTTGAAAATTTCAGTTCAATGCATGAGATTCCATGGCAAGCTTACGGAGCTTGCCACCCAAACCGAAGAAGGGCACGGGCTGAGCTACTGCTCCCTCCACCCTCAAATGAAGACTCCGGGACAAGCTCACGGAGCTTTGCCACCCAAACTGTTGGAAAAGGGCATGGACCAAGCTACGGCTCCCTCCCCCCCCCCCCCCCTCAAATGAAGACTCCGGGGCAAGCTTACGAGCTTCGCCACTCAAACTGGAGGAAAAGGGCATGGGCCGGGCTATGGTTCCCTTCCCTCCCCCCCTCAAATGAAGACTCCGGGGCAAGCTTACGGAGCTTTGCCACCTAAATTGGAGGAAAATGGCATGGGCCGAGCTACGGCTCCCTCCCCCCATCAAATGAAGACTCCGGGGCAGGATCCGTCCTCGCCACCCAAACCGGAATGGCCAATGTAGGGTAGACGACGGCCCAATACCCGTCCGACTATAGAGGCTGTGGGGAGGCGACGACCCAATATCCGCCCTCTCAAAGAATTCGGGGCAAGCTTACGGAGCTTCGCCACCCAAACTGGAGGAAAAGGGCATGGGCCGAGCTACGGCTCCCTCCCCCCTCAAATGAAGACTCTGAGGCAGGATCCGTCCTCACCACTGCGGGGTAGGTGACGACCCAATACCCGTCCAACTATAGAGGCTGCGGGGAGGCGACGGACCAATACCCACCATCTCAAAGACTCCGGGGCAAGCTTACAAAGCTTCACCACCCAATCTGGAGGAAAAGGGCATGGGCCGAGCTACGGCTCCCTCCCCCCTCAAATGAAGACTCCAGGGCAGGATCCGTCCTCGCCACCCAAACCGAAATGACCAATGCGTGGTAGGCAACGGCCCAATACTCGTCCGACTATAGAGGCTACGAGGAGGCGATGGCCCAATACCCGCCCTCTCAAAGACTCCGGGGCAAGCTTACGGAGCTTCGCCACCCAAACTGGAGGAAAAGGGCAAGGGCCGAGCTACGGCTCCCTCCCCCCTCAAATGAAGACTCCGGGGCAGGATCCGTCCTCACCACCCAAACCGGAATGGCCAATGCGGGGTAAACGACGGCCCAATACCCGTCCGACTATAGAGGCTGCGGGGAGGCGACGGCCCAATACCCGCCCTCGCAAAGACTCCAGGGCAAGCTTACGGAGCTTCGCCACACAAACCAGAGAAGGGCACGGGCCGAGCTACGCGCTCGCTCCACCCCAGTGAAGACTCCAGGGCAAGCTTACGGAGTTTTTCCATCTAAATCGGAGTGCCATATGCAGAGTAGGCGACAGCCCAATACCCGCACTCTCAAAGACTCCGAGGCAAGCTTACGGAGCTTCGCCACCCAAACCGGAGAAGGGCACGGGCCGAGCTACGCGCTCGCTCCCCCTTCGAGTAAAGACTCCGGTGCAGGATTCATCCTTGCCATCCAAACTGGAGAAGGTTAAGGGTCGAGCTACGTGCTCGCTCCCTCCCTCAAGGGGCAAGCTTACGAGCTTCGCCACCCAAACTGGAGAAGGGCACGGGCCGAGCTACGCGCTCACTCCCCCCGAGTGAAGACTCCGGGGCAGGATTCATCCTCGCCACCCAAACCGGGAAGGGCACGGGCCGAGCTATGCGCTCGCTCCCCCTCAAGTGAAGACTCCGGGGCAAGCTTACGGGCTTCACCACCCAAACTGGAGAAGGGCACAGGCTGAGCTACGCGCTCGCTTCCCCCCTTAAGTGAAGACTCCGGGGCAAGCTTACGGGCTTCGCCACCCAAACCGGAGAAGGGCACGGGCCAAGCTACGTGCTCGCTCCTCCACTCAAACAAAGACTCCAGGGCAAGCTTACGGAGCTTCGCCACCCAAACCGGAGAAGGGCACTAGCTGAGCTACGCGCTCGCTCCCCCCTCGAGTGACGACTCCGGGGGCAGGATTCGTCCTTGCCACCCAAACCGGAGAAGGGCACGGGCCGAGCTACGCGTTCACTCTCCCCCTCGAGTGAAGACTCTGGGGCAAGCTTATGGGCTTCGCCACCCAAACCGGAGAAGGGCACGGACCAAGCTACGCGCTCGCTCCCCCCTCAAGCAAAGACTCTGGGGCAAGCTTACGGAGCCTCGCCACCCGAAATGGGGGAAAAGGGCACGGGCACCCAGACCGAGGCAGGCCTCGCTCAAGGCTAAAACCTCCGGTCAACTCATGGTCCCGATAAAATATGCCACTGATGCGACTTGTCATTACAAAAGGACACTTTGGAAGCCCGCCATTAATGACGACGCGCCCCCCGAGAGGTGCAGGTCTGACGCTTCACACCTGACACCGCCTGACGAAAGTGGGTTCGAATGACTTGACCCTGACAAGCCAACTCACAGCACCAACTCATCATATCAACCTATCCGTAGCTACCTACCCTCACCATCTATAAATACTCCCCATGTTCCCCTTTAGGAGGAAAAAAAGAATGAGAGAGCAAGTAAGCCTTAGTCCGCCTCCCATGAAGGTTGAAAGGGGGCGATATGCCCCCGTATTCGATCTCTCCTCACAAACCCGGGGCGTTAGGATCGATTTACCTTTAGACAATCCCCCCTCAAAAGGAGTCCCCCGTTGGCCCAATCGTTGGATATGCCCTCGGTTGACAATGGACCACACCTTTCTGACGAGTTATTCCACTTACAGACGGATCACCGACGGGTTATTCCTCTTACACGCAGGACGACCCACCTTCCACTCCTCGGTCTCTCTTGGAAAACTTGCGACAGGGGACCTAGGGGACCTACGGAGGACCGCTCCTCCCTTCCAGCGCCCACTCCGCGACGACCTCCACCACCGGGGAAGGCGTCGCCGCCCGCGGGGCGACGTTCCAAATCACCGGGAAAGGCGTCACCCTGCCAAATCACCCCACTGGGCACTCCTTTCCCGAACAATGGGTCCCCTCCACCCTCCAATAGCCTGCCTTCCACTCCTCGACCTCCCGTGGAGGCTACACCACCATGACACCTCCCACTCCTCCTCTCCCAGGGTTTCCCTTCGAGTCGGGGGAACTCCCGGAAGAGACCAAGCAACCCACCATCATCGAGGAGGCGAAAGAGGATACAATGAGTACCGGTAAAGAAGGAAGGACACGCCTAAAACCGGAGTTCGCTCATCCTGAGCAGCTTACAGCAAAAAAGAACGGCCCGCTAGCCCATCTACGGAGGCCGTCACGCTCATCCAAACACTGTCAAGTGTCTTGTAAAAGTTAATAAAAAGACCCTCCCAAGCGAATTACCAAATTCCATCTGTGTAAAAAAGTTTACTTGTCTACGAGTTCCGCCTAACTCCGGGGTGAGCTTACGGAGCTCTGTCACCCAAATAGGAGAGGGGCACGGACCGAGCTACGTGCTCGCTCCTCCCTCAAGTGCGACTCGTCGTCTCTTATTGTCACTTTAGCTTTATTTCAATTATGCAAGGAAATCCAAGCAACATAAGATAGCAAAAGTACGTTTCATTCAATAGCCGGGGCAAAACTGGTTACAGACATCGGGGGGGACGACCTT
Organism: Scilla litardierei; assembly: GCA_030789695.1. NCBI lineage: Eukaryota > Viridiplantae > Streptophyta > Magnoliopsida > Asparagales > Asparagaceae > Scilla > Scilla litardierei. The sequence goes on along the minus strand of CM061142.1, from coordinate 757,129,007 downwards.
ATGAAATTGACCGCCCATGGTCGCCCCGCCCCACAAAAAAAGAAGGGAAGAAGACACCTGGCCCGAAAATTCCTGGAGTGCATCTACAAGGCCGCCTGGTCACCCTCCCCTAGACCGCCCTTCGGTCACCGAACGTCCCTCGGTACCCGGACCCTTGGCACCAATCGATGTGTCGTCTGGCGTGATCCCCTCTTGCTCCTCCTCCTCTTCTTCCCCTTCTTCCTCTCCCTCCTCCTCCTCACTCCCTGAGGCTGCCAGCTCTTTGAAGCCCACCCCCAGCGAAGGATAACAGGCCCTAGCCCTTGTCATGATCCTTTGGAGGCACACCTCCCATACCGCTGACCGCGCGGTCTTCTTCACATCGGCCAGCCGGGGAGCAATCTCCTTCATCTGGTACTCCCGAAACTCCTCCATCCTCATCGCCAACTCCTCCTTGGTGGCCCTCGCCTGTGATTCCAGGTTGCCCATCCTATCCCTCCCTCCCTCTACCTCGATCTCTAGCTTGGCATTCCGGCTTAGTCCGACGGCGACCTTCTCCTTGAGCTCCGCCACAAACACCTCATACTCCCGTATCAATGTCTGCTAGGCTTCATACGAATCCTTCAGCTTGGCATGGCGAGACTTCTCTCGAGCGAGCTCCGTATGCTTCCTCACGACCACGGCCTCGGCCTTGTTGATAGCCGGGGTGTGGCACTACAGGGCCACTATTGAGGCACTGGCATGTACGCCCGAACAAGGGAAAGTTAGTTTCGACAGAGATAAACATAAAAACACCCATAGAATAGCCCATCAACCAACCTGCATGAGATGCCACGCCATAGTGGCGCCTAGCCGCTCCGCCCCGACGTGCGACAGGGACTCCCTATCGCGGGGTAGCAGGCAGTTCTCGGCCAGTCTCGTCGCAACCCCGACCTCGTCGAAGACGACTCCTTCTTCCCAACTGGGTAGGTCATCCCCAGCCTAGCTTCTGCCGACAGCCCCTCGACCTCGGCCTACATTGACTGGAACGCTACCAACATCGACTCACAGCTCGGGTGAGCCGGCCTCTCCAGCGTGAACCATGGCAGCCGTCGGGCCACGACTCCTAAGTGGTCGACCCAACCCCAGAGCTCGACCTGGCGGAACCTTCCCGAGGGACCGAGGTCTGGTTAGGAGCCGACGACACGGCCCGCCTTTGATGCGCCACGCCGCTCTGAGACTCCCGGCCAACCGGACTGCCATGCTCACCTCCCCCCCCCCCCCGCTTCGAGGTCAATGGTCTGGGGGATGACGACGTGCCCGATGCCCTCAACAGTCCTACTAGTGCTAGCCCCGACAACGGTCAGACTTTCCACCGTCTTCGTCTTCTTCGGCCTGCTGTGCTTCTTGGCCTTCTTTGACGACCTCCCCTCCTACGACCTCTTCTTATCACTCTTGGTAGCTCACAGGGCCGCCTGTTCATTGGCCATCTGTTAGTCGGCCATCCTCTCCAACTCCTCGAATGACAGACTCATCGTCAGACCTGCAAAAGGAAAGGAGTTCAGGGTGAGCAAATTAGGAATAAAAGCCTCAATGCTGAGGTTACCTTCGGGCCATATGTATCAAGCTATCATCTTCGACTTGGCAAGGCCGTCATACTGCCTGCCCTCGGGGGGGGGTATTGCCTCTAACAGCCTCGCCCGCTCCGCCTCGACCTCACTTAGACAAATTCCCTTCCTCGCCTAGGGGTTGAGCACGCCCCAGTTTGACTTCAGCACCAGGTCGGCGGGCGTGAAGACGAACACGAACGATTTCCTTCACCCCTTGATCTTTCCCGGCAAGCCTCAGATGAGGGGATGACTCTTCCTCGCCGATAAGTAGTAGTACGACCTCAACCTCTTGACCGCAAAAAAGTGGCGAAATAGTGGGAGGGTCGAACTAACGTTATTCCTCGTGCAGAGAACGAGAAACCCGACGATCTTGCTTACGGAGTTCGGCATCAACTGGAAGAGCGGCAGCCCGAGGCAGTTCAGGATCCCAGGATACAAGGGGTGAAGAGGGACTGCAGCCCCTGTTCAAAGCACGCCACATAGATCCCGAGCTCACTGCCCTTCGCGAAACTTACCCGCTCCGAAGCGGTCGGCAAGCGGACTGCGTAAGGCGGCCTGAGGTACTTCGCGCACACGGTGGGAATGACGTCTGTCCATGCTTCCGACCTCTGACTCATTATCTCGACAGGCACGTCACCGGCCTCGGCCACAGATACGAGGGCCCTCATGGGCGGTCTCTCCTTCGACTCTTAGGGCCCCTTCCCCTTCCTTGGGTCCCTACTTCCCACCACAGATCCACTCTCAGCACGGCCCTACCTACCAGCGATCCTTCCTCCCCAACATCCACCGTTTCCATGGCAGAGCTGTCCATCACCCCTCCGCCACTGACCCCCTCCTCAACGTCAGTCGACTCCAGAGACCGACATGAAGCTGAAGAAATCATCTCAAAATAAAATAAAGAGGTATACCTATAGGAATCTGGCGGTCAGAGAGTGGTGCAGAAACGGCGGATCGAACTCCGCCGATGGCTGCGATGGAGACGTCAACTGAGATTCAGGCGAGGGCGAGAACTCTTAGAAATATCAGAAGTGAGAAGGTCATTCGTGGTCACCCCGGTTCCTATTTATAGGAACCACTAGCCGATCCTATCCGCACATTTCATGCCACGCATCAAAGATCCAAACCACCTGACGCTTCGCCTGACACTCACCGTCACCTCCCCCACACGTCGTCCGAGGAGCGGTCGTGGCGCTTCGATGCCCTCCCAACTTTATTTCAAAATGACGGCTGTGATTCGATTGCGATTCGACGGTCGGGTTTTTCGAAATAACCTCCCGCCTTTTCCTAACGCTTGGACGGTACGGCCACTCTCACATCGCCCGAGCTAACTGGAGGACTATGGCGTTCAGCTCAGCATTAAAGGGAGCGCTGTAAGGACCTAAGGCAAGATTGCACACAGCAAGTTAGGCCTAGGAGGCACACCTCCCTCCCGACGCACACGTAGCTCAGGCAGACTGAAATCATAACAACTTTCCCCTCCTCCATGCCCGCATGCTCGTCCTAAGGAGAATGTTGGGGGTATTCATACCCTTGCAAGAGCACCATCCGCACAACAATTACCAACTAGGAGAACAAAGAGTAAGAAAAACAAAGAGCATTTCATTTATTTAACCTTTTTTTACACACAGAGTCATCAGATACACAACGTAAAGTCAAGCTCTGCCAATAGACGGCCGTACAAAATTCACCGCCCCCCCCACTAAGAGCTCCCTGGCTCAACTGCTTCAGCCTCGGCCGCTGCCCCTGGAGCCGGTGTCTCCGCCAGGTCATCTGTCGAACCACCAACCACGGGCTGATCGCCAGACTCCTCTTCCCTGGCTAAGGGCACGTCTAGCTTGAGAAATTCGGCCACCAGCAAGGGATACAAGCTCGCCAGCCGGGCCTTCATCTTCTCCATCCCTTGGAAGATGCCTGCCTCTCTCGCCTCTTGCAGCAACGGGATGAGCGCCTCGTCCTGATAGCGGCGGACACCGATGTCCATCATGCCCCGATCGACCTTCCCCTTCTCCTCCACTTGCTTCTTTAGGATAGCTTTCTCTTCTTCTCCGCCTCGATCGCCTTCCTCAGCTCGGCTATCCTCTCGTACTGGAGATCGATCACCCTCTATCCTCAGCTTGGCATGCCTTTTCAGGATGTCAGCCTACCTGCCCTCTTCCTCCTGAAGCTGACGGGCGAGCGCGGCCTGCCTAGCATCTAAATAATTGGCTCGTGCCATCTGAATGTCACGGACCGTCGTGACCCGCTCCAGCTCCGCATTCTTTTATCGCAGCTTTTCCCTCGCCTCATTAAGCTCGGTCCTCGCCTTCTCGAGAGAGGCCTTGGTTAAAGCCATCAGGGTGTGGCGTTGCAGGACCACCATAGCTACCACCGCCTACAAAAGGATCCAACAGAGTCAGACACGCGAGCAAGAAGACCTCGAGGGCGAAGTAAGGAGTTCGACCTACCTGTATAGTGTGCCATATCGCGAAGTCACACAACCGCTCCGCGCCAACATTGGTCCGGGACTCACGATCCCGTGGCAGCATGCAGTACTCCGCCAGATGTGCCGCCACTCTGACATCCCGGAACACCAATTCCTCCCTGCCTATCCGGTAGGGCGACTGGTGGACACCCCACTTGGAAGGGCCTCGACCTCAGCCCTTGTCGACCTGAAGTGGGTGAGCGCTTTCTCGCAACTCGGGTGCACCTCTCTTCCCATCTCCCATAGGGGAATCCCATAAGGCCACTTCTCGACGGGGGTGTCTTGCGAGGCTTATCTGCGGTCGGGATCCGCGTAGGGGCCGTGTTGACTTCGCCCGGGTTAGACGGACCCCCTGGTACGGCCTCGCTAGTTCGTTGGGGAGGAGCATTCGATTCGGACGTCCTTCGCCTCCTGTTCGCCCCTTCCACAACCGAGACCTCGGCGCTTCATTTTCGGGTGGCCACCTTTGCTGGCCCTTCCTCGTCCATCGCCCCTTACCTTTATCCCGAGGGTCGGACCTATTCGCAACCGACACGTCGGTCGCCCTCAGCACTTGCTCCCGCGAGAGCATCATATCTTCGCCTTCAAAAGAGAGAGAGAGAGAGAGATTAGGGTAAGCCAACATGAGGGTTCACCAGATTCAATGTACATTTGGGCCAAAAATCCTCGGCAAGCCGATCGTCCTGTATCAAGCTCGCCAGTTGGCGGTCCGCCTTGGGTAGCTCCGCCAAAATTTGGGCATTCACCAAATTTTCAACTGTCAATGTCACCTTCTCGTTCACTAGAGGGTTTAAAGCCTCCCAGTTTGACATCAATACCATGTCGGTCGGCATATTGACAAAGGCGAAACTCTCCATCCACCCCCCTGCATTGGTTGGCAACCCGACAATGAGATCCCGTCCCTTCCTTGCACAGACACAGTAGTACATCCCCCACTTCCTCACTTCAAAGAAATACTGGAACATCACTAGGGACGGGCTTAAAGGGCTGGCGAGGCATAGGACGACAAATCCAACCACCAAACCAAATGAGCAGGTTGTCAACGCGAAGATCGGCAGCTCTAGGAAGTTCAAAAGGTGGAGAAGGTGAGGGTTGATCGGGAAGCGGAGCCCTAACTCGAAAGACCAAACATAGGCCCCAACTTCGTTATCACCGGGCTGACATACCCCCTCCTCGGGTCCAGGAAGCCACACTTCACAGGGCCCTAGGGCACCAAGCTGCTCGTTCAGAAACCCCCTCTGATCTGTGCCATAGGGCACATACCGAGCACCTTGGTGCTCAGTCAAGACCCCCTGACCGAGTCACTGCTCGGTCACATTTTCATGACCGAGTAGCCCCTCCCCCCGAACCCCCACACTCGTTCACCTAGCCCTTTCCCACTGAGTCACGTGCACAGCTCGGTCACATTCACAGCTCGGACCGAGTAGCTCTTTGCTCGGTCCGATTCACAGTATATCTGTTTTCCACATGTTTTTGATCGATTATCTGACGTTTTGACTGTTTCGATTTGCAGGACCTCTCGTCTGATGTTATTAGCAGCAGCGGGGATTAGTTGTTGGATATTGGACTCCCCGGATTTGGTTTTGGATGATGAACAAACATAAATATATCGTGAACAAACACTTTGTGAGCGCAGTTATGGAGATCGTCGCCAAATTCATATGAATATCAATTACGACGTCTCAAGACTTCTCAAAGCACGTGATCGTATGCATAAAGCTTCGTTGAAGCTTATGGACCAATTTAGAAGTCATGAAGATTCGATTGAAGCTATTGAAGACGGTATCGTCGAGTTTTATTTATAGTCTTTAAGCTTCTTTCGTAGAATGTTAAGCCTTCAGTAGGTCTTATGGTTTAAATCTTCATAACGCTCATATCTTAGCTCTAGGATCTTAGTAGAAGTCCATACAATCTTTCTCGAAGCTTCGCGCTTCGATTCGCGACTTCTTGTGCATGTTAGTTGGTTCAAGAAGAAGAACTGACCGACTAGATGGTGATCTAGTCGGTCGACAAAGCTTCTTGGACCGACTAGTTTTTGTCAGTCATTTCCAAGCTCTTTATTGTTTACAGTTAGTCGGTCTAAGTTGACTCACCGACCGACTAGTTTGTGAACTAATCGGTCAGTGATGCTTCTGTGACTGACTAGTTGAGCTTTTCCTGTACATGCACATTTGAGCCTGAGCTACTGTTTGTCATTAGTCGGTCTATGTTCATTTGGCGACCGACTAGTTGATGAACTAGTCGGTCAACTTTCCTTCTTGGACCGACTAGTTTAGCTTTACTGTACATGCCATTTTCACCTAACTTAATGTTTATCTGTTAGTCGGTCTATGCTCATTTGGCGACCGACTAGTTGGTGAATTAGTCGGTCAACATTTGTTCTTGGACCGACTAAGTCAATTTGTGCTCAGACTTCAGTTTTATCTGTTAGTCGGTCTCAGTTGAGTAACCGACCGACTAGTTGTGAAACTAGTCGGTCAGCTACTCTTCTTGGACCGACTAGTTCCTTTTGTCTGTGCTTCAACCTTTTGGTTGTTCCTCTTTTAGTCGGTATACGTTAATTGGCCGACCGACTAGTTGATGAACTAGTCGGTCGGTGGTTGTTCTTTGACCGACTAGTTGGGTTCAGAAAAGAGCCGTTGGAGCATTAATTGAAACGTTTTTCTTTCTCTCTTTCCTCTATCCTATAAATACTTGATGGGCTGCATTCATTGCAGTCAAGGCTGATATTATTGCAAGTTTAGAGATCAAGAGAAATCATTCCAAGCTCATTCAAAGCTCTTTCATTCCATTCAATAATCTCTCCTCTCTCTTACTTCCAAAGAGAGATTCATTGAGTGTGAAGCCTTCCAAGCCAAGTGCTTGATTCTAGGTCACCAACATCCCCATAGCTCTCCATCGCTGATCTACATCTTGGAGCTAGGGTTTGGTGCCACTTCTTCTTCCTCAAAATCATCCTTGCCCTAATTCGTAAGCATTACTCAAGGCATAGGTATTTTGTCGGTAAGAAGTTTCTTATTTCATTTCAATTTCATATTGTAAGTTTCACTCTCGGTTGTGAGAGTGTGGTTGTGATCCCGGGTTGTGGGAGTCACAAATTACTTTGTGTATGATTTGACTTGTGAAGGTTTTTCACAAGTATTTCATAGTGGAAATCTTGAGTTAGGGTTTCTAACTCAAGTATCCGGAGGGGATCCGGGTGGTTGGGACGTAGGATCACCGGGAACAAGTCGGGGAGACTTGGGTGGATCCGAACCCAGTAATATCTATTGTTAGCATTGTTAATTTTGTTGTTGTCATCAATTTAAGCTTCCGCAAATTGTTTTGGTAGTTGTTTGCACGATAATTAGGAATTATACTCCTTGTTATTTTTAAAGTACTATTCACCCCCCCTCTAGTACTTGTGCAGTAGCTTGTAGGGCATTACATTAGCTTGGGGGATCTTCTGGGCGTCCGCATCATTCGCTCCTACTGTACACTCGTTCCCTGCCATCTTTTCATACCGTAGCTTTATACTACACGCGGCGCTATGGTTCGCACACGCGGATCTTTCACACCCCCCGCTCGCGGGAAGAGACCCTCTTGTGGCACGTCCTCTTCCCGTCCACATCGACGTGCATGCACCACTTCCACTACCCCTGTCACCACCACTCCCTCTACCATCACTGCCACTGTCACCACCACTGCCACTACCCTCTTCTGCCACTGCCACTACCCCTGCCACTGTCACCACCACTCCCTCTACTATCCCTACCACCACCGCACCCATCCCATCATCTGCTATCCCATCCACCTCTGTCTCCACCACTGCTACCTTATCACCCCCACCCAGCGATGACCCCACAGCCCACATTCCTACTCATGGCATTACTTTCTGACATAACGCACATAGATCGCGCTACTCAAGGCTACACCAGCGCCGTCTAGTGCCTACAGTTTTCGTTGACATGCCGGCACTCCAGACACTAGGCATCCTCTAGGGAGTGCACCGCCTGTACCAAGTGATCGGTTTCGACCGATTCCTTGGGGTCCTTGCCCCCACTTACACACGCCTAGCCCTAGAGGGTCTTAGCTCCCTTGCCTTCACCGCAACAGGTGACGACATCACATTCCGCCTCCTTGATCATGATTACACTGTCACTTTCACTATAATCAGGGAGTATTTTCACTTCCCCGCCGTCCCAGATCCTAGGGTAGCTTTTTCCCCGAGCTTTGACCTTGATGATTTTGTTGTGCGCACCTTTTGGGAGCACATTTCTGGACTACCTGAGTACCGCCCTAGCCGGACGAAGGCATCGTGCATAGTGCACCCATGCATTCGCTACGCCCAGAGACACCTAGCATGCACACTCTTCTGCAGACCGGAGGTCGGGACTATGTCCCTACCTGAGCTTACCCATCTTTGGGGTATGACCCGACCTCTTAGATTCCACCCGGATGGCTCTTTGAGACCATTGATGCTCTCTGATGCAGCCCACTGGCTGTGTCTGCGCCTCTACCAGACTGCCACCACATTTCATTCCACGGACATCTGTTGCGGTGGTTTTTTTTCTATCTTTGCTATGATGCTAGGTATCCCCATCCCAGCTGACCTGCACCGCCCACCTGGCCCGACACGCTTGACCATTTGCGTGCTCAAGCACATGCATATCCTCCGTCCCTATGGTGCTCGTCACTGGTGTTACATAGTAGGTACCGGCCACGATCCCCACATAGTCCTCCCAGCCCCTCACCTAACTCATATCCCCGTCGTCCAGCTTGACTGGATGATTCCTCCAATTTTTCCACTCCCTCCCATTCACGATCTCGAGCCCCCTGGAGCTCCGGTCGAGGCACCTGCCGATGACCCGGACCCACTCTCCTCGGAGTTCGAGCTGCTTGATATAGCTTCTCTGGTTGTCGGCCTCCCTGCTCCTCCAGTCCACCCATCTTTAGGAGCCGCCCCTTCCACCGCTGTATCTTCCGTATCTACCGTCGTCGAGCCTTCGGGGACTGTCCTCACCTCCCTCCCCGAGACTCAGATCTCCTCTGCTGCTGTATTGGTGCCGAATGGCACCGATCTACCTTTCTCTGACGATGTTATAGATCTAGATTCTCCCTCTCTCGACCCTGTCCCCACCCCCCTCTTTCGAAGCTTTTAGCTTCAGTCCCACTCTCTTTACAGACCTCCTCCACTTCAGCTCCCATTTACATCGAGAGCGTGTCGAAGACTATCCACACTTCTATGTCGACTACAGCCCTCACTTCTGACGTCTATGAGATACTCTCGAGCTCACCCTCACCCACGTTCCATGCCCGGTACGGTGCCTCAGTTGCACCAGGCCGCTTTTCGCGAGTAGTGACTTACCGACATCCCCACCGTCACCCACCCGACTCTAGCACTTCCGCCTCTCGCTTGACCGCTCTTGAGGAGTTGGCTTCCCGCTTACAGTGGGATTTTGATGCCTTTCTAGTCGAGACTAGGACACATAGATCGAGAGTTGAGTTGGATCTTTCTTCCATTATAGACTTGCTGAGACTCCATGGCCCGCCCACTGTTATACTTGCTCACGCTCCTCCCCCCAGGTCGGACACTGTGACCCACTCCGTACCTCTTAGTGCTTCACTGCCTCAGGCTTCTGCAGAGCCTTTTTCTTCTACATCTGAGTCTTTCGTCACAGTTGATCCACTCTCTGCCCTCGTATTATATACTGCTAAGCCCTCCACCTCCACCATAGACCTCACCACCAGCTCTCCTCCAGCGTCCCAGCCTGACCTTCCACCCACCACCCCGGGTCCACAGCAGAGGGACCCATCACCACCCCAGAGGGTGGTGCCTCTGCCTGATGTAGTCCGTCCCAGCTTTTGCCTCCCCCATATATTTCGTGCACATCTGTCTTTACGGGGCCCTACTTTTACCTAGCGTGGGGGAGGATACATACACCCATGCACCATTTCATATTGCATTGCATCTTATCATATTTTTATTTTTATTTCCTTTTTATTTTATTATATAGTTTTTATTTTATCCCACCACCCACACCACCCCTTTAGCATCATCTCCCACTCACAAGCGTTTTCTTTGCAGTGAGGACACTGCTAGGTTTAGCTTGGGAGATGAGCGCTCCCGCTTTATTTTTATTTTTATTTTTATTTTTTCATTTTCCTCCCTTATTTCCAGTTTTATTTTACTTTTTCACCACTTTCCCGTCTTGTTTTATTTTTTCTCATTTCGCATCATATTTTATGTTTTTCTCCATGCATGCATCTCTTTTTATCTGTTTTCCCTTTTTCTCTATTTCTCTTTTATTTTTGCTAAGGATGGTCCGCATGATGATATCTCTCTAGGCTTTATTAGTTCCTTGTGATGCTCATCTCTTTGGCATGCTATTAAGGTTAATTTCAGTTTTTATTATCTATATGCATGCTCTTATTTTGATGATCTGTCTGAATTAATACCTGAAATGAATTGAAAATCAATTGCATGAACTAGTATTTAGTATGATTTATGTTGGGAAACGCACCCCTGGTTCACGCATCACTAGAACACTTGGAGCACCTGCTTTCTTATCATATTCACTTCTGTTTGCATGCTTGCTGATATTGTGATTATTATCGCATGCCATTTTCAGTATTCATTTAGAGAAGTGAAATATTCATACTTTATATGAGTTTAGTTAGTGTTTTATTTTATCAAACTGATGTGCACCATCTTATGAGTGAACCGAGAGTCCCATTCTCTTCCTTCTCCACATATCTATTTTATCTCTACATATCAGTTGGTTACACCCCCATAGCTACTTTACCGCATCCCACTTCCCAAATATAAAAAGAAAAAGAATAGCTTCTAAATGAAAAAGAAAAAGAAAAAAAATATGTGTGTATATATTCATATCTGAAAAAAGAGAGAAAGAAAATGAATAAATACGGTTTTATTTCATTTCATTAGAAGCTATCATTTATTCTGTGAAGAAAAACAAAATTCCATATCATTTTCATTCATGCGACATCTCAAGCTAAGCTTAGGGGGTAAACCAACTGATCATATGAGTAAGCTTGACATTAGAGTGGAGACGGTGCACATCGGGGAGATTTAATAAAACCCAAACTTTACGAATTGCTTAGTTTTGGAGATTTTTCACGTATCGGATTGGATATCTGAATGGCATGATTTTTCCTATTCTTTATTGCATGTTGTGTGAATGTTTTGTGCTCCTTGTGTATTTGTGATTGAAAAGGGCATTGCCAACTCATTTATACTAGACTCTAGGGATTGCATGAGATTGATATGATTTGACGGTGTTATTTCAGTAGATCCCTGTTCTTTGCCTTTATTGCATGTCATATGATATATAAAGCTAGAAATTACAAATAACATGTATGTTTAGCACTCAGAGCTTCGTGATAGACTTTTTAAGCGTGAGATCTGACCGATCGTCCTTAGCACTTTCCTCTTACCTCTCTCTTTTTGTTTTTCATTCCTCTTTATTTTCATTTTCTTATTTTCGTTTTGTTTCCCTCCCGGCGTATCGATTATTCGTCTTCCTCGAGGACGAGTTAAGAGGTAAGCTTGGGGGATTTTGATGTGTCCATATTTTATATCATTTTCATATCACTATCTCAATCCATTGCATATCATTTTCACTTCCAAATCCCACTTTTTACTACGATTCTGCATTGCTGACGATATTTTCGAGTTTCGTAGTGTTTCATGAATTTTCAGGGATTTTGGAGCGATTCAGACCCCCACTTGGGTATGGACACATCCGACGTGCCCATGAGCTCATTGGCAGGGCTCTGGAGGAGTTCGCCGCATTCCCCGAGCCATTGGAGTAGAGAAGAAGGAGAGAGGGCAGAGAGAGAGAGGCCCAGGAGCTTGCTGTAGCTTTTTCCCAGAAATTGCTCGGTCCGAGCAGCTCTGTTGCTCGGACCGAGTCATGTTAATTACAGCAGCGACGGATACGACAGACTCGGACCGAGCAGCTTATCTACTCGGTCAAACCACCTCAGATTTCACAGCCCGAGTAGAGCCAGAGTACCAGACCGAGCCGAGCCTACTCGGACCGAGCAGAGTCCTACTCGGTCTGGGTAGGACGATTTCAAATTCTCCAAGCAGCCGAGCAGCTCACTTACACGGGTCGAGCCACTGTCCGATCAGAAGCTGCTCAGACCGAGTCACATACTCGGTCGGCACTTCCAAGGGAATGTTTGGTAAGATTTCAATGAGCGCGATGCGCGCGATTTTGGCAGCAGTGATAGCTCGCAATCGGGGGCAGCTGAAAGGGGGTTCATTCTGAGTTTTGCTAGGAGATTTGGGAAGTTTTTGTGAGCGATTTTGGTAGGAACTTTTGGGGATTAATTTTTGTAGCGAATTTTGGATCGATTATTGAAGATTATTGCTTTTGCTTTTGTCTGGATATATTGTTCTTCTACTCTCGCTGTAAGTTCTTTTAGCCCTAATTTATCTATTGCTAAAATGTTTTCTTCTGCGAAATTGATGATTGCGTGCGTTTCTATTGCAATGTCTGAGTAGATTCATTCTAGGGTTGATGGGTTAGCCCTAGGATTTTAGAGGGGAAAATGTAGATCTGGATCCCTACGTTGAATTGGGGATTTAGGGTTGTATTTCGGTAAATCCTACCGAATCCGTAAATAACCCGTACTGAGATCATGCCCACGGTCTGTGGAATTGATGTGCTTAAGGGGTATCTAGGGATTCGAATAGGAAAATCGATGGATCAAATCAAGGCACGTGACCATGCCTGGCTCGCGCCTTGAGGGGATCCATCGACGAACTATACCACTACGTTGACGGCTACCACCATTGCGTCAACGAGAGCCATCGAAATACCCCACAATTCTAACCCACGAGAGTGGTACGAAATGGGGGATTAATTCCCTAGCCTTAATGCAATGTGAGGATCTTATCCAACATCAACCCCCAATGTTCCTAGCGGCGATCCCTAAAGCCATAGTCCTTTTTATTGATATTACAACCACAAAAACCAACCCAAAACTGTTCCCCCGATAGCTACCTTACTTCCACACTTAGAAATATACTGAGAATATTATAGACACTATCACCGTCCCTGTGGGATTCGAATATCTTTTATACTATAACTCGACACCGTCCGCTTGCAGATTGAGCCCGAAGTCGTAGCCTAGGGGCCATATTACGCCTGGCGATCATGACACCGCCAGGTGGAACCTAGGTGTGGCCTGCGGGTGCGTCACCTCTCCCATTGTAGACCGCCAGCTGGGGGCCTTGAACCTCGAGGGTATCGGGACCGAGGTTATCCATCGCGCCAATGGCGTGGCCTCCTCGGGGTAAGTGGGGTGCCCGGGGGTGCGCTCCCTCCATCTCTCCAGGGTTCGACTTTGGTTTCGGCCTTACTGGTGACGGTCGTGTCGCTACGACGAGTGAGGCGGCCGTCGGGGGGGCTCCTCCCCCACATCAGGGATCCAACGGATGACGAGTTACGCACGTTCCTGCGCTGTTGGCCCGAGGTCGACGCCTCTGGGATCTCATGGTACTCCATGTTCTCCCGCCGGAGCCTCTCGCGCTCTGCGACGAGGAAGCGGAGCTGCTGATGGATGGCTTCCTTGTCGAAGCGATCTGGGGTGTGCTCCTGTCGCCTCTCTGGGGTGTGGCTTCTGTCCCGGCCTCGTTGGTGACGGTCTCCCCGCTCCGACAAGGAGGGGGGCCGTCGCGGAGGGCTCCTCCCTCGAGGCGGGGATCCGGCAGATGGCAGGCTACGCGTGTTCTTGCGCCGTTAGCCAGAGGTCGACATCTTCGGGATCTCCCAGTTCTCCCCGTTCTCCTGCCGAAGCCTTTCGCGCTCCGCAATGATGAAGCGGAGGTGGCGACGAGTGGCTTGCTGGCCGGCCTCTGCCACTTCATCTTGGTGTCTTTGATCTGCAGCTGCTTCTTCCTGGTGCCTATGCTACCGCGCAGCCTCTACCTCTTCGTCCAAGAGCCTTTGCTCGACGGCTATCTCCTCGACGAGCCCTCTCTGCCCCACTTCTTCTTCGAACTGAGGATGAAGGTTTCGCCTCAAGTTCGGGGGCACAGAGGGGCCGGGGGGGCGCTTCGGCCCTGGTCGCTGCGAAGCCTTCCATCATCTTAGTGAAGGCCTCGAAGCTTTGATGTACAGCACGGGCCGAGGCCTGAACAGTCTCGACCTCTGCCTCGGGGGGGGGGGGCAGATTAGTCACAGGAGTACGTAGGTGAGAATGTGATTCTTGGTCCATGGGCTCTTTGCCGTGGTCGGGGTTCCGGTTGATGGGTATGGAGTTAGACATGGGTGTGACACTTCGTTCCCACAGATGACGCCAATTGTTGCGGGTAGAACTCGCGTACAATGAATTTATATTAAGGAAAACCAAAGGCACGGTTGTTAGGACTTGGATGTGATTAGGGTAGGCTATTTGACAAGTAATGAGGGTAGTGACGAGGCTGGTCGCACTACGAAGACCGACCACAGGACTGATTCTGTGAGGACTCCGCCTACTAACTGCACGGCCAGAGGTGGGAGCTGAGCGCAACCTGTAAAGATGAGCTCGCCTGCATAAGGAGCAACTTGGCAGAAAGGCCGAGGTGGGGTCCAACCCTTAGCCTCTCCGATGCCTAAGTTAGTATTAGGGCTTAAAAGCGGGGGCTAGGCATGCAGGTCGGACTAAGAGTGAGTCGACCTTACGTGACGAGCTATCGTGTAAGAACAAAGATATGGAAGACATTTGCCCTGGTGTGTGAGTAATGAGATTCGGAGTTAATTTGCCAACCCCCTTCCTTGATGGAGGTAATGGGGGTATTTATACCTGACGGGGATGGTTGTGTGTGGCTGACCTGGTGTGCTGATTCGGCGTGCTGAGCTGGCCCATCTGTCGACGGAAGCTTCAGACGAGGATATCAGGATCTGGCATGTCAGCCTTGCTTTTGTCAGACGGTGCAATGGTCAGGGGTGCTTTTGTCAGGGTGTCAGAGCCGAAAGCACCGACGGTCAGGGGGCGTTTTATCAGGTTATCGAGCGGCAGAAGTGTCAGTGGCGTCCTTGTACCAGGTTGTTTGTCGTGTCCGATGTGCCAAAGGGCTGCGGGGATGCGTCGGCGTAGGCGGTCTGTACTCAACCCATCAGGCCGCACTGGGCGATTGTCTGGCGACCTTGCGGTTCTCCCAGCCAGCTCTGGAGAGATGGGCGCCCCGAGCGCGCCGATCTCGGTGAATAGGCGCCCTATCCGCTGGCCGTGGCAGACCCCGGGGCTGACGGGCTTAGGAAGGGTAGCCGGCAGCACACTGATGAGGTCGGGGTGCCGAACTAACCACCTTCCGCCAACCGTGGCGTGGCTTTTACGAAGGCGGGAAGAGCTGCCGCTCGCCGGCGAGCACGGTTAGGAAGTCGGACTATCACGATCTTTAGGTCGTAACACGAATTTTTCATGAAATTTCGTCCTCGAGTCTTGACGATCACAGGTTGTAGCTCGATCGACACTCGGAGATGGTGGCAGATTTTCAAGACCGACCCCCGACGAACTTGACTTAGTCGCCGTTCGAAGATTGGATGGAGCTCTTATCCACTCCACCTGCTTCAAACAAAATAGATCAGAGAAGTAAATCAATTCAACACAAATTAAATCGAATGAGATTCAATGGTTAAATGTTTTGGGAGCAAATGAGACTCAAAGGAATGCTATAGGTAGCGTTGACGATGACGACGTTGTGTGACCTCTCCACGCTCTCAAAGATCATCATTTGAAAAAGAATCGTGGGGGGGATGAGTCAGCGTAGTATTCTGTTTAGCGAGGATGGGGATGTTGACTCATGAGTTTCCCACAGACGGCGCCAAACTGTTAACGCAAAAAACGACCGATACAGTTGTTGGGCCGACGAGGATGCTTCCGTTGGATCGATCCTTCGTCGGCTGAGAGATGGGGCCCGTGAACGAGCGTCTTTGGGTCGAGGGTACTAGGATCGGACTCCATAGATGGATGTTTCCCTAGCTCACGATATCTCCATAATCCTGCAATATGAGAAAATTGTTAGTGGATCGAGGTTGGGGCCCGACCGATCCCCCTCTGATGCTTAAGTTAGTCACCATTAGATGAAAACATAAAGAGCTAGATTAAGAGGAAGATAATGGAGATGGAGATGAGAGAGTATAGTCTTTATGGTACTTAGTCATTTTTAGGAGATCTCCCGTATGAAAATCTGGCCTCCTTTCTTCCTTCCTTCTGGGCATATTTATCTTCCTTCCTTTGCCTTGTAACTCCCCTCCACTAAAGGTGGCCACTAATTGCTCAATTAGTGGCCTTGAATGAGTCAAATAAAGAGTGTAAACATCACCATCCATTCAGCCCTTTATTACCCCATTTAAGGCAATTAAAGTGGTCCTTTTAAGATGGGATTTTGACTTATTCAAAACAGATGGAAATTTGTCATGGCATAAGTATTACCCTTTTTGGCGGACCGCGGGGCTTATTGGACCGAGGCGTACACTTCTTTATGGGCCTTGCTGAATAGACAAAATTTATCTAATTATTTCGTGGGCCGGACCCATGGCGAAACTGGTATCAACACCATGGTATACAAAATTCCAAGTCAAACACGAAACATAGTGCCAAAATCCATAACAAACCCGAATCAGGAAAAAACAATATAAATGTTCTTAACATTTTACAATCATTGGACCTCAGATTTTTTTTTCATTTTCCATCTGGTTGCTTGGCAATATTTCCTTTATTGTCTACCCAAACAGTCAGCTTCATGACGTGAAGCCAAAAAAGCCTAATGCAGCTCAAGCAAAGTCACCATCGTATAAAAACTCACAAGGCAAATATGAAACGGATTGCTAAAATCCAGTACATATCCCACTAAAAAAACTTCAAAGGGAATTAAAACCTCAAAAAATCCATATCATAGCATATGAAGCTCCAGCAAAGTCACCAACAACTTGGGGACTTAAGGAACCAAACTGCTAGCCATCTAGTATGAAGGATATACAATAAAACTTGCTTTAATTAGCAGGAGTACACACGTGGTGTTCTATACATAAGTTTCATCATTGGGCTCTTTAAACAAAAAACAAAAAAAATCTGAAATCACATATCATGTCCATATCTTACCCAATAAAAAACCAAAAATTATTGATGGAATGACTGCGTGATACATAAATCCACAAAACATAACATTGACAATTGGCCCCTAAATATACAGCCTCGCATGCAATCGACTTCCATCACTTTCAACGTGCATATGCTTCCCAAGGAGATGTTTTGTTCTACGTAATCAAACATATAACCAATATTGTTAATAAAGCGACAAATCCCAACAAGCATGCATTGTACACATTAAAATTATCCAACATTTTCCCACCCAACGTTTCAGTTTACAATGTACTCAACCCCGACCCCAAAATGTACCCAACTTCATTGATGAAACCAACTATCATTTACAAGCCTCATGCATCATCATATCCGTCCTCGTCTCCGCCAGCATCATGCCTTGCACTCTCCATCTCCTCTTCTGAATGTATCGTTTCCTAGAAGACTCTGGCATTACCAAAAATCTCATGCCGTCAATCTCATTCCTGCTAAGGTCCATAAACATCATATCCAACACTTCTTCTTGATACTTTATTAGTGCATACAAACGCTTAGCAAGCACTTCAGTCCAGTGGGAGTGGGAGATCTTTATTGCTTCAGTGACCTCTCTTACATTGTCAACCATTTCTCTCATGAGGTCGGGATCATCCATGAATGACATTCTACGCATTTTCTTTTTACACACAGAGGGTGGGCTAGCATGGCTTGTCCTTGCTGGAGAAGGCCCCGTCAACGCGGAATGGGGGATGTTGCATGGGACATCATGTTCGGTTGATGCATGGGGGCCGGGTATAGGACTTGCATGATCTCCATCATCATCAGAAAATGCGCCGCCAAAGGGTTGATACACAACCTTCCAAAAATCACCATTAGCAGCGTCATTTCTGATAATCAGCATGAGATCATCAAGCCACGGTAATGGTTAATTTACATAGTCTTTCAACCTATGGTTTGCATCCATGAATAATGCATCAATTTTTATGAAGTTTAAACTTACATAATTTAATTATATTTTCAGCTTTGCGTAATGAAGAATTACATACCGCGACCCAGGGTACATAAATTTTAGCATCAAGTTCCATCTTCTTCTTCTCCTCAGACCAACCAGCTCCATTTATTTCAAAGCATGATAACACATCAGAAAGGCGACAAGGCAGCCCTTTCATATGATTGTGTACATGTTGGCTTGTATATTCTGTGCCATAAATGGAGTTGTTATGTGCAACTACAGAGGTGAACGCAGTCCCTTTGAAAGTATTGTCGACTTTATTTCCTTGCCTTACCTGTTCTGCAAGGAACGAAATTAGGGACATATCATGCTACACCTGCCACACTTTGTTTGAATGGGGCTTTGTGGCTGGTTTCTTCATTCTTTTACGCAGACTTGACACCGATACATTCGCATCATCATCACGACGACTCGACTTCCTAGACGAGTCACTTCCGTCATTTGTGGCATTCCCGCTTTGGGATGAAGTCATGGTGAACGCACTTTGGGTAGACGGTTTTCTAAATGGAGGGATTGCCCCACCTTGGACCATTTGCATAAATCCCGATCTAGTCGACATGGGCATGTGCATTAGCATGCTATAAGTGGGAAATTGTTGAAACGGCATACTAGGGCCAACTCCATGGTAGCTCTGAGTCGGAAATTGCAAATCACTCATCCTACACGGCATAGGGCGCTCCAGTAATGGATCCATCCTTCTTTTTTCTTCTACCATTGTGCACCAAAGGAAGTGTCATAAATTGGTGGCATATGATCACTCCCTTGCCCTGGATGCGATGACACTTCAAATCAATAATTCCATAACATAGCACAATAGTGGCTACTGTCATACACTCACATATATTACATCTAATAAAAAGCACGAAACAAAAAATGTTCTATCACCGATATCATCAAGCATCAGAAAACAATACAATAGAATTAAAATAATGAGTAAAATGCAGTAAAATGTAACCACATCGCATGCATCAACCAGCATAATCAACATATAAACCCTATTATAATACAAAACATTCAAATTAAAAGATACTGTATAAAATCCATATTATCCTCATCCCTTATAGGCCATGTTCAACTGTGTTCCCATGTTTATGTATGTTACAATAGTCCACCCACATTTCCCAAGCTAATTGATCCCTGCGAAGTTTCCATTGATCCATTTGTTCAGTTTGTTCATGTATGTGCAACTGTTATGAAAGATCCATAATCGAGTCATCAAGCTCATTCATAACATCCACATCCTCCTCAAACACATCCACATCCTCATTTAGATGTGGGTCCGGAGGATATGCTATTTGGATATAATTATGCAAAACAGTACAAGTAAGGACGGTATCGACCAGAGATTTGAATGGATAGTGAGGCTTGGCAGAAAAAATTTTAAACTTACTCTTTAGTATTCCAAAAGTCGACTCGGTCTTTGTTCTTAATGAGGAATGTCTTAGGGTGAAGAGCTCTCTGCGATTTCAAGGCACTCGATCAGTATGGTCGTTTAGATGGTATCTAACGTCCCGATATGGATATATGAACACTGGCATTATTGTATATCCTGCATCGCATAGGTAATATTTCCCCACAACCGAAAATTAAACCCATTTTATATTCACATGACTTCAGACAGATGTATATATGATATATACAAAAAAATTTGCCTATTACCATCATACACTCGCAGCCCGTTGGGGGGGGGGGGGGGTAATGACAATACATCTTTCAGGTCCGTGAAATCATTTGCGGATCCTTCCCACCCGGCCATTACGTAAGTGAATCTTTTATTTAGCGTTTCAGTTGCAAGCACATATTGTGTAACCCCTTTACGGCCTCTAAATCGGGGTACGAGTTTGGCTTGTAGTATGGCATCAATATGTGTCCCATCAATGAGACCAATGCCAGTCTACACTGTAATCAATAGCACACAAGTTGCAATCACCATAAATCATTTTAGTCTACTGCCAGATATTCATAAAAACATAATTACCTTGAAAATGAAAACAAATTAGGATTATTGACTATCTCTGATGGAGTCTCATTTGGGGCTTGCTTCATGAACCTATCCCGAAGGGTACAAACTCCATACGTCACTTTGTTAAAGTAACGTCTAACTGCCACCCCGCCCCTTATAAAATCAATTTGCATGACTCTGTTCTTTGACTTGTGCCCTATGATATGAAGAAACATTGCCAACTGCTTCTCGAGGGACACATGATAAGTGTCTTTTAGAATATCACTTTGTCGCATTAAATTTGCAAGATTCAAGAACGCATGTCTGCACATTCTTAAATAGTGTAAATAAATACTTTCAGAATCATATAGAATTATATGCATGTGGGATTTTCTATGAATATCACACATCTCTGAGGGCTCTCGAGGTATATAGTTAGCCCTAACATCTTTGTATAGCTGTAAGTGTATGAATCTATGATGAAAAAACTGATAGCCGCCACGGTCGATGAGCACGTTGAACAACCCGAATGTTCTCCATGTTGATCCATATAAACCTTATTTGCATCAAACATAACTTCAAGCATAAGTTAATACCGACATTTGCTTTTATCATAAAATCGTGCATGAGAACATAAAACATAAACACCAATGTCATAATATGGCATAACAAACTTCAGAAAATTTAAAAGTATCCTACATATAAACAAAATTAAAAGAATGACATAACAAAACAATGATATGAAATTGAAACATATACATTCGTTTTTAAAAAATGTATTTCAAGCCTGATACATGAAGCCATAATGCAAACCATATCCAATATAGTTCAATGCATACACTATGAAACATCAACCCACCAATCGTGTCCAAGCCATTATTGAATCCATGACCAATTGCCCTCAAATTATTAATTATAATTTTCTTTGCTGGTTTCTTGACATACTTCAAGCATACCATAGCAATGTACCAACATATAATCATAAATCCAAATAACACACAATATATTCACTGTTCTTGTATCATCACAGGGCTCTATTATGTAGGACTCATAAAATTAGGTAGATATTCCTGCTGCGTGGATGCGTGGAAAGTTCATCCAACATAAAGTTAAGCCAATATTGTACCCTCAATTCACATATCATGTCCAAGCCATGCATGAAATCCTACACACGAGCCCTCAGAATTTTAAATCCGATCACATAAGTAGTATTAACTTCCGGCAAAATGGAAGGGCATGTTTCTTTTGTTGAAGGTATACCAAACCATTTTAAAGATTTCCATTGAAATGCCCAAAAAATTGCATTTTTGTAGTGCACACATATTAGTGTCACTTTGTGTGTATCATTATTGGGCAATATTTGGTATGGAACCGAAATAATTACGTGTTCAGTGATTTACTTGATGTTTCATGCATGATTAGCATTGAAGTTCATTCGACAGAAACTATTGATTACTATGGTGTCTTTGCTAGAGGAGCAGAGAGATATTGTATTTTGAGCTAGATATGTTATGGATTTTGGCAATCTGTTTGATGATTGCCTTGAGATTTTGTAAACTATGGTGCTTTTGTAAAAGCCCAAATCAGGGTTTCATGCAACCTGACAAGGTGCGAAACCCTTCATTGATAGAAACCCTCAACAGGTTGTATGAAATCATCAGCGAGATAAACCCACAAATTTTCGTCACCCACGCATATGTGAAGGAAATCTCAGAAATTTCTAACTTGTTGCACTCATCAATGAGCATATATTTAGGAATTTAATCAGAAATTATACCTCAGTGAGCAAATCGAGTTTCAGATCCAACAGAGGAGCCCAAAGAACGCAAAGGATCCACCGACCGCCGAATCCAACAGCCAAGACAAAGCCCCTCTCCTCCACCTTGCCCTTCACCTTCAAGCTAGGGCACAACCGACGTGATTCAACAAGGGTATCGCCGTCGTTAACCCTAGATCGATGTTAAAAATTTCCGCCGCCTAGGGTTTTCTCAAAGAGAAACAACGCAGCAAGAAAGGATAGATGGGAATGATGCAGCAACGAGGCGAGGTGAGCAGACACCATGTGCCCCAGAAACTCAGATTCTTGGTTGTAATCCCCGTAAAATCCGGAGAAAATGCTTGTGAAAGTTCAACTGCCACGACGTAGCCACGTCGGCTTTTTTGCTCCGATTTTTTTTCGAAGAAAGAATTAGACTGCGTGAACCTGGACTAAGAAAGTAGAGAATAATGTGTGAATGATTGGATAAACCGTGCCAAGTCCCCACTTTCTCACGCACATTCCACAAAAGGAACATGCCATTGGTCAAACCCAAACCCGTAACTGCAACTGTACCGACTCAAGAGAACCAAAAGGGTAACGTTTGCCTTCTCGCCGTCGACGCCCTTCTTCCCGCCGACGATCATAATCAGACCATTCCCGCCGCCGATGGGCCTCGCCGACGCTGCGTCCGAAGGTAACGACGGCCCATTGATATCTTTCGCTGTTAAAATTTCTCCCTTCTTTATCTATGCGACGCACTGAATCAAAGATCAGATTCGCATACTGATTGGACGGTGGGCCGCTTCCTCTATCTGACGACGACTTTCGGCGAGGAAATCAACGGCCAAATCATCACCTACGACCGACCATCCAACCTCCTCGTTCTTCATATCCTTTTTAAATATTCTTTGATAGATGGAATCAATTGCTTGCATCAATTTTTTTTTGTATTATGCTGCTGCTGCTGCTGTTGCATTTGCCTTAAGTTGAGAGATCACAAGAAGGAAGTGCAAACGACGGGCCTCGCCGAAAAGTCCGGCTCTTGAAAGCGAATTACATTGAGAAGTTTACTTATTTGGGTCAGGGCGAAGATCCCTTGGACCTCAATAAGTGCTATCTCGATATCGCTGCTCTGCAGGCGAGAGAGGAGACAGCAGTGAGGTAATTTTTGCCTGGTGAACAATTTACCTTTTTTGGGGTTTTGATAGTCTATTACATTGTTCTGTGTTCTGACTGGAATTCGGATGGTTTGCAGGCAAGCGGAGGTTGAGGCCGAGAGGATTGGGGTTGGAGTTACTAGCGAGGCGCAGAGTATCTTCGATGCATTGTCCAAGACGTAAGCATGTGCTGAGTTTATGATAGTTTACTTTAATAGAAACAACTTCTTTTATTGCAATTTTCAGTTTCCTCTGGTTGCTGCTGTGGTGCATTGCTTGATCATATGAGCTTCTACTTGACGTTTGTCCTGGGGTAATTTGCTAGATTTTCTGTAAAACTATAATCCTTAAGCTATGAATACATTAGTGTTTCTTTTAGGAAAAGCATGATCATTCAAAAGTCCCGCTTGGAGGGAGCTAAGTATTTGATCCCTAGTCCGAAACTTGATTAGTTGACTAGCATTCTCAA
The DNA here is from genome assembly GCA_030789695.1 of Scilla litardierei. Taxonomy (NCBI): domain Eukaryota; kingdom Viridiplantae; phylum Streptophyta; class Magnoliopsida; order Asparagales; family Asparagaceae; genus Scilla; species Scilla litardierei. The sequence goes on along the minus strand of CM061142.1, from coordinate 757,105,565 downwards.
TTGCGAAAGATTCATGTCTTGGAGGGGATTTATAGAATCCAACAGAAACACTGGAATGTATAAAGGTATATGTGCGACACGACTACATGATGATCAAACATCATGTATTTTTGACCAGCAGTAAGGTATATATGTTGAGCTGATTAATTGGCGTGTCGAGTAAGATACGTACACATCTTAAAATGTTCGAACTCCATCAACATGACTCCTGGTATTCTTTTTAGAATATCATCATCACGAATCCTAGCCTCTTTTTTTGTACACATCTGCCATGCTTATATGTGACTCTGTTTTTGTTGGACAATGCCATTGTTTCATGGGATGCCATTGAAGCATTTTCAAAAACTGAGAAAGAAGAGATTATTAATACTTGGAACAGGAAAAAAGAGGATGTTGTAGGTATGACAAAAAATGGTGATTTTTATCGTGAGGGCAAAGGATGTAAAAGAAACTTTAGTGGCAGTTTCTGTTTCTACTATCTTATTCTTAGGATGGTTTGGACTGCTTGTAGTCAAACACTGAATGTTATTTTCACCCTTGTAAAAGAACATCATTCTTTTTTTTTTTTTGGTTTTTGGGATAAGTATAAAATGAACAATAAATAGGATTAAGCTACAGTTTAATTGAAGAAGAAGAGACTTATCAGCCACGGCATGTCAGAGACAAAGCTCGGTGCAGGAAAGGACTGACGGACTATCCTCTAGGATACAACGATCTCTGGTCCTCTAAACGTGTCCTTGTAATACAGGGCTGCAATGAGTAGCAATGCAATGAGTAGCAACCGTTTTTTCTCACAGAAAGAGACTGGAGACGGGAGACTGAAGAAGAACAGAGAACAGAGAGATTTGTTGGGAGCAACGTGATATGCAGGATATGTTCTGTTTTCTCGCTACCCTCTATTTATCAGATGAGAAAACTAGCGTTCTGATTAGGCACATCAGGATTTTAGGCAGAACAAAGGCTAGATTCTGACATGGCGTAGTGAATTAGAGTTAGGCTTCTGAGCAAGCCAAAGACAAGTCAAATCAAGACAGATTGACTTAAATCTCTGATCAAAACGGTAAGTAATGAAAAACTGGGTCTGGTTTGTAAAATAATGTGACATGGCTAATTCACACGGGCACCCGTGAACCACCCTCGCAGGTGTGACGATGCTAAGGGGTTTTAAATCGGCCATCTGGATTTTGCATTGGACCCATCCAGATTTTTTCTTGGCCCCTTGCTTGGGCTCGTGTACACGCGAATCTCCCCTTATTTCCATCCCATACTAGAAGCTCAATAGAACAAAGGAAGAAGTCATAATATAAGCTCATCTAGGAGCATGTTAGGAGCATGTTCATTTCCAATGTGAGAGTAAACATAAAGGACTTCTTTGAATTTATGAAATACCCTGTATGCCCAACAATACATGGTTCAGTTCTATTTGTTACCACTTGATGGCTAGTTCTATAGTTGGTCATAAGTACACACTGATGGTTAGTTCTCTACTTGGGTATAAGTATACATGCTTCATCCCTAAAGATTTACTGTATAGTTGATATATTAAAATTGTTGGTCCGCAGCCCGACGTCTTAATCATTCCCGACAAATGAGGTCACCAAACATGGGTTTAACAAGTAGAACTTGTGCTTTTTTCACCCTCCTGTCTCAATTTGGGTAACTGTTCTTTGCTGTCAATGTACTAGCTATGAATAATCATCGACTCCAAGGGATGTGGTTGACGTGTCACGGGTCAGTGAGGAACCTGTTTTATATACTATGCGCAAATTTTTGCTGCATGCGATTGGTTCTCTAAGTGTGCTTGATTTGACTTGCTTCGAATTTTTCTCTACCCGATAATTCGAGCTTTTTGTATATGGTGGCCACTTTACGATCTTTAATGTTGATGCTATGATTGCATGCACTGTTATTTTGTATAAAGAACAAAAATATTGATATTATCAGCTATTTAATGTTTGCTCTCTCTGTTGAATTACTTGAATGCCTTTAATTCCCCTAGATGATTTATGGACTGTCTTGTATCGCTTTTCTGTTTTTAATACTTGCTTAATTAAACCCAGTCTGGTGTCCTTCAAATGAAACTGACGATTGTATTCTAAATGTTTAAATAGTTTTCCGTTAGAAGAATTATCTCTTGGTAGCATAAATGTAGATATTTAAAAACTTTCTTTATACCTGAAACTATTATCCTTTTTAAAGGATGAATTATACACATGTGGTTAGAAAATCATGGAATCTAGATAGTTGACCTTGATGATTTTACACATATGCAGCAATTTCCACAGTTAGATGTATTGACAAAATCTAAAACTAAGCGAAATTCCGAATACTCTGATAATGCTATATGATTAGTAAATTGCTTTATTCCAATAACAGTTACTATATCATTTATTTATTTACAATTGGATATCAATCAAAATTATTGCTTTGAGTACTGATACGATTAGGGTTAATCGTAACAAGTTTAGATTTTTAGTGGAAAGAAAGAAAAGAAATATAGTGTGGACAATGAAATTGATAAGAACAATGAGATAAATGATCTTTTCTGGAGTAGATCGCTCTCCAACTTGAAATATGGGATCGAGTCTATTCCCCAAAGTCCTAGCCGTCACAATGACGATTTATATCAATTCTTCCATAGCCAACACAATTATGGTTATTCCCTTTAAGTACTCTCTTAACAAAAGACTAAACACACTACAACTTAAAAGCATAAAAGATAGTGCATAAAGCAAAGAGACTAAGTCGCTCAATTGGTTGCTCCCACGCTCAGATCCGCGTCCGACCCGTGCCCGCGCACCGTCTGCGGTATACGACCGCATCATTACTCTCACCAAAAATCGAACCTTGTCCTCAAGATTGAAATTTGGAAACTGCGTTGTGATGATGTCCGCCAACTCCCAAGTAGCCTCCTGATCGGGTAGTCTCATCTATCGTACCAACACTTTCCGTCCCTACCCGCAATGCGCCGTACCTGTAGAATATCCTGGGGCTCCATAAGTACCTCCGAATCAGCTGTCAAAGTAGTGACAGAGTGGCTACCGGCGTATGCTTCAATTGCCCGCCGTAACTGAGAGACATGGAAAACGGGATGTAATGCAGATCCTTAGGGCAATGTCAACCTAAAAGCCACGGGCCCAATCTGAAAAGTGCCGTAAAAAAGAGCGGCCAACTTCTCGTTCCGACGCCGTGCTAGTGGTCGCTGACGGTATGGCCTCAGCTTCAGATATACCTGATCTCCCACCGTATAGTCAACCTCCATGCGATGCCGATCCGCCTTTGCCTTCATAATCTGCTGAGCCCTCTTCAGGTGCTTCTTCAGCTCCTCCAAAATTCCATCTCGCTCCTCGAGGTACTGGTCCAACTGTGATACCGGTGTCGTCCAGCTACGGTAGTGGACCAACGCTGGGGATCCATACCGTACAAAACCCAAAATGGCATCGTCTGGGCCGCTGAATGGATAGAAGTGTTGTGCCAGTACTCGGTCCATACCAACCACCTAAAACAACTCCTCGGGCAATCTGACATGAAGCAGCGAAGGTACGTCTCGACGCTCCTGTTGACGACCTCCGTCTGTCCATCCGTCTAGGGATGGTAAGCAGTGCTCCTCTGCAGAATGGCCCCCTAGACCCTGAACAACCCCTCCAGATCTGGCTCATGAAGACCGTGCCATTGTCCGACACTATGGAAGTGGGAAATCCGTGTAGACGAACCACCTCCCGGATAAAGGCAGTAGCAACTGTCATTGCCGTGTAAGGATGTCGCAGCCCGATGAAATGCCCATACTTGCTCAGACGGTCGACCACCACCAAGATCACCGTGTATCCGTCCGACTTGGGCAGCCCGTCAATAAAGTCTATGTTGATCCCCTCTCAAACCTGCTCAAGAAGAGCTAAGGGCTGCAGCAGTCCCGCAGGTGCCATGACAAGGTACTTGTGACGCTGGCAGACGTCACAATTGGCTACCATCTCCGCTATGTCTTCCTTCATCCCCCGCCAGAACAGCTCTCTAGCCATCCTCATATAGGTCTACTGGACGCCAGAATGGCCCCCACCGCGCTTCCATGGAAGAAAAATCAACGGTATGTGTACTGAAGCTCGCGGTATGACTAACCTCCCTCGAAACAACAACCGCAGTCCCTCCAGTGAATAGCCCGGGTGCTCAGCCCCCCGAACCAAATCATCGTGGATCCTAGACAACTCCTCGTCGGCGTCCACCTCCCCCATAAAGGCTCCCACTCCGCCAACAGTGGTACTGACAAGCGGCCAAAGATGTGACCTCATCTTTCCGTGATAGTGCATCTGCAGCCTTGTTCTCCAACCCTGGCCGATAGTGTATCTCAAATTTGTAGTCAACAAGTTTAGATAGACACTTCTGATAATCTGCCGCCACCAGCTTCTGCTCCAGTAAATACTTCAGCGACCTCTGATCCGTGCGCACAATAAAGTGCCATCCCAACAGGTAAGGACGCCATTTCTGAATCGACAAGGCGATCGTCGTCAGCTCCCTCTCATACACGGATTTCTGCCTCGCTCGTGATGACAAAATTTGGCTGAAGTAAGCCACTGGTCACTGATCCTGCATCAGCACCGCTCCGAGCCCTTGTCCCGAGGCATCGGTCTCCACCACAAAGGGCCTGCTAAAGTCGGAAAGGGCCAACACTGGAACAGTCGTCATCGCCCTCTTCAGTGCCTCGAATGCTGCGGTAGCCTCCTCATTCCACTGGTAACCATCCTTCAATTGCTCTGTCAGAGGCCAGGCGATGGTACTATAGCCCTGCACGAACTTGCGGTAGTATCCCGTCAAGCCCAAAAATCCCCACAACGCCCTCAATGTCGACGGCGACGGCCAGTCTAACATGGCCTCGATCTTGACTCTATCAGCTGCTACTCCCTCTGCCGACACTACATGTCCCAAGTACTCCACCCTCTCATGAGCGAACATGCACTTCTTCCTGTTGGCATATAGTTGGTGAGCCTGCAACTCTTGCAGCACCGTCTCCAAATCCCATACGTGCTCCTCCACCGTATGGTTGTACACAAATATGTCGTCGAAGAACACCAAGACAAACTACCGTAGGTATGGCTGAAATATCTTGTTCATCAACGCCTAAAAGATAGCCGGCGCATTCGTCAGCCCAAATGGCATGACGAGGAACTCATAGTGCCCCTCATGAGTCCTAAAGGTAGTCTTCTGCACATCCTCTGCCTTCATCCTGATCTGGTGATATCCCGACTTTAAATCAATCTTCGAAAAGATTGATGCTTCATGTAGCTCATCCAATAATTCATTTATCACAGGTATGGAAAAACGATCCGCCACCGTCTCCTTGTTGAGGGCACGATAGTCTACACAGAACCTCCATCTACAGTCTTTCTTCTTCACCAATAGCACATGACTAGAGAAAGGACTAACACTCGGCTGTATCACTCCTGCCTGTATCATCTTCCTGATCAGCCGCTCAATCTCATCTTTCTGAATATGTGGGTACCTGTAGGGCCGAATGCTGGCTGGGGCCGCCCCCTCACGCATCACAATGGCATGCTCGTGGTCTCTCTGTGGAGGAAGTCTCTGTGGCATCTGAAACACATGCCCATAATTGTCCAATAACTTCCCCACCTCTGGTGGCATCACCCGCTCCTCCGCCACTGCCCCCATCTCCTGATATGTCACAAAAAATGCATCCTCTCCAACTAATACTGCCAGGGCCAAGGATTTAAGGGACGCCGCGCGACAGCACAGGCTGGGATCACCCAACAAAACAACGGTCTTCTCGTCCTCCTGATACTCCATCCTCAGCATATTCCAGTTGAACTCGGTGTCGCCCAAGGTCTGTAACCACCGCATCCCCAACACCAAGTCCACCTTTCCTAGCTCCAGCGGGTAAAAATCTGCCACTATCTGAGTCCCCTGCACTGCCAGTATTACCGCTCTGCAGACCCCCCTGCACTCCTCCCTCTGGCCCGTGCCCAAAATCACCCTAAAAGTGGTCGTCTCACTCATCTCAAGCCACTGCTGCTCCACCACTTTCTTCGAAATGAAGTTGTTGGTTGCTCCACTGTCCACCAGTATCGTCACCTCCTGATTTGCCAACCTGCCCACCAGCTTCATGGTGTGATAGGGAGTAAATCCCACCAGGAGCTAAGCGACACCTCCATGGTGACCAAGTGTGGATGCTGCTCTGCCTCCTCATCCACTTCGTCGAGTACAACCATAGTGTCTCCCTCTTCTTCATCCTCGGCAGTCACCTCCAACTGCATGGCTCGCCCCGCACACCTGTGTCCTGATGCGAATCCCTCGTCGCACTTGAAAGCACAGCCCCTTGGCCCTGTGCTCTCTTATCTCCGCCTCTGTCATTCGGCGAGTCTGCCATCCTGGCATGGCCTCCGTTGCTGGAGTCCCTGCCGTGATCCTGGGTACTGCAGTCGGGGCTGGACTGCGTGCCGTGACTCCGCCCCAAGCTCCCATAGACCTCATCTCCTTAGTCAGCCTGTCTCCACTCTCCTGGCCACCCGCATCATGGCAGCCAACCCCTGAGGGTCCTGTACTCAGCTCAGCTCTCACGGCCGGCTTCAGCCCCTTAAGAAAATTCCCCTCCATCGATTCCGCAGACACCATCCACTCGGCTCGAGAGTGTCTCGAACTACTTGATATAGTCCCGCACGGTCCCATCCTGCCTCAAAGTGTATAACTGCTCAAACAACCCTCCTCATGGGTCTCCTGAAACCTCTCCATGAGGTACTCTATCAGCTCCCTCCACGTTCGTACTGGCCTCTGCTTCTGGGTCCACCTGTCCATCCAAGAGACTCACACTCGAAACTCAATGCTACTACCGTCAGTCTCTCCGTCTCAGTGAAGCCCGTGACATCGAAATACCTCTCTATCTGGTAAATCCACCCATCAGGGTCCTTCCCATCGAATAGTAGTGCCTTCAATTTCCTCATCCTCGTCTCTGTGTTGGCGTCACCTCGTGGTGGCCCTTCCCTGTTGGTTGCCTGACGCCTCTGGTAAGGATGCTCATCCGCTCTCCACTGCCCTTCATCATCACTGGCCCTCTCGTTGGCGAGTACGCCCACATCATTCCACTCGTCAACATGCTCTCGTCGGGGTCCCCCATGTAGCCACCCTCCTTTGCCGCCCCTGAAAGGAGGCGGATCTCCCCCTGTGGGCCCCCGATATGGCCTCCACCCATCGACGCCTCCAAAAGGAGGGGGAAAACCTTCCACGGGCCCCAAGTGGGCCCGCCTATCATCGCCGCCCCCGTCGGGGCCTGCCCGCCTCTTGCGGGCCCCAGGTGGGCCCGCCAACCTCCGCCGACCCCCGCGGGGGGGGGATCTCTTCGTGCAGGCCCTAGATGGGGCCGCCAGTTGTCACCGCCCCCCGACAGGGGCGGAATAGCCCCCGCACCCCTCGATGGGGGCGCGACCCTCCTTCGCCCCTTAGGGGGGCGGATCTGCTCCAGCGGCCCCATGAGGGGGCCGCTGGTCTTTGCCGCCCCCAGCTGGGGATGGTTGCCCTCCGGCGGCCCCAAAAGGGGGCCGCCCGCCCTCGCCGCCCCCTGTTTTGGGCGGCCGACCACCTGCGGCCCCCTGGTAGGGCCGCCCGCCGGTGCCGTGCCCTGCGTCGCCTCCCAGGTGGGGGGGAAGCCCTTCGTCAAACCCTAGGGTTTGTCTTCCGCCGTCGCCGTTGCCAGGGGTTGTCTGCAAGATCAGATCTGAAGATCCAGATGTTTTTGGATCCGGATCTCACTGAAAAAATTGCTGCTGAAGCATCTTTGCTACCTCAGCAAATCCATTTGTCATCTCCCGCTTGTTCCGAGATCCGCTTCATGCTCACTTTCATGGTCGTGTTCATATCCGCCTTCATCTCATCCATCAAATCCATCATCTCCTTCCTCAACCCCGAGATCTCTGCATCGAGCCGCTCCTCCAGAGTTTTTGTCGCAGCCGCTCGTGTGTTCGTCATGGAGTCGAAGGCTCTGATACCAAATTGATACGATTAGGGTTAATCGTAACAACGAGTTCAGATTTTTAGTGGAAAGAAAGAAAAGAAATATAGTGTGGACAATGAAATTGATAAGAACAATGAGATAAATGATCTTTTCTAGAGTAGATCGCTCCCCAACTTGAAATATGGAATCAAGTCTATTCTCCCAAGCCCTAGCCGTCACAATAACGATTTATCTCAATTCTTCCATAGCCAACACAATTAGGGTTATTCACTTTAAGTACTCTCCTAACAAAAGACTAAACACACTACAACCTAAAAGCATAAAAGATAGTGCATAAAGTAAAGAGACTAAGTCGCTCAATTGGTTGCTCCCACGCCCGGATCCGCGGCCTGACCCGTGCCCGCACGCCGTCTGCGGTATACGACCACAACAAGTACCCATCAAGTTCAGATCTTAAAGATAAAAAAAGAAAAATTCCTAAAACCCTAGGAAATTTTTTTAGAAAACCCTTAGCTTTGCTATATCTTCCAATTCTTTACTACCCGCTACCTGTGTCGAACCCAACTCACTTCAAAATCTTCAATACCAACAGCAACATCACCATATCACCATTAGTCTTACCGACCTTCGATTCCAATCAACATTTTACTCTGATGTTTCCTCCTTTGACCTCTCCTTGTTCGGATCTCATCCTAGATACATCACTAATGAAATCTAACTCAAAGATGGCCTTCATCTTCTCAAACACTGTCATCATTGCTAGCATATTCCTCAATGTGCCCTTCACTTGATGTCACACTGTCACTCGGTTAGGGCTTGGATTTGGCCATAACAACCATTTGATCTACTTGTCGAAGCAGTTATGGCAACCACCATCACCTGCATTTTTAGATCTTGTCATCATTGCATTTACTGACATCATCATTAATAGCAACAACCGACCATGATTGACACTATCATCATCAATCTTTTTGCCTTCAACTCCTGCCATAACTGCGAAATTCTAGAATAATGACATCCTTTCACCTTAACCCCACATGCTTTAGTCAATGCAACCAGCAACACCGCTACATTTGCCATTCTCTTCGTCCTTGGGTTGAGACTCTATTGACCTCATCTTTAACCTTTAGCGCTAAGGCCTGAGTTGCACCGTTAACACCACCTTTGAAATTCGAGGGTCTCCTTATCGTGCATTGATTGCCATCGTCGTCCACTATGCCTTTCTCATTTTTATCTTGCGGAGGGTTCAAAATTAGAACCAATCCAAATTAGACCCGACCCGTTTTAGAAAACAAACTTCAAATTTGATTCATATCCAGTTTATCTGTTTTAGCAAGCTTGACCCGACCTCATAACTGAGCTAAGCTGATTTTATTGATTTTGAGTCAGTCTGATTTTAGATCTGTTTGAAACTAGGTTCGAGTTAGATCTATATTTTGTTAATCTACGAGCTGATTTTCAAGACTTTTGTGTTGATTCAATAGGCTGTTACAAGAATTGATGCCACAAAGGCACTTATCATCATCCGATACATTTTTTTCGAGTATAATCTATTTATAATTATTTATTATTTTCAAGAATATCCTTATCATGAAGATTATGAAAATTGAGAATTTTTATTAGGAGTATTTTCTAATTACAGCTTATCAGATAAACAAAGATGTTGGAATACTAGCCATAAGTTGGCCGATAAAGCTCGCTCTTTGTGGTTAGAGTATGATCAATGTTGTACTTATTGGTTAATAATAAAATGCGACCTTCGATAATGGTATATCTCCAGATCAAGTTGCCATTCATTTCAACAACAGTTATTAAATTTAAAGCCTAAGAGAGCCACATATAAACCTGTGAGGAGTGCAATAATATTCATATTGACTTTCATGCTATAATCAAATCATATAAGAGACAACAAGAGCCAGAAATATAGCTTGTCTTCGAACCTGAACTGGTGTCACAGTCTGAGTTAGATCCTATAAAGCTAGAATTATGCGATAAGATTTAGTATCAAAATCAGAGCTATAGCTTCAGCCTGAGCCCTAACTTGAGTCCAAGTCCCAGTTCAAGTTTGAGCCCAAGTCTAAGTTCGAGATCGAGGTTGAGTCTGAGCATTAGCCTGTATACAAGATTAAGTTAAAACCCAAGTTCGAGCCTGAGATCAAGCAATTTGTTGATTTTGAGCCAAAGCATAATGAGTTTGTGATTTTAAATTCTCCTCCATCATTAGTTAGCATATTTTGTGTTCAATTTAGTTATTTTATCTTTACGTTTTAAAGACTCTTCTTAAGGTGTTCGTTTAAGACTTTTGATTTTGCACCACCTCAAAATCCGATGTCGACTTTTTTTTTTAATCATGGAAAAATTTGATACATGATAAAGATGCGTCAATGGCTACAATTGTTTGAGAGCCGAGAAAGATCAAGAATATACCAAAGAGCCAACAAAGAGTAACCTTAATTTTTTTTGTTATTTTAGGCTTATTTGGTTTATTTAATGAGTAGTACATGTTCTGCATATGACTTGATAGGCCTCTAGAGCATTCTATTATTTATTATTGAATTTTCTTTATTTATTTTAGCACGTGTTGTGCCCATAGCATTAAGCTATAAATATGAAATTTTAATTAAAACTTTTGAGTTAGTAGATGAATGAGAATGCGTTAATTATTTTAAGAGCAATCTCACTAGGTTCGTGATGAATCCTATATCTCTTAGAAATCATCCAGCATGCATGTGAGGTGCTCATGAGTAGGGTGTGAGGCTACTAGGACTGAGGTCCGAAAGTTATCATTTGGTTATCTCAAATCTTTCAATCCTTAAGTCCTATTTCATCCCCAAATCTGTAAGAGTCCTAATTCTTCCAAAAATTCCACCATCGTAAAACACTATGTCTAATTTTTACTGCTTGTTTCCCATTCGAAGATTCTTTTGAATCTTTGTAACATGTTAGTGCATTGCTCCAAGAGTTAAAGTCAGACGTTTGAATTTGCAACGAAAATTGAAAGCTTCACGTTTTAATCTGCTTTTAAATTTGAATTGGTTGGAATCGTACTTTGACACAAGTTTTGGATCAACAAGCTTTTATTATTCAATTTTAAGGTCAGATGTGTTCATATCCTTCTTTATGCTAGTTGTGCTCAAGTTAACGAGGTGGTATCCCTCCAAGAGGGGGGTAATTTTTGATGCGTCCTTGCACTCCTTTGGCCTGGATTGGCCCTTAAAAACAAAGAAACCACCGAATAATGTTTTGCCTGTTTGATCTTGGTTTTGCCCGTTTTGTCCCAGTTTTGTTACTTTCTGGGTTGAAACTAACATTTGGTTTTGGTTTTCACTAAGTTTCGGTTGAAACATAGTTGGTATGAGCTAGTTCTGTTGAGTTTTGGACAATACATGCCAAAACCTAAAAATAAATGAAGAAAGATGGGAAATCTAATGTCCTTAATTCTTATTATACACTCCAATTTCTGTTGTTATATGAAATCCATAAATCTAATTCATAGTTCGATGTATTTTTAATGTAACTTTGTGATGCGATCATCACATACGAGAGGAGGTGTAGGAGGCCGAAGGAGTGATTTTTTTATGCGCACCGACTTTTGGAGGGAATTACTTTATGCACAATAAGTTATGGTGTGACTGCTGTACACACCACTCTTTACACTATATAAGTGAGGGCGAGGCTAGGGTTAGGGTATGCAATTGTTAGCCATCATTTTGACACTTTTCCCAGAATTCTCCATTGAGATCTAGAAGAGAGATTTAGGCTTTTCCCTTAGAAAAACTAGGAGAGGGGCCAACTCTCCCAAAATTGGCTATTATCCTTGTTTTCCTATTTTCTATCAATAAAATTCCCCCAATTTCATCTTTTAAACCATAGTCTGCATCAAATTGGTATCAGAGCATCGATCCGATGGCATCAATGAGGTCCTCTACCGCGAAGACTTTAGAAGAAAGGTTAAATGCGGAGATCGTCGTGAGGAGGAAGGAGACGGAGGAGATCAATGCCTTCGTAGAGAAGAAGATTGACGACTACATGAACCAAATGAAGGAGATGATTAAGCAATTGGTGGTGCACGTTACGCCCCAATTTTCAAACTTGAAGGGAGGAGCAACCTCAGATCTGAATCACCAATCAGATCTGAGAGCGAAGGAGGTCCGACGACAAGAGGAAAGACGAAGATGATCCCTAATCATGAGGGGGTGATCTTGGAAGAAGAAGATCTGAATCCTGAGGAGAACGATTGACGGGAGGATCACCCCGAAAGCCTATGAGAGAGCTCTAAGGAGGAACAAGAGACGCGTCGGAGGCGATGAGCACGCGCGACAGATCTGGCGGCCAGACAAGGGACTGGCGATCCCCTGGCAGACCGTCTGGGTGGGGTCGACAGCAGGCGACCCCGGAGGGGGCCGTCGAGGGCGGGCGACCCCGCCTGGGGGCCGCCGATGGCAGGCGGGCCCGCTAAGCCATCCGCAGGCCCCTGGCGGACCGCACCGGCCACGAGGAACCCCCTGCCTACTGCAGGGGGGTGGGAGTGACCGTGGGAGCGCGCATGAGGCACGGGTCCCGGAAAGGAGCTCCGGTAAGCCGTTGGCGAGCTGCTAGGCATGATCTTGAGTACGAGGAGCCCAACCGCTATTATGATAATGAGTATAAGGAGGAAGAGGAGCGAGATTGGAGGAAGGATAGGCGATGGGGCTACAGAGGAGCCAGATTTGGAGATCATCATCCTCAGCAGCACCCGGATCGTTTCGATGGAGGGGATCCACGTGCGGATGACCGCGTACAGAAGCTCAAGATGCCGATATTCGAGAGCAGTGACGCCACAGGTTGGATTTACAAGACAGATAGATATTTTAAGATGGCGCGGCTGACGGAGGTGGAGAAACTGCGGGATGTCGCCCTCTGTTTGGAGGGAGAGGCATTGAATTGGTGGCGATGGAAGGAGCAGCAGAGACCTTTGAGAACATGTGACGGGTTCAAGGAGGTATTGCTACACCGCTTCCGAGAGTCCCAGGGAGGTGGAGCGTTTGAACAACTGCATGCTTTGAAGCAGGTCGGGTCAGTGCGCGATTACATCAAGCAGTATGAGGTGCTTACTAGTAGAGTGTGTGGGATGCCTGCGAAGTCCCTGTAGGGTTTTTTCTTGGACAGGTTGAAGCCTACCATCAAGGCTGAGCTTCGTACCCTTAGACCTCGGGGGCTTGAGGAGCAGATGGAGTTAGCACAGACAGTAGAGGACATGGCTGAGGAACGCCGCGCCAGAGGGGCATTTGGAGGAAACTTTACCCGACCACAAACTGTTTTAGGGGAGCAGCCTTGTGCTGCAGGAGGTACACCGGCGGGCGCGGGAAGGCCGGGAGATGTAAGACCGGGGGCCTTACAAGAGGATCACCGATGCTGAGATGTGAGACAGGAGGGCGAAGGGATTATGCTTTAAATGCGATGAGAAGTTCACCCCGAGGCATATGTGTCGTAACCAGGCCTTACAGGTACACGATGCGTCTCAGAGGAGCTAGAGGAGGAGCGAGCGGAGGGGACAGTGGCGGAGCACGAGGAGGACATCGAGCCACTATTCCTGAAGGCAGCGAAGGTTTCACTCAGTTTCATAGCGGGTCATACACGGGTCCACACTATGAAGCTGGCCGGTAGAGTTTGTGATATGGATGTGGTGATCTTGATAGACAGTGGGGCCACCCATAACTTCGTATCTCCTAGGGTGATTGAGAGAAGGGATCCAGCTCGCCGAGACAGAGGGTTTCGAAGTCATGTTGGGGACCGGCAAGATGAAACAGAGTAGAGGCATCTGTCGAGACTTGACGGTGTCCATACAGGGGGGTTTGATCACGAGGGATTTCTTGCCTTTGACTTTGGGCAACGTCGACATGATTCTGGGGATGCAGTGGCTGCAATCCCCAGGGGAGACAAAGTTCAACTGGAAGTTATTGCGGATGGAGTTCCAAGTTGGCAGGAGGAAGGTAGTACTGATGGGTGACCCAAGCTTATATTGTTCGTTAGTGTCTTATAAGACCATGACGAAGACACTACAGATGGAGGGGGGTGGATTCCTGATAGAGTAGCATGGTTGGTTACCGAGGAGACAGAGGGCACGACGGAGGTGCCACTGGAGGTGGAGCAGCTGCTGCAAGGATTCAAAGGGGTGTTTCAGCCACCTAGCGGCCTCCCACCGCCAAGGGATCACGAGCACGCTATCACGCTTAAGGAGGGTGTGTCTCCCATTAGTGTGCGCCCTTACCGATACACACAGGTGCAAAAAGATGAGATCGAGCGGCTGGTACAGGAGATGCTGCAGGCGGGGATCATACGGCCTAGTGCGAGTCTTTTTTCTAGCCCAGTGCTACTGGTGAAGAAAAAGGACGACTGTTGGAGATTCTGTGTCGATTACCGAGCACTGAATAAGGAAACTGTGCCGGACAAGTTTCCTATTCCAGTGATCGACGAGCTGTTGGATGAGTTGCATGGCGCGACAGTGTTTTTCAAGATCGATCTGGAGTTCGGGGTATCACCAGATTCACATGAAGGCGGAGGATGTGCAGAGGACGGCCTTCAGGACTCACAAAGGCCACTACGAGTTCCTCGTCATGCCGTTCGGGCTGACGAATGCCGCGGCTACTTTCCAGTCATTGATGAATATGGTCTTCAGGCCCGATCTGCGGAGGTTCGTCATGGTTTTCTTTGATGATATTCTAGTCTACAGTGACTCGCTGCAGGATCATTTAGCCACTTGGAGATAGTCATGCGGGAGTTGCAGGACCACCAATTACAGACTAACCAGAAGAAGTGCATGTTCGGACATGCGCATGTGGAGTACTTGAGGCACATTGTCTTTACGGAGGGAGTTGCAGCAGATTGGTCGAAGCTTGCTGCTATATTGGACTGGCCTCAGCTAAGGACGCTACGAGCTTTATGGGGATCCTTGAGCTCACAGGCTACTACCGAAGGTTCGTAAAGGGGTACAACACCCTGGCATGGCCCCTTACCGAACAACTGAAGAAGGACAATTTCCACTGGGGTAAGAGACTACGAGGGCATTCCAGGCCCTCAAACAGGCTATGACGATCATACTAGTATTAGCACTTCCTGATTTCGAGATGCAGTTCGTTGTGGAGTCAGATGCATCGGGATTTGGGTTGGGGGCCGTGCTGATGCAGGATCAGAGACCGATCGCTTACTTCAGTCAGGTGTTGTCTGTCAGGGCCATGCTGAAATCCATCTACGAGAGGGAGTTGATGGCCATAGTGCTGTCGGTGCAGAAGTGGCAACCTTACCTTTTGGGGAGGGAGTTCGCGGTGCGGACCGACCAGAGGAGTCTGAAGTACCTCCTAGAGCAGTGCATGGTGGCTGAGGAGCACCAGAGATGGGTGTCCAAGCTGAGCGGGTACAAGTTTGAGATCCACTATAAGCCCAGTTTGGACAACAAGGCGGCAGATGCGCTTTCACATCGGGATGAGGGGGTGCAGGTGGTAGCCCCGTCTATTCCAGTGATACTTGGGAGTGAGCCGTTATTAGCGGAGATTGAGGCGAATGAGGTGTTGCGGCAGATCAGGGAGGCGATTACTCAGGGATCAGGGGACTTCCCGGGTTACTCGATGGAGGGGATGATGCTTTTATATAGAGGGAGGTTGGTGATTCCCCGTACGTTTGTACACATTTCCATTCTTTTTCAGGAGTTCCACAGTAGTGCAGTGGAGGACACTCAGGGGTATATCAGACGTACCAGCGGATGGCTAGAGAGCTCTACTGGCCTGATATAAGGAAGGATGTCGCGCAGTTAGTTTCATAGTGTGACACGTGCCAGCGTCACAAGTATCAGGCGACATCACCGGTATGACTTCTACAGCCCTTGGACTTGCATGAGAGGGTTTGGGAGGACATTTCGATGGACTTTGTGAAGGGGTTATCACGATCAGAGTGGTACACTACCATATTTGTTGTGGTTGACCGCCTCAGCAAGTATAACCACTTCATTCTACTTTGCCATCCATTCACAACAGCATCAGTGGCAGCCGTGTTCTTGAGGGAGGTTGTACGGCTACACGGCTATCCCCGTTCCATTGTGTCTGACAGAGATAAGGTGTTCTTGAGCACCTTCTGGAGGGAGATGTTTCGGATGTAGGATACAGCACTTAGGCGAAGCACATCATACCACCCACAGACGGACGGATAGACCGAGATAGTCAATCGGAGTATGGAGACATACCTCTGCTGCTTCGCTTTGGAGACGCCCAAGAAGTGGGCTGGTTGGCTGATGTAGGCAGAGTATGGGTACAACACCTCGTATCACTCGGCAACGAAGATGATATCCTTCCAGATTGTTTATGGCAGAGACCCGCCCCATTTGGTACACTACAGTAGAGGATTTACCCCAGTGTCGGGATTAGAGCAGCAGTTGGAGAAGCGGGATCGGGTCCTGGAGGAGTTTATGCGCCACTTGTTGCGAGCTCAGCAGATCATGAAGGGGAAGGCAGATACACATCACATGGATGTGGAGTTTGCAGTAGGCGAGCGGGTGTACTTGAAGCTCCGACCATACAGACATTGTTCGATGGCTCAGCGACGTAACGAGAAGTTGGCAGTGAGGTACTATGGGCCTTATGAGATTGAGGCCAGGGTCGACAAGGTGGCCTACAGACTGAGGCTGCCCCCATCTTCCTGCATCCACCCAGTTTTCTATGTCTCACAGTTACGCCAGGCGATTGGCGATCATACGACGTCAGCTACACTTCCACCGACCCTGACAGATGACATGGAGGTCTTGCTAGAGCCCGAGGAGGTTATAGGCGTACGGGCTGGAACTACGGGGACGAAGGAAGTGTTGATCTGTGGGACGGGACTTCCAGAGTGCGAGGCAATGTGGGAGCCCTTTGATCAGATAATGCAACAGTTTCCGGCCTTCCACCTTAAGGACAAGGTGAAACTCCTGGAGGGGGAGTAATGATGCGATCATCACATACGAGAGGAGGCGTATGAGGCCGAATGAGTGATTTTTTATGCGCACCGATTGAAGGGAATTACTTTATGCACACTAAGTTATGGTGTGACTGATGTACATACCACATTTTACATTATATAAGTGAGGGCGAGGCTAGGGGTTGGGTATGCAATTGTTAGCCGTTATTTTGACACTTTTCCTAGAATTCTCCATTGAGATCTAGAAGAGAGCTTTAGTCTTTTCCCTTAGCAAAAGCTAGGAGAGGGGCCAACTCTCCCAAAATTGGCTATTATACTTGTTTTCCTATTTTCCATCAATAAAATCCCCTCAATTTCATCTTTTAAAACATAGTCTGCACCACTTTGATTGTGGTCTTAATTGAATTCTGAATTGCTGACTTTCATATTAGTTCTAATTAGTATTTGGGTTAATTAATTGTCTCTTGATTGGCCTTCACTTAGAATATATGTGATGCGATCATCACGTACAGGAGGAGGCGCGGGCGTGCGACTTGATCGGGGGCAAATTCGTAAATTCTGAACATTTGGGGCTTTTTTGTAAATTCTGTAATTTCTATATTTTCCTTTTGGTATAATTAGGGCCGGCTAAGGAGGGGAGGCCATGCTTGATTATTGAGAGGAAATTTGCACTAGGCGTCCACGAACCCTAATTTGGGAGATATATGCTTTCGTCTCGAAGATAAAGCTCGGAGAACGGCATCCTCTCCTAAAGAGGTCCACTATCTTCTTTATTTCCATTGCTATTGAATAAAAATCCCATCTTCGTTCCCTTTTCCACGTTAAAAATCACTTTTATTATCAAAACTCTAATAGATCGCATCAAGCATCAAATTGGTATCAGAGCGGTATAATCCACATGGCGACCATGAGATCAAAGGAGAAATATGAGGCTTGGGAAGAAAAATTCGATGGCGAGATCAAGGAGTTGAAGAAAAGCATGGACGAACAGAGATCTGAGACGAATCAGCCGATCCAATGGGTCCTTGAAGCCCTCAATTAGACGAACCAGCAGATGACACATCAATTCTAGCAGACGAGCCAACAAATCATGGCATTGATGAAGGCGGTGAGGTTAGATCTCGTTGACAACCCGGATCTAGGGTAAAAGGAGCAATTTTTAGCGAATGGAAAGGAAAAGATCGAGTCTTGACGCACATGTCTCCTATCCGATACCGATCTGGTGTCAGATGAGGACTACATCAATAAAGGGCGACGACATGCCACCGCGAGGAACGTGACCCCACAGCCATCGGGGAGGAGCACCGGAGGCCGACGAGGCTCCCTGGTGGCTCACCAGGAGCCTCACAGCCCCCTGGCGGCCCGCCCTCAGTCAGGGCATCACTGCGTCACTGGCACAAGGCGAACCCGCCAGGGCCCGGCCGAGCCCTGGCTGGGCCGCCAGGGCCACCACAACCCCTTGGCGGTCCACCCGGGCTTCGGCCAGCAGCAGGCAGGCCGCCAGGGGATTCCTGAGCCCTTGGCGGCCCCAGGGAGAGGCAGTGTGTTGGTACGACCTCGCCGAGGCTTTGACGAGGGTTTGTAGGAGCTCCAAGAGGAATACAATGCTGATTTTTACATGAAAAGACCACAACGACTCGACTTGGAGTACGAAGACAATGGCCGGTACCATAATGATGTACCTGAGGATTTGGAAGATGGAGGAGGGTTCGACTGGGGATAGGCCGACTGGAAGAATGACGAGAGGGATGACAGGGCCCGAGCCAGAGACTATTATGCCCCACATGAACCGCAACAGCCACGATACTACTACCGTTATCGGGGGCGAGGAGCACATGGAGATTTTATTCCTGACAACAGGGTTAGGAAGTTGAAGATGTCGATCTTTGAGGGGATGACCCGGATGGGTAGATATACAGGATAGAGCGGTATTACTAGGTATCACATATTTATGAGGCATAGAGGCTAAATGCCGTGGGGGGTGTGTTTAGAAGGGGATGCTTTATCCTAGTACAAATGGAGACAACATCAGCGACTGTTTCGTTTGTGGAAGTAGTTCAAGGACTGCCTCCTAGACCGGTTTCAGGAGACCCAGTGGGGGACATGTACGAGCGGCTCAATGCGCTAAGGCAGGAAGGGACGGTCAGTGACTACATTAAAAAGTTTGAGATGCTGGCAGACCGTGTTCGTGCAGTTTCAGGAGAGTCCTTGGAGGGGTGTTTCATGAAAGGACTCAAACTCAGTATACGGACGGAGTTATGCTTACATAGATCCAGATGACTATTAGACAGTATGTGACTGGCCAGGATGGTTGAGGACATGCTGGCAGAGGAGCGGCGTGCCAGGGTAGCATGGGGAGGACCTTCTTTTCGCATTAAGGCACTTGCATGGGGGCAGAAGGCACTTACAGGAGGAGAACCCAATAAGGAGAGAGGCGGTGAGGTGCGGCTAGGGGACAATTTAAGGGAATAACGGAGGTTGAGATGATGGATAAGCGTACCAAGGGCCTTTGTTTCAAGTGCGCCGAGAAGTTTTCACCGGGGCACTGGGGCACCGGGGCACCGGTGCGGTGATCATACAATACAACTGCTGATAGTGAATGATGAGGAGGAAGAGGCCGTGGTGGAGATTGAGGCAGGTGAGGAGGACCAGGAGCATCTACATTTAGACATAACGGAGGTATCGCTCAACTCAGCAGTGGGTTTCACGCCGAACCATACCATTAAGTTGGCAAGGGGAATAGCAGATGACATCACAATTTTGGTGGATAGTGGGACTACCCACAATTTCATGTCTCATAAGGTGGTAGAGCAGCATGTGCTACAGCTCAGTGACACAGGCTGCTTTGGAGTTGTGCTTGGGATGGGCCATGTAGAGCTGGATAGATGAGTGTGCCTTGGACTTATATTGTCCATACATGGGATGCAGATTGTGGTTGGCGTCTGTTAGATCCGCGCACGGCTAAAGAGGGGAGGAAATTACTTTGCGTACAACAAGTCATGGAGAAATTACTTTGCGCACAACAAGTCATGGTATCAGAGCTAGCCCCATGCCTACGACCCACCTGACGGAAGGGGCGACCTGGGGAAGGTGCGACCTAAGAGGGGGCGACCTAGCAAGGGCTAGAGTAGGCCACTTAGAGTGGGCACCCCAGAGTGGGCCGCCGTGGACGGCGGTTGTCGGAAGCGTGGTGGTATGTGAAGAGCCTATAGTCCCACATCGGAAAAAAGAAAGAAAAATAATTAGCTTAAGTATGAAGGGGCCTCTCCACCTAATACCAATTGGTTTTGGGTTGGATGCTCAATAATACTTAACAAATGGGGTGTGAGCCCAGTGTTATGTGCCTAGTATGGGCTGGGACCTTAGCAAGGCTATTGTTAGAGGCCTAGTATGGGCTGGATCTCTAGCAAATGGGCTAGTTAGAGGCCTTATATGGTACGTGCCTCTTACAACAAAGTAATTTCTCCATGACTTGTTGTGCGCAAAGTAATTTCCTCCCCTCTTTAGCCGCGCACGGATCTAACAAAATGCTGAGAGTTCATTTGTCTTGATTTAAACCCCATTTAACCCACATGTTTGTGTTATGTACTTGGGCATTACATATGCAAAGAACTAGAATCGGTGATATATTAGGTGTTATGTTATATTTTTTACATGCTAGAACCAAAACCAAAACTCAAAGTGAAGCTTGTGAAACTAATGACACTTGTCGAAACCACTTGCTCTAATCCAAGGAAGGGTCCAAAACTGAAACCGTGACGGAAACTGAAATCGAGTTCTCAAACACTTGCTCTATGATGATGACATAGAATGTCATGATGATTGATGCGAGCTTCATAGCACAACTGGCAGGTGCCTGTTGTGAATCTTGAAACCTTTTGGTTATAGTCATGCCGAATGTTAAGTAAACATGCTCTCCAAACACATACTAAGTGGACATAAGGGTACATGGACAAAGAAATATGGATATTAGTAATGGTGTAGAGTACTAATATTCACAATGTGAATGTTTTTTCTTGGACGTTCAGAAATATCATTGCTGGGTTGAAAAGATATAGATGATTTGAGAAAGTGCTGCAATAGATACCTGATGCAAAGGTTGTATGTCCTTCATTCTCTTCCTGATCCATAAAGCTTTTTAATGTATGACATCAAACTTGCATACATGTAAAAGGCACTAAAAACTCAAAACTTATAAGGCACTAAAACTCAAACCTTCTTGGCTTGCTTTATGACTGGCACCTGTCTGAGAGAGAATGCCTTAGGAAGCTTCCAATCATGCTTATGTTTCAACAACAACAACAACAACAACAACAATAATAATAATAATTCTTCTTGTTATTATTTTCACTGTTTATTGTTATTGTTATTATTTTTTATTTTGGGTGGGGGAGGGGAATTGGACTGTCCGAATAAAATGGGAGCCCATTAGGTAAACAGTCAAAATCACCGCAAAATGTTCTTATTCTTTAATTTTTTGTTACTTCAGATTAGTAATGTTCAAATGAATGGTCAAATAAATTGTAGATAACAGAACTTGAATTTACTACTGCTGCTACATAATTTGATGAAAGTTCATGCCCTAGATTACAATGTCTGATTTAATTCATGCAGATAATCAAGCACTTCCTAGTGAGTTACTGCGTGTGATCATAGTTGGCATGTATATAACTATATATAACTCATCAATCAGAGGTTTCCCTTTGTTCATTCCCATGTGAAATTAACAATAGATTCTCAACACTGTTGGAGGTAAGTAAACCCCACAATTTGATGATGCCACCTTCTTATCGAGTGAAACTGAGTCTCTTAAAGTTTGATCCACTTAAAAAGGGCACTAGTTTATTCAAACGGCTTCATCGTGAGATTTTGATTCTATGTTATGCCATGTGCTGTTTCTTTGGTTATTATTGTGGTGTGACTTTACTTCTAAGTAATGCAGTGATGCTATCTTAATTCACTCCTGGACTTACCTGTTCACGACATTAGATTTGCTCTAAACAGAAAACTTCATCATCATAGGAATTTCTGTTATTGCCATCTTCGAGAGTTGCTGTTAATGAAGGGAACTTTGGTTGCCGCTGCTCGCTTTGCATCGTTGCGTGAGGAGAGAGGGAAGGGAGGAGGAATCAGATGTTGTGAGGGAGAACCAGCCGGAGTAGCTGCCCCTTGCGGTGGATGCATATGACCGTTACCATCTGACGATGGTGGGCGCCACAGACTATGCCGTTGCCGGCAGCAAAGAGGCCACGTGCTTTGCTGCTTGCCCGAGCAGGTGCCACAACAGCTTTTGTTAGGGTCGACGGCAATGGGCTTGACTCTTGTTGATGTTTTTTGGCATGAGAGAGAGAGAGAGAGAGAGAGAGAGAGAGAGAGAGAGAGAGAGAGAGGACAACTGAATTATGAGCTGTTTTGTTAGAAATATAAGGGGGATTTTGATAAAAATGAGGGCTTTTTTTCAAAGTCACCCGCTTATGTGCTCTTTGAGTCATCCTCTTGCCATAGCTGACTCGTTAGATTTTATCTAAGTAGTCACCTTAGGAACAATTTACGTTATACATACACATATTTATATTTGCCCATGTGCCTGAGTGGTCAGCTAAGTGGCCTATTTGCCTTCCATCGTGGAAAATCATGGGTTCGAGGATCTCCATTAGTGATCTTGCTGGGGGTTGAGAAGCTTATCTTTCTATATACATGCATGTATAGTTTGACTAGAATCCACTCAAGATGATCAAAGATACCAATCCTATTACTCTAAAATTTAAATTTGGCAACTTAAATTGAAAATTTGTTCGTTATGATCAAACACAATAACATATTTTTAAAACAAAAATTCAAATAATTCCGACATGTTTTATCCATGCAAAAAGTGAGAATAAAATCAACATTTTAGAATTGTTATAAATCTGACTACTTTGTAGCCCTTAATACATGGGTAAAACATTCTAAAATTATTTTGTTTTTTGTTTTTAGCTAGTTAAAAATGAGTTATTTTACATTTAACGAAATGAATTTCTGATTTGAGTTGCCTATTTTCAAATTTGAGATGATAGGACTGGTATCTTTGATCCTCTTGTGTGGATTCTAGTCCAACTCTCTTTCTTTCTCACTCTCGTGTGTGTGTACATGAAAAAGGTGTCATAGGAGAGACTTGTCTCCTGTGACAATCAAAAAATTTCATTCACATTTCTTGACGAGCAGCACCATTCAAGCTGATCTTCATTTTTTAAATCCCAAAACACGAAAGATCGGGTGAACCTCTGACATTTTGCTGCTTGATCTAATGGTGAAAAATTTTCTATTACTATGAACGGTTTAAAACTTTCAACAATCTGATGCATATGCATATGTAAACAATATGAAAACTGGATGATTTTTAATCTATCTATGTTTAAAGACGTGCAAATCAACTTGAACGATATTGATCTGCCAAAAAAATATATATAGACTGGACGTTTCGACCGTCGGAAGAATTCTTCCATGTGACACTTTTTCCTCCATATCTTTCTCTCTTCATGTGTTTGTAGAATAATATACACCTAGTATGATCAAACACCTATCGAACCATTTAAAGAAATTTAAGTACCAAAGTTAAATATATATGTTTTGATGGATGTGATCTAACATATATTACCTAATGGCAATAGTAATTTAGATGTGTTTTATTCATGGAAAGAGTGGCGACAAAATCAATGTTGAAGAACGATTGTAAGCCAAATTTTCCCACTTCATATGTGTATGAAAATGCACAAATTAGTTGAAATAGTTTGTAAGTAGTTTAAATGTGTTAGTAACACATCCAATAGAATTGATTTTTATTTGAATGGCTACTTTTGTTAAATTTGGGATGGTAGGATCATCATGTTTGATCCTTCAGAGTGTAACAAAATTTAACTATTATATAATGTCACAAATGCCCAAAATATGGAAAAAAGTGTAATAAAATTTCAAACAAGAAATTTGATGTCAATTATGACTATGAGCAATGCATACATTTTACTGAATAAACTTAATTCATAAGTCCTATACAACATTAAACGTTCAATATAGTATAAAACTATGAACCGATGTGAACAAGTAATTATGGAAAAAAGTTAGAGAACTTACCACTTTGCATTAGCATTCCATTTCCACTACATGCACAAGTTAGGGAAATTGTAAAATAGGATAAAGATATCAACTATTAATGAACTATCAACCAATGCACCAAACTTTAGAAAACAACAAGAGATTCACAAAACCCTCAACTTGAATTACTGAACAACTTAATGGAGAAAACAGTAAGCACATAATCATTACTCAGTAATTCATCTTCAATCATCAATCATCTACTACTTAGCATTTGTGATCCACTACATAAATACAAGCTTATCTTTTAAATTATCATTTTTATCATCAAGAAACCGACTAGTAGTTACTTTGTAACTTCACTGCACACAAGTTGTTAGTCTTACATTGAAATCCAAAACATTAAGACACCACAAGTTTGCCATCTTCATAGCTGACATTTTCATCATCTAACTCCGATTGAGAAGGAGCCTCATGGTTATTGACAATCCTCATTCGAACCCTCTCAACTTGGATCTTCATAAACCTCATCCACTATAGTACTAAAGGAGCTCTCTTGTGTTTTGATTACATTTGCAACATTTCTTTTGGGTTTTCCTTACTTCTATTTGGGTTTTTACTGGCCAGAGTAGGAGCCTTGAGGTTGTCAAGGACCAGTTGTAAGAACTAGGGCCCACCTTCACATATTCTTTAATATGCAACACCTTATATTTTGCCAACAATGCAAGGTTCCTTATATTTCATAGTTGCACATGGAGATCTCAATGCATATGTAAATAGCCTTTGTAATGAGTATCCATATTTATATAATCTAAAAATTAAAACTTGAATGATATGATATCTTTAAGGACAAATAATGAACGCCTGAGATCACAAGCGAAAAGGATGCCAAAGTAGATGGGAGATCGATCTCGATGTCAGATCCTCGTTAGTGAGTCTTATGTTGATTTTTTGACAGCGAACATACGAACAAAATGTTTAAATGTGAGTCAAGTTTAATCTAATAACTTGATCATGAAAATCAAGGACGGGTAAAATATTAAATACATATGCCAAGGCATGTACACTGCCTATATCTATATGGAATTTGTACAAGCATAGCTTAGTCCTCGAAAAAACATTGTGCTTTGGCATCCTATCACCCCTTGTCTACCCTATGCACTTAACTTGTATTGACTTACTGGCATTTGAGCAGTAAGATAACCAGGTGTCATGCCTTAGTGTTTGCACACGTGGTCAACATTTCTCATTTACATCTCCCTCTAACCATGATTTTGTTAGATTGTTCTCATTGCTGACGAGTTCAACTAGAAACTGAGATGCACATGAATGTGGTTGTAAGAGCAACCTTACCTATTTTTGTGAACATGAATCCACTGAATGCATCATTCCCTGGGAATGACTGGTTGACATTGGAGATAATACGAGACCTTAAGACGTATAACCGAATGAGATTGATATTGGGCTTCTTTTCGTTATTGAAATACCACAGTCTGATCACTTCCAGTTTTCCCCCATTTTGTTAGGACTATTATCATTATTTTTAGGAGGAAATAGCGGAACTCAAAGTGAATGTATTCTGTCTCTTTTCATTTGTTGTTTGCTTTGTTTTCATTTGCCATTTGCAAATTTTTGGTTTGAATGGAGCATTATACAAATATGACATGGGAACATATGAAAAATCATCTATTTTGGGTTGTATTTGTAGTTTATATATAAAAGAGGATAATATTAGGTTGAGCTACTCTTTCGTGAACATTGAAATAAATGCTAGTTTTAGTTGTTTTGATGGAAGATATCTATTTATTCCATACAAACATTAGTGGAACGAGCTTTTATTTATATCATTAGATGGAAGGGGGAATGCCTTTGCAGTATCTCCAGTTGGTGTGTTCGGGCCCGCGTGGGTGGTCACCCAGGTGTATGCAACTAGACAAAATTTTCCCCTTGTCTTTATTATAGGTCATCATGATAATGCAGCCTATCAAATTGTATTGCTGCTGGACTAGTCATAAAACACATACATATTTCCTTTTTCTTGAACTCCTTTTCTTGGTAAATTACGTCACTGAAAACAACATTTCTTGCTTGCTTTTACTGCAACAGTATAGTGAACCTTTGTCCTAAATTTAATATCCTGGTTTCTTTAGCCTTATAGATTATCAATCCATTACTCAAAAACTTTTAAATTCCCATTTAGAGCTGGATATCTGAAATTTCTGCTTGTTCGTTCCCTTCTTTCATCACAAACTTTAACTTGTCTGAAGTGTTAATTGAATGGTGCTAATAAGGGGCGAACCACATGGTGGTGAGCATGGACTGGTGTCCACACACAGATTGCACAGAAATTGAATGCTTGTATGGTACTTTAGCATTTTTACATATGTATATTAAATAGTTTGCCAATGAAATTTTTTTCTGGAGCTCTAGTTCTAGCGGTAAGGCTGCACTATATGACATTCAAGGTCTTGGGTTCAAGTCTTAGCTATTCATTTCTTTATTCTTTTTTCCTTGTTTATCTAACACATCCGAACCAAACTAAAATATTCAAATTATAATTCCTATTCAATTTTGTTTTTAAACTCAAAATGAATGTGCAAATAATTATGTAGATATAATTCATAACATATTGGGACAATTTAAAGTTCGTGAAAGATAACAAATATAAATCATATTTTACTCAAAAACCAGTCTAAGTAAAGACCAAATATTAATGACATTATTTTACAAAATTGTAGTTCATTCGTACATCTCATTTGAATTTTCTTTTCATCATCCGCTAATGGCACTAATTTTTCATTTATCTATTCACATCTTTGTTTGGATCAAACTTCATATTCCTTGTTCCCATGTATTTTTTCGCTCTCTCTCATATTGATTCTACTGCAGTAAAATGGATATAAGTCAGCTGAACTGAAAGGATGTCCAACTTGGTCAAAGACAATTGGCATTAGACTTGAAAGAGATGTGGGAGATTCTCCTATGTAATGAACATGTAATGAACACATTACAATATTTAAGGCACATTTAATGCCATTCATGGCCTTCCTTGTTACATTTGGATGACGATGAAGTGTCCAAGGCAGTTAAAGGCTGGTCCTTTGATACGACTTGGGGGTGTGGCAGCAAATCAGTGGCGGAGCGAATCAGTGGTAGTTCTGTAATATCTGAGCACCGGGGGGGGGACTATAAGTTTTGGGGTTCTGGGGGAAGATCTGTAATTTTAAGGGAAAATTAGTTTATAAATGTATTGGGGGCTGGGTGATTAGGGTTATACTGAATTTGTGGGAAAGAATATATTAGAACCTTAGTTAGTGGGAGAGTTCGTTCATCCTCTCGATTTGGTGGCTTGAGAAACGGTCATCCTCTCGAAATATGCCAATTATCATGTATCCTTTTGTACTTTCAATAAAAACCATAATTTTGTCTCTTCTTGCAAGTCCTATTAAATTTGTATCAGAGTATAAATCCTGAAGACAATACGAAAAGTGAAATCTTTGGAGGAGAAACTCGATAGCGAAGTGGATGGTTTGAAAAAAATTAAGAGAGGAATTGAGAGCATCAATGAAATTTGCGCTGAAGGCATCGATGTAAATCATAATGCAACAAATATCCAAGTTGAAGAGCCACCTTCCACCTGAAAAAGAGCATATAAAGCTAGATCTGAACAATGACGAAGTCAACAACTCAGATATAAGGCAAAAGGCGACACCTTTATACAAGGGCAATGGACAAATAATCTCTTTTGGAAGATCCATCCGAAGGGGGTGTTCGGTGTCAGATCTGATCAATCACGATGACTACAATGCATATTTAGGGCAAAAGGGGCCTTTTTTGAACACACGAAGTTGAAAAGTCATTAACTTCGAGGATGATCTGCATCTGGACGGTGAAGATTAATGTGTGAAAGGCAGAAACCCCACCAAAGTCCATGGGGGTGTGGTTTTGGGCGAAGGAGGCATATGACGACCTGGGACAGGCCGTTCGGGGGCCGTGGGCCCATTGGCAGGGCCTAAGGGCCCGTCGTGACCCGACAACAGGCCTCGGGGACCGACAGATACATGTAAAACTTTGACGATGATCGTGACTACTACCAGGGCTATGATGATGTTGTGGAGACTTAGATTGGCTTGACGATGGACGGTGGGACACATTGCATCAGAAGGAGTCCAGCATGGAGAGTTTGGAGATCCCACAGCTATGCTGCAGAACGTCTATAGCAGTTCTCCATTGTGTATCCCAGTTTGAGAGCAAAACATTAAACTTGTGGCATTGATAGTAGGGTCCACAAACTGAAGATGCCAATTTTAAGGGAGATGATCCTTATGACTGGGTTTACTGTGCGGAGAGATATTTCACGATGAACCGCTTGACGAAAGAGGAGAAATTGATGGATACATGCATATTTTTTTAAGGGAGAGGAGTTGTCCTAGTACCAGTGGAGGGAGCAGAGGCAGCCTATGCGCTCATGGGAGGAGTTCAAGGACTGCCTATTTGACTGATTTCGCAACATTCAGGGATGAGATTTACATGAGCGGCTCCTTTGTACTCAAGCAAAAAGGCACCGTTAGAGAATACTGAAAGAAGTTCGATAGGCTTTCGGGCCGAGTGAGGGGGATGTCTTAGGCGGTGTTGGAGAAGAATTTTATGAAGGGGATTAAAGCCAACATCAGAGCAGTGTTTCGTATACTAAGACCGAGGGGGCTTGAAGAGGTGCTGTAGCTGGCCCAAATGGTGGAGGACAAGAACACTGCAGAGCTGGCTGCCAAGAGAGCGATGAGCAGGGCCACATCTTGCACTCATACTACAATGAGATACAGAAGTTCAGTCGGGAGGGGTTTAGACGCGCTAGGAGAAGAACATTGAGCTTCAACTCGACAGCAGGTTCAAGCATCTCACAGAGGCGGAGATCCAGAATAAACGTAAATATGTGTTATACTTCCGATGTGAAGAGAAGTTCGTGTCAGGACATCATTGTTGAATTTTGGTTTCCCCAATGTGGTTTTGATGATAAACAAATATAATCAATTGTGACTAATTTCCATATTTTGTAGTTAATGAAAGTATCGTCAATATAGACAAAGTCATATCAAATGAAGATGATGACTCGGATCATTGATGCAAGGACATCAATCAATGAAGTATGGAAATCAAGAAGTAAACACAAGGAAATCAAAGCGTTGGACTCAACAAACTCAAATGAAAGTCTTCAAGGAATTCAATAGGAAGTGAAGAGGATAAACATGTATATCTTTTTTTCTTTACTCCTTAGTTGAATTAGCATGTTAAGCCCTGAATAGACTTGATAGAATATCACTCATTACACTCACAACACTCTAGATTATATATCATTGAGTGTCATAGGGTTAAAACTTGCATAAAGCTTGAAGTAGAGTTTTTTAGCCTAGCCAGCAGGTTCAAGCATCTCACAGAGGTTCCAGTCGGGAGGGGTTTAGACGCGCTAGGAGAAGAACATTGAGCTTCAACTCGACAGCAGGTTCAAGCATCTCACAGAGGCGGAGATCCAGAATAAACGTAAATATGTGTTATACTTCCGATGTGAAGAGAAGTTCGTGTCAGGACATCATTGTTGAATTTTGGTTTCCCCAATGTGGTTTTGATGATAAACAAATAAAATCAATTGTGACTAATTTCCATATTTTGTAGTTAATGAAAGTATCGTCAATATAGACAAAGTCATATCAAATGAAGATGATGACTCGGATCATTGATGCAAGGACATCAATCAATGAAGCATGGAAATCAAGAAGTAAACGCAAGGAAATCAAAGCGTTGGACTCAACAAACTCAAATGAAAGTCTTCAAGGAATTCAATAGGAAGTGAAGAGGATAAACATGTATATCTTTTTTTCTTTACTCCTTAGTTGAATTAGCATGTTAAGCCCTGAATAGACTTGATAGAATATCTCTCATTACACTCACAACACTCTAGATTATATATCATTGAGTGTCATATGGTTAAAACTTGTATAAAGCTTGAAGTAGAGTTTTTAGCCTAGCCAGGCGCCTGGTAGTTGATCTCCAGATGCCTGGTGCTCATGCATATTCAGTTCTCCAAAACCCTACCTAGTACAGACGCCTGAAGTTCTCGTTCCAGACGTCTGCACAATGTGTCAGGCGCCTGGATGAAGAACTCCAGACGTCTGATTAATTCTAGCCGAACTTCCAGTATCTCGGCCTCTGCTGACTGACAGAAATCAGACATCTGATGTTATGTTTCCACATGTCTTCACTTTGTATTAGACGCTTGGATGATATACATCAGACGTTTGGTTAATTACGAGCAAAATTTCCAGTATTTTAAACTCTGCAGTCGCGTCTTGATTAAGGCATCTGAAGCTGTGTTTTCAGATGTTTATATAGTCGACCAGACATCTGGATGATGAACATCAGACGTCTGGATATTCGGACCAATATATTTCAAGTAACTCAGTCTCACACTGTGTGTGTGGTCAGACGTCTGATGCCTCTGAGCCAGACGACTGTACAATGGACCAGTGGACCAGACGTCTGGGAAGTCTTCTTCAGATGACTGCCTAGTGTCCGGTAGACTGTATTTATGACCCAGTCAGAATAGTACAACAGCAGCCAGGTCGTTTTACTTCAGGTGACTGGTGACTTAGATTTTTGCCTGTTAATAGCCGTTTCCAGCATTTAATGCTTATGATTTTTAACAGATTTTGGATAGAATTCGGTGAGCTATTAAAAGGGCTTTGATGTCTTGACTTGAGAAGTTAGCCAAACTATTAAGACTTCATTCAATACACTCTCAAGCGATTTTCAAGTCATCAATTTCTCACTAGAGCATTCAAGAGCATTGAAAGCCATTCAAGCTCAAGCTCTAAGTTTCAACTTGTCTTCAAAGCTTTCATGATCAATCTTCTAACATTCATTGCTAATCTTCTTGAGACAAGTAGTAAGTGTTCATACTCTCATCATTTAGAGCACATCACACACACCTTCTTGCCTCATTATTATTCAAGGCATATATTGTGGAAACTGTTTCATATTTCGGTTCTATTTTTCTCTTGATACTTGAGAAGTTCCTCTCGGGTTGTGAGAGTAGTCCATTCCCAGTTTGTGGGAAGTGGAAGAAAGTGTATTGGTTTTTCACTTGTCAGGTTTTGGCAAGTGGGTATTAGTGGATTACTAATTACTAGCGGGTTGCTGGAGTAGGATTCAAAGGAGTCGGTGAGACTCGGAGTCGGGAAGACTCGGTGAATCTGAGCCAGGGTAAATCCTTTGTTTGCGTTTGCTTTTCTGTGTTTGTTGCTCTCTCTTTCTATTTCGCACTAAGGTTGTATAAGAGATATTTAATTTGGCGTAATTTCCTTATTATTGTTATAAAATACTATTCACCCCTTCCAGTGTTTTCTCCCTATAGTTTCAGATCCTACAATTATTGCCATGATCGTGCTTTCCAGGTGCTGATGGTCGAAGATGAAAAGGGCGAGAGCATATCAGCTGAGAAGGAAGAGACATGAGGGTATGAGCCCCTTCATTTGGAGTAGCATGCCCCCTGGACTTCATGACACCACATTGAGAACACGGTTTTTTGGGGCGGAGTAAACTTGGGGTGCAATAGCAAATCAGCGGCGGAGTGAACTAGTGGCAATTCTGTAATTTCTGGGCACCATGAGTAAAACTGTAATTTGGGAGTTACTTGACAAACATACCATTTTGTTCAGTGCACATACCGCTTAACTTTTTTGAAAAATAACGAAATCACCATATTAAAACCCCCAAAATACATCCGCAAAAATTCCTCCACGCACATACCAATTTACTAACCGCGCACATTCCGCCCAAAAAATACTTTTGAAAAATAACGAAACCACCATGTTAAAAAACCCCTGTAAAAATTACTCGGTGAACATATCAAATTACTTACTATGCACATCCTGCCCCAAAACAATTACTCCACACACATGCCAAATTACTCACCGCGCACATCTCATTTTATTTTGCTCAACGCGAACATACATGAGTTTAGATAGAAATTTTTCTCAACGTGCACATACCCAGTTGCAACGCGTGGAAGCAAACCGCTAGGGTTTGAGTTTTTGAATTTTTGAGATCCAAGAGAGATTCGAAGATTTCTTGAGAAATCCGAAGACTTCTTGAGAGATCCAACGAAGTTGTACTGCGAGATCAAAATATTTAGGGATTTTCGTGTCCTAAAATTGTTCAAAGGAAAATGAACGTGATTCGGATTATCATGCGGTTAGTAAGTAAATGTATGCAATTTTTAAGGAATTAAAATTTTTTTAGAGAGAATTAGGGTTATTACTCAATAGTAATTGTTTGTACTTGAGTTCAGGTAAATTACTCCATGTCTCAAGTAAATTACTCGTCGCAATGTCTCATGAAAAGTATGTTGAGATTTATGTGACATTTTTTATTTTTATTTGTTATTTGAAGTATACATATGAAATTGTGGGCTAGAAAAAAATAATTTAGAATATTTCGTAAAGAAGATGGAAATATATAATTAGTGCATAATTATGAAGGTGTTTGTGCAGGTTTATAACAATGACCAATGATAAGATTTTGGTTAGATTTTTGTTTGTTACATTATCAGGATCATCAAGGATGCAAACCTCAGTTTTTGTCATCAAATAACATTTATAACGTGTGACTACATGTTGATTGTCAAGTTTCCAAAAAATTAAGGGTTGCATACCTGATGTCCATAATAATGAAATCACACATTACAACTGTGGTTACATGACAATATCTGCTTGGCAACGGTTAGTTGTATGGTATGTGCACTGAGTAATTTGTTAAGCGGCATGTGTACTGAGCAATTTGATATGTACTTGGCTTTATACATGGTATGCGTATTGAGAAATTTTGTACATGTGATGTATAACTACATGCAGATGGGAGTGACCCTAAATTTAGGATACCAAATTCAAACTTTTAGGATACCAAATTCAGGATGCAAAATGCAGGATACCACATTCAAGATGCAAGTATTATATATGACCCAACTTCCAGAATGCATATACTCAAGTGGCGATGATGATTTGTCCTGATTACCAGTATTTTGGTAATTGCTATACTATGTGATGGCAAAGCAACTTGGGGGTAAGCAAATCATGGCTGGCAACCGTTGCAGCCATTTGTATTGATTGGGATGAGGATATGGAAAGTCTGAGCTTCAATATAACATGTGCACTATTGTTTTGAGCTTAGTATTCATATGTTATCCTGGATTTTTTTTCTGTGCTGATTTGGTTATCTTGAATTTGTTATCATGGAAAATTGGAATTTGGAATACTGAATTTGGTGTTATGCATGTTTGGGTATCCTGAACTTGGTAAATTACGTTGTGCGGTATCCTGAACTTGGTATTCTGCATTTGGTATCCTGGAGCTGTTTTGCAGAAATAACTTTTTTATACTTATGTTGATATCTTGGATTTTTTAATACTGAATTTGGTACCCTGGAAATTTGGAATTGTTATCCTGAATTTGGTGATATGGATGCTTGGGTTATCTTGAACTTGCTATCTTACATTATGTGTGGTATCTTGACTTGGTATCCGAAAGTTGCCATCTTGAAGTTGTTCTGCAGAAATAATTTTTTTTATATCCTCAAGTTGGTATCCTGAATTTTTTTGCATACTGAATTTGGTATCCTGAAAATTTAGAATTTGATATCCTGATTTTGGTGATATGTATACTTGGATATCTTGAATTTGGTATCTTCCATTATGTATGATATCTTGACACTTCATACTGACACTTGGATAATGTTATTCAATGGTATCATGCCACTTGGTATCTTGAAGTTGGTATCTTTAAAGATATTTGCATAATATTACTCAATGTTCTTTGGAGGTATACAATCTGGTACTCAATGTTCTTAAAATTTTCTAATATATGTCACATATTTGGATGGATTTTGGGTACTTGGTCATGATGCATAAAGATAATGACACTTGGATACTTAGTTATGCTTTGTAAACTTGGATAATGTTACTCAATTTTTCCATTGTATTTTGTTCAAGAAATGAAGATATAAGATGAATCATCCTTTTGGATCTACGTAAGTCTGACAGTGTAGCATTTGTCAAAATCTGAGATAGAGCCGAGAGATACATATCCTTGTGGAGCCTTGTGGAGCTACATAGAAGATGTGAATTATGTTCTTTAAATCAAGTGCTGAGATTTGGTCTTCATAGTTCTTGGAATCGAGTTTCAAAGTTGTGGGAATCAGACTTGTCAATATATTATATTTCTGTGAATCAAGTTGGGTCATCTGTTCTGTTTATGTATTTTGGATTCATTTTTATTTATGCCAAAATTTTGAGAATATGAATGTATCAAATTTAATGGCACTGTATTATATATATATGGGTAAAAGGGATCTAGGGTGCCTCCTTAGATGCAATCTAAGGAGACGCCCCCATTTTCCACTCTCCCCCATATTTTTTGAATTTTTTTCATGGGTTTGTTCACCTCATGGATGATCAACATACCAAATTTCAAGGGATTCCAATACTTTTTGAGTCCTCGTCCACCCCTTACAACTTCATGGGGTTTTTAGCACGTTTGAGACCGTTGAAGTTGCAAGGGGTAGATGAGGACTCAAAAAGTATTGGAATCCCTTGAAATTTGGTATGTTGATCATCCATGAGGTGAACAACAAACCCATGAAAAAAATTTCAAAAAAATGTGGGAGATGAGAGAAAATAGGGGCGCCTCCATAGATTGCATCTAAGGAGGCACCCTAGATCCCTTTTACCATATATATGTGTGTGTGTGTGTGAAAAATGGAGAAGAGCTGACAGCGCTGGAAATTTTTCCAGCGCTGTCAGTGATCTAGGGTCCCTCTCGTATTTTTTTAAAATTTTTTTGCAGTTGGTAGATATACTTGTTAGGAAGCTCCCTACAAATTTTCAGGTCGATCCGACACCGTTTGAGACTCCTTCATCGATTTCAAAAACGTTGCGCAAAACTGTTTTGAGCCTCCTTCATCGATTTCAAAAACGTTGCGCAAAACTGTCCACAGTTTTGCGCAACGTTTTTGAAATCAATGAACGGAGGCTCAAACGGTGTCGGATCGACCTGAAAATTTGTGGGAAGCTTCCTAACAAGTATATCTACCAACTGCAAAAAAAATAAAAATTTTTTAGGGTCGCCCAAAACGCTGACAGCGCTGGAAAAATTTCCAGTGCTGTCAGCACTGGTCCATTAACCTCTATATATATATGGAATATGAATGTATCAAAATTTCATTTTGTGAATATGAAATTTGTATGCATGTATTAAAATGACAGTTATATTTCACTTTGGATCATATAAAAGTTTTCTTAACATAAGACACGTTTTGCACAAGAAACATAATTTATATTTGTTTTTAACTAATATACAATATCTTGTTACATCTTACTAGATCATCAATGCACAACAAACTATAATGATCCACAAAGAGGATATATAACCAAAACAAAATCACATTATTGATGACATTTCAAGCACTATCCTACGGCTTGATTGCACAGATGTTGATACATTGTTCCTTATATAATTGCTATTGTTAGCTTCTCTTCTGCGTATTTCATTGGCATTGGAAAAAAGAGACTGTTTCCTCCTGGATCTTTCCATAATTTTTTCTCGTTCTCGTAGCCTTCTCTTTAACTTTGTTATTTCTTGTAGCAACTCTCATGCATATTCCTTTTCATGCAGACATATTTTCCTTTCATTCACCCAAAAAATTACATCAGTTGCTCTTGTTATAATTGATACATCCAAACAATCTTCGCCCAATATTTTTCCTTGTCGTTGCAGTCCTCATTGGCGCTTTCAGTCTACAGAAGCAACTAGGTTGTTTCCTTCACATTTCATTAATATTTTCCTCTTTCATGATCTGCTACAACAAATTTCATCACATAAAAATTAATATATTATACATCAAAAAATTCTATTTATATCGACATACAATCATCAAGTTTATTTTCAAAATATCCCAGATATATATTATACATTAACTTTAATTAATAATCATCAAATTTATTTTGCAAAATAATAGCATCTGTAATGCCCTACCAGCTACTGCACAAGTACTAGAGGGGGGGTGAATAGTACTTTAAAATAATAAGGAGTATAATTCCAAATTAAATTGCAAACAACTACCAAATCAAT
This sequence comes from Scilla litardierei, assembly GCA_030789695.1. Lineage (NCBI taxonomy): Eukaryota > Viridiplantae > Streptophyta > Magnoliopsida > Asparagales > Asparagaceae > Scilla > Scilla litardierei. The sequence goes on along the minus strand of CM061142.1, from coordinate 757,069,445 downwards.
TTGCGGAAGCTTAAATTGAATGACAACACAAAATTAACAATGCTAACAAACGATGTTAATGGGTTCGGATCCACCCAAGTCTCCCCGACTTGTACCCGGTGATCCTACGTCCCAACCACCCGGATCCCCTCCGGATACTTAGGTTAGAAACCCTAACCTAAGATTTCCACTATGAATATCTTGTGAAAAACCTTCACAAGATCAAATCATACATGCAATAGCAAAGTGAATCCCACAACCCGGGATCACAATCTTCTCTCACAACCGAGAGAACCAATTAGCAATATTAAAGAGTTTAAATGAAATAAACAATCTTACCACAAAATCCTATACCTTGAGTTTTTCTTACCCAAATGGTGAAATGAAGGATTTGAGGAAGATGAAGTCACCAAGACCTAGCACCAAGGAAATGACCAGCAATCGGTGCCTAGGAATGATTTGGAGACTTGGATCAAGCAATAGCTTGAAGAGCTCACCAAGAACAACCTTCTCTCTAGATGGATTCTAGATCTAGGAATGAGAGAGAATGAGTTTCTTGTGAGGAAGAGAGCTTTTGATTTGAGTGAGAATGGCTATCTCTTTTGATCTCAATGAATCTCTGAATGGAAGCTCTAACCTAGATAGAAATGACCTAGGTTCGTATTTATAGGAACCCAAAAACACAAGTTAGGTCATTCACCAACGGATAGAAATCTGTGAGACTTAGTCGGTCAAAGAACAAACACTGACCGACTAGTTCATCAACTAGTCGGTCAGTCATACAACGTGGACCGACTAAGTGTAGATCTGAGAAGAGATAGAATTTCAGACCTAGAAATCTAGTCGGTCCAAGAAGACTGTCTGACCGACTAGTTTCACAACTAGTCGGTCAGCCAATGAACGTAGACCGACTAAGAGCTAAAAGAATTAGTCTGAGTACAAAGTGACTTAGTCGGTCAAAGAACAAAAGTTGACCGACTAGATTATCAACTAGTCGGTCACCAAACGTTCTTAGACCGACTAACGATAAACAGTAGCTTAGGAGAAATTTAGCATGAACAGTAAGTCACAACTAGTCGGTCAAAGAAGCATCACTGACCGACTAGTTCACAAACTAGTCGGTCGGTGAGTCAACGTAGACCGACTAACTGTAAACAGTAAAGTCCAAGAAATTAAGGAATCAAACTAGTCGGTCCAAGAACAGTTGCCGACCGACTAGATCACCATCTAGTCGGTCAGTACTTGTTCTTGTACCAACTAACATGCACAATAAAGTCCGAATCGAAGCGCGATGCTTCGAGGAAGTTAGAATGAACTTGTGCAAGGATCCTAGAGCTACGAAATGAGCGTAATGAAGATAGAAACGTAAGATATACTCAAGGCTTAACAATCTATCAATCGAAACTAAAAGACTATAAATAAAACCTTAAAGAATGGTCTTCGAGAGCTTCGATTGAATCTTCATAACTTCCAAAACGGCGCAAGAGCTTCAACGAAGCTTTAGGCATGAATACGAGCTTTGGGAAGTGTTGAGATGTCGTTTTGAATGTTCTTGTGAATTTGGCGACGATCTCCAAAACTGCGCTCACAAATTGTTAGTTCATGGATTATTTATGTTTGCTCATCATCAAAACCAAATCCGGGGAGTCCAATATTCAACATTCTCCCCCTTTTTGGTGATGACAAACCAATATAAATAATAATCAAAAATAATAATTCAAATGTAAAATACTTACTCCCCCTGCATTGATGACACGTTAATTCCAAAATGAATATATATGAATTGCATCAATCAGACGAGTAAGATATATAATGAGAATCGATTTTTGAAATATCGGATTTTGAAAATCCTTATATATATCTTAACTCCCCCTAAATCTAACATATCAAACTAGATTCTTGGAAATTGAGTTAAATTTTCATTTGCGCTATTTATTATCATTATCTCTCCCCCTTTGGCATTATCCCAAAAATGGGGGGCATACAACGACAACAACTAGGAAATGGAAAATCCAACATCGGGAGTCGTAGACAATGACGATGGACCAAGTTGACACCTAGGGTAAAATGTGGAAATCAAATCAAGGTGTGCCAAAATGTCCATTATCAAAAAAAAATAATCAAAATCATCAAAAATACCAAATAATTATTCATTTCTTGAATAAAGTAACATACTCTTCAATATTCAATATTCTTGGTTAAATTTGTGCATGGAAAACAATTCTATATAATTATAGAAATATAATCTATTTAACCAAGTTTTTAATCGTCGAGCGACGAATTCACATTTCAAATGCATTCAACGAATATGAAAAAAATGCACGACGAATAAAAGACAAAGTGAATGACGATGAACATATATATATATATATATATATATAGACATCATGAGTATATCAAAAAGGTATCACATCGAATACATGAGGTACATCATATGAAGCGAGACACATCATCTATATAAACATAAAAAAAATACATCATCATCATCAACATCATCAAAGTGTATCAAAATACATCAAAACAACATCATATCATAATATCCAACTCCGACATCCAGAAAGCGCAAAAATACATCAAAACATCTCTCAAACCCCATCCTAACCCAAAATACTCTCACTAAGATATATCATCCAAAGCGTAGTGGAGAGTCCTCGAAACAAGCGATCACGAGGAGGTGGCAGGATCTGCAGTCTCCGTGGGTCCAGTCGACGGAGTGGACTCAGGATCTGCAGGGAGGAGAGGCGTCTCAACAGATGGAATCGTCGGGGCAGGAGTGGAGATCTCAGCAACAGGCTCAACAACGGGAATCTCAACAGCAGCATGGGTCTCGACAGAAGCAGCAGCAGAGGCAGTGTCAACAGCAGCAGGAGATACATGAGCAGGCTCGGAAGTCTGAACTACTGCAGCAGAGGTCTTTGGAGCACCGGTAGAGGTGCCAACACCAGGAGCAGAAGATGTAGCAGCAGCAACAGTGGCCTCATCGCCACGGGCTAAAGAAGTGACAAGCTCGTCAAGCTCCTCATCGTCCATCTCCTCGTCCTCAGACACGGACGGAGGAAGATCAATGCCCATCTGATGAGCCATACGGCAAACTACCTCCTCGGTACGAGCCAAGCGAGACTCGTGCCGAAGAAGAATCCGTACGACATCATCCAAAGTAGCAGGACGAGAGGGGGCACCAGCAGCAGAGGGAGTCGCCTGAGAAGCAGAAGTGGTAGACCTCTGTACGTGACGAAGCGCCGCTAGAGATTTCTTCACGGCCGTCGCGTTCAGAGGCGTACCCAAGGGACGCTCATCGTCAGGAGGGAGAGGGACTCGGAAATGACGGAATACGAGGGTCAACAAACAAGGATATGGAATATGCGCAGACTTATTGGTCTTGCGTATACACTCGAAAGAGTCCATCTTATCGAGTATCACGCGAGCCCAATTAATCTCGCATCCCAAGAAAAGAGCGTAGATCAATTTCAAGAACGGCTGGGATGGGAGTGAAGAGGATCCATATTTAGGGAGGAGGCAAGACTTCAAGATCAGGTTAAGAACCCACGCATTCGGCTTAAAAGATTTCGATGGAACACCAATGAATGCGGAGGGGATAACCGGGAAGATATCTGAAAGAACTGACTGATCCAAGGAAGAAATGTCGTCTACGGAAATGTCCGAAGGAAGGAGACCACACGACGAGCAACCAAGAATCTCCCCCAAGATTTCTGCCGTGAGAACTATAGGAGTTCCCAAGACAGTCGTCTCAATGGAGTGGCTGGCATCGTACTGGCCTCGAACGCGATTGGCATAGAACAATTTCACGAGGCGAGGATACGGTTTGGGATTGGCCTTGGGGTCGTATCGGAGATAATCAAGAAGACCACTATAGGACAGAAGATCAGCAAGGCCGAGAAAATCAGAAAACTGAACGTAATGCTCTAACAACAGTGGACAGTGCTCTATACGGTTGTACGCTGCGAAACACTGAGGGTCATCGCGGCACAACGATATGTCTACACCGCCGACTGGCATAGGAGCTTTACCCTTAGCCTTACGGGTCTTCGGAGGAGGAGTGGGTTCCCTAGTGATAGGCTCATCCTCAGGCACAAATTCAGAGTCGGAATCGGGAGGAGTAGCCGGTGAGTGGAGTATGGGCTTTTTGGTCTTAGATTTGCGGGGCTTGACGGTCGCCGTCCTCTGCTTCTTCAGAGGAGGCGAAGACGGGGAAGCTTGAGTAGACTTGGCACGACGTTTAGGCTTAGGGGGATTCCTAGGGTCGGAAGGCCCTACGGTCATAGGAGAAGCCCCGGAAGAGGCGATGGGAATCCTCGTCTTAGCCATGGTCGTGGCACGACGAGTACAAGCAACAATCACGGAGGATCAACAACCCTAAGCACACAACCCTAGAAGCACAAGAAATCCGAAAATAAGCCCTAGAATACCTAAAAGCTGAAATCCAAACCCTAGAATAGGAAATGAGTCCTAGGAGGAGGAGGGTTTTACCTAGGAGGAGGAGTCGACGGCGGCGGACGGTTTGGATGGCCGGAATCTGGCCGGAGACGACGGAATTTGAAGGGGCTCGATCGGGGTTTTGGGGTTTATCGGGCTGGAGAAGGGAAGAAGACCGACTAAGAATGAATTTAGTCGAACCAAAATGAGTATAAGTCGGTCTGGAATCAAAAAGACACAAATGCCCTAACACACTTAGTCGGTCACAGTTCAAGTACTGACCGACTAGATTACGATCTAGTCGGTCGGTCAATGAGCTTGAACCGACTAAGTCGAAACAGAGGCACAGAAGAATTTCTAGGGCAAGAATTAGTCGGTCGCAGTATATTCACTGACCGACTAGTTTTCAAACTAGTCGGTCGGTAAGTGTACTATGACCGACTAACGAAAGAAAAAGATAGGAGTTATATAAAAGCTTGATCTAGTCGGTCTGAGTTCACTTGCTGACCGACTAGATGAGCATCTAGTCGGTTGACAAATGAACTTAGACCGACTAGAAGAGTCCAAAAATTGATAATTGATTTCTCTTCACAAACCACTTGGATGAAACATCATAACTCTCTCATTAGTCATCTAAATTACCCCATAAAACGTCGAAATCTTAAATACGACAATGAAATACGATTTCGAGCAATAAACTCGAACAAATCACATAAAATTCCCAAAAATTCAATAAATCTAGCATGAATGAAATATCGCGAAATATAATAGCATGCAAGATATTTGAATGAAATATGAATCCTATATTTCGGATTCACCCATAATCCCCAATTCTCGACGCAACCGCACAAAGGAGTCCTCCTTTAGGGGTTTCGTGAAAATATCGGCGATTTGCTTTTGGGTTTCAACGTACACTAATATGATGTCCTTTTTAGCAACATGATCATCTAAGAAATGGTGTCGGACATCTATGTGTTTTGATCGGGAATGATGCACCGGATTCTTTGAAAGACAAATAGCACTTTGGTTATCCACCATGATAGGGCTAGTATCACAATGAATACCAAAATCCTTCAGTGTGTGTCTCATCCAAAGAACCTGGGCACAAGCGGCACCGGCGGCAATGTATTCCGCCTCGGTGGTTGAAAGTGATACCGAATTTTGCTTCTTGGAAAACCAAGAGACAAGAGAATTTCCTAGAAAATGGCAAGTGCCACTAGTACTTTTCCTGTCGGATTTGCATCCCGCATAATCGGCATCACTGTATGAGACTAACTCATACGTGCTAGATTTCGGATAAAGTAATCCAAAATCTAAAGTGTAACTTAGATAACGGAAAATACGCTTTACCGCTACTAAGTGAGACTCCTTAGGTTGAGACTGATAATGAGCACATATGCATACGACAAACATAATATCGGGCCTACTTGCGGTAAGATAAAGTAAACTACCTCTCATACCTCGATATAGACGAATGTCTACATCCTTACCGCCCGTATCCTTGTCAAGATGCGTAGTCGTGCTCATTGGAGTCTTTTTCCCGGAAGCACTTTCCATTCCAAATCGCTTAAGCAACTCCACCGTATACTTTGTTTGGTGGATGAAGATTGCATCGTTCAATTGGCGAATTTGGAGACCTAAGAAATATTTGAGTTCGCCCATGTGGCTCATCTCAAATTGTTCCTTCATAACATTAGAAAACTCTTCGCAAAGAGCAAAGTTAGTAGCACCGAAAATGATATCATCAACATAAATTTGAACTAATAAAATATCATTATTCGCATGCTTAATAAAAAGTGTTGAATCGGCTTCACCCATTTTAAAATTCAAATCCAAAAGAAAATTCTTTAGGCGATCATACCAAGCTCGAGGAGCTTGTCTCAACCCATAAAGAGCTTTCTTTAGTTTAAAAACATGATTTGGAAATTTTTCATTTATGAAGCCCGGAGGTTGAGAAACGTAAACTTCCTCAACGACATCTCCGTTTAAAAATGCACTTTTAACATCCATTTGAAATAATTTAAAATTCTCATGGCATGCAAAAGACAATAATAATCTAATTGATTCTAATCTAGCTACCGGAGTGAAGGATTCTTCGAAATCAATACCTTCCTCTTGTCGATAGCCTTGAGCAACTAACCGAGCTTTGTTCCGGACGACGACTTGGTTTTCGTCGGTTTTGTTCTTGAAGATCCACTTTGTCCCTATGATGGTGTGGTTCTTCGATGGCAATGGAACAAGCTCCCATACCTCATTCCTCTCGAATTGAATGAGCTCCTCCTCCATGGCTAAGATCCAAGCGCTATCTTCGCATGCTTCATTAATATTCTTTGGCTCTATCGATGAGGCAAAGGCACAATTTGCGAAGTGGTGAACTTGCGATCTCGTCTTGACACTATCTTGAATATTGCCAATGACTTGCTCATGGGGATGGTCACGAACCGAATGAAGCCGTTTGGGAATACCTTGATCACTAGGAACATTCTCAACAACTTCATTAGTTGGGTTAGTCTCAATAGAATCAATAGAATCATTAGACTTAGAATTATCAAACGAATCACATAAAACATCCAAAGAATCATTATCATTTGAAATTCTAGTTGGAACAAATCCTTCATTAAATGAGACATGAAGCGACTCCTCGATCGTTGAGGTTCGTTTGTTGAATATCCGGTAGGCTTTGCTACGCGAAGAATATCCAACAAAAATCCCCTCATCGGATCTTGGATCGAATTTGTCCAAACTACCATATGTGTTCTTAATAAAACATTTCGAACCAAAAACACGAAAATGTTTAACTTGAGGCAACCTACCAAACAACAATTCATAACAAGTTTGTTTAGTGCCGGGCCTCAAAAGTATTCTATTAAACACATGGCAAGCGGTGTGTACCGCTTTCGCCCAAAATTGATGGCCAAGTTGGCTATCATCAAGCATAGTGCGAGCACACTCCACTAGCGTCCTATTCTTTCTCTCAACTACACCATTTTGAGGAGGTGCACGAGGGAAAGAGAAGGTGTGAGTAATACCAACTTCATCACAAAATGTCTTAAAAGACTCATTCTCAAATTCACCTCCATGATCACTACGAATAGTGACAATGGTGGTTCCTAAGAGATTTTGTACTTTCTTAACAAAAATTGTCAAGTTTTCAAAAGCTTCATTTTTATTACACAATGAAAATACCCAAGTAAATCTTGAATAGTCATCTACGATGACAAGTCCATACCTTGCATTTCCTAAGGAAGCTACTCTAGTTGGCCCAAATAAGTCTAGATGTAATAGCTCTAGTGGCCGTTTAGTAGAGATGCTTTTCTTAGGTTTAAATGAAGATTTAGGAAGCTTGCCACGTTGACAACAATCACAAAAACTTTTCTTTTCAAAAACAAGCTTCGGAAAACCTTTAATAGAATTTAATTTCGAAAGCATATAAAGTGTTCCAAAGTTCACATGTCCAAAGCGTCGATGCCATAAGTGTTGTTCACTTGTGTTGGCAACGAGACATTGTTCATATGACTTAGGAAGATCCAAAATATAAATGTCTTTATGACGAGTTCCGGAAAATAATAATTTATCATTATCTTTTCTTAAAATATGACACAATCCTTTCGCAAAACTAACTTTGTAACCTTTGTCACAAAGTTGGCTTATTGAAATAAGATTATGATTTAAACCACTAACAAGATAAACATCACTAATTAAGGGTTTAGAGGGGTTACCGACTTTACCAACACCTATGATGGTTCCGCTCTCGTTGCCTCCAAATACGACGCGGTTTCCATTCGCAATGGGAACCACTCCGGAGAGCAATCGAGCGTCACCCGTCATGTGTTTTGAACACCCGCTATCGAGTATCCAATTCCCTTTGGAGCTAAATTTAAATTTGTTGCTCCTCTTCTTTTTCTTTTCCTTGAGTACCTAAAGATAGAAACTTTCATATCATGGTACCCAAGGTCATTGGGTCCAAGGGATTAGACCTTTGGAAGCCAAGTCCAATTGGACTTAGACTTCCCCACATAATTCCTACTATGCACAACATCCGAAAAATAAGCATTCATATACTCTTGTTTTTCATCCATGCTTGTGTCCTTTGGGCTCCAAATAGTGAAAATTTTGGGAGCCATCATCCTATTTGGTGCATGCATGCGACGTTGATTTCTACGTGATGCATGTTGTGGATAGGCATACGGGACATGATGGAATGGTGCACGACGAGAATTATTCATATGATGAGGTGGGTGTACATATGCATGTGTGGGAACACGTGCGTGAGGGTGTCTCACATGGTGTGCACGTGCCCGAGAATGTGTTGCATAAAAATCATCATACGTGTGAGACGGTGGAGTAGGACGTGTGTTCCTACGTGGCATGGTATTGGTGTACATGTAGGCATGCCCCTTCTTTGGAGGTCCACCCAAAGTGGGTTTCTTTCCGAAAGAGGGTGTGGACGAGGTGGAAGCACCATTGGTACATGAACTACCAATAGAGTGTTTGCTCCCACTCGTTGAGGCTTTGGAAGTTGGCCTAACAAAAGTAGTGACCGACTTGGATGAATTTCCCATCATATACCCCAAGCCAATGTGGTGTTTGGCCGGAAGTAAGTCTTTTAGGATATTATCCAAGTGGCCCTTACCCTTGTTGAATTTGTTGATTCGGCCCAATGTGTCCTCATATTTCTCTTTGAGAGAACGCAAAGAAATATCCAAAGTGGATATTTGCGATGTGAGCACATAAACACGAGATTTAAGATTCTCGTTCTCAATACTCAAAGTCGAGTTTTGAGAAGTTAAATCCGCTATCTTATGTTCTTCCGCATCCTCAATGCTAACATGTTCAAGTTTAGATTTGAGATTAACAATCTCATTTCTTAACTCTTCAACAACGGTGTCGTTGTTGGTGATGATAGTCTTAGGCGATGTTTGAATGCTAGCTAGGTCATCTTTTACTTTAGTATATCTATTTACTAATTTAGTGTATTTTGACCAAAGTTGAGAGTTAGCATTCCTAAGATCGTCCATGGTTACCTCATCGCTTTCGACATCACTATCATCGGAAGAGGAGGATCCTTGATCGTGCTCCTCTCTTGCCATGAAACACATGTGCGCTTGCTCCACGTGCTCATCGTCCGACTCACCGCTTGAAGAATCATCGGAGTCGGTGAAGGTAGCTCCGACAAGTCCCTTCTTGTTTCCTTTCGTGTACTTCTTGGACTTGTCATACTTTGGCGCCTTCCACTTCTCCTTTTGCTTATTGAGGGGACACTCCGCTTTCATGTGTCCTGGCTTATTGCACTTGAAACACAAAGGAGAGGAAGAGGCGTTAGAAGAACCAAATTTACCTTTGGTCTTGAAGTTACCTTTTCGGAAGAAACGGTTGAACTTCTTGGCCATGAGTGCCATGGACTCCAAGTCCAACTCGTTTTCCGAGTCTTCATCATCGGTTGATGTGGATGTGGATGGAGCGGCTTTGAAGGCAATAGCCTTTTTCTTTGGCTCGTCTTGCTTTAGATAAGACTTCATCTTTTCTTGCAATTTGAGCTTGCTATCCTTGCGTACCTCGTACGACATTAAAGTACCCATTAGTTGAACTACGGTGTACTTATTCATGTCATTACCTTTCTCGATGGCGAAGGTGCGTTTCTCCCAAGAAGAAGGAAGTCCTTCGATAAGCTTTGAGCACTTCTCCTTTTGAGTGTAGGACTTGCCGAGGGCCTCTAACTCGTTTATTATGTCAACGAAGCGAGCGTAATATTCTTTCATCTTCTCGCCCTGTTGCATATGAAACATTTCGTAATCTTTGTTTACGACTACGAGTTTAGAGTCTCTTACCCGACTCGTCCCTTCATGTAGTATGAGGAGGGAGTTCCAAATTTGATATGCACTCTTACATGTGCATATCTTATTGAAGTCCTCGGGCTCCAATGCGCATTGCAAGGCGTTCATTGCCTTGGCATTGCTTACCTCCGCGGCGACCTCCGCGGTTGTCCATTTCTCAAAGTCTTCTTCTTCGGGCTCGATGTACTCCTTCATTGTAGTCCTCCATAAAGATGCACTTCGGAGGAAGGTTTCCATCCGACATTTCCAGTACCCGTAGTTGGTACCGTTGAAGAATGGAGGCCTCGTAGAGGAATGTCCTTCCATCACCGAAGATGCTCCTTCACGGTTCCTGAAGGTGTCATAGTTGGAAGGTGGACGCACGGTCTTGTTGTCGTTGGCAGACATAGCTGAGTATCTGGCTCCGATACCAAATGTAATGCCCTACCAGCTACTGCACAAGTACTAGAGGGGGAGGTGAATAGTACTTTAAAATAATAAGGAGTATAATTCCAAATTAAATTGCAAACAACTATCAAATCAATTTGCGGAAGCTTAAATTGAATGACAACACAAAATTAACAATGCTAACAAACAATGTTAATGGGTTCGGATCCACCCAAGTCTCCCCGACTTGTACCCGGTGATCCTACGTCCCAACCACCCGGATCCCCTCCGGATACTTAGGTTAGAAACCCTAACCTAAGATTTCCACTATGAATATCTTGTGAAAAACCTTCACAAGATCAAATCATACATGCAATAGCAAAGTGAATCCCACAACCCGGGATCACAATCTTCTCTCACAACCGAGAGAACCAATTAGCAATATTAAAGAGTTTAAATGAAATAAACAATCTTACCACAAAATCCTATACCTTGAGTTTTTCTTACCCAAATGGTGAAATGAAGGATTTGAGGAAGATGAAGTCACCAAGACCTAGCACCAAGGAAATGACCAGCAATCGGTGCCTAGGAATGATTTGGAGACTTGGATCAAGCAATAGCTTGAAGAGCTCACCAAGAACAACCTTCTCTCTAGATGGATTCTAGATCTAGGAATGAGAGAGAATGGGTTTCTTGTGAGGAAGAGAGCTTTTGATTTGAGTGAGAATGGCTATCTCTTTTGATCTCAATGAATCTCTGAATGGAAGCTCTAACCTAGATAGAAATGACCTAGGTTCGTATTTATAGAAACCCAAAAACACAAGTTAGGTCATTCACCAACGGATAGAAATCTGTGAGACTTAGTCGGTCAAAGAACAAACACTGACCGACTAGTTCATCAACTAGTCGGTCAGTCATACAACGTGGACCGACTAAGTGTAGATCTGAGAAGAGATAGAATTTCAGACCTAGAAATCTAGTCGGTCCAAGAAGACTGTCTGACCGACTAGTTTCACAACTAGTCGGTCAGCCAATGAACGTAGACCGACTAAGAGCTAAAAGAATTAGTCTGAGTACAAAGTGACTTAGTCGGTCAAAGAACAAAAGTTGACCGACTAGATTATCAACTAGTCGGTCACCAAACGTTCTTAGACCGACTAACGATAAACAGTAGCTTAGGAGAAATTTAGCATGAACAGTAAGTCACAACTAGTCGGTCAAAGAAGCATCACTGACCGACTAGTTCACAAACTAGTCGGTCGGTGAGTCAACGTAGACCGACTAACTGTAAACAGTAAAGTCCAAGAAATTAAGGAATCAAACTAGTCGGTCCAAGAACAGTTGCCGACCGACTAGATCACCATCTAGTCGGTCAGTACTTGTTCTTGTACCAACTAACATGCACAATAAAGTCCGAATCGAAGCGCGATGCTTCGAGGAAGTTAGAATGAACTTGTGCAAGGATCCTAGAGCTACGAAATGAGCGTAATGAAGATAGAAACGTAAGATATACTCAAGGCTTAACAATCTATCAATCGAAACTAAAAGACTATAAATAAAACCTTAAAGAATGGTCTTCGAGAGCTTCGATTGAATCTTCATAACTTCCAAAACGGCGCAAGAGCTTCAACGAAGCTTTAGGCATGAATACGAGCTTTGGGAAGTGTTGAGATGTTGCTTTGAATGTTCTCGTGAATTTGGCGACGATCTCCAAAACTGCGCTCACAAATTGTTAGTTTATGGATTATTTATGTTTGCTCATCATCAAAACCAAATCCGGGGAGTCCAATATTCAACAGCATCGACATATAATTACAAATTTTTTTCTAAACATACCTAAAAATGAACTAATCAAATCAACAAAAAATGATGAAGTAAATTTTTTTCACCCCAAATGTGAACTAAATCACACAACTTAATTTTTTCCTACATTTTCCTTCAAAACTCCTAAATCAAATTGCATCCCAAACCCCACTAAATTAATCAACTCACCAACAAAACCCGAGCAAATCCCCGAACTCCACCTTGTATGAAGTCCTTCCCTCCTCAAATCACCGCATTTCCCCTTCTTTTCCACCTCAAATCAAATCAAGCATAACTCTTCGATCCTACAACAAACCCCCCCTCGTCAACGACTTCCATCAAGGGAGAGATCTCCCCCTCCCTTAAACGAACTCACCCTTCAACGAGCTTCCCCTCGTGCGCGGTGTGTGCACTGAGCAAATTTCTCCGAAGAAGATGAAAGCAGGTGAACTGATTAGGGTGTTTTACCTTATGGGCATTTTCGGTATTTCGGTATGTGCATTGAGCATAAGCTTGGATTTTTAAAATTGTATGGTATGTGCAATGAGTAATTTTTTAAGCGATACATGCACGGAGCAAAATGGTATGTTTGCAAAGGTACTCTCGTATAATTTTAAGGATCCGGTGGGGGATTTGTAATTTTAAGGGAAAATCAGTTTATAAATGCATAGGGGCTGGGTAATTAGGGTTATGCTGAATTTGTGAGAGAGAATAGATTAGAATCCTAGCTAGTGGGAGAGTTTGGACCTCCTCTCGATTTGGCGGCTTGGGAGAGCTGTCCTCTCGAAAGAGGTTAATTATCTTGTATCACTTTCTATTTTGAATAAAAACCCTAATTTTGTCCCCAAATCCTCTTGCAAATCCAATCATCCTTATGGTAACAAAACCATCTGCCTACATTCTGACTCATCCTAATGTAGGTCCTCACAATAGCCAAGGAGGAGCACATGATCTGCAATCCATAGGCTTTTGTTCTGAGCCATGTTAGGCTGCTCTTGATCGCTACATAGAGATTCTACTATTCTAGTCTGCAATGGTTTTAACGTTTAGGATTGTGATTTGGATTCAGTTGCAAATTTGGGTACCACGTACGGCTGAAGTAGTGGATCACATATGCCCATCCATATAATGACCCAAAGCCTACCATGAAACCGGTATCTGTGCGTGCTATTTTTTCCAGGTTTTTGGTGGTTTTTGTTTTCCGTCAATGGCTTCGGCTTGCTGTACCCGATATGTTGCCATTTGCATCTTGAAAGTTGACTTGGATATGTTTGTCCCTGTTGTCGACTACGACTGTATCCTAATGGATGTCTATTCTTGATCAACATGTAAAATTTTTTTGCATTGTCATCCCATGTTGCCTTCCATCGTGTATAATTACACATGGAGGATTACCGATAGTTGATCGAAAATTCCGTGTAGTATATTCATAATGTCTGCTTCATCTCTTTTATTTGAGAATTTAAATATTTCTTACCTATCATTCTGGGATAATACCAAATACTTGTACCCCATGGTGGCGCCATCAATTTTTTTTTGAAAAATTAGAGAAATAGTTGAGAGATTCTTCTGGATTCATTCCCCTGCATAGATGAGGGATATCCTGTTGGATACAACGTGATTGGATACAATGATTTTTGATTTCTTGTTTGATGATAACAAACCTTCATGAATATTTTTGATGTGTTTGTTAAGTGTTTTCAGATGCAAATATACATGGTGGCAAACTTGTGAATATTGATCAATGACAATCTTGCAAATTGTGCACAATGACAATGTTGAAATTATGTGCAAGAGATGGGGGAGATGACAATCCTGTGATTAAGAGAATTTGACTTGGTCAACATGCATAGATGGATAAGGAGCTAAATTTAAATAAGAGAATCAAATCAAAATCAAGTTCAAATCAATTTGGCTTAAGAGAATTTGATTTGGTCAAATTAGGTTTAATTTGGATACAAAAGAGTTCTACTTATTATATGAGATTGACCAAGTTCATTGCACTAAGGAGATACGATGAGAACAAATCAATTTCAAATCAAATCAATTTGAATTATGGGTCAAAGGAGTTTGGAATGAGTTACAACTCTTGGAATCATACCATATATATGACTCATATTTCTACAAGGAAAATCCCCCAAGGAGAGAGAACAAACAAACAAGGCCGGCCCTAGACTCGTTTCTCTTCATCTTGACCGATTTTTCTCCTCCAAAACTTCAAAGAGATAATCAAATTCGCAGGAAGAAGGAGCTCGACGGACGACGCTGAAAAGTGCATAACTTTCTCAACAGAGCTCGGATCGACGAACCATTTGCGTCAGGACGATCACAACCCAGCGCTCTACAATATGGTGATAGTATTCTGATTAAATCTTTGTATTAAATTATTGATATTTATTTTAGTATGAGTTGTAATCTGAATAGCTTCACAGTCTTCATCATCTCCTAGGCCAAAGTTCTCCATCATCTTCAAGTCTTGCCGCAAGCTCAATGAACCATCCATCATCAAGCTACATCTCTAAGCATAAGCCAGCTTCAAGCTAGAGGAGCAAGCCACCAAAGCCACCATCTTGGAAGAAGCAAAGTCCGAGAGATCAAGTTCCAAGCCCAATGACGCACTTCAAAGATATGAGAATTCCTCTCTACAAGAGTATCTAAATCTGCCCTTTCATATTTTTCTATTGAAGAGGACGAGCCTACGATTCCAAAGACTATTTATTGGATTTTTCTGAGCTCGGGGTGATTTACTGTATTTTCTGGAAGACGGGCTATCTGATTACTGTACGCATAGACTGCTGCCGATTCTGCAGAACATAGAATTGATTTACGCACAGACCAGATTAAGGCAGATTTGCACAGCGAATTTTGGAGGGCTATATCTTGAGATCCAGACAACGGATTGAGACATCGTTTGTGCAAGCGCGAAGCTGACGGCGAGCTTATCTACAGAGACTATTCAATCATCACAAACTGAGCACTCTAAACTCTTCATCTTATTTATATTTGTGATTGTATTGGTAGATCTTTGTATTAGGTTGTACTTTCGGTTTTGGGGATTTTGGGCCCTTGACTGGTTGGGGTTAGTCAAGGGAAAGTTTTCGCTAAAATTGTATTCGACACTTTGGGGAGTGAGATACATGACTAGGTGAGCTGAGTGTTAGGACACGAAGTTCTTTATGATTTGTATCTTGACAGTATTATTCTAGTGATTACTTTGGGGCTGGAGTAGGTTGGGAGCGATCGAACCAGGGTAAATATCGTATGCACTTTGTGTCTGCTGCTGCTTTATTATTTCTGCACCATATCTGCTCTGTGATTGTTTGATTGAGCAGGTCATTATTTTTTATTCTTGAAAAGATTTTATAAGCCTATTCACCCCCCTATAGACTTAGATAACGATCTAACAAGTGGTATCAGAGCAAGGTTGGAGGATCTAGGCTATGGAATCATGAATATCTTTGATTTAGTTTTTGCTGAAGGCCAGTTAACAGTTAGACCCCTTAAGTTTAATGGCACAGATTTTGCTTATTGGAAAACTAGAATGCAAATATATCGTGTGTCAGTTAATTATGATGTCTCGAATATTGTTGAAAAAGGCTACATTCCTATGATTAATGTAGAAAATACTGAAATTCCTAAGCCTGAAGACAAGTGGGACAATAATGATAAAAACGCTATTCTTTAAATGGTAGAGCTATGAATGCCATAATTTGTACTTTAGATAAAACTGAGTTTAATCGCATTTCACATTGTCTTAGTGCACAGGAAATATGGCATACACTGGAGGTGACTCACTTCACATGTTAAGGAGTTCATGTTGGCCCTTCTATGCACAGAGTATGAAAGTTTTCGCATGAGACCATCAGAATCTATTAAGGAGATGTACGCCAAATTCACAGATATCGTCTACAACTCAAAGGCTCGTGGAAAGCCATACTCAAACTCGGAGCAAGTTTGGAAGATTCTGAGAGCGCTGCCTAGCACTTTTCGTCCTAAAGTTACTACTATTCAAGAGGCCAAAGATCTGTCAAAATTGAGCTTGGAGGAACTCATTGGAAATTTGATGTCGCGTGAACTAGAATTGAAGATGATGGAATCTAAAGAAAAGGAATAGAAATCTGAGGCTAAGAGCTCGAAGACTTTAGCATTCAAAGCCAATGAAGAAAGCGATGAAGAGCTTGACGAGGAGCAAGCATTGATGGTAAGAGGATTTAGAAGATACATCAAGAGTCCACAGGGAAGAGCTGAAATGACAAAAATGTTCAATCATTCAATAAATTAGTCCTGCAAATAATTCTTCTGAGCGGAATACTGCTAATTCAGTACAATGTTTTTATTGCAGGAAACATGGCTACTTCATGAAAGATTGCCCTGTGATGAAAAATAGCTATGCAGTGTTCTAAAAGGCGGTTTCATTATGCGTGCGGTCCAGAAGCGCATAACACATATGCGAATTATGCGGCCGATTATGCGGATTATGCGGTTTACGTGAAAATGAATATTTTAATAAATAAATAAGCAGTAAGTATATATACACACATATATATAGAATAATGGTTATCATACGTCATATAAGGGGGGTACCGCATATGCCCTCTCACATAAATGTGGCAAATACAAGCCCACATGGACTTATACTTGTTGTACCCGCCACCCTTTCTGTGAGAGGGCATATGAGGGACCCCCTCATATGACGTATATACCCATTATTCATGTGGGCTTGTACTTTCCCCCTTTATGTGAGAGGGCATATAAGTCACCCCATCATATAACGTATGATACCCATTATTCTCATATGTGTGTGTATTAAATTAAAAACATCCTAAAAGATGATAATAAGAAAAAAATCATATTAACTTTTAAAAACATGAATTAATTCATACTAAAACATCAGCACCATCAAGACGATCAATACATAAAATAACTAAAGTCTAAAGCAATCTACAATCAAAACATAAATATTCAGTTTTATATCCAAATCAAAAGCATGTTAAACATAAGTATTTTGAAATAACAGAATATCCAGTGTATATCTACTCATCATCTTCCTCGTTAGATTCATAACGAAAATCATCTAACCCCATTAGAAAAAAGAAAAAAGGAAAAAAACATGAGGTGAAGCCGTTGCTTCCCGCTGGAAAAAAAGAAAAAGGAAAAAAGAAAAGAAAAAACATGCGGGCATACCTGCTTCAGGTCGCCGCCTTTTGTTTTGGGAAAATTCTTAAAATAAAAAAAATCTGATTTTTATGCTTAACGGGTCGGGTTTCTTAATGGTTTGGAATTTTTTAGTTGCCGATTATGCGCTCGTATACTCGCATATGTGGGTGCATAACAGTTATGCGACCGATTATATGGCCAACCACATAATTTATTTTTCATGCGACCAGAGGCCGCCTCCTTGTATGCGACCGCATATGCGGCCGCATATAACTTGTTTTAGAACACTGCAACTATGTAGAGAAGAAGGGGAAATCACTTGTGACAACTTGGGATGAAGATAGCGAAGGCGAAGCCCAAGATAAGACTGCACACTCCTCTCTATGCTTAATGGTAGATCTCGATGAGGTAAAAATCATGCACTAAGAATGAGATTATGAATATATAGGAAAATATGCGTGATAAAATTGATGAGTTAGAATTTGCTGTAGAAACTCTAAAAGAGGATAATTTTGAATTGCGGCAAGATAACTACAATATGTCTCTAGGAGTTGAAAAAGTAAAAGCTGAAAATGATACATATAAAGCTACCATTGTTAAAATGAAAAAAGAAAAATCTAGTGCAATGAAAAAAGAATCTAATGTGCATGAAAAAGTTGAATGTAAAACAAGTCCTACACCTATGAGTGGAAATAAAACTTGTAAAGAAAAATTGATTAAGCTAGAGGCTAAAAAGGAAGAGCTAACAGAAAAGATGGCCATGGAAGAAAATGAGAATAAAGAGTTTAAAGAAAAATTGATTAAGAGTGAAATTGAAATAAAAAGCTTGAAGGAAGATTTATTGAGAAAGAAAAGAAAGTTGAAAATTTGAGAAAGAACGAGGAGGAGAATAAAACGGCATTTATCAGTAAATGCACTTTGATTGTGAACGAAAATCTTTATTTGAAATCCAAAGTCACGAACCTAGAATTGATCATAAAGAAATTTGGAGTGGGAAACCAATTCTTGTATATTATTTTTGGCAATCAAGCAAAATAGGCGTGGACTTGGATATGGTTTGAAATATATTGAAAAGCCAAAAACAAGAAAGTTCACAATGAGCCAACTAAAGTTAGAAATATTCATGTAAAGTGCTTTACATGTGGATGTGTTGGTCATACTTCTCATCATTGCATATATATGAACAAAAAATGAAGTTCAAACAAATATGGGTTTCTAAAGATACTGTAAATAACTGTTTAAATAGGAGCACGAAAATAAAGTATAAACAAGTATGACTTCCTAAAGATTTTGTGACTAACACCAGTGGACCTTGTTGGATTCCAAGGTCACACATAACATCTTCCGTGTAGGTAAGATGGAGGGGTGAGCAACAATGGATTGGACGTCGCATTTCATTGAAGTTCCTTAGTCAAATGACAACACGAAGGTATGATTTCTTGTTTGAGTGTAATGCATACATTCATAGGATTTTTTGGGTGTGATTTTCATTTTTTAGTTTGTGTGAGATTTATTTTTGGTGTGTTTGCATTTTCTTAGTGTGATTGTGTTTTGTTGTGTGTAATGTTTTTTGGAGTGTTTATTTTTTTTGGTGAGGTTTTCATTTTTTGATAAAATTTTTGAAAACAATAAAAATTTGCAAAATTGAAAATAAAAAAAAAGAGAAACGTGCAAAAATGTATAAAGATTGAGCTTATTGTATCTCTCTTTTTATTATCAAAATTGCACTTTTGAATGATATTCATATCCATGTAGAAATCTTGTATTATTGTTATGACTATAATTGCATATTAGACTTTCTAAATGATGATTATATGTTCAATAAATTGAATAACTTGATTTCTACACCTTCACCCTACACGTTCACGGGATTAATTGTTATTGCACATATGGAATTGTTTTCATGAAATATGGGAAAGTGTTTGTCGGTGGATGAATTAAAAATATTGAATAACATATTATTCTACGGAATATAAAGTATCTTGCCTTGGATAAAAATTAGAGCTCGTGAAAAGAAAAGAAAAATGTGTTGAAAAAGAAAATGATACATATTATTAAAAAAATTAAAAGAGCTCCGTATGAAAAATGGATACGGTCCATGGCAATGAGACAACCCACAGGGCATGGTGTCAAAAAAGCCCGGTGGCCCGTCGGTTCGGCCCGCCCGGCCCTGTGGGCCGGTCAACGGGCCGTTGACCGGCCGGGGCTTGGTACCCCGGCCCGTCCCGGATTTTAGCCCGGGCCTGCCCAAATCCGGGCCGGCCCGGCCCGACCCGGGTGCCAATCGGCAAAATTGTGCTCATTGGCAAAAATTTGCCCGTTTGGGCAATAAGATTTTTGAATTTCTTGAATTTTTTTATATTTTTAGCACCTAAAATAACCAGGCCGCCCCGGCCCAGCCCGGCCGACGGGACGGGTTGGGCGGGGGTTGCTCCCTACCGCCCGGCCCAGGTTTGGATGCAGCCTGGGCCAGCCTGGCCGGGCCCGGGCAGGGCCGGCTCGGATGGGCCGTTTTGACACCCTGACCCACAGGTCTCCAACTTATGCTTTAAGATTAATCTTTAGCGTTGGTGTTATACCTGTCAAGCAATGTCGCCCCACATTTAAGAGTTCTTATATGCTATGTTTTGGGTGTGATATTTTGAACTCATTATTAATGAGATGGGAAAAGTCAATCCTAATAGAATTGATGTTACTTGGAAAAGTTGATTTGTGTTGGTTGATTTTCATGAAACTTCTTCCTATATGTTGTAACTATTAATCATCACACAAGCACGAAGATGTATTAATTATTGTTATAAGATTAATTGAATATCAAGTGATTGTTTTTAATTGTCTTAATGTGATCATATGTCTTGACTAATAATATTTTATTTTTGCATTGCATATGATATGGAGTTCGTAAGTGCTCTTTTGATGACAACAAAATGAGGAGAAAGTGGGATAGATTTGATCATGATAATCACATTAATAGGGGGAGCAACTTAGTAGGGGGCGCATGTTAATAGGGGAGCAACTTGCATGTGATTTGTATTGATTTACATCATGTTGACGTGTGTCATCCACACTTCACAAACACATATCACGTTGACATCTTATTGATCAAATCTTATTGCGGTTTGTCATCATCAAAAGGGGGAGATTGTTGGATACAACGTGGTTGGATACAATGATCTTTGGTTTCTTGTTTGATGATAACAAACCTTCATGAATTTTTTGATGTGTTTGTTAAGTGTTTTCAAGTGCAAATATACATGGAACACATAGTGACAAACTTGTGAATATGATCAATGGCAATCTTGCAAATTGTGCACAATGTCAACATTGAAATTATGTGCAAGAGATGGGAAGATGACAATCCTGTGATTAATAGAATTTGACTTGGTCAACATGGCATGGATGGATAAGTAGCTAAATTTAAATAAGAGAATCAAATCAAAATCTAGTTCAAATCAATTTGGCTTAGGAGAATTTGACTTGGTCAAATTTGGTTTAAATTTGGATTCAAATTACATTTAATTTGGATACAAAAGAGTTCTACTTATCATATGAGATTGACCAAGTTCATTGCACTAAGGAGATAGGATGAGAACAAATCAATTTCAAATCAAATCAATCAATTTGAATTATGGTTCAAAGGAGTTTGGAATGGGCTACAACTCTTGGAATCATAACATATATATGACTCCTATTTCTACGAGGAAAATCCCCAAGGAGACAGAACAAACAAATAAGGCCGGTCCTAGACTCATTTCTCTTCATCTTGGCCGAATTTTCTCCTCCAAAACTTCAAAGAGATAATCAAATTCGTAGGAAGAAGGAGCTCAACGGACGACGCTGAAAAGTGCATAACTTTCTCCACAGAGCTCGGATCGACAAACCGTTTGCGCCAGGACGATCACAACTCAGCGCTCTACAATATGGTGATATTATTCTGATTTAATCTCTGTATTAAATTGGTGATACTTATTTTAGTATGAGTTGTATTCTGAATAGCTTCATAGTCTTCATCATTTCCTAGGCCAAAGTTCTCCATCATTTCAAGCCTTGCTGCAAGCTCAAGGAACCATCCATCATCAAGCTACATCTCTAAGCATAAGCCATCTTCAAGCTAGAGGAGCAAGCCACCAAAGCCACCATCTTGGAAGAAGAAAGTCCGAGAGATCAAGTTCCAAGCCCTATGACGCACTTCAAAGATCTTAGAATTCCTTTCTACAAGAGTATCTAAATCTGCCCTTTCATATTTTTCTATCGAAGAGGACGAGCGCACTATTCCAACGCCGATTTTGCAGAACAGAGAATTGATTTACGCACAGACCAGATCCAGACAGATTTGCGGAACGAACTTCGGAGGGCTATATTTTGACATCCAGACATCGGATTGAGACACCGTTTGCGCCAGCACGAAG
This sequence comes from Scilla litardierei, assembly GCA_030789695.1. NCBI lineage: Eukaryota > Viridiplantae > Streptophyta > Magnoliopsida > Asparagales > Asparagaceae > Scilla > Scilla litardierei. The sequence goes on along the minus strand of CM061142.1, from coordinate 757,047,463 downwards.
CTGACAAGTTTATAAACAGAGACTATTCAATCATCACAAACTGAGTGCTCTAAATTTTTCATCTTATTTATATTTTTGATTGTATTGGTAGATCTTTGTCTTAGGTTGTACTTTCGGTTTTTAGGATTTTGGGCTCTTGACTGGTTGGGGCTAGTCAAGGGAAAGTTTTCGCTAGAATAGTATTGTTCGACACTTTAGGGAGTGAGATACATGACTTGGTGAGCTGAGTGTTGGGGCACGAAGTTCTTTATGGTTTGTATCTTGACAGTATTATTCTAGTGATTACTTTGGGGCTGGAGTAGGTCGGGGGCGACCGAACCATGGTAAATATCGTGTGCACTCTATGGCTGCTGCTACTTTATTATTTCTGCACCATATTTGTCATATTTGCTCTGTGATTGTTTGATTGAGTAGGCCATTGTTTTGTATTCTTGAAAAGTTTTTATAACCCTATTCATCCCCCCTCTAGGCTTAGATAACGATCCAACATATCCAACCTGGGAATTGATACATTGTACACATGGTAGTCTCCAATCTTGATATGCTTCTCTAAATCCACAGTGGATAACTCTCTCCCATCCGCTCCTAGCTGAATTGTTTTCCCATAACCTTTGAATGTATAGTCCATGAAAGGATTCATGTTTTTTACTTAATCATTCCTTCCATAATATGGAAGTTGGATTACTTCATGTCATGATAGATAATTAGATCAATATTGTCTGATTCATGTACATTCACACATCTCTTTGTCGAAGAAGAATCCTTGAGTGCCATTCTCTTGCACATAGGTTGACATTCTGTTTCTGTCTGGACTTCTTTGTCATGTCATCTTGAACCAGATGAAGAAAGGCAAGACTGAGAAGGATCTCATACCCACTAGTATAACCTAGTTTTGCTTGCTAATTCTAGAATGGGAAATATATTCTGACGGTTTGAATGAGATACATTGTACATTCAGAAGAAACAATAAAAAATTTACAATTTCTAGCATAAGTCCATATTTATGGCGTAACGAAGGCTTCAATGAATGAGAACATAGATTTATATAGTGAGAATAAGTCGAAGTCATTTTGAAGAAATGTTTTGGTAGTATTGAGCTACATAGCATGTGTTCTTTTATAATGAAGCCGTACCCTTATTGGACACATGGACACTTGTATCGGACACTGATATATTTGGGCACTTCTCAGACGTCTCTTGGATGCTTTTCAATACTTGCCGGACACGTGTTGGAAATTGTTACTTTTACACTTGTATTTTATGGGCAGTATGCTTGTATTTTTAGGAACATATATGGAATTTCATCGGTTATACTTGTGATTGTGTGTATGCTTAAGACAACTAAAAAATATAATTATAAGATGAAGTGATGAACTTAACAAAATTTTGTATTATATTGTTTGATGTCACATTTTATACTTTGTTTGATGTGTGCACATAAATATATAATATAATATATTATAGTATAATAGCCTTGTTCATGTACCTTACCTTTTACAATTATGTCATGTCACATACCCATACCCGTACATTTACGAGTAACCAGAATTGTGTCTATGCTTCTTTGGTATTAAAGGATTCTAAAACAACCTTGAGGTTCCAAACCAATATGTTGCAAATTTTGATTCGTTGTGAGACAAAATTCTTCAAAATTTGGATTTGAATAACTATATATAAGTTTGAATAAGTTTAAAGAAAAAAATGCAGAACTTGGGAATCCTTTTTTTTCTTTTAAATATACTGGTAGAACATTTTTAAATTGATGATAAGTAGTTAGGACGTATGATGGAACAATACTTTTGTCGTCAAGAATGCTTTACAAGCAAACAATCAATACAGGGCTTATGAAGTGGCTTCACGCTGAGAATAGGTCTTGATATTTTACTAGAATATTATTATGTAGGTATAGGTATGAACCGCTATCTATACATTCCGTCATTGTAAACAGAGAGGGTGCTTTACTGATGGGGGATGCAACAAGGTGTTAAGTCCAAGTAGAGAAACATGCACATACACATGAAGAAAGTACATTAACTCCCTAATTGAAGTTTCTTTCTATGCTAATAATTTCAAATTTTCTTTCAAATTCTGTATTCTCAATGAGCTAAATTTAATTTTCCTGATAATTCTAAAATTTGAACTGAGAAAACATATTATTGTTCTACAAATATAAACCTGACTATCAAATGTTTACCATTTCCCCCCTACTAACAGTAAATAATAGAGACAATCGGAGTAATAATATTCAATTCAATCAAGATTCAGAAGAGTTATTTAGTTAACTGAAAAGGGGCAGTAGCTTATAGGTGAGGCTGAAGCCTTAGACTGGCAAGGCATCCAAGAACACTGATATGCAAGAGAATGTCAAAAAGTGAAAGAGAAAATATTATTCAGAATAAAGGACATGACATGTCTCAAACTGAAGTATTGGTTCTATTTATATAGAAAAATACAATATGGATTTATTTGTGGGTACAACTTATATTTAACTTATTTTTGACTACTATTATAAAACTGAGGACTATAATTCTTATCTCTAAACTAGTTTTAAAATTATACATATCATTTCTTAACGCTATCCTTTAAGATAGAGCATACATATCCTGCTTGTTATACATGAATTGAACTCAATCTTTTTACGTTATGTGCTAATACACGTCTAAATTTTCTAAAAGAACATTTATCTAACCATGCTAAATTAACTGTTTGAAAGTAATGAACCATTCACTGATGCTATATGGAATCGGCTGTTAAACCAACAGCCTAAAATCTCTTGAACATTTAATCTCTTAAATTCTTGAAAATCATTGTACCTTTTGAATTGTTTAATCTAGATCTTCAAATTGGATATCTTCACGTCCAAAATCACTACTTGGCCACCACCACGATTGCGACTAACTCGACATCCATCTCAATTTTTGACCAAATCCCTAAAACAACCCAACCAAATTCATGAAAATTAAAGAAGCAAACTTACTCTTCGAAAACCAACTTCATTCATCGAAACTGAATAGTGAATACCAAACGAAACCAAACCAAAATTTCAATTCCATACTCCTAAAGCCAAAATGTACCAAACTAAATTCATGAAAAAACTCTTGAAAACCAATTTTTTAAATTCCAAAACTCCTGGAATCCAATCTCGAAACTGTCGAAAACAGACTGAAGCATAAATTTTGTAAAAGCAAACTAAACTCAAGAATAACTTTCAATGATAACTTCTAACCATTAACCAAACATTCAACCAACCAATACCAAATAACAACGTTCACTCAATAACAACCACTTAATGATAACTGTTAACTAACAAATTCACTCAATAACAATGATTACGATAACGTTCAACTAACAACAACCACTTAACGATACCAAGAATGATAAATTCAACCAACGTTTCAATAACGATAATCAATGATAACTTTTCAGTGCTAAACGATAACTTTCATCAATCAACAATTATCAACAAATTTTTAACCAACCAATGACAATTAATCACTAACGATGATTAGAGAAATAAACAATAGCCATCACAACCAACTACAACTAGCTTCTAACTAACAATCAAGTCTCATGACAATCAACGACAACTGTTGTAACAAGAAGCTGTTGTAACAAGAAGCTATGATCAATGTCAACCACAACTAACTACAATTAGCTTCCAACCAACATCAAGTCAGCAACCATGCATCAACAATAACCAATGAAGATGATTGACAACATAATCATGTGATGCAAACCTGAAGAGCCTGTGACGATTGCTATGAAGAGGGGTTATTGTAGTGCACACTAAGTGCTACAATAACTTTCTTTTTTTTGAATTGAAGAGAAGGTAATAAAGAAACTCAAACGAGAGAAGCAGATGACATGTTTATGATTAGGCCTTATGGTTTAGTTTTATTTTGGTAGGATTAGGGTTTTTTAGTTTGGGGGTTGGGTTCTACATTGAGGGTTAGGAGTTGGGAATTAAATAAATTTTTTTAACCCAAAAGGTCAATATAATTTAAAACTAGAAAAATAAGCAAAAAGAAAATTCAGTTGTGGCTCTTATATCATTTTGAAAATAAAAATGGTAAATATTATCCAGAACAAAGATCATACCTCAAACTTAGGTATTCATGTTGTTTATATAGAAAATCATAATCTATTATATAAAACACAACTTTTTTTGAATTCTAGGGCTGACTAGGACAAGCTGACTAGGACAAACAGGTCGATAGAAAGACGGCTCAGATTTAATCTTGATGAGTAAATGGATGTGATGATATTATGTGAAAAAATTTGGGTGTGAACTTTTGGAGGGTGAACTAAAATTTTAGTGCAACATTTGATATTCATTTAAATTTAATGCATAAAAAGTTGTGCTCTGCCTTTGGAACTTGGGCCATCCTCTTTCAAAATTTTAATGCAGAGAATTTAATGCAAGAAGTCTCTATCTGAACAGTCATTATGACATGCATGCTAAAAACCAAAGAGGACCAAAAATCACAAGTAAAAATCACGAGTAAGAAGTTTTCGTCACATGCATCATAAGATGTAAAAAAAAGTGAGTTGTATGCCCACAAAAGCCAATTACTTTGACTTGCTTGATTTGTAGGATAGAAAATCCGAAGGCGCACGCGCCGAAGGCGCCTAAATTTCTTTATGCTAATTTGTTGTTCCGCGTCGAAGGCGCCTTAATTTGTTGTTCCGTGTCGAAGGCGCCCGCGCCGAATTTGTTGTTCCGTGCCGAAGGCGACCACGTCGAAGATGCCTGTGCTGCTAAATATTTTTAAGCTAATTTGTTGTTTCAAATTTTGGCTGTTGAAAAATTTATTTTGTGGAACAAAGATTTCGCGGGGGAAAATAACCGTGCCCACGGGCACGAGTTATGACTATTACGAATACAATTAAGATTACAGCTCATGTTTGACTTCTTTTTTTACTATTATACAACTAGAAATTATAATTTCTATGTCTAAACTAATTCTAAAGTATAATATATTATTTCTTAACAAGAACAAATGAAAAGTCAGAACAGAAATATTGAGAAAGACACACAGTGTTCTAACTTAAGTTGGTGGAAAGGCGACGGTTGAATTTGGTAATGAGTAAGAGTTGTGCGAATGTGGGGAAGCATCTTCATCATCGTCTTTAAGTGGTAACAATCAGTGTTAACACTGGATGTTGGGTTGTTGGCGGACCAGAAAATTCCTTATCTAATGGTGGATATCAATGGCATATTAGGGAATATAGGGTGTCATAATGGATCATAGATATGTCCAAGATTCTTAACTGCCGTCTAAGGCAATGCATGCATGCATTATGTAAACTTACTGAAAATTTGTTTATGGTATACCGACCTAATTATGGGCAACTTGCGTTGAGCCCATGTATCAAGCTTCTCAAATGGTTTTAGGCATATACCCACCTAATTGCCAGTATTCTAAACACGAAAAAATAGAGTAAATACATATAACACTATTATACTTGCATGTATAGCAATGCTTTAGCTGACAAAACTGATTCATTTCTAAGATCACAAAACAATACTTTGTTATATTCTTTTCTAAGTAATTTTATTGGAAAAAATTGTATTTTTCTCTCCTTAAAAGTTTTTAAAACATAATAGTTATTACTATCTTTTTCGCACTTTGCAACTGCCAAAAGATAGCTGCAAATAAAATGGTTAGCGTTACGGCCAAAAAACTAGTTTGTCCTTGATACAATCCCCTATAATTCTAAATACAACGGATTCTTCTAATGTTTGAAAAGCTAATAAAAATGATATTGATTTATTTTTCTAATATCTTAAATTTTATATGCTCATATATCTTCATTAAGATAGCTTTGTTTATTTTAAACAAAATATTTATTTTGTAAACAAAATTGCTTATATCTCATTTAGTCATATTGGACCTATCCTATCAATTGAGTTCAGCCAAGTGCTAAGCCATTTCTATCGCTTGCAAGGCTTTGGGTCTGGATCTCACCATTAGCGACAGGCCATGGGATTTCCAAATAAATGCATTGAGAATTGGTCTATGAGAGCAGTAGACAGCTAGAGAGAGGCGGTTATAGGTAAACGAGGCTAGAGATAGGCAAAAAAGACCGAAGATGAGGACATTTGATCTGGGAAAAGTGAAATTGGTCGGCTGAGTTTGGATAATATCGACAGAGGTGACATCGATAGTCCAGATCTGGTTCTTGCCGAGGTTGGATAGTCCAGATCTGATTTGTGCCGAGGTCGACGAGGTCAGTATTTGATTGGATGATCAAAGATGACATGAAGGAAGAGGGAATCGACGAAGACAAAGTTGTGGTGAGTTAGGATAACAGAATGATTATGATTAATTAGGATTAGGGTTAGGTTTAGCTCAAAGCAAGGCTTTAATACCATATGAATTTGGGAAGAGGTTTTGGAAGGAGGGTTAGAGAGGTGCTAATCATGTATCGACGATTTATTATATATAATGATATTACAACTCAAATTTACACAAATAAGCTTATGTAACATACACACATAGAATCATGTAGATCAGGTGGCACTTGATCTAATAGATCAGGTGCATGACACAAAAAGGCGGATCCCACAGAAAGTAAAAGCCTATGTGGAACTTGTACTTTTCAACTTTTTGTGTCTTGGCACCTGATCTATTAATCAGGTGCCACCTTTTCTATATTATTCTTGTGTGTGTAATCATGTAGATCAGGTGGCACCGGATCTAATAGATCAGGTGCAAGATACAAAAAGGCGGGCCCCAGAGAAAGTACAAGCCCATGTAGGGATTGTACTTTCCACATTTTGTGCCACCTTTTCTACATTATTCTCATATATATATATACTAGTCATAATCCGTGCCCGCGGGCACTGTTCATTTTAGATTTCCCCCGCGAAATCTTTGTTTCCAAAAAATTATTAAAATTTAAAAGAACAAATTAGCGTAAAAATATTTAGCGGCACGGACGCCTTCGGTGCGGAACAACAAATTCGGCGCATGCCCCTTCGGCGCGGAACAACAAATTCGGCGCGAGCACCTTCGGCGCGGAACAACAAATTGGCGTATAAAACCCCGTGCCCGAGGGCATGTATCATTTAAGATTTCCCTCCGTGAAATCTTTGTTCTCCAAAAAATTATTAAAATTTAAAAGAACAAAGTAGCGTACAAATATTTAGTGGCACATGCGCCTTCAGTGCAGAACAACAAATTCGGCACAAGCACATTCGACACAAAACAACAAATTCGCAAGGGCGCCTTCGACGCTAAACAACAAATTAGCGTAGAACAACAAATTCGACGGGTGCGCCTTCAGCGCAAAACAACAAATTAGTGTAAAAAACACGTACCCGCGGGCACTGTTCATTTAAGATTTTCTCCTGCGAAATCTGTGTTCCCAAAAAATTATTAAAATTTAAAATAACACCAAATTAGGATAAAAATATTTAGCGGCGCGGGTGCCTTCGGCGCGGAACAACAAATTCGGCACATGCGACTTCGACACGGAACAACAAATTCGGCACGGGCACCTTAGGCGCGGAACAACAAATTAGCGTAAAAAACACGTGCCCGCGGGCACGATTCATTTAAGATTCCCCCGTGAAATCTTTGTTTCCCAAAAAATTATTAAAATTTAAAAGAACAAATTAGCGTAAAAATATTTAGCGGCATGAGCGCCTTTGGTGCATAACAACAAATTCGCGTCGAACAACAAATTCGATGCGGGCGTCTTCGGTGCGGAACAATAAATTAGTGTAAAAAAATTTCGCGGGCGTTTTTGGCGCGAAACTGGTTCACTAGCTGCTTTCAAAGTTGTATCAAATTTCAAATCTGGACCAAATTTCAAAACTCACATTCATGGTTTCAAAGCTCCATTCATTTCAAAACTGGACCAAATTTCAAAGCTTCATCTCAACCTTCCATTTTCCAAGACAAATCCCAGACACTCTTTATGTTGTCCTAGTCAGCCCTAGAATTCAAAAAAGGTTGTCAAATGTATAATAGATATATATATATGGATACATGTAAATCAGGTGGCACCTGATTTAATAGATCAGGTGTCAAGACACAAAAAGGTGGGCTCCACAACAAGCACAAGCACATGCGAGACTTGTACTTTCCACTTTTTATGTCTTGGCACCTGATCTATTAGATCTGGTGCCACCTTTTGTATATTAAATCACTGTTATCAAATGGCGCCGCCACGGCCGTCATGGCGGAATGGCATGGCCTCTTTTGACCTAATCGCAAATGGCGCCGTCACGGCCGCCATGGCGGAATTGCACGGCCCCTTTATGGCGGATTTTTGGCTCACCGCTATATGCCGCCATTCGCCATTGATAACATTGTATTAAATCCATATATATATATACTAGTCAGAACACGTGCCCGCGGGCATGGTTCATTTAAGATTTTTCCTCGCGAAAATTTTGTTCCCCAAAAATTTACACATCCAAACTTGTGCGAAACAATAAATTCGGCATAGAAGGCGCCTTCGGCAGCGCGGGCGCCTTCGGCGGCGCCCTTCGGCGTTTATTCTCATCTTGTTGCTACATGCGTCAAAGAGACGGTGGGCCCAACGTTGAGCGAGAGATCATTCGAGCTGCAGCAGCATTCGATTTGCAGCATTAAGTGCAAGTTAAAGTTTTTTCATCCGCAAAATCTTTGTTACCCAAAAAATTATTTCCACAGCCAAAATTACGCGGAACAACAAATTAGCGTAAAAATATTTAGTGGCACGAGCGCCTTCGGTGCGGAACAACAAATTCGACGCGTGCGCCTTTGATACGTAACAACAAATTAGCGTAAAAAATCGGCGTGGGCGCCTTTGGCGCGGAACAACAAATTCTGTGCGGGACGCGAGAAATTATTCTCATCTTGTTGCCACATGTGTCGAAGAGACGGTGTGCCCCACGTTGAGAGAGAAATCATTCGATCTGCAGCAGCATTCGATCTGCAGTATTAAGTGCAAGTTAAAGTTTTTTTCCAAATGCATTAATTACGTGCACGCTGCTATTCCACAGAAACTTTCATTTCCCAGAAACTTTCATTTCCCCAGAAACTTTCATTTCCCTAGAAATGTTTTTCCCTCCAAAACTTTCCATAAAATCTCATCCCAACCATTCATTCTTCAAGATTAAATCCAAGCCGTCTTTCTATCAACTTGTTTGTCCTGGTCAGCTTGTCCTAGTCAGCCCTAGAATTCAAAAACAGTTGTGTTTTAATATATAGATATATATATATAATCTATCTTACAATTGAGGGAGTGGACAAACCCACTAGGATAAAATGTGGCCCCACTTTTGTCCCAGACAAAGGATTGGCCTTGGTTGTGCCACATGGGCAATGTGGACACCGCTTGGTGTCGGTGTGGGATTGGGTGTTGGGTTTGGGAGGGCAATGTGGACACCGCTTGGTGTCGGTGTGGGATTGGGTGTTGGGTTTGGGATGACGTGGTGGAGAACCCAAACAATAGCCACTGTAGAAATAACAAGCAAGAAAGACAGATTTAACGTGGTTCAGCTATAAAACATAGCCTACATTCACACACAGAGAAGAGAGATTTTCTTATTTCAATTGTGTTACAATGAGGAGGGTAGCCGCCAATATTTATAAGGCTAGCAAACCCTAAAACTAAATATGGTAACAACATATGTGCTTATCAAATATCAACCACACATATAATGGATCCAACGGATCCTATTCTATCTTCTTTCCAATACTCCCCCTCAAGTTGGTGCGAAAATGTCGATAGAGCCCAACTTGGACAATATCTCTTGGAATTTAGCAGCGAATAAACCTTTGGTGAAGATATCCGCCAGTTGTTGATCACTACGAACAAATGGAGTGCATATGGTATTGGCTTGTCTATTCTCTCGCACAAAGTGACAATCTACCTCAATGTGTTTAGTCCTTTCATGAAACACGAGATTTGATGCAATATGAATCGTCGCTTGATTATCACAAAACATCATTGTAGATCGAGACGAACCAAAGACTAAATCATTGAGAAGAGCCTGAAGCCAAATTATTTCACTTGTCGTGGAGGCCATTTCACGGTATTCAGCTTCTGCACTTGATCGAGCTACCATATTTTGCTTTTTACTCTTCCAAGTGACTAAATTTCCACCTACAAATGTGCAATAACCTGTTGTAGATCTTCTATCAACATGACATCCCGCCCAATCAGCATCAGTATAAGCAGTAATGTCGTTATGTCCATTCTTACGCATCCAAATACCTCTTCCAGGTGAGCCCTTCAGATACTGTAATATTCTATTAACAGCATTCATATGATTAACAGTAGGAGCATGCATGAATCCACTTACCAGACTTACAGCATATGAAATATCCGGACGAGTAATAGTAAGATAAATCAGTCGGCCAACCAAGCGTTGAAACTTTCCAATATCCGAATATAACTCACCATTAGCATCAAGCTTACCACCACTATCAGTAGGCGTATCTGACGGTTTAACACCCATCTTTCCTGTTTCCTTCAATAAGTTAAGAACATACTTCCTCTGATTAAGAAACATACCTTTATCGGAGTAGGCAACTTCCAAACCAAGAAAATATTTTAGTAATCCCAAATCCTTGATATCAAATTTTCTATGCATCAATGCTTTCAGTCTTGAGATTTCAGCTTGATCATCACCAGTGATCACAATATCATCTACATATACCAAAACGATAATGATGCCAGACTTACTTTTCTTAACAAATAAGGTCGGATCAGCAGCGCTTCTCTTGAGACCATTCATCATGAGAACCGAACTTAGTTTAGCATACCAGGCTCGTGGTGCTTGCTTAAGTCCATAAATAGCTTTTCTTAATTTGCAAGCTAATCCAAAAATGGACTCTTGTGGATGTCCAGGTGGAACACTCATATAGACTTCTTCTTCTAGATCTTCATGAAGGAAAGCATTTTTCACATCCATCTGAAATAGCTTCCAACCATGATTTACTGCTAAGGACATGAGAACTCGAAACGTGTTCATTTTGGCAACTGGAGCAAATGTTTCTTTATAGTCTTCTCCATATGTCTGAGTAAATCCTCTAGCAACAAGTCTTGCCTTATGTCGTTCAATGGTCCCATCACTATTGTATTTGATCTTATAAACCCAACGACACCCAACTGTCTTCTTTCCGGAAGGTAGCTTAACAATATCCCATGTATGATTCTCCTCAAGAGCATGTAACTCTTCCTTCATTGCTTGTTTTCAGACCGGAGAGGAATTAGCATCTCTGAAATTACTCGGCTCAACTTCACATGACAATGCACACAGAAAATCAGAATGTTTTTTGGTAACATTGTCGTATGTTAGATGAGCTTGTATAGGATAGGAGATAGCACTATGATAGGTAATATGGTCTTTCAACATCACAGACAGACGCTTTTCTCTATCTGAGCGTCTTGGAGGCTGATGATCTGTATCATTGTCAACATTATGAGATTCTTGATCAATTTCAACTGTTGGCGGAGCAGTTTCGATTTCAATAACAGGAGATGGTGTTTCAGTTACAGGTGTAGAATCAGAGGATATTTCAAATACCGAATGATCTGCATCAGTCTCAACACTGTCATCACTGGAGCTATAATCGGAAGAGACACCCAAAAATCTGACATATACTCCCCCTGGGACCGACTCCCATACTTATCTTTCCAGTCGAAGAATGGTTCATTTTTAGAAAAACGAACATATCGAGAAATGAATATCTTACGAGCAGATCTGTCATAACATATGTATCCTTTCTGCATAGAAGAATAACCAAAGAACACACACCGAGTTGCTCGAGGATCTAACTTGTCACGATTAGTAGATGGTCGATGCACATAACAAACACATCCAAACACTCGCAGATGAGACAAACCAGGTTTACGATCTTGCAAAACTTCCAAAGGAGACTTGAAATTAATCACTCTACTAGGCGTACGATTAATTAAGTAAACAGCATTCAAAACTCCATGGGACCAATATTTCTTTGGTACATTCATCTGAAGCATGATGGCTCGTGCTGTTTCCAGAATATGTCGATTCTTCCTCTCTGCTACGCCGTTCTGTTGTTGTGTATCTACACAACTAGTCTGGTGAATAATACCATGGCTGCGAAGATATTCGTCAAGAGAATGGTTGACATATTCTGTGCCATTGTCAGACCTGAGAATTTTTACTTTGGCACCAAATTGAGTTATTACCATAGTATGAAAATCCTTAATTATAGCACCTACCTCCTTTTTAGATTTCAGCAAATACAACCAAGTAGCACGTGATCGATCATCAATAAGTAACAAAAAATATTTGTAACCATCATAAGAATCAATAGGAGCAAGACCCCATAAATCAGAATGAACTAAAGCAAACAGTTCATCAGATACTGACATAGAGTTAACAAAGGTTAAACGAGTTTGTTTAGAAAATTGACAAACATCACATAATGTTGACTCAACAGGAATGGAAGGCAAGATACAAGATAAAATACGATTGCAGGGATGACCTAATCGCTTATGCATAATTTGACTCTCAGTCAATGTGCTAGTATGAAACGCCCCTTTATTTGGATTAAAAAAATAAAGCCCATGAGAATATGTTCCTTCACCAATCGTTTTCCTCGACTTTCGATCCTGAAAGATAACACAATTAGGAGAGAATAACATCACAGTCTAAGGAATTAGTAATTCTTCCTACAGAAAGAAGCTGAACCGAGAAAGATGGAACAACAAGAGCATCAGAACTAGAAGTAGTAGGAAAGAATGTAACTTTACCACTCCCAATAATTGGGGCTGAAGCCCCATTAGCCATATAGACACAGTACGATTATCAAAAATATGATTGAAGAAATGCACAGACGAGAGATGATTAGCCATATGATCAGTAGCACCAGAATCTATAATCCAAGTGCTAGATTTTGAAGATGATGAAAACGCATGATGATTACCTGAAGCATGGGTGGAAGGGTTACTGATTGGGATCGACATCATGGCTATTGCTGCTTGCACCTTCTTTTTCCATTTCTGATCATACTTGGCCTTAAGATGAGGATGAAGTAAAAAAACATCGATCTATAGTATGCCCCTTCTTATTGCAGTGATCACAATGAAATTCTCGGATACATTTACCAGTGTTAGCTGCCAGAGCACTAGAATTACCTTGATTTGAAATAGCCTTATGATCATCAACCATAACAGTTTTATGAATTTCTTCACGTTGAATAGTTGCACAAATACTGGAGAGAGACGGAAGTTCAGAATTCATCAATACTTGACTCTTAAGTTGTTCATACTCATCTTTCGAGCTATTCAACAAAGCAAAAATTTTGTCCTCCTTGGCCCGCTTAAGGAGGATTTTTGCATCTGTTGTATGTGGACGATAGATGTTCAGCTCATCCCACATATGTTTCAAATTCCCATAATACTCAATAAAAGGCTTATCACCTTGATTTGCATTAGCAATTTCACGTTACAATTGAAAAACACGAGCATCATTATTCTGATTTCCATAAAGTTCTGACACTGAATTCCATAAATCTTTTGCAGTATCGGAAAAAGTAAAAATTTCAGAAATTTTAGGTTCCATAGAGTTGAGAAGCCATACCATAACTGTTTGATCATTGGCAAGCCATTCCTGCACCTTTTTCGGATCTTTATTGTCGGGACGATCAATCATCCCATAGATATATCCGAGCTTTGATCTTCCTCCAAGAGATAAAGTCACATCCCTAGACTAATTTGTATAGTTAACACCATTAAGAAGCACAGAAGTTAATCGCATAGCAACATTCTGATGTGAGAAAATCTGATCGGAGTCTGACATGGCAGCGAATCCTACGGCCGGCGTCAGGATGAAGAGGGAATTAGATCAGACCGCTGCAGAATCTTAGATCTGAGCTGAGGATCAATCTACAGAATCATCGGGATGGAGAGGGATCTCGCAGATCTGATCTGTCGGATCTGGAAGATGGATGCCGTTGATTTGAGATCCGAACGCACGGCATTGATATGAAGGAAGATGAGGTCTGAGATTAGCACGACGTCGGATTTGAGATCCGAGAGTAGCACGCCGTCGATTTGAGATCCGAGAGTAGCACGCCGTCGATTTGAGTAGCACGGCGTCGGATTCGAGATTAGCACGGTGTCGAGAGCATGGCATCAGATATGAGGATGGACGTCGGACGCCGGCGTACGGACGCGAGGTGGCGTCGGATCCCTGCTGTCAACGCCAACGAGAGAAGATATGACGACAACACGAAGAGGACGACAACACTAGGGCAGAGGCGGGACTCGAAGAGGAGATCCAATTAATGCCGATCTGAGCTGATGAGATCCGATCGACGAGATCTGATCTGAGGTTGGATGCGCCGAATCTGGATCAAGCCGAACACGAAGAAGCTGATGCCGAATGTCGAAGCACAGCCTCGATTGAAAGCTGCAGAAAGAAGACGAGTGGATCTGATCTGCCGGAGTTGACGCTTATACGATAAGGACAAATGGAGATCGATCTCGAACGTGAAAAAGAACGAGTTAAAGATCAACCCGCTCTGATACCATGTAGAAATAACAAACAAGAAAGACAAAGATTTAATGTGGTTCGGCTATAAAACATAGCCTACATCCACACACAGAGAAGAGAGATTTTCTTATTTCAATTGTGTTATAATGAGGAGGGTAGCCGCCAATATTTATAAGGCTAGCAAACCCTAAAACCAAATATGGTAACAACATATGTGCTCATCAAATATCAACCACGCATATAATGGATCCAACGGATCCTATTCTCTCTTCTTTCCAATAGCCACTCTCCTTTCCATTAATTGCAAGCTTGCCATTGCTTTTTGATAAAAGTCAAATGCCCTTCCCTATTCCACTTATTTACGGGTTTGCCATCGGTCTTTTTTTACTTTGGCCCCTTGTATTTTTTGCACTTTAACGCCGGTTTTTCTCCCGTTTACCCCCTTAGTTTGGGTTGGGATTTATGCACTTTGATCCCCAAAGTTTTATTTTGCAATTTAACCCATTTACCCCCGACAATACCCATACACACCCATGCTTATCTTTTTCGGTTGCGCGCATGTTCCGCCTCCTGATGATACACACACCCTCGTTCTTCTCGCTCTTTTGTTGGTTGCGCGCGTGACATCCTGTTTGTGTTTTTTCTTTGGTCACCATGCACTATGTGCACGGGTTATTTCTAGTATTCTAATAATTGGAGTAGGCTCTAAGTTGGGGATTGCTACATGGCTAGGGTTTGGTTTAGACAGTGTCTTGGGACAAAAAGAGGCTATGAATAGAGTTCAGGCCAAGGACACGGACATGAGTTAAATTAGGGATATGGTTTAGTGTTGGTTAGGATTTATTAATGCTTTGCTAATCTTCAGCATTAGTTTTGGATCGTCAATCTTTGACCACTATTTTTAAAATGATTGTGATTCAATAATCCGAGTCCCCATTTTTATTTTTCACGCTTGAAAAATCCACAATAATTTCAATTAGCGTATAGTTTTCCAAAACGGCCATCCCAGGTGAAAATTGGAAATAAATTTTGCAGGAATTCTGGATAGAGATCGGAGCAAGGATACTACCCAATGAACACAATGTGCTCACTATTCTGTTATTTTCTTTATAGATATAGGTCGAGTCTTTTTGACACATACAATGTGAAACTCTCATCACCTGTGTGCGCGCATCCACACATTATAACCATGCATCTGATTTCTGATGTTGTTCTCTTTACCTGCGCCGATGCACTCTTTTTAGTCAAAACAGAGTCCGGCAGCCAAGGCTAGCATGAATTAGGTCATTGGCTTTGGTACCCTTCTAAGCGGGCAGCCCATTTGCTGGTGCAAATAGGAAGATGATGAAGCAGGATTATTTCTTCCATTTTGTTTCCCAACTCTACTGTTTTTATCTTACCGCCAAGACTTCTGTTCTGTGATCAGGCTTCCTGTTCGCTGGGACAACACCATCATAGTTGTGATGAACGAAGTCCGAGTCAGCAGCCCATATCGCCCAGGAAATGTCGGCGGAGGAACTCCTGCTGCCAACGACCGTGTTAAGAAAGTGGTAATCCCCCTACTTTTTCCACAGCCCAGGAAATACCATGTTGTATGTGTAGTTGGTTCTTGATGCATTCTTTTGTGATTGCCTTGTGTAGCTGGATTTTGAAAGGAAGAGGTTGCGCGTTTAAGTGGAAATGACTTGGGTTCTGAAAGGAAACAGCCACAGTGTCGCGCTTCCAGCCGGCACAGGTGAATTCGCCTGCACTTGGAAGGGAAGACTCGAAGATTGGCAAGTTGATGCTCATGTACCTGGATTTTAGATTTTTACCATTAACTTCAGTCTTTCTAAACGATTGTTGTGAAATTAGAGGTCTGATGGTGAGTTTGCAGATAATCGTGTTCTATTTTGTAGTGGCAATTCATTTCTCAAATGCTCACAAAGAGTTGAAGTTTACAAGCTGTAACCAATTATGGGCAGAGGCCAGAGTGAGAAGAATGTGCATGGGTTTATTTCTTTTATTTTTGTTTTATTAAAAAAATAAAAATATGCCTTCAATTTTATCTCAAAAAATATGGTTTATCCACATGATTTATTTGGAAAAATTATGAGTTAAACCTACATGATTTTTTTGTAAGCAGGGCTCATTTCGTCAAAATGAGTTTAAAGATTTTTTCCAATACTTTGGAATCAGAAAAGACGCTTGAGAATTGTACGAATAACTAATTAATATTTCAATTAATAGGATTATGGCTTCCGTCGATCACCTGCCCCCAGACTTTTTGCGGCTTTTCTGCCTCCCTGAAACTTAAAAAGCTAGTCGCACGTTTGGTTGCTATTTAACGGGGAGTTTTATACGCACACGTAATTGGTTTGCGCGCACACCATTTTACATTTTACATTTTACGCGCACCTAAGAAGATTTTTAGACCACATTTTACATTTTACGCGCACCTAAGAAGTTTTTTAGACCGCGGTCTTTTAATTTTATACATACTATTAATTTTCAAATTTATCCCATTATTCTTTCTACTTCTTTCCGAAAAATCCTAGCCATCCTTGTGCCGCCGCCGCCGCCCCCTATCCTCCTCATCATACTCATTCTTCTCGTCTGTGTTTGGGCATGAGTTTTTTTGTTGAAGAGGTAGAAAAGATGAAAAAGAGCGGGAGGAGGGAGTCTCGCCGCCACTGCCTTCTCATCTTCATCTTACCCTCGTCCTCATCGATATCCATTGTACATGGTTATTTTTTCTCTCCTGAAAATGATGAAGTAGATGACGAGACAGGGGAGGCGACAACGGCCCGTCTCCTCAAAATCCAAGACGATACACAAACTTACACACACTCTTCCCATTTGACCTGATGTGTGCCTTACATGGGTTTTTTTTGGAGGATCCCCGTGCACTTGGTGCACAGTAAATTTCTATTCCTCCCATAAATAATGAAGTACACGATCCTTGCAAAGAACAAATTTGCTCCTATGATTTTTCACAGAAGAATCACATGGATGCACACGCTTGTATTGAATGAGCTTTCCCTCTTTATGATTCCCACGTGGAAGAGGTAGGGTTCCCCATACATAAAATTTTCAGTCCCAGGTTACCACTGTGCCGGTGGTCCCTTGTTGTTACGCCTATTTGACCGAGACCCCAAAAGACACGAGCCCAGGAGCCCGACTACTGGTCAAAAGCCCATCGGCGTCCTCAAAGCCCATTCGACAAAGGCCCTACAAGGGACCTTCTCGAACGTCGATCCGACCCGGCCCCAATAACCCGTTGGTCGCTCGCCCACTCCTGCGAAAACCACTCCCCCGGACGCGCGACCACTAAATAGCGATAATGGGGAGGTGCTGGCATGGCGGAGTGAGCGGCGGCGAGGGGGGACTGATGGGGCACGATCAATGGCGGGCGAGGGACGTGGGCCGGAGGCAGTCAAGCGGGAGCTCTATAAAAGGGCCAGGAAGACGACGAAGAAAGGGACCGCATCTCAGGTAACAAAACCTAAGGTACTCCATCAACGACCTCGTTCCCCCAATTCATCTCCTTCCTCCCCCGCTCGCGCCGAGAGACGCCGTTACGATCTCCTCACGAGTCGAACCGTCTCCGCCGGGCCTCCTTTCTCAGATCACTATCTGACTTAGGCATCGGAGGGGATTTGGCCGGAACCAAGGTCCGCCCCCCTGACGAGCGTTCTCGTCTACGCAGGTGGACCGCTGATCAACGGGCCGAGGCTACCCCTCGCCCCTCTCCGACCACTCGTCCGACTGGATAGTGAGGCTTCCCCTCACCGTCAACCTGCCGAGGCCGAGCACGCCCCACCGAGGCCGAGCGTCTTAGTCAGGTCCGAGATTCCCCTCGCCTCCCGTCGGCCGTGCATCTACCCGGGCGCCTGAGGCTACCCCTCGTCACCCTTTTAGCCGAGGCCGAGCACGACTATCCGAGGCCGAGCATCTCAACAAGGGCCGAGGCTTCCCCTCGCCCCTTCTGCACCAATTCGAAGCCCCCCAAGGGACCCAAAGCGGGCCCCTTGACCACGTTGACCGGGTTCTCCACGGTCAACGCTTTGTAGTGAGAAAACACTCTGAAACATCTGGCGCCGTCTGTGGGATCGAAAGACCATCCCACGAAGAAGCAAACCACACCAACACTGGCACGAGCCAGCAATGGAAGGAAGCGCATGCCCCCCATCCCGGAGGAGGGGAATGGCACAACAAACGGCAATCCCGAGGACACGCCCGTCAGCGGCCACCCCACCCTCTCCACCGAAGAAACCGGCGGCTCAGAACTGGCCACGCAGGGACAGCTCCGTGCCCTGGCTCAGGAGACCAACGCGAGCCTCCAGACGTTGGTCGCGACGGTGCAGCAGCTCGTCGGCCCTGCGCCACCCAACGGGGGCACGTTGGACGACAACCATCGATGGGCGGGGGGTCCCCCACACTTGCGGTCCGCCGTGGTCGACGACCACGGGACCCGGAAACCGAACACGGAGCGTCGGTTCATGTTGTCCGGCTCTCGTCAGGCGAGGTCACGCGCCTCCTCACCCTATCGTGAAAGGAGCCGAAGAGAGACCGAAGGGACGGACGGCGAATCGAGGACGGCATCGTCTCGTCGATCGCGGTCGTCCCGCCGCAGGAGAAGCGAACGACACCACTCGAGAGACCGATCGCGGCGGAGCAGGAGCTCCCGCAGGAGGAGTCGGGAACGTCGGGACAGCCCGGCCCCCAGCGTGGCGAAGGCTGCGGAGCCAGCCCCGCTGGCGCCGGTGTTACCTCCACCCCCAGTCGATCCAGAGGCAGGCGAGTACTGCATCCCCGGAGGCATCCACGGAGACCGGTGCCCCTTGTCACGGAGAATAACCGACGCACGAGTCCCCTCCCGATTCCGGATCCCGGTGCTGGGAAAGTACGATGGAATAGGAGACCCGGCACACCACGTGATGGACTACGAGGGGGACATGGCCTTCCAGGGAGCTGACGATGACCTGCTTTGCCGGGGCTTCTATTCTACTCTCAGGGGAGCGGCGAGGATCTGGTACCACAGCCTGCCCGGCCGCTCCATCGACAGTTTCGAACAACTCGCCCAGTTGTTCTGCAAACAGTTCATGGCGGGGAGGCTGATCAAACCTGGTGATGAACATCTGTTCAACATAGTGCAAGGCCCGGCCGAGCCACTCCGACAGTTCATGCGCCGCTTCAATGCGGAAAGGCTGAACGTGAACAATCCACCCGACCTGGTGGTCCAGACGGCCCTTAAGAAAGGACTTCGCCATAGGGGCCTCAAGAAGTCCCTACACAACGACCCCCCGAAGGACCTCCCCGGGATCATGGCAAGGGCCGAACGCTTCATGCTGACCGAGGAGGCCTTGGCCGAGGATGCAGGAAAAGCCGCTCGAGGGACCAAGCGCGGCGACGGCGGACGAGTTAGCCCCGAAGGGTAACGGACCGAGAAGAGGCAGAGGAACAGGCAGCGGGGAGAAAGCGCGAGGGACATCACCCCGGACGCCATTCTCACCCAAGTACAGAAGGAAGAGCGAGCTGATCGCCCCCCACCGAAGGCTAAAAGAGGCGGGAAGAACAGGGAGAAGTACTGCAAGTACCACAAAGACGATGGTCATGACACGGAAGATTGCTGGCATTTGAAAAAGGACATCGAGAAGCTGATGAGCTGAGGGCACGCCAGGAATCAGGCCGACGAGCCGGCCCACGGAGAAGGGACCTCCACACAGCCAGACAAGGGGAAGAAGATCAATACCATCCAAGGCCCCCTCCGCATCATAGAGTGAGCGGGCGACGTCTCTCCCCCCGGAAGCGGCCTCGTATGAGGGAGTTATCTAAGTTTACATCCCTCTGTCTAGCTTCATTTCTTTTTGCTTCCATTTCCTCCAAATGTACCGGTCCGGCAGGACTCTTGAGAGTACAAATGCATCCCTTTCTGTTATCTTCATTTAAAACCCCGATGGAGTTGACATGACACCAATAGCAAGAAAGGTTGGGGATCGCCGCCTCACTGGAGGAGGAAGAGAAGCTTTGCCCTCGCCGACCGACTCCAACGCCCATAAGACCGGGGGCAATTCCCCCAGCAGGCACGGACGCCGACCGGTCCTAAGCCGAGGAGCTTAGCCCTCGCAGACCGACACCAGCGCTCATAAGTCTGGGGGCAATTCCCCCAGCAGACACGGACGCCGACCGGTCCTAGGCCGAGGAGCTTTGCCCTCGCTGACCAACTCCTGCGCCCCTAAGTCTGGGGAGAATCCCCCCAAGACCGGTCCTAAGCCGAGGAGCTTAGCCCTCGCCGACCGACACCAGCGCTCATAAGTCTGGGGCAATTCCCCCAGCAGGCACGGACGCCGACCGGTCCTAAGCCGAGGAGCTTAGCCCTCGCCGACCGACACCAGCGCTCACAAGTCTGGGGGCAATTCCCCCAGCAGACACGGACGCCGACCGGTCCTAGGCCGAGGAGCTTTGCCCTCGCTGACCGACTCCTGCGCCCCTAAGTCTGGGGAGAATCCCCCCAAGACCGGTCCTAAGCCGAGGAGCTTAGCCCTCGCCGACCGACGCCAGCGCTCATAAGTCTGGGGGCAATTCCCCCAACAGACACGGACGCCGACCGGTCCTAGGCTGAGGAGCTTTGCCCTCGCTGACCGACTCCTGCGCCCCTAAGTCTGGGGAGGATCCCCCCAGCCAACGCCAGCTTCGTCCATTCCTAAGCCAAGAACAAGGCGACAACGCAAAGTACACAAGAAGTCCAAGTAAGTCGATTTCGTTTATAATAGCTAACCAGAATACAAAAATGCGTCTTATTTACAGGGGAGCAAGGCGAAGGAAACACCCTACAAACAATCTACTTGCGACGAATGACAGAGTTCTTCGCCTACAGAAGCTAGATCGACACCGACAGAGCAAAATTGGTTGACAAAAGACCCGAAGTAGGTAGCCCAAGCTAGCAGCCATGCAACCAGCAATTATTGGCCATGGAGCCGATAACGAAGCCGAAAGAGATAGCTGGGGCCAGGGATCCGTTTCAAGTAGACTGGCCCAAAGCGAAGCGAATGCTTAAAAATTTGAGGATAAGGCCGGGAGGGACGGCTTAGGGAGATCGAGCTCGGGAGGACACATCCTCGGGCACTTCGCCCTGCTCGGAGCGAGGGGAATCGACCGGCGGTGGGGCTTGCCGAACACGCTCCGTACATTCCCGGAAAGAAGACTGGACGACTTCGACGATCCGAGGGGCGATGAGGTCTTCATATTTACCGAAGGCCCCCCTGAGAACCTCGAAGATCCTCTTCCCCAGGGTCTCGACGACGCCCTTCTCCACCTCCTCTGCAAGCCGCACCACCTGGCGCCGATCCGACAGTTCCCTCTGAAGCTCCTCCCTCTCCAGGCGGAATGACTCCGCCGCTTCCTCAGCCGACTGATGAGCACCCTCCAACTTTCCCTGGAGGTCACCCACTCGCCCCTCCAACTCGGCCACACGGAGGTTGAGACGCCGAGACTCCATCTGGGCCTCCGTCATAGCCACCTCAGCCGCCCCGGCCCGCTCCTGAGCCCTCATGGAGGACTCCTCCAGCTCCCTCAAGCGGACGGCTCGACACTGCAACTCCACAGCGAGCGCTGAACCCTGAAAAGACGAGACATGAGCTAAGAAGAGAATAAAGAGAAAGAGAGGATAGCAAGATAACCGAACCTGTTGAAGGATCCAGACCAAGGAATCCGACATCTTGTCGGCCGGGATCTTCTTGAGGAGGCTGCGGTCCCGGGGAGGGACGGAGACCTCGGCAACCTGCTGGGCCAGCGCTCGGTCAGCAAACATCGAACTCCCAGGGACGACGATCGAAGCCAAGTCGTTCGCCAACAAGGCCCCGACCCCTGGTGATACGGGCGAAGACGCTGCGAGGGGGGTGGTTAGCAAAGCTATCGAAGGATCCCCGACGGACGCCACGGGAAGCGCGGAACCTTCCGGACCGGAGGGATCCACGTCCTCCTTCCTCTTCTTTCCACAGTGGGGCTCCGAAGGCGCTGGAGGGGAACGCTTCCGCCTCGCACCATCCTCACCCCCCGGAAGGGGATCGCCAGAAGAAGAGGCGGGAGGCGCGGCCACCACCTTACCCACGGAAGGCTCGGCTCGGCGCACTTCCTCCTCAACGGTCCTCCGAGGCGCCCTTCCAGAGGTGCTACCTCGGCTCCGAGCGGCTCCACGACGGATCAGCTCATCGACGTCACGGACGAATTCGCGGCCAGCCATCCCTGCAAAGGAGACCGAAATCAGGATGAGTCATAGGGCGATCCGGGGATGAAAAAGCGACCTACCCGGAGACCACAAGACGGCCTTCAGGAGTAGGTCGTCCAACAAAGACCAGATGGACTTCGTTTCCAAAGGAAGAGCCAACAGAAGCGCAGCGGCTGCCCGGTCGGCGTCTGAGAGAACTAACGACGGGCGAGGATGGACAGAACTGCCCCAGCTTGTTAGAATCTGGGCCTCCCCCAAGAAGACCACGAAAACATAATCCGAGTTCCAATCCCCTGACCAGCGGGGTAACCCGATCAGGCATTCCCTCCTCGAACGAGCTCGGAGTAGCAGCCATGACCCCGGACCGACCGTCTGGACCTGGTAAAAGTGGAAGAGAAGGGGGAGAGTCGGCTCCAGACCACGTGAACAGTAGAGCGTTACGAAGCCCGTCAGTACCGCGATCGAACACGGGGTGAACTGACACAGGGACACTGTGAAATGTTCCATGACCTGGATGAAGAAGGGATGGAGCGGGAAGCGAAGACCCAGGCGGAACATCTCGACGTAGACGCCGACCTCATTGCTCCTCGGAAGGCAAATCCGCTCGTCGACAAATGGAACCCGAACCTCGTATGGGAAGCAGAGATATCTCTCCCGGATCTCCGCGGCCACCGAAGGAGGGGTCCTCGACGGCGTACGGAGGACAACCGGGGGCACATTAAGCCGTACGACAGCCGACGCCACGTCATCACGGGCGTAGTCTGGAAAAAGTTTCTCCTTCCCCTTATCCTGAAGAGAATGACTCCCGGCGGGGGAACCTGATCCCCCTAGCCGGGGCTCCCCCCGCCTGGACTCTGAAGGATCCCTTGCCCTTTGACCATAACCGCCTATCCTAAGGGCAGCCATGAGATGAAAAGCGAGAGAGGAATTACCTTTTTTCGACTGGTCTGGAGAAGGCAAGGAAGCGAAGGCGACGGAAAACTCCGAGTTGTGGAAAGCTTTGAATACCGGGAAGTAGAGATCAACGCGGCTGAGGATTTTATATACCGGGCGCAGGGGTGAATTCGAAGAGGCTGACAAGAACGAGCGACAGGCTTCGAAGAACTGGCGGCGTTTCGAAACCGGCGCCAGGGGAAGTCCAATCGATCCGCCTCATCATGACCTACATTTATGACCACGCCTCGGCTGAAGCGCCACTCGGAACCCCAGGAGGCGGAGCGGTTATACCAAGCTAGCCGAGGCCGATCGATCCCACCGATGGCGGCGCCCGAACCCCTCAGCTTCTCAACTGAAGACGGCCCCGCGAACGGAGGGGGTAAGTTTGCAGCCACACGTGGCTGCATCAGAGGACCAACGGCGCTTCGGAGCCCGCGCCTTAAAAATATCGAACGGGCCCACCCATGATGACGACTAATAAATGAGTCGGCATCGACTGGCGAGCTTGTCAAAATAGGCAGAGGTCACATCGGCCGAGCCGAACAGGCCGAAGCCGATCAACTCGACCGATGGGGGCAATTGTTACGCCTATTTGACCGAGACCCCAAAAGACACGAGCCCAGGAGCCCGACTACTGGTCAAAAGCCCATCGGCGTCCTCAAAGCCCATTCGACAAAGGCCCTACAAGGGACCTTCTCGAACGTCGATCCGACCCGGCCCCAATAACCCGTTGGTCGCTCGCCCACTCCTGCGAAAACCACTCCCCCGGACGCGCGACCACTAAATAGCGATAATGGGGAGGTGCTGGCATGGCGGAGTGAGCGGCGGCGAGGGGGGACTGATGGGGCACGATCAATGGCGGGCGAGGGACGTGGGCCGGAGGCAGTCAAGCGGGAGCTCTATAAAAGGGCCAGGAAGACGACGAAGAAAGGGACCGCATCTCAGGTAACAAAACCTAAGGTACTCCATCAACGACCTCGTTCCCCCAATTCATCTCCTTCCTCCCCCGCTCGCGCCGAGAGACGCCGTTACGATCTCCTCACGAGTCGAACCGTCTCCGCCGGGCCTCCTTTCTCAGATCACTATCTGACTTAGGCATCGGAGGGGATTTGGCCGGAACCAAGGTCCGGCCCCCTGACGAGCGTTCTCGTCTACGCAGGTGGACCGCTGATCAACGGGCCGAGGCTACCCCTCGCCCCTCTCCGACCACTCGTCCGACTGGATAGTGAGGCTTCCCCTCACCGTCAACCTGCCGAGGCCGAGCACGCCCCACCGAGGCCGAGCGTCTTAGTCAGGTCCGAGATTCCCCTCGCCTCCCGTCGGCCGTGCATCTACCCGGGCGCCTGAGGCTACCCCTCGTCACCCTTTTAGCCGAGGCCGAGCACAACTATCCGAGGCCGAGCATCTCAACAAGGGCCGAGGCTTCCCCTCGCCCCTTCTGCACCAATTCGAAGCCCCCCAAGGGACTCAAAGCGGGCCCCTTGACCACGTTGACCGGGTTCTCCACGGTCAACGCTTTGTAGTGAGAAAACACTCTGAAACACTTGTGTTTCCTTTGAATCATTCAAGTGTTGACATTTCTATTTGGCATTTATTTATTTGTACATACAACTTGACGACGAAATGGCTGACGGTCCAGCCCTAGGTTGGATGTGTATGTGGATGTATCATGTGGTATGCCCAACACATTCAGCATGAAATATAACTTCAAGTGAGAGGAGGATAGTGATAGAAACAGTAACCTCTTATCTTAATGGGCGAGCATTTAGTCGGATAGTATTTTTGATCATTTCACGTATGGAGCCTTTCTTGTGTGGGCCGAGCTCATAAATGTTTTTTTGCTGAGTTGGGCTCGGATGCCTTCTGTTGGGTGAGCCCATCAACCAGAATACATGCAGTTGAGACCAAGATCGTGAATTCTCATTTTGTACTTTTTTGGTGTACCTCCAAAGGTTTCACTGCTTGCATCAAATATTGTGCTATTAAAATCATCTAAAGTATCGTCTGATGAAAAGCCCTGTGCATATCAAAAAGAGAGATTATTGATGAGTGATTAACTAGAAAATACATGTGCACAAAGTGCACGGGCTCCAACAAATCCTCCTCATCCCATGACACGGGCTCCACTTACTTGTGGGTATTTCTGTGGGTGCGAAATTCGGTGCAATGGAGTTTGTGAGAAGTGTATTAGGGTGGCCAAACGGCATGCCGGCCAGTGGCCCGGCCCGACCGACCTGGTCAATGTCCCGGCTTCCTAGGGGTAAGCGGCCCGGCCCGGCCGCAAACGGGCCCAGCCCGAAATTTTTTTAATATGCGCGCTGGTCATTTGACCGTTTGAACGGTCAAATGACCATTCCCATCCCCCCTAAGGGCATTTAGGTCCATTTCGGCCTAAAAGACCAAAACCCCCACAGTCAAAAACGGTTATTTTGTCGGATTTTTGATCTTTTTACATCTAAAAAATTCCTATAAATTGCCCCACACCCCTCTCATTTTTTTTCACAACTCTCAATCTCTCGTACTCTCGTACTCATTATTCGCATAAACTCTATGTTCAAGCACTCAAGTCTCAGCTCTCTGTTAAGGCGGCCTCTCAAATCTCAACTATAAATCTCAGTTCGCTCTCAACTCTCTGTCAATTAGCAAGCTACCTCTGCTATCAAGCTCCGTCTGCTCTCTACACCACTCGCAAGTCGCAACTCTGCAATCAGGTTCCTTTAGATTTAATTTTATTTATATATTAGCATAATGGCTGGATCAAACGACCGTAGGAATGTTAACATGCACTTTAGTAACTGAGGAATATGATAATTTTACGAGGATAGTCTGCAACCCTATAGAAACACCAGACTTTGCTGATATGTCACAAACCGAAACACATGACTGGTTCGATACTAATAATTCTAACCCAGTAGTATTCGGCACACCGACTTATACTACTTCTGCACAAACTTCTTCTGTACACGCTTCTACTCATGCACAACCTACTAATCCTGTTGTTCACACTTATATATATATATTTTTTTATTTTTTGATTTTTGATTTTTTTTTTTTTTTTTTTGTATGCATAAAGAGAAGGGAAACGTGATGCATGAACATAAAATAGAAAGAAAAATAAAAGAAGATGAAATATGTTGTATGATGCATGGAAATGAAAGCAAAGATAAAGGAAAACACGATATATACAAATGGATATAAACATAGATGTGGATGTGGATGTGGATGTGGAAAAGAAAAAAGAAAAAATGTAAACGCTACTCTCCCAAGCTAAAATCTGCAGTGTCCTCAATGCAAAATAAATAATGCAGTGCGAGGATATAAAAAGTGTGTTGGAGCGAAAAGGTGGGTGTCTCCCCCAAGCTAGCGTGGAGCTAGGGTACATGCTCGGTGGGTGTAGAGGGAGGTGTAGGAGAACTAGAAGTGCCAGCCTCTAGAGGAGGAGGAGGAGGTGGTGGTGGTGGGAAAAAGTGCCGATGGATGTCGGAGATGAATCTCAAGATCTGGCTCTGTGTCGCCTCAAATTCATCCATACGGAGCTCAAAATCCCAAGCCATCTCCTCTAAAATAGCAATACGTGCGTGATCATCAAGAGGAGGATGGGGACCAGATGGGCCAGAACCATCGGTAATAAGTGGAATCTATGTGGCTCTGGGCTCCTCGGTGGTCGTGGGGATGTGATTGACTCTTGGAACGTGCTCACCCCAAATGGGATGCACATGCTCCCCTCCCTAGTGCAGGAGTGTCAATTGCAATATTTATAATTCCTGGTGAGCCCAGGGTCGGTTCACGGGGACAAGCCATTTTACAAGCGCAAGATCAATCGATAAAGGAAGGGTAACAACGAGGCTTGCTTAACCCAAAAACATGCCACTCCCAAGTGTATGAGTCAGTGCAAGTAATATAGATCTGGGAGTCCAGATATCAAATCCTTCGGAGAGAACCTGTTGCAACCACAAAGCTCAAATCAAATAAAGACTAGTCGTAGAGAAACTAACCACTTTCGATGATGATGGTTTGATGGGTTTGATTATGGTTTTCAATTTATGGAAAATCGAGCAAAAGAAAGTTTTGTTTATGAAAATATTTATTAGAAGTATATGCATGATATGGTTTCATTAGGATCCATGAATTGTATTAATTTGGTTGATTAGAGATAACTCAGTGACACCTCTTTTTGAGAGAAAGTCATCGGAAGATGCCTTTGTAGGGATTAAGCACGATAATGGTAAAGATAGTTGTTAAAGCAATGATATTTATAAAACTTGATACTTCCTTTTGGGAAGATCAAAACTCACCCTTGTGGGGTGATCATCAATTCATTCATAATCTTTTGGAAGATGAAAGAGAAGATTGAAAGTAAAGATGTTAGCTTTTACAATGTATACTTTGAAAACATAGAGATTCAATCCAAACTAACACAAATCACATCTCCTAACTATGACATACCATGTACAATTAAAATTTAGCTACTCATGTTGAGAATAATAGATATTATAAATATAATAAACATGATTTTATTCAAAGGAAAAGAAACTTGAAAGAAAACAAATGAGAGATCACCAATTACACACTCCTTTCTTTGCAAATGAAACACCTTCTTCTTCTTCTTCTAAAAATCTTATGAAACTCACTCACAATGCTATCTAAAACTCAAGAAACTCTCACTTTTGGCTTTGGAATTCTATATGGAATAGTACATGAAAAGAATGGAGCTCTCCCCTCTTTATATAGGCTTAGAATCCCAATGGGTTTATGGTGCTTGGCTCTTCATTTCCCCACTCGTTATTTGAGAATAAATTCCCATGGCTCTTCATTTTCCCACTCTTTATTTGAGAATAAATTCCCATGGCTCTTCATCTTCTGTCCCTTTGGCTTCTGATCATGTAAATAAGGTGAAGAGTCACAAATTGGTGGAATTTGTGCTGAATTATTATTATTATTATTATTATTATTATTATTATTATTATTATTATTATTATTATTATTATTATTATTATTAAACATGAACTTTTTTGCTTCCAAAATTTGTAGAAAATTCCCCCGAGCTCCAAAAAATACGAATAAATAGCCGTTGGAATCGTGGGCTCGAGCTCTACTCTGAAAAATATGAAGAATCACAAATTAGTTTACAAAAATTAATAGTTGTGCAAACTATGATATTAAGCTCTAATATTATATGATTTTCTAAATATGACTATACTACAGCTCTTTTAGCACTTATGTATGCACAAATTGGGGTCCAATGAGGGGGAAATAATGTAATATTATGCTGAAATCACACACCCCAACTAGCCATTTGCTAGTCTCTAGCAAATTATGCGATAAATTTGGATTAAATTAAAAATATGTACCAAACTTAGGATATTATCATGGTTTACTCCAAAAGTTATTTCCAAATGATTTCAAAGCCAATATACACATTATATGAAAGAGAATAACATGAAATTCGCCCCAATCTAATTCAGAGAATAGTAAAGTAGTAAGTGTTGGATACAACGATCTAGGATTTATGGTTTGATGATGACAAATAGTTGTGAACGTTTTTAACGTGTGTAATAAGTGTTTCAGGAATGGCGAACTTGTGATTAATTCACGGAGAGACTTGGACAATGTGCAAAGAAGAAATAGTCAAAAAGGAGATGCAAACGACTGTGAGTTAATTGGATTCTCACAAAAAAAATCAACTTGAAGGCACATGTTTAAATGTGGCACACAAATTCTTTTTGTGTGCAATTTATTTTATTGGTTGCAATTTTTGGGTCAACCGAATCTTTTAGGGGTGCTCTCCACTTTGAAATTCTACTAGTACACATGCCTTTTTTAATCCCCTAAAAGAAATCAACATGCACACGTTTCTCCTTCTTGAAAACCTAGGTTGAGCCGGCCACTGTTAATAAAAAAACAAAAAAAAATCAAGTTGCACAAGTCCTTGCGTGAGAAAAAAAAGGGGTGTTGACATGGCTCGTTTTCTTTTACACATCAAAAAAATGAGAATGAGCCACTGTCGTTTTGTTTTGGCCTCACCATTCCAAAAGCCTTTGATCAACCCAAGGCCCAAGCTGTTTCGTATAAATAAGAGGGATCAACCAAAAAAAAAGGAACAAGGGGAAAGAGCAAAACCCTAGGAGCCGGCCACAATTTTATTCACTGCCGCACAACTTTTTTTGACAGGCCGGCCTAAACACAATTTTATTCACAGCCGCACAAATCGATTTTGTGAAAACCCCCAAGCCAAATTGATTTTGGTTTCTCAAAGAATTTTTTTTAAGTAGAGCACTTTCTTGGGATAATCATCAAGCAGGGTCTTCATCTTTTGAGAGAGAAAAAGGTAAGCAATGAAAGGTATTTAACTTCTTTAATCCTTTGGTATGCTGTGTCCTTGTGCTTGCAGGGAATCAAAGATAAAAGGTATGGCTCCCATGTGAAGACGTACACAACAATTCCCAAAGCCAAAGAAAAAAAACAAAGCTTCAAACACAGCCAAAAGAGATTGGCCGAATTCAATTTGTTAATGCTCTTGTTGACAGCCGAAACAAAAGGGAGGACTGCCTGCATTGGAACTAATTAAAGAAGAGTGAGGTGCCGAATCAATTCAAGAAGCAAGAATAAAAGTTCCAGGCGCCGCTCTCTAATAATCCCCAGAACACAAAAATCAAGGGCTTCTCTCTCCATTAAAATTCCAAGCACTGGGAGTCTTTTCTTTCTCTCCTGCAAATCACAAGGCTGACGTTTTTGTGATCCTTTTTCATAGTTGCATTTTTTTTATTACAGGTGATATCAAAAAGGGGACAAAGCCACAGCCGAATTCTGTAAAGAGCACTCAAGATCTCCTAGCACAATTCTTTGAAAATCCCAAAGAGACTTAGGCTAATCATTGGTGCACATTAGGGCTTTATAAAGAAAGATACAAAGAAAGAGATTAAAGAAGATTGAAGGAGACAGCACGTCTCATCAAGAAGCATCTTACACGCCGCAACTTGAGTTGCACGACGAGACGACTACTACTTGTCAGATTGATCTGACATGCACTTATTGGCGGAGACGACTACACAGACACGATCTGAGCATCCCTAAACTCTATACTTTATATCTGTGTTATTTGTGTAGCGATCTTTGTTAGGGGAAACTTTTACCATCTGTGTTACTTTTTGAGGACCTGACGACTGTGGGAGTCGTCACGGAGGGAGAGCATCTGACTAGATTGATAGTGTAGAGCACGTGGTGTGCGTACGAGCTAGGTGAGGGTAGATTTGGGATCTTGACTCATTGTAGCTGTACAGGTTTACATATCTATCTAGTATTTGCTTTCGGGGGCTGGAGTAGGTCGTGGGGACGACCGAACCAGGGTATATCTGTGCGTATTCTGTGATTGCTATTTTATTGCTCTGTCTGTGCCTATAACTGCGTGGGATTGTTCGTGGGTTGCACGAATATTTTTATTAGCCTATTCACCCCCCTCTAGGCTACGATCCAGACCCAACAAGTGGTATCAGAGCAGGTTTAGAGGATCTAGTCTAGATTTTTAGATGACCATGAATATATCTGATTGTGCTTTTGCTGAAGGTCAGTCTATAGCCCGTCCCCCTAAGTTTAACGGTGTAGACTTTGCTTATTGGAAGGCTAGAATGAAAATCTATTTAGTGTCTGTTGATTATGATGTGTGGGATATTGTTGAAAATGGATATAGTCTACCCACTATTAAAATTGAAGACACTGTTATGAATAAGCCTAAAGACAAGTGGGATTTAGCTGATAAGAAACTTTATACTCTTAATGGTAAAGCTATGAATGCGCTTATATGCTCTCTTGATAAATCTGAGTTTAATCGTATCTCACACTGTCTAACTGCGTAGGAAATCTGGCATACTCTGGAGGTGACACATGAGGGAACATCGCAAGTGAAGGAATCCAGACTTGCATTGCTTTCCACAGAATATGAGAGCTTCCACATGCTACCAACAGAATCTGTGAAAGAGATGTTTGCGAGGTTCACGGACATTGTCTACAAATCCAGTTCCCTCGGTAAGCCATACTCTAGCCATGAACAGGTATGAAAGATCTTAAGGGCGCTACCAAGCTCGTTCAGGCCTAAAGTCACCGCTATTCAAGAAGCTAAGGACTTGTCAACAATGAAAGTGGAGGACTTGATAGGCAACCTAATGTCACACGAGCTTGAGCTGCAGAGTATAGAAGCCAGAGAGAAACCTGAAGAGAAGACCAAAGCTTCCACACCATTAGCTCTTCAAGCTAACGATGACGATCTTGATGAAGAGCAAGCCCTAATGGTAAGAAACTTCAGGAGATACATTCAGACTGATCAAGGAAGAGCTGAGATGGGAAAAAGGTTCATTCGTTCTAATAATTCTAATTTTGGTAGAAATTCCTATGATCAGAAAGCTATTAATAGAAGTGAATGTTTTAAATGCAGGAAGAAAGGGCACCACATAAAAGATTGCCCACAACAACACACAGCTCAAGTTGCAAAAGGAAAAACGAAAGTGCTGACGTGGGACATGGATAGCGAAGCTGAGGAGGAGGATGAGGAACATGAAGCCCACTCCTGCATGGCATTAATGGCCAAACACAATGAGGTAGAATCTCCCACTAAAGCTGAATTCTTAGAAATCTGTAAAGGAATGCAACATAGAATTGATGAGCTAGAAGCTGATGTGGAATGTTATAGGAATGATAATTTTGATATGCAACAAACTGAGTATGACATGTCTATAGAAATGAAAAATATTAAACAAGAGCTTGTTGCATGCAAATCTACCATTACTATGTTAGAAAAAGAGAAAGCTAGCTTGTCTGCAAAAACTGATTGTCTTTCATGTTCCTCTTTATTAAAGGATATTAGCATGTATAAGCTAGATAAGATAAAGCTTGAAACTGAAAATGAATTGCTTTCTGAAAAGTTTAACATGCTAAATCTTGAACTTAAAGGAAAAATGAGGGATCTTGAAAAGAAAGAAGAGGAAAACAAGCAAGCTTTCATTAGTAAATGCACTGTGCTTGTGAACGAAAATGCTCATTTGAAATCCAAAGTCGCTAGTTTAGAATTGTCATTAAAGAAATTTTCTATTGGAAAACAAAATTTGGACATTATTCTTGGAAATAAACTTTATGGCAATAATAGGCGAGGACTAGGATATGATCTTAAAAATGTTGAAAAATCAAAATATAGACAAGTTCACATTGAAACAACAAAGGTTAGAAATTCTCATGCTAAGTGCTTTACATGTGGATGTGTTGGTCATACTTCATATCATTGCAAATATAGGAACAAAAACATTAAGTTCAAACAAATATGGGTTCCTAAATCTTTGATGACTAACGTGAGTGGACCTTGTTGGATTCCAAGGTCACACACAACACCTCTTTTGTAGGTGAGACGGAAATTTGGCGAGGAGCAATAAATTGAGAGCTTCATTATTTTAGCTCCTTAGTCAAATAGCGACGCGAAGGTATATCTCATTCTTTGAACTTAATGCGTACCTTCATATCATTTTCTTTGTTAACTTTTTTGTGTGCTTGGATTTTTTTGTTGTTGTTTTGTTGTTTTGGTTTTGTTTTGTTTATGTTTGCTTGATTGTTTTTTAGCGTGTTTGTTAGTTCATTATAAAAACCAAAAAAAAAATGAAAAAGACAAAAGCAAAAAAAAATGAGCTTATTGCATATCTTCCTCTTTGCATCATTCTAGTGATATAAATGAATGATGATCATATCCTTGTAGAAATTGTAGTATTATTATTTTTGGCTACATGCGTATGTTTTATTTCAATAATAGCCATGCCAAGTTCAATGCTTTAATAATATGATTTCTACACCTACTTTCACTTCCACGAATATTAGACTATGTCGTACTTTTGGAGATACTATTTATGAATATTGGAAAGTGAATGTAGTATGATTATTAACTGAAAAATCTACGGGATATGATGTGATTTGCCATGAATAAAAATTGAGCAAAAAAAAAACAAAGGAATTGAATGTGAAAAAAATTACATGAAAATTGCTCCGTATGAAAAATGGATACAATTCATGGCAAATACACTACCCACGAGTATCCAACATAAGCTTTATGGGTAAACTCTAGCGTTGGTGTTCTTACTCGACAAGCAATGTC
Organism: Scilla litardierei; assembly: GCA_030789695.1. Taxonomy (NCBI): domain Eukaryota; kingdom Viridiplantae; phylum Streptophyta; class Magnoliopsida; order Asparagales; family Asparagaceae; genus Scilla; species Scilla litardierei. Next base: position 757,013,707 of record CM061142.1, on the reverse strand, counting down.
ACCCCCACATCTAAGAGTCCTTTTAGGCCATGTTTTGGGGTATGATATCTTGAACTCATCTTTGATGATGTGGGAAAAATCAATCCTAGGTGATACAAAGTTATTTGGAAAATGTTGGATTGATTTGGTTGAATTTGTAAAAGTATCTCCCTTTGTACTTCTATGTTTAATAATTGCACTTACACAATGGTGTTGAATTCTAATTATTATTATCATTGGACTTGAAGTGCTAATTATAGAATGACGACATGCAAATGCTAGCTATAATTAATAATACTCTCTTTTTGCATGCGGTATCCTTTAATCTTCACGAATACACTTTTGATGATGACAAAGGGGGAGAAAAGTGTTGAAAAGATTTGTGGTATCAATGTTGGTTCAAAATACGGTATTATTGATTGAAGGGGGAACAACAAAAATGGGGAGCTTGGAAAAAGGGGGAGCATGCTAACTATCGTGTTATATTGTGCATGCTAGTAATGTTTGATATCATTGAATACATCATATTGCATTACATCATTCATCACACGTCACACACGTACACTTATTTGTACAAATCTTGTGTAGGTTTGTCATCATCAAAAGGGGGAGATTGTTGGATACAACGATCTAGGATTTATGGTTTGATGATGGCAAATAGTTGTGAACGTTTTTAACGTGTGTGATAAGTGTTTCAGGAATGGCGAACTTGTGATTAATTCACGGAGAGACTTGGACAATGTGCAAAGAAGAAATAGTCAAAAAGGAGATGCAAACGACTGTGAGTTAATTGGATTCTCACAAAAAAAATCAACTTGAAGGCACATGTTTAAATGTGGCACACAAATTCTTTTTGTGTGCAATTTATTTTATTGGTTGCAATTTTTGGGTCAACCGAATCTTTTAGGGGTGCTCTCCACTTTGAAATTCTACTAGTACACATGCCTTTTTTAATCCCCTAAAAGAAATCAACATGCACACGTTTCTCCTTCTTGAAAACCTAGGTTGAGCCGGCCACTGTTAATAAAAAAACAAAAAAAAAATCAAGTTGCACAAGTCCTTGCGTGAGAAAAAAAAAGGGGTGTTGACATGGCTCGTTTTCTTTTGCACATCAAAAAAATGAGAATGAGCCACTGTCGTTTTGTTTTGGCCTCACCATTCCAAAAGCCTTTGATCAACCCAAGGCCCAAGCTGTTTCGTATAAATAAGAGGGATCAACCAAAAAAAAGGAACAAGGGAGAGAGCAAAACCCTAGGAGCCGGCCACAATTTTATTCACTGCCGCACAACTTTTTTTGACAGGCCGGCCTAAACACAATTTTATTCACAGCCGCACAAATCGATTTTGTGAAAACCCCCAAGCCGAATTGATTTTGGTTTCTCAAAGAATTTTTTTTTAAGTAGAGCACTTTCTTGGGATCATCATCAAGCAGGGTCTTCATCTTTTGAGAGAGAAAAAGGTAAGCAATGAAAGGTATTTAACTTCTTTAATCCTTTGGTATGCTGTGTCCTTGTGCTTGCAGGGAATCAAAGATAAAAGGTATGGCTCCCATGTGAAGACGTACACAACAATTCCCAAAGCCAAAGAAAAAAAACAAAGCTTCAAACACAGCCAAAAGAGATTGGCCGAATTCAATTTGTTAATGCTCTTGTTGACAGCCGAAACAAAAGGGAGGACTGCCTGCATTGGAACTAATTAAAGAAGAGTGAGGTGCCGAATCAATTCAAGAAGCAAGAATAAAAGTTCCAGGCGCCGCTCTCTAATAATCCCCAGAACACAAAAATTAAGGGCTTCTCTCTCCATTAAAATTCCAAGCACTGGGAGTCTTTTCTTTCTCTCCTGCAAATCACAAGGCTGACGTTTTTTGTGATCCTTTTTCATAGTTGCATTTTTTTATTACAGGTGATATCAAAAAGGGGACAAAGCCACAGCCGAATTCTGTAAAGAGCACTCAAGATCTCCTAGCACAATTCTTTGAAAATCCCAAAGAGACTTAGGCTAATCATTGGTGCACATTAGGGCTTTATAAAGAAAGATACAAAGAAAGAGATTAAAGAAGATTGAAGGAGACAGCACGTCTCATCAAGAAGCATCTTACACGCCGCAACTTGAGTTGCACGACGAGACGACTACTACTTGTCAGATTGATCTGACATGCACTTATTGGCGGAGACGACTACACAGACACGATCTGAGCATCCCTAAACTCTATACTTTATATCTGTGTTATTTGTGTAGCGATCTTTGTTAGGGGAAACTTTTACCATCTGTGTTACTTTTTGGGGACCTGACGACTGTGGGAGTCGTCACGGAGGGAGAGCATCTGACTAGATTGATAGTGTAGAGCACGTGGTGTGCGTACGAGCTAGGTGAGGGTAGATTTGGGATCTTGACTCATTGTAGCTGTACAGGTTTACATATCTATCTAGTATTTGCTTTCGGGGGCTGGAGTAGGTCGTGGGGACGACCGAACCAGGGTATATCTGTGCGTATTCTGTGATTGCTATTTTATTGCTCTGTCTGTGCCTATAACTGCGTGGGATTGTTCGTGGGTTGCACGAATATTTTTATTAGCCTATTCACCCCCCTCTAGGCTACGATCCAGACCCAACAAGTGGTATCAGAGCAGGTTTAGAGGATCTAGTCTAGATTTTTAGATGACCATGAATATATCTGATTGTGCTTTTGCTGAAGGTCAGTCTATAGCCCGTCCCCCTAAGTTTAACGGTGTAGACTTTGCTTATTGGAAGGCTAGAATGAAAATCTATTTAGTGTCTGTTGATTATGATGTGTGGGATATTGTTGAAAATGGATATAGTCTACCCACTATTAAAATTGAAGACACTGTTATGAATAAGCCTAAAGACAAGTGGGATTTAGCTGATAAGAAACTTTATACTCTTAATGGTAAAGCTATGAATGCGCTTATATGCTCTCTTGATAAATCTGAGTTTAATCGTATCTCACACTGTCTAACTGCGTAGGAAATCTGGCATACTCTGGAGGTGACACATGAGGGAACATCGCAAGTGAAGGAATCCAGACTTGCATTGCTTTCCACAGAATATGAGAGCTTCCACATGCTACCAACAGAATCTGTGAAAGAGATGTTTGCGAGGTTCACGGACATTGTCTACAAATCCAGTTCCCTCGGTAAGCCATACTCTAGCCATGAACAGGTATGAAAGATCTTAAGGGCGCTACCAAGCTCGTTCAGGCCTAAAGTCACCGCTATTCAAGAAGCTAAGGACTTGTCAACAATGAAAGTGGAGGACTTGATAGGCAACCTAATGTCACACGAGCTTGAGCTGCAGAGTATAGAAGCCAGAGAGAAACCTGAAGAGAAGACCAAAGCTTCCACACCATTAGCTCTTCAAGCTAACGATGACGATCTTGATGAAGAGCAAGCCCTAATGGTAAGAAACTTCAGGAGATACATTCAGACTGATCAAGGAAGAGCTGAGATGGGAAAAAGGTTCATTCGTTCTAATAATTCTAATTTTGGTAGAAATTCCTATGATCAGAAAGCTATTAATAGAAGTGAATGTTTTAAATGCAGGAAGAAAGGGCACCACATAAAAGATTGCCCACAACAACACACAGCTCAAGTTGCAAAAGGAAAAACGAAAGTGCTGACGTGGGACATGGATAGCGAAGCTGAGGAGGAGGATGAGGAACATGAAGCCCACTCCTGCATGGCATTAATGGCCAAACACAATGAGGTAGAATCTCCCACTAAAGCTGAATTCTTAGAAATCTGTAAAGGAATGCAACATAGAATTGATGAGCTAGAAGCTGATGTGGAATGTTATAGGAATGATAATTTTGATATGCAACAAACTGAGTATGACATGTCTATAGAAATGAAAAATATTAAACAAGAGCTTGTTGCATGCAAATCTACCATTACTATGTTAGAAAAAGAGAAAGCTAGCTTGTCTGCAAAAACTGATTGTCTTTCATGTTCCTCTTTATTAAAGGATATTAGCATGTATAAGCTAGATAAGATAAAGCTTGAAACTGAAAATGAATTGCTTTCTGAAAAGTTTAACATGCTAAATCTTGAACTTAAAGGAAAAATGAGGGATCTTGAAAAGAAAGAAGAGGAAAACAAGCAAGCTTTCATTAGTAAATGCACTGTGCTTGTGAACGAAAATGCTCATTTGAAATCCAAAGTCGCTAGTTTAGAATTGTCATTAAAGAAATTTTCTATTGGAAAACAAAATTTGGACATTATTCTTGGAAATAAACTTTATGGCAATAATAGGCGAGGACTAGGATATGATCTTAAAAATGTTGAAAAATCAAAATATAGAAAAGTTCACATTGAAACAACAAAGGTTAGAAATTCTCATGCTAAGTGCTTTACATGTGGATGTGTTGGTCATACTTCATATCATTGCAAATATAGGAACAAAAACATTAAGTTCAAACAAATATGGGTTCCTAAATCTTTGATGACTAACGTGAGTGGACCTTGTTGGATTCCAAGGTCACACACAACACCTCTTTTGTAGGTGAGACGGAAATTTGGCGAGGAGCAATAAATTGAGAGCTTCATTATTTTAGCTCCTTAGTCAAATAGCGACGCGAAGGTATATCTCATTCTTTGAACTTAATGCGTACCTTCATATCATTTTCTTTGTTAACTTTTTTGTGTGCTTGGATTTTTTTGTTGTTGTTTTGTTGTTTTGGTTTTGTTTTGTTTATGTTTGCTTGATTGTTTTTTAGCGTGTTTGTTAGTTCATTATAAAAACCAAAAAAAAAATGAAAAAGACAAAAGCAAAAAAAAATGAGCTTATTGCATATCTTCCTCTTTGCATCATTCTAGTGATATAAATGAATGATGATCATATCCTTGTAGAAATTGTAGTATTATTATTTTTGGCTACATGCGTATGTTTTATTTCAATAATAGCCATGCCAAGTTCAATGCTTTAATAATATGATTTCTACACCTACTTTCACTTCCACGAATATTAGACTATGTCGTACTTTTGGAGATACTATTTATGAATATTGGAAAGTGAATGTAGTATGATTATTAACTGAAAAATCTACGGGATATGATGTGATTTGCCATGAATAAAAATTGAGCAAAAAAAAACAAAGGAATTGAATGTGAAAAAAATTACATGAAAATTGCTCCGTATGAAAAATGGATACAATTCATGGCAAATACACTACCCACGAGTATCCAACATAAGCTTTATGGGTAAACTCTAGCGTTGGTGTTCTTACTCGACAAGCAATGTCACCCCCACATCTAAGAGTCCTTTTAGGCCATGTTTTGGGGTATGATATCTTGAACTCATCTTTGATGATGTGGGAAAAATCAATCCTAGGTGATACAAAGTTATTTGGAAAATGTTGGATTGATTTGGTTGAATTTGTAAAAGTATCTCCCTTTGTACTTCTATGTTTAATAATTGCACTTACACAATGGTGTTGAATTCTAATTATTATTATCATTGGACTTGAAGTGCTAATTATAGAATGACGACATGCAAATGCTAGCTATAATTAATAATACTCTCTTTTTGCATGCGGTATCCTTTAATCTTCACGAATACACTTTTGATGATGACAAAGGGGGAGAAAAGTGTTGAAAAGATTTGTGGTATCAATGTTGGTTCAAAATACGGTATTATTGATTGAAGGGGGAACAACAAAAATGGGGAGCTTGGAAAAAGGGGGAGCATGCTAACTATCGTGTTATATTGTGCATGCTAGTAATGTTTGATATCATTGAATACATCATATTGCATTACATCATTCATCACACGTCACACACGTACACTTATTTGTACAAATCTTGTGTAGGTTTGTCATCATCAAAAGGGGGAGATTGTTGGATACAACGATCTAGGATTTATGGTTTGATGATGGCAAATAGTTGTGAACGTTTTTAACGTGTGTGATAAGTGTTTCAGGAATGGCGAACTTGTGATTAATTCACGGAGAGACTTGGACAATGTGCAAAGAAGAAATAGTCAAAAAGGAGATGCAAACGACTGTGAGTTAATTGGATTCTCACAAAAAAAATCAACTTGAAGGCACATGTTTAAATGTGGCACACAAATTCTTTTTGTGTGCAATTTATTTTATTGGTTGCAATTTTTGGGTCAACCGAATCTTTTAGGGGTGCTCTCCACTTTGAAATTCTACTAGTACACATGCCTTTTTTAATCCCCTAAAAGAAATCAACATGCACACGTTTCTCCTTCTTGAAAACCTAGGTTGAGCCGGCCACTGTTAATAAAAAAACAAAAAAAAAATCAAGTTGCACAAGTCCTTGCGTGAGAAAAAAAAAGGGGTGTTGACATGGCTCGTTTTCTTTTGCACATCAAAAAAATGAGAATGAGCCACTGTCGTTTTGTTTTGGCCTCACCATTCCAAAAGCCTTTGATCAACCCAAGGCCCAAGCTGTTTCGTATAAATAAGAGGGATCAACCAAAAAAAAGGAACAAGGGAGAGAGCAAAACCCTAGGAGCCGGCCACAATTTTATTCACTGCCGCACAACTTTTTTTGACAGGCCGGCCTAAACACAATTTTATTCACAGCCGCACAAATCGATTTTGTGAAAACCCCCAAGCCGAATTGATTTTGGTTTCTCAAAGAATTTTTTTTTAAGTAGAGCACTTTCTTGGGATCATCATCAAGCAGGGTCTTCATCTTTTGAGAGAGAAAAAGGTAAGCAATGAAAGGTATTTAACTTCTTTAATCCTTTGGTATGCTGTGTCCTTGTGCTTGCAGGGAATCAAAGATAAAAGGTATGGCTCCCATGTGAAGACGTACACAACAATTCCCAAAGCCAAAGAAAAAAAACAAAGCTTCAAACACAGCCAAAAGAGATTGGCCGAATTCAATTTGTTAATGCTCTTGTTGACAGCCGAAACAAAAGGGAGGACTGCCTGCATTGGAACTAATTAAAGAAGAGTGAGGTGCCGAATCAATTCAAGAAGCAAGAATAAAAGTTCCAGGCGCCGCTCTCTAATAATCCCCAGAACACAAAAATTAAGGGCTTCTCTCTCCATTAAAATTCCAAGCACTGGGAGTCTTTTCTTTCTCTCCTGCAAATCACAAGGCTGACGTTTTTTGTGATCCTTTTTCATAGTTGCATTTTTTTATTACAGGTGATATCAAAAAGGGGACAAAGCCACAGCCGAATTCTGTAAAGAGCACTCAAGATCTCCTAGCACAATTCTTTGAATATCCCAATGAGACTTAGGCTAATCATTGGTGCACATTAGGGGTTTATAAAGAAAGATACAAAGAAAGAGATTAAAGAAGATTGAAGGAGACAGCACGTCTCATCAAGAAGCATCTTACACGTCGCAACTTGAGTTGCACGACGAGACGACTACTACTTGTCAGATTGATCTGACATGCGCTTATTGGCGGAGACGACTACACAGACACGATCTGAGCATCCCTAAACTCTATACTTTATATTTGTGTTATTTGTGTAGCGATCTTTGTTAGGGGAAACTTTTACCATCTGTGTTACTTTTTGGGGACCTGACGACTGTGGGAGTCGTCACGGAGGGAGAGCATCTGACTAGATTGATAGTGTAGAGCACGTGGTGTGCGTATGAGCTAGGTGAGGGTAGATTTGGGATCTTGACTCATTGTAGCTGTACAGGTTTACATATCTATCTAGTATTTGCTTTCGGGGGCTGGAGTAGGTCGTGGGGACGACCGAACCAGGGTATATCTGTGCGTATTCTGTGATTGCTATTTTATTGCCCTGTCTGTGCCTATAACTGCGTGGGATTGTTCGTGGGTTGCACGAATATTTTTATTAGCCTATTCACCCCCCTCTAGGCTACGATCCAGACCCAACAGTAAGCACCGTATGTATTTGTTAGGATATATCACAAATCATATCATAGTTTTCAATTTTCAAGGATTTGGTCAAAACAATGCAAAGCTTCTTCTAACTTGTGGGGGTTGAGATTGCATCAATCATGTTCCATCATTTATTGCATCATGAATCATACTCATTTTTTTATTTTTGTTTTGCATATACGCGATAACGCTATGAAATGCAAACACGGCTACCTTTGTGTACACGAGATAACGCTATATAGACAAAGGGCTAGAATGACCCCCTAAATCTCGTCTTTGGCGTCATCCCCAATGTTTCGTGGGGCCCCGGCTACTCAACTTGACTAGAAGAACCATTCAATTATTCACTTATTATATTTCTCTTTCACTCTCAACTTAAATTATCAACTCAACCACCCACTCCTTAGGAGTCACCAAACATATGCAAATGGCCAAAATCCTATCCAATTTAGAACCAATCAACTCAATTGCTTCATCCCACTCGCACATAACAATAACTTGCACCAAACTATTCCCAAATTATTTTAAGGAAAGTATCAAGACATAAACTAGTTTCATACTTGGCATATTAACATTTGACTTCAATGTGGAAAAGAAAAACACACATGCCAATCAAACATATATGAATTTGATACCAAATAATAATCCGAAAAGAAAAATATAAAAAGAAGACAAAATGAAAAAAGTCTAATAATAATCTATACTCTCCCCCACCTTAAAATAAGCATTGTCCTCAATATGGGATGCGTATTAGATTTCAGCAAAAGATCCTAGAAAAGAAAAGAAAATCATTCGAAAGCAATAAGATAAAACATTTATTTTATTTATCTACACCACTGGATAGAAGCCACCGTTGTCAAAAGACGGATCTCGGACGTATAACGGTGGAGGAAGTAGCTCAATTAGATCCTTACGCTCCTCTGCGAGCGTCTTCACTCTACAAATCACTTTGGACCCTAGCAACACAACTCCAAGCATCTCTCCAAAATGTATGACCATGTCCTGCAAGAGAAGAGTTGAGTTAATCCAAAGTGGGCACCGTTGCCTTTCGAAAAAGCGTCGCCAAATATAATCATCAAAATAAATTAATAAAAGTAAAGAGTGGTGGCGAAAACTCCCTAAAACGATTGCATTCATCTTGGTACGATGAATGACCACGGGGGAAAGGAATAATGGATTTTGGGTCAAGATTGGGGGAGAGCATGGTTCAGGCTCTACCAAAATGATCGATTAGCTCGTGGCCCTACTAGTCTCCTCCTCCACTCCATCCAAAATTTCTCGCTTGTCCGCTCCACTTTCGCACAAACTATTACAAGAGAAGACGAATCCAACTCAAATAATAATTTTTTGAGTGGTTGGATTACCTTCTCCCAAGCAAGTGGCAAGCAATGTGAGACTCGAAATAATCTCCTGAATATACTGGCTCCAAGTCTGCATGCTCCGCAAAAAATGTCGGGATTGAGCCTCCTGGGTCTAGATAAGCTGCTGAATTTCCTCGCCCAAGGGTTGCAAAGGTGCGTCCACGCTTGGCTCACCTAGGTCGAGGCATAGTTAGGCACTATCATGGTATGGTGCCAATGGATCACTCCCTGGAGTCATGTCAAATGGATGTCTAATCTCCTCCATGGACTCCAAGTACTCCTACGTATCCTCAGGCAACCTGGCAAGGAAAGCTCTATCGTCCATCATCATCATGTAGTCCTGCATCTCCTCCTACAGTCCCTCGTAGAAGAACTGGAAGAGTTGATCCAAAGAAAACCCAGGAAGTGGACACCCAGCCAATAGATCCGTGAACCTCCTCCATGCTTGATAGAAGGATTCACTATCAATATGAACAAAGCCAGCAATTTTGAGCTTCGATGAACTGGTCCTGTGTAAAGAGAAGGAAAGTGCATCATACAAAGAATTTATGCCATTAAAGTCCATTGCTATTTTTTTGAATTTTTAAATAAATGAAAAAAAATAAAAGCAAATAAAAGGACTCAAAGGTGAAAAATAAATAAAGATGGAAGACCTAATAAGTGGAAAATAAAGACTCAAAGAGATACAATAAATAGAAGGATGTATCACGCCAAAATTTTCTAAATCAATCAAAAAATTTGATATGCAAAAACCGTTGTCCCCAGTAACGATGCCAATTGATTGACTCTTGGAACGTGCTCACCCCAAATGGGATGCCCAGGGTCGGTTCACGAGGACAAGTCATGTTGCAATCGCAAGATCAATCGATAAAGGAAGGGTAACGACGATGCTTGTAAGGGACCCTGCGGGGCTACACACACTAGAGGGGGGTGAATAGTGTAATAGCAAGCAAAGTGCTTAATTAAAAGTTACTAAAGTTAAAGCACAATAAGCAGCGGAAAATAAACAGAGTGCTCAACAAAAACAATCACAAACACAAGGATTTTACCCTGGTACCCCAAAACTTGGGTACGTCCAGCCACACCAATATTCAGTATAATTCCCACACAGAGAAGTGAATACAATCTCACACAGAGATACCTCACACAGAGGATTTTTTCCTACACAAGAACCAAGCCAACCCTACACAAGGGTCTAACTACCACACAGAGAATTACTAACTCCCACACAGAGAATTAGGGTTAGCCCTACACTAACTCCCACAAAGAGAGTAACTCCCACAAAGAGAGTATATAATTTCCACAAAGAGAATCAGGGTTATCACAAAGGTGAAACAAAATAACACTTACCTATACCTTGATATGATCTTACCAATATGAAGAAGAAGGCATGCAAGTGAAACTCAAGTGCTTGAGATGAGGCTTTGATTGCACTTGATTATCTTTCTCTCTTCTATGAATGAATCCTAACACTTTTTACTTGAGTGTATGAAATGAAGAGAAGAAAGGTGTTCTCCAAGAAAAGGAATAAGATTGAAATCCCTTAGAGAAATTCCCTAGAGCTTAGATGCTATAGCATAAGATTGAAGCTCTAATGAGGGAATGAGGAGATTAGGAGTGGCTATTGATTCACAAATAAATTCAATATTAACCAAGTAGTTCTAAATGAACTAAGCCAACTCATATATATATATGAAGACAAGAAGAGCCCATAAAACCAGCCAAAAACCCAAATGGAAAAAATCTGCGACAGCTAGATTTTGACAGTATACGGCACAGACAGTCGATTGTAGAAGACTACATAGGCGACTGTAAAACAGACAGTCGACTGTATATCCTTTATCAGGCAACTGTTGAGTATTGATTCCCTTGATTTGGTTTTGATGATGAACAAACATAAATATCGTGAACTAACACTTTGTGAGCGCAGTTATGGAGATCGTCGCAAAAAGTCTACGTACATCAATAGTGACGTCTCAAGACTTCTCAAAGCACGTGATCGTGTGCCTGAAGCTTCGTTGAAGCTCAAGGAGCATTATTAAAGTCAAGAGATTCAGATTGAAGCTTTGAAGACAGTTCGTCAAGTTTTATTTATAGTCTTCTAGCTTCTTTTCGTAGAATGTTAAGCCTTGAGTAAGTCTTATATTAGTAGAGCTAGGATTTTCATAGAAGCCCATAGAAACTTTCCCGAAGCTTCACGCTTCATTTCGCGGCTTCTAGTGCATCTTAGTTGGTTCAAGAAGAAGGACCAACCGACTAGATTGTCATCTAGTCGGTTAAGAATCCTTCTTGAACCGACTAGATCTCCTTGCTCAATTCAGCCTAGGCACTTTTGACTAATTAGTCGGTCCAAGAAGGTTCACCGACCGACTAGTTATCAAACTAGTCGGTTAGGAATTCTTCTTAGACCGACTAGTTATGTCTTTTATCTTTCACAGCCTAGCTACTGTTGACTCGTTAGTCGGTCCAAGAACAACCGTCGACCGACTAGTTGTGAAACTAGTCGGTTGAAATTTGTTCTTAGACCGACTAGTTCTCTTGTGTTCAGCTTATCGTTTTTCAACTCTTAGTCGGTCAAAGAACACTCACCAACCGACTAGTTGTCAAACTAGTCGGTTGGTAAGTCTTCTTAGACCGACTAGTTCTATATTGCCTGAACTATCTTTCTTGGCTGTCAACCTCTTAGTCGGTCCAAGAAGAATCACCGACCGACTAGTTGAGAAACTAATCGGTCAGTGATCCTTCTTAGACCGATTAAACTGCTTCAGAATAGAGCCGTTGAGGCATTAAATGCCATGAAATTTGTGACCCTTTTGTCTTTTCCCTATATATGTTTGAGGGCTTCAAACCAGGGATTGAAGGCTGATAATAGAGACATTTTCACATCCAAGAGAGGAGCCATTCAATCTCATTTCCAAGCTCTCTCTTCTCACAAGAATCTCTCCCTCAACTTCTTGAGCCCTAATTCCTCAAGAGAGATTCTCTTCATTGTGAGCTTCTCAAGCTAAGATCTTGAATCCAAGTCACCTACTCCTCCCTAGCCATCTATTACTCGTCATCTTGGTGGAGCTAGGGTTTGGTGACTTCTTCTTCCTCAAAATCTTTCTTGCCCTAAATTCGTAAGTTTACTCAAGGCATATGATTTTGTTGGTAAGTATTTCATTGTTTCATTTACATTGATATTGCAAGTTGTTCTCTCGGTTGTGAGAGAAGTGTGTGATCCCGGGTTGTGGGAGTCACATTTTTATTTGTGTATGATTTGGTCTTGTGGAGGTTTTCTACAAGAATTTCATAGTGCAAATTTGAGTTAGAGGATTCTAACTCAAGTATCCGGAGGGGATCCGGGTGGTTGGGACGTAGGATCACCGGGAACAAGTCGGGGAGACTTGGGTGGATCCGAACCCGTTATATCGTATTGTTTGCGTTGCTTCCTTCTTATTGTTTGTAGTTATTCCGCATTGTTGTTTGAGTTTGCACAATAATTAGGAATTATACTCTTGATTATTTTAAAGTACTATTCACCCCCCCTCTAGTACTTGTGCAGTAGCTATCAGGACATTACATTTGGTATCAGAGCCAAGTTCATAGTTATGGCAAACAACAACAACAACAACACACGAAGGCCTTTTCCACCATATCTCCTTGGGCCCAACTATCAAATTTGGTGTGTGAAGATGAATGCCTATATTCAATCCATCGATGAGGATTATTGGAAGCTTGTGGAGAAGCCCTTTCGCGCACCTACCACTTCCGTTCATAAGTGGACAAATGAGCAGAAAGAATTGGTGAAGAAACATGACGAGGTATTGAATATCTTGCTTGATTTTTTAACTTATGATATTCTTATGCGTGTGTCCAAGGCAACAACGGCATATCAAATATGGCACATGCTAGCGGAGCAAGAAGAGTCCACCTCGGAGTGTTCTTTCTCCAATGATGAAAGAGATTCATCCATGGGATTGATGGCACGAGAGGATGCCACTAAGGGTGACTCTAGTGACGAATCAAGTGATTCGAGTGAAAGTGATAGCGACAATGAAGAGGTAACAACGGATGATCTTAAAATTGAACTTAAGCAATTATTTGATAAATATCAAAAGCTTATGCATAAATATTGTGATGCTAAGAATAAGATTGCTAGTTTCACCAACACATCTTCATGTAGCACCTCTAACAATGACACCATTGTTGAGACACTCGCTATTGAGAAAGCAAGTTTGCTTACTCAAAATGGCATGTTGAGAAATGAGGTGGAGTCCCTCAAATCTCAACTTGATCATATTTCCATTACGGATAGTAACGATCTTGAGATTGAAAATCTTCAATCTCAAAACACTAGTTTGGGAATTGAGAATGAGGATCTCAAATCCCAAGTGCACGAGCTCATCACACATGTATCCAATGCACGCACCTCCTATAGTGAAGTAAATATAGATTTAGTGAGGCCATCCTGTAACGGTCGGATTCCGATCGTAACTTTCCTTGTGCACGTGCTCTTGGTCGTGCACGTGATTATTTTAGACTTTGTTTGTTTCCGAACCCTATTGTGTGATATGTCGTTGTGACTCTCTCTGAGAGTACTACATTTGTCGTGTTGGCTTGCAACGTCATTTCACGGGCCGTTCGCCCACGATTTGACCTTATCCGAGGAGACGTCGCGTATCTCACTTTTGACTTGAGGCGTTTTTATTTTTAATTTCGTTTCTCGTCATCGAAATTGTAATCCGTCTCTTCTGACTTCTTTCTCTCGTCGTCCCGGTCGCCCCGGTATTTTTCTTATAATTTTTGGGCACCGTTTGACCTTTGTGCACTAGTAGAGCCAGTTAATTACAAGTTTGCCCCCAACAATTTAGCCCTAATTAACCCTAATTAACCCTAATTGGCAGCCCCCCTCACGTGTAACCCTTCCCCTAGTCACGTGGGCCCCACCCCTATAAAGAAAAACCTAAATTCCTAAAAGTTTCACAGCCGCACAAAAAACTTCCCTTGCGCCGGCCCTAGGGACCAAACCCCTCCACACAACGCCTCTTTCCCTTCGACCTGAGCCCACGCCGACGGCTCCTAGCCACCGCCGACCTACCCACAGCACTCCCCGACCTCCCCTCTCTCGCCTGGGACCTGAGCCGTCACCGGAGACCGCCGCAATCGCCAGTTTTCGCGCACAGCAGCCGCATCAGCCGCTGTGGCCGCCGCCGCCGCCGCCGCCTTCCAGCTGCCGCCGTGGACCCCCCTCTGCCCTCTCTCACTGTTGGCAGCGACCCAAGGCCGCAACTCCTCTGAAACAGTGAGTTTACTCGCTGTTTTGCGTGTTTGACGCCGTACCGACGCGCCGCCAAGATCTCGTCGTCTTCCCTCGCTGTTGGAGTCCCTCGACAGCCTCCTACACCTCCTGGGAGTATTATCGACGTCTCGAGCCTCTCCTACGACTCCCGACATCGTAGACGTTGGGTACGACGAACCGTTCATCTCGGTTGTCGTTGCAGCTCTCCGGAAGCCGTAGAACGCCTACCCGACGCGCTGCTCGCTGATTCACCCTTACCCTCTGTTCACGCGCTTCGTCCGCTGCCCGGACGTGTCCCGCTACGCTACCCGTAGCCGAGACGCCGTAGGCGACGCAGATCTTCTACCGTTCAGACACTACGTCCGCTCTACCCCAGACTCCGGAAGAGGTTAGTTTTCCCAAACTCGTAGCGAAACCCACCCGTAGCCAAAACTGAAAACTTAACTAAAAACGGCAACTAAACTCGCTAAATTTATTTTCTGCTCCTTTAAAAAGTTGTGAACAATAGAATCGACGATCGGACTTTTGAACTGTGCACATAGGATAGAATCGTCGGATAGGCTGATCGGACACTTTTGACTTGTGACAGTTAGGGTAGCCACGCCTAACTTAGAAATGAACCTAAATAGGATTTGATGAAAATCGCGACTTGACACCGTCGCCGTGATCCCTTTTCAGACGGACTACCGCGGACGCGACGACTGGACGAGACGCCCCGGACAGACGACGCACTCGCCATTCCAGGCAAGTGTACCCACTTGCGTTTTGACCGTGCCTTAGTTCTAGTTTGTAGAACTGTTAGATTGTGTGTGATGAGAACCGGACGTGAAATGATAGCGTCCGGGACGACCCGTGACGGCTCAGACTTGACGACGAAGTCTGAGCCTGACAACAATAAACTGCTGACATCATAGGACTATCTTGTGTGTGCGTGCGTGTGGACACCCTAGAATAACAACTCCCTACACTTGTCATGTCGTGTCCTGTTACACAAAAAGCCTACGGGCGTTTCGGATGCTTCCCTCCGCGGAAGTGATCCCTGTTACCAAAAAGCCTACGGGCGTTTCGGATGCTTCCCTCCGCGGAAGTGATCCCTGTTACCAAAAAGCCTACGGGCGTTTCGGATGCTTTCCTCCGTGGAAGTGATCCCTGTTACACAAAAAGCCTTCGGGCATTTCGGATGTTTCCCTAGCGGAAATGATCCCTGTAAATCTTGTCCTGAGTTCCTGGGTTTGGGGTTGGGTTGAGCGTGCGCACGGCAAGAGGGTCTGATCCCCCTCGAACCGTAAGGCGTGAACCCTTTCGTGTCTTACTTGTCCTGTCCCGTCACGTCCTGTCCCGTCACGTCCCGTCTTGTCTTGACACCTGTAGGTTAGTCCCATAGTCGGTAGCACACGCTACGTCTACTGCTTGCTACGTTTACTTTTCCTGCTACGCTACTTTTCGTTACTCAGTTATAACCCCAGCATGCTAAAACAACCAGTAAATCATTGTTAATAGTTGATACACTTGCAGTAGAGTCTGACCGTTTGTGTAGACTTTGCCTGACGTGCAGTTTCCTTCTTTTGGTGCTGTACGTCAGGTGTGGAGCCAGAGTACGAGTACGAGGCGGACTTGCCAGTTGACTTGGAGCCGGAGGGCGCTGATCCGGAGTACGATCCAGAGGACGATCAGAGTTAGAGATCTTTTGTTGCTGTTCCAGAGTTATCCATTTCAGTTTTAGTTGGGTGCGTTGCACTCTTACTTTCTCGTCTAGGTTGGGTGCTTGCACCATTAGTTTCCTTTCAGCAGTTGTAGCCGTTTTCGGCATTTTTAGACTCTCAGTACTTTGATGATAAACTTTGGAATAAAATGAAATGTTCTTGTCAGTACTTTTGTTATTTCGTACTAACTTGCAGGGACCTGTACTTTCGCTATGGAATACTACAGATGCTTATTGGATCCGGGCTCTTAGCCCCGGCCTAAGCGGGCCTTCGTCACGCTTCGCCTCCGTGTTTTTGGGAAGCGGGGCGTGACAGGTTTTAGTGGTGGCCCATGCAGGTCCCCTCTTCTGCGAGTACGGAATAATTGAAGTATTAAATTTCATTTTATTATCATCCGGTAATTGTACGAGTCTAATCTGTGTCTTTCTGTCAATAGGATGGCAGGACGATGTGTTACCCGATCGGGGAGTTCAGGAGATGGAGTTCCGGAAGACCAAGGCGGAGAGTTCCGCCAGTTTCTGGGCGTGATGAGAGAGATGCTGGAGGTGCAGCATCAGTTGGTTCAGCAGTCCCAGCGTGCTGCCCAGGCTGTCCCAGTTGCACCACCCCCACCTCCGCATGCCCCTCGAGCTGCTCCAGGAGTGAAGCAGTTCAACGAGCTCCAGCCGAGGACATTTTCGGGGAAGGAGGGACCCCTAGCTGCTGACGAGTGGATCCAGAGCACGGAGGAGAAGTTAGTTGCTGCGAAGATTCCAGACGATACCCGAGTGGAGATAGCGAAGATGCAGCTGACGGAGAATGCGAGGAACTAGTGGCGCCTTGAGGAGAGGCGTCTGGAGAAGCCAGTGGATTGGAAGATCTTCAGGTCTATGTTCAGGATGAAGTACTTCACCAAGACTACTAGGAGGGAGCTGCTGAGCAGGTTTATAGATCTGAAGCAGGAGAACATGACCGTCGAGGAGTATGAGGCGGAGTTTGAGATGCTGAGTCGCTTTGCTCCGCATATGGTGAAGAAGGAGGAGAAGCGAGCTGATCGTTTCCGACAGGGACTGCGTCCGAAGATTCAGGCTTCTATGTCTTCGGCGAGTTTCACGACTATGAGGGAGGTGCTGGATGCTGCGAAGAATCATGAGCTTATTTCGCTCCTACCTGACCCCCCAGCTGATAAGGGGAAGCGTCCTATGGAGCAGTACCGGCCACATGCTAGGCCGGTGATGAGGCCAGTTCAGACAGTACCATTTAAGAGGCCTGGAGCACCCATTCAGAGTCAGAGCAAGGGACCGTGTCATTACTGCGGGAAGCCAGGACACGTTCAGAAGGATTGTCGGAAGAAGATGGGACTGTGCCTAGTTTGCGGAGATGCCTCGCATGCTGCGAAGGATTGTCCGAGAGCCCGTCATGCTGTAGTTGGAGCGCCAGCCCCGCTGCAGATGAGAGCGCCTGCTCCAGTTCAGAGAGGACCTGCCGTTCGTGGACCACCCTTGGCGCCACAGAGGCAGATGTTTCAGAGAGCAGCGCAGCCCCAGAGGCCGGCTTACACCATGACGGCTTTGGAGACTGAGGAGCTGGATGGAGTTATTGCAGGTAACTCTTTGATTCTAGTCTTTCATTTCATAGTTTAGCTTTTAAATTGTTAGTCTTGCTTGTTTGACTTGTTTGTTAGAGTAGCTTGGTTTGACCGTAGTTTCTTTTAATATCTTAGGCACCATTCTAGTGTCTTCTCACCCGGCCTTGGCCTTGTTCGACTCCGGTGCATCCATGTGCATCTTATCCCGGAGATTCGTGACAAGACACTCCATTCCCACCCATACACTTCCCAAGTGTTGGGACATCACCACAGGGAACGGAGTGGTGACAGTGAACTTGGGATGTAGATCGATTCCTTTGGTGGTCAGTGGACACGAGCTCTTTGCAGATTTCATTGTCCACGACCTGCCACATTTTGATGCCGTTCTTGGCATCGATTGGTTGGGAGATTTCCACGCCTCGATCGATTGTCGCAGCAAGAGGGTGGTGTTCCGGATTCCAGGCCATCCAGAGTTCGAGTTCCGTAGCAGAGATGAGTCGCTTGGACCCATCAAGTATCGGGCCACGCCGGTGGTGCCGATTGTTGCAGCTATGCCGATGGAGATGGAGATCGAACGACCAGCAGTCGTCCGAGACTTCGACGACGTCTTCCCAGAGGATATCTCAGGTTTGCCACCCGACCGAGCCTTAGAGTTTGGTATTGATCTTATGCCGGGAGCGCAACCGATATCGAAGGCGACGTACCGTATGGCTCCCGCTGAGCTCGAGGAGCTGCGGAAGCAGTTAGATGAATTGCTGCAGAAGGGTTTCATCCACCCTAGTGTGTCGCCATGGGGCGCACCAGTTCTACTCGTGAAGAAGAAGGATGGGTCCCGCAGGATGTGCGTGGACTATCGAGGACTGAATGCTGTCACCGTGAAGAATAAGTACCCGCTGCCGTGCATCGACGATATCTTCGACCAGCTTGGAGGATCGAGAGTCTTCTCGAAGTTGGATTTGAGGAGTGGATACCACCAGTTGAAGGTGAAGAAGGACGATGTTCAGAAGACAGCATTCCGGACGAAATACGGACATTATGAGTTCGTGGTCATGCCGTTTGGCGTGACCAATGCTCCAGCCGTGTTCATGAATTTGATGAACTTGATATTCTATGATTTCCTGGATAAGTTCGTCGTCATTTTCATTGATGACATCTTGATTTATTCAAAGTCTGAGGAAGAGCACAGCTGTCATCTGAGGACAGTGCTGGAGACGCTGAGGCGACACAAGCTTTATGCCAAGTATAGTAAGTGCGAGTTCTGGCTGGACAGAGTCGCATTCCTGGGACATGTGGTGTCCGGTGATGGCATATCTGTAGATCCGGAGAAGGTCAGAGCAGTCAGAGATTGGCCGACTCCGTAGTCAGCGTCAGACATCAGGAGTTTTCTGGGTTTAACAGGCTATTATCGGTGGTTCATCAAGGATTTCTCGAAGATTGCGGAGCCGATGACGAAGCTGACAAGGAAGGATGTGGAGTTTCTCTGGTCAGATGCTTGTGAGGGGGCCTTCAGTATCTTTAAGGCGAGATTGACCACAGCACCGGTGTTGGCAGTGCCGGATCGAAGCGGAGGCTTCGAAGTCTATTGTGATGCATCAGGGAAGGGCCTAGGATGCGTCTTGCATCAGCATGGCCACGTGGCCGCGTATGCTTCTCGTCAGTTGAGGACTCATGAGAAGAATTACCTGACGCACGATCTGGAGTTGGCAGCAGTGATCTTTGCACTGAAAATTTGGAGACACTTCTTGCTAGGTGAGAGTGTGAAGATTTTCACCGATCACAAGAGCTTGAAGTACATCTTCACGCAGAAGGAGCTCAACATGCGTCAGAGACGATGGTTGGAGCTCATGGCTGACTACGAGATAGACTTGCAGTATCATCCGGGGAAGGTGAACGTAGTGCCTGATGCCTTGAGTAGACTCCCTACCGCGATGATGCATACAGCCGACTGGAGGATTCAGCAGGAGCTGAGAGAGATGGATTTGGAGGTTGTCCTACCTGGTGTGGTTCATTCCTTCATGAATTTGCAGATTCAGTCCACGATCGTGGATCGGATCAAGGCAGCACATGCAGGAGATCCGAAGCTACAGAGGATCAGAAGACAGGTTGAAGCTGGACTTCGGACGGAGTTCGTGATTCATGAGGACAGTTCACTGCGGTACGGCAGTAGGCTTTGTGTACCTGCAGGTGACGTCCGTGAGGAGCTGTTGAGCGAGGCTCATAGCTCGCCATATTCTATATATCCTGGAGGCACCAAGATGTATAAGGACCTCCGTCTGAATTATTGGTGGATTGGCATGAAGAGGAGCGTGGCACGGAGCGTTGCCAAGTGCCTGATATGCCAACAGGTGAAGGCTGAGCACCATCGTACTGCCGGGTTGCTGCAACCGCTTCCTATTCCGGAGTGGAAGTGGCAGCATATTACGATGGATTTCGTGACTAGTTTACCTCGGACCCCGATGCAGAATGACGCAGTTTGGGTAATCGTGGATCGATTGACCAAGTCTGCACACTTTATCCCCTTCTGAGTGGGCCAGTCTACGGAAGCCTTAGCAAGGAAATATCTGGAGGTAAAATTTCTTTTCTTACTTCCCTTTTTAAATTTTTTCTCTTGAGTTAATTGTGATGTGGACCGTGTACGTGCAGGAGATTGTACGTTTACATGGAGTCCCCGTGAGCATCGTGTCTGACAGAGATACGAGGTTCACATCTCAGTTCTGGAGAAGTCTGCAGGAGAATTTGGGTACGAGTCTGAGCTTCAGCACGGCGTACCACCCGCAGACCGATGGCCAGTCCGAGAGGACTATTCAGATCCTGGAGGATATGCTGCGAGCTTGTACGCTCGATTTGAAGGGTTCTTAGGAGGACCATCTCCACTTGGTGGAGTTTTCATATAACAACAGCTACCAGGCGAGCATTGGCATGGCGCCGTTTGCTGCCCTATATGGAAGGAAATGTCGTTCGCCACTGAGCTGGGATGACATCGGAGATCGGGAGCTGTTGGGTCCCGAGATGATAGTGGAAGCTGTGGATGTCGTGAGGGACATCAGGGAGAAGCTCAGAGTTGCACAGGATCGCTTCAAGCATTGGGCAGATGCCAAGAGGAGGCCCTTGGAGTTCCAGCCTGGTGATCACGTCTTCCTGAAGATTTCTCCGAACCGCGGAGTTATTCGTTTCGGGAAGAAGGGAAAGCTGAGCCCGAGATATATTGGGCCTTTTGATGTGCTAGAGCGTGTGGGAGCAGTGGCCTACCGCCTTGCTCTGCCACCCTCTTTAGAGGGAGTTCACGACGTTTTCCACGTATCTCAGCTAAGTCGGTACGTCAGTGATCCATCGCACACAGTTGACTTCTCAGAGATTACAGTTCGCCCGGACCTGACTTATGACCAACAGCCTGTGTAGATTTTGGACCGTCGGCAGAAGCAGTTGAGGAATAAGGTAGTCGACCTGGTGAGAGTGATGTGGCATCACAGATCACCTGGAGAGTCCACCTGGGAGTGCGAAGATGATATGAGAGAGCGCTTTCCGCATCTATTCCCGAGCAGTGCTTGATGTTGATTCCGAGGACAGAATCATTTCTAAGTTGGGGAGGATGTAACGGTCGGATTCCGATCGTAACTTTCCTTGTGCACGTGCTCTTGGTCGTGCACGTGATTATTTTAGACTTTGTTTGTTTTCGAACCCTATCGTGTGATATGTCGTTGTGACTCTCTCTGAGAGTACTACATTTGTTGTGTTGGCTTGCAACGTCATTTCACGGGCCGTTCGCCCACGATTTGACCTTATCCGAGGAGACGTCGCGTATCTCACTTTTGACTTGAGGCGTTTTTATTTTTAATTTCGTTTCTCGTCATCGAAATTGTAATCCGTCTCTTCTGACTTCTTTCTCTCGTCGCCCCGGTCGCCCCGGTATTTTTCTTATAATTTTTGGGCACCGTTTGACCTTTGTGCACTAGTAGAGCCAGTTAATTACAAGTTTGTCCCTAACAATTTAGCCCTAATTAACCCTAATTAACCCTAATTGGCAGCCCCCCTCACGTGTAACCCTTCCCCTAGTCACGTGGGCCCCACCCCTATAAAGAAAAACCTAAATTCCTAAAAGTTTCACAGCCGCACAAAAAACTTCCCTTGCGCCGGCCCTAGGGACCAAACCCCTCCACGCAACGCCTCTTTCCCTTCGACCTGAGCCCACGCCGACGGCTCCTAGCCACCGCCGACCTACCTACAGCACTCCCCGACCTCCCCTCTCTCGCCTGGGACCCGAGCCGCTGCCGGAGACTACCGGAGACCGCCGCAATCGCCAGTTTTCGCGCATAGCAGCCGCATCAGCCTCTGTGGCCGCCGCCGCCGCCGCCGCCGCTGCCACCGCCGCCGCCTTCCAGCTGCAGCCGTGGACCCCCCTCTGCCCCCTCTCGCTGTTGGCAGCGACCCAAGGCCGTAACTCCTCTGAAACAGTGAGTTTACTCGCTGTTTTGCGTGTTTGACGCCGTACCGACGCGCCGCCAAGATCTCGTTGTCTTCCCTCGCTGTTGGAGTCCCTCGACAGCCTCCTACACCTCCTGGGAGTATTATCGACGTCTCGAGCCTCTCCTACGACTCCCGACATCGTAGACGTTGGGTACGACGAACCGTTCATCTCGGTTGTCGTTGCAGCTCTCCGGAAGCCGTAGAACGCCTACTCGACGCGCTGCTCGCTGATTCACCCTTACCCGCTGTTCACGCGCTTCGTCCGCTGCCCGGACGTGTCCCGCTACGCTACCCGTAGCCGAGACGCCGTAGGCGACGCGGATCTTCTACTGTTCAGACACTACGTCTGCTCTACCCCAGACTCCGGAAGAGGTTAGTTTTCCCAAACTCGTAGCGAAACCCACCCGTAGCCAAAACTGAAAACTTAACTAAAAACGGCAACTAAACTCGCTAAATTTATTTTCTGCTCCTTTAAAAAGTTGTGAACAATAGAATCGACGATCGGACTTTTGAACTGTGCACATAGGATAGAATCGTCGGATAGGCTGATCGGACACTTTTGACTTGTGACAGTTAGGGTAGCCATGCCTAACTTAGAAATGAACCTAAATAGGATTTGACAAAAATCGCGACTTGACACCGTCGCCGTGATCCCTTTTCAGACGGACTACCGCGGACGCGACGACTGGACGAGACGCCCCGGACAGACGACGCACTCGCCATTCCAGGCAAGTGTACCCACTTGCGTTTTGACCGTGCCTTAGTTCTAGTTTGTAGAACTGTTAGATTGTGTGTGATGAGAACCGGACGTGAAATGATAGCGTCCGGGACGACCCGTGACGGCTCAGACTTGACGACGAAGTCTGAGCCTGACAACAATAAACTGCTGACATCATAGGACTATCTTGTGTGTGCGTGCGTGTGGACACCCTAGAATAACAACTCCCTACACTTGTCATGTCGTGTCCTGTTACACAAAAAGCCTACGGGCGTTTCGGATGCTTCCCTCCGCGGAAGTGATCCCTGTTACCAAAAAGCCTACGGGCGTTTCGGATGCTTCCCTCCGCGGAAGTGATCCATGTTACCAAAAAGCCTACGGGCGTTTCGGATGCTTTCCTCCGTGGAAGTGATCCCTGTTACACAAAAAGCCTTCGGGCGTTTCGGATGTTTCCCTAGCGAAAATGATCCCTGTAAATCTTGTCCTGAGTTCCTGGGTTTGGGGTTGGGTTGAGCGTGCGCACGGCAAGAGGGTCTGATCCCCCTCGAACCATAAGGCGTGAACCCTTTCGTGTCTTACTTGTCCTGTCCCGTCTTGTCCTGTCCTGTCCCGTCACGTCCCGTCTTGTCTTGACACCTGTAGGTTAGTCCCGTAGTCGGTAGCACACGCTACGTCTACTGCTTGCTACGTTTACTTTTCCTGCTACGCTACTTTTCGTTACTCAGTTATAACCCCAGCATGCTAAAACAACCAGTAAATCATTGTTAATAGTTGATACACTTGCAGTAGAGTCTGACCGTTTGTGTAGACTTTGCCTGACGTGCAGTTTCCTTCTTTTGGTGCTGTACGTCAGGTGTGGAGCCAGAGTACGAGTACGAGGCGGACTTGCCAGTTGACTTGGAGCCGGAGGGCGCTGATCCGGAGTACGATCCAGAGGACGATCAGAGTTAGAGATCTTTTGTTGCTGTTCCAGAGTTATCCATTTCAGTTTTAGTTGGGTGCGTTGCACTCTTACTTTCTCTTCTAGGTTGGGTGCTTGCACCATTAGTTTCCTTTCAGCAGTTGTAGCCGTTTTCGGCATTTTTAGACTCTCAGTACTTTGATGATAAACTTTGGAATAAAATGAAATGTTCTTGTCAGTACTTTTGTTATTTCGTACTAACTTGCAGGGACCTGTACTTTCGCTATGGAATACTACAGACGCTTATTGGGTCCGGGCTCTTAGCCCCGGCCTAAGCGGGCCTTCTTCACGCTTCGCCTCCGTGTTTTTAGGAAGCGGGGCGTGACACATCCTCTGGTGCATCCACGAGTGGTGTCTATAACAACTTGTGTAGTTCGACTACTAAGGAAACCACCACTCCTATTCCTCCCTCGTTTGGAAAGAAACCCACTTTGGGTGGACCTCCAAAAACAGGTCATGCATTTATGTACGCTAATGCTATGCCACATAGGAACACACCTCCTACTCCACGTGTTCACACGTATGATGGTTTTTATGCTACACACCCACGAGCACGTGCAAACACTCATTTGAGACACTCTCATGCACGTACTCATGCTCATGCACCCTCACATGCTTATGATCGCACATCACATCCACATGTGCATGCTTATTCTCATGATCATCCTCATGCATACACACTTCATATTCATCCACATGCACCACGTAGAAATCAACCTTTTGTGCATGCAACCACTAGGAAGAGGATACCCAAATCATACACTATTTGGGGTCCGAAGAACACTAGCAATCATGCTAAGGATATGTATGTGCAATCATATATTCATGATATTATTTTGAATGATGATTATGTTGGGAAATCACGGTCCTCTTGGACTTGGTTTCCGAAGGGTTAGTCTCCGTTGACCCTTCATTGCTTGGTACCATGAGTTTATATTCATTTTATGGGTACCAAAGCATTTGTGTTAATAATTGATTTCCATTGCATGTTTATTAGTAAATAATTGTGTGTATGATTTTCATGTCAAAAATATATAATATTTTTATGCAACACATGCTTTGATTCATATTTATGTTTTGTTGCATGTGATGCATGTCATGCTTTTGGATTAATATACATATTTACTTTTGGTACATGCATGTATATGGTTATATATATTTTAACATGATTACATTAGGATACGGGTTACAATAACTTGAAGTTAGTTTGTTAAATTTGTTGCCTAACCCATATGATCCAAATAGATTTTTGGATACCAAAATTATGTTTTTTAAGGTTCAATCCACCTTGGGATACCAACCCTACCAACTCCTTGATATGCAAAGATTTTCATTCAAATGGAGTTGATGGTGCTTAAGTGATGCACCAAAGTAGGGGGAGCTTAATGTTGTAAGTATATTCTTACATTTGGTTTCCATGTGTGTTGAATGCATGCTAGTACTATGGTTCTTTTGAACATTGTTTCAATTAGTATCCTTGTGTACTAGAATTGTGTATGCCATAAGTTTTATGATGTTACTATCTATTTTTGGCATAACACGTTTGCATGATATTAATAGTTGATATTCATATTGTTTTAATCACCTTGTCACCTCACATCGCACACTTCACTTAGATTTGGTATGCTTACCCTTTGTGATCCTTTTCGATCGATGTTGTGACATTTGGTGTTATATGATGTGTACATTATGTTGCCTTTTGTTTCTTGTGCACATTGTATTTATGTCTCTGATATTGACTTCGTCGCTCGACGATTATATTGTTTAAATAGAATTGTTTGTATGAAAATATAGAATTGTTTTCCATGCACTAAATTCACTAAGAATGTTGATATTGGAGAGTATGTTCCATAACTCAATATGTGAAAATGATTTGAGTTTTGATGATTTCATTTTTCGATTTTCGACTATGGTCTCATCGGCACGTTTTGATTTTCTTCGTATTTTACATTGGTGTCATTTGGACCGTGGTCGTATTCTTCGACTCCCGTGCTTTTATTTTAGCCATTGTTGTTGTCGTTGATCTCCTCCCGCTCTTTTTGCTAATGCCAAAGGGGGAGAGAATTAATAATGACGATGTGCTAAATGAGAATTTAAAGCAATTTACCGTGAATCTAATTTGATATGTTAGATTCAGGGGGAGTTATGATATAAAAATGGATTTAGATCATATATTTCAATAATTGGATCATGTTTTATACTTTTCTCGTCTGCTTGATGCGTATGATTATTATTTAATATGGAATTAACGTGTCATCAATGCAGGGGGAGTAAGTAAATTTCATTTGAATCATTATTATTGATTATTATTTATGTTGGTTTGTCATTACCAAAAAGGGGGAGAATGTTGAGTATTGATTCCCTGGATTTGGTTTTGATGATGAACAAACATAAATATCGTGAACTAACTCTTTGTGAGCGCAGTTATGGAGATCATCGCCAAAAGTCTACGTACATCAATAACGATGTCTCAAGACTTATCAAAGCGCGTGATTGTGTGCCTGAAGCTTCGTTGAAGCTCAAGGAGCATTATTGAAGTCAAGAGATTCAGATTGAAGCTTTGAAGACGGTTCGTCAAGTTTTATTTATAGTCTTCTAGCTTCTTTTCGTAGAATGTTAAGCCTTGAGTATGTCTTACATTAGTAGAGCTATGATTTTCATAGAAGCCCATAGAAACTTTCCCGAATCTTCACGCTTCATTTCGCGGCTTCTAGTGCATCTTAGTTGGTTCAAGAAGAAGGACCAACCGACTAGATTGTCATCTAGTCGGTTAAGAATCCTTCTTGAACCGACTAGATCTCCTTGCTCAATTCAGCCTAGGCACTGTTGACTAATTAGTCAGTCCAAGAAGGTTCACCGACCGACTAGTTGTCAAACTAGTCGGTTAGGAATTCTTCTTAGACCGACTAGTTATGTCTTTCATCTTTCAAAGCCTAGCTACTGTTGACTCGTTAGTCGGTCCAAGAGCAACCGTCGACCGACTAGTTGTGAAACTAGTCGGTTGGAATTTTTTCTTAAACCGACTAGTTCTCTTGTGTTCAGCTTATCATTTTTCAACTCTTAGTCGGTCAAAGAACACTCACCGACCGACTAGTTGTCAAACTAGTCGGTTGGCAAGTCTTCTTAGACCGACTAGTTCTATATTGCCTGAACTATCTTTCTTGGCTGTCAACCTCTTAGTCGGTCCAAGAAGAATCACCGACAGACTAGTTGAGAAACTAATCGGTCAGTGATCCTTCTTAGACCGATTAAACTGCTTCAGAATAGAGCCATTGGGGCATTAAATGCCACGAAATTTGTGACCGTTTTATCTCTTCCATATATATGTTTGAGGGCTTCAAACCAGGGATTGAAGGCTGATAATAGAGACATTTTCACATCCAAGAGAGGAGCCATTCAATCTCATTTCCAAGCTCTCTCTTCTCACAAGAATTTCTCCCTCAACTTCTTGAGCCCTACTTCCTCAAGAGAGATTCTCTTCATTGTGAGCTTCTCAAGCTAAGAGCTTGAATCCAAATCACCTACTCCTCCCTAGCCATCTATTGCTCGTCATCTTGGTGGAGCTAGGGTTTGGTGAATTCTTCTTCCTCAAAATCTTCTTTGCCCTAAATTCGTAAGTTTACTCAAGGCATAGGATTTTGTTGGCAAGTATTTCATTGTTTCATTTACATTGATATTGCAAGTTGTTCTCATGGTTGTGAGAGAAGTGTGTGATCCCGGGTTGTGGGAGTCACATTTTCATTTGTGTATGATTTGGTCTTGTGGAGGTTTTCTACAAGAATTTCATAGTGCAAATTTGAGTTAGAGGATTCTAACTCAAGTATCCGGAGGGGATCCAGGTGGTTGGGACGTAGGATCGCCGGGAACAAGTCGGGGAGACTTGGGTGGATCCGAACCCGTTATATCGTATTGTTTGTGTTGCTTCCTTCTTGTTGTTTGTAGTTATTCCGCATTGTTGTTTGAGTTTGCACAATAATTAGGAATTATACTCTTGATTATTTTAAAGTACTATTCACACCCCCTCTAGTACTTGTGCAGTAGCTATCAGGGCATTACAGCAACTGCTGCAGGGGATGGAGAAAAACAGAGAGATGCATCTTTCACACTTACGCCTTTCAGACGACCGATGGCCATTTCACAGGTGACTGTAAATATACAGGCGACTGTAAAAATAGCTACAGTCGACTGTCTTGCAAATTGGGATGAAGCCCAAAAAATGCAAGATGCGCACAGTCGACTGTCGACCAATTCACAGGCGACTGTAAGAACACATGCGACTGTAAATTGAACATCAGTCGACTGATGCGAAAAGCTCAAGAAGAGTCAATAAAAATGTTGACTTGATCTATGCACCACAGTCGACTGTAGAAGTCTCGACAGGCGACTGGAATCACCCAGTCGACTGTAAAACCTTCATCAGGCGACTGTTGGAGAGCCAGAGACTTCAAATGAGTCTTTGGGCTAGATGAACCTATTGGGTTGGATTCTATGATAATATTAAGGCTCACTAAGATGGAGAAATGCATATGCATGAATGAGTAGACCATCTATCAAGGCATTACAATAATCCTAGACTCAAAAATAGAAATGCAAGTAATAGAAATTACATGGATTACATATTGCATCTCCTAGAGTCTAAGTCTTCAAGCTCACGATACCTTGATGCTCCCCATCATCTCCATGCTTTGGCACTCCTTGAGGAGCTTCCCTTCATCAAGCTCCAAGCTTTGGCAATGCTCCTCCAGATGTCCATCCATCATCATGCTCCAAGCTTTGGCTTCATTAGATGATCTTCATGACTTCATCCAAGCTTGAGCACACCATCACTCTTGGAGGTCTTTAGGACATCCCTTGCATTATTCTCCAAGCATTATGCTTTGTCTCATCAACATATAATCATTAAGATAAACTGAGACTAAAATATAAGATTGATTAGCATATAACATAATGTATTGATCATCATCAAAACAATGTTGTGGGCTATACGTGTGACCAATAAAGCCATACAATCTGACCTCCCAAGTTTACCTCGATCATATGCATGTGGGCTAAAACTGAGAGATCCAAAGAGGTAGGGCCATGGATGGGGTCAATGATGTCATCCAATTCAATGGAGAGGGGAGGCTGGTAGGCTATAAGTATGGTGAGACCGCCACAACAAATCTTGCAAATAGAAAACGTGTCGATTCTCATAAGTCTATGTGCTAACCATGAGCCCGTATGGAAAAGCCTTTTCGGGGCCCGGTATGCTACACCAGCCTCCGTGGTGCGGTAGACCACAGGCTGGGTCATGGCCCATAAAAAGAGAAGCTCAGGTCGTGTGACCTTCCCAGTCTCTTCCTTGTAGAAGAGGATGCTCGCCAGGACACGGTGGGCAAGGCGTAAAGATGGGTGAATGATGAAAGACGCCTTTCCCGCCGTGCGAGGGAAGGGACTCAACCTAGTAATCAATTTCCAAAAATGGAAGGTTCTAAAGGAAGATGGGTCAGTGCTGCTACGGTGGGTGATGGCATCTGCCGTGGTGGCAGGCCAATGGAAAATAGAGATCAGGTCGTCAAAGGAGCGGGTATAATCAGTATCAAAGATCTTGAACTCTATTCTAGAACCCTCGATCTTTAAGGAGATGAGAAACTCGAGAGTGAGCCTCTGATATGTGAGGGCTCTAAAATCGAGTAAATCCTACCACCCTAGATTGGTATATAGACGTCTAACACTCTCGGCGGCTCCTAAAGTGTCGAGAGCAGGAATGCTCGTGAACTTCGTGGTGAGCAGGGTCCACCGAGAGAGGGTGGAAAAACGATCTCTCTAGGCCTCAGAGGAGAATGTGATCCCTAAGGTGTCTATCTGTGGTGGGGTCACGGGAGGTGGTGATGGAGGCTGGACAGACGTGGAAGGTTGGTCTGAAGTGCGCTGCCGTGGAGACTTTCCTAGTTAGGAGTTGTGGGGTGGAGGGCGTGCATGTTTCATGCGAGGTGGTATGGCGTGTGAGTGAGTGAAATGTGAAGGGTGTGTAGTGTAGGAGGTGAAAGTGTGTGGGGGGGGGGGAAGGATGAGGTGGTGTTGTGTAGGTGAATGAAGGTGTACGAGATACATGAGTGTGTAAGCGAAAGTGGAGTGTTGGTGAAGTGTATATGCGTGTAGGAAGTATGTGCAGTGTGTGATGAAGTGAATGTGAGGCAAGTGTGGGTGTGGGTGTGTAGATGTGAAGTGAAGGTGAAGATTGTGGGGAAGATGGTGTGTGCATGGCAACAACCCTGGTGTGAATCAATGCCAACAACCCTAGGCCCCTGAATTTGAATGTGCATATGTGTAGTCGAAGCAAAATTGGAAAATTAAAGGCGAGGAGAGAGATTACCCAAGGAATTTTACCAATGTTGCTACGAATTCAAGCAATTGTGCCTTGTTTATTCCTTTGAGCTGCCCAAACTTCCAGTTCAAGCCCTAGCTTCCAAACTTCGTCGACAAGCCCTTCGCGGTTGAATTATTAGGGTTTTGCAGAGGAGGAGGGTAGTTGTCGATGATGGAGGAGGAAGATCGAGGAGGAGGAGTTATCGTGGAGGAGATGGGGGTTTGGGAGGAGTTGTTGTTGTCTTGAACATCGTCGAAAGGGAGAGGGGGATTTTTAGTCGAGGGCAAGAACGAGAGGAGGAAACGAAACAGTTCGAAAATACGAGAATTTTTCGACTGTATGAAGAGGGGTATTTATAGGGGAGAGACGAGGTTAAATGATACGGATGTATGGGGAAAAACCCATACGGTCGCATGAAGTTGAGTTGGAGAGTGGCCTGGGCTAAGTCGACGACACGGTCGTTTGGAAGAATTCTAAACGGCTGCGTGAAATTTTTTTTGGAGAGAAATTGACACGGTCGTTTCGATTAATAAATCGAAACGGCGGTGTAAAGCCTGCAGAACCCTCTTCATTTCTTCAAAAATTCCCGAGAGATTCGTGGCCGTTTGGACTAATCCAAACGGTCGCGTAGAATTTGATGCCTGGCCTCCCCTTGAGCTAAAAATAGCCTCTCCTCTCACACGACCGTATGAAGTAAGGCCATACGTTTGTGTGAGTATTGCTCCGGCATTTGGTGCCTTCCTCTCCTGAGATCTTCCTCCCTTTTTCTTCCTTTAGCCCTTAGTTCCTCTTCATTGCTTCTGCCACTCCATTGCTTCTTCCATTGCCTTAGCTTTATCTCCCATTCCCTCTCAAGCTTTTTGCTCTTTTCCCCATCGCTCCTCTTCAATACTCCTGTAGCAAAGGAAAAACAATAAAATGGAATCATTGCAATTCTTAGAGAATGGGCTATTAAAATCCATCAAATAAAGCTTCGGAACCTTAAATTTTGGATTTCAAACACCCAACAATAATTAAGCCTTGCATGCTAGGGTTTTAAGGAATTCGGGGTATGCCAATCGAGGGAGAGAGTGATTATTCATATGGGGAATGAAAATCTATAAAATTAAGAGAAATCTAAATAGTAATACGCTCCTCTCGCTATCGAGAGGAGGCGCATTAGAAAAACGTAAAATTTCCTACACTACTGGGTTGAGTACATATGTTTTCAAAAGATCGATCCAACACTTTAATTGGAGGAGGCAGCTGCTCAATCAGCTCCCTTCGTGGATCCATCAAAAACTTCGTGCCATGAACACCAACGGACCCTATCAATGCTCCCTCCAGCTTCTATCGAGAACACCCACCCGTGTCCTGTAAAACAAAAGGAGCATCTGTCCGTGGTGATAAAAATTTTCCCCATATGAATGTATTTCAGAGGTAATCGTCAAGATATAATGAAATGCGTGAAATGTGTTGATGAAAACTCCCTGGAAATGAGATGCAATCTCTCGACGATGACGCTATCGTCGCTTCGCTAATACCATATACATGCTCCTCAGGTGCTACCATGGACCAACACACCTCCGTTGGATGCAAATCTGTATCCTGCGAGGGGTTTGTTGGGTCAATAGCATCTGAATCAGATGGAATGGATGATTCAAAAGTGGAGTTTAAAATACTTTCCGGAACGGGAGCGGTAAGCTCTGGTGGATGCGATGTCTCTGGTGGAGTGGGAGTGTCCTATGGAGGTGCTGATGAAGTGCTCTCACTCTCATCCCACTCGTCAATGTGGGCATCCTCCAGGATCTCATCGATGCTCTCACGTGGCACAAAGTGGGGGATGCGATCAAACGGGAAGAGTGTCTTGGGTTCTTTGATGTCTGAGATCATGCTTTCACCCTAGTACACCTCACTCCCATCTTCCGCAGTGGAATAGTGATGAAGAGCGTTCCCCACAATTCGTGCAAAGGTCCCATCATCCATATCACCATTGTCTATAAGGTTAACGGTGGTCTGGTGTGGTCCTTGCTCGCTGACAACCTCTCCAAGAAAAATCGTGTCCACCCATGGGCCAAATCGTGACTCATCATCCATCTGAGGTACATCATCTGGAGTGTGGTGATGGAAGTGGGCCTCGGTGGTGGTATCTACATGGGTAAACAAACTCATATTAAAATTCTTCAAATTGAAATCATATGAGTTACCTTTCATCGATACGTGAGATGCGGCTACAATCTCCATATAATCCCATGCATCCTCAAGTGGCATGTCGAAGAATCGGCCTCCATTCATCTTCATCATGGAATCCTGCAGATCAAAGTGCATTCCTCCACTGAAGAACCAAAGGAGGTCTTGCGTGCTCATCCCATGCTTCGGCAATCCGTCCACCAATCTGATAAATCTCTCCCAAGCTTGCCAAAGCGTCTCTTAAGCGAGTTAGGTGAAAGTGGAAATCTGATCTCGTGGTGTGTGGAGTTGCCTCTTCTGAATCTCGATGTTGGAGGTGGCTCCTCCATCAAGATTGTCCCATCCTGACGATATTTGTAGAGCAATCGAATCCCTACCAAGCAAATATGATTGCCCCTGTGATATGACCAATTGGTTACTTTGGGTGAGTTCATGGAGTTGGGCTTGGGTCATGGTTTGGATTTTGAGCCATTGAGCTTCGTCTCGGAGTTGGTCTTCTAAAAGCAACTCTAGATGGGATTTTTGTGGTTGTTGTGGAGGGTTAAGGAAGGATGGTTCACTAGATAGGTTATGGGTATATGATGGTGGGTCATGGGGGTATGTATGGTTTTGGCATTGGGTAAAGACATGCCCCTGCATTCTACATCTTATAGAAAGCGCTGCAACCTGTGGAACATGATTGTAACCTCCTATCTGAGCATCTCGTGAGAATAAATCGCTGGAACTCTCTACATAGGATCCATTGGGCATCCACATATTCTCCAAATAGCACCTGAAATGCAGAAGATGAAGCTAAGACAAGCACGTCGGTGGTACAAGAGAATATCAAACAAATGAATGCCAGTGGTGGGAAAAATTTCGTTATTAAGATTTTTATAATTTTTATGAATAAAACGTAGTCTTGCGAACCCTAATCTAACTAATATCAATCAAATCGCGCCTCCTCGGCAACGGCGCCATAAACATATTTGAGCTTTGCAATTTATAAACTGCCAAGCGCATGTCCCATCCTGCTTCCATTCTACTAGGGAGCGAGGACGCGAGCGGGTCCGCAGTGTGCTTAAAATAAGGAGGAGTACTTTTTTTCTTCTTTTCTTTCTTCCTCCTTGGCTTAAACACACTAAGCATCTATATAAAAGCTGCAGGTCTTTGCATGCGGATTTAAGAAACAGCTTGAATAACATTATTACAACCCAAGAGTCCAAATAAAGAATACAACAGTAGGCCTAGCATGGCCAAATCAAAATACACACACATACATTGATACACTCAAAAATACTGACATGAAAAAAGAGCAAATATTCAACAGAGATGAAGTCCACGTGGTCCTGGTCAACAGGACTAATCTCAGACACAGATCCCTCAGCAAACTCTGGCTCGAAACCTAACATGCATTTCAAAATAATATACATTTGAAATACATGTCATCGAGGGTTACTCGTGCAAGTATAACATCCGTATTTAGAAAGAATGAGTGTATATAAAACATTGTACGAAAAGTATGGTATGTATACTAAGTTATGTAAAAAGTTAAAAACCAAATAGGACAAAAAGAGATTCTTATAATCTTGCAAGTAAATGGTCGAAGTAACTTTAATAAAAGATTTTAACAAGGCTGAAAAATCAAGATATAACCATAGTCATTGTTTACATTGATGCTGATTGGGATTCTAACATTGGCCCACGCATTCACGGCCAGTCAGGTTTGGCCAAGCAGGTTCACTATTCTTACAAGCAGCGTGACCCAAAGCTTGGACGTAAACGATCCTAGACACCGGGTGAAACCAATGTTAAGAATGCCAATTAAAATCTCTGCCTCATTAATTTAGTCATAACTATATAATTAGCTTGGTGTGAGTACGTAGAAAAAGTAAAGAACAATAGCAGTTAAACAATTGATAGTAATTTGCAACCTGTAGCAGTTTAAATATTGGATGGCAATTTGAAACCTGTAGGAATTAAGAAATTGATAGCAATTTCGCAGCCTGTAAAGAGAAGACTGTATAACAACTAAGAAGTGGATACTTACTAATATTTGTCCTAGTGTAAAGCCCAATGTCCGAGAAAAGATGTAACTAAGATGCACCAAAACCATCGGAAGCTACCTGAGTTCTTTACTTACCGAC
Organism: Scilla litardierei; assembly: GCA_030789695.1. Lineage (NCBI taxonomy): Eukaryota > Viridiplantae > Streptophyta > Magnoliopsida > Asparagales > Asparagaceae > Scilla > Scilla litardierei. Next base: position 756,979,177 of record CM061142.1, on the reverse strand, counting down.
TCCATCCAGACTACGATGAAGATTTATCAGTAGGGCGATCTAGTCAATCAGCATACTCCAATACAGTGGACTACCCCATCACACGTGGTAGGTCAGCAATATATATTTATATACTAGTCATAACCCGTGCCCGCGGGCACGGTTCATTTAAGATTTCCCTCAGCGAAATCTTTTTTCCCCAAAAAATTATCTCCATAGCCAAAATTGCGGGGAACAACAAATTAGCGTAAAAATATTTAGCGGCACGGACCCCTTCGATGCGAAACAACAAATTAGCATAATAAAATTTAGCAGGCGCCTTTGATCTACAGCATTAAGTGCAATTTTAAGTTTTTTTCCTAAATGCATTAATTGCGTGCACTTTGCTATTCCCCAGAAACTTTCATTCCCAAAAAGTTTCATTTCCCCAGAAACTTTCATTCCCCAAAAAGTTTCATTTCCCTAGAAATATTTTTCCCTCCAAAACTTTTCCCAAAATCTCATTTCAACCATTTATTCCTCAAGATTAAATCCAAACCGTCTTTCTATCAACCTGTTTGTCCTAGTCAGCTTGTCCTAGTCAGCCCTAGGATTCAAAAACAGTTGTCAAATGTAATATATGTATATATATATATGTATATGTATATGTATATATATATATATATGTATGTATGTATGTATGTATGTATATATATATATATACCGAGATGAGCGATTTCACGGAGGGGGAGGATCCCGTTCTCGGCGATCCGGTGACAAGACGAGTCCGGTGGGGGCAAACACAATTCTCGTGTTGACGGAATAGGGGAAAGCAAGCTGGTGAGGGGAATGGTCAAATCACGGCTAGGTCCGGAAGCAAGACATTTATCGATGGAGGCCAGCTCACCTGTCCATAGAGGTGCAGCGCATTGATCTGCGCATCCGCGGGCTACTTCTACACAGGTTGGTGAGAACAGCAGATGCAGTACAGTTTGGGAAAATTCCTGACCAAAAGTCAACATACACCTCTGGTACTAAACTTGGTTGGATATCTGTGCTAGGAGGTCATATGGAGCTTTGGCAATGTCCTACAGTCTGAGGAGGATGGCCTCCGGTGGGGAGGGTGATGGTGGAAAGGGGGGCATTACGGCCAGATAAGAGCTCAAAAAAGGAGTACTATTCAGCCGTGAAAACCTTCCGTTTCGAATGTGTGGCTATTCGACGGGCGGCGGCATGACCGTGATACTTCTTTCGGTCCCGGTAGTTACATGGGTTGCCGCATGTGGACGTTAGAGACGTCGTAGCTTCGGTTAGTTTAGACCACGCTACTTAAATTAGAAAGACTCTACGCCAAGAAGGCTCTGCTGTGGGGATAAAGTTAACGATGGTACAATTCTGCATTGATACTAAGTTCGGAACCACCTAGATGTACATTGCGTATGTTTCGGAATACGGATACACAATGTGATTTACTGAAGCTCACTCCAAACTAATGGGAATCGCCCCGAAGACAGATGATCTAAGGCCGAAGAAGCAACATCAACAACTGTCGCCCAAGGTTCAGGGTCGAAGGAATTAATGAGCTCTCACAGCACGCAGCCAAGAGTAATGTTGTAAAGGCAACCTCTTGGATGAGTGGAGGTTTAGGCAATCGCTGCTGTGGAGAAGTCGAGGAATTGGGAGTTGCGACGTCAACAAAAGCTAGTTGGAAAGCACACATCATGGAAGCATTACTTTGTGGAGAATCAGAATGCGCTCTGCGACATGCTAGCCAGCTCAGGACACAACAACAGCCTGGGCTGCCCTCTTCAGGATGCTATTGAAGACCCGCTGTTTTGACCAATCCCGAATGGGAATGAACAAGAGGAATTCGCTACTACCCAACAACCTGACCAAACAACAGAGCACGATTGAAGGTACTCGTGGACAACAAACCAACACTACTAATGACTGTGTTCAGAAACCTTAGAGATCGAGCTGAAACCAACTTTAGAGAAACCAAGCTTAAGCTCAGGTCTGCCAGTGCACAACAATTTTGCAGAACATACTATTGGGAATGGAGCTTCTGTCATCACAATTCCTCGCAACATATTACTCAGGTGTGTCAATGCAGTTTTTTACGGCAATCTTGCTCATAATACGAGCTTGAAAGGAGAGAGTTATCAACAGTTGAGGCTAGAATTCCCGCGTGCAACATATTTCAACTGTGTATTAACACGAAAGATAAAATAGAAGGCTGGAGGAACACTGGTCGAGGAATTCAACATAGATGATTGCTCTCTTGAAAAGCACTGGGCCAATTTAAGCTGGTGCAACGAATTGGAAGAGGCAGAGCTCAGCTTGATAGGGTCTGCAATGGTGAATGGACAACCCTTACTGACTCATCATACCAGCGACCACTTGGTCAAGCTCCACACTTCACCTCTCCCAAGCCAACTAAGTGGAGAGGTTAGAAATTCTGCAATCTAGTAAATACATCCATGGCTTGTTTTGTCTGGTCCATCAAAAGGCTTAAACCCACGGGACTGGGCTAGGCAAGGCCGAAATGAACTCTCTGATTGCCGCTCCAAGTGGAAAAATTACGGAATCACAGTGATCAAAATGTAGGCAGAGAGAGATCTGCTCTGAGCTTACAAAACCTTGGGAGATAGGAACACTAGACAGGGGTATAATTCTTGGCCACTTGGTTGCAAATGGGAAACATAACCTTGAAGATCTCAAAATAGGCGCCAATTTTCTATCAATCCCATTACCTGGACTTTCCCAAATCTAGTATGGAAAATCACAGATGCGCGGCAGCTTGGTTTGAAGGCAAGTATCTATGGAAGATTAAAAAGGCGGTAATTTCAATTGGAACCTGGAAGATGTTACCACGGCAGTCTTTTTTCCGTTCATCTAGTCCCTAAGAGCTAGGTCTAGGAGATTACAGATCTTATGCAACAGGCGATTCACGAGCTAATATCTTGCTGATTGCTCCCTGTCCTTTATATGCTTCACAGTTGGGATTCAATGCATGTTCATTAACTGGATCTCCACTCCCACCTTCTCGGCTCTCCGGTGGGGTTGGTAACCGAGGGCTTCCAAGGGGACCCCCTGTCACCTCTTTGTTATAGTCTGAGGCTGAGATCCATAACCCAATGAGGCGAACTCTCCCACTTACTTTTTGCGGGCTAACCCTGCATCGAATGGGCTTAAAAATCGAATTTTCTACTTTATCACTGCAAGTAAATTGGTGTGCGGGAATCTTCAGCTCCTTCTGGATTGGTTGATCCTGGGGATCAAAATATTGGGTTGGACATCCACTTTCCATTTCAGGCCGATTCCCCTATCTGTCCTGCACTCTCTCTTCGTTACATATGGGCGTGGAAAGGTTTGTACGCCCAAAGAGAATCAAGCAGCGGGTACAGGTTGACCTGGAGGCTCGGAGGGTATATGGGCGAAGGGGAAGTACGGTGATAAATTCTATGCAACTTAACTAACTCGGGGACGTCTCTCTCAAAAGCTTATCAACCCTATTTTGGATTATCAGATATCCCGGCTTAGCGAGAGGAGAGTTGGAATACTGGTCTGGGCAAGTGTAAATTCTCCCACTACTTACTCACCCGCAGCTTGCTGAAGCTGGGGAAAGGAGGCAACACCCCTACATCACTTACGGAAGTGGGTTCCTACTTCTTGACTCATTTCGGGAAGAAGGAGGCGCTGAGCCTGCTCGCTAACACAGCGCTTTCTGCGGTAGTTTGGCACACTTGGAGGGAAAGAAATAAAAGAATATTTGATATGATCAAGAAGGGTAAAACTGCGCTATTTGAAGACATTGCTGCTGATATACGGTTTGCGTTGCAAGACATTGACTTTGATGATGAGGTTGCTAAGGACTCCCTGGATAATTGGGGGTTCCGTGATAATGGTTGAAGCTGGTAGCTAAATACGACTTGAGGCTTTTCTGTGGATGATAGTAGAGGTTGTATATATATATACATTTCCTAATAAAGATTCACACTTACCTTTCAAAAATATATATATATATATATATATATATAATACATTTGACAGCGATTTTTTAATCCTAGGGCTGACTAGGACAAAGTGGTTTATAGAAAGACGGCTAGGATTTGATTTTGATAAATCAACGGTTTGGATGAGAGTTTGAGATGATAAATTTGTATTTTTTAGATATCTTTTCTTGGAAAATATTCCCCTCATTTGATTATGGGTTCCATTTTACTTTTGTGTTACATTGGGGAGATCAAGAGGAATTTTCACACGCAAGCAGCAAGAGGCACTCCCTGGCTCTTGAAAAACAGACTTTTTTTGGGGAAGATCAAGAGGTGTTTTGGGGGCTCTTGCTCTTCCCCAAAATCATTACCCCACACAAGAGCAGCAGAACCTAATTTTTCTCTCCATACGCAAGCAGCAAGAGCCCAATTCTTCATCGCCTGGGGTCTTTCATCTTCTCCTAAGCAATACGGGTCTTTCATCTTCTCAATCTGCACTTCTTCTCGCCTCAAAGATTCTTCCCCGCCTCGAATTTATCGGCCCTTCTGGTTTAGCCACAGCAATATCTGCCCTTCTTCCTCGCCTCAAAGCTGCAAGAGCAGCAAGAGATCTGCCCTTCTTCCCCGCCTCAAAGCAGCAAGAGCAGCAAGATCCGGTATTAGTCTATTGACAGAACACATGTTATAATTTTTCTGGCAGGTTAGAACACATGTTATAATTTTTCTGGCAGGTTAGAACACATGTTATAATTGTTACTAATTTAAAGTTCCAAATAGACAGAACACATAGTCAGATCTTGCTAATTTAAGAATAATTAGTAAGAACACATCTTACCTTAAAGTAAAAACACATGTTACTAATTTAAGAATAATTAATTGGATATTTGTTGGTTCCGGCGGGTTAATTATTAGTCGTTACTTGAAACTTTAGTCCATTGACAGCTGTGAAACTTTAATATTAGTCTATTGACAGCATTGTATTTGTTTTACTGTTAATTTCTGGCAATGGCCGCTAAATTGTTTTACTGTTAATTTCTGGCAAAAGAAAGCATGGTATTTGTTTTAGAAAGCAAGGTTGAACCAATTTGTTCCCTGTTGAGGTCTGAAGTGAGGGATATTTTTGGTTCTGCAGTTCGATTTGCACTTTTTTTTGAAAGTTGCCATCTTCTCTTTTAGTCCAGTGATAGTTACCCTTTCCTTTCCTTTCCTTTGAAAGTTGCCATCTTCCATTTTGAAAGCATGGTATTTGTTTTGAAACAGTTTGTTCCCTGTTGGATAATTGCAAGAAATAAAACCATTGTTTTTATCTGAAACTTTAGTTCATGCTGGAACCTTTAGAAATTTATTTGAAACAGTTTGGATATTTGAAATAGTTTGTTTTAGTTCATGATAAAACGTCATGCTGGAACTTTAGTCAATGACTTTGAAACAGTTTGTTTTTATTTGAAACAGTCTGCACTTCTTTTTTTGAAATTTGGATATTTGAAACTTTAGTTTATGCCATTGAAACAATTGTTGGATGGGTTGCCATAATGGTTGTTAGAGGGGTTGTTAGAGAGAAAGACGGGCAACCTTTATACAAATTGAGTTGAGCTCTTGAATCTTGAGCACTTGGTTGTTTATCTATTGGAAATGTTTAGGCCATAGTTTGTGACACTTTATCTGGGTTATATGTTTTCAGCCATAGTTTGTTAGTTAATATTAGTCTGATTGTGTAACGCCACGCTCCCCGAGATACCCGATAAGTACGGATCTGTCTCAGGTACTCCCGAATATGCGGGTGTTATGAAGGAAAAGCAAAATTTCAAAAACACAGGCAGGCCCACTGTGCACTGCTGGATGGTACATGTAGCATTCCAGATAACAAACACAGAAACACAAAAGGAGCCACCAGCTCAAAACACCAGTAGAACTTATATATAAACTATTCAATTACAACATCGATTACAAATCTCATATACAATACATAACCCAACGCACCCAAGTACATTATCACACCCAAATTTCTCTCACACTCACCCTCACACTCAAATCCAACCCACTGGGCTCGTGGCCTCTGACTCCAAGATCCAACACCTGAAAATAACAACGGGACACGTCACAGCGTGACCCAGTAGGATGTCCAAACCCAACTCACATTGCGTACAAAACAAATGCAATACACTAAGTACCAAACGGGAAACTAATTCGTAGCATATCACGACATATTCATGTGAAAATGTTGTATCTTTAACAAACACGTACCTGCGGCAAGAGGGCGGCCTGCAAAGCAAGTGAGTACGACATATAAAAAGTGAACTGCAATATTAAGAAACTGGAACTTATCATTACAACCTTGGGCTACAACATATATTTCAAGCTTTAGGCCATGTAGCAATCTTAGCAAATGAAAAACATCCCCTAACAACTTATGACAACCCTAACAACCATCATATTGATTCAATGTAAACATTGTCAGGCATTCGTAAATTTAGCATATCTTCTAATGAGGGATTTAATCTTTGGCCATGTAAATAATTGAACACCTAGCATACGTAGGAAATGAGGTAATCATGCTAACTTATAACTTTTCACGCATTGCTAACTTTAATTAAGAAGACCAAGAACATCCCATCTTTTGCATCATTGGGCCAAAATACTTAAGAAAGGAAGTATCTTTTCACATACATCTCAACTCAAATTGCCACTTTGAACCACCTAATGCTACCACCTCAACCACAAATCTCAATTAACATTTAACACCCCATGGGAATCATGCATATAATTCATAACACTCCAAAAAACGTCAACTTGGGTGAACAACATGCAATTCCTTGTAGGGGCAAAAGCAAATCTCCACACTAAAGGGGAGTATGGAACCCTACACTCTCTAAAGCTTCCAACTTGCAACTTTTCTTTCATACTAATTTGTGTTCAAAAGGGTATTCATTTAAATGTGGAGATTTAGGGGATCTAGCAAGTGGCTTTTGCGTAGTGTTCCTAGCTTAAGGTTCCAATGCTCGGAATGTTAAGGAAATGATTACGAAAATTTTGGCAGAGTCTCCTTTGTATTTATCAAAGCTCCAAAGTACAACATAAGTATTGTTTAAAGAAAACTTGGTATAATCATATTATCCCAACCACACCAATGACACCAACATCACCACCAACACCACTATGACCATCAAGACAACCTCATTCTTAAGAAACATTAATAACATCACCCGAAACCAACATTAAAAATGAGGGCAATTGTCCAAGAATTTGTGGAACAAATCATTCAAATGCATCAACATAAACATGGTAAATCATGGCATCACATAATCCATTACTTCCATGGAATTTCAATCAACATGCACCATGACAAGGGGTTTCCATAAATTCCCCAGAATGCCAATTTTGCAATTCAATATGATATGAATGAAACATGCAAGCTAGAGTTGGATTTCCTAACGACATCAATATCATAAATATCACTACCAACAATAACAACAAGAATAACATTATTTGCTAACAACTAACAAACCATACTTTCCAACATACCCTCATTCAAGCACCCAATACATCCATTGCAACATGCATTCTTAAAAGTTAACCATCACATATACACACAACCACAAATCACCCAAAAATGGTAATGATGCCATGATGCATATGATGCGCAAGTAATGCGATGCAACACAATGCAAGGGGATCCCATGAATGAGCCGGCGTGCACGTGCAAGTGGTTCTACTCTGTTATCAACGTGGAGCCAGCTCTTGACCCCCCCCAGCATCATTTGTGTTGTCCTTGGATACCCCATTTATGTTTTCCCGTTTTCTTTCACTTTTCTTTGTTTGTCCATGATTGCAGGAGTTCGACCACGTAGGGGACCTTTTACGATGATACCCGGTCTGTTGATCACAAAGAAGTCACCCGACCGGTTCATAGACCGGTTCTGCGGGCGGCTGTTCTCTGTCTTTTCGAGCAGAATTCCAACCGATCGGGTGACTCTCACCCGATCGGTTCATCTGTAGCTGAGAAAAAGAGCTGAAGACACGGACGATTCAACCGGCCGATTCACCCGACCGCTAATGGATCAACCAATCCGGTTGATCCGAAAATCTATATATAGGACCCCTAGGGTTCCAGAAACGGGAGAGTTGTATTTTTTTACTGTTTTATTTCCTTGTGACGGCTGTAATTGTTACTCTTAAGTAAGTCTTCAGATCTTTCTAAAATTTTAGTATTGTCTTTATTACTCCTTTACTTCCGCATTGCAATTGTCTGATTATGATTCTAACGGTTAAATTTCATTTAGATTGCTTTTTCATGAATTTTTGTGAGTAGTTCCCAAATCTGGGATTTTGGTGGAAACCCCTTCGGGGGCTCTTCCCGATGCGTCCATAGGGTTAGGAAATCGATAGGGAGTAGGAATCTAACGGTTACGCGGGGCGTTTCATTGTCATCGGCGGGAAAAAGACCGCCTTTGACCGTCGGGCCAAGGGGGAATAAACTTGGCGGTTGACTCCATAGCCATAGCTCACGCCTTTAGCGTAGACGTCGAATCCTAGCACGCGGGAGCGGCAGGATGAGACGTTGGGAGTTATCGTTGCGGGCTTAGTGCTCCCGGGATCGATCAGTGTTTATGGACACGGGAGTGCCCACTGATCGAATCCGGGAAGTCCGGTGTATCATCTTGGGCACCGACCGGAATATCGGGCCCATGGGACGCCGGTACCACTTTTAGAGGCAACGTCCCACCATTAGACCCTAATCCCGATCGCTATCCATACCCGTAGGCCGCGTCGGCGAGAGTCTCTCGTCGGGTTGGAAACCAAAGTCCCGGGTTTACTTTCTTTTCGCTCTTACGATTTTATTTCCTTTCATGACAACCATCCACCGATTCGGGCTAGCTCGCCCCTCGGGGTGATTTAGGTCCTACCTGACCCAAGCACAACCTCGCCTCCCTGAGTTCGATATTCCCGCACCCTACACTAACCGTGAAACTTGCGGTAAACGACACCGCGCCGCCGTGACGCAAGCAGGGCGCCGGTCAAGCCACCTAATGGTATCAAGAGGTTGCCCACGGCGACTTCACCCGCCTCCTACCATGGCAACTTTGTCCATGCCCGTGTACTCCACCTTCGTGTCCTAACGTGACCATGTCACACGTTCCATATTCCGCATGTTTCCAACATCACATTTCCAAATTCCCAACTCAATTCATTTTTACATATTTTCTCATTTCATACGAATTAAATCGAACAAATAATTTCCAACAACACAAAATGAGAGCAATTTCCTTTAATCAACGTTAATAACATGAGAACAATTTCTTTCAGTTGATAAAATGAGAACAATTCCATTTAGTAAAATGAGAACAATTTCATCTAATTAACCAATTGCATCATGAATCTAAATCAAGGCATCGTGTTGCACAACTCATTGCATTATAACTTAATTCACATGTCCATACCAAGAAATTTAACTAAATAGACTTCCAACATTCAAAAAGAGAGCTCCTACACACAATTAATGAATCAAACGTTTAAGTGCAACATGAAACTCTATCCTAGCATCAAATAGCACCAATTAGCATATCATCTCCTAGCTACTATAATTGGGAATGAAGTCTCCAATAATTTTCATAAAATTGGTGGATTTCCACACACGTTGCAATACACACCCAAGTTCCCACTACTCGGTTTGAAATGCAAATAAGACATGGATTGAAATGCAAGTGGATGCCAAATGTAACTTGAGACATTTTGCATGCTAAACAAATTTCATTAAGCACTTGCATGAGACTTGGGAGGGGGTTTCATTATGATCCATTAAATTAGCACACATCATGTGAATTTATTTAAAAAAAAGGGCAATTTCACATATTGTAGGCAATTTCACATATGAAGGCGCTCACTCAAAATGAGTAGGATTTCCACGAAATTAATGAAACATATCAATCAATAGCATCATTAACATTTTGATAGCCCCAAATGGCCCAACATCTCATAAGAATTCGTCATCAAGCACCAGATCAAGATATTTCACATAGAACCCTAAAGATGCCAACTTGGATGTCAAAGTGCAATGAATTGAAAACATATGAGTAGGGTTGGATTCCTACCTCTTGTAGAGACTCAAATCCTCTTCCAATTTGATGAATTCCCCCATTGATTCCATCTTCAAGATCCAACTCCATGAATCCATCATCTAATTTTAGGAAAAACTCTATTTAGCATCTCCCTCATCATGCTTCAAGCCCTAACCTTCATCCTTTCCCAAATTCGGCAGCTTCCCTCCAAATTCGGCCATGGGGTTGGGGCAATTTTCGGCCAAGGTCAGCTTTTGGGTTTTGAGAGTAAGTTTTTGGCCATGGGGATTTAGGGAGAGGGGAAGAAATTAATAGGGATGAAAGGGGAAGACTTGGGCTTCTCTACTCTCTCTTCCCTCCTCCTTTCTTCTTCTTTTCTCCTCCCTCCTCCCCAAATTTCGGTAGCTAGGGCCCAGAAATTTCGGCCATGAAGATGGAATTCGGCCATGGAGGTGAAGGTAGTTGGTGAAGATGAAGGGTGGGAGAAGAGAATGGGCTTAGGGCTTCACTACTTCCCTTCTTCCTCTTCTTTCTCTTCTTCTTCTCCCCATATCTTCCTCTCCCATCCTCCTAGAATTTCGGCAGCCAAGGGGCTCTCTTGTTTTCGTCCTGGTAGGGGGAAGAACGGGATGAAGATGATGGGAAATGAAATTAAAAGGAGGAGGAGAGAAGAAGTTTGGAGAAAGAGGAAAAGAATTGGGGTTTACAAGTTTGCCACTCTAATAAACATCTCTCCTCTCTTCCTACTAATCCAAGCCCACTATTAAAGCCTAACCAACAATAGTTGGCAATAATCCAAGCCCAACTCTAGCTACCAAAATTAGCTAAGGCCTTAATAATAGGAATGATAACATCACTCAACGTCACCAATAATACAACTACTACTACTACCAAAAATAATACCAACTTCACCAAAAATAATAACCAAGCATCAATAATAATAACGGCATCCGTTAATAACTATCTCAGCATTGCCAATTATCATGAATATACCGTTTTACTTTACACACTCACCAACGAAAAATGCCAAGCACGCTAATAAACACTGTTCGCATGCCAACAATAATTTTGATTTACTACCCAACCACACGCATTCACTTATATTACCTACGCATCTCATAGTCACCTCATAGCCATACGTGTATGAAATTACCATACGCACAACAAAATTACTATACGCACACACGCAAACAGTATTTTACACATACAGACATTACAGATTGTATAGCATTCTTCTCGCAAGTTTATTTCAAAATTATCTGGGTTATATGTTTTCAACGAAATTTTGTGTCTTTCAGGGTTATCACAGAAGCTTCTCTTTTGCTACTACTGTCCTGTACCTACTTAATATTAATCGCAAGGTACGTAGCAAAATTTGTGTCTTTCCCCAAAGCAGCATTCTTCTCGCAAGATCTGACGGTGTTTAATTATTCTGGCAGCAAGATCAATTCTTCTAGCATATTTCTGGAATCTTACTTATCTGAAGGTGTTGATTTCTTGGTTGCCAAAGATCTGAAGGTGCGTAATCATTTTTTACTGTTCTTAATGATGTAGATGATAAAGTACATGTTAGTGTTGTGAAAAGGATTGTGTACAGTTGGATATTTGTTGTTCTTAATGTTGTAGTTTTTTACTTAGCATTGCTGGATTGTGTAGGGTCTAAAATTTGCTGCTTTTAACCATTCCATCGAATTTGCATGTACCTTTTTGATGTAGGGCACTTCATGTATTGTACCATTGCTGGATTGTGTATGATATGTTTCGAGAAGATGTGTTTGGTATCTACCTAGCATTTTATTTAATTAAAAATGGAAACTATCTAGCATTTTATTGAATTAAAAAATTGATTCAGTAACAACGATGTATAGGAATATCAAAGTGAAAATAAGCAAAACCAGTTGACAAAAACAACGATCTCACATTTAATTGACGCCAAAACAACTGCCAACCAAAATTCATTAATTTCCACCAATCAAGACTCATGTAAAGGCTTTAGGGTTGCTTTATATCTTGCAGTTTATATCAGAAACCAAAACCAAATTTGGAACCAAAAGTGTGATGTATCTTTAATTTTAGCACTTGCCACGAACAACCACACCATATTATATAGTTCCTCAGAATTTTACACTTTTACACATAATATTAATCGATCAATACACCTTTAGAGATACCCAACCTTTGACTTGAACCCCTTTTGACCGAAGCTCGGCGACGACGTCATCTACCATCGTGCACGTCGAACTGGGTCGAGATCTCGATCCAAATATTTTTCCCCTTTTACACACACACACACAAACAAACACACACACACATACACACACACACACACATCTCTCCTTTGGCACTGCACGTAGTCATTGCATCATGTGTGTGGAGTTTTTTGGTTCCCCGTTCAATGTATGCACAAGTTTCTTCTGATTTTTTCCAACTTTGTCTGGTACATGATTGTTGAAATGAAAAAATTATTTAAAAGGTCTTTAATTGTTTAACATTTATTTTAAATGATTTAGTTATAGGTCGAGCCTACATCTTTTAGCACTCTCATTTGCTTCGCATCAACATGCAACCGATATGCAATTTGTTACTAGAACCAAATTTATAATAGATACGTCTTTTACCATCATCAATCAACTTATACTACACATTCAATTTAGGATTCTGTTGATAGTGACTTATCACGAAGAATATCAGCATCACAGAAGAGACATGCCCAACAAAGAACTCTTACTAAACCTACGTTTGGCTCTTCACCGCCGAATCATCGTCGCCTTGCAGCATTGCGACGATGGCAAAATGAAAGGACTCACACTAATATGATTTCTGAACATGAAGCTGAACCATCTGCCAGGTTATTATCTATATGACTTACACAATATCTAATCTAAGTGATGTAATTTAATTCTATTTAGTTTTGGATTTAATTTTGTGTAGGTCCTTAGCTCAACGTAGACGAAGTGAACAAGAAAAAGAACAAAGAAACATATCTCAACAACATATGACTCCTAATAGTATACTTGATATACCTCAAGTAACAACTTCTCCAACTGAACAAGAAGCTGGGGGCTCAGGCTCACACAATTATGCAATTTGTGAACAAGATCTTGAACCGGTTGACAGGTTATTATCCATTTAATTATACACGCAATGATGCCTAAATGTAATTTAATTGTATTTAGTTTTGGGTTTAATTTGTATAGGTCTTTAGCTCAACGTAGAAGGAGAGAACGAGAACAAGAGCAACAGAACATATCTCGATATATGACTCCTTCCAACGTACTTAATATGCCTCGAATACACCCTGTATCAATAGCTTCTCCAGTTGTTCAGGAAGATGAGGGCTCAGCCTCACTATTACTATGCATGCCAACTCAACATAGAGTTGGTCCACCAACGCAGATGGATTTTGTTTGGCATTATCTTGGATCAATGAACATTCCATGCCATCATTGCTCAGCCTTACATTGGTTGGATGAACAGTTGTCGACTTCAACTTTGACAACACATCGTTTTGGAACCTGCTGTTTACAAGGAAAAGTAAAATTAGATACACTTATTGAACCCCCTCCACCACTTCGAGATTTATATGATGGTGACAGCGACCAATCAAAATCATTTCGACAATATACTCGGGAGTATAATGCGGCAAATGCATTTACCAGCCTTGGTGCTTCATTGGATCGAAGATTGATTGCTGGCAGAGGTCCACAAATATTTACAATTCATGGAGAATTACGTCATCGAACAGGCTCACTTTTGCCACAACAGGTTCAAACAGCAAGTTATTTCCAACTATACATATATGATCCTGCTGCTGCTACAGAGTTACGAAGTAATAGAAATCCTCATTTGAGAAGGGATGTATTAAAAATTATTCAAGATTGTTTATCAGGCATAAATCCATTCATCGATCTGTATCATTAGGCTTATACTGTTTTAACACAAGAGGATTCATATGGTCATGATCTCCCCGTATATCTGCATTATAATTCAAACAGGATCGACGACGATATAACCTGCTAACCGTAGATGAAATTGCAATTATTTTACCTGGAGATGGCCATCGACCTTCTAAGATGCGAGATATTGTTTTACATCTACGAGGTAATAATCAACTAATGCAAATCAACGAGGCTCATCCCACATACTTGCCATTGCATTATGTATTATTATTCCTGCATGGTTAGCTTGGATGAGAACCAGATTTGAAGCAATGGGATCCTTTGCAAAATCAAGTCTCACATAGGCGCCTTACATTGTGTGAGTATTATAGCTACCGTCTGTTTGAACGACCACTGAGTATTCTTCAATTCTGCGAGCCGGCAAATTGTCCCAAGAGTTCATAGTTGATGCTTGGGCAGCAACTGAGCAGAATCGTTTGACGTTCATCAAATTTAATCAGCAAAAACTCCGTTCAGAACTATATCAGGGCCTTGCAGATATTGATGCATATGGAAGTGGTGACCAAATTGGCCAATGCATGATACTTCCATCATCTTTCACTGGTAGTGCACGTCACATGTTTGAAATCTTTCAAGACTCGATGGCTATCACACGGTATAACCAGCACCCCGATATATTTCTTACCATGACTGCAAATCCAAAGTGGCCTGAAATAATTTCTGATCTTCTGCCCAATCAAAAGGCTATCGATCGACCTAATTTAGTTGCACGTGTTTTTGAGTTAAAACGAAAGGTTTTGATGAAGGAGATTGATGTTAAAAAAGTAACTGGCAGGAAAGCAGCACATGTCTTTACAATTGAATTTCAGAAACGTGAGCTTCCACATATGCATGCTTTTTTCTTTCTTTGTGGTCCAGATAAGATCCATACATGTGATCAAGTTGATAAGATTGTTTGTGCTGAATTTCTTGATCCAACTCAAGATCAAGAATTATTCGATACTGATTCGGGTTGAATATTGCATATTTAACCCCCCATTTAGCCCTAGTTTGTGCTTATATGATACTTAATTGGTCTCTAATACGTTTGTATTTTATATATCATCATTTATTAGAGAAATCACCTCATTTGAGCACAAAACAGCAATTAACGGAGTATTTCTGCACTTTTTTATATTTTTCATAGCTTGGTCTCAATCTCACGATTCCAACGACTATTTATTTGTATTTTTCTGAGATCTGTGCTAATTACTGTGTATTTTTGAATGCAGAATACCAATTAAATGGAGGAATACGCACGAAATACGGGAAAATACGTATCCGTATACGTTCCTCCGACCTTCGCGTGACACGTGGCAATCATCCGTCATCTCCCGCTCCATCGGACGACGATCAGCAGCGGACGACGCGGTAATTTGATGGCCGCACGATCAGCGATCAACGGTTCACGACACAGGTCAATCAAGCGGAGACGCGGCCCACTTCGAGCCGTTGGATTACGATCCAACGGTCACCAGAGATTTCAAACGACAGCTGAATTAAGGAAATAAGCGGGCGACGTGGCTCGATCTGAGCCGTCACCCGAGAATCCAACGGTGCAGATTGCTCCCGCCTGAGGCGAAAACGAGAGGCAACGTGGCCTCGTGTAGACCGTTGATCCTTCATCCAACGGTCGTCGACGTCCCCGACGCGAGCTCGGAGCGAAGAGCGGAGCGCGAATCCTAAAGCCCATGTGTCGACTCGAGATCTGATCCTGCCCGAGATCAACAGTCGATATTTGCGCCGAAGGGATAAGCGGGGTTGGGTGCAATTTGGGTGCGGTTTTGGGACCCGATAACGCACTTAAACCCGTAATGCTTGTATTTAAGGTATTCTAGGGCTTTTGTGGCGTATTCTAGGCGTATTTGGGTGATTTTAGAGCTGATTTTTGCAGCAAATCCCTGACATTACAGAGAGCAACTTGAGGGAATTTTCAGAGGCTTTTAGAGGAAGAAGAAGGGTTTTCTTAGGCTAAAAGCGAGCGTATTTGGTGATATTCTTGAACTCTATTGCGTATTTTGAACTCTAATTACTTGTATTGCTTGGAACCATGTTTAATGTGATGAAATTCTTAGTTATTTTCAGTATGTATGGCTAAATTTTCATTGTGCATGGTATGGTGTAGTTAGGAGATATGATTTGTATTTGCTTGGTTGAATCTTTGTGCTAAATTATTAACGTTGATAAAGTTGTAATCTTTATTTTAATCATCTTTTACATCTTCCAAAAGAACTTGATTGAGTTGATGGTCGCCCCACAAGGGTGAGTTTTGATCTCTCCAAAAGGGAGTTTCATATCTATATTTAAAAGATTATAACTTTAGCAACGATCGTATTCAATATTATGCTTTAATCCCCATAAGGGTATCCTCCGATGAATTGCTCTCAAAAAGAGAATTTATTGAGTTATATGTAATCAACCAAGTTAATACAAATCATGGATCCTAATGAACCCATACCATGTGCATACTTCTCATAGATATTTTCATACACGAAACTTTCTTGCTTGTATTGTTCACGTACTAAAAACCACGACCAAAACCCATTTAAACCATCATCATCATAAGTGGTTAGTCTCTTTACGTTGAATTTCTATTTGATTTAAGCTTTGTGGTTGCAACAGATTTTCTCCCGAGGATTCGACATTTGGACTCCCAGATCTATATTACTTGCACGGACTCTTCCGCTTGAGAGAATCACATTTTTGGGCTGAGCAAGTTTTTGGCGCTGTTGCCGGAAAGAATGGTTTGTTACCACAGTTTATTTCATTTAGAGGACATTCGGTGAGATCTTTCCACTTTGTTGGTTATAGATCTTTCCACTTTTATTTTCTTTAATTTTTTTTCATTTCTTTCAAAATTCAAAAAAAAAAACACCAATGGACTTTAATGGCATAAATTTTCGATATGATGCACATTCATCTTCTTTGCACAAGGACATGTTATTGAAGCTCAAAATTGCCGTCTTTGAACAACACGATGGTGAATCCTTCTTTCAGGCCTGGAGGAGGTTCACAGATGCAGTTAGTGGCTGTCCACATCATGAATACACGGTTGATGTTCTGTTCCAGTTCTTCTACGAGGGGCTGCAGGAGGATGCACAAATTTTCTTGGAGATGCTGGACAATGGAGCTTTCATGGAGTACACACCTGAGGATGCTTGGGAGCATCTAGAGTCCCTGAGTGAGGATGCTCAGACATTGGAGGGGACTCCAGAGGATTTGATGACGAAGTCGTCAGAGCTTCCTAGTGGTGATATGTGCAGAGATGGAGTGGACGAGCATAAAATTTTGGATGGAGTAAAGGAGGAGACTAGTAGGGCCATGAGCTCATCGATCATTTTGGTGGAGCCCGAACCATGCTCTCCCCCAATCTTGTCCCAAAATCCATTATTCCCTTCCCTCGTGGTCGTGCATTATACCAAGATGAATGCAATCGTTTTAGGGAGTTTTTACCACCACTCTTTACATTCATTAATTTATTTTGATGATTATATTTGGCGAAATTTTTTCGAAAGGCAACAGTGCCCACTTTGGATTAACACAACTCATCTCTTGTAGGACATGGTCATACATTTTGGAGAGATGCTTGGAGTTATGTTTCTAGGGTCCAAAGTGAGTTGTGGAGTGAAGACGCTCGCGGAGGAGCGTAAGGATCTAATTGAGCTACTTCCTCCACCGTTATACATCCGAGATCCGCCATTTGACCACGGTGTGTTCTTTCCATTAGTGTAGTTTTTATATGCCTTCTAGGTTGCTTGCTTTGAATAAACTCTTACCCCTTTCGACATTGAGGACAATGTCCATCTTTAGTTGGGGGGTGTGTATGAGACCTTAGGATTTTTTTAAAAACAAGGCTAAGAGAAGAATAAATCACCATCCTCATCTTTTAAAACTCCTTCATATACCACAAATGCGGATGATTATGCATTAATTGAGTTCTAAAAATTGTTTATGGCTTGAGTTAATTATTTTTCCTTCATGGAATTACCGTTAATATGTTATTCATGAAAATTTTCAATTGTCATGATTAATATCTCGAAGTAGTTTGAATTTATTTCATGCATGCTAATGTGATGAAAAAGCCTAAGTATACACGATGTATTAGAAAAGTCTTCAAGTTGAAGAGGAATTTGGCCATTGTTATTAATGTTTATATTCGAAGAATGGGTGTTGAGTTGCTTACGAAAAAAAAACAAAAAAACAAAAAAGGGGTTTTCTCATATTAGTCCCTTAAATCTTGCATAATTTGATATTAGTCCCTTAAATCTTTGAATTTTGAGTTTAATATCTCAAATCATTAACTATAACCAAAATAGTCCCCCACTCTAATTTTCCGTTAAAAAGCTCCGTTAACGCTGACGTAGCTGTTAGTGCTGACGTGTTAATTAACACTAATTGTTAATTAATCGTTAACTAATCTAACTATTTAACAGAATATAGGATGGGAGGGTCTATTTAGGTTAACGTCTTAAGATTTGAGGGATTAAACTCAAAATACAAAGAATTAAGGGACTAATATCAAATTACGCATAATTTAAGGGACTAATATGAGAAAAACCCAACAAAAAGGGGAGAAAAAATGAAGAAACAAAAAAAAGATGAAACGAATAAGTGTGTCACTAAATAAATAACTTGGTTGGCTCGAGTAGTACAGTCCGATGGGTCCTTTTTGGCCTAATGCCCTATTATCGTCTGATTTGGGAGCCATTGACCGGAAACTCACTCATTTGATGGAGCGATCCAAGTTATACATTTTTCCGCAAATGTTGCTTTATGCGCGTTATGCGGAACTAATAAAAGAAAAGAAATGGTGAATAACTGAGCAACCTCAATACCCATGATTTGAACGGTTCCTTTTTGAGATGCCAATTCCTTGGAAACAAGAAAACTAGAATATAACGACGTGTTATACTTTTGCTTGCGCAAAACGATGCTTGCATGTTCTTTATTCAAATTAGATTAAAGAAAATTTCATGTGATCGGTCTTGTGCATGGATTGTGTATATTGATGGTCAAGATCATGTTGGAAAGCGTGTTATTGAGCCATGCCATAAACGATTGATATAACTTATTGTTTTTATTAATCATTCGACTTTATTGCTCTTTTTGCTAGAGACTAGCAAATCAATAGTTAGGGGGTGTGATTCGGGTTGAATATTGCATATTTAACCCCATATTTAGCCCTATTTTGTGCTTATATGATACTTAATTGGTCTCTAATACGTTTGTATTTTATATATCATCATTTATTAGAGAAATCACCTCATTTGAGCACAAAACAGCAATTAACTGAGTATTTCTGCACTTTTTTATATTTTCCATAGCTTGGTCTCGATCTCACGATTCCAACGACTATTTATTTGTATTTTTCTGAGATCTGTGCTAATTACTGTGTATTTTTGAATGCAGAATACCAATTAAATGGAGGAATACGCACGAAATACGGGAAAATATGTATCCGTATACGTTCCTCTGACCTTCGTGTGACACGTGGCAATCATCCGTCATCTCCCGCTCTATCGGACGACGATCAGCAGCGGACGACGCGGTAATTTGATGGCCGCACGATCAGCGATCAACGGTTCACGACACAGGTCAATCAAGCGGAGACACGGCCCACTTCGAGCCATTGGATTACGATCCAACGGTCACCAGAGATTTCAAATGACAGCTGAATTAAGGAAATAAGCGGGCGACGTGGCTCGATCTGAGCCGTCGCCCGAGAATCCAACGATGCAGATTGCTCCCGCCTGAGGCGAAAACGAGAGGCAACGTGGCCTCGTGTAGACCGTTGATCCTTCATCCAACGGTCGTCGACGTCCCTGACGCGAGCTCGGAGCGAAGAGCGGAGTGCGAATCCTAAAGCCCACGTGTCGACTCGAGATCTGATCCCGCCCGAGATCAACGGTCGATATTTGCGCCGACGGGATAAGCGGGTTTGAGTGCGATTTGGGTGCGGTTTTGGGACCCAGTAACGCACTTAAACCCGCAATGCTTGTATTTAAGGTATTCTAGGGCTTTTGTGGCATATTCTAGGCGTATTTGGGCGATTTTGGAGCCGATTTTTTGCAGCAAATCCCTGACATTACAGAGAGCAACTTGAGGGAATTTTCAGAGGCTTTTTAGAGGAAGAAGAAGGGTTTTCTTAGGCTAAAAGCGAGCGTATTTGGTGATATTCTTGAACTCTATTGCGTATTTTGAACTCTAATTACTTGTATTGCTTGGAACCATGTTTAATGTGATGAAATTCTTAGTTATTTTCAGTATGTATGGCTAAATTTTCATTGTGCATGGTATGGTGTAGTTAGGAGATATGATTTGTATTTGCTTGGTTGAATCTTTGTGCTAAATTATTAACGTTGATAAAGTTGTAATCTTTATTTTAATCATCTTTTACATCTTCCAAAAGAATTTGATTGAGTTGATGGTCGCCCCACAAGGGTGAGTTTTGATCTCTCCAAAAGGGAGTTTCATATCTATATTTAAAAGATTATAACTTTAGCAACGATCGTATTCAATATTGTGCTTTAATCCCCACAAGGGTATCCTCCGATGAATTGCTCTCAAAAAGAGAATTTATTGAGTTATATGTAATCAACCAAGTTAATACAAATCATGGATCCTAATGAACCCATACCATGTGCATACTTCTCATAGATATTTTCATATACGAAACTTTCTTGCTCGTATTGTTCACGTACTAAAAACCACGACCAAAACCCATTTAAACCATCGTCATCATAAGTGGTTAGTCTCTTTACGTTGAATTTATATTTGATTTAAGCTTTGTGGTTGTAACAGATTTTCTCCCGAGGATTCGACATTTGGACTCCCAGATCTATATTACTTGCACGGACTCTTCCGCTTGAGAGAAGCATATTTTTGGGCTGAGCAGAGACCGTTATGAAATGTATGGTTCACGGACCATGCGGTGCTCAAAATCCAAATGCTTCATGTATGGAAAATGGTAAATGTACTAAGAAGTACCCAAGAACTTATGCAGATTCGACAACAATGGATCGTGAAGTCTAGCCTATATATCGTCGTCGTAATGATGGACATATCTATACTGCAAGGGGGCATCGGGTTGATAATCGAGATGTTGTTCCACATAATAAGTATCTCTCCATACGATTTAACTGCCATATTTATGTCGAAGTTTGTACCGGAATTAGATGTGTCAAGTACATTCATAAGTACATTTATAAAGGTCATGATCGAACCACCATGGTGCTGGATGCAGTAGATGAGATCCAACAATACCTTGATGCAAGATATATTGGACCACCAAAGGCGGCTTGGCGGATATTTGAGCATCCTTTACATCAGGAGATTCCGTCAGTACAATGATTGGTCCTTCATTTACCAGGGAAACACCGTGTTATTTTTGATTCAGATGAAGATTCTGCTATAATAAGGTCTAGAGCTAAAAATGAGAAGACAACTTTGACTGAATTTTTTACATGTTGTGCATTACATGAATTAGCACGTGATCTTACTTACCAGGAGTTCCCTCAAAAGTTTGTGTGGAATTTATCCACAAAGGTATGGACTCCAAGAAAATCGAGATATGCAATTGGCAGAATGTATTTTGCATCTCCCAACTCTGGTGAGCGCTTCTATATGCGCTTGTTGCTAACAGTTGTTAAAGGACCAACATCATGAGAAAATTTACGCACATTCAATAATGTAGAGTACTTTACATTCAAAGCAACGTGCGTTGCAAAAGGTCTGCTTGAAGATGATTCGGAATGGAAACAATGCCATTACGAGGCTTCAAATGAAAATGGGATAGCAATTAAGAAGGTTGTTTTGTATTATTCTTATCGAATGTTCACCAATCGACCCACTTGCATTATGGAATCAATTCTCAATGCATATTTGCGATTATCTTCAACATAAAATTTCTGCTTTATTTGCAATTTCTACTCCAACTCAATGTCAACTTGAAGATTACAGCTTATTCCTTATCAATGAATTACTCGAGGAGTCTGGCAAGTGGCTAGCTGAATTTCCGTCGATGCCATTTCCTACGAGAGAGTGGAACACAATTGTTGGCAATAGACTGTTGCATGAATATTAGGAACTCATAAATACAGCGCAACAGTTGGATGCACTAAAAGATGTTGATTGCCTAAACGATGCACAACGTGCAGCTTATTTAACAATTACTCCTTCTGGTTTTGAAAATAGAGGTACTACAGTTTTTTGAGCGGTGGTGCTGGAACTGGAAAGACTTTTTTGTATAATGCAATAGGGACAACGTTGCGTAGTCTTGGAAATATAGTTATCACCGTCGCATCTTCTGGTATTGCATCGTTGCTACTTATCGGAGGTCGCACTGCACACTCACCATTTCGTATCCCGTTAGATGTGCATGATAATTCAATTTATAATTTTAGTAAGCAATCCATACATGCGCAATTATTCAGAAAAACAAAGTTGATAATATGGGATGAAGTTCCTATGCAACATCGCCATTGTGTTGAGTCAGTGGATCGATAGTTAAGAGATATTTATGATAGCAACAGAGCATTTGGTGGTATTACCGTTGTTCTTGGTGAGGGACTTTCGGCAAATCTTGCCAGTCATACCAAAGGGGGTTCGAGAAGAAATTGTTGGAGCCTCATTGAGATGATCTGCATTGTGGTGTTCTATAAAAGTTTTGATCTTGGACCAAAATATGTGGTTGACTAATTCATCTGTTGAAAATACAGATTTTGCAAAATTTATTTTGGAGGTATTTATTTAGATACTTGATGATTTTAATAACCATTGTACTATAATTTACCCTTACCTTAAATTTTTTCCTATTTATGTAATAGGTCGGCACAAAGCCTAATGAAGAGGTCGAGCTTCCCTCCCACATATTCCGATGCAAGGATTTAAAAGAATTATTACTAAGAATTTATCCGCAGCTAGATGTTGAGGGTGTGGTAACTCCGGCGTATCTGACTGAACCAATAATTCTTTCCGCGCGTAATGATGATGTTAATTTAATAAACACTGCTGCTTTACAAATTTATCCTAGACAACAGATTACGTATCTAGCCGCAGACAAACTGGATGAATCTGAAGAAACTGATCCTGCAATTATAAATCGTTATCCGACCGAGTACATAAACTCTTTGGATCCTCCTGGTTTGCCACCATTTAAACTTGACCTTAAGGTTGGTTGTCCAATTATTTTACTGCGAAATATTGCACCTAAAGATGGGCTCTGTAATGGCACACGACTGATGGTTCTTAGATGCGCATCATGTGTGATTGAAGCTCAAATTTTGAATGGGGATAAAGCCGGTAGTTTTGTGTTTATTCTTAGAATATCTTTGTCCCCGTCAGCTTCAGAGTTACCTTTTCATATGACAAGACGACATTTTCCAGTTCGTGTAACGTACGCCATTACAATTAATAAATCTCAAGGACAATTCGTAAAGTTCGTTGGGGTTGACTTGCGTAACCCAGTTTTTAGCCATGGGAATCTTTATGTGGCGCTTTCCAGGTGCACATCTTTTAATCGTGTTAGTGTCCTTCTTCCATCTGATTCAAATAACACAGTTAACATCGTTTATCCAGAAGTCTTGCTATAAATCTTTTTGATGACTATTATATGTAAGTAAACATCTTTCTATTTATTTTAATCGTTTGATAATTCTTTCAGAAAAAAATCCTTTATCAAATGGCCGTTTGTTGTTATCCTTGATGCTTGCTACATACTAATGATTTGTATTATTTTTAATTAAGGGCTACAAGATGTGGACAAGTATTACAATTTATGGCAATGTAAGAAATTTTTTAACTTTAAAAAAAATTTATCTAAAATTTTAACTTTAGTTTGCTAAAATATTACTTTGTATTTTTTTACAGAAGAATGTTAAGCACGATGCTTATTTGTGTGAAACTGTAAGCTGCTAAACATACTTTGTTCTTCACTATATTTGGTCTTAGTTGTTTTTAATCGTTTTTGTAATTATAGGTTAAATTACTTCAAAACATTAATAGATCTGTCAAGTTACATCCTTACACGAGAATTTGGGGGGATAAGGTATGCATTCCATTAAAGCTGACATCATTTTCTTACTAAGAATTTTTATATTAGTAACTATCTATATATTAAAACACAACTGTTTTTGAATTCTAGGCTAACTGGGATAAGCTGACCATGACAAACAGGTCAGTAGAAAGACGGCTTGGATTTAATCTTGAGGAATGAATGGTTGAGATGAGATTTGGTGGAAAGTTTTGGAGGGAAAACATTGCTAGGGAAATGAAAGTTTCTGGGGAAATGAAACTTTATGGGAAATGAAAGTTTCTTGGTAATAGCAGAGTGCACATAATTAATGCATTTCGAAAAAAAAACATTAACTTGCACTTAATGCTGCAGATCGAATGATCACTCCCTCAACACGGGGCCCATCGTCTTTTTGACCCATGTGGCAAAGATGAGAATAATTTCCCGCGCCGGAGCCGCCCGCGCGTCGGGGCCTCTCGTGGGCGCCCGCGCCTCCGAGACTGCCCGCTAAATTTTTTAGGCTAATTTGTTGTTCTGTGTCGAAGGCGCCCGTGCTGAATTTGTTGTTTTGCACCGAAGGCGCCCGTACCGATAAATATTTTTACGCTAATTTGTTGTTCCACACAATTTTGGATGTGGAAATAATTTTTTGGGGAACAAAGATTTCGCGTGGAAAAATCTTAAATGAATCGTGCCCGTGGGCACGGGTTATGACTAGTTTTATTATTATAATTTTCAGTTAGTTGAAAAAGGAATAGTACAAGCAAATGTAACATGGCTCGATTGCCATCACTGGAAGATATTCCTTACCGAGCGTGATTGGATACTCAAAGCTCGATCGTCGCCACTCCCACTTAACATGGTAAATAAAGTTTTAACTTTAAATTTTTAGTATTATCAATTAAATTATCTCTAACAAGTTTATGTTTTTTAATTACCTAGGTTATTGCTCATCCAAATGGCACTTCCTTATGGATTCCGATTGAGACTCACTCCCTTTATTATGTGATGCGCAACATGTTTTCTGCTGAAACATGAGAAAGGTCAAAATAGTGAGTTTTATAAACCATCATAACTTTACTTTTTGATTCAACATAAAATTAGTAATTTATTTCTCTACTAAAAGGTGGAATAATATGTTTTGTATCCATTTAGGAAATTCGGCTTGGAAAGGAGGATCGTTACTTTTGGATGCAGATGGGGAGATATGGAATGATCACAACTCAATTTGTTCATATATGTCCCCAACTTGTTTGTTCATAGATGTCCCCAATTCATGGGTATTTTTTTCCTTTCTTTAGTTTAAGTTAAGTTAAAACTTTTGCAAGCGATTTTGTAAGAATTACTGTAGTTGTGATATAACAATGATAATTATGGTAAACATGAAGTCTTCTGTTTTTGCAATATAAATTGATTTTTTGGTTATATGCATTGTTATTTTTCATTGTTATATGCATTGTGGCAAATGAGGACATATTTAAATAATGATGGTGATAGCAAGTTCGTGTCAGCATTGGCAAGAACAAAGTAGATATCAGCATTCAGGTATATACTACAAGACACTTTGTTGAGCTTCTTAAAACCATTTTATCAGCGTTATTCTTAAATTTTGGTGTTTTTGTCATAAATCAGTGTTAATAGCACTTCATTTTTCAAATAATCTTTTTGGTCAATTTTCAGTAGGACCTCTCAATTATGTACTTGCTCAAACTCTTTATCTTGGACACGTCTAACTAGATATCCTTACTTTTATGAATGCAGTCTGAATCACATGTTGTTTACTCCAAGTATGCAGGAACCGAGTTGGAATTCAATGGAACAAGTCATCTTCTATTGAAGGAGGATGACATTGTCGGTGTTCTGGATACCCCTGAATGACCGTGTATTAATCAAGGTCTGTCCTCAATGTCGGCTGAGGTATGCAAGATGGAATTATTTATTGATTCAATGATTAATAATCTATTTTATGACACTAAAATCTCTTATTTTTGGATGTGATTTCTTGATTTTTTTTTGTGTTGAACTGATCCTGGGGAAAGATTTTAACGTACTATTGGAATTGGAGAGTTCCAAGCTTGAAATACATTGCAAATTGGAGAGTTCCAAGCTTGAATTACATTTTACGTGCTGCTTTAAAGTTGGGCTTGCTTAAAAATGCGTCAATAATAGAAATTCTTTCATCTTCCATGTCTTATTGTGCTTACGATAATAATCCCTATCGTAGCTCCCCAGAAGGCAGATGCCAAGTTTGTGTTCACTCATTTCAACAAAGAAAATGATGCTGTGATTCATAACATTCTTTACATATTTGTTTTCGGCCTTCTGATGAGCCAATACACTTTGATTTTGCAGTAAATTCATAGCATGTAAATTATCAGTTGCAACTGATTTGATTTTGCAACCGCCTGTAACTTCATATCATACTTTATGCAAATAGAAAACATTCTGTATGTGAGTACTCAGATTTTAATTGTTCTTAGGTTTCTATATGCTTACATGTGTGCTACGGTGAATCTCTTCTATTAATGCATACATGTAATTTATGAGTTCAATGTTCTTTTGATCAATGCTCTTTATAATGCAATGAAACAGATTACTATAATGCTTGCAGAAGTAGGGTATTGTTCTCATTGTTAGAGTTGCACTATGATCATTCTTACAAACAAATTTTAAGGTACTAATTGATTTTATGTATTGATTTTGTTATTATATTTTGAGTGAAAGTGTCCACATTTTGATGTGTTCTATTTGTTAACAAGTCTCCTTTAATACGAATACATGTACCCATCAAGACAATTTTATGGCTCCATAAGATCAATAGCCAAATTTCATTTATTCTCTGAAGCAAAAGCAGTATCCTTGAAAGGTTGTTTGGTTCATTTCATGTGTGAGTTTTTTGTCATCTGATTCTATTTGTATAGCCAAATTACGGTAAGATCCTTATGGCCGCAGTCTTTTGAACTGATCATATTACTGATATCTTGTGATGAACTAATACAGGTTTTGAGTAGCCGCTTGCGGCCTGCTATGGCTACGGTGGTGTTTCATTCAACTTCAATTTTGATGTGAGGTGTAGAGATACCCGTACTGTTAACGGGACTGAGGCGCTGCTCGAATAGTCGTGTGAGAATCCAGAGAAGAGGATCATTTGGGATGGGGTGCATTACACTGAAGCTGCCAACAAATGGGTGTTTGATCGGATATCCAGCGGAGAATTCTCAGACCCTCCCAACTCCCTGAACATGGCATGCTGCAAGGCTGGAACTATAATATAAGCTTTATAATCAGCTTACAACCTTTGAATCCTTGGAGATGAACTGGGGATAAAACAATTTGTGGGCTTTCATGCTGTCTCAATATGTTCACAGAATGTTGAGAATACAAGTCTCACATTGTGGAAAAAATGTCAATAACAATTGGGCCTCTACCCAGTAGCCTAAATTTTTAGTGTAAATATGGTTTCAACTATTATTTTATGCTTTTGCTAATATCATTAGCACGCTTATGACTACAGCTTTTGCTTTTGCTTGGAAGTTTTATGGTCTCCATTTATATAAACTTTTGAGCTTCTTAACTCTTAAGGAGGCTCCTGGAATTGATGAATGATTTGATTTTTTATGAAAATGGTAAACAATTGCTTAAATTCTTCTAGGTTATCATGAGTTGCTTTGCCTGTTCCAATGTTTTATTAGCAGATTTTAGTTATATGTTTGCTTCTTGCATATATGATATATATATATATATATGTGTGTGTGTGTGTGTGTGTGTGTGTGTGTGTGTGTGTGTGTTGTAATAAGGTTTTACAAGAGAAATGTTGGTTCTATTGTAGTTTTTCTTAACTACTTAAATATATTAGGATGGCTTATTCATTTGAACTATTTCATCCATGCTTGGAAGTTTCTTTACATGCTTTGCATAATGAAATAACTCTTGCATTTTTTTGGCAAGTTCTTGCAGCATCTATGATACTTACAGTGCGTTAACTAAATGACATTGTCAGTTAACACATGATTTGGCAAGTTCTTTAGCTTTGCACAACGGAATAACTCTTGCATATGTTTGGCAAGTTCTTGCAGCATCTATGATACTTATAGTGCGTTAACTAAATGACATTGTCAGTCAACACATGTAACCAAAAGTAATGATTAAAATGGATTAAACTATATTGTTGAATAACACCAAAGTGATGGAGCATGATGACTAGGATAAGTTTTGGGGTGAAACTTGGGGTGAAAGTTTGAAAATTGAAATTTGGTTTGAACACTTAAAAATTTGAAACTTGTATTTGAAAACAAAACTTTTGGTGGAAAAATACTTAGCTGACCCAAGCTTTTGGGGGATCTCTCTCTCTCGGCCGTGCCGAAGGCGCCCGCGTCGAACGTGCCCGTGCCTTAAAAAATTTTCGAGGGGAAATAATTTTTGGGGAGAGCGGCGAAGGCGCCCGCGCCTAAGGCACGAAGGCAACAAAATTTTTTCTGCCAAATTTGTTGTTCCGCGCCAAAGGCGTCCGCGCCTAATTTGTTGTTCTATGTTGAATTTGTTGTTCCACGCCGAAGGCGCCCGCACCGAATTTGTTGTTCTGCGCCAAAGGTGCCAGTGCCGAATTTGTTATTCCGTGTCGAATGCGCCTGCGCCGACTTTGTTGTTCCACACTGAAGGCGTCCGTGCCGCTACATATTTTTACGCTTATTTGGTGTTCAGTGCAATTTTGGCTGTGGAAATAATTTTTTGGAGAATAAAGTTTTTTGCGCCAAAGGCGTCCGCGCCGAATTTTTTTACGTCGAATTTGTTGTTATGTGCTAATGGCGCTCGCGAATTTTTTTGGCACCGAATTTGTTATTCTGCGCCGAAGGCGCCCGCGCCGAATTTGTTGTTCTGCACCGAAGGTGCTCGCACCGAATTTGTTGTTCTGCACCGAAGGCACACATACCGAATTTGTTCTTCCATTTCGAATGCACTTGCGCCGATTTGTTGTTCCACGCCGAAGGCGTCTGTGCTGATAAATATTTTTACGCTAATTTATTGTTCCATGAAATTTTGGATATGGAAATAATTTTTTGGGGAACAAAGATTTCGCGGGGGGAAATCTTAAATGAACCGTGCCCGCGGGCATGGGTTATGACTAGTATATATATATATTACAATTAAATTCCATCAGTCGTTCAGTCTGTTCTGTTCATTTGCATCTTATCAGAT
Organism: Scilla litardierei; assembly: GCA_030789695.1. Taxonomy (NCBI): domain Eukaryota; kingdom Viridiplantae; phylum Streptophyta; class Magnoliopsida; order Asparagales; family Asparagaceae; genus Scilla; species Scilla litardierei. The sequence goes on along the minus strand of CM061142.1, from coordinate 756,950,022 downwards.
GCATACATTTGTCCCATGGTGTCTCAATAGTCCATATGATAGTCTCACAAAATTTCACAACTTTACGACTTAATTTAACAATTAAACGAAATGTGAAAATATACAATAGTATAAAGAAATGAGCACAGAACTGATTCCAACTGAGCAAATGAGTCTAATTTAGCTTAAAATATTTTTCTAAGGCTAGTAGGTAATCTTCAGGATTTTTCAATAATTAATAGGCATTTTTAAACAATTTAAAAGGGCCAAAAACTAATTTTAAACCAAGAATTGATTTTTACGATATATATTTAAAAATTTATTTAGGGCAAACCATACGTCGGAATTTCTCCAACAAGGGGTTAAGTGACTGTCTCGTTTAGCATTACAACGTATATTTTTCTCGTACGTCAGTGTACGTGAAAATTTTACGATATACATCTTTTAGTGATAATCCCGTAATTGAGTTTTATCTTTAAAAATTAACTGTGGGAAATATACTTGCCTTTTGGCATGAAAGTAGTGCCAATGAGTTCGTTTCATCGTTTCGGATTTCCTGGGCATTCCCTCGTATTTTTCTGACCTATATATAATGAATTTTAGATTAAAAACCCATATTATGAATATAAATATACACTTATTTTACGTGAATATTACGTGAATATAAATATACACGTATTTTACGTGTATACATACAAAAATATGTATTAAAATACGTATTACATTGTTCACCCTTACACTTGCGTTCGTGCACTGTTCACGTGCGGGGGAGCTGGGCTTGTGGAGTCGCCGTCGGCGAGCTTCGTAGGCGACGGCGGAGGGAGGCCGGAGGCACGATGGACATCGACGATCGGAAACGACCCGTTGGGCGGCAGTGGTGGTGCGCGCGGTGGTGGAATGCAGCGACGATGCAAAGCAGGGGTCGTAAGGGTCTGTTGATGGGTTTCGCGGCTGTCGGAGGCTGCTGCGGGCGGTGAATGGGGCGGAGGACAAGGAGGAGCCGTGGGGTTTACCGGGGCAAGGTTGTGGCACGGCGGTGGCGACGTTGCGGGTGAGAGAAGCGATGGCAACAGCTGCTTGCAGCCGAGTTTTCGGGGGCTGTCAAAGCGGGCAGCGGTACTGGGAGCGACAGACGATGGCACTGGAGGTGGGTGACGGTGCTGCTGGCTGAGTGGGAGGAGTTGGATGCCGCGGCGACGTCGGAGGGGTGATGGTGTGTGGCAGTAAGAGGGAGGAGGGGAGCTCCAGCACCATGGGTTCTACGGGTATCGAAGGAAGGCCGTTGAGCTCGCGGAGGAGCTTCGTCGGCGGTGGTTCAGGCGATGGAGGGAGGGGAGGCGGTGGAGGCGGTGGTCGGGGGTATGGGCTTGCCAGAGTGAGAGAGAGAGAACAATGGAGGGGGTGAAAGTAAGAGAAACGAAGAGAGGGAGATCGAAGAGAGAGAGGGAGATGGGTGTTACGTTGGGTTGCTAGGAGAGGAGATAATAGGAGGGGTTTATATAAGGGTTAACTTAATATAAAACTAATTAATTAGTCAATGGTAATTATTGAGGTTAGGTTAGCTTTTAGACTAATGTTAGAAACTTTGCTTAAACGTATATCATATGGGCTACCATGATAGGGGTTAGGTGAGGGTAATCAAGGGTAATTAGAATAGTTTTAACGTTAATTAGGGTAATTAAGTGAGGTACTAAGTGTAATTAGTAAATATTATATCATTATAGTGCTGAAATACCCATTAATCACATACGACTCAGAAAAATAATGAACACATAGCCACCGATTCATATCGACACGAGGATCACGGATACGAAGTCCATTTCAAAGTTTGAGCTATGGAGATACAAGTTTTGGGCCAAAACGTTTAGGTCGCGGGTTTGCGGGTTCTAGGTCTGTTTGAATCCAAAAAATTACGAAAATAAAATGGGGGGGTACTAAATGACTATAGATTCACATCGTAGAAGTTTGAAATCGTTTTGATAACGTTTATATAGTAAATTAATTGATACGGCTATATCAGTAATAATTGAATAGAAAATATTGTATAAACTATTTAAACTTTTTGACGACACTTAAACTTACGAATACATGTTATAACTAGTATAATGATACGAAAATATTTTTTATAATTGATTTGAAACCATTTTTGATATAAAACTCCTGACAAACCATTTTAAAATATCTTCAAAGTATAAAATAACGTAGAATACGAATATACGTGTACTGATAGATACATGTCGTCACATCCTATCCTCCTTAAAATAATTTCGTCCTCGGAATTTAGAAGTCCGATCATTACCGAAGCAATTTAAACGATCGAAGGGAAGGCTTGACGAATGACAACGACTAAGTAAAATAAGTTGTAAATAGCATGAAATATAATGTGATATCATAGCATCAATAAAACAAGAGATGTTACTAATAAATATATACTATTAACATCATCATAGCTTCCCTAATTAGTCCTGGGACCAGTATCATCATAATAATTAACTTGACTTCTCAAGTAGCCAAAGTTAATATGAGCTAATGGCGTTACATGAAAATAATAGCTATTATGATAACATCTGTTCGAACTTGGAACCTGAGGTGATAAGCTAGTAGCAAGCTATTCAACCACTTCAAAAAAAGATTATAAAATTTAAAGTTTTTACTCGTGCTAATCGTGACAAATGGGGTATAGCTAAGGAAGTCATCAACAATATAGCATACAAAGACGTAATGACTAATCCATATGCGTTCGTGCTATTATACCTAACCAGCCTAGCACAAATGACATAAACTCCCATAAGGCCCAAAGACAAGCCAACGTCCAAAACAACACAAATAAAAAAGTACAAGGCTAACTACAAAAGACCATACTTATCACTATATTTATCACTGCTACTCCTTTTATTAATGCACATAACGCCCAATAGCAATCCAACACTGAAACCATTATCCAAATCCAAGCACAAGATCAACATCCAACTTCAACACCTAAGGCCAACATCATTCCAATACCCAGTGACAATGATACTCCTTACCAACACCAACAGTCGACATCCACAGCTCTCATCATTAATCCCAAACAAGACAACAACCAAAAACATACAGTCCCGCAAATCCGAAGGAGCGGACCCAAAGAGATGCCCAAATATGACACCAAAAGGGGCAAGATCCATGATAATGAGCTCAAAAGAAGCCCAAGAATCGCGACTTGCCAAGATCTCAACCACACGGCGGTGGTGAGTGTGGCGGTGAGGATTGTTGTTAAACCCAAAAATCATAAAACAGAACGTTGGAGGGCCATCGATGGTTGTTGATCCATGTCGTGCAGCGGCGATGGTTTCTTGGTGACGATGAGTGGCGTGGCGGGTGCTGCCAGAGGAACTTCAAGCGAGATGGGTAGGCTCATGGGGAGAGGCAGGGTGCAGAAATGGGTGTTGTCGCGGTGATGAAGAAGCCATGTGATGGGTTTGGGGAGGGAAGAGATGAGGGGATTAAATGGGGCGCCGAAGTCATCGCTAGGGTAGGGTAGGGTAGGCGGGACCCTGGCTCTAGGAGAGAATGCGGACAAAAGGTAATAAAGAGGGGGAGATTGTAGGCCGAAAAAAGGATTCAAACCATGGGAAATCAGGTACAAGATAGAGTGAAGAAAATTACGATCTCAAGAGAGATGAAGAGGAAGCTGTATACTTGCACGTCTCGGTTTGGTTCGTGTCAATTTTCTCGCATCATCCTCAAACGCTTCAGAGAGTCATTTGATCTGCTTCTGTAGTCGAACTCAAACTTTGGACGATCGAAAAATTTCGAATGCTACCCTCTTTATAAAAGAGTATAGCCATAGTTTAGGTGAATTAAACGCGACCAGGAAGTATTCTAAGAATAAATACGACGATCGAAAGGCCATCACAAGAAGGACGATGGCGATGAATGGTCCTATCTTATGAAAGGTTACTCTAATTCTAACTTTAGAAATTAAATAGTGTACTCGCATGAACTTAGGACATCACATATAGCCTCAAAACGGTTATTGACTTGAGCGTACGCCATTACCAACTTTCAACTTTGGTAGTTGTAGTACGCAACCATCTACTTGGGTAAATTGTGTACTAATGGAAATACCACATGCTCCCAGCATGGAATCAATATCAAAGTTTGTTGGACTTGTCTTTATCCTCAAGTTTCTTAGCATCCACTTTGCTTTGGCCCAGTCGATTTGAAAAGGGTTCTTAACTTTCTGGTTTTCAATAAGAAAGTCAATCAGTGGTCCTAGTTTAGCTATCATAGTGAATAAAGATGGAACTACCCTACTGGTTGTTAATATAATTGATGGAGTAGATGTGATAATTATAAATCTAAACATTGATACCACCCGGTGTGCGTAGAATCGACGTAAAGGGAAAGGTTCATATATACCAGTGATTACTGGCTCTGCAGCCTTGGCTTCTCTAGTTGTCAAGAATGCTTGACACCTGGGCTGTTTCAGTTTGGCTTGTCGAAAGACTTGATGTTGTGGAGCTAAGGGTGGTTTACGCGTTTCGATCCAGAAGCTGCTGCAATCGGAGTCCTTCGCTTGATTATGTAGCGAGAGCAATTCCTGGTAGAGTGCTCAGATGCCCCACATAACAGGCATTGGTTGAGCAACCGACAACAGTTCTTCTTGACATGCCTTGGTCGGTTACAATAGTGGCACACCATCTGGGATCGGATGTTGACTGGAGCTGCAGGACTTTTAAACATGATAGTTTGTTTTGGTCCAAGAGTGTCTCTCGTTGGTTCCATAGGACGCATACTTCCTCCAATCTGGACTGTTTCACGAAGTTTATCAACATCTTTATGGTTACGTATTGCTTCCAGTAATCAATGTTGGAGTTCCACCATTTCTCTTACGATTCTCACGATGTCGTTGTCAGCGACACCATTTCCATTACGAGTGTTGGGTTGACCTGACATGCTGTAAAAACAAACCGCTATGAGTGTTAATTAGAATTATTCTATCAGGACAACTCGGTATTAATGTTGTCCAAATTGATCTTAAAGTATTCGCATGAGCATGACCTGCATGGGCCACCACTAAAACCTGTCACGACCCGCTTCCCATTCTACTAGGGAGCGAGGACGCGAGCGGGTCTGCGGTGTGCTTAAAACAAGGAGTACTTTTTTCTTTTCTTTCTTCCTCCTTAGCTTAAACACACTAAGCGTCTGTGTAAAAACTGCAGGTCCTTGCTTGCGGATTTAAGAAATAGCTTGAATAACATTATTACAAACCAAGAGTCCAAATATAGAATACAAAGTAGGCCTATCATGGCCAAATCAAAATACACACAGATACATTGATACACTCAAAATTTTTGACATGAATAATAAAAGAGGTAATCTTCAGCAGGGATGAAGTCCACGTTGTCTCGGTCAATAGGACTGATCTCAGAGACAGATTCCTCAGCAAACTCTGGCTCGAAACCTAACATGCATTTCAAAACAATATACATTTGAAGTACATGTCAGCGAGGGTTACTCATGCAAGTATAATCTCCGTATTTAGAAAGAATGAGTGTATATAAAACATTTTAGGAAAAGCATGGTATGTATAACAAGTTATGTAAAAAGTTAAAAATCAAATAGGAAAAAAAGAGATTCTTATAATCTTGCAAGTAAATGGTCGAAGTAACTTTAATAAAAGATTTTAACAAGGCTAAAAATCAAGATATAACCATAGTCACTGTTTACATTGATGATGATTGGGATTCTAATATTGGCCCATGCATTCACAGCCAGTCAGGTTTGGTTAAGCAGGTTCACTATCCTCGCAAGCAGTGTGACCCAAAACTTGAACGTAAACAATCCTAGACACCGGGTGAAACCAATGTTAAGAATGCCAATTAAAATCTCTGCTTCATCAATTTAGTCATAGCTATACAATCAGCTTGGTATGAGTACGTAAAAAAGTAAAGAGCAATAGCAGTTAAACAATTGATAGCAATTTGCAACCTGCAGCAGTTTAAATATTTGATGGCAATTTGCAACCTGTAGGAATTAAGCAATTGATAGCAATTTCACATCCTGTACAGAGAAGACTATATAACAACTAAAAAGTGGATACTTACTAACATTTGTCCTAGTGTAAAGCCCAATGTCCAAGGAATGATGTAACAATGATGCACCAGAACCATCAGAAGCTATCCAGATTCTCTACTTACCGACTCCATCAGGGCGACGGTCAAGATTTATCAGTAGGGTGGATCTAGTCAATCAGCATCCTTACTACAATGGACTACCCCATCCCATGGGTCAGGTCAACAATGTATGTATGTATGTGTGTGTGTGTGTGTGTGTGTGTGTGTGTGTGTGTGTGTGTGTGTGTGTGTGTGTGTGTGTGGAAATTTAGTGTGCATCTTTATTAAAATTAAAAATTGTACAAAGAATACAATTTTGGAGCAATGTGAAGGCTGGTTATGTTAGAGAGGGGAGAGGGCACAAGCGCCATCACCCTCCACTAACATGTCCTCCTTCGCATCAACTATGTGCAAATCAAGCTGCAAGCTACACTTATCAAGAGATAACACTATCACACATCTCTAAAGTCCCACTTCTCCATAGCTCGCCTGGCATCAGAAGTGGCCGCATCTTGATCTCTTAGGATTATTCTAATGTCAGCTGCTACGTCTTCTTTTTCAGAGTGTTTTCTCACTACAGTATCGTTGACCGTGGACTGCCCGGTCAACGTGGTCAAGGGGCCGATTAGGGTCCCTTGGGTGTGTCGAGCGCGTGTATACGTGACGTGAATCGGAGATGTAGTCGACACAGAGCACGTCAGCTGGGCCGGGTTTGGATCCTCGGCCTCTGGGGGGCTGAGGGGAAGCCTCGGCCCGATGTGAGGTGCTCAGCCTCGGACGGTCGGACGACGAGGGGAAGCCTCGGCGCCTTGGCTTGACGCGCGACCGACGCGGAGCTGAGGGGAAGCCTCGGCTTGGATGGGTGCGCTCGGCCTCGGTCGGTCAGACGACGAGGGGGAGCCTCGGTCGTCTTGCTTGATGCGCGGCCGGCGTGGAGCTGATGGGAAGCCTCGGCTCAGATGGATGCGCTCGACCTCGGTCTCTCCCGGTGTCGAGGGGTGGCCTCGATGCCTTGGCTGATGCTTGATGGCGTTCGTCTGGTGTCGAAGGGAAGCTTCGGCACTTGGATCTAACGTCTTCCTGAACAGACGAGAAAACTCGTCAGGGGGGGCGGACCTTGGTTCCGGCCAAATCCCCTCCGATGCCTAAGTCAGATGACAGTCTGAAAGAGGAGGCCCAACGGGGACGGTTTGACTCGAGAGGAGATCGGAACGACGTCCTCCGGCTCGAGCGGGGGGAGGGAGATGAAGTGGGGGAACTAGGTCGTTGATGGAGCACCTTAGGTTTTGTTACCTGAGATGCCGTCCATTGTTCAGTCATCCTCCTAGTCCTTTTATAGGCCTCTCGTCGCGACCACCCATGACTCACATCCTTCGTCCGCCCCCAATCGTGCCCCCTCAATCCGCCTCCCCATCACCGCCCCCCGCACCATGCCAGCACCTCCCCATAACGGCCATTAAGTGGCAGCGGGCCTGGGGGAATGGTTATCGCTAGAGTGGGCGAGTGACTCACGCGTTTCCGGGGTCAGGTCGGATCGTTGTTCGGGGTCCTCTCACGGGCTTCGTTGGGTGGGCTTGGACCCCCCACGATTTCGCGTTGTAGGCTGCGCCTTTGGGCCCATGCTGTTGGGCCTCCGCAAAATAGACGTATCAATTGCCCCCATCGGTGGGGCCGATCGGCCTTGGCCGGTTCGGTTCGACCGATGTGACTCCTGGGGTTTCGATTGGCGCATCAGTCGAGGCGCGGTCATAAATGAAGGTCATGATGAGGCGGATCGATAGGACTTCCCTTGGCGCCGATTTCGAAACACCGCCGGCTCTTTGAGGCTTGCCACTCGTTCCTGTCAGGCGTTTTGAATTCGCCCCTGGGTCTTGTATATAAGTGCACCGGCTGCTTTGATTCCAACTTCTTCCTCGCTCTTCTCTCTGTTCCGGGCTTTCCACAAACTCGGAGTCTTCCGCCGCCTTCGTTCTCTTGCCTTCTCCAAATAAACAAAAAGGTAACTCCTTTCCCATCCTCATATTATGGCTGCTCTTAGGATAGGTGGCTCTGGCCAAGGGGCGAGGGATCCTCCTGAGTCCAGGTGTGGTGGGCCCCGATCTGTGGGATCCGATTCCTCCTCGGGGAGCCGTTCCCTCCAAGACAAGGGGAAGGGGAAGCTCTTCCCAGACTATGCTGGCGATGATGTGGCGTCAGTTGCCGCGCTGCTTAATGTACCTCCGGTTATCCTCAGAACACCGTCGAGGACTCCTTTTCTGGTGGCTACGGAGATTCGGGGAAGGTATCTCTGTCACCCGTATGATGTTCGAGTCCCTTTCATCGACGAGCGGATCTGTTTTCCGAGGAGCAACAAAGTCGGCGTTTACATCGAGATGTTCCATCTGGGTCTTCGTTTCCCGCTCAATCCCTTCTTTATCCAAGTCATGGAGTACCTCATGGTGTCCCTTTGCCAGTTTACCCCCTGTTCGGTTGCGGTTCTGACAGGCTTTGTGATGCTCTGCTGCACTCGCGGTCTGGAGCCATCTCTCCCCCTCCTCTTCTATTTTTATCAGATCCAGACAGTCGGTCTAGGGTCATGGCTGCACCTCTGAGCCCGCGCGGGGAGGGAATGCCTGATCGGGCTACCCCACTGGGCAGGGGATTGGAGCTCGGTTTATGTCTTCGTAGTCTTCCTTGAGGATGCTCAGATTTTGACAGGTTGGGGTGGGTCAGGTCGGCCTCGCCGAACGATAACCCTCTCCGAGGCTGATCAGGCGGCCGTCGCGCTGCTGTCGGCCCTCCCCTTGGAGGCGATGTCTATCTGGCCTTTGCTGGACGACCTACTCCTGAAGGCCATCTTGTGGTCTCCGGGTAGGTCACTTTTTTAGTCCTGGATTGCCCCGTGGCTTACCCTGATTTCGGTTTCGCTTGCAGGAATGGCTGGTCGCGAGTTCACCCGCAACATCGATGAGCTGATTCAGTGTGGAGCCGCTCGGAGCCGAGGCAGCACCTCGGGAAGGGCGCCTCGGCGGACCGTCGAGGAGGAGGTGCGCCGAGCCGAGCCCACCGTGGACAAGGTGGCGGCTGTGCCTCCCGTCTCTACTTCTGGTAGTCCCCTCCCCGGGGAGGTCGCAAGAGCCGGATCCGTCCCACCGGCCCAAGTGGTGGGGGGTGATGATGGGTCCGGTACAGCTCCTCTTGCGCCTGGCGCGCCCCTTCTTGTCTCCGAGGGTGGAGGTGGCACGAGGCGGAAGCGCTCCCCTTCGGCGCCTGCCAAGCCTCGCGAAGGGAAGAGGAGGAAGGAAGGCGTGGATCCCCCCAGTCCGGTGCGCTCCGTGCCCCCGGCGGTGGCCGCCGAGGATCTTCCAGTGACCCTGACGACCACCCCCGTCGCAGCGGCCCTGTCTCCATTATCGGGAGTCGGTGCCCTGTTGGCGAGCTGCTCGGTCCCCCTCGAGGTCACCCCCGGGGACTCGATGTTTGTCGATCGAGCCTTGGCTCAGCAGTTGGCCGAGGGCTCCGTCCTCCCCTGGGACCGTGGCCTCCTCGAGAGGGCCCCCGCCGACAAGGTGTCGGACATCTTGGTCTGGATCCTTCAGCAGGTCTGGCTATCCCGCTGTCCCTTTCTTTCCTTCGCTTTCTTCTTGGCTCATGTCTTGTCGTTCAGGGTTCAACACTCGCTGTCGAGTCGCAGCGTCGAGCTGTCCGTTTAAGGGAGCTGGAGGAGTCCTCTGCAAAGGACCACGAGCGGGCTGGGGCGGCGGAGGTAGCTGCGATGGCGGCCCAGATGGAGTCTCGGCAACTCAAGCTCCGGGTGGCCGAGCTAGAGGGACGAGTGGCCGATCTCCAGGGGGAGTTGGAGGACGCTCGGCGGTCGGCCGGGGAAGCGGCAGAGTCGTTCCGCCTGGAGAGGGAGGAGATCCAGAGGGAGCTGTCGGATCGGCGTCAGGTGGCGCGGTTCGCGGATGAGGTGGAGAGGGGCATCGTCGGGACTCTGGGGGAGAGGATCTTCGAGGTCCTCAGGGAGGCCTTCGGTAAGTATGAAGACCTTATCGGCCCCCGGATCGTCGAAGTCGTCCAGTCCTCCTTCTGGGATTGTGCGGAGCGCGTCTTGCAACCCCTTCCGCCTGCCGATCCCCCTCGCTCCGAGCAGGGCGAGGCGCCCGAGGATGCGTCCTCCCGAGCCCGGGTCCCCTAGGTCGTCCTTCCCGGCCTGTCATCTTTGTTTATATCCTCAAATTTTTCAGCATTCGCTTCGCTTTGGCCCAGCCTACTTGAAATGGATCCCTGACCTCGCAATCTCCATTGGCATCTTTACCGGCTCTCTGCTTCAGGGCAAACAATTGCTGATTGCAAGGATGTTCATTTAAGCCAGCAATTTTATGTTCTTGGTCGACAAGTTTTGCTCTGCCGGCGTCACCCTAGTTTTCGTGGGTGATGAATTTTGTTGTTCACCGAGAGTGAATTATTTGTAAGGAGGTTCCTCCACTTCGATTTCCTGTAAAAAGACACACTTTTGTACCTCGGTTAACTGTTGGAAATGAAATTGACCTACTTGAATTTTCCGCGCATTTTGCTTTGTTGCTGCGACATCGGCTCCTCTGCTGATGGTGGTCGCTTGCCTCCTTCCTCCGGGAGGTCGCCCCTAGCCCCTCGAGTGGACAAGTCGGTTGATGTCCTTATTGGCTGGGGGAGTTGCCCCAGTCCTATAAACAATGGAGTCGGTCTAACCGTCTTCGCTGGCTGCGGGGGTTGCTCTCAGTCTTATGAGCAATGGAGTAGGTCAGCGAGGGAGAAGTCCCTCGGCTTAGGACCAGTTGGCGTCTGCGCTGGCTGGGGGAATTTCCCCCAGACTTACGAGCGATGGTGTCGGTCAGCGAGGGTGGAGCTCCTCGGCTTAGGACCGGTCGGTGTCGGCGCTAGCTGGGGGAATTTCCCCCAGACTTACGAGCGATGGAGTCGGTCAGCGAGGGTGAAGCTCCTCAGCTTAGGACCGGTCGGCGTCTACGCTGGCTGGGGGAATTGCCTCCAGACTTACGAGCGATGGAGTCGGTCAGCGAGGGTGAAGCTCCTCGGCTTAGGACCGGTCGGCATCTGCGCTGGCTGGGGGAATTGCCCCCAGACTTACGAGCGATGGAGTCGGTCAGCGAGGGTGAAGCTCCTCGGCTTAGGACCGGTCGGCGTCTGCGCTGGCTGGGGGAATTACCCCCAAACTTACGAGCGATGGAGTCGACCAGCGAGGGTGAAGCTCCTCGGCTTAGGACAGGTCGGCGTCTGTGCTGGCTGGGGGAATTGCCCCCAGACTTACGAGCGTCGGAGTCGGTCAACGGGTGTGAAGCTCCTCGGCTTAGGACCAGTTTTGATTGACCCCCCGTCCGGTGAGGTGGCGGTCTTCACTCTTATGCAGCCTTAGCAAAATGTTGACTCCGTCGGAGATGAAGAAAAGGAAAAGGGAGTGCATTTGTACTCTTAAAGGTCATATTGGACTAGTACATTTGGAGGAAAAAGAAATAAAGCAAGACGGGGGGATGTGGACCTAGATAATCTCCTCCCGACTAGGCGGTGACTGGGGGGCCTCGCCTGCTCACTCTACGATGCGGAGGGGTCCTTGGACGGCGTTGACCTTTTTTCTTTTGTCCGGCTGCTTGGATGTTTCTTCTCTGTGGGCCGGGTCTTCGGTAAAGTTCCTTGCGTGCCCTCAGCTCATCAACTTCTCGATGTCCTTCTTTAGGTGCCAGCAGTCTTCAGTGTCGTGGCCGTTGTCTTTGTGGTACTGACAATACTTTTCCCCATTCCCCCCCTCTTTTTGTCTTCGACGAGGGGCGATCAGCGCGCTCTTCCTTCTGCACTTGAGTGAGGACGACGTCCGGGGTGGCGTCCCTCGTATCCTCCCTCCGCTGCTTGTTTCTCGCCCTCTTCTCTGTTCGGTACCCCTCGGGGCTGCGGCGCTCGCTATCGCCGTGCTTGGTCCCTCGTCTGGCCTTTCCTGCCTCGATGGCCAAGGTCTCCTCGGTCAACATGAAGCGCTCGGCCCTAGCCATGATCCCAGCGAGATCTTTCGGGGGATCATTGTGCAGAGATTTCTTCAAGCCTCTATGACGCAGCCCTTTCTTTAGGGCCGTTTGGACAACGAGGTCGGGAGGGCTGTTTACGTTCAGCCGCTCAGCGTTGAAGCGGCGCATAAATTGTCGGAGCGGCTCGGTCGGGCCCTGCACTATGTTAAACAAATGTTCAGCATCAGGCATTACCTGTCGCCCTGCCATGAACTGTTTGCAGAACAGCTGGGTGAGTTCCTCGAAGCTGTCAATGGAGCGGCTGGGCAGGCTGTGGTACCAAGTTCTCGCTGCTCCCCTGAGGGTCGAATAAAAGCCCCTGCAGAGCAGGGTATCATCGGCTCCCTGGAAGGACATGTCCCCCTCGTAGTCCATCACATGGTTCCCGGGATCTCCTATCCCGTCGTATTTCCCCAGCGTCGGGATCTTGAATCGAGAGGGGACCCGCGCGTCGGTTATTCTCCGCGACAGGGGGCACCGGTCTCCGTGGATGCCTCCAGGGGTCCGACACCCGACTACCTCAGGCTCGTTCGGTTGTGGAGGTGGCACAGGCGCTGGCTGGGCTGGCTCAACGGCCCTCGCCACACTGGGGGTGGGGCTGGTCTGGCGTTCCCAGCTCCTCTGGCTGGAGCTTCCGCTTAGCCGTGATCGGTCCCTCGAGTGGTGCCGATCACTTCTTCTGCGGTGGGGTGATCGTGGCCGACGAGACGACACGGTCACCGATTCGTCCCCCGTGTATTCGGTACCCCTCCTGCTCCTTTCGCGATAAGAGGAGGAGGCGCGCGATCTCGCCTGGTGGAAGCCAGGTAGTGTGAACCGACGCTCCGTGTTCGGTCTTCGGTTTCCGTGGTCAGCGACCACGGCGGACCGCAGGAGCGGGGGGCCCCCTCCCAACGATGGTAGTCGCCCAACGCGTCTCCGTTGGCTGGCGCGGCGCCGATGAGCTGCAGTACCGTCACGACCAGCATCTAAATGTTCGCGTTGGTCTCTTGGGCCAGGGCACGGAGCTACTCCTGCGTGGCCAGCTCTGACTCGCCAGTCTCTTCGGCTGAGGGGGCGTGGTGATTGCCATTGGGTGCGCCCTCAAGGTTGCTGTTGGGTGCGCTATTTCCCTCCTCCGGGATGGGGGGCATGCGTCTCTTCCCGTTGCAGGCGCGTGCCATTGCAAGTGTGGTTTGTTTTTTTGTGGGATGGTTCGTTCCCACAGACTGCGCCAGATGTTTCAGAGTGTTTTCTCACTACAGTATCGTTGACCGTGGACTGCCCGGTCAACGTGGTCAAGGGGCCAATTAGGGTCCCTTGGGTGTGTCGAGCGCGTGTATACGCGACGCGAATCGGAGATGTAGTCGACGCAGAGCACGTCAGCTGGGCCAGGTTTGGATCCTCGGCCTCTGGGGGGCTGAGGGGAAGCCTCGGCCCGATGTGAGGTGCTCGGCCTCAGACAGTCGGATGACGAGGGGAAGCCTCGGCGCCTTGGCTTGACGCGCGACCGACGCGAAGCTGAGGGGAAGCCTCGGCTTGGATGGGTGCGCTCGGCCTCGGTCGGTCGGACGACGAGGGGTAGCCTCGGTCGTCTTGCTTGATGCGCAGCTGGTGTGGAGCTGAGGGGAAGCCTCGGCTCGGATGGATGCGCTCGATCTCGGTCTCTCCTGGCGTCGAGGGGTGGCCTCGATGCCTTGGCTGGTGCTTGATGGCGTTCGTCTGGTGTCGAAGGGAAGCTTCGGCACTTGGATCTAACGTCTTCCTGAACAGACGAGAACACTCGTCAGGGGGGCCAGCCCTTGGTTCCGGCCAAATCCCCTCCGATGCCTAAGTCAGATGACAGTCTGAAAGAGGAGGCTCGGCGGGGATGGTTCGACTCGAGAGGAGATCGAAACGACGTCCTCCGGCGTGAGCGGGGGGAGGGAGATGAAGTGGGGGAACTAGGTCGTTGATGGAGTACCTTAGGTTTTGTTACCTGAGATGCCGTCCATTGTTCAGTTGTCCTCCTAGTCCTTTTATAGGCCTCTCGTCACGACCACCCATGACTCACTTCCTTCGTCCGCCCCCAATCGTGCCCCCTCAATCCGCCTCCCCATCGCCGCCCCCCGCGCCATGCCAGCACCTCCCCATAACGGCCATTAAGTGGCAGCGGGCCTGGGGGAACGGTTATCGCTGGAGTGGGTGAGTGACTCGCCCGTTTCCGGGGTCTGGTCGGATCGATGTTCGGGGTCCTCTCACGGGCTTCGTTGGGTGGGCTTGGACCCCCCACGATTTCGCGTTGTAGGCTGCGCCTTTGGGCCCATGCTGTTGGGCCTCCACAAATTAGACGTATCATCTTCAAATAGAGCGGTCTTTGTTTTTTTGGTACCCTCAAAGATTCTTATATTCCTTTCCTTCTAGGCATGCCAAACAATTACCGCTAGAACAGTCTTTGCCAGCACACTAGTTGTATCTTTTGCAGTAAAATGCAGTAAAAAGTAGTCTCCAACCTTATGCAGCTGGGGAATAATGGGGTCTGATACACCCAATTTAGGGAGGCTCCTTCGAAGAATATAGTTTGTGTATTCACATTCGAAGTAAATATGATTTATATTCTCGGATTCCCCCGTCTCGCACAAAACGCAATGTTTATCAGAATGAATACCCCATTTGTCCATTAAATCACGGGTTAACAGCTTGCCTTGTAGAGCTTGAAGTAAACACATCGCCATTTTTGGGACTTGTTTGCAGTGCCAAATCAATTTGGTGTATGGGAAATTCGAATTTCTGTACCTAACGGCCTCCCAAGCTTCCGAGAATTTGAAGTTTCCACTAGGCACCCATGTCCACGCATCCGGACCTGGGGACAGTCGGATTTGATTCAACATAGGGCGGATAATGTTGGCGTTTTGGTTTTCAATCAAGCCGGTCCCTGTCCAATATTCCACCACCTTCTTGTTACGTACATCCATCGGAACATCATGCAAATCAATTAGAGGTCCACACGGCAACCAGTTATCTAGCCAAAATAAGGTAGAGGTACCATCCTGAACCTGTCTCTTTATACGATGCTTAGAAAATTGACGACAATGCAAGATGAATTTCAAGGTTCCAGAGTGCGTTGATTTTCCTGTTGCAGCAAAAAATCTTGTTGAATCCCTGTAATTATTACGCATGTAAGATGCCCAAAGGCCCTCAGTAGATAGCATTCGCCATGTGAGTCTAACCCCCGCTGCATGATTGAGGTCAGATAACAGCCGTAAGCCCACTCCCCCTCCTCTTTTGGGGTACATATATCTTTCCAAGCCCAAATACGAGATGAACCCCAGATAAAATTCCTGCATATAGATGTAACAGCTCGTAGAATAGATTTGGGTATACGGTAAACCTGCATCTAAAATGTAATCATGCCATAAATGACTGATCTAACCAACTCTATCCGACCAGATATAGATAACATGGAAGACGTCCATCCCATAATCCGTTTCTTGCATTTGTCAATCAGCCTATTATACATAGAAGGTTTCGGATACCTGGTAGATAGAGGCAAACCAAGGTACATGGTAATAGAATTACCAAGGCTAATCCCAAGCATACTAGCCAGCTCACCTGGATTCTTAGCGCCTTTACTGAATATGGATATGCTTTTATTACAATTTATATCCAAACCTGTCAAATTTGTAAATTCTTCTAGCAAGGATTTTAAGCCATGGAAGGTATGCTTATTAGCCCGACAAAAAGGAGTAAATCATCTGCAAACAGTAGATGTGATATAGCACCAGACCTTTGCCTCGTCTCAAATGATGTGAGAACTACTCCCAAGCGCAGGAGATCGTGCAAGTAATATCCTGGTGAGTCCAGGTATCGAATCCGCGGGACAACTGACCTGCAAAACCACGAACGTCAATCTGTAAAGAATAATAATACGATGAGAACCAACCACCTATTAGGTATAATCAAGAGTATCAAGAGTTTGGAAAAAGAAAAGAAAATCCTACGATATTTACGGTGACTTCGGTAGGGATAGAAGTATGGGGAGTATGTGTTGGGTTTGATTTCGTTAGGGTGTGTGCAATCAATGATTATCAATACCTTTTCTATAACTCAACGTTTCATCCGGTCAGGGCATGAGAACGTCGGAAAGTATGGCGATCAAGCGAATAAAAACGTGCCAAAGGATTAATCACATGCAACGTCAACTTCATAAGGAAAATAAACACGCATCACGAATAAGTCCGCAAAGATCAGATTCGTCTCAAGCATGCACACGTCTCCGTATAACATACCCAAACAATAAATGACTAGGAATTGACGAAGCACGCGACTATACAATTAAAATAGGGCGAAAAGATATAGAAATCAACAATCACGACACCCTAACTACGTCAACACCAACACATATGCGATGGATGTGCTATGGTTGTGAGTTCATTAGGAGTTTATAATCGCTGAAATATATGTCTTTCATATATCTCAACGCTTCACCCGGTCAAGGCGTGAAGACGTCGGAAGATGAATCGATAAAAACTAGTCAAAATAGCCGTATACGTATCACTAGCAACATTGATTTCATTAAACGATAAACGCAACAATAAGTTCAGATTAGTGAACATGAGTTGGCTAGCCTTGTCAGGGCCTAGCCTTATGGGATGTAAACAATATCGACAATAAGCAAATACCCAACAAATACGTTGTAGAAATCAATGTTACGAGAAATTTTGACATGATAATAGGGCTAAAGACATGAAATTTAGCGAATAAATACTCCTAACTACATCACAACCATAGCACAAGGAGATTAGCCATGCATGGTTCAAGGAAAATCAGATTTCATAGCCAAATACATCGTTTTAGTAGCCAAAATACAATGAAATACACCAAATACGGGGTATAAGTTAAAGAATTTATCACCAAATCCCCACTTTAGAACCCAAAACTCCCTGGAAAGTAGAAGAATAGCCTCTGGAATTTTTCAGAATTTTCCTGGAGAAATACGCACAGTAGCCGCTCCAAAAGTCCCAAAATACGCCAGAATACCCCCAAAAACCCTAGAATACGCTTATATATTAGCATTGCGGGTTTGGGGGCTTAATGGGTTCAAAAACTGCACCCAATAGTGCTCAGAAACCCGATCCGCTGGCCGCTTCGATTTCTGGCCGTCCATCTGGGCGGGATCTTCCCCAAATGCGCCACGTGGAACGCTAGCGGGTTCGACTTTCGCCCGCATCCGAGTTCCATTCGGATTGAGTTTAGACCGTTGGATTGAAATCCAACGGTGATGATCGCGCCGCTTCGTTCGCTGATCCCCGCATGGAGCTAGACCGTTGGATGAGAATCTCACGGTTGAGAAAGAGCCGCGTCGCCCGCCTTCGCTTCGTCGATGGAAGCCGTTGGATTCGAAATCCAACGGTTAAAAATTAGCCGCGTCGCCCCTTAACTTCAGCCGCCTGATCTGAGCGGGAACGGCTGAGATCTCTCCGCGTGGTGCGCCAAAAATCGTGCGCCGACCGTATTAAAGTATTTAAGCGTATTTTCCTCCGTCTTTCTCCAATTAAATGGTATTCTGCATTCAAAAATACACAGTAATTAGCACAGATCTCAGAAAAATACAAATAAATAGTCGTTGGAATCGTGAGATCGAGACCTTACCATGAAAAATATAAAAATGCAGAAATACTCAATAGAATTCATGTTCTGTGCACAAATCAAGTAATTTCTCTAATAAATGATGATATTAAAAATACGAACGTATTAGAGACCAATTAAGCATCATATAAGCACAAAATTGGGTTAAATGGGGGGGTTAAATATGCAATATTCAACCCGAATCACACCCCCAACTAGCGATTTGCTAGTCCCTAGCAAAAAGAGCGATGAATACGGATGATTAATAAAACAATAAATTCTATCAATCGCTTATGACTTGGCTCAATAATACACTTTCCAACATGATCTAGACTATCAATATACACAATCCATGCACAAAATCAATCACATGATATTTTCTCTAATTTAATTTGAATAAATAACATGCAAGCATCGTTTTGCGCAAGCGAAAGTATAACACGCCGTTATGTGCTAGTCTTCTTGTTTCCAAGGAATTGGCCTATCAAAACAATCATTCAAAACATGGGTATTGAAGTTGCTTAGTTTATTCATCATTTCTTTTTTTTCTTTTAGTTCCGCGTAACGCGCATAAAGCAACATTTGCGGAAAATTGTATAACTTGGATCGCTCAATCAAATGAGTGAGGTTCCGGTCATTGGCTCCAAAATCAGACGATCATAGGGCATTAGGCCAAGAAGGACCCCTCAGACTGTACTACTCGAGCCAACCAAGTTATTTATTTATTGGCACACTTGTTCAATTCATTCATTTTAAATTTTAGCCAAGTTTTTTCTTCTTCTTCTTAAGCAACTCAACACCCATAAATCGAACATAAACATCAATAACAAAGGCCAAATTTCCTCTTCAACTTGAAGACTTTTCTAATAAATCGTGTATACTTAAGCTTTTTTCATCACATTAGCATGCATGAAATAAATTCAAACTATTTCGAGATATTAATAATGGAATATGAAAATTTTCATGAATAGCATATTAACGATCAATTCCATGAAGGAAAAAAATTAATGCTTCAGGCCATAAGTAATTTTTAGAACTCAATTAACGCATAATCACCCGCATTTGAGGTATACGAAGGAGTTTAAAATGGCGAGATTGGTGGTTCATTCTTTCCTTATGCCATGCTTTTGAAAAAAAATCCTAAGGTCTCATACACACCCCCCCAACTAAAGATGGACATTGTCCTCAATGTCGAAAGGGGTACGAGTTTATTCAAGCAAGCATCCTAGAAAGCATATAAAATTCTACGCTACAGGAAAGAACACACCGTGTTCAAATGGCGGATCCTGAATCTTTAATGGTGGAGGAAGTTGTTCAATTTGATCCTTGCGCTCCTCGGCGATTAATCTTCCTCATTTAGCTAAATTGGACTCCAGCAACACAACTCCAAGCATCTCTATAAGCTGTTTACCAATGTCCTGCAAGAGATGAGTTATGTCAGTCCAAATTATTTTAAAATTCTTCGCCATAAACATATTCCAAATATAGTCATCAAAATAGGTGAAGTAAAAAGGAGTGTGTGTGCACAAAGAAGTTTGACTTAGTCAACCGGTGGAGGAATTGATATACACAAAGCGATTTGACTTGGTCAACGTGGAGGGAGATAGAATCAACTTGGGATTTGGTCAAATCAATTAGAGATTAATTTAAATTTCATATCCAATTTAAATTGCTATCAAATCCCAATTTGATCAAATCAAATCTCCTATTTGAGGTGCAAAGTGATAGAACCAAATCTCTAATCTCCTATTCAAAATAGGATTCCCAGTAACTGCATCACCCTATCATCACCCTATAAAAACCCATCTTCTAGGGTTGAAGAAGCGCGCGGCAACCAAAAGCTAAAAAGGTCGGCCAACGTTAATATCCCAATCTCATTGCCGCACAAAAATTTCCAAGTTCCATTACTGTTTTTTTCCATTGCTTCAAAGAAAGTGCTCACGTTTTTGCTTCATCATCACTTACAATTCCAAGAGCTCTGAATCAAAGTTGTTTTTTTGGAGAGCACATAATTTGTTTTTTGAAGAGGCCAATTTGATTTTGAAGAGGCCAATGTGAAGAGCACAGAATACATTCACAGAATTTGTTGGCCATTCACAAAAGAGCACTACCAATCATATTTCCCCAAAAAAAACATTGCTAAAAAAATCCCAAGGGAGCCGAATTATTTTGGAGAACCAATTCTAAGGGAGCTGCACTTATTTTTATCTTCCCAATCAAATATCAAAACCCCTTACATTTACTAGCATGCTGTAACATTGAAATTCCTTGTTGCAGTTGCAATCTTTGACCAAATAGATTCAGGCTGAATGATTCCTCAAGGGGCATCTCTCAAATAGAAGGGGAAACAAAGCTTTGCGGCTAATATACAGAGAATTACAGGGAAAGAAAATATATAGCTTTTATATTCAAACACATATCTTTCTCCTTTACAAGTTCTGTCAAAATTTGATGTGTTTCTTTTTCAGGGCAACTCACGCAACAAGGGTATGTAGCTCTCGCCTGGGAATCAAGGAGTAAGCCGCAAGTTGTGATCCCTCCATGTGCTGCCAAAGCTTTGCTTGGAATTGATTTCAGCCGCAACAATTGACTTCAAGCTCCCTTGCAATTACCTAGTCCCAATGAGCAATTAAAAGCATCTACAAGCAATCTCTTTCATCATTGCACTAGCCGAAATCTGTGCTTGCCTAAAAAGCTGTCGAAAATTACACAAGTACAAGGGTTAGGTTCTCCAAGTTGCAAGCAAAAGAAATCATATAAAAAGCTGACGTGAGGAACAGGGAAGACTTTTAAACACAACAGTTCATCTTGAATTCACCTTGCAATTTCAAAGAATTGTTGTTGATTTGTTGTTAATCTCCAAGGGCCGGATCCTTTTATTTTTGAAACTGACTTCTTACTTGATTTGTTGGCAGGCCGTATGCGTTGAAAGTCACAGGAGCGAGGCGAACGTCTTTGAGGGTGCCGAAAATATTCAAAGGGGCCGCATCCTTCATAAAAGCTCTGCCCAATAGGAAAATAACAGAGAGCTATCTTCATGATATAATTGCCACAAAAATAGGATGAGCCGTGACTTGCAAAGCTAAGCACCAAGTGCCGCAAGCATCTACCAAGGGAAGACGGTAACTTGAGTTGCACAACGAGAAGACATCTACATCCAGTCAGATACAAATCTGACCTGTGCTGATTGACGAAAACTACGTCGCTACACAAACTGAGCTTTCTAAACTCTATTGTTCATTATTTTTGTGTAGTAGTTTGTAGATCTTCGAAGGGGAAACTTTACCATTTTCGGGGACTATTTTGGGACTTGTCTAGTTGGGACTAGACAAGTGGGACCCAGCTAGTTTGGGACTAGCTGGTAGAAAGCTTTACTAGGATTGATAGTGAGAGGAAACACTATGTGTGGGGTACTGAGAGCCTGGCGAGTGTAGAGACGTAGAGGGTGCTCTGAGCGTGCTCTAACTTGTGGTTTTGTACCTATTGCGCTATTCAATACTAGTTCTGCTTTGGGGGCTGGAGTAGGTCGTTGGGACGACCGAACCAGGGTAAATCTGCTGTGTACTCTGTGTCTGCTTTTTATTGCTGCTGTAACTGCGTGTGCTTATTCGTGGGTTGCACGAATTATTTTTAAAAGCCTATTCACCCCCCCTCTAGGCTAGGATCCAGATCCAACAAAACATATTCCAAATATAGTCATCAAAATAGGTGAAGTAAAATAGGGCATGGTGATGACAACTCCCTGAAAAATGCTCACTACGCTCGGTATGATGCTCAGTCAATGTGGAGAGTGGTAAATGATCTTGGGAAAAAACTGGAAAAGGGAATGGTTCGGGCTCTGTCACGCCCCGCTTCCCTAAAATGGAGGCGAGACGTGAAAAGGTCCGCACGAGAGTGGAGCTGTGAAGCCCCAAACCCGATAAGCGTCAATAAAACATAAGCAGGTCCCTGTAACCACAACGGAACAACAATAATAACACAAGGAGAGACAGAAATAAAATCTCATATCTCATAATTTGTCCAACATTAAAATTAAGTTCAACATCCAGAAAAGCCACCAGGCTAAATAAAGAGTCTAAAGGCCCAGAACAAGGCCGACAAAAGCAACAATGTCACCCAGTATAGGTGCTACGCACCGACAACAAAACAGCAGTCTAAAACAAAAGGAAAGCTCAACGAAGACACTAGGACTGGTCCCCAGTGTCCACGTAGTCCCCGTCAAACACAAGCTCGGGCTCGGCGTCAGCAAACACCTCGTCCTCAACAAGGTACTCAGGCTCAGGATCTAACATGTGTCACCCAAAAGAGTAAAGGGGCATATGTCAGCAAGTCTAAAAGACTTGGGCAAGGAAACTGAAAGTAAGGCAACTAACAACCTAGCAGTTATAGTATGCATGACATGGCAGTTATAACATGAGTGCACAAGCAAGACATGGCGAGACAAAAGTACAAGAGAACAATTATCAGGACAAGACAAGAGTAGCCAAGCTACTAACAATCTCAATCAATTCACTAGTCACGTTTCAAGTTGTTTGTAGATGTTTACGCCTTACAGCTGAATGGTTTGGCATTCACACTGATTGGCCGCTTAACACTACCCCAAACCCAGAGTTTACGCCTTACCACTGCAGTTGCTGATCGGGCAGACTCCCAGTTGATTGGCCGCTTAACTCTTACCCCCAATACCCACATGTAAACGAGCCAGGGTCCCTGCACACGAGCTCAGTAAATGAGCCAGGGTTGCCCCGCACAGGAGCTCGCATTCTAGTTCACGATTCATAAGCATTTGGCGTAGGGGTGCACCTAGCCAGAAACAAGCAATTCGGGCATTGGCTATCAACCAACACATGGCCCGCTTCTGGAACACGAGCCAGGAACACAAGCATTGTAGCGAAGCTACACATTCACGGAACACTTTAAGAATGCAATGACATGACAATTAATTTGCGTACCGTTAATAGAAATTAAACATGACATGGTAATTGTGCATCATGATATATGTCGGAACCAGCTTCGTTGTCAAGCTAGTTCCCCAATTTGCGCCTAGGCGAGTATCATTTCGTCGCCTAGTCTCTTTTACGCCTACAACAAGCAAATGGCCTAAAACATGGCCTAAACCCTAAGTGGCAAGTTTCACTTGCCTAGCACCGAGGATGACGATCAACGAGAGTTCGTCTCACTGACGCTAATCTACGGGGAAGTCGCTGTTATGAAGAAACAATCAACAAACAATATTCATTTCATTAGGGTTTCATAAGAACACAAATGGGTTATGCTTAAAACTAAAGAATCGAGTATTACCGTGTAGGGATCGGGAGAATAACGCCGAGCAACCACGGCGACGGAAGAAACGCTCCGGGGAACCTAGGGTTCAGATCTGGAAATGATTGGAGAAGTTTGGAGAAATAGGGTTTTGGGGGATTTTGGGGATTTGATGAGATTTTGGGGAAGATGAGGGGTAGAATGTGTTGAGGGAGGGTTTGGATGATGGATTTTGGGCTTGGGATGAAGGAATGATGGTTTGAGGTAGAAGGGGGCTCAATGGGGGAGAAACTAGGGTTTTAGGTCGTGAGGAGGAAGAAGAAAACGTTTGGGAGGGGTTTAAATAGGACAGGCTGGCGGCTGCCCAGAAATTAGGGTTTTAACACAGATTAGTCGGTCAAAGAGCAACCACTGACCGACTAGTTTGGAAAGTAGTCGGTCGGTTGACCAACGCAGACCGACTAAGTGTAAACAGTAACTCCTGTACAGAATTAGGATTTAGATCTAGTCGGTCAATAAACAACTACTGACCGACTAGTTTGACAACTAGTCGGTCGAGAGATGAACTTAGACCGACTAAGAATGAACAGTAACTGATGCCAAAAATAGTAAATGAGTTAGTCGGTTAAAGAAGCATTGCTGACCGACTAGTTTACAACCTAGTCGGTCAACCAACATTCTTAGACCGACTAACGACAAACAGTAACTCCTGAATAATTTAGAAAGCCAACTAGTCGGTTCAAGAAGGCTTGCCGACCGACTGGATCGTCATCTAGTCGGTCGGTGCCCCTTCTTATACCGGCTAACGTGCACCAAAAGTTCCGATATGGAGCGCGAAGTTCCGGGATCGATTCCTAAGACTCCTAGGCTTGATCTAACAATAAGATATGACCGATACGAAGCCCGTCACGAATGACTTGCTCCATAATCGACGATCCTAAGGAAGAAACGAGAAAACACGACGAAACGATCGAAAATGAAAGTTACGGAGAAGAAAACCACATATAAGGAGAAAATCCACCAAAACATATTATATAATATAATAAATCCAGATACATGAAAACCAGTCGTTACATCCTCTTCAACTTAAGAAAAATTCCGTCCTCGGAATTTCCCAACACTCACGTGTCCGGGAACAAAAGTGGGAAACGCTCTCGCATCTCATCCTCATTCTCCCAAGTAGACTCTCCAGGGGAGCCGTGTCGCCTCCTCACCCTCACAAGATTGACAATCTTGTTCCGAAGTGACTTCTAACGCCTGTCCAGAATCTGCACTGGCTGTTGGTCATACGTCAAGTCGGGGCGAACGGTAATCTCCGAGAAATCCACAGCATGAGATGGATCGCTAATGTATCGACGAAGCTGCGACACATGGAAAACATTGTGAACTCCCTCCAAAGATGGCGGCAAGGCCAAGCGATAAGCTACCTCGCCAACTCTCTCCAGAATGTCAAACGGTCCAATGTATCGCGGGTTCAACTTCCCTCGCTTCCCAAAACGAATCACACCACAATTCGGGGAAATCCTCAAAAACACATGATCTCCAGGCTGAAACTCCAAAGGATGACGTTTAGCATCCGCCCAATGCTTAAAACGGTCCTGAGCAATCCTCAACCTCTCCTGAAAATTCCTGACGATATCCACAGCCTCCACAATCATCTCAGGTCCCAACAACTCCCGATCACCAACGTCATCCCAACTCAATGGCGATCGACATTTCCTCCCATACAAGGCGACGAATGGCGCCATGCCAATACTCGCCTGGAAGCTGTTGTTGTAAGAAAACTCTACCAGATGTAGATGGTCCTCCCACGAACCCTTGAAATCCAACATGCACGCCCTCAGCATGTCTTCCAAAATCTGAATCATCCTCTCGGACTGGCCATCCGTCTGTGGATGGTACGCCGTGCTGAAACTCAGACGCGTACCCAAACTCTTCTGCAAACTCTGCCAGAACTGAGATGTGAACCTCGTGTCTCTGTCTGACACGATACTCACGGGGACTCTGTGAAGTCGCACAACCTCCTGCACGATTCACATTACATCACTATCTAAGCTAGGGAAAGGAAATAAAAACGGAGGGTAAAAGAATTTTACCTCCATATATCTCCTTGCTAGCGCCTCAGTGGACTGTCCCACTCGGAACGGAATAAAGTGCGCGGATTTGGTCAATCGATCTACGATCACCCAAATCGCGTCATTCTGCTTCGGACTCCGAGGTAGTCCAGTCACGAAATCCATAGTGATGTGTTGCCATTTCCACTCCGGAATCGGAAGTGGTTGTAGCAACCCGGCCGTACGCTGATGCTCCGCCTTCACTTGCTTACAAACCAAGCACTTGGCCACACTCCGAGCCACACTCCTCTTCATACCATGCCACCAATAATTCAGACGAAGATCATGGTACATCTTGGTGCCACCAGGATGCACAGAATACGGCGAACTGTGCGCCTCCACCATCAACTCCTCTCTAATATCCCCAGCCGACACACACAACCTGGCTCCAAATCTCAGCGAGCCATCCTCATGAATCAAAAAGTCAGTTCACAGACCGGCTCCCACCTGCTCCCGAATCTTTACCAGCTTCGGATCCTCAGCCTGGCCAGCCTTAATCCGATCCACAATCGTCGACTGTATCTGCATACACATCAACGAAGAAGCCTCCCCAGGAAGAATAATCTCAACACCAGACTCGCAAAAATCCTGCTGCAATCTCCACTGTGAGGTCAAAATCATCACCGCTGGAAGCCTACTCAGCGCATCAGGGACCACATTCACCTTGCCAGGGTGAAACTGCAAATCAATATCATAATCCGCCATGAGCTCCAACCATCGACGCTGTCGCATGTTGAGCTCCTTCTGAGTAAAAATATACTTCAAGCTTTTGTGATCGGTGAAAATTTTCACTTTCTCACTCAGCAGGAAGTGCCTCCAGATCTTAAGAGCAAACACAACGGCAGCCAAATCCAAATCATGCGTCGGGTAATTCTTCTCATGAACCTTGAGCTGACGAGAAGCATAAGCCACAACATGCCCGTGCTGATGCAACACACAACCGAGACCCTTGCCAGAAGCATCGCAAAAGATCTCAAATCCACCGCTGTGATTAGGCACAACAAGAATAGGGGCAGTCGTCAAACGCTCTCTCAGAACACCAAAAGCACTCTCACAATCACCCGACCAAACAAAAGGAACATCCTTCCGCGTCAACCTGGTCATCGGCTCAGCAATACGGGAAAAGTCCTTAATGAAACGCCGATAGTAACCAGCAAGTCCAAGGAAACTCCGAATCTCAGACGCAGACGACGGAACATGCCACTCTCTGATGGCCCTAATCTTCTCGGGATCCACCGAAATACCATCTCCAGTCACCACATGCCCCAGAAAAGCAACTCTATCCAGCCAAAACTCGCACTTCGAAAACTTAGTATACAAACGATGCTTCCTCAAAATCTCCAACACCGTCCTTAAGTGCGAGGCATGCTCTTCCTCCGACCTCGAATAGATCAGAATGTCGTCAATAAAGATAACGACAAACTTATCCAGAAAGTCGTAGAAAATCAGGTTCATCAGATTCATGAAAACTGTGGGTGTGTTAGTTACGTCGAAAGGCATAACCACAAACTCATAGTGTCCATACTTCGTCCTGAACGCTGTCTTCGGAACATCTCCCTTCTTCACCTTCAACTGATGGTAACCACTTCTCAAGTCCAATTTAGAAAACACCCTCGAACCTCCAAGCTGATCAAAAATATCATCGATGCGAGGCAGCGGGTATTTATTCTTAATGGTCACCGCATTCAACTCCCGATAGTCCACGCACATGCGACGCGAACCATCCTTCTTCTTTACCAGCAGCACCGGTGCTCCCCACGGAGACACACTAGGGTTGATATAACCCTTCTGCAAAAGCTCATCCAGCTGCTTCCGCAATTCCTCCAACTCAGCGGGTGCCATTCGATACGGCGCCTTCAAAATCGGCTGCGCTCCCGGAACAAGATCAATAGAAAATTCTAAAGCTCAATCAGGTGGCAAACCAGACATCTCCTCGGGGAAGACGTCGCCAAAATCACGCACCACAGCTGGCCACTCCAACTCCATCTGCATAGCCACAACCTCCACCGGTCTGGCCCGAAATCTGACAAGGCCAAGTGAACTGCTACCACGACTGAACTTAAACACTGGGTGTCCGGGAATCTCGAACACCACCTTCTTCATCCTGCAGTCAATCGTAGCATAGAAGCTCGCAAGCCAGTCCATCCCAAGAACTGCATCATAGTTGATGATGTCGTGGACAATGAAATCAGTGAAAAGCTCATGTCCACAGACCACCAACGAGCAAGAATTGCAACCACGATGCACCGAGACCACGCCATTCCCTGTAACGATGTTCCAACTCTTGGGAAGAGGGGACGTCGACAAGGAATGCCTCTCCACAAAGCTCCGAGAAATAATGCACATCGATGCACCAGAGTCAAAGAGGACTCGTGCAGGAAATGTGCACACCAAAACCACACCTAACAAGCAATTAACAATCAAACCCTAGTCTAGCAAACAACCATGTTCAAGCAAACAACACAATCTAACAATCAAACCAGCTAGGAAAGTAACAGCTAGATTGAGGATTACCTGCGATAACCTCATCCACAGCCTCGCTCTCCACCGCGGTCATCAGAAAAGCCTGCCTCCTCGGTGGAACAGCCTGCTGAAAAGCTTGCCTCTGTGGAACAAGAGTCGCTCCACGTCCAGCATGAACAGACGCTCGCTGCTACAAACGGCTGTGCTGCAACAGGTGCCCTCCGCAGCTGATTCGCATGCCGACAATCCTTCGCGACATGGGAAGCATCACCACAAACCAAACACTGGCCCAGAAACTTCCTACACTGATCCTTGATGTGGCCAGGCTTACCGCAGAAATGGCAAGTCTTCTGAACAGGCCCTCCTGGCCTCTTGAACTGAGCTGGCTGATTAGACTTGAAACCAGGCCTAACCACCGCCCTGGCCTGCTCCATATGCCTCTTCCCAGCACCAGAAACATGTCCTCTCCTCTGACTCAGGTTCAGCTCCTGCCTCCTCGCAACGACCAGAACCTTCTGATAAGAGTCCAGATCAGAGGAAGACACAAAACTCTGGAGCTCCAAAGCAAGTCCCTGCAGGAACCTCTGAGCCCTCTCATCAGCATACTGCACCATCTTCGGTGCGAACCGACTCAGCCTAGTGAACTCTTGGTGGTACAGGTCCACCGTCAAGCTCCCTTGCTTCAGATCAATGAAGCGCTGCAGCATCTCCTTCCTGGCAGCCTTCGGAAAGAACTCCTCATCAAACCTGGACTTAAAGGTAGCCCAAGCTATCGGCTCCACCAGCATCTTCTCTTCCGCATCCCACCAATTCCGAGCATTATCCTTAAGTTGCCTCTTCGCCAAATCAACCCATCCAGCCGGGGTGATCTTGGCCATCTTCAAATTATCCTCAATGTTCCGAATCCACTCATCGGCAGCCAGAGGACCCTCAGACCCATCAAAATATGCGGGACCCAGCTCCCGAAATTGCTTCGCTCCCGGCTCAGAGCGAGGGACATCCGGAAGCGCCCGGGCAGCTCGAGCAAGTGGAGCATTCTGGACTTGCAGGAGCACGCCCTGTTGCACTTGCATCATCTGAAGCATCATCCGCATCATCTCTCCGTTGGTGGGTTCCCGCTCAGGCTCCTCATCATGAGGGAGCGCACCACTACCCCCACCACGGGTGAATCGCCTTCCTGCCATCTAATGACACAGAAAACGAAGCAGATTAGACTCATAGCTTATGACTCGGACGTCGAACTTAGTCTATTGGACATTCTAATATTATTATCGTTATTCCGACAATTCGCAGTTACAGAAGGAGACCTGCATGGGCCACCAACAAAACCAGTCACGCCCCGCTTCCCTAAAATGGAGGCGAGACGTGAAAAGGTCCGCACGAGAGTGGAGCTGTGAAGCCCCAAACCCGATAAGCATCAATAAAACGTAAGCAGGTCCCTGTAACCACAACGGAACAACAATAATAACACAAGGAGAGACAGAAATAAAATCTCATATCTCATAATTTGTCCAACATTAAAATTAAGTTCAACATCCAGAAAAGCCACCAGGCTAAATAAAGAGTCTAAAGGCCCAGAACAAGGCCAACAAAAGCAACAATGTCACCCAGTATAGGTGCTACGCACCGACAACAAAACAGCAGTCTAAAACAAAAGGAAAGCTCAACGAAGACACTAGGACTGGTCCCCAGTGTCCACGTACTCCCCGTCAAACACAAGCTCAGGCTCGGCGTCAGCAAACACCTCGTCCTCAACAAGGTACTCAGGCTCAGGATCTAACATGTGTCACCCAAAAGAGTAAAGGGGCACATGTCAGCAAGTCTAAAAGACTTGGGCAAGGAAACTGAAAGTAAGGCAACTAACAACCTAGCAGTTATAGTATGCATGACATGGCAGTTATAACATAAGTGCACAAGCAAGACATGGCGAGACAATAAGTATAAGAGAACAATTATCGGGACAAGACAAGAGTAGCCAAGCTACTAACAATCTCAATCAATTCACTAGTCACGTTTCAAGTTGTTTGTAGATGTTTACGCCTTACAGCTGAATGGTTTGGCATTCAAGCTGATTGGCCGCTTAACACTACCCCAAACCCAGAGTTTACGCCTTACCACTGCAGTTGCTGATCGGGCAGACTCCCAGTTGATTGGCCGCTTAACTCTTACCCCCAATACCCACATGTAAACGAGCCAGGGTCCCTGCACACGAGCTCAGTAAATGAGCCAGGGTTGCCCCGCACAGGAGCTCGCATTCTAGTTCACGATTCATAAGCATTTGGCGTAGGGGTGCACCTAGCCGAAAACAAGCAATTCGGGCATTGGCTATCAACCAACACATGGCCCGCTTCTGGAACACGAGCTAGGAACACAAGCATTGTAGTGAAGCTACGCATTCACGGAACACTTTAAGAATGCAATGACATGACAATTAATTTGCGTACCGTTAATAGAAATTAAACATGACATGGTAATTGTGCATCATGATATATGTCAGAACCAGCTTCGTTGTCAAGCTAGTTCCCCAATTTGCGTCTAGGCGAGTATCATTTCGTCGCCTAGTCTCTTTTACGCCTACAACAAGCAAATGGCCTAAAACATGGCCTAAACCCTAAGTGGCAAGTTTCACTTGCCTAGCACCGAGGATGACGATCAACGAGAGTTCGTCCCACGGACGCTAATCTACGGGAAAGTCGCTGTTATGAAGAAACAATCAACAAACAATATTCATTTCATTAGGGTTTCATAAGAACACAAATGGGTTATGCTTAAAACTAAAGAATCGAGTATTACCGTGTAGGGATCGGGAGAATAACGCCGAGCAACCACGGCGACGGAAGAAACGCTCCGGGGAACCTAGGGTTCAGATCTGGAAATGATTGGAGAAGTTTGGAGAAATAGGGTTTTGGGGGATTTTGGGGATTTGATGAGATTTTGGGGAAGATGAGGGGTAGAATGTGTTGAGGGAGGGTTTGGATGATGGATTTTGGGCTTGGGATGAAGGAATGATGGTTTGAGGTAGAAGGGGGCTCAATGGGGGAGAAACTAGGGTTTTAGGTCGTGAGGAGGAAGAAGAAAACGTTTGGGAGGGGTTTAAATAGGATGGGCTGGCGGCTGCCCAGAAATTAGGGTTTTAACACAGATTAGTCGGTCAAAGAGCAACCACTGACCGACTAGTTTGGAAACTAGTCGGTCGGTTGACCAACGCAGACCGACTAAGTGTAAACAGTAACTCCTGTACAGAATTAGGATTTAGATCTAGTCGGTCAATAAACAACTACTGACCGACTAGTTTGACAACTAGTCGGTCGAGAGATGAACTTAGACCGACTAAGAATGAACAGTAACTGATGCCAAAAATAGTAAATGAGTTAGTCGGTTAAAGAAGCATTGCTGACCGACTAGTTTGCAACCTAGTCGGTCAACCAACATTCTTAGACCGACTAACGACAAACAGTAACTCCTGAATAATTTAGAAAGCCAACTAGTCAGTTCAAGAAGGCTTGCCGACCGACTGGATCGTCATCTAGTCGGTCGGTGCCCCTTCTTATACCGGCTAACGTGCACCAAAAGTTCCGATATGGAGCGCGAAGTTCCGGGATCGATTCCTAAGACTCCTAGGCTTGATCTAACAATAATATATGACCGATACGAAGCCCGTCACGAATGACTTGCTCCAAAATCGACGATCCTAAGGAAGAAACGAGAAAAGACGACGAAACGATCGAAAATGAAAGTTACAGAGACGAAAACCACATATAAGGAGAAAATCCACCAAAACATATTATATAATATAATAAATCCAGATACATGAAAACCAGTCGTTACAGGCTCCATAGAGATATTCTTTAAACCAATGTCCCTAGTCGTCTCCTCTTCCTGTTCATCCAAAATTGCTCGCTCATCCTCTACTTTGCACACACTTCCTGCCATGTCAATGTTTTCATTCGTGACTTCATCGTGACATGGCTCGCTCAGTATACCTGCAATAGAAGATAAACTCACATTAGATTCTGGAAATTGAATTTCAAAAGATTTATTTTCTTCTAAGCAAGTGGAAATCAGCTTAAGATTTTCAATAGATTGCTGAATTTGCCGACTCCGAGCGAGGAATTTCTCTTGGAATTGTTGGGACGTGGCCTCCTGTGTCTGAATAAGCAGTTGAACTTCCTCTTTCAAGTGTTGCAAAAGTACGTCTACGCTTTGCTCTCCGTGATCAAGGCTTGAAGGCTCCGTTGAATTGCACTCTGAAGTCTCTTTCATGATTTCTTCATTCTCTTGTAAAGACTCCATGTAGTTCCACGCCTCTGTTGGCGTCATGACTCCCAAGAATTCCTGCAGCTGTGGTCGTAGTCCACCTAGGAAGGACTCCATAAGCTCTTTCTTTGTGAACCCATGCTGCGGATAGCTCGATATTATGTCTGTGAACCTCCTCCAGGCCTGAAAGAAAGTTTCACAATCATTCTGATTAAAACCAACAATCTTAAGCTTCTCCTTCATATGTTTGTGTGCAATATCGTACTCTGCATCATACTCAATGTTTGTGCGATAAAAATTCATGCCTTCTATATACTCCATATCCTCCATTTTTTGAAAATTTTTTATAAAGAGAAAAACAAAAGAACAAACTAATAAAAAAAATCCTAAACTATAAGATGGAAGGATCTCACCGAATGTTCCTCCAAACGAACTGAAATCGTAGCTTACAAGTACTGTTATCCCCGGCAACAGCGCCAAAAACTTGCCTCGTCTCAAATGATGTGAGAACTACTCCCAAGCGCAGGAGATCGTGCAAGTAATATCCTGGTGAGTCCAGGTATCGAATCCGCGGGACAACTGGCCTGCAAAACCACGAACGTCAATCTGTAAAGAATAATAATACGATGAGAACCAACCACCTATCAGGTATAATCAAGAGTATCAAGAGTTTGGAAAAAGAAAAGAAAATCCTACGATATTTACGGTGACTTCGGTAGGGGTAGAAGTATGGGGAGTATGTGTTGGGTTTGATTTCGTTAGGGTGTGTGCAATCAATGATTATCAATACCTTTTCTATAACTCAACGTTTCGTCCGGTCAGGGCACGAGAACGTCGGAAAGTATGGCGATCAAGCGAATAAAAACGTGTCAAATGATTAATCACATGCAACGTCAACTTCATAAGGAAAATAAACATGCATCATGAATAAGTCTACAAAGATCAGATTCGTCTCACGCATGCACATGTCTCCGTATAACATACCCAAACAATAAATGACTAGGAATTGACGAAGCACGCGACTATACAATTAAAATAGGGCGCAAAAGATATAGAAATCAACAATCACGACACCCTAACTACGTCAACACCAACACATATGAGATGGATGTGCTACGGTTATGAGTTCATTAGGAGTTTATAATCGCTGAAATATCATGTCTTTCATATATCTCAACGCTTCACCCGGTCAAGGCGTGAAGACGTCGGAAGATGAATCGATAAAAACTAGTCAAAATAGCCGTATACGTATCACTAGCAACATTGATTTCATTAAACGATAAACGCAACAATAAGTTCAGATTAGTGAACATGAGTTGGCTAGCCTTGTCAGGGCCTAGCCTTATGGGATGTAAACAATATCGACAATAAGCAAATACCCAACAAATACGTTGTAGAAATCAATGTTACGAGCAATTTTGACATGATAATAGGGCTAAAGACACGAAATTTAGCGAATAAATACTCCTAACTACATCACAACCATAGCACAAGGAGATTAGCCACGCATGGTGCAAGGAAAATCAGATTTCATAGCCAAATACATCGTTTTAGTAGCCAAAATACAATGAAATACACCAAATACGGGGTATAAGTTAAAGAAGTTATCACCAAATCCCCACTTTAGAACCCAAAACTCCCTGGAAAGTAGAAGAATAGCCTCTGGAATTTTTCAGAATTTTCTCCTGGAGAAATACACACCGTAGCAGCTCCAAAAGTCCCAAAATACGCCAGAATACCCCTAAAAACCCTAGAATACGCTTATATATTAGCATTGCGGGTTTGGGGGCTTAATGGGTTCAAAAACCGCACCCAATAGTGCTTAGAAACCCGATCCGCTGGCCGCTTCGATTTCTGGCCGTCCATCTGGGCGGGATCTTCCCCAAATGCGCCACGTGGAACGCTAGCGGGTTCGACTTTTGCCCGCATCCGAGTTCCATTCGGATTGAGTTTAGACCGTTGGATTGAAATCCAACGGTGATGATCGCGCCGCTTCGTTTGCTGATCCCCGCATGGAGCTGGACCGTTGGATGAGAATCTTGCGGTTGAGAAAGAGCCGCGTCGCCCGCCTTCGCTTCGTCGATGGAAGCCGTTGGATTCGAAATCCAACGGTTAAGAATTAGCCGCGTCGCCCCTTAACTTCAGCCGCCTGATCTGAGCGGGAACGGCTGAGATCTCTCCGCGTTGTGCGCCAAAAATCGTGCGCCGACCGTATTAAAGTATTTAAGCGTATTTTCCTCTTGTATTTCTCCAATTAAATGGTATTCTGCATTCAAAAATACACAGTAATTAGCACAGATCTCAGAAAAATACAAATAAATAGTCGTTGGAATCGTGAGATCGAGACCTTACCATGAAAAATATAAAAATGCAGAAATACTCAATAAAATTCATGTTCTGTGCACAAATCAAGTAATTTCTCTAATAAATGATGATATTAAAAATACGAACGTATTAGAGACCAATTAAGCATCATATAAGCACAAAATTGGGTTAAATGGGGGGTTAAATATGCAATATTCAACCCGAATCAACCTTCTCAGGGGGTGGATTCCACGCGTTGCTATAGATTTTTCAACAATTAATAAGAACGCCTCCATAGTGATAACAAAGAGGTATGGGGAGAGAGGATCACCTTGTCTGATGCCTCTGTTGCCTTCAAAGTAGCCAGCAGGTGAACCATTAACTATTAGAGAAAAGGTTGGAGTCGAAATGCATTCTTTAATATAAGATACAAATTTCCTGGTAAATCCCATACGGTGGAGAATATAATAGATGAATTCACGGTTGACGCTGTCAAAGCCTTCCTTAAATCAAGTTTGAGACAAGCTCTGGCACCCATCGGGTTGCTGAAGTCACGTATTTGTTCATGTGCTAGCAAAGCGCAATCTGAAAGTAATCTTTCTTTTAAGAATGCGAATTGGTTAGGGGAGATAAGCTCATGAATAACCATTTTAAGCCTGTTACAAATAATTTTTCTAATCACCTTATAAAGCACATTGCAACAGGCTATGGGTCTGTAATCACTCAGGCTAGAAGCAGCTGATTTCTTAGGCACCAAAGTGAGATTTGTATGATTTAGAGGATGC
This sequence comes from Scilla litardierei, assembly GCA_030789695.1. Classification (NCBI taxonomy): domain Eukaryota; kingdom Viridiplantae; phylum Streptophyta; class Magnoliopsida; order Asparagales; family Asparagaceae; genus Scilla; species Scilla litardierei. Next base: position 756,915,142 of record CM061142.1, on the reverse strand, counting down.
ATAAGGGAGCCTGAACGAAAGAAAGAAAGAGTAGCATCAGTGACATCATTACCTATCGTGCTCCATCCATGATGGTAAAAATAACCATTGAACCCATCCGGCCCAGGGGATTTATCCACCCCTATTTGAAAAACTGCCCCCTTGACCTCCTCACTAGAGACCCCACGCTCCAACTAGATAGCAGCCTCAGATGTCAGAATGCGCTTGGTAACAAGCTTTGGAAAAACATTCCAGTAGCTTGTTTGGGTAAACAGTTATAAAAAGCAGGACCACTGGTTCTAAGATCCTCATAAGAAGTATTGGAATTTCCCGCACAATCCACTAAGTGGCCCAAGTTGTTGTGACTTTGCCTGGCTTTCATTGTAGTGTAAAAGAACTTGGAGTTTTGTCACCCAGACTAAGCCAATTCTGCCTGCTCTTATGGTGTAGCATATCCTCTTCGAAACCAATATATTTAGCTAGATTAGAAGCCAGCTCATGTTCTCGAGCTTGCAGACTACCGAATGTAAACTAGGAAGCATTCTTACCTCCATTAGTTTTTCTTTGCAAGCCGCAATGTCCTGCATAGAACCCTGCTTTTTTGCCCAGCCTCGGAGTTCATTCTTCAAATTTCGCAATTTGATATAAATTCTGTGCATGGCAGAACCTTCTACTTGGCTGCCCCAAGATACATCCAAAAGCTCTTTATATCCCGACCAATTAGTCCACGAATTAAAAAATTTGAATGGCTTTGGATAAGATTGTACCTTGGAATGCATATTAATCAGCATAGGAGAGTGGTCACTAGTCAGAGGGTCCATGTACTCCACAAAGGAATCAGGAAGCAAATCTAGCCAACGTGAATTACAAAGCATCCTGTCCAGTCTTGCTGCGATCCTACCACCTCCAATCCTCCGATTGCATAAACTCATAAGCTGCCCAATACATTTAATATCACCCAGAGAGCATTTAATTAAGCAACTGTTAAATTCATCCAGAACATTGAGATCGCATCGATGGCCCCCTTTCTTCTCCTTTAGATATCAGATACAGTTGAAGTCACCCCCCAGGAGCCATGCCTCACCTACACACAGGGCCGCATCAGCCCCCATTTGCTTACATAGGAGTTTACGCTCACTCCTTAAGTTAGACCCATACGCCCCCATGATTATGATAGAAAGTCCTCCTACATTAATGCAACGTAATGTAATGTGCTGGCTTGAGACCGTGAGCAGAGCCGCATGCCAAATAGATTCATCCAGACCCATCAAAATATGCCCACCAGGATGCGTCGCAAAATTATTAAACACGCTCCAATTTTTGGGAAAACATGATCTCCATTTCCCTACTCCCTCCTTCAGCTTAGTCTCTAGAAGGATAACGACAGATGGCTTTAATGCCTTCAGTCTATCACGTAAGCCTCTTCTTCTTATGGGGTTATTGAGACCCCTTGTATTCCAGACAAAGATACTTATTAACTAACAGTATGTTTTGGCTTACCCGAAGCCACCTCCTTGAGTTGCGAACTCTTCCTTACGCCTCCTCCCATTGCTGCAATGTTCACATTAGTTTCCAAACTCTTGCTCAACACTCCAACTACCTTTGACTCCAAACCATGCTGATCCTCCAATTCCTTCTCCCATTCAGGATTCACAACACTCAAAATACTTGGGGGTCTGCTCACGGTTCTGTGATAGGCGTATTTGTGACTTCCTGAATCAACCTGGCAGATTCAGTCTCAATAGCGGCCGCATGACTTGGACTTCTATCCTGCATTTTCATGGTTGTATCCGCAACCTGGTCAACCCCATACTGTTGAAGTGAAATCTCATCGTTGGTTGATTTTTGATTCGCCTGCATCTCCAAAATGATGTTTGATTCCTGATCCTCATGTACTGGGTCTTGCATTCCTCCATCATTAATTCCAGACTCATCATGACTAGCATCTCTTTGTGAAATAGGGTTCGGACCTTCACTAACATGGACATCACCTTGATTTGTGGTAGGATTTGTTGATGCAGAGGCATCTACAGGAATATGTGAAGCTGATGTTGTATCAACAGGAATCTGCAGAACATGCGCATCCCCCATCTGATCATTGCATTCCCTCTCCATTTCCAATGTTTTTTGGATTGAAGTGAGCTCCTTCAAGTCTGGGCATTGGGAGTCAGCGTGCCCAAAGCATACACAGTGACTGCACCTCGGCGGTTCTCCTTCAAATTTAGTGTCCATATTAATGATAGTCCCATCATCCATTTCTAGCCCCACTGTCCTTGGCAAAGGAACCTTGGCATCAACATCCACTAAACATCTAACATAAGTTAATCTCTCTAACCTCGCCGTAGCACGATCCAGGCATACGGGAATACCAACAATCAAGCTAAGAATGTTGTAGATATCCAGTGTCCACATACTTAGCGGTGACCCATAAAACTGGACCCAGACGGGCACAGTGGCCAATATGTCTTGATCATATTGCAATGTAGGACTTCATCTTTGCAAGACTGTCAACCGACCATCAAAAAGCCAAGGCCCTCCATATAGTATCTTCTCACATTCATCCGCACATTCAAACCTGAAGTAAAAGAAGCCATTGTCCCTACAATAAATGTGGACTCCCTTCTTCAGTCTCCATAATCTATCCACCCATGCCCTTCCATCTCTTCGTGACGGTACGCCATTCCCCCTCGCTATGGTTGACCTCGTTCCTGAGAGAGCCTCCTTGCCCTGATTAACCATTCTCGATGATCTTCTTGCAGGTTTCACTATTACATCGATCTGAATTTGAGGGCTTCACAGCTTCGCCATGATCTGAAAAGCTGCAACCTTCACCCCCGTTGCCGTCAGAAAGACTCATTCCTCCTCCATCATTATCCAAGCCGCCAACACCCACAGTAGGGTTTCTGTTTGCCTGATCGGCCCCTCCGTGAAACCCGGCCTTCATTTTTATATTCATATATATATATATATATATATATATATATATATATATATATATATATATATATATATATATAATTAAATTCCACCAGTCGTTCAGTCTGTTCTGTTCATTTGCATCTTATCAGATGCATACATTTGTCCCATGGTGTCTCAATAGTCCATATGATAGTCTCACAAAATGTCACAACTTTACGACTTAATTTAACAATTAAATGAAATGTGAAAACATGCAATATTATAAAGAAATTAGCGCAGAAATGATTCCAACTGAGCAAATGAGTCTAATTTAGCTTAAAATATTTTTCTACGGCGAGTAGGTAGTCTTCAAGATTTTTCAACAATTAATAAGCATTTTTAAACAATTTAAAAGGGCCAAAAACTAATTTTAAACCAAGAATTGATTTTTACGATATATATTTAAAGATTTATTTAGGGCAAACAATATGCCGGAATTTCTCCAACAAGGGGTCAAAGTGACTGTCTCGTTTAGCACTACAACATATATTTTTCTCATACGTCAGTGTACGTGAAAATTTTACGAATACATCTTTAAGTGATAATCCTGTAATTGAGTTTTATCTTTAAAAATTTATTGTGGGAAATATACTTGACTTTTGGCGATGAAACTAGCGCCAATGAGTCTGTTTCGTCGTTTCGGATTTCTTGGGCCTTCCCTCGTATTTTTCTGACCTACATATAATGAATTGTAGATTAAACCCCATATTATGAATATAAATATACACGTATTTTACATGTATACATACAAAAATACGCATTACATTCGTTACCTTCACACTTGCGTTCGTGCACTGTTCACGTGCAGGGGAGCTGGGCTTGTGGAGTCGCCGCTGACGAGCTTCGTATGCGACGGCGGAGGGAGGCCGGAGGCACGGTGGACGGCGGAGATCGGCGACGGCCCGTTGGGCGGCAACGGCAGTGCACACGACAGTGGAATGCAGCAGCAATGCGAAGTGGGGGTGGTGTGGGTCTGTTGATGGGTTTTGCGTCTGTCGGAGGCTGTCGTGGGCGGTGTACGGGGCAGAGGACGAGGAGGAGCCATGGGGTTCATCGGGGCGGGGTCGTCGCACGATGGTGGCGGTGTTGCAGGAAAGATAAGTGATGGCAGCAGCCGCTGCTGCTTGCGGCAGAGTTTTTGGGGGCTGTTGAAGCAGGCGACAATGCTGGGAGCGATAGACGGTGGCGCTGGAGGTGGGTGACGGTGCTGTTGGCTGAGTGTGAGGAGTTGGATGCAGTGGCGATGTTGGAGGGGTGGTGGTGTGCGGTAGCTGACTCTCCCCGAAAGGTGATACTCGCAAGTGTACGAGGTCGGCAAATAATATAACCGGTAAGTACGGGATCGTATCCACAGAGACGGAACTAATCTGCAAATTCACACAAATAGTCAGAGCATGTAAAGAATAGTTGAGGCTTCTAACCACCCTATGGGGGTGAATGATTGTTTGGATGAATGGTGAATCTAAATACCCAAGAGTTAGGGTAATTGACGTGCGTTTATATTTCATATATTTGCGCATGTTTTCTTCCGTGTTTTTCCGTTATTTACCGCCGTCTTGTATTCGTTTTCTCGAGTTTTCTTGTTTTCTTTCACTTTTCCTTGTTTTTGTATATTTGTAGGAATTTACAGTATTTGGGACATAAAACGACGATATCATGAGTCCCCGAAGCAACGGGAGGGGTCACGCGTGATCTAGGGGGTCAAACGACCAAGATTGCCATCTTTTAGCCCGCACCCGATCGGTTGGACACAGCCAATCGATCGGGTGATGCACGCGTGTCCGACATGGGCGGAAGCTGAAGCCAAGTGAAGATCAACTGACCGGTTCGCCGACCGGTTGAACACAGCCGAGTTCTCGGGAATTTGGGCGTAATTCCAACCGATCGGGTGACTTATCACCCGATCGGTTCATCTGTAGCCGCATCACCTCAAATATCAAACCGACGGCTCCACCCACTCTCCTCAGTGACCGGTTGAAGCTCCCGAAGCCCGATGGCCAAAGCAACAAGAGGTTCACCCGATCAGTTGATGTTTCAACCGATCGGGTGGCCTTTTCTTCCACTTTTGCACGCTGCTGATGCACTCATCGAATATCTGCTATCATTTCAGAGGGATTTTGGGTGATCTCTTATTTTTCTAGCGTCGGCATCGTCGTTAGCTTTCCAACGATAGGTCGCATGCCCAAATCCGATTTTTCTAGATTTTTCTGGAATTTTCTGAGCGCAGCTATGTGCTGAAATTGGCTGCTGTCTGAAATTTCACTTCAACCGGTCGGTTGGGAGTCCAACCGATCGGTTGGAGTCAATTTCAGCAGTTTCGTAGTCTCTGTTTATCCCACCCGATCGGGTGAACTTTCACCCGATCGGGTGGGCCGTTTTTGACAGATCTGGACCCGAACCAAGAGGATTTTTGTGGGGTTTATATATAGAAGTGGGGGGACGACTTGGAGGACTTCTTCTTCAGTTTTTTAGGGCTTTTGCCCCTTTCTCTTGTGAGCTTTATGTTAGTTTAGATTAGGTATTTTGGTTAATAATTCTTGTATTGGATTGAAGATTCAAACTCAAGATAAGTATTTCTTTCTCTTGTTTTCCCATTTCATTGTTTTGTGTTGTATTTGCTTTGCTCAATGATGAATGTTTGTATGTCTTTTGTGTTGTTTGTTTATATGTTTTTCATCATTGAGTAGTATTGACGAACCCTAATACGGGTTAGGGTAGGATTGATGCTTGGTTGTTTCATTTGACTTGATTGCATGGCATTTGTTCGATGAAATGTGTCAATGTGGATTTCTAGCGATCTGAGTCCAATTCGTACGGCAAAACACTAGTTGTGATGGGGGTTGGGGTCCGGTGCTTGTCCAGTCAAGATCGGCTTCGATGTATTGCTAGAAATCACATTTGACCTATTTGGCCATTAGGGTTACGCGGGGGTGTTTCATTATCATTGGCAGGAGAAAGACCGCCTCTGACCATCGGGCCAAGGGGAAATAAACTTGGCGGTTGACTCCCTAGCCGCAGCTCACACCCCAAGTGTATACATTGAGTCCTCGCGCGTGGGAACAGCTTGGACAAAGTGTTGGGAGTTATCATTGTGGCCTTAATGCTCCCGGTTGCGGAAGGTGTTAATGGACATGGGAATGCCCACCGTCCGGAACCGGGTAGGCCTAGCGTACTTGGCGCCGACCGGAATATCGGGCCATGGACGCTAGGTACCACCTTTTGGGTCAATGTCTCACCCAGGGTCAAGTCAAATGCCAAGTGTCATGAGTGCTCTAGCCCGTGTTAGCGGGGATTCATTTCGTGTCTCTTTCATTTCTTTCTTTTATTTCTACACTTCCACTCATATCATCAGTGTAGCTAGCACACGACCTAGGCGAGGCTAGTAACCACTCAAGCCATCCACCTCCCTGAGTTCGATAAACCCACACCCTACACTAACCGTGCACTTGCGGTAAAACGACACCGCGCCCAAACCGTAAACGGGGCGCCGGTCAAGTTTTTGGCGCCGTTGCCGGGGAGGCGTTCGGTTTGATATTAGCTTAGCTTGGGTTCGTTAGACTACGCATAAAAACACAAAAAAAAATTCTTTTTCTTTTTTTAAAAAAAATATATTCAATAACCAAGAAATTTTTCCCCCACTATTATATAATCTTTTTGTTATTCTCTTGTACTATTGACGCTCCTCTCTAGTTTTCTTATTTTTGTTGTCCAGGTATCTTTGGTGTAACCATGTGGAGATCAAATTTCGATGCTCAGATGGGAGGATACAATCCTTGTTCGGTTGTGGTTTGTGAGACTTGTGGGATGGCGGGGCATGTGTATTATGATTGCCCATTTACGCTCGAGAGCCTCCCCCTACACCAAGGCCAAACATTTTCCCACAACCTTAGCCCAAACACCTCCCATCCATTTCCTCAACCTTATATCCCTCCACCAACACAAGAAGAATCAAACCTCGTGTCTCTCCTTGAAAGTGCCATGTTTAACCAAGGCCAAACATTACGAAACTTGATGGTACCAATCATCGAGCCTACACCTAGGAGAGGGGATGAAGGAGAGGATATACCTACTTTCATGGTTGAGACTACCATGCCGTCGGCCACCATAGACATATCTCATGCCGATCCCCCATTTTTCCATCACTACCACTTGGATGACGGAGCATTTTTTGATGATGATAATGATGATGGGGAGATTTCTCTAGGATCTGTGGGAGAGACTTTTTGTCTTGATTTGGATACCCCACATGAGTCCTATGAGAGCACTGAGGAGTTTACAGAGATTATGCATACCGGCGAGGAGGGTGTGCGTGAGGACAAGGACACCACGACCACATACGAGGGGTCCGCTCTACATCCACCTCCACAGCCATCTCTGTCGCAGCTTCCTCCTTGGTCTGTGGTCAACCATGAGGATGTCATTCAGGACATCAGTCAGATGGTGGAGTATGAGCATACCGTCGAGGAGGATGTGCATGAGGGCTTGGATACGATCGTCCACTTCATGGAGCCCCAGCCACATCTACCTCTACCGTCACGCTCCACTTCTTCTGCGGCTGAGCATCTACTTGGGCATATTGCCCCTATTCAGGGAGATTTTTATACTCACTCTCACTCCACATTTAAGTCTCGCTTTTCACGTCCTATTCCTTTAGACTTATATATTTTTGACACACCATATCTCTCGCAGGACACAGGATCGACTTCCCTTGAGGTATGCTGCGGTGTGTCACCACCTGGAGAGCAACTTCACATGGAGAGCGGGGATTTGATTGTCGCTAGCACAGAGGATAGCATCCCATTTCCAGGGAGTGTTCGCCACATTTCATATATTTTACCATCATTTATCGGCGACTATCTCTGGGATACATTTATTTTGGGAAATAATTTCTTGCCATGGACTAATGCACCTCGTCCTTTGCAGGTCACAGGTGGACACTTACGAGGGATGATTGGAGGTGCATTGCTTGGGTCTATTGGCACACGTGGCACAGTGCTTCTGCCGGAGCCACAGAAGGAGCAGTTAGAGTAGCTACCTGCCTCATTTCAGATCTTGGATCCGCCTATGCTCAGGTGTATCCTAATCCAGTAGTGTAAAAATTACCGCTTTCTAGTTTAGATTTGAATAATCTTGTCTCCTCTCATTGGCGAGGGGAGCGTATCTAGGATTTGCTTTTGCATCATAATAACCCTTCATGTCGTGCCCTTCTATCACTTCTACCGCCCACACCCACATCCTCTTTGAGGAGAATGAGCACACCGTCTCTCCTGCATTTTGATTTCTTTCTTTTCTTTTCCGATTTTCCCCTAGCATATTTCTGCATCACATTGTCATATCATTTCGCTAGCATTGTCATATTCAGCTTGGGGAAAATCGATTTGTGTGCATGTTTTCGTGTGTCTTTTTGTGTGTCTGTGTCTATGTGTTCTTTTTTCGTGTTTTATATCTTTTATTTGAGTGTTTCTTTTTCTTTTTTTAGTTTCGGTCATATGTTTTTCATGTTTTTCACTTTTTGTGTCGGTGCGCACCCCCCCATTTTCTTTGCCCTCTCGTATAAACTATTATTGCATTGAGAGCAATGCAAGTTTCAGCTTGGGGGAGTCGTACTTCGTGCGTCATTTGTGTCGTTTTTCTTCGTTTTTGAGTCGTTTTCCATCGTGTCTTTCTTTTTCTTCTCATCTTTTGTTCTCTCTCTCCTAGAGATGACCCCATATGATAAATTGCCACAAAATCTCACACACACCTAGCACGGCTTCGATAATCACATTCACTAACCTTAGGAAGCCGAGTCCTCTTGCATTTCATGCATCGTGGGTCCACTTAGCTTTCTTGTGAGTCGTGTGTCGTGACTAGCATTTGGTGTGCTTCTACCTTGTGATTATGTTTTATATTCCTATCCTTGGTTGACCCCTAGATTATCATGCTTCGATTTGAATATGCGGTATTTGCTTCTACTATATGCTTCTATATGCATGCTATATTTATATCGTATATTTCAATTCGCATGTGTCGGGATTCCACAAACAAGGACTAGGATAGCCCATTTAGCCTATGCTCTGATTAGCGAGAAATATCTCCTTTGCCTAAGTGTTTAGAATCCGATTTCATTTTTATTTTACTTGGTGCAAATCCCCTCGTCGTGTACCGTTCTCCCACTTGGGAGAGTACACATGTAAATATCCCAATATCCAAAAATCCAAAAAAAGAGAAAAGAAAAACCCAAAAAAGAAAAGAAAAAAAATTGTATAGCCAAAAATCCAAAAAAATACAAATACCCAAAACCCAAAAAATTCCCGTGTGAATATTTTTCTACTTGCCGAGAATAAAGGGAAGGCGAGAATTTGCACCGAGTGTTCTTCTCCACATCATCTCAACCCCCATCGTTTTCGAAAACACTTGGCTTAGGAACTTTTTAGTTATTATCTAGGATATAGTGTGGTGATTTCCTTAACCCTAGTTGTGGAGTCCCGACCGCATGATATGTTTCTATTCTCGCTCTATTCTCATGCATGCTTGAGCTATATATTCACCGCTTTATCCGAATCGAATCGATATTTGGGTCGTATCTTGGATTTGTGTATATCGAGCTTTATTGCACAATGTAGATAGTGACACCGTCTGCTAGCACGCGACCACACTCACTCGCGCTTCACCGCGTGGGCCCACGGCACTTGTCTGGACTCGTGTTCCTTGGTTTAGTGATGTGTTTTGTCGCATGCTTGCTTAGTGTGGCGTGTTTGATTTTGTTGGCCCTTACGGGCGATTTAGGATTCAGAGTTCTCTTTTTCTCTCATTCTCTCTATTTTCTCCCTCCGAGCTCCTACTGTCACTCGTCTTCCTCGAGGACGAGGAAGAGTTCAGCTTGGGGGATTTTGACGTGAGTTTATATTTCATATATTTGCACACGTTTTCTTCTGTGTTTTTCCGTTATTTACCGCTGTCTTGTATTCGTTTTCTCGTGTTTTCTTGTTTTCTTTCACTTTTCCTTGTTTTGGTATATTTGCAGGAATTTACAGCATTTGGGACATAAACCGACGATATCATGAGTCCCCGGAGCAACGGGAGGGGTCACGCGTGATCCAGGGGGTCAAACGACCAAGATTGCCATCTTTCAGCCCCCACCCGATCGGTTGGACACAGCCAATCGATCGGGTGATGCACGCGTGTCCGACCCGGGCGGAAGCTGAAGCCAAGTGAAGATCAACTGACCGGTTCGTCGACCGGTTGAACACAGCTGAGTTCTCGGGAATTTGGGTGTAATTCCAACCGATCGGGTGACTTATCACCCGATCGGTTCATCTGTAGCCGAATCGCCTCAAATATCGAACCAACGGCTCCACCCGCTCTCCTCAGTGACCGGTTGAAGCTCCCGAAGCCCGATGGCCAAAGCAACAAGCGGTTCACCCGATCGGTTGATGTTTCAACCGATCAGGTGGCCTTTTCTTCCACTTTTGCACGCTGCTGATGCACTAATCGAATATCTGCTATCATTCCAGAGGGATTTTGGGTGATCTCTTATTTTTCTAGCGTCGGCATCGTCGTTAGCTTTCCAACGATAGGTCGCATGCCCAAATCCGATTTTTCTAGATTTTTCTGGAATTTTCTGAGCGCAGCTATGTGCTGAAATTGGCTGCTGTCTGAAATTTCACTTCAACCGGTCGGTTGGGAGTCCAACCGATCGGTTGGAGTCAATTTCAGCAGTTTCGTAGTCTCTGTTTATCCCACCCGATCGGGTGAACTTTCACCCGATCGGGTGGGCCGTTTTTGACAGATCTGGACCCGAACCAAGAGGATTTTTGTGGGGTTTATATATAGAAGTGGGGGGACGACTTGGAGGACTTCTTCTTCAGTTTTTTAGGGCTTTTGCCCCTTTCTCTTGTGAGCTTTATGTTAGTTTAGATTAGGTATTTTGGTTAATAATTCTTGTATTGGATTGAAGATTCAAACTCAAGATAAGTATTTCTTTCTCTTGTTTTCCCATTTCATTGTTTTGTGTTGTATTTGCTTTGCTCAATGATGAATGTTTGTATGTCTTTTGTGTTGTTTGTTTATATGTTTTTCATCATTGAGTAGTATTGACGAACCCTAATACGGGTTAGGGTAGGATTGATGCTTGGTTGTTTCATTTGACTTGATTGCATGGCATTTGTTCGATGAAATGTGTCAATGTGGATTTCTAGCGATCTGAGTCCAATTCGTACGGCAAAACACTAGTTGTGATGGGGGTTGGGGTCCGGTGCTTGTCCAGTCAAGATCGGCTTCGATGTATTGCTAGAAATCACATTTGACCTATTTGGCCATTAGGGTTACGCGGGGGTGTTTCATTATCATTGGCAGGAGAAAGACCGCCTCTGACCATCGGGCCAAGGGGAAATAAACTTGGCGGTTGACTCCCTAGCCGCAGCTCACACCCCAAGTGTATACATTGAGTCCTCGCGCGTGGGAACGGCTTGGACAAAGTGTTGGGAGTTATCATTGTGGCCTTAATGCTCTCGGTTGCGGAAGGTGTTAATGGACATGGGAATGCCCACCGTCCGGAACCGGGTAGGCCTAGCGTACTTGGCGCCGACCGGAATATCGGGCCATGGACGCTAGGTACCACCTTTTGGGTCAATGTCTCACCCTGGGTCAAGTCAAATGCCAAGTGTCATGAGTGCTCTAGCCCGTGTTAGCGGGGATTCATTTCGTGTCTTTTTCATTTCTTTCTTTTATTTCTACACTTCCACTCATATCATCCGTGTAGCTAGCACACGACCTAGGCGAGGCTAGTAGCCACTCAAGCCATCCACCTCCCTGAGTTCGATAAACCCGCACCCTACACTAACCGTGCACTTGCGGTAAAACGACACCACGCCCAAACCGTAAACGGGGCGCCGGTCAGTAATGTCCTAAGGTTTGGATGCAAGGGATAACGAGAGTGCGGGTGTTAAGGATATCGGTAGGATTACTCAATTGCTTTGCTAAATGTTAGTTTCATGATAACTCGATCACTCATCCATTTCAAGGTATGAGGATCGGGAAATAAATCAATTAAGCACATATGGGGTGCGCCAAGGGTAATTGCTAACTGGGTTCTTCTCCTAATTAAATCTCATGAATCACCCTCACACCCATTTTAAGATATGTGAGAGTAGTGCATGTAGGTTGTGGTGCGCATCACACAACCACCGTTCTACGGCCTCTTTCCAGTAATGCACGACTCGATAAATGGGTCACAACCCAATTAACAATTTGAATTATTGGATGAATTAAACTTCTAAATTGTGACATATGGATTGAAGGGGTCTTGCATTCATTTCAAGATATGCAATACCCATCGGTTATATAGATGCAACAATTACGAAGCACCACCGTTCTTCGGCTCCTCCATGGATAGTATCAAACCCAATTACTCATAAGTTTAATTCACCTAACAACATGGATTAACAAGGGGTGCTGGAAATTAACATTAGCGATGCAATCAAAACATCCTACATCAATCCAAAACACCCACACAATGAATCTAGCCTAGCATATCAAGAATAGAATCAACATTCATAAGAATAGACATAGTTCAATGCAGGGAATGAAAGCAAATATGTATTAGAAAGAGGGTTGGAGACTTGTCACCAAATAGAATCTTCTTCAATCAGCAATCAATCTCAGCAACAGTAAAAACGAAATTAGAAAGCTCAAAACTCTCCAAAACCATAATCCCCTTCTTAAGAAAGAAGATGACCTAAAAAGCAAAAGATTAAGTTGTGTCTCTATTACATTTGAATAGTATTGTTTTATACCCCCTAGGGGTTACATCTCATCCATCTGAATCATCATACAACGATTCACAGCAACTGGAGAGAAATCGGGTTAAGAAAAACCCGTTTCTCGCAACCCAAACTGCGGCCGAAAAACCCCCGATCAGTCGACTATCGAACAAACGACAGTCGACTGATGCGAAGATGATTGCCATTGCTAACAAAGGGCGACATGCAACTGTCTTTAAAACTCACAGTCGCTTGTGTAATCCACAGGCGACTGTCATTTGTTCTTCAGTCGCTTGCTGCAAAAATGCCAAAATAACAAAGAGTTGGCTCGTTTTGCTCACTCAGGAATCTGAAATATCAATCGACTGATGCAAAGATGACAGACGACTGTACAATATTACAATCGACTGTCAATCCTCTTACAGGCGACTGTCGTTGGGCTTCAGCTTCTCCAGCTTCAGTTCTTTAAAGGCAGGCGACTGCCATTGTTTTGGTAGTCGACTGTTGGGTTGCCCAGGCGACTGTCGTTGCATCTACAAGTGCCTGTTTTGTACTCCCCTTCTTGAGTTGATTTAGTCCCCTTCGGGACACCTGAAAAATCCAGAAAAATCCCTATAAATATAATAGACATTTATAATGCTTTGGGAAGTGAAATTGTGACAGAATAAAATCATATGCTCACAAATGATGAATTAGCGTAAATGTAGTTAACAGAGCATGATTCCATGGTTTATATTCACAAGAGGAGATGATTATGATGTTAGAATATGCCATATTTATTCATAATCACACCCCCCCCCAACTAGCATTTTGCTAGTCCCTAGCAAAATAAGTGATCAATCCCAAAGTACACTGTTGACCCCATCCATGGATTATTGGCAATACTAAAGGGTGTTGAAATCATATATATATATATATATATATATATATATATATATATATATATATATATATATATATATATATATATATATATAGGAACGTTAGTAGATCTTTATTAAAGGAGAAACTTACAAAATGTACAGCAAGCAGGAATAGGGAATCAATAAAAAGAGGAGAGGGCACAAGCGCCGTCACTCTTAATTAGAGATTCCTCACCCTACGCAAACTATACAAAAAAAGTAAACAAACAAAAGGCCTTAGCCCAAATCTCTTATCTCCCAATTATCAAAAATTGTTGCCTCCTCGGAGGAGGTAGACTCCTGGCCTACCATAGCCACTCTGACATCAGCCGCTATTGCTTCAAAAATATCAGTTCTACCTCTGCTCTTCCCTTCGAATACCCTGCTATTCCTTTCATGCCAAATATGCCACACCAAGGAAGAAAGAACAGTTTTAGCAATTCTGCTGAGAGCTCCTTTACCCCCAAAATTTTCCAGGAAATAATCCCCAATATCAGTCAAAGAGATGCCAAACTGATCTTTGACATTCAGTTTTAGCATACACCTTTTGAGCAGGTAACCCGTGTAGGGGCAAGAGAAGAATAAGTGATTTAAGTCTTCAATGAAATCATCGCCACATAGAACACAATTTACCGATGAGATAAGACCCCAATTACTAATAACATCTTTAGTAAGAAGCTTACCCCTAAAGGCATGCAAGAGAGTGATGGCCCATTTCGGAACATGGCCAGGAAACCAGACCAACTTGTAGAAGCGGAATGGCCTCCCCCGCATCCGAACCCCTTCCCAGGCCTCCTTAAAAGTGAAATGGTCATCCTCAGCCCTCAAGCCTGGCCGCCCAGTCTGGAGTCTAGACCTGACCGAATGTGGCAAATCCGAACCTGGCAAGCTGCTAGGAGCAGCCCCCATACGCCCAGAGGAGCCCGGATGAACACCTGCGGCTTGACAGCCACTTGCAGCCTGAGGCCCGGGGCAATGCGGGGAAGAGGCCTGTGGCCTGTTGGCTGATTTTATCGGCGCCCATCTCCACGAATCAGATCCCTGGGAGAGTGTCACAGTAATAAGATGATGCCGGATGGGTAGAATATCAGGATCATTGGCCCAAGTCCCTGTCCCTTGAACCCAATAATCACTTACACGCTTCATATTTGATTCCAAGGGGACCGCAACTAGATTTTTGAGTGGGCCACAATCAAGCCAAGAGTCATGCCAGAATAGAGTAGAACGTCCATCTTTCACCACTCGCCTTATGAGTTTGCTGGAAACCAATCTACAGTTAAGCATATGTTTCCAAGTACCAGACTGTGTCAATAAACCACTAGCCGCATAGAACCCAGCGTTCCCATCATATCTAGCTCTCATATGCTTTGCCCATAAACTCTTGGAAGTAAGAAATCTCCATGTCAGCCTAACCCCTGAGGCCACATTGAGATCTTCTAATAAACGAATGCCAACTCCTCCCTCAGTTTTTGGGGTACAAATATCTTTCCAAGACCATGCACGCGAGGACCCCATAATAAAACGCCTACATAATGAAGAAATTTCCCGCACAACTGTATATGGCATATGATAGGCGTGCATCCAAAACGCCACCATTCCATAAATGACTGATTTAAGCAGCTCAATCCGCCCAGCAGTGGATAACATAGAAGAAGTCCATCCCAGAAGCCTCTTCCTGCATTTATCTATCAATCTCGAGTACATTGGGGCCTTTGGATATTTAGAAGACAAAGGGAGACCAAGATAAGTAGAAAAAGTGGAGGAAATCTTGATTCCCAAATAATCCGCAAGTGAAGACCTGTCCTTGGCTCCCTTACTAAAAATAGCCGAACTCTTGTCCCAGTTTACCTGCAACCCAGTCAAGTCTTTGAACTCCAAAAGTATGGTCTTGATACACCTAAAGGATTTAAGATTGGCTCTGCAAAACACTAGCAGGTCATCAGCAAACAAAAGATGTGAGATGGAACCAGAACGTCTCATAGGCTGGAGAGCACCACCAACAAGAGATTTAGCCATCAAAATAGAGAAGGCTTCCATAACAATCACGAATAGGAAAGGGGATAGAGGATCCCCCTGCCTAATACCCCTGTTGCCCTCAAAATATCCCACGGGGGAGCCCCTTACCATCACAGAGAAAGTGGGCGAATTAATGCATTCACTGATCCATCTAATAAAGACCTGAGGAAATCCCAACTGCCCCATAAAGTGAAGAATGAAAGCACGATTCACAGAATCAAATGCTTTCCGCAAATCCAGCTTAAGGCAGGCCCTTCCCCCCATAGGGCTACTGAAGTCCCTAATTTGTTCATGTGCAAGAAGGGAGCTATCCGACAACAACCTCCCCTTAAGAAAGGCTGCCTGATTAGGAGAGATAAGCTCATGAATAACCACCCTCAACCTGTTGCAAATAATCTTGCAAATAATTTTATACAAGACATTACAGCATGCGATGGGCCTATAGTCGCTCAGGGAGGTAGCATTAGAATTCTTCGGAATAAGAGTAAGATTGGTATGATTTACTTGCCTTAGAAGGGTTCCCGCCGAAAAAAAGGACTTTACCGCCAAGGAAACATCATCACCAATCATGTGCCAATAGTGCTGAAAGAAATACGCATTATAACCATCAGGGCCCGGGGCCTTATCGGGGCTCATCTGAAAAACCACTGTCTTGATTTCCTCAACTGAAATCCTCCTGATAAGCCAGGCAGCCGCTTCCTCAGTAAGGATGCGCTTAGGTGTAATGGAATGGAAACCAATAGAATAATCATTTTGGTTATATAACCCCACATAAAAATCAATAGCATCCCTTTTTAGCCCATCCATAGTACTCGAGAGCCTCCCCCTAGCATCCACCAAATGAGACAAACTGTTGTAACTTTCCCTTGACTTCATAGCATTATAAAAAAATTTAGTATTTCGATCCCCCAAGGAGATCCAATCCTGCCTACTCTTTTGGCGAAACATCTCCTCTTCTAAACTCATTGCCCTAGTCAACTCCTTCAACGCCGCCTGCTCAATAGATTGCAAAGAAGCCTCAGAATGCAGTTGAGGATTTTTCCTTAAAGATTCCAGCTTAAAACGGGCCAAATTGACAAGCTTAGAAGCGTTGTGATTAATAGACCACTTGCGAAGTAGGGGCCTCAACATCTTAAGTTTCTGGCAGACTCGATACATTGGTGTGCCCGCGACGTATAGGCCCCAGCCCTCTTCAACAATGTCAGAGAACCCAGGGCATTTGCTCCAATAATTAAAGAACTTAAATGGCTTAGGATCGGAATGTACCTGAGTATGAAGTCTGACAACCATTGGTGCATGGTCACTAGTGATCGGGTCCAGATACTCCAAAAAAGATTCAGTAAACATGCTGAGCCAATCATGAGATACAAAGACTCTGTCTAGACGAGCAGATATACGGCCACCACCCACTCTATTATTGCACCAGCTGTATTTGCATCCCCTGCTCTTGAGCTCCAGGAGGTGGCAAGTACCAATACAGTCATTGAAATCAAATAGGACCTTTGGATCCAACCTCCTACCGCCAACTTTATCCGCAGAAGTTAGAACACTGTTAAAATCTCCACCAACCATCCACACCCCCTTATTCAACATAGCAGCATCACATTGAATAGCCTTCCATAAGACTTTGCGCTCACCCACCGTATTCCTGCCATACACTCCAGTAATAGCACACGAGAGACCTCCATTGTTAGTACAAGAAATAGTAACATGTTGATCCGAAGAGGAGAAAAGAACAGCCTTCCAGACTGACGGATCCAGGGATATCACAACCCTACCCCCCAATGCTTTGTCCATATTATGTAAACAAGTCCAGTGATTAGGAAACACAGAAAACCTCTCCAACGAACTTAGTTTAGTCTCAAGAAGAATAATTACCGATGGTTTAATTTTGTTGATTCTATCCCTCAGGTCACGACGCCGAACCGGGTTATTCAACCCCCTTGTATTCCAAATGAAGACCGTCATTAACAAGCAGGCAAAGTTCTCAAGTTTATACACTCTTCCCTAAGACTATAATCTCATTCCTCTTACACACTCCACCATCCACACCTAAGCTTAGTATACCCCTTAATATGTCACAATCTCATGATGTAAGATCCTTAGGAACTCTCGAGCTTATGGGATATACCACTTACTCCCTCAAAAGATCATGGAAATGAGTTGTGGTTCAAATTTCATGCATTTACTCAAATTTCATGGAAATTTTTTTGCCTTATTCAAATTACCATGGCAAAAATTCATGCCTTATTCAAATGTGCACAAGTGCACTTATTATTGTAGCATTTGATAGCATTCATTTGAGCAACTCCAAATTCCAAGTCACTATCTTAGGATCCATGAATATAAACTTAGCCGAATTCTTAAAATTCCTAAGGCTTAATCAATTGATCGTTGATACCAAGGTTTCTACATCCCTATAGGGTTTCAAATGGGTGGTAATTGCCATGAGCTTCAAGTTAAAGGGCCAAGTGTAAGCATGAAGAGAAACAATCAATTGCCCTTATTACATAAAGATACAACACACCATAATTTGCCAAAATCCACTTCAAGAATGCATTTTCCCCAAAGTTGGGAAGGATCACCACATTTAATCATTGGGTCTAACAAAAAGCTATGGGTTGCAAAAATGTTGGTGATGGATGGAAATTTTTTTTTTCATTCAATTTATTCACAAAAAGATGAAAATAATAAAAAGATGCTCAAGAAGTTTCTACATCCTAGTCCACACCCCCCAACTAAAAATAAACATGGTCCTCAATGTTTGAAGGGTGAGATGAAATATATGCATGAAAATGGATAAACTAGGATAAGAAAACTTGAGCACGAGTTATTCATTACTACATATTACTATATAGGAAAGTTTTGGAGCGAACACACCTAGTTGGTTCCACCCGGTGGTGGTTCTGTAAGCTCCATGGTGACCTCGTCCCTACTCCACGGCTCTTGGTAATGCTTCAAGCGTTGGCCGTTCACCTTGAACTCATTGCCGTTTTGTGGGTTGGCAATGGTCACCGCGCCATGTGGAAATACCTCCCGAACAATGAAAGGTCCAATCCACTTCGAACGAAGCTTTCCGGGGAAGAGATGAAGTCTTGAGTTGTAGAGTAGCACTTTCTCCCCGAGGTGAATTCTCTCCTCAAAATGATTCGATCATGGGTGCATTTAAGCCTCTCCTTCATAAGCTTGGAATTGTTGTATGCCTCCCTCCTTATCTCTTCGAGTTCCACTAACTGCAATTTACGAGAAGAGTGGTCAATTTCACAATTAAACTTTTTAATTGCCCAAAAAGATTTGTGTTCAAGTTCAATAGGCAATTGGAAAAATTTTCCAAAAACTAAGCGATATGAGGACATCCCTAAAACCATTTTGTAGGCGGTACGGTACGCCCACAATGCCTCGGGAAGACGCATGCTCCAATCCTTCCTTGATGGATTCACCGTCTTTTGGAGTATGTTCTTGATTTCCCGATTCGCCAACTCCACTTGTCCATTGGTTTGGGGGTGGCATGGTGTAGAAACCTTGTGTTTCACCCCAAACTTCTTCATTAAGCTTGCAAAGAGGTGGTTGCAGAAATGTGACCATCCGTCGCTTATCATTGCCTTTGGCATCCTGAATCGTGCGAAAATGTTTTCCTTCATGAATTTAAGCACGATAGCCGCATCATTGGTCCTACAAGGAATAGCCTCCACCCATTTAGATACATAATCTATAGAAAGCATAATATATGTGTACCCAAAAGATGGGGGAAATGGCCTCATAAAATCAATGCTCCCAACAATCGAAAATTTCTAATTTAAGAATGGTGTTTAACGGCATCATATTTCTTTTAGTAATTCCCCCCAACTTTTGGCAAGCTAAGCATGCTTTACAATATGTATAAGTGTCCTTAAACATGCTAGGCCAATAAAAACCACATTGTAGAATTTTTGCTACGGTCTTTTGGGCGGAAAAATGACCACCACACACACCTTCATGGTAAAAATGTAAAACACTATCAAACTCATGGTCGGCTATGCATCTCCTTACTATTTGGTCATTACAATACTTGTAAAGGTAAGGGTCATCGAAAGAGAAAGATTTTACCTCAAAGATGAACCTTTTGTAATCTTGGAGAGACCAAGTAGAAGGAGTCTTACCGGTGACCAAGTAGTTTATGATGTCGGCATACCAAGGGAGTGTGTGGGAGACCGGAAAAAGATGTTCGTCAGGAAACGAATCGTTCAATGGGATGGTTGCCAGCTCCATGCTCGTCGTTAACCATGAAAGGTGATCGGCAACATGATTTTCCGCTCCCTTCTTGTCCTTGATGGCGATGTTGAATTCCCGTAAGAGCAAGATCCAACGGATTAGTCTAAGCTTGGCGTCTTTCTTGAAAAGGAGATATTTAATAGCGGCATGGTCGGTGAATATTGTAATTGGGAATCCCAAAATGTAGCTCCTAAATTTCTACAACGCAAAGACAACGGATAATAGATCCTTCTCCATGGTGGTGTAGTTTCATTGAGCCTCATTCATGCTCTTGCTTGCATAGTAAATCACCACGGGGACATTGTCCTTGCGTTGTCCAAGCACGGCTCCAACCGCATAGTCACTAGCATCGCACATGATTTTGAAGGGTGATGTCCAATCTGGTACCTGAAGAATAGGTGAACATGTGAGCAAATTTTTCAACTTCTCAAAAGCAAGTTGACAATCATTATTCCAAGCAAAATCTATATCATTTTTCAAAAGCATGCAAAGAGATTGAGATATTGACCTAAAATCTTTTATGAACCTCCTATAAAAACCTGCATGCCCAAGAAATGATCGAATATCTCTTACACATCGAGGAGTGGGTAGCTTTTCTATTACCTCGATCTTGGCTTTATTGACATGCATACCTTCCTTGGATACAATATGACCGAGGACTAAGCCTTCGGTGGTCATGAAATGACATTTCTCCAATTCAAGAGAAGATTTTTCTCGATGCAACGATCTAACACCAAAGCCAAGTTAGATAAACAATTATTAAATTAGCTACCATACACAAAGAAAGCATCCATGAATACCTCCACAATCTTTTCAACCTTATCATGGAAAATGCTAAGCATACAACGTTGAAAGGTTACGGGGGCATTACATAGGCCAAATGGCATCCCCCGGAATGCAAAAGTACCTAAGGGACAAGTGAAGGTGGTCCTCTCTTGTTCTTCGGGTGCTATTTCAATTTGATAATACCCGAAGTAGCCATCAAGGAAGCAATAATATTCGTGTCCGGCCACTCTCTCTAGGATTTGATCAAGAAATGGGAGAGGGAAGTGGTCTTTACGGGTCTTAGAATTAAGCTTCCTTTAGTCAACGCACATGCGCCATCCCGTTGTGGCTCGCATGGGGACTAACTCATTGTTTTCATTTTTAATTACCGTTAGCCCCGATTTCTTAGGTACAACTTGAATGGGGCTAACCCATCTACTATCGGCAATGGGGTATATAATACCCGCATCTAGAAGCTTAAGGATTTCACCCTTTACCACTTTCTTTATGTTAGGATTTAACCTACGTTGCATTTCTCTAGTGGATTTGGTGTCATCCTCTAAGTAGATGTGGTGCTTACAAATTAGGGTGTCAATACCTTTAATGTCGGCAATTGTCCAACCAATTGCCCCCTTGTGAGTTTTAAGCACATCTAGCAATTGCATTTCTTGCTCATTAGAAAGTTTAGATGATATTACCACGGGGAATGTGCCGGATTCCCCAAGAAATGCATACTTCAAATATGGCTGCAACGGCTTCAAATCCAAAGATGGGTGTTCCATCTTCGATGGCCTTTGGTTTGGAGTGGCCAACGGTAGCGGCTCAAAAGATGGCATCCACTTAGTCACCGTGCTAGCTTCCTGTAACAAACAGTCGATGTCAATATTTTCACAAAAATGCTCAACAAAATTAAGTGCCTCAACAAACTCCGCATCAAAATGCTCTTCAACTAGAGTCTCAATCATGCAAGCATCCTCAAACTCACCATCCCCCAATGGCAACTTACAAGCATATGAAAATGTTTAAGTCGAGTGTCATGTTGCCAAACGATATTTTAAGTTAACCATCCCTACAATTGATTATAGCATTGCTCGTAGCTAGGAATGGTCTACCTAAGATGATGGGGGTTGGTGTTTTGGTTTGAGGACCAAGAATGTCCAACACAACAAAGTCCACCGGGTAGTAAAATTTGTCTACTTGGACAAGCACGTCCTCTATGCTACCCTTGGGGACCTTGATGGATCTATCGGCCAATTGGAGAATAATGGGTGTAGATTTCAATTCTCTGAGTCCTAATTGCTCATACAAGTTGTATGGCAAAATGTTAACACTCGAACCTAAATCAAGGGGGGCTTGCCCTATCTTTTAGGTTTCTATGATGCATAGGATTATAGGTGAGCCGGGATCCTTGTATTTAGGAGGGGTGTTATGTTGCATGATAGCACTAACTTGTTGCGTTAGGAAGGCCTTTTTCTTAACACTAACATTCCTCTTAACGGTGCACAAATCTTTTCAAAATTTAGCATATGTTGGAATTTGATTTATTGCATCAAGAAGAGGAATATTAATTTGACATTTTTGAAATATTTCACGGATTTCGGATTGAAACTTATCTTTTCGTGGAGGTTGAAGCCTTTGAGGGAATGGTGCGGGAGGGATGTACGGCTCGGGCTCTTCAATGACGATCTCTTCGGAATGGTTGCCTTTGTTCGATCTTCCCTCTTGCACCTCTTCATTTGTGGTGGCTTCATCCTCTATAACTATCTCTGCCTCGACTCTCGGTGGCTCTGGCTTCTCAATCTCCCGACCACTCCTCAAAGTTGTCACCGCTTGACATGACTTGACGTTGGATCCCCTCGATGACGAATTCATGTTCGGGTTGGGGAGTGGTTGTGCCAGAAGCTTGCCCTTCTCAAGAGTTGCCGCAAGATTTGCCATGTTCTCTTGTTGAAATTGTTGTTGGTGTTGCACCTGGGTTTGTTGTAGTTGTTGCCATTGTTGGAAGTTGGCTTGATTTTGCGTTGTTTGCATTTGGATGAATTGTTGTAATGTGTCGCTCAGAGATTGCACTTGGGGTTCACTTGTTTCATCCCTCCTCCTTTGGATGCCTTGTTGATTGTTGTTGTTGTTGAAGGGTGGTGGACGATACGATGGTTGAGCTTGTTGTTGTCTTTGGGGACCCCAATTCAAATTCGGACTATTCCTCCAACTTGGTCCTTGATTATTGGAATTGTTGTATCCTTGCCATTGGTTGGAATTCGACACGTAATTCACTTGTGTGGGGGTCTTGAAGCACTTCATTTTCTATAGATAGGTTGGGACATTGGTTAATGCTATGGTCTACACTACTGCAAAGTCTACATAGCCCTTCATTACCAACTGTCACGGCCTTCACTCCTTTCAACTGCAACCCTTCAAGTTTCTTGCAAATGATGGCCTCCATTCTTGCCTCTAAGGCTTCCTCTTGGGTCAATGTAAGGAGTCCTTCACGGGCCAAAGGTTGAGGTAATTCTCTTCTCTCAGAATCGAACGTTGCCTCCCAACTTTGTGCATTCTCTGCTATGGACTCTAAGTAGTCCCATGCCTCCTCCGGTGTCTTATCCAAGAATTCTCCATTGCACATCATTTCCACAAATTGCTTCATGGATGGGATGAGTCCGTCGTAAAAGAAACCGATGAGACGGTATTCATCAAATCCATGATGTGGACATGCTAGTAGCAGCTCCTTGAACCTTTCCCAAGTGATATCAAAGCTTTCATTCGGCTTCTGAGAAATGTTTGCCATTTGCCGCTTTAATCCTTGAGTCATGTGCAAGGGAAAAAAACTTTTTCAGACATTCAGGTTGCATTGCTAACTAGGAGTTAATAGTATGAGGAGGTATAGCATTAAACCAATTTTTAGCTTTATTCTTTAAAGAAAAGGAAACAGTTTAAGATAAATGGTTTCATTGCTAGCCTTCCCATCAGAACATGTGAGGCAGATATCTTTGAAATCCTTTATATGTAAATAAGGGTTCTCCTTCTCCACACCATGAAAAGTGGGGAGAATTTGAAATATCCCAGGTCTTGGGCTAAAGGAATTCGCATCAGCTGGAAGCACAATGCATGAGCCGGTAGCAGACCTACTCGGACTCAACACATATCTCAAACTTCGATCAGCCTCATGTTGAGAGTGATCGTCATCACTATGATTGGTGGTGTCATTACCGTTGGTGTTGGTATTGTTATCGGCCATGTTTATGTTTCTTACTAGTCTATGTGTTCGAGGAGCCCTTAACCACATAAACTAGACAATTGAGTTCAAGCCAAAATTTCCCAAGATTAGCCAAAATTTTTAATAGTTTTAATGATTATAAAAATTAAAAAACAAACTCGGATATCCACAATGAATATAAACAGTAGAATGGAAAGATCTCACCAAATTTTCACGACAAAAACCAAAGTGTGAAATGAAGATACGTCGTCCCCGGCAACGGCGCCATTTTGCTTGACTCTCCCCGAAAGGTGATACTCACACGTGTATGAGGTCGGCAAATAATATACCCGGTAAATACGGGATCGTATCCATAGAGATGGAACTAATCTGCAAATTCACACAAATAGTCAGAGCATGTAAAGAATGGTTAAGGCTTCTAACCACCCTATGGGGGTGAATGATTGTTTGGATGAATGGTTTATCTAAATACCCTAGAGTTAGGGTAATGTCATAAGGTTTGGATGCAAGGGAGAACAAGAGTGCGGGTGTTGAGGATATCGGTAGGATTACTCAATTGCTTTGCTAAATGTTAGTTCCATGATAACTCGATCACTCATCCATTTCAAGGTATGAGGATCGGGAAATAAATCAATTAAGCACATATGGGGTGCGCCAAGGGTAATTGCTAATTGGGTTCTTCTCCTAATTAAAGCTCATGAATCACCCTCACACCCATTTTAAGGTATGTGAGAGTAGTGCATGTAGGTTGTGGTGCGCATCACACAACCACCGTTCTGCGGCCCCTTTCAGTTAATGCACGATTCGATAAATGGGTCACAACCCAATTAACAATTTGAGTTATCGGATGAATTAAACTTCTAAATAACGACATATGTATTGAAGGGGTCTTGCATTCATTTCAAGATATGCAATACCCATCAGATACATAGATGCAACAATTACAAAGCACCACCATTCTTCGGCTCCTCCATGGATAGTATCAAACCCAATTACTCATAAGTTTAATTCACCCAACAACATGGATTAACAAGGGGTGCTGGAAATTAACATTAGCAATGCAATCAAAACATCCTATATCAATCCAAAACACCCACACAATGAATCTAGCCTAGCATATCAAGAATAGAATCAACATTCATAAGAATAGACATAGTTCAATGCAGGGAATGAAATCAAATATGTATTAGAAAAGGGGTTGGAGACTTGTCACCAAATACAAGCTTCTTCAATCAGTAATCAATCTCAGCAACAGTAAAAACGAAATCAGAAAACTCAAAACTCTCCAAAACCTAATCCCCTTCTTAAGAAAGAAGATGACCTAAAAAAGCAAAAGATTAAGTTGTGTCTCTATTACATCTGAATAGTATTGTTTTATACCCCATAGGGGTTACATCTCATCCATCCGAATCATCATCCAACGATTCACAGCAACTGGAGAGAAATTGGGTTAAGAAAAACTCGTTTCTCGCAACCCAGACTGCGGACGAAAAAACCCCGATCAGTCGACTGTCGAACAAACGACAGTGGACTGATGCGAAGATGACTGTCATTTCTAACAAAGGGCGACATGCGACTGTCTTTAAAACTCACAGTCGCCTGTGTAATCCACAGGCGACTGTCTTTTGTTCTTCAGTCGCCTGCTGCAGAAATGCCAAAATAACAGACAGTTGGCTCTTTTCACTCCCTCAGGAATCTGAAATGCTAGTCGATTGATGCAAAGATGACAGGCGACTGTACAATATTACAGTCGACTGTCAATCCTCTTACAGGCGACTGTCGTTGGGCTTCAGCTTCTCCAGCTTCAGTTCTTTAAAGGCATGCGACTACCATTCTTTGGACAGTCGACTGTTGGGTTGCCTAGGTGACTGTCGTTGCATCTACAGGCGCCTATTTTGTACTCCCCTTCTTGAGTTGATTTAGTCCCCTTCGGGACACCTGAAAAATCCAGAAAAATCCCTATAAATATAATAGACATTTATAATGCTTTGGGAAGTGAAATTGTGCCAGAATAAAATCATATGCTCACAAATGATGAATTAGCATAAATGTAGTTAACAGAGCATGATTCCATGGATTATATTCACAAGAGGATATGATTATGATGTTAGACTATGCCATATTTATTCATAATCAGTAGCAAGAGGGAGGAGGGGAGATCCGGTGCCGTGGGTTCTACAGGTATCGAAGGGAGGCCGTTGAGCTGGTGGAGGATCTTCGTCGGCTGTCGCTCAGGTGATGGAGGGAGGGGGAGGCGGTGGAGGCGGTGGTCAGGGTATGGGCTCGTCGGAGTGAGAGAGAGAGAGAGAACGATGGAGGGGGTTAAAGTGAGAGAAACAAAGGGAGGGAGATCGAAGAGAGAGAGAGAGAAATGGGTGTTACGTTGGGTTGCTGGGAGAGGAGATAATAGGAGGGGTTTATATAAGGGTTAACTTAATATAAAACTAATTAATTAGTCAATGGTAATTAATAAGGTTAGATTAGCTTTTAGACATGTTAGAAACTTTGCTTAAACGTATAACACATGGGTAATTAGTAATTAGGTTATAGTAATTAGTAAATAAGTTAAGGTAATTAGTAACGATAATATTGAAATATCATTTTCTCTATGCAAACGACTCCGAAAAATTACAAAAAATTAGCCACTGGATCGTATCGTCACGAGGATCACGAATACGAAATCCATTTTCAGATTTGGGCGACGAAAAAATAGAAAAAATTCATTTACTCATTTTGAACGTATTTGATACTTTCGTGAATACGAGAAATTGTACACGTTGAAACCAGACCGTTACAGGATCCATCCTCATGAATACAAGAATCAGTGCAAAGTCCAGTCTCCGGCTGCTCTCGAATCTTCTTCAGCTTCTCATCTGCAGATTGGTCAGCATTAATCCTCTCAACCAAATCAGTCTGGATTTGCAAACTCATTATAATCGTCGATGTACCATGAAGGATAGTCCCAATCTCCATCTGACGTATCTCTGAAGCTCTCTCTGTGCAGTCAATAATATCACTGCTGGCATACGGATGCGACCATCAAGTACGATGTTAACTTTCCTAGGGTGATATTGAAGATCAATATCATAGTTAGTCATTAACTCAAGCCATCGGTGTTGCCTCATATTGAGCTCCTTCTGGGTGAAGACATACTTCAAACTCTTGTGATCAATGTATATCTTCACTTGCTCGCCCAAGAGAAAATGTCTCCACAACTTCAATGCAAATATCACTGCTGCCAGTACCAGATCATGTGTAGGGTAGTTTCACTCATATACCTTCAATAACCTAGAGGCATACGCTACCAACCTACCATGTTGATGGAGAACACACCCAAGTCCTCTGCCAGACGCAACATAGAATATCTCGAATCTGCCCGAGCAATCTGATATCGTCAGAACATGTGCAATGATCAACCTCTGGTTCAAATCATCAAATGCTCGCTAACACTTCTCAGACAAATTATAATCAACATTCTTCTTGTGGATGAGTCAAAGGTGCAGTGATTTTGGAGAAATCCTTGATAAACTTTCTGTAATATCCGGCCAATTCTAGAAAATGCCTGATCTCTGTGACTGATCGTGGAACTGGCCATTTCTCTAACCCCAACAACTTTCTCCAGATCAACGGTTATTCCTTCTCCTGATATTATATGCCCAAGAAAAGCAACCTTAATAACCAAAATTGGTATTTGTTATACTTAGCATAAAAGTGATGTTGTCTTAAGGTCTCCAAGATGATCCTCAAATGTTCAGCATGATCTTCCTTATTCTTCGAATATACCAGGATATCATCGATAAAGACCCCCACAAACTTATCCAGATACTCGTAGAAGACTTGGTTCATCAACCTTATAAAAGTAACTGGTGTATTAGTCACGCCAAAGGGCATCACTAGGAACTAATAATGGCTGTAATGAGTTCGAAAAGTAGTATTCATAAGATCGGATACTCTGACTTTCACCTGATGATACCCACTTCTCAAGTCCGTCTTCGTGTACACTCGAGATCAACCAAGCAGATCAAAGATATCATCAATACGATGGAGATGATATTTGTTCTTCACTGTAACCTTGTTCAACTCCCTGATCAATGCACATCCTTTGAGATCCATCCTTCTTGTTTACCAATAGCACTAGTGCTCCCTATGGGGACACACTAGGATGTATCAGCCCTCGCTCTTATAAATCTTTCAACTGATTACGAAGCTTAACCAATTCTGGTGGGGTCATACAACATGGAGCCTTCGTAATCGGTTGGGTGCCTGGTATAAGGTCAATGGTGAATTCCAAGGATCTGTCCGGAGGAAGTGCATAAATATCATCTGGAAATACATCGAAAAAATCTCGGATGACTCTTGGTAGGACTGGCTCAGCCTCCATTTCCATCTCCAGATCTTCCACTGGCTTTGCCTTGAACTTCAAAGGTCCGAGTGAGCTACTACCACTAATAAACTCAAAATCTGGATGCCATTAATAAACTCAAACTCTGAATGCTCATGGATCTGAAGGACTACCCTTCTAAGTATACAATCTATGATGGCATAAAACATCCCTAACCAATCCATCCCAAACACAGCTTCAAAGCTGGGCAACTCTATCACCAAAAAGTCGGCAGATAACTCTCTTCCACAAATCTCCACAGGTCAATGGCGGTAACTAGAGGAACTATGGAACACTCCATTCCCTGTGTGGATATTCCAACCAGTGGCAAAATATTCTACTACTATTGAATGCTTGGCCACAAATTATTGAGACAAGAAACAATAAGAAGCTCCCGATTCAAAAAGTAATAGAGCAGGGAAAGAGTTCTCTAACAATGCCTAAGGAAAAACAATACAGAACGAGAATAAGAGGTCTAACACCCTAAACTTAGAGAATGGAATAAGCTACTACATCAAGAATAGAAAGACATGCATAACTAAAGAAAAGTCAGAGGAGTACCAGTGATAACGCGCCCAGTATTCTCCGCCTCTACAGCTGTCATGGTGAAAGCCTGACGCTTCAGAGCTGACTCTTAAAAGACTGTTGGTGAGCAGGAAAAGGTGATCCTCCAGGGACTACAGCACTGGGGCCTGGTGGTGCCAGAAGTGGAAGCCTTTGTGGAACAGGTGGTAGGGTCCTCTACTGCATCGACCGAGCTGTCACAGGCGCAACTGGTCCCAAAGAATGGCTCTGGTGTGGAAAAAACCTGCCGATGTGCACCATCATACCGCAAGTAAAACATTGTGTGGCAAGAGATTTGCAATCCTTCTTCTCATGACCAGGCTTGCCATAGTGCTGACAAGACACTCGTCTCTATAGGGCTAATGGAACTCCAGGCCTCCTAAATTGTACGGTCTGCACCGGCCTATGAAAACTCCAATGCTGTCTTGCTGGACATCTGTCAGCTACCACATGATCCTTCCCTACACTCTTCAGATGAATCGCATGCATCCTTGCGGCCTTCAACACTGCCTTATGAGTAGGTAGGTCTAGTGTGGACATGGCTACCCTATACTCTGGATCAAGTCCCATACAAGAAGCAATGAGCTCTGGTAGTATCAGTCTTCCCCAACTCCAGAGTGAACTCGCTCAATAATGAGAACTCAGCATCATAAGAATTCACACTCCGTCGTTCCTGAGTTAAATGCTCAAAGTGTTGTCGTAACTTAGCCTTCTTAGTCTCCGAAAGAAACTGATCCTCAAAGAGTTCCTTAAACTGCTTCCAAGAGATGGGTCCAGTTAAATGAAGCTCATGTGCATCCCACCAGTCTAGGACCTGATGAGTCAGTTGCCTCTTTGCGGCATCCACCCAACCATCCCGGGGGTATCCTACCGTAGTCAGGTCATCCTCTGTATGTCTCAACCACTCATCAACCTCCAGAGGGCTCTCCTTGTCGAAGAAGGATTTCGGACGCATTGCTCTGAACTGCCTTAAGCCTCCTGTCTTCTGAGCCGGGATACTAGCCAGCTTCTCATCCTGCTGACTTGGGTGCTCTAGATTCCCCATCAGAACCTTCTCCATCAAAGAAGACTCAGAAAGGGGGCACATCCGATGGAGATGTCCCGTTCCCCGACATCACGTTCCCACCGTCCATACTATAGAAAGGAACAAAATTATAAGGTTTAGAACAAAATAACGGATTACAATATCGGAGCTTCATCAGTACTATTGTTACATAGATCGTAGTGTGAGCTAACCTGCATGGGTCACCACAAAAACCATGTCACACATTACACTCCCAAATAAGTAAGATACGAAGCATGACAAGGCCGTAGTAGCCCATGGATTCCAAATACTACTAAGCATAAATTTATGATTAAAGAAAACCATTCTCACATGTCACTGCAACATACTGGAATAGTACAGAAAGAAAGTAAAGTGCTCCAACAATAATAAACTCCACAGACACAGAAAGGAAGTACAAAACATTATATTACATTATTACAAAAAGGAGAGTACATTTTATACATACATCATACTACACTGAGTACAAAAGTGGAGATAACAGAAAAAGAACTCACATCCCAAAAAGAAAACAGAAAGGTGTCCACACACAATACAACACACTCCATAGTCTACCCCCGGGAAGTCCAACTGAACAAAGTCGCCCGCGGCGGGCTCCATCCCTACCTCAGAACAGGGAGTGATCTCCTGAGTTGAATCCTACTCGGACTGTCTTGCTCGTAATCCTAGAAAAGTAAATGGGGCATGTCCATGCATGACCCAGTAGGAACACCTAACTACGCTAAATACAGTCCAATTTAAGAACCGGTTTACCTAACCAATGGTCTATCTATTAAGGGTATGCATGTCCACAGGTTTAATGCATAAAATAAAACATGGCATGTCATGCATGTGTTGAAAAGCAAAACTGAGGAACAAAAGAACAAATAGTAACAACATTTGCAGGTAATGGCATTAATGTTTAAATATTACATTCAATTAATATTTGAAAGCCCATGTAAACTGTAGGATGCTAAGGAGCTGGACTTCACCCAGGGTGGGTGAACACAGTGTTATCCCTATCAGTGACATGATCACTGTAGGGGCCTCTTGTTACTTTCTCATTTCAAAAGTAAGATGGTGTTACTCATCTACCTCATGGTGCATCACGACTTCATAGGTACACCCATGGGCATCTCTAACCCTGTCCACTCCCCGTGTAGGTTGTCGGGAGTGTGAGTGAGACTATTATCCATGTCCACTCCTTAACTCCTACAATTTACATGTGCTTCCCCCTAAACCCGTATCTGGAATCTCACCCATCTTCGAATGGACCGAGAATTCCAGATAAGTATTAACTCTCATCTTACTCTCAGTTATTACATCATTTCAACATGTATATCATCTTGGAGGTCTCGTTCACCGCATTCAAATTTCTCACCACGACCTTCATTATTGCATAAACATCTCATTATGTCCATTTATCAATTTCAATTACACATTCTTTCATGATGCTCTTCCACATAGAATTCCATGTATAAAGCATTTCAATATTAGAATGGAGTTCTCATTCTACTTGCATAAAACATAAGTGCAACACGGGAAGCATGGCATTAATAACATGGATTTTGAGCAATTTATGGCATGGTAAGTAGCACATGTAATGTGGACATGAAGCACCAAAATTAGCATATGATTCACACCAATTGAATTAAGCTGGATCATGTAACACATGATGAAAAATTAACCCATACGGTCGTTTGATGCACACACGCGTGCGCGCGACCGTGTGGAGCACAACATTCGGAGGTTCAAAAAAACTCATCCACACGGTCGTTTGGCAAACCACAAGACCGTGTGGAGGAACTCACAACCAGATCAAAATGAAGTCGATGCGGTCATTTCAAAATAACTCGACTGCGACAGCAATGCCCAGGTTGTTTACACGACCATTTCCCACAATCGACACGACCGTGTCGATCTGCATGGAAGTTACTCACCATGTGGTCGACACGACCGTGTCTATGTCAATATGACCATATCGAATAGAGGGATTACACAACCCGTGATACGACCGTATCGAACTGTGGGCATACGTAGTCAGCGACACGACCGTGTCTAAGTCGACATGACCGTGTGGATTGCTGCTGTCGATCGAAACAACCACGATTACGATGAAATTACTGCTGTCGATTTCTACGAAACTTGCGTTAATTTCTACGTGAATTCTAAACAAAAATCCTAGCTAACTTAGTTAGATCTCCTACCTTTTCAAGTCCTTCAAGATTTCTTTGGCCATTCTTCTCCTTGATGACCATCTGATAGCCTTCCTTTTCAATGGTACTAGGTTCAAAATGGGTCGTGGTGTTGTCTGGTGGGAGAGATGAAGCAGTAGGGGAGCTTGGGCCGGGCTTTGAGTGAGCTGAGGGTGAGAGGGAGTGTTTTCTTATTTTTCTTTCTTTTTCTTTCTTTTACCTTTATTTTTTGCTCCTTTTAAATCCCATTATTATCTTCATCATCCCTCATTTACTCTCTTAGGGTGACACGTGTTTAGGATTAGGTGTGGGTTAATGGTAAGATGACACCTTAGGGGCTAGGTGTCTTCATGAGAAATTTTCAAGGATTTAGATTTCTAGGAAAATTAGAAATACTTATTTAATACCACATACTCTCCAAATACCAAGTATTTCATCCAAATACTTCATCATTTATAATTCAAATGATGTTTTAAATTCTTTAAAAATAATTTTGACCTCATAAAAATTGGAAAAAATTCTTGAAAATACCCACAATTTTAATATGTACGAATACATTCGAAAATACGTATTTTCTATTCATATATTGATACGAGAGGTTCTTATATTTTCCATTACAAGCATAATGAATAATTGAGTGAGGAAGATAACTATCTAGACAAAGGGATTGAATTTTTAATTTACCATTCTAATATAGAAGTATATAGTATGGGCAAAACCTACCATTCATCCTTGTCAATCTATTTGTTGAAGTTGTTTGATTAAAGGAGTATCGTTCGTAAGCCTAGTTTGGCAATCAATCTTGTCAAATATGGGTTTCATTTTAAGTTGAAATAAAAACGGAGGGTTTGTATACATAAAGACAATAAGTTCATTCACTTTCAAGTTCTAAAAACCCTAGCCGAAGTGGAGTTTTCAAAACCTCGTTTTTTTAAGAGACAGATTTGTTCTTGAAATCTAGACTATTGAAAATGTTTGCCAACCATATCTTTTATGATTTTATGCAGTTTACCAACTCTAAAATGATTTTGAAACCCCACGAAACTATCTACATAATAAGTTTTTTTTCTTGATCAAGATAAGTTTTGGCCTATATCATGCCTTCTTTAAGCTTTATGAGAATAACGAGAAACGTATAACATATGTGGTTAAGTTACAAATACACACTCGAAACATTTATCTTTTACTATTTTTTTCCGATGATCGACACTGTTTATTTTGATATTCATTTTCTAAAACCATAATATACAAAAGATTCAATGAACTCAATGTGTTTTGCTCATTCACCCACTCATTACAAATTTAATGGTTTCATAGTAACAGAACTTTTTTCTACGGTTAAATGTACGAGCAAAACATATTGGTTTTATTAGATTTTTGGTACATTATGGTTTTAGAAAATGAAGATCAAAATCAACAGTATCATTGAAAAAAATTATTGGGAGTGGATTTTTCGAGTACACATGTTTTGCTTTATCACATATGGCATATGTTTCCCATTACTCTCTTCCTGGAAATACAATTGGTCTTAACACAATTGAACCTTGCCCATCAAATCAAGAGTTATTTAATTGATATCAAGATTTGCAACCCAAATTTTGAATTAATCCCATTGTGTCACTGTCTCTTTGCGATGAACACTCATGTAAGGAAGGGGTGAGCAAAAATTACTTAAAACTTGAACTGATCAAAAAACCGAATTGAACCGCACACGAAACTGAACTGAACATATTGAGTTCGATCGGTTCGGTTCGGTTTTACTAAGCAAAATGTCGATTTCGGTTGGTTTTTGGGTTGGTTCAGCCAAACGAACTAAACCGACCGAGCCGAACATACATCCTTATTTAGACTAATTGAGTACTGCGTATGCGTAGTCGACTAATGCCTTAAGGCTGAGCAGACTCCAGAAACAGAGCGTAACATGAAAATCAAAATTTACACTAACTAGTCGACAAGTGCTAAATCATTAGTCGACTAGTCAAAGTAAAAATTGACAGGCGGTAAATTTTGTGTTTTTGACGCCCGTTTTTCTTCTTCTTCCTATTTAGTCTTTCCTCTTCATTTATTTCTCCCTTTTCGGCTGCAGTAGTCATTCTTTCCAACCCATTAATTATCTTCTTCATTATTTACACGTTTTCAAGTTTCCTTCTGCTAGAATCTTAATTCATTCTCTTCCATCCGGCCATTCGCCTTTCAAACGGACCGATTCAAGAAGGTGCCACATTCCTAATGTATGTTTTTGATTTGATTTTTAGAGTCTATAATATTATTCATTTGATTGTATTTCTTTATTTGTATATTTTTTTTAGTTTAATTTGATCTTATTTTTGTCATGTAGATGTCTGAGGCTGCAAAAGAAACGTCAACTTCCAATAATAGTGTTATTCGGGAAACGAAAAATGTGGAAACAACCATGTCCATATGCAAGCCGAGTAAGAAGCCAACGAAGAAGAGGTCTGGGGTATGGAATCACTTTCACAAAATGATCAAAAAATCCAGACTTAGAAAGATGCAATTATTGTTGGCCAGAAGTTTGAGCAAATTCTAAACGAAATGGAACATCAATACTAAAGGCGCATGTAGAGTCTTGTAAAGAAAACCACACAATAAGGACACACGTAAAAACAACTTTCTTTTCAACATGCAATAGGCTAAAGCGATGATGGTGCGAAGATTGGAAACTTAAGTTGCTACAAATTTGATGAACAAGCAATTAGGGTTGCCCGAGCAAAAATGATTGTGTTGAATGAATTGCCCATTAAATTTTTGGAATGGATTGGTTTTAAGTTGTTTCATGCATCTATATGTCCTAAATTTTAATATTCCATCCATATGGATCATCGGTAGAGATATACATAAATTGTTTTTTTATAAGAGAAAAAATAGAAAGAATTTCTTCAAAACTCATCCAATCTCACTACCGATACATAGATATCAATTCAAAAAATTAATTATATGTGCCTCACAGTTCATTGGATTGATGAAAAATGGATGTTACACAAATGGGTGCTTAATTTCATTCCAATTGCTAGTCATAACGGTAAAGATCTTGGGCGGGCAATTGAAGGGTGTTTGCAAGATTGGGGAATAGATAATGTGCTAACCATTACAGTTGATAATGCTAATTCCAATGATGTGATGGTTGCATACCTAAAGAAAAAGATTAAACATTGGGGAATTAATCCATTGGGTGGCTAACACATGCATATGAGGTGCATTGCTCATAATTTTTAATCTAGTGGTACAAGATGGGTTGAATGAATCTATTGATGTGATAGCTCGAATTCAGAATGTCGTTCATTTTGTGAGGGCTTCTTCTTCTAGGTGGGTGAAGTGGATATAATGTGTAAAGAAAGAGAAGATCAATGGGATCGAGTGGGAAGAAGGATTATCATGGTTTATGTTTGGATGTATCCACTAGATGGAATTCTACATATTTGATGTTGAATGCAGTTGTGCTTTTTCAATCGCCATTTGAAAGATACGAGGAGATGGATTCATCTTTTAGGAATGAATCTGATGTTGGAGAGATGCCATGTGATGAGTTGGATTATTACTAGTCCTTTGTGTGTATTTTTCGTTGTTTTTATAAACTTACATTGTGTATTTATGAAATTTTGTATGACACATCTAATATTTTCTTGGAACAAATTTGCCATGTGAGTTGTTTCATGACAAAATCTATAAGAAGAGATGAGGAGATTGGTACAATGGGTAGGTGTATGAAAGAGAAATATGATCAGTATTGGGGAAACTTTGAGAAGATGAATATGTTCATCTTTATTCCAGTCATACTTGACCCTCTGTATAAGTTGGATTTTATGCAATTTGCCTTCACACAAATGTTTACAGATAGATCCAGTGATTTAGTAGCTACAAAAGTTCAATATGTTCTCAAATCATTGTTTGAAGAATATCACAAAGCGCATGTCTCAAATGTCGATGGCTCCCCCTCACATGTTGAAGAAAGCTTGATGTATACCCCTTCATAAGAAACGGATGATGAGGAGAATTGCTTGCAAGCAAGGTACAAAAGGATTAGGATGACAAGCCAAAATGAGCCTACTTTCGGTGAGTTGAAGAAATATTTGAACGAGTTATCGGGACCACTTGTGGAGAAGTATGATGTTCTTACATTTTGGAAGGTGAATGGTTCTAGATTTCCGGTTCTATCAAAGATGGCCCGTGATATTTTAGTTATTCTTTTCAATACAGTTACATCGGAATCAATATTTAGCACTGGTGGAAGGGTCCTTGATGGTTTTAGGAGTTCTTTACAACCAAAGACGGTTGAGATCCTAATTTGTACTTAAGATTGGTTAAGGGCATCATTACGAATTCTGATGGTTAATATTGAGGAGGATATTGCTGATGTAGAGATGATGGAAAAAGGTATTTTATTATGTTTTGATTTTCCTTATTTACCATTTTTTTCTATTGATATGAATGAATTAAATTATAATATTAGATTACTTATTTTTGTGGAGATGAGTCAGATGACTGAGGTTGATGCTCAATCAATTGATTACCCATAATCTGACATGAAGGCATGAATCGCATGAACGAAGCTCTAAATTCCAATGCATGATAACATTATGTTTATTGCAATTGTTAATTTGTTTCAGCATTTTTCTTTTGTCTTTTGAATCAATCAGCTGTAATAAACTTATAATTAAAAATCTTTTTTACTTTCAACTTTTATTCATGTACTTAATTCATGGATATGCTTTGGTTTGTCACTTTGTTGTGGTTGTTGGTGCCTTGTCGTTGTTCTCTGTGTCAGCCAAAGCATGTCGAATCAGCTGAATCAGCTGTCTTTGCACTCCGTCAGACTATCAGCAAGAATTAGTCCACTACTGCTTAACCAATAGTCGACTAGTAAATCGAACCTAAACCGATCGAACTGTTCTGTTCGGCTTGGTTTCGGTCTAGCAAGGCATTTCAATTCGGTTCGATTGGTTTAGAGGTCAGGTCGGTTCGGTTTCGGTATTACATTTTTTTTGCTAAAAACCGATCTGATCCGACCGATGCTCGCCCCATGTATATGGTTCATCTAATACACTGTATTAGCAAAAGATATAAACGATTGCTTCATCTATTTTTTAATACACAATCATGTCTTTATTAAGCTACGATACAAAGCAAATCTAAAATTTGCTCTAAATGCACCAAAATTTGTTTAGGGTATTTAAGTAAAAAATAAATTTAATGGGACTTTTGTGTCTGGTGATATTCAAAAATTAATGGTAGTATTTTTACAACCACTAATAATTTAGGATAATTTTCGTAAATTAAGCACCATAATGATATGACCCAAATCTTACGTTATTACTGTAATATTGCAATTTCCTTTTCACAAAACATAAGGAAAGTATAATACATAGAAATCAGTGATTTTAGCTTTGATTCACGTTAACTATTCTCAAGTGCATTATTGTTACATGTCAAATTAGTTCAATAACAGAGGAATATGATCAGCTGGTTAAGGAGAAAATATATCAAGAGCTATCGTTAAAAAGTTTAATCTTCACTATTTTTAGACGATCAGAACCATTCACTTTAACCTTCATATTCTATAAATCCCAAAACCACCAAATGACTAAAGAGCCTTATGAGTTTTGCTCGTTCATCCACTTGTTGATGAAAAAAGTTGGTTCACCAGATATTTGGTTTTGAGGTTTTAAAATATATGGATTATATATGGTCGTCTAAAAATAATAGAGATTGAGCTTTTTAATGATAGCCAACGAGTGATTTCCTCGGCTAGCAGATTAGCATATTCCTTATAATAATAATGCAAATAGGAATAAAAATAATTATTATTAAGGGGTAAAATCCGCTAACACTCAATTTGTATTGAAATGGGAATCACGGGTACAATGATTACAAGTTTTGGGGGATAGATGAGGCTAGTCTCAATTGGAAGACGCTTTGTAGATGGAAAGCTCAAGGTCGCCCTTCAATTGGTGTAGGTTGCCTGTCTTTTGGAGTTGGTTGCCCTAGGTCGCTTCAACCGCCGGCAGCAGAGGCGAACTACCTGCAAGGAGAACAACTGGTCAGAAAGGCGGGGATGGGTGCCAGCCCGTGGCCTCTCCGATGCTTAAGTCAGCGGGTGACTGTTTGGAGAATGTCGAACACGCAAGGCGATCTTAGAGGCAAATCGGTGCTTGTGTGGCGAACTAGTGTGGAAGGCACGAATATGTGGAGGATATTCGACCTTGAGTATAAGTAGATGTCTTAAGAATTCTTACAGATTAGCCAGCCTTGTTCTCGTTGGAGGAGAGGGGGTATTTATAGGCTGCTGGAGTCAGTTGCTTTAGCTGTGCTGGCGATGTCAGGGATCTGGCTGAGGATATCAGAACCGAACGTATCAGGTGCGCTTTTGTCAGGCCGTCAGAGCCATTAATGTCAGGTGTGCTTTTGTCAGGCTGTCTGGTGGCGAAACGGCTACACTGCTTTCGTCAGGTGGTCAGGCGGTTAGGCGGCGAAGCGACTAGGTGCGCTTTTGTCAGACTTGTCTGTAGTGAAACTGGAAGTGATGCTAGTGGCGTGTCGTCTTCCTCCGTGGGTGGACTTCGCCTGGATGGAGAGGTATGCAAGCTACCTCTGGGGCGAGCTGGGGTAGATCGCGTGATCCGTCGAATGGCTCTTCTCTTTGGTTTGATTGACGAGTCTGCAGCTCCGCAAGTGTGGGCTACTCTGGGCCTTGGCAAGCTTCTCTAAGCCTTAGCGAACTGGGCCTCGTTGTAGAGATTTGACGGGCCAAGACTTGGGCTTTGAATATATGGGCCTAGATCAGCTGGGCCGATCTTGAGGCCGTAACAATTGCCCCCGTCATTCGAGTTCGAAACGGGAAGTCTAGATCGGCTCGGATGACAAACTTCACTCTAATGGATGATAGCTGTAGCAATAAATGTGAGATGACCACTGGATCTCTAGGGTCATTATGGCGATTCGGCATCGGGGAGATATCGAGGCGCCCCGTCGCTTGGAGTATGACACGTGCCGCGTACGGCTCTAGGGAGAAGCTGAGGCGATGGCTCTGCTACAGATCTCGCCACGTGGCCCACCCTCAGCGGTTGAGATTGGTCGACGCCCTCTATAAAACAAGGAAGGGGGAAACGGTTGAAGGCTCCTGCTTTCGAATTTCAAATCTCCTTTCGGTCTTCGTCTTCGAGCACTCGCCACCAATCTCGCTTCATCAGAGCTCCGGTGATCTCTCTTAGGTATTTTCTTCGTCCTCTTATCAGATGACTTCATCCGAATCTTCTTCCTCTAATAAACACACCGAGAAGCACTTCGACGAGTTTGTTGATGTTAGCTCTGAGGGGACGGAGGAACAGACGGCATCGACGGACGTGGCAGAGTCTTGGCCGGAGGAGATGGAAGCATCCCCCGATGTCCCCTCGACGTCGACGGCCCCTAAGAAAGCCAAAAAGAAGGGCTCAGGGCCGACCATCGGCATGGCTACAACAACGGTTCCGACGGAGACCTTGGCCATAGCGCTCGATACAAAGCGCATCAGCTGCGCCGATATTCGTTCTAAGTATATCCGGCCACCCTATAATGTTCGCCTCCTCACCTTCGAAGAACGGGGCTGTTCGCCCAGGGACAACGAAGTCGGGGTCTATTTTTCGACCTTCGAGCTCGGACTTTGGTTTCCGCTCCACCCCTTCTTCCTGCTCATGATGAACTTCCTCGAGCTTCCGATCTTCCAACTGATGCCGAACTCGATCAGCGCCATGGTCGGATTCTGTAACGACCCGCTTTCAGGGGCCATTACTTATTTGATTACTTTTGCAGGTCTGCAGATCACCAGTGAAAACAATATAGACACGATGCAGAGAAGTATAAAAATACGCAAATAGTGTCCATTTTATTACAATCCATATTATACAACAATGATATATGAAAGAAAAGAAGTACAACTGAAAATATGCAACTCGGACGCTAAAATTTGCAGCCTCTGAGATGAACTCTGTCTCTGCCAACTCAGGAACATATACCTCAACATGTGCATTGTCTGCGGTGCCATGAAGATGGAACCGTAGGTAAGTCACAATAATTCTAGCAATAGTAGTAAAAGCAGTGTAAAAGCAAGAACGGCTATGGAAAGTAACTATAAATGAGCATGCAAGTGCAGCAAGTAGAGTAACATCAACTATACATGCAAGTGCGATAAGTAACATATGAGAGCAACAACTATGACATGGCATATATGACATGATAACAAAGCATGTAAGGTAGCAACAATAGTAAGAAAAGTAGGCAGGTGAAGTAACAATAATAAAACAAACAGACAGCAATGTAGTTTTGCAAGTAGTAACTAAACTACATGACTCAAGTTAGAGAGTATGATATGCAACCATTGAGTTCATCTCTTACCTGGGTGCACTTTACCCCAACGGGACTGACACATAGTTAGTAGTAGGTTTTGTCCACGCAGGCAGCATGTAAGGTTTTACCGACACAGGCAGCATGTAGGGGTTTGTCGACACATGCATCTATGTTTGTCGACGCAGGCAGCAGGTAGATGAACTCCAGCCACTCCCACACTCTTTCAAACTATGACTTACCCCAAACCCCAGTGATGTGTCATGTGAATCAAGTATATGTTTATTACGGGATGTTCCACAAGATATACCACAAAATATTCCACAAGATGTTCCACACATGATATTCCATACGATGTTTCATTAGCATTCACTGAGTAATAAATGGCATACAGCAAGTGATGTGATTATTTAAACGTGAGCAATCATGCAACGAGTGTATACAGAGTCCATGCAAAGTTTTCAAATGATAAGTGTCAGAGTATAATGGACACGATTGAACAAAAGTTACCATGGTGAATATGAGTTTACATGTGATAAAAGGTTAAAGAAACTTATTTGAAGGTAATTAGAATCAATGGAATTCTAACATTGACTCATGCATACACGGCCAGTCAGGTTTGGCCAAGCAGGCCACTATCCCTGCAAGCAGGGTGATCCAAACTTTGGCACAAACGATCCTAGACATTGGGTGATACCAATGTTAAGAACGCCAATAATCACATTTGTTCCATCGATTACATTAACAAAAGTAGTGTAGTTCATGTTTATTTAGAGTTCCATGTTTATTTAGATCTCTTCCACTATGATAGTTAAAGCAGGACCACATATCGACTTATTGAAAACCAGAAAGTAAAGTAAAATGGATGCTAAGAAATTTGAGGATAAAGACAAGTCCAACAAACATGGAATACAAAAATTGTTGGTCAAGTGAATCGTTTTTCTGTAGTTGATTATTTCCCTAGTCATCAGGTCTCTAGTCAATCGTTCTAGTCAATATTCGTTCTGAGGCTATTTATAAAATCTTAAGTTCATACTTGTACACTTGCTTAGGTTCTAAGATTAGAATTAGAGTGACTTACTGTTATCGAGATTGTCGTAGTAAGATGAGGTTGGAGCTAGAGCTTCCAAGGGAGCTGGTGCACGAGAATCGGTACCTGCAAACACAAGAAATCATTAGTTAAAGACTACACTATTTTCTATCTATTTTTCTTAACGTGTTTGTATTTTTATTATAGCTTAAAACTCGTCAAAATACGTACTAAATATTTTTAGATATGCTAGATGTGGGATAAATAATTTTATCTAGGAAGAAAACATTTTTCTGAAGCTTATAGGTATTTTTCATAATTTTAGAAGCTTAAAATCAATTAAAAACTAATTAAAAACGAGAAGACGATTTTTTATTATACTTTTCAAATATTTCTATTGGTCAAACCACACGTCGGAATTCTTCCAATAAGGGGTCAAAACAACCGTATTAATTAGTACTACAACATATATTTTTTTCGTACGTCAGTGTACGTAAAAATCTCAAGATATGAATTTTAAAGCGAATTTATATCTATTGAGTTTTGACTTTGAAAAATCATTGTGGGAGATATACATGTCTTTTGGCGATGAAACTAGCGCCAATGGATCTGTTTCGTCGTTTCGGATTTTCTGGGCCTTACTGGGTATTTTTTTGAGAAGTATATCAATTATTAGGAATTATTATCTAAAAATCTCATATAAAATATTATTATATACGCATATACCCTTTATATACGCATATGTATTCCTATCTCACACTCACCCTCTCTTCTCTCGAGCAAACACAGCACGCGGGCTGTGTGAGTTTTTGCGATCGGAGAAGACCGCCGGCGGGGCAGGGCGGCCGGTGGCGGCGGTGGGTGCGACGTTGGTCAGATGGAGAGGTGGTCGGCGACTTCGGGCGGACTAGCAGCGAGCTGGTTCAACGTGCAGTAGGAGCGAAGCATGAATAGGGAAGCTCGGTGGCTATCGAAGACAGCTCCAGCGGGGTTTTGCGGCGGGAGGTGGTCACCACAGGTAGGGCGGCTCACCGGCGCATGGGGTCATCGATGGCGACAGCTGGGGGTGCTGAGGGGGTTGGACAGGATGGAGAACGGTGTGAAACGATCACCGGTGGGCTGAGGAGGTTGAGGCGAGTGGGAGGGCGCTCGGAGGGTGGTTTGGCAGAGCCACGACAGCGTTGGGTGGCTCAGGGCGAGGCGAGGGATCTCCGGTGATGAGGGTAGCAAGGGTAGCAAGCAGGGCAGTCGTTGTGGAGTGGATATGGGGGTGGCTGATCGGAGTTGCTCTATAGGCATCGCTGGAGGAGCTCCCGTGGCGGTGGAGCTGTTGGTGGAGTCGGGGGAGTGCGAAGGTGGGGGACTGTGGTTCGTCGGAGTGGCTTTGGTGGCGTCGGAGCTCGCCTCGAGCTTGGGGGAGGATGGATTGTCGAAGAGAGCTCTTGGCAGAGCTAGGGCATTGTGGCATCGTCGGAGGTCGGGGTTAGGCAGCGCGAGCAGCGACAGAAATGCAGCAGCGACACAAAGAAAGGGGAGGAGGGCTTGCGACGGGCTATGATGGAGCTCATCGGGGAAGAGGGTGCTTGGAGGGGAATTGGGTTCGGAAGTAAGAGGAGGATGGGAAGAGGAGGATGGGAAGAGAAACATGGAGAGGGGGGAAAGGCTTAATTTATAAGCTAATAATAATAATAATAATAATCTAACATTAATTAGTGTAATAAATGGGTGTAGGGTGGGATGAATCTGGTTAAAAGGGAATAAAAATGTGTAACCATGTTTTAAGCATGTGGGGTGTTGTCGACACAAAAGGGTTAATTGGGTTAAGATAATTAAGGTAATTAGTAGTTAAGTAAAAGTAATTAACAATGTAATTAGTAAAACATAAAACCAAAAT
This sequence comes from Scilla litardierei, assembly GCA_030789695.1. NCBI lineage: Eukaryota > Viridiplantae > Streptophyta > Magnoliopsida > Asparagales > Asparagaceae > Scilla > Scilla litardierei. The sequence goes on along the minus strand of CM061142.1, from coordinate 756,871,874 downwards.
TACGATTTTGCCCCTGAGATTAAACGTGTCCGAAAAATTACGAAAATATAGCCACAGGTTCGTATCGTTGCCAGGATCACGAATACAAGGTCTATTTTTAGATTTGAGCGATGAAAAAATAGAAAAAATTCATTTACTCATTTTTGAAATCGTTTGAAATTGTCTTGTTACGGAAAAATGTGCACTGTGAAAACAGGCCGTTAGAGGTTCCTTGTTATTTGCTTCGGTATTGGCTTAAATCCCGACCCTACCGTTGTTTCGGCATTTCTTGAAGCGACGAGGAGCGTATTATTATGTCAGTGCGTGGAAGGATCGGCATCTCGTCCTTGACATGCCGAGCAAAGTGAGGAGTGAAAAGAGAAGTTCGTTTTCATCTCGACGCTGGCGGACTTGTCTCTGCGACCGAATTGGAGAAGGTTGAATCCCAAGGTGAACAAGGAGGTGACTCTGCAGGGGCGGGATCTGGAGAAGTCCATGATCCTGATGGAGATCCCCTGCGAACTCCGGATACATGCAAAGCTGGTCAAGGAGCACCAGATCGCCTGCCATATCTGGCCCGAAGGTACTGCGATCTAAACGACCTTCTTTGCATTTGCTCACTCTGATCTCTTTTCTTTTTGCATGTATGGCCATGAGTTTGTCGAGGGACGAGCTGATGAGGATAGCCATGGAAGGGGCGTCAACCGAAGGATCGGCGCCCAATGAGCTGGCGGCCCAGGTCAAAGGCAAGGCGGTGATGTTGAAGAGCTTGCCGAAGAAAGCCGTGCAGAAGCAGAGCCTGGAGGAGGCGTCCACTACACGGACTGAGGAGGAAGAGTAGATCAAGAGGCCGAAGAAGAAGGCACCCGCAGTAGTCGCTCCCTCCCCCCGTTCGAGCGAGGTCACGTCGAGCAGCTTGGCCGACTCCATTGCAGTCGAGGAGCCGGTGGCCGATCTGACGATCGCCACGCCCCAGGGCCTGCCGGCCCAAGTAGAAGCTACAGGGGTCGAGCATTGACCATTTGGATGCCCCTCTTCGGAGTAGGGGAAGCCAGACTCAGGGCATCCAAGCTGCGAGGCAATGCTCTCCCACTTCAAAGCGAAGAAGGACGAGATCCTGGCAATCCCGAAGATCGAGCTCTACGGGCCGAGCTACCCGGTGGGGGCCATGGAGTCGTTGTTCGAGGATGTCGGGGTTGCAGCCCGTCTGGCTGAGAACAGTTTGCTGCCCAGGGACCGGGAGTCTCTGTACAATGTTGGTCCCGATCGCCTCTATGGCACGGCGATTTGGCACAGCAGGCAGGTTCGTTGCTTTCCCCTGCTCATATTACCGGTCTGCACTCTTTCATGCGAGCTCATGTATTCTGTTTCTATTATAGGCTGTAGTGACGATGACATCCTTTGCAGTGCCACACTAACGTGGGCGTGCTTAAGGCGACCCTCAATCAGAAGAAGACGGAGCTTAAGGCAGCCACCAGTGAGCTGCAGAAGAAGGACGCTGAGCTCAAGGAGGTCACAGAGTGGCTGCGAAGGAGGTCGGCGAAGGTGGAGAAACTCTGCGGGTTGCATGCGGCCCAGAAGGAGGAGATGGAGAAGCAATATAAGATCTCAGATGATCTGGGCCGATAACTTGAGGAGGCGGAGGCCCGAAGGGCCGCTCTAGAGAACGCCCATGCCGCGGAGTGGAGGCGAAGGAGCATGAGATTACCGAGCTCGCGCGTCAGGTAGCGGAGCTGAAGAAGGTCGATCTTGAGGCCGCGAAGGCGGACGCCATCCTTAAGTACCAAATGGACGAGCTCATCCCCCTCATGAAGGAAATCCAGGTCAAGAGCATGGCGGAGGCCCGAGAAGCGAGCTTGCGGGAGGGCCTTCAGGCAGGCCACGAGAGGGCGGGGAAGAGGTTGAAGAGGTTGCATCCCGGGCTGGAGATCGACTTCTCCAAGTTGATGGCAACCTCAGATGGCGAGAAGGAAGAGGAAGCCGGGGAAGCAGATCCGTCTGGCGGTGATCAGGCTGGCAGTGATGTCGAAGACTAGTGGGAGGTCGCAGTGATGGAACCAGTGGATACCGAAGCCGGGGCCCATGCAGAGGCGCCATAAGGCAGTTGGGGGGTAGCATATGTAAGGCCGGTCTGGGGGCCATGCGTAGGACATAGTGTAGGAATTTTAACGTAAATGTAAACTTTAACTTTAATGAAATATACCTTAGGCAGTTCACCTTGTTTGCGCTTGTGTTGCTACTTGTTTCTATTTTTTGCCTTTGTGTGTATGTCCCCAACTTTCTGCTTGGAAGTGGCTAATGCCCCGGAGAAACGGAATGATGTGGAGTTTGATTGTGATTGAGTTGGCGAAGCTTTTTGTGGAGATAGATCGCCTCCAGGGTCTTTTGAGGACGTTGCACGTGGTCGACCCCTCATATATAACTCTGGTTTGGATGGCGAACTGCCCCGGAGGTCTTCAAGATCGCGGGTATAGGGTGGCCGCAGTCGACCCTGCATTTATAACTCCGGTTTGGATGGCGAACTGCCCCGGAGGTCTTCAAGATCGCGAGTATAGAGTGGCTGTAGCCGACCCCGCATTTATAACTCTAGTTTGGATGGCGAACTGCCCCGGAGGTCTTCAAGATCACGGGTATAGAGTGGCTATAGCCGACCCCGCATTTATAACTCCAGTTTGGATGGCGAACTGCCCCATAGGTCTTCAAGATCGCGGGTATAGAGTGTAGCCGACCCCGTATTTATAACTTCGGTTTGGATGGCGAACTGCCCCGGAGCTCTTCAAGATCGCAGGTATAGAGTGGCCATTGCCGACCCCGCATTTATAACTCCGGTTTGGATGGCGAACTGCCCTGGAGGTCTTCCCGAGGGAGAATATCAGGTAGAACCATTCTTCAAGCCCCTGTCCGGTTTGGTTAGTGAAGCCCAGCACACTATGGGTAGCTATACCGCGACCTGCCCCGAAAGTCTTCCTGAGGAAGAATTTTGGGCAGAACCCTTCTTCAAGCCCATATCCGGTTTGGTTAGCGAAGCCCGACACGCTATGGGTAGCTGCACCGTGACCTGCCCCGGAAGTCTTCCTGAGGGCGAATTTCGGGCAGAACCCTTCTTTAAGCCCATGCCCGGTTTGGTTAGCGAAGCCTGGCACGCCTGGCACACTGTGGGTAGCTGCACCGCGACCTGCCCCGGAAGTCTTCCTGAGGGAGAATTTCGGGCAGAACCTTTCTTCAAGCCCCTGTCCGATTTGGTTAGCGAAGCCAGGCACGATATGTGTATCTGTACCACGACCTGCCCCGGAAGTCTTCCTGAGGGCAAATTTCGGGCAGAACCCTTCTTCAAGCCCCTGTCCGATTTGGTTAGCGAAGCCTGGCATGCTATGTATAGCTGCACCCTGCCCCGGAAGTCTTCAAGATTTCGGATATAGACTGACCCTGCATTTATAACTCCGGTTTGGATGGCGAACTACCATGGAGGTCTTCAAGATTGCGGGTATAGACTGACCCCGCATTTATAGCTCCGATTTGGATGGCGAACTACCCCGGAGGTCTTCAAGATTGCAGGTATAGACTGACCCCGCATTTATAATTCAGGTTTGTGTGGCGGTCTACAATTTCAGTTTACATTATACGTATGTATAAACGAAAACACAAGAGTTTACTTGTAGTGAATTAGCCCGCTCCGGATGATTAAGGCGGCCTTTATGGAGGCGCTTTCTATCTGGGAGGGGATCTGAAACTTTTATTCAAACAACACATTGTTGGTACAAATATATAACATTACAAATTTTATTGATAGTACTTGAGTAGGTGTTGGGCATTCCATGGATGAGCTAGCTCTTCTCCCTCCATATTCGCCAAAATGTAAGTTGCGGATCCCACGACGTCCGCTATATTGTAGGGGCCCTCCCATTTGACGGAGAGATTTCTACGGTGGCCGACCTTGGGATTGAAGGTGGCGTCCCTGAGGACGAGGTCGCCAACTCTGAAGCTCTGCTTCTTCACCCTAGAATTGTAATACCTCGCCATCCTTAAGCTGTGCTTGATAAGACGTGTTAGAGCACGATCTCTTACCTCATCGAGGAGTTCGGTGTTGAGTTCAAGGCCTTCTTCATTTGCTTGTTCGTCGAAGTACTGGAGGCAGAGAGAATGTTTACCGACCTCCACCAGGACGACGGCTTCCGCTTCATAAGCTAGCATGAAGGGGCTCTCGCCATTTGAAGCTTTGTAGGTGGTGCGGTAAGACCAAAGGATGTCGGGTAGCTCGTCGGCCCAAGATCCAGGAGTGTTGCCGGCCTTCTTCTTCAGGGATTCGAGGATGCACTTGTTTGCTGCTTCAGCCATGCCATTGCACTGCGGGTGCGCTATGGAGGCAAAGTGGAGGTTGATGCCCCAGTCTGAGCCGAATTCCCTGAAGTCTGTGGAGTCGAACTGTGTCACGTTGTCCGTCACTATGGAGTGGGGTATCCCGAAGCGGCATATGACAGACTTCCAGATGAAGTTCTTCATGTCTTTTGAAGTGATGTGCACCAGAGTCTCCGCTTCTATCCACTTGGTGAAGTAATCGACGGCGACAACTAGGTACTTCCTTCCTCCGATTGCCATCAGGAACGGTCTGAGGATGTCGATGCCCCCACTTGGCGAATGGAACCGGGTTGAGGATTGGAATTAAGTCGGCAGGAGGAGCCTTTGTATGCTTGAAGAATATTTGGCACTCCTCGCACCATTTGACAAACTTGATCGCATCCTTCAGTACAGTTGGCCAATAGTAGCCCTGCCAGACTGCTTTATGTGCCAGGGTACAGCCCCTATGATGATTTCTGCAGAATCCTTCATGTATCTCACGGATGACCCATCTCTTCTTGGCCCCAGGCACTTTAAATAGGGAAATACGTCGTTCTTTGCGCGACGCTTTCGGTAAAGTACATCACCAAAGATCACGAATGAATCAATGATAAAGCCCGTCTCTCGGTCTTCCGTGCCTCTAGCCTATCCTCTGGTAGGGCTCCGGTCTTCAGGTAGGAGACGATCGGATCCATCCACGATCGCTCTTGGTCGACGCACATCTTGCCCTCCTCAATGCTTGGCGTCAATAAGTTCTCTATGTAGATGGCTTTTCCAATTTCCACTGGAGAAGATGAAGCCAGCTTTGATAGGGCGTCGGCACGGAGATTGTTCGACCTCGGCAGATGTTGGATCGCTGCTCTCCTAAACTTGAGAAGTTCGGCACGGGCACATTTCAGGTAAAGCTTCATCAGCTCCTCCATTGCCTCGAAGCTTCCTTCAATTTGTTGGACGACCAACCTCGAATCGCTGATCAATAGCACATTCGTCGCTCCAAGCGCCCGACAGAGCTTTAGGCCATTGAGGGCGACCTCGTACTCCACCACATTATTGGTCGTCGAGAAATTGAAGTGAAGGGCGTACTCCAACAGGCTCCCCTCCAGAGTCTCAATCACGATGCCTGCTCTGCTCCCCGATGCTGTGGTCGATCCATCGACGTGGAGGACCCACTGCTCGCCATCGGACTGGGTAGAAGTAGAGGGAGGATTTTCGATAGCGAGCTACTGGGGTGTCGCACCCAGGTGATCGTTGGGCGGGGCCTCACCATTCTCTCCCACGGTGCACTCCTCCATGAAGTTCGCAAGTGCTTGCCCCTTGATCGCTGCCCTTGGTTTATAGATAATGTCGAGCTCGCTGAGCTCGACACTCCAATTCAGCAATCGTCCTGACCTCTCCAGCCTTCTCAAGTTCTTTTCCAGCAGAGAATTTATGTAGACGACGATAGTGTGCGCCTGGAAGTAGGGTCGGAGCATCCTCGCGGTCAGAACCAGGTAGTAGGCGATCTTCTCAATGGGGTCATAGCAGGTCTCCGCATCTTGGAGCACCCGACTGGCGTAATAGACCGGCCTCTGGATGCCTCCGTCCTCCTTCCCGAGGACCAAGCTCACAGCTTCCTCAGTTGTGGCGACATAGAGGCCGAGCTGCTCTCCTTCTTCGGGCTTTGTAAGCATCGGCGGGCTCTGTAGGTAGGCCTTCAGCTTGTCGAAAGCTCTTGTGCAGGAGTCGTCCCACTCCACCACCTTTCTTACGCCCTTGCTCTCAGCGAGGGTCTTTCGAAGAATCTTGAAGAATGGGAGTGATCTCTTTGCAGACTTCGACAGGAATCTTCCAAGCACAGCAATCCATCCATTCAACCTCTGGATGTCCTGGATCATACTTGGCTCCGTCATGTTGGCGAGGGCGGCGATCTTGTCGGGGTTAGCCTCAATTCCTCGCTTGGTGATCATGAAACCAAGGAACTTCCCCGACTCGACGCCGAATGTGCATTTGGCCAGGTTGAGCCGCAAGTTGTAGCACTGCACATTCTGAAACGTCTCCTCCAGGTCGACGAGATGATCCTCGGCCTTCTTCGATTTCACCAACATGTCGTCGATGTAGAATTCCAGATTCCTGTCGACCTGGGGATGGAAGATTTTGTCGACCATCCGTTGGTAGGTCGCCCCGGCGTTTTTGAGTCCGAACGGCATTTTGGTGTAGCAAAATGTCCCCCGATTTGTGATGAACGCCGTCTTATCCTCATCGTGGGTCGCCATCTGTATTTGGGTATAGCCTTAAAAGGCATCCATAAAAGTTAGGAGTTCATACCCTGCGTCATTGTCCACCAGATGGTAGATCCTTGGAAGCGGAAAGCTATCCATCGGGTAGACTTTGTTTAGGTCAGTAAAGTCCACACGCATCCGCCATTTGCCACTGGGCTTTTTCACCATCACCACATTGGCGAGCCAATCAGGATAGCTCACCTTTCTGATGAATTTGGCTTCGAGGAGCCGCTCCACCTTTTCTACCGCCGCTCACGCTTTCTCTCCCTCGGCGCTCCGCTTCTTCTGTCGGACCGGATGGGCCTCATGGTCGACATGCAACTCATGGTCGATCACTGCCTTATCAACTCCAGGTATGTCAGAGGGTAACCATACGAAGATGTCTGCATTCACCCTGAGGAGGTCGATCAGCCCCGCCCTCATCTTTGCAGTCAGCTTCGTGACGACCGATACAATCTTGTCTGCCTCCTCTGTCAGCAGCACCTCCTCTATGCCCTCCACCGGGGTTGGTCGTTGATGCTCCGGGTCCTCCCGACCGTCAAGAAGTTCGGCCGACAAGGCTTGCTTGGACTGATCATGTTTGGGGGAGCCGATGTGTCATGCCCCGCTCCCCAAAATACCGGGAATCTCTTTTTTTCAGGAATCTTGAAAATGCAGAAGTAAGGAAAGAAAATGCAAGAGAGGGAGAGAAAACAAAGCAGGCCACTGTGCACATGCTGGGATCGTACAAGTGAAGCTCCATAATATTATCAACAATCTCATGAACAACAACAACATTTTATATATAACATGTTTCATTTATATACATAGTCCAGGTACATCACTACACAAACACCATCAGTACACAAACACCACCAGCTCTCACCAAAGGCTACCACTGAACCCAACTTCAAGTCACCTCTAACCGTGCCGCACCTGCTACCTGAAAAATAGAGAGGAGCACATCAATGCGTGCCCCAGTAGGAACCAACTTGGATTTGGAACATCGTCTTAGGGTTATCAATCTACAAGGCAAGGCAAGAGAAATAAGACATGTAAACTAAGTAATATAGTGAAAGGTAAATAGCCAAGTAAGAGGATCATACCTACGGTCCAATGTCAAGCTACTGTAAGAAAAGGGTTAGCACGAGTAACAATACAAGTAATCATACAACCACAATCTAAAAGGGAATCACAAGTGTCAGAAGTATAACACAGTGTCACCAGAGAAGCAAGTAAGGGAAAAAGGAAAGTGCTGCCAGCAGAAGGAGTAACACGCATAATTCTCGTTTTATGATTGAATTAATTAATTGAATTAATTGGAAACTTGGGTAAACTGTATGATACCAGGACCTGGACTTCACCCCAAATTTGGGGTGAGTATAGCACATGACGCAGTGGACACGGGCACTGTACGCTGGGCCTCTCAGCTCCCCCGTCCCTGCCAGGAGTGAGGCTCTCCCACAATAACATAACATCCGTATGTCCCCTACACTCCCGGTAAAGGCGAGTGGGTATAAATATCACATATCACATAATCATTTTTCCCAACTTCTCAGTCCAGGCCTCATATCCACAATTTACTCAAATCACACCTAAACCCGGGTTTTGCTAACTCACCCTCATTAGAGAGGACTGGGACATTTAAGAGTTTCATATTATCATTTTAGTATTGAAGGAGTCATGTTGCATGGCATCACTTTCCATATTCATACCAACATGGGTCATGCACCGAAGTGGTATGCCCTCTATCGTAGTCACATCACATATCAACATGGGACATGCCCCCAAGTGTCATGCCCTTCATCATAGCCATTTCAATTAATTATCCATATCACATGAAACCATGCTTTCTATGACTCCGTCATCACCAATTTATAACATGCTTAATAATACATGTATATACAAACTCAATTTGCAGGTTTCTCCACTTTTGTTTCATTGAGGCATTTTCACAAACACTTGGCAGGCGGCATACACATGGTTATTGTCACATCATCAATTTCATTAACCATCTGTATAACTAAGCTATTTTTCAAGCAACAACAATAATCATGCACTATAGAGAGTGAATAGCAACGATACACAATTCACAACACCACTTTAATACTTCAGATTGCTGGAATTTGCAGAAGTTGACAATACACGGCCATATAGCATCAGTTTGCATTGAGAATTTGACAAAATGTGCTAAATGAAAGTTGTAGGTATGTTAGTCCTGGATTCACAGATAAAATTTCAGGCAAAAATATTAAGTAGATGATTTATAGTGAATTATTTGGTGAAGTCTGTCAAATCTGTTTTTCAGACAGATTTCAGGGTCTGTATTGAAAGCCAATTTTGGGCATGTTTCAGCCAGAATTTCAAAATATAAGCACTGTGATGAAATTATAGATAAACTTGTTAACTTTTCAACAAGACCAAGAACATAAAATTCCATTGTGTGTGAAGATACTGAGGTCAATTTTACTAAACTGAGTCAAGACTGAAGATCAAACAAACATGTTATAAAGATAGAATTTTTACTCCCAATTTATGAATTGAACATATATCAAATTTTATATGATTTTGGGGTAGAACTTCAAGATATATCAGAATATAATTATTTCGAAACTTAATTCGAGCTACAGTAACCAGTATCAAAGCAACAACAAACATCAGGATTTCTGAATTTCAAAGGAGATGATTTTGCTAAGAATTTCAAGGGGAAATTCATGAAAATTGAATCAAGGCACATTAATTTGATTACCACTACTTTATATCGGTAAATCATGCTATAAAATCATGATAGCAAGAACAAATTAAGGTAATTCCAAATCCAAGTAATTCATACCTCAAAAAGTTTATTTTTCCTCGTTTCCTTCTCTTCTTTCTTCTCCACCTTCTTCTCTCTTGAAGCTAGCTTGGATACCTTCTAATTGAAAATGAAAATTAGGGGTTTTGAGTTTAAAAAAGGAGGAGGAAAGGGGGGTAGGGTGGCCGGCCTAAGCTAGGGGATGGAGAGGGGAAAGAGAGAGAAGATGGGAGAAGGTTTTAGAAAGAAAAAGCGAGAACTCTAAAGAAATTTCTACGCCCTCCTTAGCTTCTCCCATAAGCCATGTACAAATCAAAATGACTAAAATACCCTTCCAAAAATACCCTCCAACTTCTAGGTATTTACAAGTTTGCCTTTACTTTATGCATACACCACTTTGGTATGTTCACACAGCACTTTTGGTCCAAATGACCATTTTGCCCCTCACCTTTCTAAAAATTTACGGGGGATGCCATTGACCCCTAACCCCTTTCACACTTGCATGGCTTCCCTACACACACCCATGCTTGCCTACACATGCATACATGCACCATGCACACAAGTCCAACACATTCCTGTTGTTTTGCACCCACGACGTCTTTCACACTTCTCCCGCACTCAATCTCGCTTTCTCGTCTCTTAGCCACGCATTACGGCCCAATCCCCCTTGCACTACATTACAACATCAATATCCACATTTATTTCATGCCTACGTATGCATCATAGGTAGAAATACCACGTGTGTTCAGTAGAATACACGTATAGTGCTAAATAGGGCATGACATCCTACCCACCTTAGAATAAAGTCCGTCCTCGGACTTTCTAGGGTGTGAACCCTGCCAAAGGCCAGCTAGGTGTGATGGTCTTATTACCCACGAAGCATAAACAAGAATACATACCTACCCCACACATATATACACTATATACTTCATTGTCATCCATACGCATCCGCGTCTCATACATATCACAGATACATCCTACTATTCGTCTAGTAGCACACCCACATCACTATGTGTATCACTACGCGCGCGCACACACACACACACGCACACACACACACACACACGCACGCACGCACGCACATATATACATATACATAGGCATCCTTCACATGAATATCTAAGTATATATATATACACTAACAGATTCAACACACACACGCATGCGCACATACCACAAATAGATCTCTATACATATCATTGTACGTATCCAGATCACTACTCATACCTATATGATATGGACATCACATCATGTCCATATCACTATACATAAGGCATTCATACATGGCATGTTTTCATATGTATCACAATGCCTTCAAGTATAACGACTTATGTTCTACTTGCTTATATATTTACATATACGTCTATATCCAAGCACAGACACACCATTATACACATCAATCTATACATTATAACTTGACAAACAGGGTCACTATTACGGTGTCACACCATATGCACACCAGATCTCTATACATTAAATACTTAGTCATATAAGTTCACCCCCAATCATGTGCACATAAATATCTACATACACATAACATTTAGTCACATCCAACATACATCGACGAGCACACACTAACACATGGATGATCAAGTCACTTAGGTCCACAATCATAACTATAGATAAATATACACATAATCTCACATTCATAGCGATGCACCTACTGCCTCACACAGATAGGCACATATACCACACACAATACACACACGAGTGCACAATCATAATACATTTCCCTTATATGCTCTCTATATATAACTATTTTTACATATCCTACGCACATACTGCCACAATAGTCAAATAAGTATGAATTCCCATCTACACACCATACACGCGTATACATATGAATGTGCAACCAATTACACACAGTCCAATACACATATATCAAACAGTTTCATTCACTTACATTTATCAAACATATATGCGCCTATATTCCATATCTATCACATTTACATCCACATTGCACATGTATATACATACACACACGCTTTGGTACAAACCTGTATATATACGCATACAAGCAAAAATACATTTATCCAGGGCATACCTAGATACATCTGGATAGACAACCCTATAGGATAGATCAGCAGGTAAACAAACAAAGATATGTACCAGCATACACACACACACACACACACACACACACACCCCCCCCCCCAATATATACATCATTACATATTCTCCTACTGCACACTACACATACATGAACACAGCCCTACACTCCATTGTGACATGTATAATAGAAATGCATTCAACTATGGTACATATTCACATATACGCAATAAGCAATACACCACATAGATATTGCACACGCACATACTCATTATACACCCACAGATGTACAAGTATCAATACCATACATAGATTTCGGAATCTACATATAGCCAAATACATGTACGCTTATACACATACGATGTCACGACCCGCTTCCCTAAAATGGAGGCGAGACGTGAGAAGGTCCGCTCAAGCGTGGAGCTGTCGACTATTATTCTAGTAGTAGGTATGGGCACAGACATGCATATATACTTATTAGGATCCATGCAACCATGCACATACATTCCCATGTATGGACACACACATCCATACACATATATTACACATATCCTGCTATTACACACCCATACAATCAAGCTACTCAAACTACACTAGCAGGTAGTCGGTAGCTATCCATACCATTATATACATAACATCCAATATATCCACACTTTTACTAGCATACTAACACATACACAAATAAGTGTATTCCAATATTCATACACATTCAGTAGATAGTCACTTCCCATATACATATACATTCATATACTGATACATGTATATCAGAATATGGATCATTCACATACATGTACATATAACCACTCATAAGACATATACCAAAACACGTTCAATAATAACAACACATATACACAATCACACCACGCTTGCTACAACACACCTACATACATACAAGTATCTCATATACCGATACACAATCCCCCTCATGCCACTATATACGGATGGGTACATGCACTGCATATACATCCAAATGGTCCTATAGACAACATTCTACGGGTAAGCGTATACACACACATATATATACCATACTCCACTTAACCGTGCAAACCCATAGCCATCCCACTTATACATGCACTGTATAATCTCAAATCCTTACATTCATCATATTCTACATATGATACACGTCACACTTATATCCATATCCCATAATAGGCACGGTATAGGGCTAAGAGTCTAAACCTAGGGCGAACAAGTCAAAAGCACTAATATCCACCTCAGGACGCATCTATCCCAAACACTCAGGAGCATTACTTGTATTATTCATACATCCATTACTTATCTATATTGCTACTACACACCATGCATGACCATAGCACAACACATATCTTCACGCAATAATACAACCCACAACCATAAACCAAATTAAGACAATATATCGATTCATATAGGCACATAGGCAGCACATACACATACTCACAGTTATTCAAATCTAACACATTAGGAATCCATACAGTAGCAATGTAACACTAGCAATATATATATACACACCAATATCCCAACCTATATCTACACCACCTACCCATACAGGCATACATCTATTCACACACATGCACTTTTCCCCATATGTCCAAAGACCATGTGGACGCTCCACTACTCTATCCATACAGACATACACACATTGGTACTTTCCCTACATGGGAACAGAACTATAACACAATAGATACGAAAACGCATATATGCACTCATATCACATACGTACATATCCTCACTCACACCCTTACAACTCATACGTCCCCAATAGCTTATTTGTACCCACCAATATACATCCACGAATATACATATACGTATCACCTATGTCTCAGAGTTACACAAGTATAACACATACCTACTCACATATCTGTATCATGTATCTATATAGAGACAATATATATATACGCTCAAGTATTTACCCACCTAGTATAAACGCCCACATATATACCACTATAACCATCCAAGATACATGCAACTTCATGCTATTCAAGTATAAATACAGATACTAAATACAAGTATACCACCACATATATAATTCAAATCTCTAATCACAACAACTGCACTTATACACGCGGGTTCACATAGTTATAGATACATACGAACACCCACAATATACTTCTATAGTATAATACACTGCAGAAAGTTCATCCCCGGACTCCCTAAAGCTAGGGGCTCAAGGGTGGGTCACTTAAAGCTCGAAGGTCACTAAGGTCACTACCCACCTAAGGGCGAACCTATCCCAATTACCTACTGAAGTATTACATGTACTATCCTTACGCACATCACAGTGAGGTGACTTGCATGGGCCGCCAAAAACTGTCACGCCCCGCTCCCCAAAATACCTGGAATCTCTGTTTTTCAGGAATCTTGAAAAGGCAGAAGTAAGGAAAGAAAATGCAAGAGAGGGAGAGAAAACAAAGCAGGCCACTGCGCACATGCTGGGATCGTACAAGTGAAGCTCCATAATATTATCAACAATCTCATGAACAACAACAACATTTTATATATAACGTGTTTCATTTATATATATAGTCCAGGTACATCACTATACAAACACCATCAGTACACAAACACCACCAGCTCTCACCAAAGGCTACCCATAAACCCAACTTCAAGTCACCTCTAACCGTGCCACCCCTGCTACCTGAAAAATAGAGAGGAGCACGTCAATGTGTGCCCCAGTAGGAACCAACTTGGATTTGGAACATCGTCTTAGGGTTATCAATCCACAAGGCAAGGCAAGAGAAATAAGACATGTAAACTAAGTAATATAGCGAAAGGTAAATAGCCAAGTAAGAGGATCATACATGCGGTCCAATGTCGAGCTACTGCAAGAAAAGGGTTAGCACGAGTAACAATACAAGTAGTCATAAAACCACAATCTAAAAGGAATCACAAGTGTCAGAAGTATAACACAGTGTCACCAGAGAAGCAAGTAAGGGAAAAAGGAAAGTGCTGCCAGCAGAAGGAGTAACACGCATAATTCTCGTTTTATGATTGAATTAATTAATTGAATTAATTGGGAACTTGGGTAAACTGTATGATACCAGGACCTGGACTTCACCCCAAATTTGGGGTGAGTATAGCACACGACGCAGTGGACACGGGCACTGTACGCACCAGGCCTCTCAGCTCCCCCGTCCCTGCCAGGAGTGAGGCTCTCCCACAATAACATAACATCTGTATGTCCCCTACACTCCCGGTAAAGGCGAGTGGGTATAAATATCACATATCACATAATCATTTTTCCCAACTTCTCAGTCCAGGCCTCATATCCACAATTTACTCAAATCACACCTAAACCCGGGTTTTGCTAACTCACCCTCATTAGAGAGGACTGGGACATTTAAGAGTTTCATATTATCATTTTAGTATTGAAGGAGTCATGTTGCATGGCATCACTTTCCATATTCATACCAACATGGGTCATGCACCGAAGTGGTATGCCCTCTATCGTAGTCACATCACATATCAACATGGGACATGCCCCCAAGTGTCATGCCCTTCATCATAGCCATTTCAATTAATTATCCATATCACATGAAACCATGCTTTCTATGACTCCGTCATCACCAATTTATAACATGCTTAATAATACATGTATATACAAACTCAATTTGCAGGTTTCTCCACTTTTGTTTCATTGAGGCATTTTCACAAACACTTGGCAGGCGGCATACACATGGTTATTGTCACATCATCAATTTCATTAACCATCTGTATAACTAAGCTATTTTTCAAGCAACAACAATAATCATGCACTATAGAGAGTGAATAGCAACGATACACAATTCACAACACCACTTTAATACTTCAGATTGCTGGAATTTGCAGAAGTTGACAATACACGGCCATATAGCATCAGTTTGCATTGAGAATTTGACAACATGTGCTAAATGAAAGTTGTAGGTATGTTAGTCCTGGATTCACAAATAAAATTTCAGGCAAAAGTATTAAGTAGATGATTTATAGTGAATTATTTGGTGAAGTCTGTCAAATCTGTTTTTCAGACAGATTTCAGGGTCTGTATTGAAAGCCAATTTTGGGCATGTTTCAGCCAGAATTTCAAAATATAAGCACTGTGATGAAATTATAGATAAACTTGTTAACTTTTCAACAAGACCAAGAACATAAAATTCCATTGTGTGTGAAGATACTGAGGTCAATTTTACTAAACTGAGTCAAGACTGAAGATCAAACAAACATGTTATAAAGATAGAATTTTTACTCCCAATTTATGAATTGAACATATATCAAATTTTATATGATTTTGGGGTAGAACTTCAAGATATATCAGAATATAATTTTTTCGAAACTTAATTCGAGCTACAGTAACCAGTATCAAAGCAACAACAAACATCAGGATTTCTGAATTTCAAAGGAGATGATTTTGCTAAGAATTTCAAGGGGAAATTCATGAAAATTGAATCAAGGCACATTAATTTGATTACCACTACTTTATATCGGTAAATCA
Source organism: Scilla litardierei (assembly GCA_030789695.1). Taxonomy (NCBI): domain Eukaryota; kingdom Viridiplantae; phylum Streptophyta; class Magnoliopsida; order Asparagales; family Asparagaceae; genus Scilla; species Scilla litardierei. The sequence goes on along the minus strand of CM061142.1, from coordinate 756,856,036 downwards.
TGCTATAAAATCATGATAGCAAGAACAAATTAAGGTAATTCCAAATCCAAGTAATTCCTACCTCAAAAAGTTTATTTTTCCTCTTTTCCTTCTCTTCTTTCTTCTCCACCTTCTTCTCTTGAAGCTAGCTTGGATACCTTCTAATTGAAAATGAAAATTAGGGTTTTTGAGTTGAAAAAAGGAGGAGGAAAGGGGGGTAGGGTGGCCGGCCTAAGCTAGGGGATGGAGAGGGGAAAGAGAGAGAAGATGGGAGAAGGTTTTAGAAAGAAAAAGCGAGAACTCTAAAGAAATTTCTACGCCCTCCTTAGCTTCTCCCATAAGCCATGTACAAATCAAAATGACTAAAATACCCTTCCAAAAATACCCTCCAACTTCTAGGTATTTACAAGTTTGCCTTTACTTTATGCATACACCACTTTGGTATGTTCACACAGCACTTTTGGTCCAAATGACCATTTTGCCCCTCACCTTTCTAAAAATTTACAGGGGATGCCATTGACCCCTAACCCCTTTCACACTTGCATGGCTTCCCTACACACACCCATGCTTGCCTACACATGCATACATGCACCATGCACACAAGTCCAACACATTCCTGTTGTTTTGCACCCACGACGTCTTTCACACTTCTCCCGCACTCAATCTCGCTTTCTCGTCTCTTAGCCACGCATTACGGCCCAATCCCCCTTGCACTACATTACATGCATCAATATCCACATTTATTTCATGCCTACGTATGCATCATAGGTAGAAATACCACGTGTATTCAGTAGAATACACGTATAGTGCTAAATAGGGCATGACATCCTACCCACCTTAGAATAAAGTCCGTCCTCGGACTTTCTAGGGTGTGAACCCTGCCAAAGGCCAGTTAGGTGTGATGGTCTTATTACCCACGAAGCATAAACAAGAATACATACCTACCCCACACATATATACACTATATACTTCATTGTCATCCATACGCATCCGCGTCTCATACATATCACAGATACATCCTACTATTCGTCTAGTAGCACACCCACATCACTATGTGTATCACTACGCGCGCACACACACACACACATATACATATACATAGGCATCCTTCACATGAATATCTAAGTATATATATATACACTAACAGATTCAACACACACACGCACGCGCACATACCACAAATAGATCTCTATACATATCATTGTACGTATCCAGATCACTACTCATACCTATATGATATGGACATCACATCATGTCCATATCACTATACATAAGGCATTCATACATGGCATGTTTTCATATGTATCACAATGCCTTCAAGTATAACGACTTATGTTCTACTTGCTTATATATTTACATATACGTCTATATCCAAGCACAGACACACCATTATACACATCAATCTATACATTATAACTTGACAAACAGGGTCACTATTACGGTGTCACACCATATGCACACCAGATCTCTATACATTAAATACTTAGTCATATAAGTTCACCCCCAATCATGTGCACATAAATATCTACATACACATAACATTTAGTCACATCCAACATACATCGACGAGCACACACTAACACATGGATGATCAAGTCACTTAGGTCCACAATCATAACTATAGATAAATATACACATAATCTCACATTCATAGCGATGCACCTACTGCCTCACACAGATAGGCACATATACCACACACAATACACACACGAGTGCACAATCATAATACATTTCCCTTATATGCTCTCTATATATAACTATTTTTACATATCCTACGCACATACTGCCACAATAGTCAAATAAGTATGAATTCCCATCTACACACCATACACGCGTATACATATGAATGTGCAACCAATTACACACAGTCCAATACACATATATCAAACAGTTTCATTCACTTACATTTATCAAACATATATACGCCTATATTCCATATCTATCACATTTACATCCACATTGCACATGTATATACATACACACACGCTTTGGTACAAACCTATATATATACGCATACAAGCAAAAATACATTTATCCAGGGCATACCAAGATACATCTGGATAGACAACCCTATAGGATAGATCAGCAGGTAAACAAACAAAGATATGTACAAGCATATATATATACACACACACCCCCCCCAATATATACATCATTACATATTCTCCTACTGCACACTACACATACATGAACACAGCCCTACACTCCATTGTGACATGTATAATAGAAATCCATACAACTATGGTACATATTCACATATACGCAATAAGCAATACACCACATAGATATTGCACAAGCACATACTCATTATACACCCACAGATGTACAAGTATCAATACCATACATAGATTTCGGAATCTACATATAGCCAAATACATGTACGCTTATACACATACGATGTCACGACCCGCTTCCCTAAAATGGAGGCGAGACGTGAGAAGGTCCGCTCAAGCGTGGAGCTGTGAAGCCTCACGCCTGATAAGCGTAAATTTAGTATAAGCAGGTCCCTGTAAATGCAATCGAAACAACAACAATAATAATAACATGAGACGGATATGAAATACCAATCCCAAAGTTTGTCCACAAAATATTCAACATCACAGAAAAGCCACCAGGCTAAAAGAAAGAGTCTAAAGGCCCAGAACAAGGCCAAACAAAAGACAAATATAACAGAGTATCAAACTAGGTGCCACGCACCGACAACCCAAAAGATCTAACAAAACTAGACGTAGACACTAAGACTGATCTCCAGTGTCTACGAAGTCCTCGTCCAACACGGGCGCAAGCTCGGCGTCCGCAAACACCTCACCCTCAGCAAGTAACTCGGGCTCAAGGTCTAACATGCGTCACCCAAAAGAGAAAGGGGCACATGTCAGCAAGTCTAAAAGACTTGAGCAAGGAAACTGAAAGTAAATAGCAACCTAGCACTTATAATATTAAGCAATGACATGGCAGTTAAGTATGATGCAACAGTTTAAAAGAGAGGCAAGCACGCACTATGTAGCAAAAGCTACCAAATCACCAATTCACGAATCACTCATCACTATTTTCACTTATCACTGTTTATCACTTAGTGCATAGAGAGTCCACCTGCTGTCCAGCTCGTGGCTCAGGCCGCTTATCTCTATCACTATTAATCACTTGTGCACTAGAGAGTCCACCTGCTGGCCGGAGTGGCGGATCAGGCCAACTCGGGGCTCAGTCCGCTTATCTCTTACCCCACCCATATGTGTCGAGCGTTGGGATTTCCAACTCACTGAGCTCGCTTCTGGAACACGAGCCAGGAAGTGTATTTGGCATAGGGGTGCACCTAGCCGGTATCCGAGCGTTGGGGTTTCCAACTACAGGGCTCGCTTCTGGAACACGAGCCAGGAACACAAACATCGTAGCAAAGCTACGCAATCACATCAACACTTAAGAATGCAATGACATGACAATTAATTCGCGTATCGTTAATGGAAAGTAAACATGACATGGTAATTGTGCAACATGCTAAATGTCGGAACTAGCTTCGTTGTCAAGCTAGTTCCCCAATTTGCGCCTAGGCGAGTATCATTTCATCGCCTAGCCTCTTTTACGCCTACATCAAGCAAATGGCCTAAAACATGGCTTAAACCCTAAGTGGCAAGTTTCACTTGCCTAGCACCGGGGATGACGACCACTTCGTCACACGGATGCCAATCTACGGGGAAAATCGCTGTTATGGGGAAACATTCATCAAACAACATGAAATTTTATTAGGGTTTCATAAAAATATAAATAGGTTATGAAAACAACGGTAGATCGATTTCTTACCGAGAGGAGGCGGAAGAAACACTCCGGGGAACCCTAGGATCAGATCTGGAAGCAAATGGAGAAGTTAGGGGATGGGGTGGCCGGCCTAAGCTAGGGGATGGAGAGGGGAAAGAGAGAGAGAAGATGGGAGAAGGTTTTAGAAAGAAAAAGAGAGAACTCTAAAGAAATTTCTACACCCTCCATAGCTTCTCCCATAAGCCATGTACAAATCAAAATGACTAAAACACCCTTCCAAAAATACCCTCCAACTTCTAGGTATTTACATGTTTGCCATTACTTTATGCACACACCACTTTGGTATGTACACACAGCACTTTTAGTCCAAATGACCATTTTGCCCCTCACCTTTCTAAAAATTTACGGGGGTTGCCATTGACCCCTAACTCCTTTCACACTTGCATGGCTTCCCTACACACACCCTTGCTTGCCTACATATGCATACATGCACCACGCACACACGTCCAACACATTCCTGTTGTTTTGCACCCACGACGTCTTTCACACTTCTCCCGCTCTCAATCTAGCTTTCTTGTCTCTTAGCCACGCATTACGGCCCAATCTCCCTTGCACTACGTTACATGCATCAATATCCACATTTATTTCATGCCTACGTATGCATCGTAGGTAGAAATACCACGTGTGTTCAGTAGAATACACGTATAATGCTAAATAGGGCATGACACGATGTAGCGGCTCCGCGAGAGCCTCTGGCTTCCTTGCACTTGCCTGACCCCATATGGGGTCTAGAATTTCACCATTTAGTGCAGCAGCAAGGGGAGAGCTTCGATGGCGGTCATGAAAGGCCGCCCTATAATGCCATTGTATGCCGAGGGGACGTTAACTACGACGAACTGCATCATTCGCGTAACAATCATCGGCCTCTCCCCCAGGGTGACGGGCAGATCGATCGTTCCGACGATGGGCACCGAATGGCCAGTGAAGTCGACAATCTGGCCCAAGCATGGTTTCAAGTCTGCCTTGCCCAGCCCCATCTTCTGAATCGTCGACAAAAACAGTATATCGCACGAGCTACCGGTGTCCACCAAGAGTCTGCTCACAACCGCCGGCCCGATGAGTGCTTCGATGATGATGTCGTCGTCATGTGACAGCTCGATCCCCTCCAGATCGTCGTCAGAGATGGAGATCGGGGGTGGAGCTTCCCTTCTTCGCTTCGCCCCTTCACCAGCACTCGCCACCATGACCTGCCTCGCATAATTCTCCCTTAGCAACGACGAGGTTCCGCCCGAGGTTGGCCCGCTGCATATCACATTAATGCGCATGATCGGACCAGTGATAAGATGGCGGCTAGTTCGGTGTTGTTGGCCTGAGCCTGTCGGACAGGTTCCGCTGGAGTTCGCCATTCTCGTCCCTGGCCTTCTTGGTCGACGAACCTCTAAAGGTGGCCACCCTGGATCAGCCGTTCTATGTCTCTCTTCAGAGCGAAGCAATTGTCGGTGTCATGGCCGTGGTCACGGTGGTACCTACTGTACTTCTGTGCATTGCGTGTGGTCGGCCTCCCCTTCATTTACGGGGGGCGGGTCTTTGAGAAACCTGCTCGTCTTGGTCCCTGACATTACTTCGGCCAGCGGGGCATTGAGCCTTGTATAGTGCACCTCCTCCAGTGCTCTTGCGGGTCCATTCCTTGGAGCGGGGTTCCTAGGAGCGTGGAACCCCCTCAAAGGTCCGGGGCGATCCTGCCCTCGGGGCCCTCCCTGGTTGCCCCCCGGGGGTGATCTTAATCTCGCCCTCAGGGGCGGTCATCCTGCCTCGGCCTATGTGACGGCTGGGGCTCAGCTCTGAGACGCTCGGTTGGGGTAACAGCTTTCTTCGCCCCCAGCGACTCCTCACTGAGCATGAATTTGTTCGCTCTGGAGAAGAGAGCGTCAAAGTCCACTGGTGGGTCGTGGAGGAGGGATTTGTGCAGACTACGGTTGGTGAGCCCTTTTTTGAAGGCTGCCATGGCGAGCTCGTCTCCGCAGCTCGTCACGCTAAGACGCTTCTCATTGAAGCGCCATTGGAACCTTCGGAGGGTATCGCCTTCCTCCTGGACTATCGTAAACAGATAGCCAGGAGCTTTCTTCCTTCTTCGCCCCGCTCGAAATTGCATACGAAACTTGTGGGGCAGATCACCAAAGGAGTCAATCGATCTATCTGACAAGTCGTTGTACCATTCCGAGGTAGATTTCTGCGGAGTCGTCGGCAAGGCATGACAGAGGAGCTCGTCGTCCGCTCCTTGGATCTCCATCACCCCCTTAAAGTGCTACACGTATTCGAGTGGATCGCTCGAGCCGTCGTATAATCCAAGCTGGGTAGCTTGAACCTACACGGTATCAAGGTTGAGATCACCCTTCGCGTCAGCGGGTTGGCTTCTTCGGGATGTTGGGGGTACTGGCGATCTTCGTACGACGTCCCGGCCGCCTCGGACCCCGGATGAGCCACCTCGGTGCTAAGGGGAGTCCCTTCTATGTGCCCTGGGGACCGGGCTTTGCTTGCGGCTCTGCCCCGGCGATCATTGCACCTTGGAGAGATGTGCTCAGCCCTAGGGGGCTTCGGCCTTGACAGGGGCGCTCTTCGCTCCTTGGGCTTGGTGACCTCCTGCGAGAGTGACTCTCCGCAGCTTGATACTGCGGTATATGCTCCTGCACTATCTCGATCGATGGGTAGGGGACTCTCAAGCTCCCCTGCTGGATCCTCTCCCTTGCGACGGTAATGTACCGTCGCTGTCGGATAGCTGCTTCTTCGTCAAGCCCTCTTTGTATCGTGGCCTCCTCCTCGTCAAACCGTCTCTGCCTAGCAGCCACCTCATCATCATCGAGACGCCTCTGCAGAGCGGCTAACTCCTCTTCGTCGAAGCATCTCCTTCGAGTGGCCGCTTCTTCATCGAATTCGGGGAGGAGGTTTCGCGTTACGTTGAATGGTCTGAAGGAGCCTGATGTTTGAGGCCGCCTTGCAGATTTTACAGTAGCCATGTCCTTCATCACTTTGTCAAATATCTCAAAGCTGTGATAAACGCCATGGGCTACGGCCTCGATGGTAGTGTCTGGCCCCTCAGGGGGCGCATCTCTCAGGGGGGACCTTCTCGGAGAGGGAACCTCCTGGGGCATCGGCTGTTTACCGCTACGATGACTGCATTGACTTTGTGTGGGGTCTGCCATGGATGTAACCCTTGTTCCCACAGACGGTGCCAAATGTTGCGGGGTAAAATCCGCTAACACTGAATTTGTATTGAAATAGGAATCAAGGGTACAATGATTACAAGTTTTGGGGGATAGACGAGGCTAGTCTCGATTGGAAGATGCTTTGTAGACGAAAAGCTCAAGGTCACCCTTCAATCGGTGTAGGTTGCTCGTCTTTTGGAGTTGGTCGCCCTAGTTTGCTTCAACCGCCGGCAACAGAGGCGAACTACCTGCAAGGAGAACAACTCGTCAGAAAGGTGGGGTTGGGTGCCAGCCCGTGGCCTCTTCGATGCTTAAGTCAGCGGGTGACTGTTTGGAGAATGTCGAACACACAAGACGATCTTAGAGGCAGATCGGCGCTTGTGTAGCGAACTAGTGTGAAAGGCACGAATATGTGGAGGATATTCGACCTTGAGTATAAGTAGATGTCTTAGTAATTCTTACAGATTATCCAGCCTCGTTCTTGTTGGAGGAGAGTGTGTATTTATAGGCTGCTGGAGTCGGTTGCTTTAGCTGAGCTGTCGGTGTCAGGGGTTCGGCTGAGGATGTCAGAGCCGAACGTGTCAGGCACGCTTTTGTCAGGCCGTCACAGCCGTTAATGTCACGTGTGCTTTTGTCAGGCCGTCTGGCGGCGAAACGGCTAGGCGTGCTTTCAACAGGCGGTCAGGCGGCGAAGCGGCCAGGTGCTCTTTTGTCAGACTTGTCTGTAGTGAAACTGGCAGTGACGCTAGTGGCGTGTCGTCTTCCTCCGTGGGCAAACTTCTGCTGGATGGAGAGGTAGGCGAGCTGCCTCTGGGGCGAGCTGGGGTAGATCGCGCGATCCGCCGGAGGGCTCTTCTCTTTGGTTTGATTGACGAGTCTGCAGCTCCCCAAGTGTGGGCTGCTCTGGGCCTTGGCAAGCTTCTTGAAGCCTTGGTGAACTAGGCCTCGTTGTGGAGATTTGGCGGGCCAAGACTTAGGCTTTGAATATACATGCCTAGATCAGTTGTGCCGATCTTGAGGTCGTAACAATAATGTTAACTAATCCAAATTTTGAAAAGGAGACTAGGCGGCATCATGTAACATATTTGAAACCTCTTTTATATACGATGACATGATATATTTTTCCTCGCACGAACCACGAACCACCTAATGATGATATTTACCTTTTTGCCGCACTTCCTCGTCTTCAAAGTAACATGTAGGTGATCACGTTTGGTGTCTGTTTTATGTGTCGTTGGTATCGTTGGAAAGCTTATGAAGAGTAGAATCCGTTAATACCAATTTGGTGGCCTTTCTTTGCCATTTTCATGTCTGATTTTGGCCTTTCATGTTAGATTTTGGCCCACTCAATGCAAACACCAAATAAAGACGACCAACTTGGTATCAATGAAATATACTCTTCATAAGCTTTCCAACGATACCAACAGCGCTTAAAACAGACACCAAACGAGTGAAATATGACGGTTAAAAATATTATTATTTTTGTATTTGACACGCACTTAAATGTACAGTGCACGGTGTATACAGCACAACTAAAGGCATGTTAAAGGGACAAAGAATCGGACCTTTCAATCTTAAATCACATGATTTTTTCAGAAAACTCCAAAAACCTGGCTCGCCTTTCCCTTTCGTCCAGCAGCATCGATCGAGGACACCTGAATGAAGGTTTGGGAGAGCGTGGGTGGAGAGCGGTCGCCGTCAGAAAACCAAAATGATATACTTAATTAATATCTCCGATTCTTTTTGCAATCTAAGAATTTAGGAGCCTAACATTATTTGACCGAAATGTAAAAAAAAAGAATTGAAAAGAAAAGAAGAGGACAAAATCGAGTAATTAACTGGTCCTATGTAAGTGAGTTACTTTGAGAAAATTACTTCGGTTCACATTTCCCTTAAATTTTTCTGAAAATAATGAAACTATCATTTAAAAAATCTCAAAATACAACCATAAAAATTACTCGGGTCACATACCAAATTACTCATTGCGCACATACCGCTTTTACTTCTTCTTCGTAAAAATATTTTGCTCATTTTATCTCTCATCATCATCTTCTTTATATCTTTCTCTGTAGTTCTTTTGCTCAGTACACATACAACTTAACTTTAAAAAATTAATTAAAGAAACTAATTACACTTAACTAATTTCATTTAACTAATTCTGCGTACATTTATATTGACAAGTTTACCATTATCTCCCCCTCCGCCCACCCCCGCCCCCACCCCTCCTCCCCATACACCCGCACTACTCCCTCATCCCCAGTCCCCTCCATAGCCCCCCGCCCGCCCCATCCACCGGCCCTCCTCCCTCATCCCCAATCTCCTATCGTCCCCCTTCCCTCCACCCTAGCACCACCTCCACCTCTCCCATCTGCCCCACACCTCCTCACCAGCACCTCTCCCCCCAGCCCGCCCGCCTCCCTCTCCACAACACCTCCCCCTTCCGCTTGCCTCTCCACTCTAACCCCCTCTTTGACCGCCCCAACCTCACTCACTCCTCCCCTCCCAAGCCCCCTCCCCCTCCGTCCGCCCCACCTCCCCAGCTACCCTCCCCCCTCTGCTCCATCCCTTTCCCTCGTCCAGAACTAATTAACTAATACACTATAAGGCAATAAAAAATGTTTGAAAAGATAATTAGGTATTGATGTGCACAAAAAGCAAAAATTAAGTGGTATGTGTAGTGAGGGATGTGAAGTGAGAGAAGTATTGCTCAACAAAATTATAGGAGCATTTTGGTAAATTCCGATGTGCACCGAGCAAAAAGTATGTTGGCAAAGTAACCCCCCCCCCCCCCCCCCCACACACACACACACACACACGCGCGCGCGCGCACACAATGTAAACAAGTGGCTTGTCTTGTGACTTGTGAGAGACACCTATTTCCATATCTCACCGTTCACCCAAAGCCATCAAGGGCCGAGTTATAACACTTTAAAAAGGAGAATTGATATCTACATCTCACGGTGCATTTTGAAGTTAGTGCCATTTTTGCCTTTTTTTGGAAGTAAATGAGATAGACAAGACTTTGAGAGGGGAAACTTTTGACTTTTTTTTTTGACAAAAATCAAGTACTTAGAGCAACTCCAACCCTTCTCTATAACTCCAAAATGGAGATTGAAGTTGCTCCAACCCATCTCCAAAATGGAGATCGGGATAGAGATTTGCAACAGTGCCTCTCCATATTTGGAGGGGCACTATTCACCCCTCCAAATCTCTAAACCTCTCATTAATGACAACTTAGCTCTTAATTAAAATACTTATGATTATTTATAACTGATGTATTTTACAAATCACATGACCAAATTTAATAATTTTAGTACTGTTGGAAATATCTCAATTATACCTACAAAATGAGACCAATATTGGATATTTTTCGAGCAAATTTAAAATATTTACAATATAACAAGAAATACTAATTACTAAAAAATTAAAAAAATGAACATTGAAGAATAATATTGTTAGATGCTGAATACATTTCATTGATTGCAAATACTACATAATAAAAATATAAAAATGTTATATGTCTCATGATTTTTATTTTAATATTTTTCACCAAAATTATTTTTATAAAATAATAATAATTTTATATTATTTTTATGAAATAATAATAATTTTATATTATTTATAATTTTCTTTCACGGATTAACCCATTTTAATGATAAATATTTTTCATTAGTAAAGCTTAAACAAAAAGAACATAGGATTTGAAGATGGTGGGTTGGAGTTGCACATCCTCCAAAATGACATCTTTTAGAGATATTCCATTTTGAAGGGGGGTTTTTAGAGATTTGGGTTGGAGTTGCTCTTATACCTCATTCCTTGAGGTGCATAGAACATTTGCCTTTAAAAAACTCTTAAAACCAATCATCATCAGTAATTTACCCAAGCTACCAAATTATTCAGGGTTTTCCGTTAAAACTCCGGAAATTTTAAAGTCAAAGTTAATCATCAAAAACTTTTCAGCCATAAAACAATCAAAAACATCTTCCGTTTAACAAAACTGCTATCATATACGATTAAAGCTATTTAATTTAATTACACTGTACTTTTTTAAAAAAAATTCATAAAAGCTCTCATAACGGATCATACAGGAAAAATATTTGATACTTAATTTTAATTTTAAAAGGTCAAATTTACCCTCAAATCTCTGGCTCATTGAAGCTTTTTCCTGTAAATATTGAATGAAATATTGAATGGCAAATCTGTATATATGGAATGGCAAACTTGTAATTATATGGTCAAGTGCTCATCAATTGAGTCTGTGTGTATAGCAAGCCCCGAAAATCAGTGCGGGTTTTATGGCGGCTGAAGGGGGAGGAGGAGGAGAAAAGAAGGAAGGGGCAATAATAATGCTGATGCCTGGTGTTTTTATTGTGATTATTACTGTTTAAGTTCTTTTGGGACTCTTTTTTACTTTTATTTTAAAATAATCAAGTATAATTTTGGTTGTTTTTTGCTGTGGGGGTTGCTTTGCTTCTTTCCTTTGGGTTGAAGCCAGCCAGCATCCAAACTAGAGGAGAGAGAGAGAGAGAGAGACTGTGCAGAAGATTCTTTCCATCGGAAAGAGAGAAGAGAGATAGAGGTTGTTTATTAATTACTTATTATTGAATATTTTTTGTTCTGATACTGCTCTTTTCTCAGCTTTTTTTAGTCAATTGAGTGATTTGGTTCTGCTGCTTGTTGTTTGGTGAATTGGGTCTCTTTCGTCTTCTGATCTTGGGGGCTTTGGGGGGTTTTGCCCTTTTTATTTCTGGGTCTCTTTCTTTCTTTCTTTTGGATTATTTCTTTTATTCCGACATTTATTTGCATTCTGATAGTTTGTACTAAATGGGTTTTCCTTGCATTTTGTTGGGCAGTCTGTTTCAGGGATTTGTGGGTCTTTTTTTGTTTTGAACCAGAAGAAGAAGAAGAGTAGAGAGAAAATGGCTGGAGGTGGAGGAGCAGCCCCAGCACCAAAAGCAGATGAGTTGCAGCCACACCCAGCGAAAGATCAGCTCCCAAATGTCTCCTACTGCATCACTAGCCCTCCTCCTTGGCGTAAGATTTGCCTCTCTCTCTCTCTCTCTCTCTCTCTCTCTCTCTCCCCCCCCCCCTCTAGTTTAAAAGATTGATGATAACACGCCTCATTTTTGTTCGGATAGATGCATTTCTTGTGTGTTTTATTTATAGATGGCTGTGATTAGGGGCCTAACTTAATTTTACTGAAATTCACGGGATTTCTACAGTTCAGGATCGATTCTGACGCTGACCCATTGATGATTTAGTTTTAATCTAGTTCTTGTGATTACCCATTTGATCTAATAGCAAAATGATATTGCAAACTGAGCCTCTATCAGCAGTGTTTAACTTTTCTGTGTTGTTTGCATTTTTCTCCCGCAATTTTTTTTTCATGTTGTAAAATTGGTTGAATTGACAGACAAGGATACTACTGTGCTCGCTTGGGTCATATCTAATGCAAAATAATTTTGGGTTTTAGCATGCTATTTTGTTGTTATGGATTGAAATGAGCTTCTTTCATTTTTTTAGCATTTCTTCTAGATGTCCTAACAAGTGTGATAGATTTCTTCATTGAAAAAACATGTTGTCCAAAGCGCAACATTCTTGCAGATGCATCAAATGCGGCTATGGCAACTCTGCCAGATTTTTCCAGCGTGTTTTCCTTTTGTACATTGCAATTTTTATGTAATTTTTAACCTCTAATGCAGCCGAGGCCATTCTCCTGGGGTTCCAGCATTACCTAGTTATGCTTGGCACCACCGTTATCATTCCCACCGCTCTTGTCCCCCAGATGGGTGGAGGCAATGTAAGTGCGAGCCTCCAATAGATGAAATGCGTAACTTTTCAGTACATTGTCTATGCGGCTCTTCTTTTGTTGTATGGTTTGCATCCAATATGATACTTTTTGTGGCACAAACCTTTCAAATTCTCATAGGACGAGAAAGCTAGGGTAATTCAGACTTTGCTCTTTGTCGCTGGTCTGAATACTCTCTTACAAAGCTTCTTCGGAACTCGTTTGCCAGCTGTGATTGGAGGATCCTACACCTTTGTTGTGCCTACCATATCCATTATCTTGGCTGGCCGCTACAGTAATATCGTCGATCCTCATGAGGTTGCCAATAAAGATCATTATTATTTTATTAGTTCTCTTTCTGTTTAGATTTTGACTGTTTGACTTCATATCCAGAAATTCCTGCACATCATGCGGGGAACACAAGGTGCTCTTATTGTAGCTTCAACACTTCAGATTGTTGTTGGTTTCAGTGGCCTTTGGCGTAATGTCGCTAGGTTAGTACTGCTGTGTCCGATTTATTCCGATCTAGGCTTCTTTATGAGAAACTATTTATATACTGTTTTTTATTGTGACAATCAGATTTCTGAGTCCACTATCAGCAGTTCCTCTAGTAGCTTTAGCTGGGTTTGGTTTATATGAGTTTGGCTTTCCTGGGGTGAGCATTTATTTGCTTTTCTTCTTCCCTCCCAGTGTATAGGCCTAATTACAATGAGATGGACCATCATGCGGCTCTTTGATATATTTAGGGAGAACATTGCTCTGGGCTGTATTGATGATCAGATCACAATTTGTTGTTGGTTATGTTTCCTTAGGTTGGCAAGTGTGTTGAGATTGGGCTTCCACAAATAATTTTACTGATAATTTTCTCACAGGTATTGATGCATATCCATTGAACTAGATACCGATATTTGCACTTTGATTAGTTAAAAATATTCATATTTTTCTTTTACAGTACTTACCCCATGCAATACGCTCGGATAGACCTGTTTTCGATCGGTTTGCTGTCATATTCTCGGTGGCAATTGTGTGGCTTTATGCGTACTTGCTCACCGTTGGTGGTGCATACAAACATGCAGCACCGAAAACACAGTTGCATTGTCGTACTGATCGTTCTGGGCTTGTTAGCGCAGCACCTTGGTTGGTTCCATAGCTTCCTATGTTAATTCATTCTGAAAATTGGGAATTTGAACTCAATTGGTAATGTTACTGATGCCTAGCTGGCATCTTTATGATCAATAAACTGTTAAAATCTCATGTGCGCAGGATCAGAGTTCCGTATCCTTTACAATGGGGAGCCCCCTCATTTGATGCTGGTGAAGCTTTTGCAATGATGGCTGCCGCATTTGTTGGGCTTGTGGAGGTTTGGTTATTTTTTCTACATATTTATGCATTAAAAACAAATTTGTTAAAATAAAAATTTTGCCATTTCTGATTACTTCAGAAGTTTTAGCAATAGCTTTATTTGTTTGTTAAGAATAATATTGTCACATTGGATAAAATACAAAAAAAAATGGTGTTTATATATTAGTTGTTAAGCATATACCCATTGGCTTAATTTCTTGGATTAAGATATGGTTTCGACTAATGGTTTGTGGCTTTACCGATATAACCAATTGTGGGGCGCTCGTTACTGTTTCTAATTCTAATATGGTATGGAGCCATGAAAAAAAAATATCTAGCTGGTTATTGTGCATTCTTATTTTGCTACAGTACTAATTTACAAACTCAAAGGTGAATCGATCTTGAGTTTCAGTTTGAGAGGAGTGTTAAGAATGATAGTCTCACATTGGATAAAATGGTAAAAGGCGATGCCTATAAATTAGTAGTTAAGGCTCTACCTATTAACTTTGTCTTTATGTTAAGATATGGTTTCAACGAATGGGTTGTAGTACAATTGTGGGTTTCCCTAACCATTTCTAATTTTAACATCGCTATATTGCAGTCCACTGGTAGTTTTATTGCTGTTTCAAGATATGCAAGTGCCACACCATTGCCTCCGTCAATTCTAAGTCGTGGTATTGGGTGGCAGGTACTGTGTGGCTGCCTTGGCTTATATTGTTATTGCATCAGCTTTACACTTCATCAGCTTAGTTTTAATCCTATGGAAGGTCCTAATTAGCAATGTATTCCAGGGCATCGGTATCTTGTTGGATGGGTTATTTGGAACAGCAAGCGGGTCCACTGTATCCGTGTAAGATCAATATGGAAACTTAATCTGCAAGATTTCATGGTTAATCGGAAATTTTCTCGTATCATCTGAAGCTCCATTTACTATTCTTCAGTGAGAATGCCGGTCTGCTGGCCCTAACACGTGTAGGAAGCCGAAGAGTTGTGCAGATATCTGCGGGATTTATGATTTTCTTTTCCATTCTTGGTATGTCATATTAGCTAATGCTTCTTTATCTTGAATATAGTTAGTGTTCCATTGGGTTTTCAAGGAATGGCAATGATGGCCTGATCGGGTGTCATGTGGAATTCCAATGAATTGCAATGTCCAGTTGATGCATATCCATTGTTTGTTTGGCTGGAAGTTTGGGAATTACAAAATCTACGCACTGTGCACACACACAATATTCACCTACCCAAAATTTCACGCACACGCAAGCACACAGGCAAAATGAGTGGATATCATTGCTTTTTCGTCTTAATTTTTAGCCTTTGAGCAAATGCAGTTTGCTTTTTTATTTTTATTCATTTTTTGCCGTTTAATAATTGGAAGTAAAAGGCAGTTTGCAAAGTTCTAACATTATTTTTAAATGGAAGGAGCTGTTACTCAGAAATTCCAGCCGCAGCTAATCAAGCACATGAATCAATCAAGCACATGAATCGAAATTCCATGACACTCAACTTACAATGAAATGATGTGAACTAGAATTGGGCTGGATTTCATAGATTACTATGAACTTTGGCCATATTTCAAAATACTATCATAAACTTCGAAAATTTCACAAAACTAACATATATTTTGAAAAATGCAAACATCTACCACAAACTTTTCCAGTTTCTGATAAATATCATATACTTACTTTAAGAAGTACTGCCCTTCGAGCTCCATGACATTGGTAGTTTTTGGTGGTTGAAGCTGTGAAAGTTTATGGTAGTTTTTGGTATTTCTTTGTAAAATATATGGTTGGGTTTAAAATCGGGACTAAAGTGTAGGGTAGCGTTATGAAATTTGGCCGTGGAACTGCAATGCCATGATTCTCAGTTTTATGATCTTGTCGAAATTCAGAATTGCAAAACAAAGTAACCATGTGTGTCCTGATATGAGTTGCAGTCAGCATTACGCATCCAGTCATGGTTACTTAAAATGCTAGCTGTAAGAAATGGAAACCAAATGCTGTGCATTGTGAATTTCAGAAACTCGGGCTTCCTTTTTTTACATTATGAATAGCTCTCCATTGCTCTGGTATGAAATGAAACCTGATAGGCTCCTTGGTGAAGCCTGAAGTTAATATATGGACTTAATCTGTCGAATTTTGGTTGACATATCGTTTTTATTGTGTCGGTTTCAGGAAAATTTGGAGCTGTTTTTGCATCCATACCGGCGCCTATCATTGCCGCACTATATTGCATTTTCTTTGCATATGTTGGTATGTAATATGGCTCAACAAAGTCACCCTTTCCAAGTTATTTGCAGAGTTTTATAGCATGGGTGCTTTCTGCGTGAACAGGCGCCGTGGGTCTCAGTTTCTTACAGTTTTGCAATCTGAATAGCTTCAGAACGAAGTTCATTCTAGGGTTTTCAATCTTCATGGGGTTATCAGTACCCCAGTACTTCAACGAGTACACTGCCGTTGCTGGGTACGGTCCAGTTCACACGGGCGCAAGATGGGTATGTAAACACTGTCACATTGTTATATTGGGTAATGTTGTTTGTCTTGAATCCGATGGTCGACCTCCTCTTTTTCCAGTTCAACGACATCGTCAACATTACATTCTCATCGGAGCCATTCGTAGCGGGCTTTGTGGCGTTCTTCCTCGATAACACGCTCAGCAGGCGCGACAATGCAACAAGGAAAGATAGGGGGTATCATTGGTGGGACAAATTCCGATCCTTCAAGACCGATACGAGGAGCGAGGAGTTCTACTCCTTGCCCTTCAACCTCAACAAATTTTTTCCATCTGTCTGAGCTTTTTGCGGACCAGGGCAATCTCCATTGTTCAGGGTGTTGTGCCCCTCGATCGTACAATGTTGGCGGTCTTTGCTTCTGATGTATAAGCCCTACTGGATCTGTCGGTCACGGTGGTTTTTTTATATGTTTAGTTTTGTATATCTGATAGGCGATATGGATTGATGTAGGGAGGCTGTTTTTTTCCAATCTTTATTTAGTTAATTTCCTTATCTTTAGAGCATCCAGCTGCTACTTGCCTCTTTAATCCCTCAAGCTCACATTTCCAGTCTTTCCTCATAATTATGTGATGTGCTGTGTTTCCCCCATGCTTCCAGCTTCCTGAGCTTTGGTTAATGGCGGGAACAGGCGGAGAAGAGGGAGTGTGGGGAAGCGGTTCATATCGTTCGGGAAGATATTAAAAAGGTTTAAGTTTTTAAAGATGATATTGTGACTTAGCTACATATATAATGGGTATCATGCGGCACGAGGTTAAGTCTCATATACCAAACTACAAATCGATGGGAAGTACACCAAATATAAGCTCATGTGGACCGATTTTTTATGTCTGGGCATAGGAGGAGATAATGTCAATTTTTCCAACTTTCTGTCTTTGTTTTATCTACACACCAACACAGCACGTGGCCTCCTATTAATGGCATGTAATGGCTAATGACTTAAACTTAGCACCATTGAAAAGACTAAAGCCTGAAATGTTTGGCATAGAATAGGGTCCAACATTTTTCCGTCATTTTATTATTGGGTTTTTCTCATATTAGTCCCTTAAATTATGTGTATTTTGATATTAGTCCCTTAAATCTTTGTAATTTGAATTTAGTTATTATTTTGAAACCCCATGAATGCTTTTGTATTGAGGCTAAGCTAACTATATTATATATGTAGCTACCTATATTAAAAATGATATTGTTGAATATTGGTGTTTCATACCAATGTTATTTTGATGATGATCACAACATTATGTTGTTGCTAATGATTCTCCTGTTTTAGTCTTTTAGTTACATTTGAAGAATATCATTTTTGGAGACTAAACACTTGGTGCACGGATGGACATCAAGTGGAGAAGAGCCAAAGCTTGGACTCAAGGGGTGCCAAAGCTTGGAGTTGATGGGGAGCATCAAGGCATCAAGATTGAAGCCATAGACTCTAAGGAAAGCATTGTAATCCATGTAAAATTTCCTTTATTGCTTTCTCTCTCGTTTGAGTCTAGGTTTAATGTAATGCCTTGATAGATGGTCTACTCATACATGCATATGCATTTAACCATCTTAGTGAGCCTTAGGATTATCATAGAATCCAACCCAATAGGTTTATCTTGTCCAAAGACTCATTTGGAGTCTCTGGCTTTCCTACAGTCGCCTGCTGAAGGATTCACAGTCAACTGGGTGATTCCAGTCGCATGTCAAACCTTCTACAGTCGACTGTGATGCACTGCTCAAGTCAACATCTTTATTGAATCATCAGTCGACTGATGCTCAGTTTGCAGTCACCTGTATATTTACAGTCGCATGTGAAATTGTCAACAGTTGTCTGAGAGGCGTAAGTGCAAATACTGCTTCTCTCTGGTTTTCTCCATCTCCTGCAGGAGTCGACTGATTAAGGATTTACAGTCGCCTGTCTATTTTACAGTCGACTGTATTCTTGTTATCAGTCGCATGTATGCTTATTGGGAGAAAGAGTGCAACTCTCTGTTTTATTCCATTCCCTGCAGCAGTCGCCTGCTGAAGGTTTAACAAGCGACTGTCCTGTTTACAGTCGACTGTATCGTCTTCATCAGTCGACTGTCAAGGCTCAGATTATAGCCGTTGGACAGTCGACTGTCATTTGTTCTTCAGTTGACTGTCAGTGACGTTTCTGCCCAGAAACTAGCCGTTGCAGCTTTATGTTTTAGGATGTTTCCGTGGGTTTTGAGAGTTGATATAGGGTTCCTATATATATATGAGAGGGCTGAGTTCATAGGAACTTCTTGATGCTATTGAAAATCCTTAGATATTAAATAAGCCACTCTCAAACTCTCCCATTTCCCTCTTAGAGCTCATTCTCTCCTTCATGCATTGAAGTCAAGCTCAAGGGAAATCATCCAAGTGTATTTCTAGCAAATCTCATCACTTGGAGATCCTCTTCCATGCCTTGCATTCATTTATGAGTAAGTTCATCTCAAGGCATAGGTAAGAGTATTTGTTTTACTTTGTTATTTCATTGAAACCCCAGCTTTTTGTGTGAGAGCTAGTTACTCTCTGTGTGAGAGTATAACATTCTGTGTGAGTGTTGGTTGACTTCTCTCTGTGTGAGAGTTTGAGTCTCCCTGTGTGAGAGCAAAAGTCTTTTTGTGTGAAAGCAATGATATCTATTTGTGGGAATCCTAAATCCTCTGTGTGAGGTCTCTCTGTGTGAGAGTAAGGATTTCTTTGTGTGAGAATCCAAATCCTCTGTGCGAGGTATATTTGTGAGAGATTGTATTCACTTTTCTGTGGGAGAATTATAGTGGATATTGGTGTGGCTAGACGTACCCAAGTTTGGGGAACCAGGGTAACTCTTGTGTTTGCGTTTGGATTGATTGTGTTGATTAATTCCTCTTGCACTTATTATTCCGCATTTGCAAGTTTAATTTTAATTGCACAATTTATTGCCATTACTCTATTCATGCCCCTCTAGAGTGTTTGTTGTTAGTATTGCAAGGTAGACGGTCCTTACAGATATATGTGACTTAGCTACCTATATTATATAGAGAATAATGTGTATTATATGGCATGAGGCTAAGTCTCATATACCAAAATACAAAAAGATGGGAAGTACAACAAATATAAGCTCATGTGGACCGATTTTTTATGTCTGTGCATATGAGGAGATAGTGTCAATTTTTCCCACTTTCCGTCTCTGTTTTATCTACACACCAAAACAGCACGTGGCCTCCTATTAATGGCATGTAATGGCTAATGACTTAAACTTAGCACCATTGAAAAGACTAAAGCCTGAAATGTTTGGCATAGAATAGGGTCCAACATTTTTCCTTCATTTTATTATTTTGAAAACCCATAAATGCTTTTGTATTGTATGTATATAAAAGAAAGATAAAGTGAAGAGAGAGAAAGGGACGGAGAGATTGAGAATGGGATGAGGTATATAGAGGGATTGATAAGGAGGAAGGACGGCAGCGTTTTGATGAGGGCAGTTGGAGCTCGTCTGTGAGGTTGTCGCCTCCTCAGGTTGTTCATCAGGTCGCTCCTCCTGATCAGGTCGCTTCCTCGGCCATCCCATATTACACATCAACAACTTTAAAGCAAAGAACTAAGAAAGAAGGAAACAAAACAAGAGAAAAGGAAACAAAAATGGCAAATTCTCAAAATGAGATTTAAATTTGCTTGAGAATGATCGAATGACATTTTCTTCAGAAAATACTATTTATACCAATACAGACATCACCATCACCTCTAACAAACTCTCTAACAGAATTGAGAAACCGAATCCATTAGGGCGAATTGATACTCCATCGACGGGCTCCTTCGATAGCTGGAGGTAAGGGAAGAACCAACGCTTCAGACCATTGGAAAGCTCAACAAACTGGGGCCACCACATTGCATCCTGATATCCCACTAACGTCATCGTTTCACTTAATTCTTCAGCGGTCAAGATTATTTCACTGATGAACATACCGGATCTCTTGGCCAAATTGATCAACGGCTTCGCTATCTCCAATGGCTAGCTTCTTCAATTCAAACTTCGCGGCACCCATTGCTTCCTCCTCTGAAGGTGGTGATGACGACTCGGTGACGCTAAGCTTCAGTAGCTCCGTCGAGCCTTTTACATTGCCTCTCCCATTTTTCGACCTTGCCTCAAGGTCGAAGGTGGGAAACCATTTGACAAGATCCCAGTAGTTCTCCCAGGTGGTCTCCCCCAATTCCCTCTGTTTCCACTTGAGCAAAACTTTGGAAACCAAGGCATCCTGACGACGAATGGTTCGGCGATCCAGAATTAGCCCCGGCTCATCAACTATCTCTTCTGTATAGCTAGGTTGATTAGTTTGTACCACCACGTGGGCTCCCAACTTCTCCTTTAATTGGGATACATGAAACACAGAATGAATATTGGAAGATGCTGGCATCTCGAGCTTGTATGCAACCTGTCCCACCCACTCCAATACCTTGTATGACCAGTAGTATTTGGAAGATAACTTGTGAGGCTTTCCCATAGCAGCAGCCACTTGTCGGTAGGGTTGTAGTCGCACATACACCCAGTCCCCTACTTTGAACACACTCTCTGGCCTCCTTTGGTCTGCATATTTCTTCATTCGATCCCCTTGCTTTCTTCTTCAGACTGTCTTTGAGAAACTGGAGGGTCACTTCTCTGGAGAATATGTAACACCTCTGAGTGCGCTCTACGGAGCCGTGACCTAGCCCTCAATGTTTTGTGTGGAGTGTGTGAGATGAATGTATTATGTATGTATATGTGTTAGATAACTAATTGGTTTTTGCAAAATGTCCATGGGTATGTATATGTATTCTCATTTGAATGAAGGCTTTTATGCAAAAGTCCATGGGTGGCATGACATTGTAAATACTAGTCAAAGTTGGAGGGTAATTATAAAAAAAATATGTGAGTAATTGAAAACTTGTAAATAGAAGAGATCCTTATTCATTAAGGAACCCTTGCTCCTTCTACACTCTTCTTCTCCCTTCTCTTTCCTTTTTCTTTCATTTTTTTCATTTTCCCCCTCCCTTTTGCTGGCTGAATTCCCCTTTTAAAACAAACCAAAAACAAATCAAAACAAAAGAGAGAACGTTCACATTTTCCTACCCTAGTCCACACTAACACCTAATCACTACCTAACATTATTAATTTCCCTTTGACTAAGTATTAATTAACATCTTAATTTTTAATTATATAATTTGTTATATAATAACCCCAAACCCCACAGACACACGCACACAGCCCGCTCTCTCTCTCCCGCATCTCTCTTTCACCCTCTTCCTCGCACACACTCTCTCTCCTCCACTGCTCTCTTCTCCCGCCCTCCGACCACCGCCGAGCCCGCCTCCCTCCTCGTCGCCGTCCTCCGCCACGGGAGCCCCGAGCAGCGCCGTGCCCGCCGCCGTGCAACGGCCCCGCAACGCCGAGGCGAGCTTCCCACGCCCACGCCGACCACGACGCCTCCGCCCCTCTCCCTGTGCACCCCCGCCCGCCGGCTGCTCCGACCGCCATCGCCGCCGCCGTCAGATCCGCCCCCACGCCGCCGCATTCCACAGCAGCACCTCGCTGCTCCGACCTCCTCGCTCAGCCCCTCACCCCCGACCCAAGCCGCGTCGAGCTGCATCCGCCTCCGCCGCTGCCCCCCCGCCGCCGGCGCCGCCCGCCGCTGCCCCCGCTCCGCCCCGTTCCTCCTCCCGCCTCCGCAGGCGCCGCCCGAGCACCCCGTGGCACCGGCGAAGCCCTCCCCAAGCGACGAGCGTAACGATGGATGCGTAAGTTGTCGATGGCACAACCGTAATTACGAAGATTTTCGTATTTTTCGTAATTTTAATTAATTATTAAATACTTATTATGGTTTTTAATCTATAACTAATTATACAGGGGCCAGAAAAATGAGTGGATGGTCCCAGAAAATCAGAAACGACATTTCGGATCCAATGGCGCTGGTCTTACCTTGACCAGACGCCTACTTTTGTCGGAATGATTTTTCGAACCTGAAGATTAAATAGGTTTAATTCATTCTAAAAATCGTAACTAGCTACACTAATATTTGATAAAATTATATGTGATAATAGACTTCGAGACGGTCGTTTCGACTATTCATTCATGTCATTCCGACTTATATTGCTCCCGTAAGAAATTACGGAAGATACGCGTAACTTAAATAATCTGGGGTTTTTAAACTATTTTGAGTTTCTAAAAATTATAAAAATTACTATAGACTTCAGAAAAATATTTCCTCTTGCAGTAAAACTATTTTTAATACATATAGCTTATATAAAAATTTAGAACACTTTTCATCGTCGTTTTAACCAGTTTTAAAATCAGACAATCAACTTAAATAAATAAGAAAAATAGGGTACTCTCTAACTAGTTATCTCTTGTGTTTACAGGTAGCGAATCTCGTGCATCAACACTAGATCTAGTCCCGGCCAACTACGATGGTGTTGATTTTGGTAAGTCACGATAGGTTCTAACCTTAGAAATCTAGCCACTGTGCTCGTACGGACTTGTAGCACCGCACTAATACGTGCTCGAAGCACGGAAACATACGCCACTTTCTTGTGTTGGACTTGACTTGGAACATCTTGTGGAACGTTCATGTAAAGAACTTGTACTTGACACAACACCGGGTTTTGGGGTAACTCATAGTTTGCGAGAGTACGGGAGTGACTAGAGTTTGGTCTACCTGTCCTGTCGCCTGTGTTTCGGCGCCCTGTCCTGCTGCCTGCGTTTCGGCAAACCATACTGCTGCCTGGGTACCGGCATTCGTCTGGGTAGCACCCAGGCAAGAGACGAACTGAACGGTCACATATTGTACTCTCCGACTTGAGTCACGTAGTTTTAGCAGAGCTTGCACGGTTACTTCTTTACAGTCATGCACTTTACTTTCTGCACTTGTAGCACTTTACTTTCTGCACTTGTACAGACACTACACCGTACTTTACTTCTGCTTGTCATACTTGTACAGTACTCCTTTTCTTTGTTTAGAATCTTTGTGACTTACCTTCGGTTCCACTTGTGGCACCGACAGACGAAGATCAGATTGAGGAGATTGCTCCAGAGTACGAGGAGCTTGCGTACGACCCGGAGGCCACAGAGTTTTAGTTACTTTTCTGTTGGAGTGTGTATTGTACTATGTATTTCCTTTTCTGCATTTCCTTTCAGTATTTCCTTTCATGTATTGGTGTGAGAGAGTGCTGGTTGTTGTACTTTAATTTGGACTGTAATAATGTCTGTAAGCTGGTTTGAGTGTTGTTGGTACATCTCTGCGTTGTGACTATGCTGATTTCACTGGTAAACTGCGGAACCTGCAAATAAACCGAATAAGTAACGGGCCCCCGAGAGCGGGTCGTTACAAGTTTGGCGGCCCACGCAGGTCCGTGCAAAATACCTCGTGAACAGTATAGAAAAACCAGGATGTATCGTATACGATACTCAACTAAGCTGACATTTCTTTGGATGCAGGTTCGACACTCGAAAGACGGATGGAGACCCTTTGGAGAGCCACAATGGAGTTGACCTATCCGGCCTTAATAAGAAGTCGTTAACAAAACCTAAATTTTGATAGGATTAACTAGTTGTTAATAAAAATCTTTCTGTATCGGTGGCACTCATATGAATGATGATCTTCCTTCAATGGACCATGATATCGGTCAATGTGCTTGGCTAAAGTCTGTTGGATCAACCTAGCTAGACTGGGCATAAGTGATCCTGGCTTAGTCACTTCCCTGGCCGTGTCCGCTGGACCGCAAGGACGTGAATCATGATTATGTGACGTCATCGATCTTATTCACTACCAACCTCCCTTTGAGCCTGATGACCTTTCATTTGAGATTCTTAGAATCTTTCTATTTCTAGTTTGCTTGAACCCTAGCCACGTTTATTTTAAGGAGGGTAGCGTTTGAATTTTTCGATCATCAGAAGTTCGAGCTCCTCAGCAGAAGCAGATCGAAGGACGTTCAGAAGTACTCGAGGATGATGCTGGAGATTTTGAGACGAGCCAAACGTCGCGTGCACGTATAGGCTGTTATGTTTTTTGAAACTCGTATGTCTTTTCTAACCCTGCTCCCATCTTGTACCCGATTTTTCCACGTGTTGGAATTCTTTCCCGCCTACCATCTCCCCTCATTATTGCCTTTGTCCTCATCCTTGCCTCGAGCCCCGTTCCCGCCTACCCTATACTATCTACCCATGACTTTCGGCGCCCCCTATTTATTTCCTCTGTCCGCTTCCCCACCTCGATCCCCGTTCCCCCGCCTAACACCGACGACTTTCGGTGCCCCTTCTCTTTTTAACCCCTCTTCTCCTTCCTTCCCAAGCCACCCCGGTGGTTCCCTTTTCGCTCAGACAACGCCCCTCCTCCTCCCGGCCTCTTCCCCAAGCGAGCTCGTCATCTCACCCGAAGCCCCGCCAGCTTCCGCTCCACTCCATCGGAAGTCCCTGCCATGGATCGTCAACCAGCCGCAGCCCTTGCCGCCGTGGACCCGCAACCACCGATGGCCCTCCGACGATATGTTTTGGGATTTTTGGCCTTGGCAACAACCCTCGCCGCCACCCTCGCTACCGCCGCTTGGCTGGGATCTTGGGAAGCCGTGATCATTGGGCTTCTCTTGAGTTCTCTGCCCTGGGTCTCACCCCGGTTGATGTCCCGTTTAGGCTTCCTCTTGCGTCTACTTCTTTTGGTTTGCAGAAAAGCGTGTTTTTGGTTGTTCATTTGTTGGGTGATGTTGGGTGTTGCAAATATCAAGCATTGGTCTACGGAAGGAGTGATGGCGATGATTATTGGCATGATATTGGCCTTGGGTGTTGAAGTTGGATGTAAGCCTTGTGCTTGGCTCTGGATGAGAGCTTGGATCTTGCCTTATTGTGGGATATTATGGAGATTGATGGAAGGAATGCTAGTAGTGAGTACTGACTTAGAATGTTGGCCTTGTACTTACCTTTGGGCGGTGATTTGGACGTTAGCATGTGGTTGGGCATTATGGAAATTGATGGTATTGGTACCCGTGGATTAGTCGATACATGCTATATTATGAACAACATCTGTGGCTAGACCCAGTTAGTCACCAGTAGCACGAATAAACTTTATGGTCTTCCGTTTTAATGGCTTGCTATTGACTTATCACCTCAGGTTCCTCAGGTTCCAAGTTCGAACAGATGTTGTCATCATAATAGCCCTCATTTTCATGTGATATTATTATCTCATGTTAATCTTGGTCTACTTGAGATGGCAGTGTAACTATTGTAATGATACTGGTCACAGGAATAGTTACGGAAGCTATGGTGATGTTAATAGTATATATTTATTAGTAATATCTCTTATTTTCTTGATGCTATGATACCACATTATATTTCATGCTATTAACAACTTATTTTCTAAATCATTCGCCTAGTTTTTCATTCTATCATTTATTTGCTTGAGCTTCTGCATAATATCAGTTATTTGTTTCAAAAATATTTTTAAATTCCGAGGACGGAATTATTTTAAGGAGGGTAGAATGTAACGGCCTGTTTTTATCAAGACAACTATTTACGCATTTAACCTATTTTCAAATTTCTTTTAAAGAATTTTATAATGGTTTGTCAGGAGTTTTACGATTTCAAAAATTTCTTATAAAAATATTTTGAAGTATCAGGCTAGTTACGAAGTATTTTAGTAAGTTCGAGTTTCATCAAATACCTCTAAAAGATCTGATAAAAATTCATTTTCAGTAATTACTGTTTTGGCTTAATGAATTTATTTTCTATACAAACATCATCAAAACATTTTCAAACTTCTACGGTAATATTCTATGATCATTTAGGGCTTCCCATATTTATCTCGTAATTTTCTGATATCATTTCAATAGAGAACCCGCAAACCCGCTTTCTAAACGTTTTGGCCTAAAACTAGTATCTATGTAGCTCAAACCCTGAAAAGGACTTTGTATTCGCCATCCTCGCGACGATACGGTCCCGTAGGTATGTTTTCGTAATTTTTCGGACACGTTTACTAGTAGGGGCAAAATCGTAATTTCAGTTTTGTATTTTACTAATGGGAGTTTTACTTTTTACTAATTACTTTTTAACCTATCCTAATTACCCTAACTACCTACCCTAACCATGACTAACACATGGGAAGGGGAACGTTCACATTTTCCTACCCTAGTCCACACTAACACCTAATCACTACCTAACATTATTAATTTCCCTTTGACTAAGTATTAATTAACATCTTAATTTTTAATTATATAATTTGTTATATAATAACCCCAAACCCCACAGACACACGCACACAGCCCGCTCTCTCTCTCCCGCATCTCTCTTTCACCCTCTTCCTCGCACACACTCTCTCTCCTCCACTGCTCTCTTCTCCCGCCCTCCGACCACCGCCGAGCCCGCCTCCCTCCTCGTCGCCGTCCTCCGCCACGGGAGCCCCGAGCAGCGCCGTGCCCGCCGCCGTGCAACGGCCCCGCAACGCCGAGGCGAGCTTCCCACGCCCACGCCGACCACGACGCCTCCGCCCCTCTCCCTGTGCACCCCCGCCCGCCGGCTGCTCCGACCGCCATCGCCGCCGCCGTCAGATCCGCCCCCACGCCGCCGCATTCCACAGCAGCACCTCGCTGCTCCGACCTCCTCGCTCAGCCCCTCACCCCCGACCCAAGCCGCGTCGAGCTGCATCCGCCTCCGCCGCTGCCCCCCCGCCGCCGGCGCCGCCCGCCGCTGCCCCCCGCTCCGCCCCGTTCCTCCTCCCGCCTCCGCAGGCGCCGCCCGAGCACCCCGTGGCACCGGCGAAGCCCTCCCCAAGCGACGAGCGTAACGATGGATGCGTAAGTTGTCGATGGCACAACCGTAATTACGAAGATTTTCGTATTTTTCGTAATTTTAATTAATTATTAAATACTTATTATGGTTTTTAATCTATAACTAATTATACAGGGGCCAGAAAAATGAGTGGATAGTCCCAGAAAATCAGAAACGACATTTCGGATCCAATGGCGCTGGTCTTACCTTGACCAGACGCCTACTTTTGTCGGAATGATTTTTCGAACCTGAAGATTAAATAGGTTTAATTCATTCTAAAAATCGTAACTAGCTACACTAATATTTGATAAAATTATATGTGATAATAGACTTCGAGACGGTCGTTTCGACTATTCATTCATGTCATTCCGACTTATATTGCTCCCGTAAGAAATTACGGAAGATACGCGTAACTTAAATAATCTGGGGTTTTTAAACTATTTTGAGTTTCTAAAAATTATAAAAATTACTATAGACTTCAGAAAAATATTTCCTCTTGCAGTAAAACTATTTTTAATACATATAGCTTATATAAAAATTTAGAACACTTTTCATCGTCGTTTTAACCAGTTTTAAAATCAGACAATCAACTTAAATAAATAAGAAAAATAGGGTACTCTCTAACTAGTTATCTCTTGTGTTTACAGGTAGCGAATCTCGTGCATCAACACTAGATCTAGTCCCGGCCAACTACGATGGTGTTGATTTTGGTAAGTCACGATAGGTTCTAACCTTAGAAATCTAGCCACTGTGCTCGTACGGACTTGTAGCACCGCACTACTACGTGCTCGAAGCACGGAAACATACGCCACTTTCTTGTGTTGGACTTGACTTGGAACATCTTGTGGAACGTTCATGTAAAGAACTTGTACTTGACACAACACCGGGTTTTGGGGTAACTCATAGTTTGCGAGAGTACGGGAGTGACTAGAGTTTGGTCTACCTGTCCTGTCGCCTGTGTTTCGGCGCCCTGTCCTGCTGCCTGCGTTTCGGCAAACCATACTGCTGCCTGGGTACCGGCATTCGTCTGGGTAGCACCCAGGCAAGAGACGAACTGAACGGTCACATATTGTACTCTCCGACTTGAGTCACGTAGTTTTAGCAGAGCTTGCACGGTTACTTCTTTACAGTCATGCACTTTACTTTCTGCACTTGTAGCACTTTACTTTCTGCACTTGTACAGACACTACAACCGTACTTTACTTCTGCTTGTCATACTTGTACAGTACTCCTTTTCTTTGTTTAGAATCTTTGTGACTTACCTTCGGTTCCACTTGTGGCACCGACAGACGAAGATCAGATTGAGGAGATTGCTCCAGAGTACGAGGAGCTTGCGTACGACCCGGAGGCCACAGAGTTTTAGTTACTTTTCTGTTGGAGTGTGTATTGTACTATGTATTTCCTTTTCTGCATTTCCTTTCAGTATTTCCTTTCATGTATTGGTGTGAGAGAGTGCTGGTTGTTGTACTTTAATTTGGACTGTAATAATGTCTGTAAGCTGGTTTGAGTGTTGTTGGTACATCTCTGCGTTGTGACTATGCTGATTTCACTGGTAAACTGCGGAACCTGCAAATAAACCGAATAAGTAACGGGCCCCCGAGAGCGGGTCGTTACAATTAAGGAACCCTTGCTCCTTCTACACTCTTCTTCTCCCTTCTCTTTCCTTTTTCTTTCATTTTTTTCATTTTCCCCCTCCCTTTTGCTGGCTGAATTCCCCTTTTAAAACAAACCAAAAACAAATCAAAACAAAAGAGAGAGAGAAAGAACTCAAAAGCATAGGGAAAATAGAAAGAAGAGGAGAAAGGAGGAGGAAGGAGGAGAGGCCAAGGAGAACACCTAGCTAGCTCATTCAAGCTCCTTGTAGGTAGGATCCCTAACACTTCTATGGACTCCTTTAATTGTGTATGGTGCTTGAATGCATGATGTATTAAGTTAATCCTTTGTTTAATGACATTAGTCTCTACCTTGATGTAGCTGGATTTTGAGGCAGATTTTCATGTTCATTGTTTTGCATATATGTCTTAAAATAGAAATGAGTCTAGGCTGAAAATTTTATGGCAAAAGTATTATACTATTATCTACAACTTTCATGCTGAAGACTCTTTCAAATTCGAATTGTAATTCAGAATGAAAAATTGATCTTTCATGCATGTCAGATTTTACTCTCTTTGGACACCTTTCAGAAAAATACTCATATCCCCCTTGATAAGTTAAAGAAATTTCGTGTTCTTGGTCTCGTTAGAAAGTTAACAACCTGTTCTACAACTTTCACCTCGGCCACATTTTCGTGATTCTAACTGCAACATGTCTGAAAACTGTAATGTTTATAGCACACAGAATCTGCCAGAAAACAGATGTGACCTGTTTTACCATATAAATCACCATAAATCACTCGGTTAATATTTAGGTATAAAATGTTATCAGTGAATCCACAATGACTATATCTACAACTTTCATTTGTATGTATGTGTCAAGTTCAGTGCAAACAATTGAGGATATCTGCTCATTAGTGCGACTGCATGTGCATTCCCAGCCAACTGAATTGGTTTAGGTGATGTTTCAACTATGGATTATATAATTTTGATGCTATTGAAGGCCTTGATGATGATGATGTTGTTAGTGCTGTTGTGTTTATGGGGAAGTCTTGCCCAAATTTAAAGTAGGCTTTATGTGCACATGTGATGTTAGTTGGATGTGGAACATATACAAATGAGAAAAAGAATGAAAGCATGGTGGCTTTATGTTTCCTTATGTTCTTCCTTACATTTAGTAAATTCGTGAAAATGACTAAGTCCTCTTAACGGAGGGTGACATTGGGTGGAGGAAACTGAAGTACTAGGTAGACACGTGGGGGTGGACTTGCTTTGTGGTTTCACTCGCACTCCTGACGTAGCCCGAGAGGCGGGGAGTGGGCATAGTTGTGATGAATTGGCTCCTTTAGTAAGAGTGTCTTGGGGAGTCAAAGCTTCAACCCAACTTACTGGGTGAGGTCAAGTCCCTCTTGTTGTATTTGCTACCTAGGTTTCCAAGGATGAATAACAAAAATTTTAAATAACTTATTCTGTTATGTTGCACTTGTGTTGTTCCATTGACCATTGGTGCTTGACATCACACACTTTTAGATTTAGTGCATAGTCTTGTTGGGTTTTCCTACTGGGCACGCTGTGACGTGTCCCCTACTCCACATGTTCAAGGCAGCGGACGGCAGGACCGAGGCCAGAGCTCCCGGAGGGCGATACCCCTCAGTAGGGACCCTCGAGTTAGACTAGTTTGAGGGTGGTTTCTTTTGTGGTTGTGGACACCGGGGCAGGGTGAGATGAGTGTCGATAGTTTTGTACCCATTTCCCCTTGTACCCCGAGAGCTTTCAGATGTACTTTTATTTGTACACTTCCGTGATGATGATGTTACAGTCAGTTTCTATATGTTGGTTGTAGACTCCTCTGCTGGTTGTCTACCTCTGTAATGATATTACTTATTTCTGTCTGTGTTGGAGCACTATACTTACTTTACCTTTCAGTACTTTTTACTGTCTGTATAATCCCAGATGTTGCAGTGGCCTGCACGATTTGTAACGACTGCTTTTCATGTATCTGGATTTAATATAATATAATATATGTTTTGGTGGATTTTCTCCTCTTGTGTGGTTTTCGTCTCCGTAGCTTTCGTTTTCGATCGATTCGTCGTATTTTCTCGCTTCTTCCTTAGGATTGTCGATTTCGAAGTATGTCATTCGTGACGGACTTCATAACGGTCGTATCTAACTAATAGATCAAGCCTAGGAGTCTTAGGAACCGATCCCGGGGCCCCGCGCTCCGTATCGGAACTTTCTGTGCTTATTAGCCGGTGTAAGAAAGGCCACCGACCGACTAGATGACGATCCAGTCGGTCGGCAATCCTTCTTGGACCGACTAGTTAACTTTCTAAATTTCTCAGGAGTTACTGTTTATTGTTAGTCGGTCTAAGAACGTTGGTTGACCGACTAGGTTGCAAACTAGTCGGTCAGCAATGCTTCTTGAACCGACTAACTCATCATCTTATTTTTGTATCAGCTACTGTTTGCTCTTAATCGGTCTAAGAACGTTCATCGACCGACTAGATGCTAAACTAGTCGGTCAGTACTTGTGCATGGACCGACTAACTCTAGAATCCTATTTTCGTTCAGGAGTTACTGTTTGCACTTAGTCGGTCTGCGTTGATCGACCGACCGACTAGTTTCCAAACTAGTCGGTCAGTGGTTGCTCTTTGACCGACTAACCAGTGTTAAAACCCTAATTTCTGGGCAGCCGCCAGCCCAACCTATTTATACCCAACCCAAACGTTTTCATCTTCTCCAACACGACCCAAAACCCTAAAATCTTCCCCCTTCAGCCCCCATCTCCCTCCAAGCTTCATTCCTTCATTCCAAGCCCTAAATCCATCATCCAATCCATCCATCCACTCTTTCTACCTCTCATCTTCCCCAAAATCTCACCCCTCATCCATCAAAATCCCCAAATCCCCCAAAACCCTAGTTTCCCCAAACTTCTCCATTGGCTTCCAGATCTGGTCCTAGGGTTCCCCGGAGTGTTTCTTCTGCCTCCTCTCGGTAAGAAATCGATCTACCGTTGTTTTCATATCATATTGTAATTTTTATGAAACCCTAATAAAATACTTGTGTTTTGATGATTGTTCCCCATAACAGCGATTCCACGTAAGCTAGCATCCGCGGAAACGAACTTTCGTAACCGTCATCCCCGGTGATAGGCAAGTGAAACTTGCTACCTTTGTTGTTTAGGCCGTGCTTAGGCCATTACCTTGCTTTAGCGTAAAAGAGACTAGGCAGTGAAAGGATAGCTGCCTAGACGCCATTGACCTAGCTTGACAACGAAGCTTGGTCCGTCACCCACATCATGCTCATATGTCACGTTTAATTTAAATTAACGGTACGCGAATATGTTCATGTCATTGCATTTTGCCAGTCACGTTTAAATTCCATTAACGGTACGCAATTATCTGTTCATGGCATTGCATAGTGATTATTTATCGTGACTGCGTAGCACACGCTACAATACTATGTTTCCTGGCTCGTGTTCCAGAAGCGAGCCCTGTAGTTGCTAACCCCAACGCTCGGATACCGGCTAGGTGTACTCCTATGCCATACACACACTTATTTTCCTGGCTCGTGACCAGAAGCGAGCATAATGAGTTGCTAACCACAACGCTCGACACATGTGGTTGGGGTAAGAGATAAGCAGACTGAGCCCGAGTTGGCTTGATCAGCCACTCCGGCCAGCAGGTGAAATCTCTAGTGTTTAAGTGATTGATAGTGATAGAGATAAACGAGTTGGCCAGCAAGTGGACTCTCTATGCACTAAGTGTTAAGTGATAAGTGATAAGTAATAAGTGATAAGTGATAAGTGTTAAATGATAAGTAATCAGTGATTTGGTAGCTTTTGCTACATTATGCGTGCTTGCCTCTCTTTTGAACTGTTGCATCATACTTAACTGCCATGTCATTGCTTAACATTATAAGTGCTAGGTTGCTAGTTGCTTCCAGTTTCCTTGCCCAAGTCTTTTAGACTTGCTGACATGTGCCCCTTTCTCTTTTGGGTGACACATGTTAGACCTTGAGCCTGAGTTGCTTGCTGAGGGTGAGGTGTTTGCGGACGCCGAGCTTGCGCCCGTGTTGGACGGGGAGTACGTGGACACTGGGGACCAGTCCTAGTGTCTTCGTGGTGTTTTACTTTTGTTAGACAGTTGTTTTGTTGTCGGTGCGTAGCACCTTTACTCTGTTATGTCGTTGCTTTTGTTTGGCCTTGTTCTGGGCCCTTAGACTCTTTCTTTTAGCCTGGTGGCTTTTCTGTGTTGTTGATTATTTTGTGGACAAACTTTGGGATTGGTATTTCATATCCGTCTCATATTATTATTATTGTTGTTGTTGTTTCGATTGCAATTACAGGGACATGCTTATACTAAATTGACGCTTATCGGGTTTGGGGCTTCGCCGCTCCACTCCCGTGCGGACCTTTTCACGTCTCGCCTCCATTTTAGGGAAGCGGGTCGTGACAGGTTTTAGTGGTGGCCCATGCAGGTCCTTCTGTAACTGTAATTATCGGGATAACGATAATAATACAAGATTGTCCAACAAATAAGTTCGACATCTGAGCCCTAAGCTATGAGTCTAATTGTTTCGTTTTCTGCGTCATTAGATGGCAGGAAGGCGAATCACCCGTGGTGGTGGTAGTGGTGGGCCCCCTCATGACGAGGAGCCTGAGCGGGAGCCCACTAATGGAGAGATGATGCGGATGATGTTGCAGATGATGCAAGTTCAGCAGGGTGTGCTCCTGCAAGTGCAGAATGCTCCGGTGACTCGAGCTGCTCGGGTGGTCGAAGCCCCTCGCCCTGAGCCCGGGGCGAAGCAGTTCAGAGAGCTGGGTCCTGCGTATTTTGATGGAACCGAAGGTCCACTAGCTGCTGATGAATGGATGAGGAATATCGAGGACAATCTGAAGATGTCCAAGGTCAACGAAGTTAGTTGGGTTGACTTGGCGAAGCGCCAGCTGAAGGATAATGCTCGGAATTGGTGGGATGCTGAGGAGAGGATGTTGGTGGAGCCGATCGTCTGGGCTACCTTCAAGGCCAGATTTGATGGTGAGTTCTTCCCGAAGGCTGCCAGGGAAGAGATGCTGCAGCGTTTTATCGATCTGAAGCAGGGGAACTCGTCGGTGGACATGTACCATCAGGAGTTCATGAGGCTGAGTCGGTTTGCGCCAAAGATGGTGCAGGACGCTGAGGAGAGAGCTCAGAGGTTCCTGCAGGGACTCGCTTCGGAGCTCCAGAGTTTTGTGACCTCTTCTGACCGGGAATCTTATCAGAAGGTTTTGGTCGCTGCCAATAGGCAGGAGCTGCTCGTGAACCAGAGGAAGGGGTCTATTGTTGGTGCTGGGAAGAGGCCTTTGGAACAGGCGAGAGCTGTGGTTAGGTCTGGATTCAGGCCGAACCCGCCTGTTCAGTTTAAGAGGCCAGGAGGGCCTGTTCGGAGGACTTGCCATTTCTGTGGCAAGAAGGGCCATATCAAGGAATCGTGTAGGAAGTTCTTGGGGGCAATGTATTATCTGTGGAGATCCCGCCCATGCTATCCGGGAGTGCCCGAGGTTGAAGCAACCTTGGAGGACACCTATTGCTGCCCCGCCGTTGCAGCAGAGAGCCCCGGTGCCCGCTGGTCGTGGGGTGCCCCTCATTCCGTAGAAGCAGGCTTTTCAGCAGGCCGCTCCGCCGAGGAGGCAGGCATTTCTGATGACCGAGGAGGAGGTTTTGGCCATGGATGAGGTCATTGCAGGTAACTTTCGATCTAGGTTGTTCCTTCCTTAATTAATTGATTGTTAAATTATGTTGGTTGCTTGTGTATGAATGTTGCTAGAGTAAGATTTGATTGATTAGACTGTTTGTTAGGTGTGGTTTTGGTTTGCACGTTCCCTGCCCGAGTCCTCTTTGACTCATGTGCATCGATGTGCATTTTGGCCCAGAGCTTCGTGGAGAAGCATTCCTTGTCGACGTCCCCTCTCTCCAAGAGTTGGAACATCGTTACAGGGAATGGAGTAGTCACGGTGCATCGTGGATGCAGTCCTTGCTCTGTGGTGGTTTGTGGACATGAGCTTTATGCTGATTTTATTGTCCACAACATCACCAACTACGATGCGGTCTTTGGGATGGATTGGCTTGCGAGCTTCTATGCTACGATCGACTGCAGGAGGAAGAAGGTGGTGTTCGAGATTCCCGGACATCCAGTGTTCGAGTTCAGTCGTGGTAGCAGTTCGCTTGGTCCTGTCAGATTTCGGGCCAGGCCGGTGGAGGCTGTGGCTATGCAGATGGAGCTGGAGTGGCCAGCTGTGGTGCGAGATTTTGGCGACGTCTTCCCCGAGGAGATGTCTGGGTTGCCGCCTGATCGAGCTCTGGAATTTTCTATCGATCTTGTTCCAGGTGCGCAGTCGATTTCGAAGGCGCCGTATCGTATGGCACCTGCAGAGTTGGAAGAGTTGCGGAAGCAGTTGGATGAGCTTTTGCAGAAGGGTTATATTAATCCTAGTGTGTCTCCGTGGGGAGCACCGGTGTTGCTGGTAAAGAAGAAGGATGGTTCGCGTCGCATGTGCGTGGACTATCGGGAGTTGAATGCGGTGACCATTAAGAATAAATACCCGTTGCCTCCATCGATGATATTTTTGATCAGCTTGGAGGTTCGAGGGTGTTTTCTAAATTGGATTTGAGGAGTGGTTACCATCAGTTGAAGGTGAAGAAGGATGATGTTCCGAAGACAGTGTTCAGGACGAAGTATGGACACTATGAGTTTGTGGTTATGCCCTTCGGCGTAACTAACGCGCCCGTAGTTTTTATGAATCTGATGAACCTGATTTTCTACGACTTTTTGGATAAGTTTGTCGTTATCTTCATCGACGACATTCTGATCTATTCGAAGTCGGAGGAAGAGCATGCCTCGCACTTAAGGACGGTGTTGGAGATTTTGAGGAAGCATCGGTTGTATGCTAAGTTTTCGAAGTGCGAGTTTTGGCTGGATCGAGTTGCTTTCCTCAGGCATGTGGTGACTGGAGATGGTATTTCTGTGGATCCCGAGAAGATTCGGGCCATCAGGGAGTGGCCTGTTCCGTCGTCTGCGTCTGAGATTCGGAGTTTTCTTGGACTTGCTGGTTATTATCGGCGATTCATTAAGGACTTTTCTCGTATTGCTGAGCCGATGACCAGGTTGACGCGAAAGGATGTTGCTTTTGTTTGGTCGGGTGATTGTGAGAATGCTTTTGGTATTCTGAAGGAGAGGTTGATGACTGCCCCTATTCTTGTGGTGCCTGATCGCAGCGGTGGATTTGAGATCTTTTGCGATGCTTCTGGCAAGGGTCTCGGTTGTGTGTTGCATCAGCACGAGCATGTTGTGGCGTATGCGTCTCGTCAGCTTAAGGTTCATGAGAAGAATTACCCGACGCATGATTTGGAGTTGGCTGCCGTTGTGTTTGCTCTTAAGATTTGGAGGCACTTCCTGCTGAGTGAGAATGTGAAGATTTTCACCGATCACAAAAGCTTGAAGTATATTTTCACTCAGAAGGAGCTCAACATGCGACAGCGTCGATGGTTGGAGCTTATGGCGGATTATGAGATTGATTTGCAGTTCCACCCTGGCAAGGTGAATGTGGTTCCAGATGCTTTGAGTAGGCTTCCAGCGGTGATGATTTTGACCTCGCAGTGGAGATTGCAGCAGGATTTTTGTGAGTCTGGCGTGGAGATTGTTCTTCCTGGAGAGGCTTCTTCGTTGATGTACATGCAGGTACAGTCGACAATCGTGGATCGGATTAAGGCTGGCCAGGCTGAGGATCCGAAGCTGGTGAGGATTCGGGAGCAGGTGGAAGCCGGTCTGCGGACTGACTTTTTGATTCATGAGGATGGCTCGCTGAGGTTTGGAGCCAGGTTGTGTGTGCCTGCTGGGGATATCAGAGAGGAGTTGATGGTGGAGGCACACAGTTCGCCGTATTCTGTGCATCCTGGTGGCACCAAGATGTACCAGGATCTTCGTCTGAATTATTGGTGGCATGGTATGAAGAGGAGCGTGGCTCGGAGTGTAGCCAAGTGTTTGGTTTGCCAGCAAGTGAAGGCGGAGCATCAACGTTCGGCCGGGTTGCTACAACCGCTTCCGATTCCGGAGTGGAAGTGGCAACACATCACTATGGATTTCGTGACTGGACTACCTCGGAGTCCGAAGAATGACGTGATTTGGGTAATCGTGGATCGGTTGACCAAATCTGCGCATTTTATTCCGTTCCGAGTGGGACAGTCCACTGAGGCGCTGGCGAGGAGGTATATGGAGGAGGTTGTGTGACTTCATGGAGTCCCCGTGAGTATCGTTTCTGACAGAGACACGAGGTTCACATCTCAGTTCTGGCAGAGTTTGCAGAAGAGCTTGGGTACGCGTCTGAGTTTCAGCACGGCGTACCATCCGCAGACGGATGGCCAGTCCGAGAGGACGAATCAGATTTTGGAAGACATGCTGAGGGCATGTATGTTGGATTTCAAGGGTTCGTGGGAGGACCATCTGCATTTGGTGGAGTTCTCTTACAACAACAGCTTCCAGGCGAGTATTGGCATGGCGCCTTTCGTCGCTCTTTATGGGAGGAAATGTCGATCGCCATTGAGTTGGGATGACGTTGGTGATCGGGAGTTGTTGGGACCTGAGATGATCGTGGAGGCCGTGGATATCGTCAGGAATATTCGGGAGAGGTTGAGGATTGCTCAGGACCGTTTTAAGCATTGGGCGGATGCTAAACGTCGTCCTTTGGAGTTTCAGCCGGGCGACCATGTGTTCTTGAAGATTTCCCCGAATCGTGGTGTGATTCGTTTTGGGAAGCGTGAAAAGTTGAGCCCGCGATACATTGGACCATTTGACGTTTTGGAGAGGGTTGGCGAGGTAGCTTATCGCTTGGCCTTGCCGCCATCTTTGGAAGGAGTTCACAATGTTTTCCATGTGTCGCAGCTTCGTCGATACATTAGCGATCCGTCTCATGCGGTGGATTTTTCGGAGATTACCGTTCGCCCCGATATGACGTATGACCAGCATCCAGTGCAGATTCTGGACAGGCGTCAGAAATCGCTTCGGAACAAGATTGTCAATCTTGTGAGGGTGATGTGGCGACACGGCTCGCCGGGAGAATCTACTTGGGAAAATGAGGATGAGATGCGAGAGCGTTTCCCACTTTTGTTTCCGGACTCGTGAGTTTTTGGGAATTCCGAGGACAGAATTTTTCTTAAGTTGGGGAGGATGTAACGACTGCTTTTCATGTATCTGGATTTAATATAATATAATATATGTTTTGGTGGATTTTCTCCTCTTGTGTGGTTTTCGTCTCCGTAGCTTTCGTTTTCGATCGATTCGTCGTATTTTCTCGCTTCTTCCTTAGAATTGTCGATTTCGAAGTATGTCATTCGTGACGGACTTCATAACGGTCGTATCTAACTAATAGATCAAGCCTAGGAGTCTTAGGAACCGATCCCGGGGCCCCGCGCTCCGTATCGGAACTTTCTGTGCTTATTAGCCGGTGTAAGAAGGGCCACCGACCGACTAGATGACGATCCAGTCGGTCGGCAATCCTTCTTGGACCGACTAGTTAGCTTTCTAAATTTCTCAGGAGTTACTGTTTATCGTTAGTCGGTCTAAGAACGTTGGTTGACCGACTAGGTTGCAAACTAGTCGGTCAGCAATGCTTCTTGAACCGACTAACTCATCATCTTATTTTTGTATCAGCTACTGTTTGCTCTTAGTCGGTCTAAGAACGTTCATCGACCGACTAGATGCTAAACTAGTCGGTCAGTACTTGTGCATGGACCGACTAACTCTAGAATCCTATTTTCGTTCAGGAGTTACTGTTTGCACTTAGTCGGTCTGCGTTGATCGACCGACCGACTAGTTTCCAAACTAGTCGGTCAGTGGTTGCTCTTTGACCGACTAACCAGTGTTAAAACCCTAATTTCTGGGCAGCCGCCAGCCCAACCTATTTATACCCAACCCAAACGTTTTCATCTTCTCCAACACGACCCAAAACCCTAAAATCTTCCCCCTTCAGCCCCCATCTCCCTCCAAGCTTCATTCCTTCATTCCAAGCCCTAAATCCATCATCCAATCCATCCATCCACTCTTTCTACCTCTCATCTTCCCCAAAATCTCACCCTCATCCATCAAAATCCCCAAATCCCCCAAAACCCTAGTTTCCCCAAACTTCTCCATTGACTTCCAGATCTGGTCCTAGGGTTCCCCGGAGTGTTTCTTCCGCCTCCTCTCGGTAAGAAATCGATCTACCGTTGTTTTCATATCATATTGTAATTTTTATGAAACCCTAATAAAATACTTGTGTTTTGATGATTGTTCCCCATAACAGCGATTCCACGTAAGCTAGCATCCGCGGAAACGAACTTTCGTAACCGTCATCCCCGGTGATAGGCAAGTGAAACTTGCTACCTTTGTTGTTTAGGCCGTGCTTAGGCCATTACCTTGCTTTAGCGTAAAAGAGACTAGGCAGTGAAAGGATAGCTGCCTAGACGCCATTGACCTAGCTTGACAACGAAGCTTGGTCCGTCACCCCCATCATGCTCATATGTCACGTTTACTTTAAATTAACGGTACGCGAATATGTTCATATCATTGCATTTTGCCAGTCACGTTTAAATTCCATTAACGGTACGCAATTATCTGTTCATGGCATTGCATAGTGATTATTTATCGTGACTGCGTAGCACACGCTACAATACTATGTTTCCTGGCTCGTGTTCCAGAAGCGAGCCCTGTAGTTGCTAACCCCAACGCTCGGATACCGGCTAGGTGTACTCCTATGCCATACACACACTTATTTTCCTGGCTCGTGACCAGAAGCGAGCATAATGAGTTGCTAACCACAACGCTCGACACATGTGGGTGGGGTAAGGTGATATAGATAAACGAGTTGGCCAGCAAGTGGACTCTCTATGCACTAAGTGTTAAGTGATAAGTGATAAGTAATAAGTGATAAGTAATAAGTGATAAGTGATAAGTGTTAAATGATAAGTAATCAGTGATTTGGTAGCTTTTGCTACATTGTGCGTGCTTGCCTCTCTTTTGAACTGTTGCATCATACTTAACTGCCATGTCATTGCTTAACATTATAAGTGCTAGGTTGCTAGTTGCTTCCAGTTTCCTTGCCCAAGTCTTTTAGACTTGCTGACATGTGCCCCTTTCTCTTTTGGGTGACGCATGTTAGACCTTGAGCCTGAGTTGCTTGCTGAGGGTGAGGTGTTTGCGGACGCCGAGCTTGTGCCCGTGTTGGACGGGGAGTACGTGGACACTGGGGACCAGTCCTAGTGTCTTCGTGGTGTTTTACTTTTGTTAGACAGTTGTTTTGTTGTCGGTGCGTAGCACCTTTACTCTGTTATGTCGTTGCTTTTGTTTGGCCTTGTTCTGGGCCCTTAGACTCTTTCTTTTAGCCTGGTGGCTTTTCTGTGTTGTTGAATATTTTGTGGACAAACTTTGGGATTGGTATTTCATATCCGTCTCATATTATTATTATTATTGTTGTTGTTTCGATTGCAATTACAGGGACATGCTTATACTAAATTGACGCTTATCGGGTTTGGGGCTTCGCCGCTCCACTCCTGTGCGGACCTTTTCACGTCTTGCCTCCATTTTAGGGAAGCGAGTCGTGACACGATTAAACATAACCACAAATATGCTTGGTACTTAGTACAGCGGCCTTGTTACATCCCTATCTCCTTAGTCTCTGGAGAATGGGGCATGACAGAATAACTCCTCTTCAACCAACTGCACATAGGAAGTATGAAGGACATAGCTTAGTAAAGTTTGTGGCTTTCTCCCATACATAGCCTCAAATGGTGTCATCTAGATTGGAGCCTTCCAAGTTGTGTTGAACCAATACTCAGCCAGAGGTAACCATTTAAGCCATTCCTTAGGTTTGTGACTGCAAAAACATCTCAAATAACACTCCAGCTGCTTGTTAGTAATCTCAGTCAGCCCATCAGTTTGAGGGTGGTATGAAGAGCTCATAGCTAGGGTTGTTCCTTGTAGGGTAAAGAGTTCTTTCCAAAATAAGCTGGTGAAAATAGGATCCCTATCACTAACTATGGTTTTTGGAAGGCCATGTAGCTTTAAAACCCCATTAAAAAAACATTGGCCACCTGCCTTGCTGTGAATGGATATTTAAGGCCAAAAAATGGGCTCCCTTGGATAATCTGTCAACCACCACATATATGGCACTAACATCCACACAAAGTGGCAATCCAATTATGAAATCCATATATATGTCCTCCCATATCTGATCTAGAATAGGAAAGGGTTGTAATAACCCGGGAGAAGCTATATTCTCAGTTTTGCTATGCTGACAGACATCACATTCTCCCATAAACTTTCTCACATCAGATTTCATCCCTTCCCAGAAGAATACCCTATTCAATCTATGCAGTGTTCTGTCAGCATTTGAATGCCCTCCCAGTGGTGAACTATGGTGCTCCTTCAACAATACTTCCACCACTTCTTGGTTATGGGGATTCACTAGTATTTTTCCCTTGAAATAAATCACCACATCTATCTTCTTTAGGTAGGCAGTTTGTAACGCCCCGCTCCCCAGGATACCCGAAGAGCGAGTGTTACGAAAGGAGAAATAAGAAATACAATACAATGATACTAGCGGGTCCACTGTGCACGTGCTGGAAAGTACACGTAATGCTCCACTAATAAAATACAACACCAGATAACAATAATTAAAGACAAAATACAACAAGGAATATTTCATTCATACATAAGGAAATCAATTACATTATTATGAATACACCATTATGAATACATGAATTACACCCACGAGTAAGCTCAACACACTAAACTATCCAAAACATCCAGCTCCAATCCCAAGGATCTCCAACTGCCAAACACCTGAAAAACATCAACGAGGACACGTCACAGCGTGACCCAGTAGGAATTCCAAACACAACTCACATGGTGCAATGGAATGTAATGCAATGTGTACTGAACTGTGAACTTGACTCATCACATAACATGGGAAGTAATGTATGAAACCACATATCCACATCTCTTATGAAATTATAAATAACACACATAATGGAAAGCATGTACCTGCGGCAAAGAGTCCTGCAAAACAAAGTGAGCACTATAGAAAAAGAAGTGATCTTAAGATGAGGCATGTCCAGAGATCCTAGTAGCTATTTAAAGGGAATGAAGCACCACGTCAAAGCAAAA
Source organism: Scilla litardierei (assembly GCA_030789695.1). Classification (NCBI taxonomy): domain Eukaryota; kingdom Viridiplantae; phylum Streptophyta; class Magnoliopsida; order Asparagales; family Asparagaceae; genus Scilla; species Scilla litardierei. The sequence goes on along the minus strand of CM061142.1, from coordinate 756,813,942 downwards.
TACAAACTATTAGCAACCACCCAAGAGGTACCAAGTCACAACATACATTTCACAACCACAATGATATGATGCTTATGATGACATGCCTCCCTCATAATGCAAATGATGCCATCACAAATGCAATGCAAGGCATGCCTAGGGATCCCATTCCTATGTCGGCGTGCAAGTGCAACATGGTTATACTCCGTTATCAACGTGGAGCCACCTAATGGTATCAAGAGGTTGCCACGACGACTTCTTCCGACTCCTACCGTGGCAACTTTGTCCATGCCCGTGCACTCCACCTTTGTGTCCCTAATAACATCATATCACACACATTCCATATCCCACGTATACCAACAACACATATAAGTTTCCAACCACGATGTTTCACCCATGGTTCTCATTTCAAGACCAACAATTTTCCAACATTATCATTTGAGAACAATTCAACTAAATTAATGGAATAAGACAATCAAAGCAACATGAATCTACAACATAACATCAAATAGTTTTAATCCATCGTTTAACTTCAACACAACAAGAAAATGAAATATTAAAGCTTCCAACAAATGAGAGCAATTACATACAAGGTAACATCCCAACATGAGAGCCATTTAACAACAACATCAACAACATGCTAATTGAGGGCTATTTCACAGAATTAGTAAAATAAATCATTCAATTGCATCATAACGAGGGCAATTTCACATATTGAGGGAGATCATTCAAAATGAGGACAATTTTCACATAATTAATGAAACGAGACATTCAATAGCATCGTGAACATTTTGATAGCACCAAATAACTCAGCATCTCATATGAATTCAACATCAATGCATCATGTCAAGAATTTCCACAAAAAATCCTAAAAATGCAAACTTTCTTTTCAACATGCAGTGGAATGAATCATGGGAGTTAGGATTGGAATCCTACCTCATTAGAGAAGCAAAGCCCCCTATCAATTTCTTGATTCCACCAAGAACCCATCATCCAGCTCCAAACCCCAATTCTCTTTCCTCCAAATCCTCTCTTGGGTTTTCCTCCTCTTCTCTTTCTCTTCTTTCTATTTTCTTTCTCCTTTTTTTTGAGCCTGACATCAATTTGGCTTGGGAGCATAATGGCAGCAAGAGGAGCAATGTTTCGGCCAAATGGGGTGGAGGGGGAGCACGGCCTGTTGCTAGCAGTAAGGGAAAAGGGAAAGGTAAAAGAAAAGTAAAAGAGAGAGGAATGGTTTAAAAGAAAATGAGGTGGATTTTTCCAGAAAGAATTAAAATATCATCTCATTATTCTAGATAAAAAAATTCCCCAAAACCCTCTTCCTCATAATTATTTCAAAGTTTTCCATCCTCAATTAAATCTTTCTTCCCTTGTTTCTAATCTTCTAATATAATCCAAGCCCGACTATTACAGCTCAACAATCAACCCTAACTACTAAAATTAGATTAAGGCACAAACAATAATAATAATAATAATAATAATCAACATCAACACTAACAATAATAAAAATGCTAAAATCTCATAATAATAACATCAATAATAACAACACTAATAATACCAGCAATAATAAGGCCTAAATCATCAACAAGATACATACAAATAGCATATTAGCACTAACACCACTAGCATATTAGTACTAACACATCATGCCATCCAATTAAGTATATGCACACAACTACATATACAAGAAACTCAATATCTATTATCAATATTCAATACAAACAAATAGCCAGTACACAAACATACTCATATATGTATACAAATACACACACATAGAGTATATCACGCATATGTGCAGTACAATCTACCCACCTCAAAAATAAACTTCGTCCTTGAACTTCCTAACATAGGGCTCTATTGTAAGGCTAGACGTCTACTCACCTTAAGACAAAACCACCTATAGGGAGCATTACCTGCACTACCTTACGCACGCCACAATACATGACCTGCATGGGCCACCAAATGTAACGCCCCGCTCCCCGGGATACTCGAAGAGCGAGTGTTACGAAAGGAGAAATAAGAAATACAATACAATGATACTAGCATGTCCACTGTGCACGTGCTGGAAAGTACACGTAATGCTCCACTAATAAAATACAACACCAGATAACAATAATTAAAGACAAAATTCAACAAGGAATATTTCATTCATCATAAGGAAATCAATTACATTATTATGAATACACCATTATGAATACATCAATTATACCCACGAGTAAGCTCAACACTCGAAACTACCCAAAGCATCCAGCTCCAGTCCCAAGGATCTCCAACTGCCAAACACCTGAAAAATATCAACGGGGACACGTCGCAGCATGACACAGTAGGAATTCCAAACCCAACTGACATGGTGCAATGGAATGTAATGCAATGTGTACTGAACTGTGAACTTGACTCATCGCATAACATGGGAAGTAATGTATGAAACCACATATCCACATCTCTTATGAAATTATAAATAACACACATAATGGAAAGCATGTACATGCGGCAAAGAGTCTTGCAAAACAAAGTGAGCACTACAGAAAAAGAAGTGATCTTAAGATGAGGCATGTCCAGAGATCCTAGTAGCTATTTAAAGGGAATGAAGAACCACGTCAAAACCAAATACAAACTACTAGCAACCACCCAAGAGGTACCAAGTCACAACATACATTTCACAACCACAATGATATGATGCTTATGATGACATGCCCCCTCATGATGCAAATGATGCCATCACAAATGCAATGCAAGGCATGCCTAGGGAACACATTCCTATGCCGGCACGCAAGTGCAGCGTGGGTCTACTCCGTTATCAACTTGGAGCCACCTAATGGTATCAAGAGGTTGCCTACGGCGACTTCTCCCGCCTCCTACCGCGACAACTTTTTCCATGCCTGTGCACTCCACCTTCATGCATGTCCTTAATAACATCATATCACACACATTCCATATCCCACGTATACCAACAACACATATAAGTTTCCAACCACGATGTTTCACCCATGGTTCTCATTTCAAGACCAACAATTTTCCAACATTATCATTTGAGAACAATTCAACTAAATTAATGGAATAAGACAATCAAAGCAACATGAATCTACAACATAGCATCAAATAGTTTTAACCCATCATTTAACTTCAACAACAAGAAAATGAAATATTAAAGCTTCCAACAAATGAGAGCAATTACATACAAGGTAACATCCCAACATGAGAGCCATTTAACAACAACATTAACAACATTCTAATTGAGGGCTATTTCTCAGAATTAGTAAAACAAATCATTCAATTGCATCATAATGAGGGCAATTTCACATATTGAGGGCAATTTCACATAATGAGGGCGATCATTCAAAATGAGGAAAATTTTCACATAATTAATGAAACGAGACATTCAATAGCATCGCGAACATTTTGATAGCACCAAATAACTCAGCATCTCATATGAATTCAACGTCAATGCATCATGCCAAGAATTACCACAAAAACCCCTTAAAATGCAAACTTTCTTTTCAACATGCAATGGAATGAATCATGGGAGTTAGGGTTGGAATCCTACCTCATTAGAGAAGCAAAGCCCCCTATCAATTTCTTGATTCCACCAATAACCCATCACATCCAACTCCAAACCCCAATTCTCTTTCCCCCAAATCCTCTTTTGGATTTCCTCCTCTTCTCTTTCTCTTCTTTCTATTTTCTTTCTCCTTTTTTTTGAGCCTGACATCAATTCGGCTTGGGAGCATAATGGCAACAAGGGGAGCAATGTTTCGGCCAATCTCTTGGAAAAAGGGATCCGTATTCACCATATCCCTTATTCCCTGCATCCAGTCAGCTTGAACAACTGACACTTGATACGCAGTATAATAGTATCCTTGTAATACCTCCTCTCCCTCCATCTCCCTTGACAAGGCATCTGCTGCCAAATTTCCACTTCCAGGTTTATACTCTACTTTATAATCCAATTGTAGCAATTTAACTAACCACTTACTTCGGATCCCATGCTGCAAACACTGCAAAAAAATGACTCAGGCTACGATGGTCAGTGCGCATGGTAGACTTCCTCCAAATCAAGTAATGGCTCTATTTTTTGTAGCAACAATGAGTGCAAGCAATTCTTTCTCGTAAGTGGAGAGAAGAAGATTCCTCCCCTTTAGTTTGCAACTCAGATAAGCTAATGGTCTCCCCTCCTGCATTAGCACAACTCCAATGCCATGGCCGGATGAATCACACTCCAAGTGAAGTTCTTATTGAAATCGGGCATTGCCAGGACTGGGGATGACACCAAGGCTTCCTTCAACTTCTGAAAGGCTGCTCGGGCCTCTACACTCCATGCTAATTCTCCTTTCTTCAACATGTTGGTTAGGTGAGCAGCCATACTTCCAAATCCTTTAACGAACTTGTGGTAGTACACAGCTAAACCTAAAAACCCACGCAAGGCCTTCACAGTTTTGGGTTCAGCCCATGCAACCATGTGTTCAATTTCTTTGGGTCCGCAGCAACCCCTTCACTAGAGATCACATGCCCCAAGTAGTCCACTGAATTCTTCCCGAATTGACACTTATACAATTTCACAAACAGCTGGTTCTCCTTCAGAATTTGGAGAACTTTTTCAAGATGGATCATGTGCGAGTGAAAGCTGGAGTTATAGATTAAGATATCATCAAAATTTACCAAGACAAATTGTCGTAGTACTGACATGAAGATGTGGTTCATCAGGGATTGGAATGTCGACGGGGCATTGGTAAGTCCAAACGGCATAACAACAAACTCATAATGTCCTTCGTGAGTTCTGAATGCCGTCTTGTATATATCCTCCTCTCGCAACCGTATTTGATGATATCCCGACCGAAGGTCCAATTTGGAGAAGATCACTACTCCATGGACATCATCCAAGAGCTCATCTATTATTGGGATGGGAAACTTATCCTTCACCATCTGGGGGTTGAGAGATCTGTAATCAACACACATCCTCCATGAGCCATTGGACTTCTTGACCATAACCACTGGTGATCCATAGGGGCTGTTGCTGGCTCGAATGACTCCTGAGCTCATCATCTCTGACACTTGTTTCTCAATTTCACCCTTTAAGAAGTGAGCATGTCTATATGAGCATATGCAAACTGGCTTGGCTCCCACTTCCAGTGGAATGTAGTGGTCAGACTGTTGTTGTGGGGGTAATCCTCTTGGTTCATCGAAGATGGCAGAATATTTCTTGATCAGCAGTTGCAATTCCTGGGGGTGTTTCTGGACCACTTGTGACTCACAATGCACTTGCTCATGTGCCATAGACAATGATTTAAACTGAATCAGGTAACAAACTCCTTACTGCCTCAAGATTCTCTACATTTGCATATCATTTAGCAACTGAGAATCCCCTTTGTTACCTTGCCATATGCATTCCTTGCCCTGATATTGGAACTTCATTTGTAATTTTTTTTAAATTCATCACAAGGTCATCCAGCTTTTCAAGCCATTGTGCCCTCAATACTATTTGATTCCCCCCACTGGCAATAGAAGAATGTCTATGGGTACAATAGCAATGAAGCATTACTCTTCTACAAATTCCTGCACCCTCTAATTTATCACCATTGGCCACCACAACCTTAAAGTTTTTTGAGTCTTCCACTTCCAACCCCAAAGTTCTGGCTAACTTCAGATGTTTAAAACTGTGTGTCGAGCCCGAGTCCACCAACACATGAACGGACCGTCCCTTAATACTTCCCTCCAACCTCAACGTATGTGCGACAGGCACCCCACGCATGGCTTGCAATGAGATTACAGCTGAGTCTTCACCCTTATCTTCTTCATACTCTCTCCTCTGGTCTTGCTTGTCCACAAGAATATCATTATCTTTTGTGGCTTCTACTGCATCCTCATCTTCCTACACCGCCTCCATAATAAACAACCTTTTGCACTTGTGATCCATACTCCATTTTTCATCACATCCAAAACACAAGTGATTCCTTCTTTTATACTGAACTCCTCTTGTGTTAACTTCCTGGAGATTGGAGCTGGGTTGGTATTCTTGCTAGGGGTTACAGCTGCTGAAGCATTGTAGGAAGGCTTGGCTTGGGACCCCATCACTGCCGAAGGTCGACCAGATTTCTTGGACATAAAAAAAATTTCAAAATTTTTTGCCAATCGAATAGCTTCTTTAAGATTCTGCGGCTCCCCTGCTGCAACTTCATACATGATCTCTTCCTTGAGGCCACCAATGGACTTATCAATTATATACTCCTTTAGCAACTTGTTCAAGAATCCCATAACCTTCTCTAACTTCTTAAGGTAGTCGCGGACAGATCCCTCTTGTTTCAACTTTTTAAAGGCCCTGAAGGGCTTCTCCATTTCCGCTGGTCCAAACGTAGCCAAGATTTCCTTCTTAAAGACCTCCCACTGCAGGAACCCCCTCCACATTGATCTTTGCCCAATCAAATCATTGTAGAGCCTCCTCCTTCATATAGAATCCACACACCTTCACCCATGAATCTCTTTCATTTTTGTAGTAATAAATAATTTGGACCACTTGATTCAACCAGGGTATGACTTCTTCGCCTCCTTTGAATATTAGAAACTCTGGCCTCAACCCCTTGGGATTTCCATCTCTGACCCCATTATTCTCTCCTCTTCTATGGCCAGATAATCACCACCATCGTAAGACGACGGAACTCCATCTCTATGATTTGACCTCTCGTAACTGTCAAAGCAAGAAATCAAAGGCACATGCCCCTTAGAGAGGTTGTCGAGCTTACTTACAAGATCTTGGAATTGAGCAATGTTGAAAGTTATCTGCTGTTGGATTTGTTGTTGTACTAGATTCCATTGTTGCTCAATGCGGAGATGCATTGTTTTCTGATCTTGCTGCATCCGATCTTATTGTTGCAGAATCTGGATTTGGATCGCCTTCTAATCCGCCTCAAACTTTTGGAACCTCTCTATCCAAGAGTCCTCAAAATCAGTGTTTCCTTCGCCATCCATCCCTTCCCCTTGGCTCGTACTTGGCTGCTTTGATACCAATTGTGAGGTTGCCGCCTTCTTAAGTTGTTCCTCCAGTGGCTCCTCCTCAGCAGGTCGCTTCCTCGGTCGTCCCATTATTACACAGCAACAAGTTTAAAGCAAAGAAAGAAGAAAGAAGGAAACAAAACAAGAGAAAAGAAAACAAAAATGGCAAAGTCTCAAAATGAGATATAAATTTGTTTGAGAATGAACGGATGACAATTTCTTTAGAAAATACTATGTATACCCCAACAGACATCACCATTACCTCTAACAAACTCTCTAACAGAATTGAGAAACAGAATCCATTAGGGTGAATTGATACTCCATTGACGGGCTCCTTCTATAGCTGGAGGTAAGGGAAGAACCATCGCTTCAGACAGTTGGAAAGCTCAACAAACTGGGGGCCACCACATTGCATCCTGATATCCAACGGACGTCATCGTTTCACTTAATTCTTCAGCGCTCAAGATTATTTCACTGATGAACGGACATGATCTCTTGGCCAAGTTGATCAATGGCTTCGCTGACTCCAACTGCTAGCTTCTTCAATTCAAACTTCGCGGCACCCTCTGCTTCCTCCTCCGAAGGTGGTGATGACAACTCGGCGACGCTAGGCTTCAGTAGCTCCGTCGAGTCTCTTATATTGTCCGCGATGAAGGAAATAGGCAAAGCAAGTGGCTGGTGATGGAAACGGCGGCGGGAAAGAAAGGAGGGGAGGACGATATGAGAGGTAATTTGAGAACATGTAAAGTTAAAAAATAAATCTAAAGTAAAGATTGATGTTTGTGTATATGCTTTAAGAGCTCCTCACCCTCCTCAATTGTTCCTCATATTAACTCTATTGAGGTCATCATATTAACTCTTTGTTTCGAATTAGTAGACTAGTATTTTTCTGATAGTCAACTAGTTCCAATTAGTTTAACTTTGGTCGACTAGTTCTGACATGCTGACGGCCATTATAACATAAAATTTTATTTTAGTCAAGCCAAAGCACATGCTCTTGATCGGCCAAGCTTATCGCGTTGTCTCCTCTTAAAGAGGTTAGTTATGAATGGGGGTCATGCCATCACTATGAGAAGTTGATTAGCCTGCTTAAATTGTGGAGAAATTAAACTTGGTACACTTTTCACATCAATATGCATGTGAGATGATGATGATGATATCTGGTAGTCGAAAGTCAGCATGATGGTTTAAAGAAATAAAAAAAATGTTCTCTTCTTCTTCTCTCTAGAGATAAAAACCAATCTTCTTTCTAAAATTTCAAGAAAATGTAAAATGAATTTTTTAAAGCAAGGGATTAAGAAGAGAGAATGAAGAAAAGTCATTACTCCAAACGATAAAAAAGGGGCGTTGCTATGCGCACATACCGATTTGATCTGCATACGACTGCTTTTTGTAATGAATAGTAACGAAAATGTTTTTTTGAAAACCCCAGAAATACCCCGGCTTTACTTTGAACAGTTGTACGTGGTGAGTAAAAAGTGAAGCGGCAACACAAAATTACTCTCCGCGCACAACATGCAAATTTTTTTTTGAATGTTGTGCGCGATGAGCAATTTTGTAATCTGCAAAACTTTTTATTCAACGCACACAACTGTTCTAATTGACAACGCATGACAGGCAAAAGTTTTGCTTGTTGTGCGTGGTAAGTAATTTTTCTGAGTTTGTAAATTTTTATTCAACGCACACAACATGCAAACGTTTTGACTGTTGCGTGCTGTGAGTAATTTTTCTGTGTTTGTATATTATTACTCAATGCGCAAAACATGCAAAAGTTTTGCTTATTATGGCGTTGAGTAATTTTTATGCCTTGAGTAAAAATATATATACACATAAAAATTACTTATAGCGCACAACTGGCAAAACTTTTGCATGTTTTGCGCGTTGAGTAATTTTTCTGTGTATGTATATTTTTACTTAATGCACACAACATGCAAAAATGTTGTGCGCGTTGAGTAATTTTACATGTTGTGCGCGTTGAGTAATTTTTCTGTCTATGTATAGTTTTACTCAACGCGCACAACAGGCAAAAGTTTGCATGTTGTGCACGTTGAGTAATGTTTCTTAACAGAAGCCAATTACTCAATGCGCATACCAACGTTAACAAAACCATTGTCTATACGCGATCAGCCCTGAATGCGAACAGATGGACACAAAGGCACGAAAAGCAAACAAGCTAGGGTTTGATTTGGTCCAAAGAATTACGAAGATTTCGTTGATCACTAAAGTGCAAAAGATTTCCTTTATAGATCAAAAGAAGTTCTACTCAAAGAGCAACATATTTTGATAATTTTATGCCCTAAAATAGTCAAAGGGATCGTCATTTCAGCATAAAGTTGGCAAGAAATTAAGTGCTAGAAATTAAATGGGTAATTATTACTATTTGAAGAAATTGATGGTTGAAATGTATTGTTGGTACATGAATGTAGATAGATTAAGCAGATTGAGATTGACTTCTATAAAATTGAGAGGATTGTTGAAGAAGAAGAACACCAATCAAAGCTACGAAATTTTAGCTATATGATAACTGAAAACATTCACCATTGTGGTAGGTTGTACTGTAGAATAACGTAAAAAGTAATTGATATATTGGTATGTGTACTGTAAAATTTAGGTAAATGTAGAAAGCTCAGATGTGCATGTAGATTTTACAAAGGAGTTTACAACTATGAAAATTTTCAACAGTAAAGAAGAACTTGTTAATTGGATAAAGGCTGTCGGTATTGAACAAATGATTGTGGTTGTTACAAAGTCATCAAATATGAGTTCAACAGGCAATAGAATTCCAATTCATTACTTTTATTGTGAAAGAAGCAGGAAGTATCGGCCACACATGAGGGAGAAAAAGTCCCAAAAAGAAACTGGAAGCAAGAAGTGTTATTGTCCCTTCTCCTTGAGGGCTGTAACGCCCCGCTCCCCAGGATACCCGGGATTTTCAAAACTATCCCAAGTATTCCTGAAAAGGCGGAGGTGATGAAGAAAGAGAAGGGAAGAAAAGAAGAAAACAGAGACATGCAATTGCACATTTGCTGTGATAGTACACGTACTGCTCCACACGAAGATAGCATCACAGAGTAAACACATCTCCAAACAACACGGTAAATATAAAACATCATTCATATATATAAGATCAATGTTAAGGACAATTTTACATACAACTCTCCACAGGACTACCAACTCCACGACCCCAGAGTATAACTCCACTCCCTAAACTACCCCACACCCCAAGCTTCATGCTCACAAGTCTCCAAGGACCTTCAATATCTTTGCTACCTGATGCCGACCTGAGGAAAAGAGGGGATGGCACGTCAAAGCGTGTCCAGTAGGAATACCTAACTCATATGGCATATTATTCAACAACATGCAAGTTCGCATTATGAATGAGCACAAGTGGAACACAGAAGCTACATAGTGCCATAAAGGAAATGTGACATGAAAGCGTACAAAGGGTAATACAACACATCCATGGTCAGAAAGCATCATACAATTACAAATATAACAAGTAAAAGGAAAGACTACATGATGCAAATCATAGCATAACTTCAAATGATCCAGTTCAAGTTCCAATTGGACCAGTTACACGTTCACGAGCAAAGAAGTTCAAAGATTACTCAACAGGCTGATTCAAGAGATTTGGGCTCAAGCAAATTCATGGAGGCCCATTAAGCATGAGCCATGTGTTCAACAAAGATGGATCAACATAATTCAAGTCCTAGAAGAGTCTGACTATGGCAAGCTTATATTCAGCAAGTAAATTGGCATGTTTAAGATTAATCTTTTTGAAAGGTTTGCATTCCAAGATACCCTATTTGGAAGGCTTGCATACTAAAATACCCTATTTGGAAGGCATGCATGCCTAGAAAATTACTTTCCTCTTTTTGAAAGGCTTGCATGCCAAAATGCTCTATTTGGAAGGCTTGCATGCCTAGATATTTAGGTTCCTTTTCTATTTTTTGGCATGTGATCAACAAATTAATGGACCGATTTTTAGCCATAATTTGAGCCTAAAATTTAGGAACTTTCCTTGTAATTTTGAGCCTATTAAAAGACATCTAAGTAATGAAAAAAGACAGTTGATTATTCGATAAAATTTCTGAGACAATTTCTCTTTGGTTCTTTGAAGAACTATTCGAACTTAGCGAAAATTTCCCGGGGCGTTCGCCATCAACTTATCAAATGGATCTCCAACACCGTTTGTGGCATCTTCCTTATACCGAGGTTCTTGTTACACAATAAGCAATAGTTTGAGGTCATATATACCAAAGTTCTTGCTTTTGTCGTAACAATGGGTCGAGGTCTCCATCCAAATTCTGATCGTAGAACGATCTTGAGTGCCACTTTGTTGTTGGGTCTCATCATTCCTGGTGGGGTTCGTATTAATTAGTATCAGAGCTTTGAGTCTTGATCAGGTTTGCATATCCTTTTTTACATAAAAACCTTTCTTTTCTTTATTCCGTATTTTTAGTCTCCAAATTCGGTTTACATACTTAAGTTTATCTGAATTTCTTTTACCCTTTTTCTTTAGTATTTCATTTTGAAATAATGTTCCATTGCTATCAAAATACAGTTGCTGATTATCCAAACAAAGAAGAAGATTTAAAGAAGTCCAAAAATAGGAAGGAAAAAAACCAATCAACAAAAAAGGAATCGACAAAAAAATTGTGTTATCATTCATTTTGGTTCTAATCAGCACAAAAAAATTGTTTGTAGTCATTCAATCTTTCTGTGTATGTGTGAAAATTCTCATCTCAAAGTCCAATTTTTCCGTAGAAATATTGATATTTCAGGCTTCCAAAATTTTGTCAGCCGTGTTTCTTGTAATCTTCCTTTCAGATCCGAAATTCATTTATGATTTCTTGGTGAATTGTTATTGTAAATTCTATGTATTGTTTGTTTTAGTTCCAAAAAACTGAAAGAGAAATTACAGAGTGTGTTGAGTCATTGGGCCGGCACTCGATGGGCTTGTTCAGCGAGCGACCAACGCCCACAAAGCCCACGAAGGAACTCCACGTGTCATTCGACCATTGCACTCTCGCCTAACATGCAAGGGAATGGAGGAAGCTCATAAATAATGGGGACGTGGGCGACGGTTACTCCTATTAAGTGGGAGGATCATGGCGCCATAATTGATGACCGTTTTCCTCCCAATGTCACCGAAGAGACCAGGGAGGTCTATAAATATACGGGAGAGGAACAGAACAAAGGAGGTACGAGATCCGATACTCTGACATTCTATACTCCACCTAATATTTCTTCCTCTAAAGGGCTTGCGACGCCTGACTCGAGACGAGCCTCCGTGGATCGATCTCGACGGCTCCAAGCTCACTCCCTTAATTCTCGTACTAACTTAATCATCGGATGGGATTTGGGTTGGGACCCAGAGCCGACCCCCTGACATTCCTTTGTGATACAAGAAGATTGTGGAACGTCTCTACAAGAAGGTCACATCTCTATCGACGATAGCTCGAAACTCGATCTATTCGGTGGGTCGAATGGCTACCTCATACCAAATCTGCCTATCAACGACGCCGGTTCTAATAACAAGGGGCCTACGCAACCAGCTGACAAGGCTCCACCTCAACAGGAGAGGTCCACTTCAGCCCACACACAGTTAACACCATTTTTTGGCTTTAACAATTGGCACCGTCTGTGGAAAACCAATAGTCGATATCCCGAAGTATCAGCAATGTCGACTGGACCCAACAACCCCAAACCAAATCCTAGTCCATGTGAGAACACCAGACCAATCCTGGTCCAAGTGAGAACCAGAATGCAAATAACGTTTGAGTTGAAGACGTTGCGGAGTATGCGACTTCATCAAAGGAGGCCAGAGTGCCCAAAATCTCTCAACAACCGTCCGATCAATTCACCGAGAAGGTCGAAAAGAGCATCATGGCACTAGCCGTCGAAGTGCAGCAAAACTTTGGACGCCCGCTGACGCACCCGAAACCTACACCTAAATTCCACCTATCGGTGTCATGGTCGCTAGGCGTAGTATGGCCCATAGGTGTCAATTCCAGGCTCTATCCGCAAGTGGACAGTGTCAAATTATAGTACAAAAGATGTCAGATCCCACAAGGACGGTGACAGTGTATTTGCGGTCTCAGCTTATTTTTATATCTCGGAGTGAGACAGCTGTCGGTTGGAAAAGTTTGGTTGTGGTGTTTGTTGTTGAATTGACAATAAAAAGGACTATGGTTTTAGGGATCACCTCTAAGACCGTCGGAGATCGATGTTGGAATATGATCCTTACGTTGCATTAAGTTTAGGGGATTACTCTCTCAATTCATACCACTCTCGTGGGTTAGAATTGCGAGGTATTTCGATGGCTCTCATTGACGCAATGGCGGTAGCCGTCAATGTAGTGATATAGTTCGTCGGTGGACCCCCTCAAGGCACGAGCCGGGCATGGTCACGAGCCTTGGTTGGATACACCGATTTCCCTATTCAAATCCCAAGGATACTCCTTAAGCTCATCAATTCCACAGACCGTGGGCACGATCTCAGTGCGAGTTATCCTAGGGATCCGGTAGGATCGACCGAAATACTCCCCTTTATTCCTAATTCAACCTAGAGATCCAGATCAACATTTTTCCTCTAAAGTCTTAGGGCTAACCGATCAATCCTAGAGGAGACTACTCACACATAGCGATTTTAACGAATAAAAATACGATTTTTATAGGAGAAAACATCGTAGAAAATTAATCAAATGAGGATTGAATAGCTTACGTACCGAAGACGAAGAAGAATAGCAGCAAATAGTAATCCGAAGAAATTCCAAAAATTCCAGAACGCAAAAGATCTCCCCAAAAAAATTCAATAATCCCTAGAAAATGAGTTTAGATCTAACAAGAATCTCCCTAATCTCCTCTCCCCAAAAATAATTCGAAAGTTACAATAGAATGAACTCTCCAAAACGTCACTCCCAGATCCACACTTCACTTGCCAACGCGCAACAGACGGCCACGCGAAGTTTCCAAAAATAGCCTTCATTGTCACCGACCGAGTCAGTGACTCGGTCGAGCAGAGGCTTGCTCGGTCGGGCTGCTCGGTCGAGCAGGCCTCCTGCTCGGTCGAGTACGTCAGGGAGTCATGCTTCTCCAACAAAATGCCACTCTGTCTGCTCGGCCCGAGTCAGCCCTGCTCGATCGAGCAGACAACTGACTCGGTGGCCATAAGATCTGCTTGGCTCGAGTAGGAGTTTGATTGTGCTTCGAAGATAGGAGCTACTCGACCGAGCACCATGAGTGCTCGGTTCGAGCGGCATGCGTATCTACTCCCATTATTCATCTTGCCTCTGCTCGATCGAGCAGGTGCTCTGCTCGGTCGAGTCACCTGGGAAATCCTGAGCTGCTTCTTTTTAGCTTCTCCTCCACTCGTGGCAATCTCCTCTGCTCCTCCCATGGGCTTTCAAAACTCGGCAAACTCCTATAGAGCTACGCCAACGGGCTCCAGGGTATGCCGTATGTGTCCATATCCAAAATGGGTCCCGAATCGCTCCAAAATCCCTGAAAATTCACAAAACTCTACGAAACTCGAATATGTCGTTAGAATTGCAATATCGTAGGAAATATGGGATTTGGATGCGAATATGATATAAAATGAAATGAAATGATGTTATGAAAAGATGGAAAATATGGACACATCACCCACCTCCAGTAAATGAGCTGCCACCACCTCCAAATCCCACTTTCACGAGGGAACTTGTCCCTTCTAGGGACCCTAGAGATCCAAGGGCAGATCGATAGGAGAATGCACCACTCAATACCACTCGTACAACTCATCGGAACAGGGAGATAGGGAACAACAATCGTGCATTCGAACATCAAGGAGGCCCTAGTCCACCCACAACAGACGAGCCGCCCGTAGCATCCTCGTTCAGGTAATCAACCAAGTCACTCAGGGTCCTAACCCACCAGATTTTGCAGGTGGCAACAAGAGGAGGGAGGCAGAGGAAGTCCCCAACCGTTCTTCCGGTGCTACTACCCTGCAAGGCGGAGATGGGCGAACCCAACTTATCCGTCCTGCCATTCAGCGGACCCCGTTGAAGGGGAACATCACATCTGCTCTGTTCCCCCCCCAAAGTTTAAAATACTCCCTACTGACATATGATGGCAAAAGCGATCCTTGGGAGCACATCCGCAGATACCAAAACGTGATCTTACTTCACGGAGCGGACGAACCATACCTTTGCCGAGCTTTCCACACCACACTCGTCAAAGCGACAGACGGATGGTACAATGGACTGCCTGATGACTGCATCGGATCTTTTAACGAATTGTCTGACCAGTTTTGCAGGCAATTCGCTGCAGGGCGACGCCCCAAAAGAAAATCTTCACATCTTTTCTCTTTGAAGCAAAGAGATAATGTAATGACCCCAATATTAATGTACGCATATTAGTACATATTTTGGACGGATATGTGTGCGTATAATTTTTGGGAACCCTTACATATTTTTCCTTAATTTTTGTGGTTAAGGAATTACTTTTAAATAATTTTAACTCACCATTTTGAATTATTAAATGAAGTATATGGTAAGAAATACTTGTATATAAAATGCGGTATAGCTAATAGTATTTGTATATGTATTTTTTCTTTTACAAAAAGGAGAAAAACACTAATTTGTAAGCATACCACTTAACCCTAAGAGTTGTCATGAAATGCTTAATCCTTACCTAACTTTTTCCATATGACATGTCATATGAAGAGGGTTTAGGGGAATGAGGTGGAGGATGGAGAATTTTTTAAAATGAAAATGAAAAAGAAAAGAAAAGAAAAAGGGAAAAACAAAACCAAAAAAAAAAGAAACCAAAAACCAAAATTTTTCCCTCATTCTCTCCTCTCTCCCGTCCCTTCCCATTTCTGGCCGAATTCCCATCCTCCTCTTTTCCCCTTGCACCACCACACCCACCACCAATTAGCCTCCCCTATACTCCTTTCCACCACCTAGAACACCACCACACCTCTCCTTGTTCCTCTAATCAAGTTTTACACCCAAAAATCCATCCTTTGGTACTCATTCTTGGAGCTTAGAGTTGAATAAGGGAGAGCTTTGGAAGAGAAGAAAGAGCCTAAGGAGAAATCTTCAAGTCCTTCAAGGAGAAGAATGGCCAAAGTGTTATTAAGGACTTGAATAAAGTAGGTTCCTAACTCCTTAGTAGGATTTAATTTTAGAACTATGGACTTAATCTAAGTTAGCTTACTATAGACAATATTGTGTAGAAAGTATGCCTTATAAGTCATGCTAGATTCTATGCCATGATTTTTATTAATTCTTGGTAGCCACCATGTTTTCTCCATGTTAATTGCCTTAATATGGTAGCATGTTGTAATTCATGAGAATAAAATGTATTCATATTTAAATTAGTAAGATAAGTATGCCATGTTTTCATTATGTTAATAACATGTTGTACATGATTATGTTAGTAGCATGTTGTTACATGATTACAGCATTATGTTAGTAACATGATGTTACATGATCTATGCCATGATTACATCATTATGTTAGTAGCATGTTGTTACATGATTAAATATGCATAATTGTTGGTACAAATGTTTATCCGACAAAGTGTACCATGCTTAAGCCAAATAGATAAGTACAATGGATGCTAAATTTTGTGTTAAAGTGCAATCCATGTTGTAACATAACTATGGTCATGTTAGTGTGCACCATGTTGTAGTACTCATGTTCTTAAAATTGTTATGTTTATGCTAGTATGATTCTCACATGCATATGGTCTTAAATTGTTGGAAAGGAAATTTGTTATCATTTATGCCTTGAATAGGTTAGATTAGGCCACGACAATGTTATGTTAACATATCATATATCCATGTTAATGATTTATGATATGCTTAAGTTATGCTTCATCCTAGGTTATGCTTCATGCTATGTTAATGTTATGTGCGGCCATATTCCATGGACACTAGTAGTGATATAGATATGTTAATGCTAATGGGCTTTTGGCCATATCCATATGCTAATAGACATGCTAATATTAATATGCTCTCTAGTTTATGCTAGCATGTTAATATGTTAATAAGTTAGTTTATGTCCATACCAAGGCCCATGCTAATTTGCTATGTTTATGTTTCATGTTAATGGACTTATGTTTATGTTGTATGTTTATGTTCCTTATTAGAATGAGCTAGCAAATGTTGAAAACCCATGAGTTATGTGTCATATTAATAGTTAATGCTCATGTTTATGACATTGGATGAAACTTGAATTATATCGTGAAAACATGAGCATTAATGTGCATGAATGCTTTTCTTGTGGAATATTGATGAGATGTTCATTGTCTACAACATGACATCGACGAAATGAATGAAATAATGGAATGTTCCATAAATTGAGGGTGAGGAGTTTGAGTGTAACAACCAGGAAATATCGGTCTACCTCGAGGTAGGTGAGATTCCAGACTTTGAATTTGGGGGAAATGCGGGTAATTATAGAAGTTAAGGAGCGGACGTATGATAGTTTCTCACTCGCTTTATCACTCTAGTAAGGGGAAGTTGACTAGAGTTAGAGAGGCTTGTGGTGTACTCGTGATGCACCATTCGGCAATTGTTGGTTTTCTCCGTTTGTTCGGATAAAAACCGAGATTTGTCTCACTCCCATAAGGGAGATTACGAGAGACCTCCCCAGTGCCCGTGTCGCTGGTTGAGGTACCACTTTTAACCCACCCTGGATGAAGTCCGGCTCCTTAGCGTCCTACGATTTACTCGGGTTTCCAAATATTCAGCAAACGTCTAATTTAACTAACTTAATCTGCAATTTATATTCTCAGTTATTTTTTTACTTCCAGCACTTGTATGATGTTCATTTAAATTCTGCATTAGTTCTGTGGTTGTTGTGTCACCTGTAGATAGATGATTTAGTTAGAAGGAAAGGTTCTAAAACTAGATCCTACTAGCGAAGTTAGGAGTTCCTACTGGGTCACGTGTTGACGTGTCCCCTTTGTGGTTTTCAGGAGTAGGACCAGAGCAGACTGTGTGGGGTTCCGACGCCAGAGACCGTCTCCAGTTCAGAGGTAGAGCCTGTGGGCGACTTTGTCCAGTTGGACTTTCCTGAGCTAGATTAACAGGTGTGTTGTACTGGGTGTGGACATCTTTTTGTACTTTTTGGGTTGGGGTCTCTTTCTTTTTGTTGTACCCCCCACTTCTGTACCCCATTGTACAGTTGATGTATATATAAAGTACCTTGTGTTATATAATGTAATGTTCAGTTTAGTTCTGTATTTCTTTTCTTTCAGTACTGTGGATTTAAATTCTGTTAGAGCACTTTACTTTATTTTCTTTGTACTATTCCAGCGTTGTTTTAGTGTCCTGCATACTTGGTTTATTTAATCAAAATTAATGCCTAGTAGTATTTAGATAAGGGCTTGAAGCCCAGAGTCTGAATACTACGGCGGCCTAGTCCGCTACGTATCTCTGTATTTGGGAGAGCATGGCGTGGAAGGTTTTTGTGGTGGCCTATGCAGGTCTGCTTACATTGTGATACATTGAAGAATAGTATGATTAAAGTTCCATTATAATCCGTAATTTTGTACTGAACATTGTTGTTTCCTGTTCATCCTTGCAGAATGGATAACGGGAATGGATCGTCCGAGAACAGGGCTCCCGCTTCTGATGTAGCATCATCTGAGGCATCCCCGATGGGAAAGATTCTGATAGGTATTCTGGGGCATATGAGTCAGCTGGAGGATAAGGTGGCTAGTGGCGCGGCACAGAAGCCATTAGGTATCAGGCAGTTCAGGGCCTTGCACTCGAAGTCCTTTTCGGGCAAGGATAGTCCTCTGGAGGTGGACGAGTGGATCAGGTATACTAAGGATGACCTAACGGCTGTAGGGTACCCGAGAGACGAATGTGTGGATGTTGCGAAGAGGTAGCTAACACATCAGGCACGAGATTAGTGGGATGCACAGGAGCTACACTTGACCAGACCGATCTCGTGGGAGAAGTTTAGGGAGCTGTTAGATGCCCAGTTCCTTCTGGAGACGAAGAAGGATGAGCTACGTCTGATGTTCGAGCACCTAACTCAGGGACGATGAAGTGTGGATGCTTATGATGCGGAGTTCTCACTATTGAGCAAGTTCGCTTCGGAGTTGGTGAAGTCAAAGGCTACTAAAACCAAACGATTCGGGATGGGACTGGATCCTGAGTACAAAGCAGTGATGTCGACTATGGTGCTGACTACATATGGAGCCGTACTGGAGGCAGCCAGGATGCAGGAGACGCACTTGAAGAGCGTGGATAGGGTAACAGCAACAACAGAGAGACGCCTTACAGGTCAGCAGAGGAGTTTTCTGAGGCCAACTCAGACCACTCAGTTCATGACGCCTGGAGCTCTGCTAGCACCTCAGAGGCCAGAATCTTGTCATATTTGTGGCAAGTCAGGGCACGAGCAGAAGGATTGTACTTGTGGTGGGCGGTACTTCACTTGTGGTCAGGCATGACACATGAGTAGACAGTGTTCTTAGTAGGGGCAGACTTCAGGTCCAGTGTCACTAGTGGCAGCCCGGTCGATGCAGCAGAGGACCCTTCCATCGGCTCCACAGAGACTCCCATTACCAGCACCACCAGCACCTAGTATAGTGACCCCGAGAAGACCACCCAGACCTCCCCAGCAGCAGCAGACCACTAGGAGGGGGCGTCGAGGCGTCATGCCTTCACTATGACAGATGTGGCGGAGGATACCTGACGAGTTATGTAACGATTGGTTTCCGTGTAATTGGATTATTTATATTATAATATATGCTTGGTGGATTTTCTCCTTGGATGTGTGGTTTTCGTCGCCATAGCTTTCACTTTCGATCGTTTCGTCGTGATTTTCTATCTTCTTCCTTCGGTCGTCGATTTCGGAGTAAGTCATTCGTGACAAGCTTCAAATCGCTCATCTCTTAGAGTGTAAATCGATCCTAGAAGCCATAGAAATCTTCCCGAAGCTTCGCGCTTCGAATCGACACTTTTCGTGCTTGTTAGTTGGTTCAAGAAGGGGAACCAACCGACTAGATTGAGATCTAGTCGGTCGGCAACTCTACTCAGACCGACTAGTTTCTTGGAATAATTTTACCTAAGTTACTGTATCTGCTTAGTCGGTCTAAGTTCACCTTTCGACCGACTAGTTGTCAAACTAGTCGGTTAAGTTTTGTACTCAGACCGACTAATTCCTAGTTCTTCTGTACAGCCGAGTTACTGTTCACTCTTAGTCGGTCTAAGAACGTTCATCGACCGACTAGATGTTAAACTAGTCGGTCAGTATTTGTTCATGGACCGACTAACTCTAAATCCTATTTTCGTTCAGAAGTTACTGTTTACACTTAGTCGGTCTGCGTTGGTCGACCGACCGACTAGTTGCCAAACTAGTCGGTCAGTGGTTGCTCTTTGACCGACTAACCAGTGTTGAAACCCTAATTTCTGGGCAGCCGCCAGCCCATCCTATTTATACCCAACCCAAACGATTTCATCTTCCTCAACACGACCCAAAACCCTAGTTTCTTCCCCTTTGAGCCCCCATCTTCCTCCAAGCTTCAATCCTTCATTCCAAGCCCTAAATCCATCATCCAAACCATCCATCCACTCTATTTACCTCTCATCTTCCCCAAAATCTCACCAAATCCATCAAAATCCCCAAATCCCCCAAAAACCCTAACTCTCCAAAGTTCTCCAATCTTTTCCAGATCTGATCCATAGGTTCTATGGAGTGTTTCTTCCGCCTCCTCTCGGTAAGAAATCGATTCCTTGGTGTTTTCTTAACCTAGTTGTATTTTTTATGAAACCCTAATAAATTTCATGTTGTTTGATGCTTGTTCCCCATAACAGCGATTTCCCCCGTAGATTAGCATCCGCGAGACGAACCTTCGTGATCGTTATCCCCGGTGCTAGGCAAGTGAAACTTGCATCTCTTGATTTGGGCCATGTCTTAGGCCATTTACCATGCTTTAGCGTAAAAGAGACTAAACGGTGAAAGGATAGCCGTTTAGACGCCATTGACCTAGCTTGACAACGAAGCGTGGTCCGTCACCCCCATCATGCTCATCTGTCACGTTTACTTTAAATTAACGGTACGCGAATATGTTCATGTCATTGCATTTTGCCTGTCACGTTTAAATTCCATTAACGGTACGCAATTATCTGCTCATGGCATTGCATAGTGATTATTTATCGTGACTGCGTAGCACACGCTACAATACCATGTTTCCTGGCTCGTGTTCCAGAAGCGAGCCCTGTAGTTGCTAACCCCAACGCTCGGATACCGGCTAGGTGTACCCCTATGCCAAACACACACTTCTTTTCCTGGCTCGTGACCAGAAGCGAGCATAATGAGTTGCTAACCACAACGCTCGACACATGTGGGTGGGGTAAGAGATAAGCGGCCACCTGAGCACGAGTGGCTTGATCCGCCACTCCGGCCAGCAGGCGAAATCTCTAGTGTTTAAGTTGATGATAGTGATAGAGATAAACGGACTGAGCCACGAGCTGGCCAGCAAGTGGACTCTCTATGCACTAAGTGTTAAGTGATAAGTGATAAGTGATAAGTGATAAGTGATAAGTGATTAGTGAATTGGTAGCTTTTGCTACATCGTGCATGCTTGTCACTCTTTTAAACTGTTGCATCATATTCAACTGCCATGCCATTGTTTAACATTTAAATGCTAGGTTGTTAGTCACTTTCAGTTTCCTTGCGCAAGTCTTTTAGACTTGCTGACATGTGCCCCTTTCTCTTTTGGGTGACGCATGTTAGACCCAGAGCCAGAGCTTTGTTGCAGGGAATATGGGGTAGCTGATGCTAATGTTTGCTGTGGTGGTGAGTGGACACCAGGGGCATGTCTTGAAGACCGCTCGTGTTCACTTCTTTGTTTAGGTTTGCTGTTAGTTGTTGGTGCGTGGCACCCTTGTATGTATGTTATTCTTTGTTGGCCATGTTTAGGCCGTAGACTCTTTTTCCTTTAGCCTGGTGGCTTTTCTGCGATATTGTAATTTGTTTATGGACATTTGGAGATTCAAATAAATGTCGTCTCATTTCCTTTTATCATTGTTGTTTCGTTTCGCTTTGCAAGGACTTGCCATAATAAGTGTTTTTATACGCTTATCAGACTTGGAGCTTCACGGCTTCAAGTTTGAGCGGACCTTCTCCCGTCTCGCCTCCACATTTTTGGGAAGCGGGGCGTGACAAGTTATCACTAGTACCAATTTATTTTCTTTAAGTGATGAATGCTTTTCTATTCCTATTACAGTATGATATGTTAGTTGATATGATTAGGATGATTAGACCCTTATGTAAGTTTATGTTATTTTTCCTCTTAGGTATTATTAGAGTTGCTTCTTTCTCTGCCCCGTGATCGATCCAAAATGTAACCCAAGAGCACAACCTAGTATGGCGCAAATGAACGGAGATAAATCCCCGGCAATGGCGTCAAAAACTTGATCGCTTTCGAGTGTACACCCGGAGAACGACGTGTAGTTTTACCGCAAGCGCACGGTGTAGCGGCGAGCGGGTATCGAACTCAGGGAGGAACAAATGACCGTGTCACTTTCCAATCACCTAGCTATCAAGAGAATCGAGAATAGTTTGGGGTATAACAACCACAATCGTCTAAATATCGAGAGAAATATCAATTTAATAAAACGTCTAGGGATGGGAATCCCCACTACGGACCGTCTCTCATCATTGTGATTCATAGGTTTCATTATTGCTAAACTTGAATGTAGGTGAACTAGTCGCAACTAAATGTAGAACCAAGCTCACGCTCTCGTGCTATTGCAGGTCTATAGCAAACCTAGGATAGGGCCCACTCTCGTGCAAACCATAGCCTAAGCCGCTAGCGTGAAGAACGACATCATTGTTCAATAGTATCTCGAGTCCACTCTCGTGCAAACTCGAGCTACGACCTAGGTTGTGATAGTTCCTATCCGTCCAATCTCTTGCAAACAGATATGGGTATAGAATCACAATTAAAAATCCTAGCTTTGTTCCAATCTCTTGCAAACCAAGTCTAGAGAGATCCAATTGTCAATCTAAATCGAATATCTAGGCCTTCCTATCAATTGGGATCCAATCTCTTGCAAATCCCAATCGATATGAATTCGTAGATATCCGTAATTAATCAATCTCAACCTAACCCTAATCAATTCTAGCAACAATTCCACAAATTCATCACAATTTAGAAATAGGGTCCATAGGGTTCATCCCCATGCCATAGAACATCAAATCTACTCACTATTCATCATGCAAATCTCAGAAAAATCAACAATAATATCAACACAATTCATTGCAAAAGAGAAATAATGCATAAAAATAGAGTTTTCAATAGGAATTAACAGACCAATGAAGATGGCAATGATTTCCAGCTGAAAATTCACCAAACCCTAGCCATCAAATCCCTAAAAGAAACTCTAAAATTTAATTGTTCAAAAGCTCTCTAAACTAGGGCAAAAACTGTGTTTAAATACCCCCCAAAATTGCCCAAAAAATCGTGCCAAAAATGCCCCTGCGCAGCCCAGAAATCGCAACCCTAGCAGCAGGCGGAGCGGCTCACTCGGTCGAGTGACATTGTCACTCGGCCGAGTGACAAACCCTGTAAGAAAACAGTAAGTCAGGGGCGGTCTCAGGGTCTGCCTTCGGAGGTGACTCGGTCGAGGGGCTTTATTCACTCGGTCGAGTGGCATTTCATGCTCGGCCGAGTGGGACCTCTCAGAATGTCTGAGAATTGTAGTAACTTCGGCCTCTTCTCTGGACTATTTCCCTGTACCACGTGGGCGAGTGAGATTTCTCATTCGGCCGAGTAGGCTAACTTCGTTCGGCCGAGTGTACGCTGAAATTGACTCTGTGTGCGTATCCATTTTGATCAGCCGAGTGGGGCTTCTTGTTCAGCCGAGTGGCTGCTCCACTCGGTCGAATGACATACTGTAAATGCCCAATCTTCTCTGTTTCTCCTCCTCGTCGCTCTTACGAAGTTCCTTCTTCTTCCGCTCATCCCCCATCGCTGAATGGCCCTCAAACGAGCTGTGGCTGACACTCCTTAGCGCATGCAAACCCCTTGATCTCAAAATCGCTCCAAATCGCTCCATATTTCCTGAAATACGACAAAAACAAGAAATAATGAAAAGCATCACAATATTGTCGAATAATCGTGAAAAACGCGATATGGGCGATCAAAACGGCATGCAAACATGCAGAAAAAAGGTGTAAAATATGGAGTGATCAAAATCCCCCAAGCTTACCTCTTACTCATCCTCGAAGAAGATAAGTAAAAGACGAACCCGACGGGAAAAGTAATAAAAAGAAAGAAAAATGAAAAATAGAATGGAACGGAAAGAAGGAGATGCTAGATCATTTTTCTTAGGACGTGGGTTTTGCTTACTCATGTAGCACACGGCGAATGTAAAACTCATGCCAAATATTTTTATCTCGATACCATAGTATATGGAAGCATTCAAAATAGAAAACCCAAGACCATCAAAATAGTATGAAATATGGAGTCGTTCTAGAACTAACATCGTCTGAAGCATCTAAAGCGGTATACATAATCATAGATCCCACACTTTTCAATTGAATGCTTTCTACCTGGAGTATAAGAGATATCGCACACTATGGAGCAGTAAGAATAGAAACTTATGATTTTCATGAAATGTATGCTAAGTGTCAATTCCTGGATTTCGTAAAACTTTTAGTGATCTCACCAAGTATAGAAAATTACCTATCTTAGGTTGTCATGCACTGTCAGGTAGTCACTCTCTCACACATCATTGGTTCCTCTCCCCTAAGCTTATCTATAAGCGTGGTGACATAAGATAAATCAATAAATATATTCCCCATTTTTGAAGCTCCATGATAGAATAAAAACAAAAGAGGGAAGAAAGAGAGAAAGAGTATGAGATGTGATCATGTATAAACTTCTTTTCTCTTTTCTTTTCTTTTTCTCATATTTTTTTTACAAAAGATTCATATATACAACTATGATCCCAAATCAAAAGATAGAAAGATATACATGTATTTTTTTTCTTTTTGATTTTGGGGGTAGTGGAGCATGGACTTTATAAAGCGGGAGAATTGCCAATATAGGATCCGCTAAAGGGAGATTCACCAATGAATATAAGTAGAGAATTAATGCTCAAGATATGTGGAGAAAGAAATAAATGTAACACTCGGTTCACTTTATAAGACGTGCACAACAACTTTCAGCAGAGTAATGTAATCTACTCAGTTTAATCTCAGAAAGTAAACTAGTCCAGTTATATCAACCTAACATACATTCATTCAACCTGAAAGTGAGGCGTACACTTTTCATGCAATAAGAAGTGATATAAGAAAGGAAAGCAGTACTCCAGATATAAGCAATCAATGCATGAAGCTTGGTGTGTTTTCTACGAAGAGCATACATATGAATTATCAGACTTCAGCTAATAACAGAATTTCATCCATATTCATACAGGAAAAGGTGGGTTACTATCTCAAATGCATAGCAAGACACATCATATTATATCTGAAATAAAAACTACGGCATGACAAAATAGTATGCAAACAGAGATAAGCTAATCACCACTTCTTCATCATCACAGAAAAGTCATCTCTAGCAAAAGATGAAAGAAATAAGGATAAAAGAAAATAAAAACTACTACGAAATGTAGCACACTCAAAAAGGTAAGAAAACGTGATGCATGATAAAAAACGAAAAAGTGGGTGAAAATGAGTGCAAAAGCGGAAAATGTGAAAAAAGAAAAAATAAAAGGGTGACAAAAAGCAAAAGCGTGAGAAATCACTCCCCCAAGCTAAAGTGCACAGTGTCCTCAATGTGCGAAGTGTGGCACACCGAAAGACGTGAAATGGGTGGGGTGGATGAGGATGCATGCATGATGAAAATAAAAGAAATGGAAATGATATGGTAATGCAGGTGATGCATCCAGAGGTCAAAATGGTGCAGAATATCAGTGTCCCCAAAAATAAGCTCGCTCAGAGATATAAACAGATATGACCAAAAAGGTACCAAAACAGTGTGTGGAGGAGGGGATCAAAAATCACCAGGCTCAAAAACAACCAGTAAAACAACAGAAATATAGAAGGCATCCAGTGTATGCCTAGGCTGGTGGTGGTGCACCAGCACCGTCCTGTGGCGGTGGTGGTGGTGGAGGGGTGGGCGTGGTAGCTGCTGGGTGGGTGTCGATGGTGGAGGCAGACACGACAGAATCTGGTTCAAGTAAGCCTGAATACTGGGAAGAATGGCGATGTGGGTCTGCACAGCACTAACTGTGGCGAAGAGAGCCCTGAAATCCCCTCTAAGTCCACTAACAGCCCCCTCAAGAGCACGAATGCTCTGAACTAGAGTGTCGGGGGTGGTGGAGCAGAGGGACGCACAGGTCTAACTGGTGAAGTGCGGGGCAGTCTCACGCGTGCAGTGTAGTGGATGGGTCCAGCAGGGAAGTGGGGTAGTGGTGTTGTGCTCACTAAGTGATGCCCAGCCTCTGTGAGAGGCTTGGACGCAGGAAAGGTCGAAGTGGAAGCAGCAGCGGAAGTGGAAGTGAAAACAGATGACGAGGCGGCATGAGAGGTCAGTGACGCAGACGTGAGGACAGATGTCACGACACTTTCAGAAAAGACAGCAGCAGTGGAGACCGAGAATTCGACGACTGGGGAGGCCGTGAAGGGCACAAAAGATGACTCCCTAGGAGTCGAGAACAACAATCGGGATAGGGTCTCTACTGCGGAGGTGAAAGAGGACTCGCCGCTCTTAATAATGGTAGGGGGACGCTCGGGACTCAGAGTGGTAATGGGCTCGGTAGAAATAGGCACAGTGGTGGTGGTGGTGGACGGATCAGCTAAAGTGCTCTCGACACTAACAGATGTGTGGACAGAGGTGTCGGGAGGTGCAGACAGGGCAGGAGTACGCTGAGGGATCACGGGGTCGACGGGTGGAACGAGGGGCTCCTGTTGAGCATCCTCGGGCTCAAGCACGTAGGCGGCGGGATAAGGAGATCCATCTCTGGAATCCAGTCTCCGCCGTCTGGTCCAATTTGTGTTCGAGCAGGGCTCAGGAGAACCATGTAATCCGCGCCGAAGGGACCGTGCAGCCACACCCAGTGCTGACGACCATGGGGACGAAGCATCTTCATCCGGGCCATAACATCTATAGAAAGTGTAGTGTGGCCCGGAGGTCGACGCAGGTCATCAGGAAGGTCAACGCCGGTCATAAGGGCCAAGAGGGTGATCAGACCGCCGCAACAGATAGGTGAGCGAGCACTCACAGAAATAATGATGCGGTCCAAAAACCAACTGGCAATATCGATCTCGACGGCGGGGACCAAATCGTCACTACGCCTATCTAGGACCCTAGGGCGTGTCATCGCATAGAGCAGTAAAGCTCTGGCGTAGATAGCGTCCCGGGCTCGTACCGCGCAAGAAAAGTAGTCGCCATAAGGCGTTGTGCAATGCGGAGGCAGGGGTGGACAATAGCTGATGCCTTGGCCCTACTAGGGTCAAAGGTGAGTGGGATCCCGTGATCCGTATCTAGAAGGCGTGAGTGTCGAACGACGGGGGTGGAATGTGCGTGGGAGCATAAGCGCGATCTGGGTCAGGGACGGCGGGCCACTGGAAAAATGCTCTAAGCATATCGAGAGTGATCTCGCACTCTCGATCCATCAAACGGAAGGAGCATCCTCCAGGGGTCCGGTCAATAGAACTAAGGACCTCTAGTGTCAGACGGATGTAAGTATCCATCGACACCGACAGAAAGTCGCGCCATCCCACGTTGCCGTACAACATGAGAAGCCCCTCAAGTACCCCGAGGTGGTCTAGGTCGGCTAGTGTGCAAACCTAGAGGGTACTATCGAGCGATGGCAGATACGCTCGAATCTGGCGCGGTGTGCGTCATCTCGAAACGTAATCCCCATCGGCCCGACGACGGGAGCGGGTGGTGCCTGTGTGGGGATGGGATCGGTAGGAAGCGGCTGTGTAGGTGGGGGTGGACTAGGTGGCGGGGACTCCGCCCTAGCGGAAGAGGGACCAGGATCATCTGGTCTCTTCCGCTTGGAAGCGGGCTCCCGCGTGCATGGCCTAAGGCGCGGCGGCATGTGTGCCACGAGACGTGCCCCCTAAAAAATGAAATGTGACACGCTAAATAATGAAACGAGTATATCTGAGCACGTTGCGAGAGCAATCAATAATGTGGGCGAAGATACGCATCCTCCGCAAGGCTCCGTATGCGTCAAAAAGTTCCCCAAAGCTCCCCCAAGCTAGCCTGAAACACAAACGATAAAATCAGCTAATAATAATCAATATATATGGGGAAGATAAGGGGTAACAGATATATATAAGAGTTGATTTGAATTTGGGGCGCAACAGGCGTACAAACCGGGAGAAATGAGGAGAAATAGGCGTTTTGGTGCAATATGGGTGAACGGCGGTCAGCCGACGACTGGGAGGCAGCGCCGGCGAGGAGGAGCGGCGACGCGGTGATGGCGACCGACGGCGAACGTCGATCAGCAGTGGAGGCGGCGACTCGGGCGTCGGAGGGGCACGATTCGGTCGAAGGAGGCGAAGGGGCGGCAGCGGATCGGGCGATTTGGGGAAAAAAAGTTTCGAAATTCGCGCAGCCGCATCCCGTATATATAGGATAGTTACGACTCAGCCGAGTGAAGAGTTCACTCGGCCGAGTGGGACACGTAATAAAATTTCAAAATATCTCCCACAAGTTACGACTCGGCCGAGTGGCTTTTCCCACTCGGCCGAATGGACAAGTTCCACTCGGCCGAGTGGCTCAGCCACTCAGTAATTTTTGAGCACTGGAGGGTATCTGATTCACTCGGCCGAGTGATAAGGCACTTGGCAGAGTGGCAATTAAGACTAAAATTCACAGAAAATGACAAAGAGTCGGTCTGCAGAAACTTTCTGATTGGTACTCCACTCGGCCGAGTGGAGTCTTTGCTCGGCCGAGTGATATATGTTACTCGGCCGAGTGGCCTCCTGTTCCCTGCAACGGCTCTCCGTTTTCACTCTATTCACTATTTTTCTTCCTCCAGTCAGTTCCTTCCTCCTCCTGGGGCCTGAGCGCGTTCCTGGAGCTCTCTCTCCTGCCTCGGTCATCCTCCATATGAATAATCCCTCGTTCTCCATCTCATGTCATGAAAATTAGGACCCATTGTAACGATTTTTATAGACACTAGACTCTAAACACTAAGAAAAGTCTAAAAGAAAAACAAAGTTCAAACTAAAACAATATGAAACCGTCGGATTGCCTCTCGACAAGCGCTCGTTAAAGGTCAGGAGCTCGACCCCTTATGATATTTGATTAGCGCGTGATGTTAGGCGCATGCGAGATACGCCCGTCAAATTTGCCGGGAAGGCCACCTGGATTTGGTTGTTGGTGCTCGTCGGCCTTCCTTAGCGTCCCCTTATCATGGGTATGATTAGGGGATAAGTCCCCCAAGCTTGAGCTAGAACCAATCTTCTTTCTTATTGGTGACATCGGCCTTCGGTCCGACGGAGCTTTCTTTGACTTGTCGGCCGTTGAGAGCTTGCAAAGCTCCCTTATCCTCGCGACATCAGCGTCGTCTTCATCATCGGCCTTAGAGATTTCTGGAGGGTCCTCAAACTTTTCTTCAATGCTAGAAATTTGGCCTTCTTCAAGGCCATCATCATGGAGAGCGCCGATGGAGTGCGGAATGGCTACTTCGATCACATTGTCAAGGAGGTCCACATAATCCAATTCCTCTTGATAGGGCATATGCTTCATGGCTTTTGGAATATGGAACTCAACTTCGATGTTCCCGACATTCAAGGATAATGTGCCTTCTCTCACGTCGACTATAACGCCGGCGGTGGTTAAGAACGGGCGTCCAAGTATAAGTGAAGTGTCGCCCTCCTCCTTGATGTCCATAACGACAAAGTCGCAAGGCAAACATATCCCTCCCGAAACTTGAAGCGGGATGTGTAACGTATCGGTACACGTATCATTTCAAAATACAAATTTGAATTTAAAACTTTTTAAATGTTTAAAATACTTTCCATGTTAGATCCCTTTTAATAGACTTAATGAGCCCTTATTTCCCCTAATAAAACTCATTTAATTCTAGTCCTATTAATTATATTTTTAAATTCCTTTTAATAAGAATTCAAATCCCGTCCTAATTTATCTCTATGAGAAGCCCAAGGGCTGACCAAGCACCGCACCATCCGGCACCCTGTCATCACTGCTTCGACTTCCGACCCTTACTCCGGCGGCCTCCCCCTTCAACCCATTCTCAATGCCTCCCGCCTCCGACCAGCGAGCGCACACCGAGCCGCCAACAACGCCGGACCCTACCTTCCCCTTCCTCCTGCTCCGGCCACCTTCTTCCCCACACAAGCAATCAACACCGGCGCCTCCTCCACTCCCCAGACCCCGCCTCAACCCCCACAACCCCGAGCACCCATCTCCCCTGTTTCATCTTGCATCCTCTGTTTGGAGCAGAGGAGTCACCACCCCCGCCGTCCTGTTCTCCGGCGCCTCCTCGAGCCTCGCAGCAACCGCCGTTCGCCCCAGCTGCCGTCGCCGTCCATCCTCCACTCGAAGCAACAAGCCCCGCGCCTCGTCTCCGTCGTCGCTCCGTCCCGGGTCCACGTCGCGAAACAAAAAGGAAGAAAGAAAGAAGGAGAAGAAAGAAGGACAGAGTGAGGGAGATTTTTATATGTAAGTTCTTATTAGAATTATTAGTTCTATTATTATTATAAGTTAGCATTTTGATTAATAATAATAATGATATTATTATTATTAGTT
Source organism: Scilla litardierei (assembly GCA_030789695.1). NCBI lineage: Eukaryota > Viridiplantae > Streptophyta > Magnoliopsida > Asparagales > Asparagaceae > Scilla > Scilla litardierei. The sequence goes on along the minus strand of CM061142.1, from coordinate 756,783,232 downwards.
TATAATTTAGTTTTTATTATTATTTATCATTATTATTATTATTAGTTTATAAGTTATGTTAAGTTGTAGGTTATTATTTTAAATTGTTATAAAGTTTTATCAAGGTTAGTTAGTTAATAATGTTTTAAATAGGTTGATTTGATGTCTTTTAACTGGTTGGTAACCTTCAGACTAATGTCACAAACCCGATTTCGCAGATTGATCCGTGCCTATCTTACGATCGCATCGCTACAGGCAAGTATTTACCTCTTGCAAGTATATTATTCTACAGATCTTCGAAGGCGCAAGTACTTATCCATTGCAAGTATATCGTTTCCTACAACTGCTTTCAAAGACGCACGTATTTACTTTCTAGTATATTAATTTTCTACAAGTTTCAAAAGCCCAAATATTTATCGCTAACCGCTTTTAACCATGTTTTTACTTTCATCACTCGTATTATTTGTATACCTGTTTTGCCACTCGGCGTGTAGTAGAGGCTGGAAAGCTGGATTGCACTCGATTGGTGAACTTGACCGACACCTGGCCGGGTCGGTGAGTATAGAGTCACGGGTAGCTCCCGTCGACTTGGGTGTGATGCTGGTCACCTCCCCCTCGGACACTGGGCTTTGTCACTAGATAGTAGATTGATTGATTGATGCACCCTTCTCTTTACCTCGGCTGATGCTACATTGAAAACTGCTAAAATTATTGTCACGATTGACTATTGCTGTACGCACTACACTTGTCACTACTTTTGCTGTGCACACTACACTTGTCCATACATATTGCTGTACACACTACACTTGTCACCACTCCGTTTGCACTACTCACTGCACGATGTTATGCTTCATGCTGCCATGAATTGTGTCTTCCATTTCTAAAGTTTTGTAAATTATATTAAATCTTGCCGAGGGTCATTTTTTCTACTAACGTTTTTTTTAAAGCTTGTCGAGCGACCCTCGCTGACGTATATTTCCTTGTTTGTGAAATATACGTTAGGTTTTGAGCAGAGTTCACAGTGAAGTTCACTTGGAGATTGAAGAAGGTGACCAAGAGAACCAAGAGCACGAGATCCACTACTGAAGACGACGGACATTGCGCAGCTTGCTAAATTTTAATAATTGTTGTATTTATTTTCAGGTGTATTTTAATTTCCTTGTAACTGTTGTAATGGCCATGCTAGGCCTTCTAATTTTTGTGTACTTGTAACCTGGAAGTCAAAGTTTTAATGATGACACCATATTATGTTGTTCCGATTATTCGCAAGCAAGAATCTGCCAAAGTAGTCATACACAGACGCTTATTGGGTTGGGGCTTCACCGCTCCAACCCAAGCGGGCCCGTTCACGTCCTCGCCCCAAGTATAATGGGAAGCGGGGCGTGACAGGATGTCCTCCGCAATCCCCACCGGCCTAGTAACCCGACCATCCGCTAGTTGTATTCTCATGTCGGTTGGCTTCAAGTCGGTCCCCGTATTCAATTTCCGGAACATGCTAAGGGGCATTAGGCTCACACTTGCTCCCAAGTCAACTAAGGCCTTTTGCAATGGGACTCCTCCAAGTGTGCATGGGATACGAAAGCTTCCGGGATCCTTGAGCTTTGCGAGCTCCTTTTCCCTCCGGGTGAACCAAGTTCCTTGTTCGGCAAGCATTATTTTCTCCTTCCTCTTCTTTCCCGATATTAAGTCCTTTAAGAACTTTGCATACGACGGTATCTCCACTATAGCATCTAGGAAGGGTATGTTGAGGCTTACTCCCCTCAAATATTCAAGGAACTTAGCGAGCCTCTTCTCAATTTTGGCTCTCACTAACCGTTGTGGAAAAGGCACCTGCGGCATGTAGGTGCGATCCTCATTTAGCTTCCCCATTTCAGAATTTCCAACTCCTTGCGGCTCCTTTGTGCTCTCCTCTTCAATAGCCAGCTCTTTGTCGTTCAAAATCTCTTCCACTGGCTTCTTGGTTTGGACCATGGCGGGAGTAGTATCCTTCCCGCCCCTAGTTGTGACTGCCACTACCGCATTTATGTGGCCGGTATTACTCTGTGGATTGGGCTCCGGTTGAGCCGGCAATTGTTGAGTGTTTTTGTTTAGCAAAGCAAGTTGCTCTCCAAGTTGGGCGACGACGGTATTTAGCAAATCTTGTTGCGCCGTCAACCTAGAATTGATCTTTCTTTGCTCCACCATGAATTCCTCCACCCTAGCTTCATGATCCGATCGTGGTTGAGCTTGCGGTGGGTTGGGAAATCTCCAACCTTGGTTGTAACCGGGCGGCCTATATGGTCCCGCTTGTTGCCTAGGCGGGTAATTTGGTTGTGGTGGCCCCCTTGGTTGGTATTGAGGTTGAGGAGGTAGAGGCCTAGTTTGAGTTTGTTGCGGAGGTGGTGGGTTAAGGGCTCCTTCATTATTTGCATACGAAAATCCCGGATGGTTCCTTGCGGCCGGGTTGGCCCAATAACCGGAGTTCCCCGCAACATATTGCACTTGTTCCAAGGCTCCCTCTCCATACTCCCCTCCTACGAGCATGACTTGAGATTGGTCTTGCCAATCACTCATATTGCTTCCCGTCGTAGGCGTGGAGGGAGCTCCCAGTGGCTCGGTGATGTACTTCTCCAATCTCTCCACCACCTTGTGGAGAGAGTCAAATTTATTCGAAAGCTCCGCTGCGGCCTTGGCCTCATATATGCTTGTGGGCTTCAAAGAGGTATAAGAATGTCCTCGCTCATCGCTCCATTGTTGATTATTAGAGGCTATCTCCCCTAGCAAGGCAGTAGCTTCATCCGGTGTTTTGAAAAGAATGGCTCTGTTTGTTGAGTATTGATTCCCTGGATTTGGTTTTGATGATGAACAAACATAAATATCATGAACTAACTCTTTGTGAGCGCAGTTATGGAGATCGTGGCCAAAATTCTATGAACATCAAAAGCGATGTCTCAAAACTTCTCAAAGCACGTGATCGTGTGCCTGAAGCTTCGTTGAAGCTCTATGAGCATTATTGAGGTCAAGAGATTCGGATAGAATCTTTTGAAGATGGTTCGTCAAGTTTTATTTATAGTCTTCTAGCTTCTTTTCGTAGAATGTTAAGCCTTGAGTAGGTCTTACATGTTAATCTTCATAACGCTCATATCTTAGAGCTAGGATTATCTTAGAAGCCCATACAAACTTTCCTGAAGCTTCGCGCTTCATTTCGCGGCTTCTTGTGCATCTTAGTTGGTTCAAGAAGAAGAACCAACCGACTAGATTGTCATCTAGTCGGTTGGCAATCCTTCTTGAACTGACTAGATTGCCTTGTCAATTTCAGCTCATTCACTGTTTACAGTTAGTCGATCCAAGAAGGTTCACCGACCGACTAGTTGTCAAACTAGTCGGTTTGGAATCCTTCTTTGACCGACTACTTAAGCTTTCATATTTCAGCCTGAGCTACTGTTTACTGTTAGTCGGTCCAAGAACATTCATCGACCGACTAGTTGTGAAACTAGTCGGTTGGAATTTGTTCTTAGACCGACTAGTTCTACTTGTATTCAGCCTATTTGATTTCAACTCTTAGTCGGTCAAAGAACACTCACCGATCGACTAGTTGTGAAACTAGTCGGTTGGCAAGTCTTCTTAGACCGACTAGTTCTATATTCCCTGAACTTTCTATATTGGCTGTGAAGCTGTTAGTCGGTCCATGTTGAATCACCGACCGACTAGTTGTGAATCTAGTCGGTCAGTGATCCTTCTTAGACCGATTAGACTCCTTCAGAAATAGATCCGTTGGAGCATTAAATGCACGAATGTTCTCTCTCTCTCTTCTCTATCCTATATAATCTTGAGATGCTTCTTCATAGCATTCAAGGATGATATTAATTGCATTTTTAGAGAATTAAAGAGAAGCATTTATTCTCATTTTCCAAGCTTTCATTTCTCATAAGAATCTCTCCTCACTCTTATTCCTAAAGAGAGATTCTCATTGATTGTGGGCCATTCAAGCCAAGAGCTTGATCCAATGTCACCAACATCTCCCTAGGCTTCTATTACTGGTCAACTTCTTGGAGCAAGGGTTTGGTGCCTTCTTCTCCTTCAAAATCTTCCTTGCCCTAAAATCGTAAGTTTACTCAAGGCATAGGATTTTGTTGGTAAGTATTTCTTATTTCATTTACTTTGATATTGCAAGTTTTACTCTCGGTTATGAGAGTTGTTTGTGATCCCAGTTTTTGGGAGTCACATTTTCATTTGTGTATGATTTGATCTTGTAGAGGTTTTCTACAAGAATTTCATAGTGCAAATTTGAGTTAGAAGTTTCTAACTCAAGTATCCGGAGGGGATCCGGGTGTTTGGGACGTAGGATCACCGGAAACAAGTCGGGAGACTTGGGTGGATCCGAACCCGTTATATCGTTTGTTTGCGATTGTATTTTATTGTTGTCACATTTTCATTTCCGCATTGTTGGTTGAGTTTGCAAGATAATTAGGAATTATCTTCTTAATTATTTTAAAGTACTATTCACCCCCCCTCTAGTACTTGTGCAGTAGCTATCAGGGCATTACATTTGGTATCAGAGCCAAGTTCATAGCTATGTCTACTAACGACAACAAGAACGTTCGTCCACCTTCAGACTATAGCACCTTCAGGAACCGTGAAGGAGCCTCTTCGGTGATGGAAGGACACTCCTCTACTAGACCTTCTTTCTTCAACGGTACCAATTACGGGTACTGGAAATGCCGGATGGAAACGTTCCTCCGGAGTGCTTCACTATGGAGAGTCACATTGACGGAGTATGTCGAGCCCACCGAACCTGACTTCACGAAGTGGACTACCACGGAGGTCGCCGTGGAGGTAAACAATGCCATGGCAATGAATGCCTTGCAATGTGCTTTGGAGCCCGAAGACTTCAACAAGATATGCACATGTAAGAGTGCATATCAAATCTGGAACTCACTCCTCATCTTGCATGAAGGAACGAGTAGGGTAAGAGACTCTAAACTCGTTGTTGTAAATAAAGATTACGAATTATTTCATATGCAACAGGGTGAGAAGATGAATGAGTACTATGCTCGCTTCGTTGACATCACCAATGAGTTGGAGGCTCTTGGAAAGACCTACACCCAAAAGGAGAAAGTCTCAAAGATCATTGACGAACTTCCTTCTTGTTGGGAAAAGCGTACCTTCGCCATCGAGGAAGGTAACGATATGAGTAAATATACTGTCATTCAACTAATAGGTACCTTGATGTCTTATGAGATACGCAAGGACAGTAAACTAAAGCTGCAGGACAAGATGAAGTCGTACTTGAAGCAAGACGAGCCAAAGAAAAAGGCGATTGCGTTCAAGGCCGCTTCATCTACATCTACCGATGATGAAGACTCGGAAGACGAGTTGGACTTGGAATCCATTGCCCTCATGGCAAAGAAGTTCAACTGATTCTTCCGGAAAGGTAATTTCAAGAACAAATCTAAATTTAGTTCTTCTAACGCCTCCGCTCCTTTGTGTTTTAAATGCAATAAGCCAGGACACATGAAAGCGGATTGTCCTCAAAACAAGCAAACAGAGAAATGGAAGGTGCCAAAGTTTGACAAGTCAAAGAAGTACAAGAAAGGGTACAAGAAAGGGCTTGTCGGCACATTCACCGACTCCGACCAGGATTCCTCAAGTGGAGAGTCGAATGATGAACAAGTGGAGCAAGCACACATGTGCTTCATGGCAAGAGAGGAACATGATCAAGGATCCTCCTCCGATGATAACGAGGATGAATGTGATGAGGTAACTATGGATGACCTTAGATTAGCTAACGAGCAAATTTGGTCTAAGTATTCTAAATTAGTAAATAGATATACTAAGATAAAAGATGAGCTAGCTAGTATCTAAACCTCGCCTAAGCCTATCATCATCAACAACGACACCGTTTTTGAAGGTTTGAGAAATGAGATTGTAAATCTCAAATCTCAACTTGAGCATGTTCATATTGAGGAATCGGATGAACCCGAGATGGCGGATTTGATTTCTCGAAACTCAACTTTGAGTATTGAGAATGAGAATCTCAAGTCTCGTGTTTGTGTATTCACCACTCAAGTGTCCACTTTGGATGCTTCTATACTTTCTCTCACCTAGAAGTATGAGTCCACCTTAGGCCGGATTAATAAATTCAATAAAGGTAAGGACCATTTGGATAATATCCTAAATGACTTACTTCCAGACAATCATCGCATTGGCTTGGGGTATAAGATGGAAAATTCATCCAAATCGTCTACCACCTTTATTAGGCCAACTTCCGATGCCTCAACGAGTGGGGGAAAACACCCCATTGGTAGTTCAACTACCAATGGTGCTTCCACTTCGTACACATCCCCATTTGGAAAGAAACCCACTTTGGGTGGACCTCCAAAGAAGGGTCATGCTTTTATGTACACCAATACCATGCCACATAGGAACACACATCCTACTCCACCGGTTCACAATTATGATGATTTTTATGCTACACGTCCACGAGCACGTGCACACCAAGTGAGACACCCTCACGCACATGTTCCTCCACATGCATATGTTCATCCACATTATCATATGAATAATTACCATCACACATCATATCATATGTCGCCACCACCATTTCATCATGTGCTATATGCATATCCACGACATGCATCACGTAGAAATCAACAACGTATGCATTCTCCCAATAGGAATAGGGCTCCCAAATATTCACTATTTGGGGCCCGAAGAACATTAACATGCATGAAAAACAAGCATACATGAATTCTTATTTTATGGATGTCGTGCATAATGATGATTACATTGGAAAGTCTAAGTCCAATTAGACTTGACTTCCAAAGGTCTAATTTTTTAGGACCCAATGACCTTGGGTACCATGGAATGATATTTCTATCTTTAGGTACTCAAGAAAAAGAAACGGATCAACAAATCCAAATTTAGCTCCAAGAATAATTGGATACTCGATAGCGGGTGTTCAAAACACATGACGGGTGATGCTCAATTGCTCTCCGGAGTGGTGCCCATTACAAATGGGAACCGGGTAGTATTTGGAGGCAACGAGAGCGGAACCATCATTGGTGTTGGTAAAGTTGGTAATCCTTCTAAACCACTAATAAGTGATGTTTACCTTGTTAAAGGATTAAACCACAATCTTATTTCAATAAGCCAACTTTGTGACAAAGGTTAAACAGTTAGCTTTGCGAAAGGAATGTGTCATATTTTGAATAAAGATACTAATAATGTGTTATTCTTTGGCACACGCCATAAGGATATTTATATATTAGATCTTCCAAAATCATATGAACAATGTCTCATTGCCAACACAAGTGAACAACACTTATGTCATCGACGTTTTGGTCATGTGAACTTTGGAACACTTTTTAAGCTTTCCAAGTTAAATTCTATTAAAGGATTTCCTAAGCTTGTCTTCCAAAAGAAAAGCTTTTGTGACTCGTGTCAACGAGGCAAGCTTCCAAAATCGTCATTTAAACCTAAGAAAAGCATTTCATCTAAGCGGCCTCTAGAGCTATTACATCTAGATCTTTTTGGGCCAACTAGAGTTGCTTCATTAGGAAATGCACGATATGGACTTGTCATCGTTGATGACTTTTCTAGATTTACTTGGGTATTTTCATTAAGTACTAAAAATGATGCTTTTGAAAACTTCATAATATTTGTTAAGAAAGTACAAAATCTCATTGGAACCACCATTGTCACATTCGTGTGATCATGGAGGGGAATTTGAGAATGAGTCTTTCTCAAATTTTTGTGATGAAGTTGGTATTACTCACACCTTTTCTTTCCCTCGCGCACCTCCTCAAAATGGTGTTGTTGAGAGGAAGAATAGGACGCTGGTGGAATGTACTCGCACTATGCTTGATGATAGCCAACTTGGCCATCAATTTTGGGCGGAAGCGGTACATACCGCTTGCTATGTGTTTAATAGGATACTTTTGAGGCCCGGCACCAAACAAACTTGTTATGAATTGTTGTTTGGTAGATTGCCTCAAGTTAAACATTTTCGAGTTTTTGGCGCAAAATGTTTTATTAAAAACACGTATGGTAGTTTGGAAAAATTTGATCCAAGATCCGATGAGGGGATATTTGTTGGATATTCCTCCCGTAGCAAAGCCTACCGGATATACAACAAACGAACCTCAACGATCGAGGAATCACTTCATGTTTCATTCAATGAAAATTTTGTCCCGTCTAGAATTACTAATGATGATGACTCCATGGATGTTTTATGTGATTCTATTGGTAATTCTAATTCTATTGATTCTATTGATACTAACCCTACTGATGAATCTTTTGAGAATGTTCCTAGTGATCAGGGAATTCCTAAACGGCTTCATACAGTTTGTGACCATCCCCATGAGCAAGTCATTGGCAACATCCTTGATAGTGTCAAGACGAGATCTCAAGTCAACTACTTCGCTCATTGTGCCTTTGCCTCCTCAATTGAGCCAAAGAATATTAACGAAGCGTGCGAAGATAGTGCTTGGATCTTAGCCATGGAGGAGGAACTCATTCAATTTGAGAGGAATGAGGTTTGGGAGCTTGTTCCATTGCCCTCGAAGAACCACACCGTTATAGGAACGAAGTGGATTTTCAAGAACAAGACCGACGAGAACCAAATCGTCGTCCGGAACAAAGCTCGGTTAGTAGCTCAAGGCTACCGGCAAGAGGAAGGTATAGATTTCGAAGAATCCTTTGCTCCGGTAGCTAGATTAGAATCTATTAGGTTATTGTTATCTTTTGCATGCCATAAAGATTTTAAACTCTTTCAAATGGATGTAAAAAGTGCGTTTTAAAACGGAGATGTCGTTGAGGAAGTTTATGTTTCTCAACCTCCGGGTTTTATAAATGAAAAATTTCCAAATCACGTTTTCAAACTTAAGATAGCACTTTATGGTTTGAGACAAGCTCCTCGAGCTTGGTATGACCGTCTAAAGAATTTTCTTTTGGATTTGGGTTTTAAAATGGGTGAAGTTGATTCTACATTATTTGTTAAGTATTCGAATAATGATATTATTTTAGTTCAAATTTATGTTGATGATATCATTTTCGGTGCTACTTACTTCACTCTTTGCGAAGAGTTTTCTAATGTTATGAAGGATCAATTTGAGATGAGCCACAAGGGTGTTATGCCCTACGAAGCTACTGCACATGTACTAGAGGGGGGGGTGAATAGTACTTTAAAATAATCAAGAGAGTTATTCCTAATTATTGTGCAAACATACAAACAACAATGCGGAATAGACTACAAACAACAAGAATAGACAAACGCAAACAAAGCATGTAACGGGTTCGGATCCACCCAAGTCTCCCCGACTTGTTCCCGGTGATCCTACGTCCCAACCACCCGGATCCCCTCCGAATACTTGAGTTAGAAACCACTAACCCAAGATTTTGCACAATGAAATTCTTGTAGAAAAAACTCTACAAGACCAAATCATACACAATGTAAATGTGACTCCCACAACCCGAGATCACACACTTCTCTCACAACCGAGAGAACAATTCAAATATCAAATGCGATGAAATAATGAAACACTTACCACAAAATCCTATGCCTTGAGTATACTTACCAAATTAGGGCAAAGAGGGATTTTGAGGAAGAAGATGTCACCAAACCCTAGCTCCAAGAAGTTGACCAGCAATGGGAGCCTAGGGTGGAGTTGGTGACCTTGGATCAAGCTCTTAGCTTGAGAGGCTCACAATAGAGAGAATCTCTCTTGAGGAATTAGGGCTCAAGAAGTGAGGGAGAGATTCTTGGTGAGAAGAGAGAGCTTGGAAATAGCTTGAGAAAACTCCTCTCTTAGGTCTGAAATAACTTTGATAATGGACCTCTAGTCTTGCCTCAAACGAATCAGGTTTGTATTTATAGAGGCAAGAAAAATCGTGTTGAAAAAGTTCCCAATGGCTCTATTCTGAAGCAGACTAGTCGGTCAAAGAAGGATCACTGACCGACTAGTTCATCAACTAGTCAGTCGGTGATTCAACACGAACCGACTAACAGGTGAACAGCCAATATGAGAAGTCCAGGCAATATGAACTAGTCTGTCTAAGAAGACTTGCCAACCGACTAGTTTGCCAACTAGTCGGTCGGTGAGTGTTCTTTGACCGACTAAGAGTTGAAATAGAATAGGCTGGATTCAAAGACAACTAGTCAGTTTAAGAACAACTTCCAACCGACTAGTTTCTCAACTAGTCGGTCGGTCGTTGTGCTTTGACCGACTGTCTGTAAATAGTAGCTCAGGCTGAAATCAGGCAATGATAACTAGTCGGTCTGAGAAGGATTCCTAACCGACTAGATCGTCATCTAGTCGGTCGATGAACCTTCTTTGACTGACTAATTGATCAACAGTGCCAGGCTGAAATGAGCAAGGACATCTAGTCGGTTCAAGAAGAATTACCGACCGACTAGATCGTCATCTAGTCGGTTGGTTCTTCTACTTGAACCAACTAAGATGCACTAGAAGCCGAGGGAAGAAGAGATAGGCTTTGGGAAAGTTTCTAATGGCTTCTATGATAATCCTAGCTCTAAGATATGAGCGAAATGAAGATTATAATGTAAGTCCTACTCAAGGCTTAACATTCTATTCTATGAAGCTAGAAGACATTAAATATAAACATGACGAACCGTCTTCAAGGCTTCAATCTTCACTCTTGACTTCAATAAAACTTCTTGAGCTTCAACGAAGCTTCAGGCACACGATCACGCGTATTGAGAAGTCTTGAGACGTCGCTTTTGATGTACATAGTATTTTGGCGACGATCTCCATAACTGCACTCACAAAGAGTTAGTACGAGATATTTATATTTGCTCATCATCCAAAACCAAATCCAGGGAATCAATACTCAACATTCTCCCCCTTTTTGGTGATGACAAACCAACATAAATAATAATCAATAATAATGATTCAAATGAAATTTACTTACTCCCCTTGCATTGATGACACGTTAGTTCTGTATTCAATAATATTCATACGCATCAAGCAGACGAGGGAAATATAAAATATGAATCCTATTATTGCAATTTAGGATCTAAATCTATTTTATATCTTAACTCCCACTGAATCTAACATATCAAATTAGATTCACGGTAAATTGCTTTGAATTATCAATTAGCACATCGTCATTATTAATTATCAATTAGCACATCGTCATTATTAATTCTCTCTCCCTTTGGCATTAGCAAAATGAGCGGGATGAGATCAACGACAAGATTACAATGGCTAAGAAATTAAAGCATAAGAGTCTAAGAATACGACCATGGTCCAAATGACACCAAAGTAAAATACCAAATGTAAAATACCGAAGAAAATCACAGCGTGCCAACGTGACCATAGTCGAAAATCGAAAAACGAAATCATCAAACCATAGTCGAAAATCGAAAAATGAAATCATCAAACCATAGGTGAAAATCGAAAAATGAAATCATCAAACCATAGGCGAAAATCGAAAAACGAAATCATCGAACCATAGGCGAAAATCGAAAAACGAAATCATCGAACCATAGGCGAAAATCGAAAAACGAAATCACTAAAACTCAAATTAATTTCACATATTGAGTTATGGAATATACTCTCCAATATCAACATTCTTGGTTAATAAAGTGCATGGAAAACAATTCTATGTTTTCATAAAACCAATTCTATTTAACCAAGTTAATCGTCGAGCGACGAAATCAACATCAGAGACAAAAATCCAATGTGAATACCAAATGTAGCATGCAAAAGTGTTATGCCAAATATAGATAGTAACTTCATAAAAACTTATGGCATACATAATTCTAGTACAAAATGACATCAATTGTAATATAGTCTACCAATGGATGCATTCAACACACATGGATACCAATGTAAATCAAATGTATGGATATACTTACAACATTAAGCTCCCCCTACTTTGGTGCATCACTTAAGCACCATCAACTCCATTTGAGTGTGTAACGGCCAGTATCTTCTCGACGTATTATTGTGTGTGCACGTATCTTTCGTTTTGACCATCCGAATGTTTCGTGCGCGAGTTCTATGTTGGTGCGTCAACGCGGGCGCGTACCCGTTCTTCGTTTTACCGTATCGTCATAATTGACTATTAATTTTAAACACGTCACCTTAATTTAATTATCCCACTAATTACAAACTTCTAATCACTGTTAACCGCACTAATTACTTCATTTATTTTAATAATCATATTTTACTTAATTACTTAATTATTTTTACTTATTATTATTGGCTGAAAATCAAATCACCAATTAACTTTAACCTTAACTGAGTTACTAATTTAATTAACCTATCCTATTGACTGCCACCGTTGGGCAGTTCAGATCCAACATCTCCTCATCAATTTCTCCCCACCTCCAGCTACCTCCTTCAAGCTGCCCCCTACTGTTATTATAACAGTAACCCAACAACAGCAGAGGAGGAAGCGCCAACCGTCATCTCCTCCTTTCCTCCTGCAAAACAAATCCACACAACCCAAATTTCTCCAAGCCACAATCAACCAGCGAAATCAAACTCATCCTCATCCTACTCTCTGATCACCAAATCAAACGAATATCTGAAATTGAATCAGATTACCCCAAATTGGAGGGGGAAGTAATGAAATTGAAATTGGGAGAGAGGAATTGGAAGAATCCAAAGTGAATTCCAGAAAAGAATTCATCATCTCCTTCAACCCACGACAATTTCAGATCCTTCATCCTTCTTCCCGAGCTTCCCTCGGTGAAGCCGCACGCGTTCACTTGAAGGCCGGCCACCCGAGCTCCTCGCGCGCGCGTGCGCCTGGACCGCCGCCCCAGCACCGGAGAAGCCGCCGGAGCGCGCCCGCCGCCTGGCCGGACCCCCGCCGCCTGGCCGGACCCGCTGCCCGCCGCCGGACACCCCTGTCCGCTGTCACCGTCCGCCCAGAGTCACCGATGCCCCTCATCTCTCTCCACGCAAGGTGAAAGCCCCTTTGCTTTGCGAGATCTGCTGATGGGTGCAAACATAAAAAGAAAAAGAAAAAAAGAAAGGAAACTAAAGGAGACAGGCAGCAGGAGAAGAGATAGGAAGCCTGAGAGAAGAGATAGTGTGTTAAAGAGATATAAAGTTTAATAAAGAATGGGTAAAGGGTAGTTGACAGCCTTGGTTTATTAAATAATGAAAGAGAAGGACAAGTGTGTGACAGTCCTATTAAAATGATGGATCAGGTTATTTTATTTGTGTAGGGGGCATAGGTGATAGTAGGGGGTGTTAAACTTAATGTTAACATGGTGATTAATCCCATCATTAACTAATATTAGATTAAGTGTTTGTTAGCAGTAGATTTATATGCTAGTGTCTCTTAATTTCAGCATGATAAATATCTATCAAATAACGTTAGGTTAATAAAATTTGAATAAAATGAGGCGTATCAAATTAGTGTAACACAGTATAAACATCACCCTAGCCTGAGAACCCAATAAAATTAGGCGAACCCAATTCGGGTGTTATTTTAATAATGCGTTTGTCTCACGAAATATCTAATTCATTGATTTGTTTAACTAAAACAGAAAACCGGATATACCGTAACGAAGTACCCGTCGGGACGAACCCAACGGCACCAAAATCACCAAAATCAGGCAAGTATGCAATTTATAGTGAATTTGTGAATGTTAACACTCTTTAGTTTTCTGCATGCAAAGTTCCATAACTCAGTTTACATGTCGTACTTGTCAAATCTCACACTCAGTACTTTTGTTAAATTGTTGTAAATATTGTTCGATACTCTTGCAACCATGGAAATTATCGTGTAAAGATAAATGGTCACATTATTTAATTGCTGCATGTCTCAAAATGACTAACAAGAGAGTGACATCGTGAAATCGTGCGCCTCGAAGGCGAAATCGTGACTTTCGTGATGTCATGTGAGTTGACTAGGCTGGCTCGTGTTCCAGCACAAATATTGGGGTGGGGTTAGGGTTGTGCGGCCACTAGGCGTATGACGGGGTACTCTCTTCAAGGGCACCACCCGTATGCGGTGGGTTAGCGCCAAGCACGGTAAGCCCCCGTGTGAAGAACGACCCACTCATCACGTCCTACCGGCGAGAACCCTATTATAGATGTGTGACACTAACTTGAAACTTGCAAAGTGAAATTGTTATCTCAGTGAAATTGTTATCTCGGTAAAATTGACGTGCTCTACTTTACTTGTCAGATTGTTTAGAACTGCATGATAGGGTGCATTTACTTTAAAATCAGCATGCTTAAACTTTTGTTGCTATCTCGTTTAATTTATAATTGCCTCTAAAAATTCAGTATAAATTTGTATATCTTGCCTTGGGTTCTAATCTCTACTTGCAGACCCTTGCTGACATACATTCATGTTTTTGGATGTATGTCAGATCCCGAGCTTTAGCACCAGGAGGACTAGTTGAGATAGCTGAACCTGTGGACCAGGGACTGTCAAACTAGAGAACCTTCATTGTAATTCACTCATTTGTTGTACGGGTCATAAGACCCTCTCTTTTCTATTCCTGCATCGTTGTAATTCCGTTGATACGTTTGAGATTGTTTTAATGGTTCACTTATCTGTGTTGTTTTGAGTAATGCAAAACAAGAACCTGCAGTTTTCACACAGACGCTTATTGTGTTAAGTCAAGGGGGAAAGAAAAGCAAAATTACCTCCTCCTGACTTGCACAAGCGGGCCCGTTCACGTCCTCGCTCCCAAGCCTAATGGGAAGCAGGTCGTGATAGGTTTTAGTGGTGGCCCACGTAGGTCTCTGCTCATGCAAAATACTTTAAAACAGCATAGATAATATTACAATCTTGACACTCAACCAACATTTTCCCTTTAATCTTTTACCCCAATCAACTTCATTGGAAAATTCCAGTCCTAAGCTTCCTGATCCTTAGTCAACCAAATCAGTATATCCTTGATTTTTAATCTCCTTTCATTTCCTACCTGTACTCACATTGATCATCCGATTCTAATCCTTGCTTTCGACCCATGTGATCTTCCTGACAGCCATCTTTATCCTTTTTCCTTTATTTCTATCATCAACAATGTTGAATTTTGTTATGCATTATGTTGATAGGATGTTAGATATAATTATTATTATTAGGAGATTATATTTACGGATGGGATTGATTAGAGATGAGGTAAGTTAGTTGATATGAACACCAAGAACTTAGAATAGTCCAATTACAAGAAGAGAGATAGAATGATGTGTTCAAGAATTATATTTCACATTTTATTTATACACATTCATTATGGCTTCAATAGGATTCCATACGATGAGCGGTGCACAAGAAGACGTGTACATTACCGATTTGGAATTCGTATTTGTAGCAGCTGAGAATAACTTTATAGATACTACATGACTTATGATGACGATGATGATGAGTAGAATATTTGAAGTAACAAGATTTCATCATATAGGTAAAGTGATGGAGACATCAGTAATAATACGATATGTTGATACGTAAATTGATCTAAGTTGCTTAGGATAAGATTCAATAAGAAATGATGAGATGTGATTTAATAATTTGTTAATTAAGTGTTTAAACTTATGAGTTGTCACGATGAAGAATGAGTTGGGAGCCTGATAAATGTTGATGCTAGACGATGATGGCTGCTGGGCGTATTTGTACTTGTCATCTTATGTTAGTAATTGGTATAGCACCATTATATCAATGGATTAATATACGAATAAGATTAATATTGGAATTGTGGATGTCATAATTATAGTACGAAAAGTTAGGATATACAATGAGCAACGAAAGATACACTGCGGATGGACAACATATGAGAATGTATAATTTTTGGAGACTTGGGTATGGAGGATATCGTACACAAAAAAAACCCCCCTGTAAGGATGTTACTGCCTTAATAGCATTGGTGAGCGAAGAAATTTATAAGTATCGATTGAGAATAGTTAGTATTTTCCTTTCCGAGGTTGCCTTGTTTAAAGTATTGATTGTTTAAGATAAGAATTATGAGATAGAAATCAAAAAGAAAGGGGGAGTATTGGACATATATTTGAGTTCAGGATATGCTTATGGTTGTAACACTATTCAGTGACGAGACGAGAAGTGATGATTCATTTTAGTAACACTAGTTTGAGGTTATGAGTTTAACAACCAGTATGTTAGAATATTGGGGTTGCAGTTGGGAGTATTTTATTATTTTCACACCCTTGTCCCTCCACATCGTTGGTAGCCGTCGTTAGATATTTTGCTTACCTATTGACGGTTAAGGCCATCGTTGGTGCTTAGCCATTTGAACCTCCTTGTGAAACTCAATTTTAACCACATCACATGTATCACTTTCTAACTAGTTTCACTTTTTCATCCTGAAGTATTTACAGATCATAGTTTACCTCGTAGAATACGATGAGATACATAAGTATTATCGGCATCTCTTAATGAACTCAAATCCTAAGAAATTCCGAGGACGGAATTTTTATAAGGTGGGTAGAATGTAACGGCCAGTATCTTCTCGACGTATTATTGTGTGCACGTATCTTTCGTTTTGACCATCCGAATGTTTCGTGCGCGAGTTCTATGTTGGTGCGTCAACGCGGGCGCGTACCCGTTCTTCGTTTTACCGTATCGTCATAATTGACTATTAATTTTAAACACGTCACCTTAATTTAATTATCCCACTAATTACAAACTTCTAATCACTGTTAACCGCACTAATTACTTCATTTATTTTAATAATCATATTTTACTTAATTACTTAATTATTTTTACTTATTATTATTGGCTGAAAATCAAATCACCAATTAACTTTAACCTTAACTGAGTTACTAATTTAATTAACCTATCCTATTGACTGCCACCATTGGGCAGTTCAGATCCAACATCTCCTCATCAATTTCTCCCCACCTCCAGCTACCTCCTTCAAGCTGCCCCCTACTGTTATTATAACAGCAACCCAACAACAGCAGAGGAGGAAGCGCCAACCGTCATCTCCTCCTTTCCTCCTGCAAAACAAATCCACACAACCCAAATTTCTCCAAGCCACAATCAACCAGCGAAATCAAACTCATCCTCATCCTACTCTATGATCACCAAATCAAACGAATATCTGAAATTGAATCAGATTACCCCAAATTGGAGGGGGAAGTAATGAAATTGAAATTGGGAGAGAGGAATTGGAAGAATCCAAAGTGAATTCCAGAAAAGAATTCATCATCTCCTTCAACCCACGACAATTTCAGATCCTTCATCCTTCTTCCCGAGCTTCCCTCGCTGAAGCCGCGCGCGTTCACTTGAAGGCCGGCCACCCGAGCTCCTCGCGCGTGCGTGCGCCTGGACCGCCGCCCCAGCACCGGAGAAGCCGCCGGAGCGCGCCCGCCGCCTGGCAAGACCCCCGCCGCCTGGCCGGACCCGCTGCCCGCCGCCAGACACCCCTGTCCGCTGCCACCATCCGCCCAGAGTCGCCGATGCCCCTCATCTCTCTCCACGCAAGGTGAAAGCCCCCTTGCTTTGCGAGATCTGCTGTTGGGTGCAAACATAAAAAGAAAAAGAAAAAAAAAGAAAGGAAACTAAAGGAGACATGCAGCATGAGAAGAGATAGGAAGCCTGAGAGAAGAGATAGTGTGTTAAAGAGATATAAAGTTTAATAAAGAATGGGTAAAGGGTAGTTGACAGCCTTGGTTTATTAAATAATGAAAGAGAAGGACAAGTGTGTGACAGTCCTACTAAAATGATGGATCAGGTTATTTTATTTGTGTAGGGGGCGTAGGTGATAGTAGGGGGTATTAAACTTAATGTTAACATGGTGATTAATCCCATCATTAACTAATATTAGATTAAGTGTTTGTTAGCAGTAGATTTATATGCTAGTGTCTCTTAATTTCAGCATGATAAATATCTATCAAATAACGTTAGGTTAATAAAATTTGAATAAAATGAGGCATATCAAATTAGTGTAACACAGTATAAACATCACCCTAGCCTGAGAACCCAATAAAATTAGGCGAACCCAATTCGGGTGTTATTTTAATAATGCGTTTGTCTCACGAAATATCTAATTCATTGATTTGTTTAACTAAAACAGAAAACCGGATATACCGTAACGAAGTACCCGTCGGGACGAACCCAACGGCACCAAAATCACCAAAATCAGGCAAGGATGCAATTTATAGTGAATTTGTGAATGTTAACACTCTTTAGTTTTCTGCATGCAAAGTTCCATAACTCAGTTTACATGTCGTACTTGTCAAATCTCACACTCAGTACTTTTGTTAAATTGTTGTAAATATTGTTCGATACTCTTGCAACCATGGAAATTATCGTGTAAAGATAAATGGTCACATTATTTAATTGCTGCATGTCTCAAAATGACTAACAAGAGAGTGACATCGTGAAATCGTGCGCCTCGAAGGCGAAATCGTGACTTTCGTGATGTCATGTGAGTTGACTAGGCTGGCTCGTGTTCCAGCACAAATATTGGGGTGGGGTTAGGGTTGTGCGGCCACTAGGCGTATGACGGGGTACTCTCTTCAAGGGCACCACCCGTATGCGGTGGGTTAGCGCCAAGCACGGTAAGCCCCCGTGTGAAGAACGACCCACTCATCACGTCCTACCGGCGAGAACCCTATTATAGATGTGTGACACTAACTTGAAACTTGCAAAGTGAAATTTTTACCTCAGTGAAATTGTTATCTCGGTAAAATTGACGTGCTCTACTTTACTTGTCAGATTGTTTAGAACTGCATGATAGGGTGCATTTACTTTAAAATCAGCATGCTTAAACTTTTGTTGCTATCTCGTTTAATTTATAATTGCCTCTAAAAATTCAGTATAAATTTGTATATCTTGCCTTGGGTTCTAATCTCTACTTGCAGACCCTTGCTGACATACATTCATGTTTTTGGATGTATGTCAGATCCCGAGCTTTAGCACCAGGAGGACTAGTTGAGATAGTTGAACCTGTGGACCAGGGACTGTCAAACTAGAGAACCTTCATTGTAATTCACTCATTTGTTGTACGGGTCATAAGACCCTCTCTTTTCTATTCCTGCATCGTTGTAATTCCGTTGAGACGTTTGAGATTGTTTTAATGGTTCACTTATCTGTGTTGTTTTGAGTAATGCAAAGCAAGAACCTGCAGTTTTCACACAGACGCTTATTGTGTTAAGTCAAGGGGGAAAGAAAATCAAAATTACCTCCTCCTGACTTGCACAAGCGGGCCCGTTCGCGTCCTCGCTCCCAAGCCTAATGGGAAGCGGGGTGTGACAGAGTGAAAAATCCTTTGCAAATCAATGAGTTGGTAGGGTTGGTGTCCCATGGTGGATTGAACCTAGAAGACACAATTTTTGGTATCCAAAAACCCTTTTGGATCATATGGGTTAGGCAACAATTTTAACTAACTAAATTCAAATTAACGTAACCCATAGCCCAACTAAATTCAAATTCAATATGAATTTAGGTTTCAAACAAACATGCACATCCAAGACCAATATGCAAATAAATAAAAAAATAAACCAATTCTTACCACAATTGCTTTGGTACCCATAAAATGAAATTAAACTTATGGTACCAAGCAATGAAGGGTCAAAGAAAACTAACCCTTCGGAAACCAAGTCCACGAGGACCGTGATTTCCCAACATAATCATCATTCAAAATAATGTCATTAATATACGATTGCACATACATATCCTTAGCATACATGCTTGTGTTCTTCGGACCCTAAATAATGTATGTCTTGGGAGTCCTAATCCTATTGGGAGCATGCATACGTTGTTGATGTCTATGTGATGCATGTCGTGGATAAGCATATGACATATGATGAAATGGTGCATGATGATATTTGTTCATATAAGACTGTGGATGAACATATGCATGTGGTGGAACACGTGCATGAGTGTGTCTCACATGGTGTGCACATGCTCGTGGATGAGGAGCATAAAAATCATCATACATGCTAACATGTGGAGTAGGATGTGTGTTCCTACGTGGCATGGTATACATGAAAGCATGACCCTTCTTTGGAGGTCCACCCAAAGTGGGTTTCTTTCCAAACGGGGGGTGTGTTCCTAGCGGAAGCACCATTGGTAGAAGAACTAACCATGAAGTGTTTACTCCCACTAGTAGAGGCATCGAAAGTTGGCCTAACAAAGGTGGCAGACGATTTAGATGAATCTCCCATCTTATACCCCAAGCCAATGTGATGATTGGCCGGAAGTAAATCATTTAGGATATTATCCAAATGGCCCTTACCTTTATTGAATTCATTTATTCGGCCTAATGTGCACTCATACTTCTCGGTGAGAGAATGCATTGAAGCATCCAAGATGGACACTTGCGATGTGAGTGCACAAACACGTGACTTGAGATTTTTATTCTCAATACTCAAAGTTGAGTTTTGAGACGTCAAATCCGTTATCACATGTTCATTCGAATCCTCTATATGAACATGCTCAAGTTGAGATTTGAGATTTACGATCTCATTTCTCAACCCTTCAACAACGGTGTCGTTGTTGACGATGATATGCTTAGGCGAGGTTTGAAGACTAGTTAACTCATTTTTAGTCTTAATAAATCTAGTAGCCAAATTAGAAAACTTATTCCAAAGTTGTTCGTTGGCTAATCTAAGTTTATCCATGGTTACATCTTCGCCTTCATCCTCGCTTTCATCCTCGCTTTCATCGGAGGAGGTATCTTGATCACGTTCCTCTTTTCCCATGAAGCACATGTGTGCTTTCTCCATGCGTTCATCATCCGACTCTCCACTTGAGGAGTCCTCTTCCGAGTCGGTGAATGTGCCGACAAGTCCTTTCTTGTACTTTCTCGACTTGTCGTATTTGGATGCCTTCCACTTCTCCTTGTGTTTGTTGAGAGGACAATCCGGCTTGATGTGTCCTGGCTTGTTGCATTTATAACACACGGGAGTAGAAGCATTAGTCGAACTAACTTTAGATTTATTTCTAAAGTTACCTTTTCGGAAGAATCGGTCGAACTCCTTTGCCATTCGGGCAATGGATTCTATGTCTAACTTTTCTTCCGATTCTTCATCATCGGTAGATGGAGCGGCTTTGTACGCAATCGCCTTTTTCTTTGGCTCGTCTTGCTTCAAGTACGTCTTCAACTTCTCCTTCATCTTGATCTTACTTTCCTTGCGTACCTCGTAAGACAACAAGGTACCCATTAGTTGTACAACAGTGTACTTATTCATATCGTTACCTTCCTCGATGGCGAAGGTACGCTTTTCCCAACAAGAAGAAAGTCCGTTAATGATCTTCGCGACCTTCTCCTTTTGGGTGTAGATCTTCCCAAGAGCTTCCAATTCGTTGGATATGTCCACGAAGCGAGCATAGTAGTCCTTCATAGTTTCATCCTGTTCCATGTGAAACAACTCGAATTCTTTGTTAGCGACAACAAGTTTAGAATATTTTACCGTGCTCGTTCCTTCGTGCAAGATGAGGAGTTGGTTCCATACTTGATATGCACTCTTACATGTGTAGGAATATTATGCCCTCGAGGCCATTTATTCCTGTGTGAATAGCACAAACATCTTGTTCGAAATAACAGTAAGCTGTTTGGTAATAATTTAACTAAGTTATATTGTAATGTAGTTAACGTTAGATATCAACTTAGGTAAAGTCCTGAGACGTTATGCAAGGTCAAACGGGTATCGAGATGAGTATCTCGATCATGGAGAAACGTTTGACCGTCTGTAGCATAAGTCTGAAATGGTTCGTGGTCGTAGATATTTAGAGACAAGGATATCGAAACATCGGATAGACCATTAGTCTTAGTCTTCACCGTTTAGCGGTGGCGATGATCTCATGATCGTTTGACTTGGCGAAGTCGAAGACGAGACACAGGTGCTCATTAGAATGAGTTCACTGAACGATACACTAGAGTTATCATATGGTTATATTGACCAATCTGTCAGTGATAACTCTGAGTGATGATAGGATAGTTGGTCTTTTGACTTGAGGTCATTTTGACAAACCTGTGCGTGAACGGTGCCACTTATATCAACTGACCTAGCTTCGAGGCAAGGCCTGTCGAAAGGTCTTTTGATTAGGTGTCACTTGAAACGTACGAGGCGAGTAATGACCAAGAGAGGATTCGTCTCTCCCGGTCAATGGGAGTTAGTGTCGTAGAGTTAGTTCGGTCTTTAGTAAAACTCTGCGCAGAGTATGTTGGAAGAAGTCCAACATTTATTGACTAAAGATCGATAGAAAGTAACAGGAGTCAAGTTATTGGGGTTGACAGTTTTGACCGTACCCTAGACTTGATCGGCACGACATAGTTAAGACGAAAAGACTATAACTACGGAATTCATCACGGAAACAGTCAGGGTGGTCGCGATAATACTCATGTCAATGAGTTAACCACATAATGATGATTCCTGAAGCAGGGACGGCAACCACTGCTCGTGGTCACTGCCGTATAGGGCTTCGAGCCCAACCTATTGTAAGGGTCAGGCTGTAGGGTCTCACACAGAGTGCGATTCTTCGTCTAGTAATAGGTAGAAATTAGTTAGGGAGAATATTTTGCATTTTTGATGCAATGGATGAAATAATTGCATTTGATGCAATATGATAATTTAAGCCTAGATAGGGACTATTTTGCATTTGATGCAAAAGCGATTAAATGTGTATTAAATTGTTTAATACAATATTTAATAAAATAAACGCAAGGAAAAGTTCACAGGTAAGACGGGAATGTCTCGGTCTAGACCCAGGTTCGAACGGCGTCCAAATCGGACACCAGATGCTCAAGTTAGAGCCAAAACAGCTCATTGGATCAGACCGGGTCAGACCAGACTGACCCAGGCCAGACTGGGTCTAGCCTGGGCGCCTGGCCGGACCCAGGCTTAACCCAGAGACGGAACCCGGCCCGCCCGCTTAAAAGCGGGCGGAGCCCGCGCCAAAAGGCGGGCAGCAGCCCCGCCCGCCTCTATGCGGGCGGGGGCCCGCTATCTGAAGCGGGTGTGGCCCGCCCGCTTCATGCGGGCGGGACCCACCCCGCGCCTGGCAGGCGCGTGCTCAGCACGCGCCCGCAGGCGCGTGCTGAGCACGCGCCTTGCCTGGGAGAGCGCGCGCGTGGGGTCCACTCTGTGGGCCCCCACAGCCTGGGTTTCCGTGACCTAGTTTCTTTTGAATGACGGCTCAGTTTTTTGCGAAAAAACTAGCCTAGGGCTGATCTTTGGACACTCAATTGGAGGGTCAAACGAACTCCGATTGACGAACGGTTTTTTCCTATGCGTTCACCGTTGAACGCTTGTCGTAGTGATAGGTTGTATCGATCTTGAAGCTCAACGGTGAGTGAGTTAAAATTCACGGAAGTTTGCACTTTGTGAAGTGCAAACTAACTTGATTTCAATTAACTCATTGTTTAGTCCCACATCGGATTTTGAGAAAAGGGGAGAGTCCGTCGCCCAGGCTTGAGCCTGGGTTGAGCCTGGCCGGACCCAGGCTCAACCCAGAGACGGAACCCGGCCCGCCCGCTTAAAAGCGGGCGGAGCCCGCGCCAAAAGGTGGGCTGCAGCCCCGCCCGCCTCTATGCGGGCGGGGGCCCGCTATCTGAAGCGGGTGTGGCCCGCCCGCTTCATGCGGGCGGAACCCACCCCGCGCCTGGCAGGCGCGTGCTCAGCACGCGCCCGCAGGCGCGTGCTGAGCATGCGCCTTGCCTGGGAGAACGCGCGCGTGGGGCCCACTCTGTGGGCCCCCACAGCCTGGGTTTCCGTGACCTAGTTTCTTTTGAATGACGGCTCAGTTTTTTGCGAAAAAACTAGCCTAGGGCTGATCTTTGGACACTCAATTGGAGGGTCAAACGAACTCCGATTGACGAACGGTTTTTTCCTATGCGTTCACCGTTGAACGCTTGTCGTATTGATAGGTTGTATCGATCTTGAAGCTCAACGGTGAGTGAGTTAAAATTCACGGAAGTTTGCACTTTGTGAAGTGCAAACTAACTTGATTTCAATTAACTCATTGTTTAGTCCCACATCGGATTTTGAGAAAAGGGGAGAGTTCGTCGCCTATATAAATAGGGGTCTCCCCCCTTTCTCAAAACTCGTCCCAAGCTCTAGATCTGAGCGGCTCTCGTAAATGTTGGAGCACGCTCGGATCTAAGCTTAAATTAATATTTCTCTTCTCCCTAAATTTCTGCCTTACTCCTGCGGGCTCTAGCAAAGTCACAAAGGAGTTCGGATTCTGAATCTGAAATCTTGGCGGAGGTTTCACTCGCGTGAAACTTTCTTCGGCGCTTGGTTGGCTCGGCGGCACGGGGATTGATCGCCTCGGGATGCGGAGCGGTTCGGGGAGCGGTTCAAGGAGCGGCTCGGGGAGCGGTTCAAGGAGCGGCTCGGCGTGGAACGGGAGCTGCTCGGAAGACGGCGCGGAACATCTCGCCTGCTCCAGGGCTGAGATTCCGGGTATGTGGTTAAAGTATTTTTAGCATTAGTTTAGTTTAATCGCAGTAGGCTAGATCCTTCTTGGGATGGTCAGATCCATCCCAAGTCGGCATAGATCTTGGCATAGGGTCTTGGACCTTAGGGCTAAGTTAAAATTGTTTTAACTGCATGTTAATTTAGTTAACATAGTTTTTCTTCCGCTGCTATTGTTTTTCTGTCTATGTTCCGTCCGACTTAGGACGTGACTAGAGTTTTTGTGCCCTAAGGGACCGCTCAATTCCCTACAGTGGTATCAGAGCCTAGGTTTGCGTAGTCGATCTAGGTACTGCGATTTCATTAAACTTATTAATGCTTTTAAATACTTTTAAATTTTTTTAAAGTTATTAGATAATTTTAAAAATGTTTTTGAAATTCAAAATTCTATATGATAAATTTTTGAACATGAAAATTTTAAAATGACGTTTTAAAATTTATGTGATAATTTTAAAACTAATTTTAAATATTTAAAAGTTTAAATTTATTTTGGATGCCTAAAAATTTTTATATGATAAATTTTTTTTAAGCATGTAAATTTTAAAATGGTGTTTTTAAATTTATGTGATAAATTTAAAATTGATTTTAAGGCTTTAAATTTATGCGATAAGTTTAAAATATGTTAGATGTTTAAAAATTGTATATGATAAATTTTTGAACATGGAAAATTTTTAAAGGAATGTTTTAAATTTATAAGATATTTTTAAAAACTGATTTTAAAAGTCTAAAAATAGTTTATGCGATAAACTTAGTTTATTTAATTGTTAAATAGATATACACTTTCATTTTATGTTGATAAAATTAGTGTAGCTTTATTTTAATGGCTTGTTAATCTTGTCCCTTATTTGATAACACAAGACAACCTTTTAGGTTAGCCATTAAAAATGATTAAAATTTATTACTTGAATTTTAATGACATGCTATGTTTTAATAAATCATTAACAACAATATTAAAACCTAATTCCTGATTAGGGTAGTCCTTTAAATGATTTTTAAATTCTAATTGTTATAATTAATTTTCATTAAAGGACTTTGCTTCTAGCGTTGTTAATAAAATTTATTAAAATCCTAATAACGATTAGGGTAGCACGTGAACCTTATAGTTGATAAGGACCTTAATAAAAGTTATTAAACAAATCCTAAAAATTTTGAATTTAAGGATTCAACTAGTTGATAGGATTAATTAGTTGTTAATAAAAGCTGTTTAGTCTATGGCATACATACAAAAATGACAAGCTTCATTCAATGGATCATGATCCAGTCAATGTGCTTGGCTAAGAGTTCTGGGTCAACCCTTGCTAGTCCAAGGGGTAGTGATCCTGGCTTAGTCAATTCCCTGGCTGAGTTCCGCTGGACCGCAATGTCGCGAATCATGATTGTATGACACCCTGGACTATATCTAAGTCAAATACGTTAATGGTCATTCGACAATGCACTGTTGGGAAATTGGCGGTCCCTTAGGGCACAAAAAACTCTAGTCCCGTCCTAAGTCGGACGGAACATAGACACAAAAATCATTTGCAGCGGAAGAAAAACTAGTTAATCTAAATTAACATGCAGTTAAAAACTATTTTTTAACTTAGCCCTAAGGTCCAAGACCCTATGCCAAGATCTATGCCGACTTGGGATGGATCTGACCATCCCAAGAAGGATCTAGCCTACTGCGATTAAACTAAACTAATGCTAATAAAATACTTTAACCACATACCCGAAAACTCAGCCCTGGAGCAGGCGAGATGTTCCGCGCCGTCTTCCGAGCTGCTCCCGTCCCCACGCCGAGCCGCTCCTTGATCCGCTCCCCGAACCGCTCCTCGAACCGCTCCGCATCCCGAGGCGATCAATCCCCGTGTCGCCGAGCCAACCACGCGCCGAAGAAAGTTTCACGCGAGTGAAACCTCCGCCAAGATTTCAAATTCAGAATCCGAACTCCTTTGTGGCTTTGCTAGAGCCCGCAGGAGTAAGGCAGAAATTTAGGGAGAAGAGAAATATTAATTTAAGCTTAGATCCGAGCGTGCTCCAACATTTACGAGAGCCGCTCAGATCTAGAGCTTGGGATGAGTTTTGAGAAAGGGGGGAGACCCCTATTTATATAGGCGACGGACTCTCCCCTTTTCTCAAAATCCGATGTGGGACTAAACAATGAGTTAATTGAAATCAAGTTAGTTTGCACTTCACAAAGTGCAAACTTCCGTGAATTTTAACTCACTCACCGTTGAGCTTCAAGATCGATACAACCTATCAATACGACAAGCGTTCAACGGTGAACGCATAGGAAAAAACTGTTCGTCAATCGGAGTTCGTTTGACCCTCCAATTGAGTGTCCAAAGATCAGCCCTAGGCTAGTTTTTTCGCAAAAAACTGAGCCGTCATTCAAAAGAAACTAGGTCACGGAAACCCAGGCTGTGGGGGCCCACAGAGTGGGCCCCACGCACGCACTCTCCCAGGCAAGGCGCGTCAAATCTGTTTTTCATAAAAATTGAGCCGTCAAATCTGTTTTGCCCTAGGGGCAGATTTTCTGCACAGGCGGGACCCACCAGACCAACTGGGTGAGCCCAGACCAGGCTGGACGCCTGGTCTGGGTGCACCCAGGGTCTGGGCGCACCCAGGCTGGTGCACCCAGTCTGGGCGCCTGGCCCAGGCCAGGGCGCCTGGCCCGGGCCCGGGCCAGGCGCCCAGGCGCCCAGTGCGCCTGGGCGGCCCGCCTGGGCCTGTGTGGCCCTATAGTTACTAACCCCTAAAACAAGGAGGGCTACGGCTAATCTTGAAAAAGACCATTAACGAATTTAAATGATTATCGTAAGGTACGATAAAACTGGATAAGATCCAAGTAAAATAAAATATTATGGATTCCGACAGACCAAATGAATTATTTGAATGAGATTCAAAATGGTTGGTCTAACACAAACATAAAAACCCCTTAAGTCTATAGTGTAGACGGTTTTGGCAGATCCACTCACGAAGGCTCTATCACATGAAGTCGGGAAAACTTATGTGTAAAAACGATATTAGATATCGAGATAAATGGGCCTGAGTGCAAGTGGGAGATGTAGGAATATTATGCCCTCGAGGCCATTTATTCCTGTGTGAATAGCACAAACATCTTGTTCGAAATAACAGTAAGCTGTTTGGTAATAATTTAACTAAGTTATATTGTAATGTAGTTAACGTTAGATATCAACTTAGGTAAAGTCCTGAGACGTTATGCAAGGTCAAACGGGTATCGAGATGAGTATCTCGATCATGGAGAAACGTTTGACCGTCTGTAGCATAAGTCTGAAATGGTTCGTGGTCGTAGATGTTTAGAGACAAGGATATCGAAACATCGGATAGACCATTATGTCTTAGTCTTCACCGTTTAGCGGTGGCGATGATCTCATGATCGTTTGACTTGGCGAAGTCGAAGACGAGACACAGGTGCTCATTAGAATGAGTTCACTGAACGATACACTAGAGTTATCATATGGTTATATTGACCAATCTGTCAGTGATAACTCTGAGTGATGATAGGATAGTTGGTCTTTTGACTTGAGGTCATTTTGACAAACCTGTGCGTGAACGGTGCCACTTATATCAACTGACCTAGCTTCGAGGCAAGGCCTGTCGAAAGGTCTTTTGATTAGGTGTCACTTGAAACGTACGAGGCGAGTAATGACCAAGAGAGGATTCGTCTCTCCCGGTCAATGGGAGTTAGTGTCGTAGAGTTAGTTCGGTCTTTAGTAAAACTCTGCGCAGAGTATGTTGGAAGAAGTCCAACATTTATTGACTAAAGATCGATAGAAACTAACCGGAGTCAAGTTATTGGGGTTGACAGTTTTGACCGTACCCTAGACTTGATCTGCACGACATAGTTAAGACGAAAAGACTATAACTACGGAATTCATCACGGAAACAGTCATGGTGGTCCCGACAATACTCATGTCAATGAGTTAACCACATAATGATGATTCCTGAAGCAGGGACGACAACCACTGCTCGTGGTCACTGCCGTATAGGGCTTCGAGCCCAACCTGTTGTAAGGGTCAGGCTGTAGGGTCTCACACAGAGTGCGATTCTTCGTCTAGTAATAGGTAGAAATTAGTTAGGGAGAATATTTTGCATTTTTGATGCAATGGATGAAATAATTGCATTTGATGCAATATGATAATTTAAGCCTAGATAGGGACTATTTTGCATTTGATGCAAAAGCGATTAAATGTGTATTAAATTGTTTAATACAATATTTAATAAAATAAACGCAAGGAAAAGTTCACGGGTCAGACGGGAATGTCTCGGTCTAGACCCAGGTTCGAACGGCGTCCAAATCGGACACCAGATGCTCAAGTTAGAGCCAAAACAGCTCATTGGATCAGATCGGGTCAGACCAGACTGACCCAGGCCAGACTGGGTCTGGCCTGGGCGCCTGGCCGGACCCAGGCTCAACCCAGAGACGGAACCCGGCCCGCCCGCTTAAAAGCGGGCGGAGCCCGCGCCAAAAGGCGGGCTGCAGCCCCGCCCGCCTCTATGCGGGCGGGGGCCCGCTATCTGAAGCGGGTGTGGCCCGCCCGCTTCATGCGGGCGGGACCCACCCCGCGCCTGGCAGGAGCGTGCTCAGCACGCGCCCGCAGGCGCGTGCGGAGCACGCGCCTTGCCTGGGAGAGCGCGCACATGGGGCCCACTCTGTGGGCCCCCACAGCCTGGGTTTCCGTGACCTAGTTTCTTTTGAATGACGACTCAGTTTTTTGCGAAAAAACTAGCCTAGGGCTGATCTTTGGACACTCAATTGGAGGGTCAAACGAACTCCGATTGACGAACGGTTTTTTCCTATGCGTTCACCGTTGAACGCTTGTCGTATTGATAGGTTGTATCGATCTTGAAGCTCAACAGTGAGTGAGTTAAAATTCACGGAAGTTTGCACTTTGTGAAGTGCAAACTAACTTGATTTCAATTAACTCATTGTTTAGTCCCACATCGGATTTTGAGAAAAGGGGAGAGTCCGTCGCCCAGGCTTGAGCCTGGGTTGAGCCTGGCCGGACCCAGGCTCAACCCAGAGACGGAACCCGGCCCGCCCGCTTAAAAGCGGGCGGAGCCCGCGCCAAAAGGCGGGCTGCAGCCCCGCCCGTTTCTATGCGGGCGGGGGCCCGCTATCTGAAGCGGGTGTGGCCCGCCCGCTTCATGCGGGCGGGACCCACCCCGCGCCTGGCAGGCGCATGCTCAGCACGCGCCCGCAGGCGCGTGCTGAGCACGCGCCTTGCCTGGGAGAGAGCACGCGTGGGGCCCACTCTGTGGGCCCCCACAGCCTGGGTTTCCGTGACCTAGTTTCTTTTGAATGACGGCTCAGTTTTTTGCGAAAAAACTAGCCTAGGGCTGATCTTTGGACACTCAATTGGAGGGTCAAACAAACTCCGATTGACGAACGGTTTTTTCCTATGCGTTCACCGTTGAACGCTTGTCGTATTGATAGGTTGTATCGATCTTGAAGCTCAACGGTGAGTGAGTTAAAATTCACGAAAGTTTGCACTTTGTGAAGTGCAAACTAACTTGATTTCAATTAACTCATTGTTTAGTCCCACATCGGATTTTGAGAAAAGGGGAGAGTCCGTCGCCTATATAAATAGGGGTCTCCCCCCTTTCTCAAAACTCGTCCCAAGCTCTAGATCTGAGCGGCTCTCGTAAATGTTGGAGCACGCACGGATCTAAGCTTAAATTAATATTTCTCTTCTCCCTAAATTTCTGCCTTACTCCTGCGGGCTCTAGCAAAGCCACAAAGGAGTTCGGATTCTGAATCTGAAATCTTGGCGGAGGTTTCACTCGCGTGAAACTTTGTTCGGCTCGTGGTTGGCTCGGCAGCACGGGGATTGATCGCCTCGGGATGCGGAGCGGTTCGGGGAGCGGTTCAAGGAGCGACTCGGGGAGCGGTTCAAGGAGTGGCTCGGCGTGGAACGGGAGTTGCTCGGAAGACGACGCGGAACATCTCGCCTGCTCCAGGGCTGAGATTCCGGGTATGTGGTTAAAGTATTTTTAGCATTAGTTTAGTTTAATCGCAGTAGGCTAGATCCTTCTTGGGATGGTCAGATCCATCCCAAGTCGGCATAGATCTTGGCATAGGGTCTTGGACCTTAGGGCTAAGTTAAAATTGTTTTAACTGCATGTTAATTTAGTTAACATAGTTTTTCTTCCGCTCCTATTGTTTTTCTGTCTATGTTCCGTCCGACTTAGGACGGGACTAGAGTTTTTGTGCCCTAAGGGACCGCTCAATTCCCTACAACATGTGCATATCTTGTTGAAGTCTTCGGGCTCCAACGCACATTGCAAGGCATTCATTGCATTGGCATTGTGTACCTCCGCGGTAACCTCCACGGTAGTCCACTTCGTGAATTCTTGTTCGGGCTCGACATATTCCGTCAATGTGGCTCTCCAAAGTGAAGCGCTCCGGAGGAAGGTTTCCATCCGGCATTTCCAGTACCCATAGTTGGTACCATTGAAGTGAGGATGCCTAACTGAGGATTGCCCTTCCAAAACTGAAGAAACTCCTTGACGATCCTTGAAGACGTTGTAGTCGTTGTTTGTCATAGCTTTGAACTCTGGCTTTGATACCAATTGTTATGTCCTATGAAGCTACTGCACATGTACTAGAGGGGGGTGAATAGTACTTTAAAATAATCAAGAGAGTTATTCCTAATTATTGTGCAAACATACAAACAACAATGCGGAATAGACTACAAACAACAAGAATAGACAAACGCAAACAAAGCATGTAACGGGTTCGGATCCACCCAAATCTCCCCGACTTGTTCCCGGTGATCCTATGTCCCAACCACCCGGATCCCCTCCGGATACTTGAGTTAGAAACCACTAACCCAAGATTTTGCACTATGAAATTCTTGTAGAAAAAACTCTACAAGACCAAATCATATACAATGTAAATGTGACTCCCACAACCCGGGATCACACACTTCTCTCACAACCGAGAAAACAATTCAAATATCAAATGCGATGAAATAATGAAACACTTACCACAAAATCCTATGCCTTGAGTATACTTACCAAATTAGGGCAAAGAGGGATTTTGAGGAAGAAGATGTCACCAAACCCTAGCTCCAAGAAGTTGACCAGCAATGGGAGCCTAGGATGGAGTTGGTGACCTTGGATCAAGCTCTTAGCTTGAGAGGCTCACAATAGAGAGAATCTCTCTTGAGGAATTAAGGCTCAAGAAGTGAGGGAGAGATTCTTGGTGAGAAGAGAGAGCTTGGAAATAGCTTGAGAAAACTCCTCTCTTAGGTCTAAAATAACTTTGATAATGGACCTCTAGTCTTTCCTCAAACGAATCAGGTTTGTATTTATAGAGGCAAGAAAAATCGTGTTGAAAAAGTTCCCAACGGCTCTATTCTGAAGCAGACTAGTCGGTCAAAGAAGGATCACTGACCGACTAGTTCATCAACTAGTCGGTCAGTGATTCAACGTGAACCGACTAACAGTGAACAGCCAATATGAGAAGTCCAGGCAATATGAACTAGTCTGTCTAAGAAGACTTGCCAACCGACTAGTTTGCCAACTAGTCGGTCGGTGAGTGTTCTTTGACCGACTAAGAGTTGAAATAGAATAGGCTGGATTCAAAGACAACTAGTCGGTTTAAGAACAACTTCCAACCGACTAGTTTCCCAACTAGTCGGTCGGTCGTTGTGCTTTGACCGACTGTCTGTAAACAGTAGCTCAGGCTGAAATCAGGCAATGATAACTAGTCGGTCTGAGAAGGATTCCTAACCGACTAGATCGTCATCTAGTCGGTCGGTGAACCTTCTTTGACCGACTAATTGATCAACAGTGCCAGGCTGAAATGAGCAAGGACATCTAGTCGGTTCAAGAAGAACTGCTGACCGACTAGATCGTCATCTAGTCGGTTGGTTCTTCTACTTGAACCAACTAAGATGCACTAGAAGCCGAGGGAAGAAGCGATAGGCTTTGGGAAAGTTTCTAATGGCTTCTATGATAATCCTAGCTCTAAGATATGAGCGAAATGAATATTATAATGTAAGTCCTACTCAAGGCTTAATATTCTATTCTATGAAGCTAGAAGACATTAAATA
Source organism: Scilla litardierei (assembly GCA_030789695.1). Classification (NCBI taxonomy): domain Eukaryota; kingdom Viridiplantae; phylum Streptophyta; class Magnoliopsida; order Asparagales; family Asparagaceae; genus Scilla; species Scilla litardierei. Next base: position 756,750,837 of record CM061142.1, on the reverse strand, counting down.
TAAACATGACAAACCGTCTTCAAGGCTTCAATCTTCACTCTTGACTTCAATAAAACTCCTTGAGCTTCAATGAAGCTTCATGCACACGATCACGCGTATTGAGAAGTCTTAAGACGTCGCTTTTGATGTACGTAGTATTTTGGCGACGATTTCCATAACTGCGCTCACAAAGAGTTAGTACGAGATATTTATGTTTGCTCACCATCCAAAACCAAATCCGGGGAATCAATACTCAACAATGGGTGAGCTCAAGTATTTCTTAGGTCTCCAAATTCGCCAAATGAACGATGCAATCTTCATCCACCAAACCAAGTACACGATGGAGTTGCTAAAGCGATTTGGAATGGAGAATGCCTGAGGCAAGAAGACTCCAATGAGCACTACTACACATCTTGATAAAGATACGGGCGGCAAAGATGTAGACATTCGTCTATACCGAGGTATGATAGGTAGTTTATTATATCTAACTACTAGTAGGCCGGATATTATGTTTACCGTATGTGTATGTGCTTGTTATCATTCTCAACCTAAGGAATCTCACTTAGTAGCGGTAAAACGTATTTTCTGTTATTTAAGTTACACACTCGACTTCGGATTACTTTATCCAAAGTCTAGCACATATGAGTTAAACTCATATAGTGACGCAGATTATGCGGGATGTAAATCCGACAGGAAAAGTACTAGTGGCACTTGCCATTTTATAGAAAATTCCCTTGTTTCTTGGTTTTCCAAGAAGCAGAATTCCGTATCACTTTCAACCACCGAGGCGGAATATATTGCTACCGGTGCTGCGTGTGCTCAGGTTCTTTGGATGAGACACACTCTTAAAGACTTTGGTATAAACTGTGATACTTGCCCTATCATGGTGGACAACCAAAGTGCAATATGTCTCTCTAAGAATCCGGTACACCATTCCCGTTCTAATCACATAGATGTCCGTCACCATTTCCTAGATGATCATGTTGCTAAGAAGGACATCATTTTAGTGTATGTTGAAACCCAGAAGCAAATCGCCGATATTTTCATAAAACCACTCAAGGAAGACTCCTTTGTGCGGTTACATCGAGAATTGGGGATTATGGGTGAATCCGAGATTTAGGATTCATTTTGTTCAATAATCTTGCATGATAATAATTTACTTTATATATGCTCATGCTAGAATTGTTGAGATTTTTCTGGATTTATGGTTGGATTTTCGGAATTTTCGCTAGAAATATTCATGAACGTCGTATTTAAGATTTTCGATGTTTTATGGGATAGATTAATGATGTATGAGAGTATTTCGATGTTTTGTCCAAGTGCGGGTAGGAGAGAACTCAAAATTTCTAAATTTTAAATTTTTAGACTCTCTTAGTTGATCCAAGTTCATTGGCCGACCGACTAGATTGAGTTCTAGTCAGTCAGCGTATGAACTCAGACCGACTAACTCATGCTCTAAATTTGGCTTCAGTTACTGTTTGCACTTAGTCGATTCAAGCTCATTGGCCGACCGACTAGATTTCATTCTAGTCGGTCAGCGCTTGAACTGTGACCGACTAAATGCGCAGGGGCTGTTGTGTCTTTTGGCATTCCGATCGTTTTTAATCTTGCCCGCACCGATTAGAATGAATTCTAATCGGTGCGAAATCTTCACTCAGCCCAAAACCCTTCGACTCCCTCTCCTTCCTCCGCCGTGCTCCGTCGTCTCCGGCCACCTTCAGTCGGTGCCGATCATCTCCCTCCTCCTGTCGACATAGGGTATCACTCTCTCTCTGTTTTTAGGGTTAGATTTCAGCTCATTTCGATTTCCATTCGTTGTTAGGGTTTTAGTTTTCTATTTCTTTAGCTTCGTTCGTTCGATTGTGTGCAGTCTCGTCTCGATCATGGCGAAGACTCGTATTCCTATCCGTCCATCTAGTCTGTCTCCTATGACCGTCGAGTCTCCTCCTACAGACCCCCCTCAATCCAAACGACGTGCCAAATCGACTCATCCATCTTCCTCTTCGCCTCCTCTTAAGAAGAAGAGGACGGCGACTGCGAAGCCTAGAGCCCGATCTTCTCAATCCAAGCCTAGGATGCAGACTGTGTCTCCAGCCTCATTTTGTGCACCCACTCCTCCCGTTTCTGACTCTGATGACGAGTATATTCCGGAGACCGAGCCTACCGATAGGGCTCCTACTCCTCCTCGATCTAGCACTCGTCCGTCTAAGGGGAAGGCTCTCATGCCTTTGGGCGGTGTCGATATATCGTTGTGTCGCGATGACCCGTTGTGTCTCGCGGTATACAATCGTATCGAGCACTGTCCATTGATATTGGAGCACTTCGTTCAGTTCTCTGATTTTCCACATATCGCCGATCTTCTTTCCTACTCGGCCTACTTGACTATCTTTGCCATGACCCCAAGGCGAACCCTCACCCGTACCCCCGACTCGTCAAATTATTCTATGCTAATCGAGTATGGGGTGAGTATGATGACACCCACTCCATTGAGACCACTGTGTTGGGGACACGTGTTGTCCTCACTGCAGAGATTTTAGGGGAGTTGATAGGTGTCTCATCCTCTGGCCTTCTTCCTGATGATATCTCCGTGGATGATATCCACGATCTTGACCAGACCATGCTTTCTGAGATGTTTCATGTCATCCCTCCCGCCATGATTGGCGTTCCCTCCAAATCATTTAAGCCGAACGCTTGGGTCCTTAATCTTATCTTGAAGTCGTGCCTCCTTCCGAAGTACGGCTCATCTAGCTTGCCCTCTCAGCCGTTCCTCAAGCTTATCTACGCTCTCTTCATGGGGAGCGAGATAAATTGGGCGCGTATTATCCTTGATAAGATGGACTCTTTTGAATGCATCCGAAAGTCCACAAAATCAGCTCACATCACTTAACCTTGCCTTTTGACCCTCATTTTTTGTCACTTCGGCATCCCTCTCCCTCCCGATGACCAGCGTCCTCTTGGTCCTCCCCTGAACGTGACGGCCGTCAAGAAGTCACTTGCGGCGCTTCGTCACGTTCAGAGGACGACCCCTTCAGCTTCAGCTTCAGCTTCTGCCCCTCCTCCTGCTCCTACACTCGCTGAGTTTGCAGTTTCTCTGAGACGTGTTGAGTCTCGTGTTTCGCGTTCTGAGGAGATGCTAGCTCGCATCTGCTCTCACTTGGGCATTGAGGTTCCTCCGTCAGTTTCTGACGATGAGGAAATGGACGAGGCTGAGCTCCAGGAGCTTGTTGGATCTGCTGTTCGTTTGTCTGCTGCTGCTGCTTCTGCTGGTGCTCCCGAGAGCACACCTGCTGCCACCATTCCTTCTGTGGATGTTTCTACTGGTGCTCCTGAGACCACTCCTGCTGCGACTCTCCCTTCTGTGGACACTCCAATCGACCCAAAGACCACCAGCCCTTCTGCAGAGCGTGCTGCTGCTGCTGATCCTCCCTCCGCCTCCTGAGCTTGCGTTGGAGGACTCTCCTATTGGCATCTGGATGATATATTTTGTAGTGAGAGAGTGGGGTAGGATAGTTGGTGGTTATGGATTTTTGATATTTTTGGATGTTTTGATGATACACTTTTTTGTTGTATGTTCCTTTTTGATGTCTCTTGAGACATATGTTGTATGTGTGCACCGATCTTTCGATCGTGTTTATGTATGTTTGCGGATGTATACATTTTGTTGTACCATGTTTTATATATATATACATCGTGTTGACATTTACTTCATTGTACGCATTATATTCTTTTTGTCTCTGATGTTGACTTCGTCGCTCGACGATTACATTTGATTTAATAGAAATTATTTCTATGAAAACATAGAATTGTTTTCCATGCACTTAATTCATCAAGAATGTTGATATTGGAGAGTATGTTCTGTTGGATATGGACGACATGTATACACCCATGAGGGGATGTATGAGGGTCTATGGACCTCAGATGTCGCGTACATGAAAACATGTGCGAAGGGAACCTTTTCATGTGTGAAAAGGACCACTCGATAAGTGGAAAAAGTCACTTTATAAGTGCATAAAGGCACTTGATAAGTGCATAAGGAAGAGGATAAGGAATAGTGCTAATATAGGCTAATAAGCTTATATGTAGTTATTTCCTACAATAACTAACCCCAAGGCCTATAAATAGGACACAAGGGTATGGATTTCAAGGCTAATCCTTCATGCCATAAGTTTGCATAAGGCAACTTACTTTTCTCTTCTCCATTCCATTAAGTTCTTCTTCCAAGTAGAGATTTAGACGGTGAAACGCTGCTTTGATCCTCTGTGACAAAGTACCGACTGTTGTGGCGAATCCAAGGGTGAAGTTCAGAGACTATAGCGAAGCGTACGCTAACGTAAGTCTCCTCTCTTTCAATCCTCTATCATCGCATGATTGGATCCAACATTGGTATCAGAGCCACACGGGTTCACCCCGGTCTCACCGATGAATGACGCGTTGTCTCTTTCACAAATGAGTTTCCTTCCATTATGGATATGCTAGGAGCGCATCGTGATGGAGAGAACGCAAAAGTTGTTCTTTTCACGTTAGGGTCTTTTGCCATTACGGATATGGCAGGAACTCTCCGTGACGGGAAGAACTGACCGTTCATCTCGCCAAACTCGCACTCCTCATGGATGCCGAGTCTCCATTCAATAGGGAATGTGAACTCCCTTCATGTAGAGCGTGAAGTTTGCGGCCTTGAAAGTGTGTTAATTTTTTTTGGCACACGGCCATTAAAGCATAACCACTTTCTCGATGAACGGGTGTCTCATCAGAGAAGATGGTGGTTTCAAAACTTCTCATCGGAGAAGATGAACACGTATCTCTTTGGTGCATGATGCACCCCCCTCCCCATTGGGGAAGGGGTTGGCTTCGGCCAATGACAACCAAGACCACCCCCCCAAAAGGCCGAGGCCAGGGCCATGCCAAGGAGCCCTACGGTGCCGGCAGCCTCGGCCCCGGCCACCTGTATGGCCGGCCCCTACCGCGCCGGCGGCAGTTGCATGAGGCAAAGCCCCCTGCAGGAGGGGAGGGCCTGGATCCCTACGGGGGGAATCCGTCCTTGGCACGGCCACGGCTCAACCCCGGCAATGGCCGGGGCAGGCCACTACCTCCCGCTGCAAAATACGTTTGCAAAATACGTTTTCAAAATACGTTTTTTCAAAAACGCTTTTCCGCTACAAGTACTATAAGAGTACTATTGTTTGATAAGTGATGGGAAAATATTGAAAGTTGTTCTAGATGGTGATTGGGATCGTAATGACCTTTCCGATTCTAGAGCAACATCTTCAATATTTTTCGAAAGTAACTTATCAAATGTAAAATTTATGCAATGTTTTTGATCGAATTTTTATTATGTCTTTTGCAGCATTTTAAAACTAAAATGTCTTCCGCTACTAAGAACATCGTCGCTGAGTTGAACAAAGGTGAAAAACACAACGGCGATAATTACAAACTGTGGTCCATGAAGATACAATATGTTCTAGAGGAGCAAGATGTGCTCGAAACTCTGAAGAACAAAATGATTGAACCTGAGTTAGGCACTACGGCCCAATACAGAAGAGACAAGGAAGCTTTCGATGCTTGGTCTCGGAAGAAAAAAATTGCTCGCATTACGTTGTTGTCAAGTATGGCCGACGACATAATGCGAATCTTCCGAGAATATGACCTAGCTATGGACATATGGTCCAAGCTAGAGGAGAAGTTTGGTGGTACCTCAGTGACCAAACTTCGCTCTTTAACTATAAAATTCGATTCATACAAAAACGTCCAGACATTCCATGCGAATGCATCTGCGACACATGTCGAATCTTATTTCAGAGTTAAAGGATGCAGGTCATATGATCACTGATGAGAAACAAATCCAAGCGGTCATACGTTCCCTACCAATCGAATGGGACAACATGAAGATGCATCGCACTCATAATGAGAGCATCAAGAACTTCAACGATGTTTCTAAGCACCTCGAGTTAGAGGAAAAGCGGCTTGCGGCCGCCAAGCCAAGTACAGAAGTGCACATGGTTGCTAGTTCCTCACACGGGGGAAAGAAACGTAAACATCACTCGAAGTTTGCTCATGACCATAAAAAGCAACCAGTGTCTACCAAGAAACACAAACAGAAGGGTGGGAACAATAAATGGCACAAGAAGAAGGACTTGAAGAAGATCAAGTGCTTCAAGTGCAACAAGTTAGGTCACTTTGCCCGTTCATGTACGGATGGAGGTGACAAGGTAACTTGTAATAATACTAGTTACATATGTGTTTCTAGTTCAATATTTCTTGTAGAATCTAATCCCTTTTGGATAATTGATTCAGGTGCCACCGACCACATAGCAAGGGACAGACTGTCCTTCGTGGAGTATCACCGGATACCCCAAGGAACGAAGTGGATATATGTAGGAAACAACACACGTGTTGAAGTGAAAGGCGTTGGGACGTGCAAGCTCGTCTTGGACAACGGCCGCACTATCTTACTACATGATGTTCTCTTCGCTCCGGATATTCGAAGGAATATAATATCTGTGGTCGTCTTAATGGGTCTTGGTTATAGTTGGTTCTTTCATAATTGTAATGTGGATTTGTCTTGTAATAATTCTGTAATTGGCTCTGGGTATGTTTTTAAAGGATTCATTGTATTGAATACGATGTACGATTCCTCAAATTTTAATGAAAATTTCCTTGTTACAAATTCTTCGATTTATGAGTCAGATGTAATTTGTTGGCACGCAAGGCTTGGTCACATTGGACCAACACGTATGGATAGACTTGCCAAACGTGGCCTTCTATCCAATGTTTCAAAGGTCGAAATGTCGACTTGCGAACATTGCCTTGTAGGGAAATCTTGTCGCAAGCCATTTGGAACCGGCACAAGGGCCGAGGTTCCATTACAGCTCATCCATTCGGACATATGTGGTCCGATGAATGTCAAGACAAGACGCGAGAAGTCCTACTTCATCACTTTTATTGATGACTTCACCCGATTCGGACATATCTATTTGATATCCCACAAAAGTGAAGCATTAACCTGCTTTAAAAACTATATGAGTTTAGTGGAAAATCAATTAGATCGCAAGATTAAAGTCTTGCGAACCGATAGAGGCGGTGAATATCAATCAGCAAGTTTTAAGGAACTTTATGATGAAAAGGGCATAGTTCATCAAATAACTATGCCTTATACTTCGCAACAAAATGGTGTTCCTGAAAAGAGAAATAGGACTTTAATGGAAATGGTCCGTTCAATGATGGCGCAAGCTAACTTGCCAATCACCTTTTGAGGTGATGTATTATTGACGACTGCTTTCATCTTGAACCGCGTACCCTCGAAATCAGTTAGCTCCACTCCTTATGAGTTGTGGAACCAAAGGTCTCCTGACTTAAGCATTTTAAAACCTTGGGGGTGTGCATCCTATGCACAAATTTCCTCCCATAAGTATGGCAAACTTGGGCCAAGGGGAGGAAATGTATCTTTAAACGATACACAGAAAACTCCAAAGGTTATGTTTTTATTGATCAGGAAGACAATGGAGGACTGATTGAATTTGAGTCAAGGGATGTTACTTTCTTGGAAAATGAGTTTCCAAGACAGGGCGAGATAAGTCAGGACTTATCTCTATTTGAGATTTATGATCAACAAGGATTACCTCATTCGAGTGGGAGAATTCTTGGTGAAGACGAAAATACGTTTCAACCTTCACCAATGGATGATACGAATGATGTGAATCCTATTCCATATAGGAATAATGATCCAAGTGGGAGCAATTCTAATCACATTCCAAGTGGGAGTAATATTAGAATTAATTCAACTTTGAGTCAATAAGGACTTGAAGAATCTCAAATGCGACGTAGTAGTCGTACAAGGTTAGCTCCTCTAAGATTTGAGGATGAATTCCCACAAACCTTTGTGACTTTACTACAAGAAGATGTGAGCCTGCTACTTTCAAACAGGCCGTATCATGCCCTGCAAAAGACAAATGGATGGAAGCGATGAAGGAGGAATTAGAATCCATGAAAATTAACCGATTCTGGGACTTAGTTGATTTACCCAGAGGACGTAGAGCTATTGGGAACAAATGGGTTCTTAAGATCAAGCATAAGGCTGATGGTTCTATAGACAATATAAAGCTCGCCTTGTCGTGAAAGGTTTTACGCAACAGGAATGTATAGACTACGAAGAGACCTTCTCACATGTTGTTCGTTTTACCTCGATTCGCTTGATTCTGGCTTTGGTAGCTTGCTTAGACCTCGAATTACATCAAATGGATGTAAAGACTGCCTTTCTCAATGGAGAATTGGACGATGAGATCTATATGGAACAACCAACAGGGTTTGTAAAAGAAGGAAACGAATATAAGATTTGTAAACTTCGTAAGTCCATATATGGTCTTAAACAATCCTCGAGGCAATGGTATATACGATTTCAAGAAGTTGTCTTATCAAATGGTTTTACCATGCTTGCTGAAGATAACTGTGTATATATCAAGAGGATCAAAAGCAAGTATGTTATTATGTCTCTATATGTAGATGACATTTTAATAGCCGGAAATGACAAGGGCTTTGTGATGGATATTAAGGCTTGGCTTTCATCAGTATTTGAGATGAAAGACATGGGAGAAGCCGCATATATCCTTGGAGTTAAGATTTCAAGGAATCGTTCGAAGAAACTTCTTTCTCTTTCACAAGAGACTTATATAAAGAAAGTTCTAGAACGTTTTAATATGCAGGACTGTAAGTCCATTGATACTCCTATAAGCAAATGCGATAATTTATGTCTGAAAATGTGTCCAAAGAACCAAAAAGAAAAGGAAATTATGGGAATAGTTCCATATTCCAGTGCAGTTGGTAGTCTTATGTACGCTATGATGTGTACAAGATCGGACATCTGTTTTACCGTTGGAATGGTAAGTCATAACCAATCCAATCCAGGGCAAGTACACTGGAAAGCGGTTAAGAGGATAATGCGGTATCTTAAAGGGACTGCAGACTATGCTTTATGCTATCAAGGAGATGCCTTGAGGCTCGAAGGCTACACTGATGCTGATTGGGCGGGTGATCTCGATGAGCGACGATCGACCTCATGACATGTTTTTCTACTCGGATCTGGTGCAATATCCTGGAGTAGCAAGAAGCAATCCTGCATCGCACTTTCAACTATGGAAGCCGAATTTGTAGCATTTAGCATGGCGGTCCAAGAAGCTGTTTGGCTTAGGAGTTTCTTAGACAAGCTAATTGATGCAAGTGACTTAGGTGCTGTACCAATGTACAGTGACAGTCAAGCATCTATAGCCTATGTCAAAGATCCAAAATTCCATTGTAAGACCAAACACATTGATATCCGCTACAAATTTGCAAAAGACTATGATAAGAACAAGAAAGTAGACATTAGGTACATATCTACGCATGAGATGATAGCGGATCCGCTTACGAAGGCGATCCCCAGAGATGTGTTTTACAAACACTTATCATCTCAAGGATTGCGTAAGAGCTGAGTTGTATCTATGTATATTCCAATGTCTATGAAAGATCAAAATTTAATAAAAGAATAAGTTCTTTTCAACATTGCATATGATTTTCTTGAAAATGTTTGTAACGACCCGCTTTCGGGGGCTCGTTACTTATTTGATAATTGCGCAGGTTCTGCAGTTAACCAGTGAAGTCAAAATAGCCACGATGCAGAGATGTACAAAGATACCCAAATAGTGTCCATTATTACAATCCATACCGTACAAAATATCCCAACAGATATACATGACAGAAGAAAGTACACAACTGTAATAGCTCTGGAAGCTGCGGTCTCATGGTCGAAGTCTGGCGCTATTAGCTCAAGAGCATCTGCCTCCATATGTACGTCGTCTGCGGTGCCACGGAGATGGTACCGTAGGTAAGTCACAACAATTCTAAATAAAGAAAGAGAGGTACTGTACAAGTATGATAAAGCAGACCAAAATGAAAGTAAAGTAAAGTACGGTGCAGTGTCTGTACAAGTGTAGAAAGTAACGTGCATGGAATGCGTAAAGTAAATGTGACTGTACTGGTAAGTAAAGTGAGGCAAGCATGGTAACTGTACTGGTAAGTAAAGTGCATGTACTGTAAAGAAAGTAACTGTGCAATTTACACTAGAACTACGTGACTCAAGTCGGAGAGTACAATATGTGACCGTTCAGTTCGTCTCTTGCCTGGGTGCTACCCAGACGAATGCCGGTACCCAGGCAGCATGATGGTTTGCCGAAACTCAGGCAGCTAGACATGTTACTTTTATTTTGCCAAAACTCAGGCAGCTGGACGGTATGCCAAAAACTCAGGCAGCTTGACATGTAGATCGAACTCTAGTCACTCCCGTACTCTCGCAAACTATGAGTTACCCCAATACCCCAGTGACGTGTCAATTACAAATTCTAGACAGGATTGTTCCACAGGATGTTCCACACATGATATTCCACACGATGTTCCGCATGTTAGTCACACCAGGTTAACTGGTTGACTTCCTCATTGAAAACCAGCAAGTAGGATAAAAACAAGTCCAACACCAAAAGCTGTTACTTCCGTGCTTTGAGCACGTGGTAGTGTGGCTAGCACACAATTTACCCAAGTTGGTAGTTGCGTGCTACAACCACCAAAGTTGAAAGTTGGCAAAGTAATCTTTGGTCGATTACTTTCATTTAGTTCTCTAGTTCGGTTTAACTTGAATAGCCGTACGAGGCTATAAGTGGTGAAGTGTCACAAGTTCATGCAAGCACAGTAGACTAGTTTTCTAAACTTAGAATATGTCGTGACTTACTATATTCGAGCTCGTCGTGGCAAGACGAGGTTGGAGCTGGAAGAGTTGGTGCATGAATATTGGTACCTGCAATCACAAGAAACAATCGGTTAAAGTACACCCTATTTTCTATTTATTAAACTCGATCGTTTTGATTTTTATAACTGACTGAAACGGTGTCGAAAACGGTTCTAAAATTTTATATAAACTATATAGGATGAAAATAGTTTTACTGCAAGAGAGAATATTTTTCGGAAGCTTATAGTAATTTTTAGAATTTTTAAAAGCTTAAAAACAATTTAAACCCCATTTTCCAATTAGTAACGCATTTATTCCACAATTTATTCCGGATGCAATCTACATCGGAATGTTGCAATTGAGGTGTCAAAATGACCGTCTCAAAGAGTACTTTAGCATATATTTTTATCACATATTTGTTTACGTAAAAATAAGAAGATACGGATTTTTGAACGAAAATCAGGTATTTATCTTTTAGGCTTAAAAATTAATTCTGAGAAAACTAAGCGTCGGATTGAGATGAAACTAGCGCCATTGGGTCCAGAATGTCATTTCTGATTTTCTAGGGCTAGTCTCACATTTTTCTGGGTCTTATATAATTACTTATGGATTTAAAACCATAAAACCCATTTAATAATTAATTAAAATACGAATTTACGAAAAGTTCGCGATATTTACAAGTTTGCCATTGAGGTTTATTACCGTCGCCTCTCGTCGTATGCAGCATGCGGGGGTCTCGTCGACTTCGTCGACGACGGCGACGGCGGCCAAGGCGGCAGCGGCGGAGCTCTGGCGATGAAGGCGAGGCGGTGGCGGGGTACGTCGGCGTTCGGGGCTTGGCGGTGATCGGTGATGGCAGCGTTGTTCGAAGACGCCGCCGGCGGGGTTTGTCGACGTGGTCGGAGGGCGAACGAGGCGGAGTCGCGGGCGGTGTCGCTTTGTGGAGCTCGGTGGCGAGCACACGTCGGAGGGGGAGAGTGAACAGAGAGGGAGAGAGTTGTGCTTGAGAGAGAGAGAGGGAGGGGGTCCTCTGGGTTTCGAAATGAAATGGGAGAGAGAGAGAGAGAGAACGAGTCTGTGTTCGAAATTAAACAGGGGGGAGAGAGGGTAATATATAGGGTTAAACGAAGGGGTAGATGGGGTTTTTAGGGTTAGCTGTGGGTGTGGGTGGGGTAGATGAGGGTGTGAGGATTAGCCACGGGTTAGGTTAGGGTTTAGATTAATTAGGGGGTAATTAGGGTTAAGTAGGTAATTAGCAAGATAAAACCCACTTAACGAAAGGTCATTAGTGTAACGAAATTACGGAAATGCCCCTACTAGTAAACGTGTCCGAAAAATTACGAAAACATACCCACGGGATCGTATCGTCACGAGGATCGTGAATACGAAGACCGTTCCAGGGTTTGAGCTACAGAAATACTAGTTTTTGGCCAAAACGTTTAGAAAGCGGGTTTGCGGGTTCTCTAATGAAACGATATCAGAAAATAACGAAATTAATGTGGGAAGCCCCAAATGATCATAGGATGCTACTGCAGAAGTTTGAAAATGTTTTGAAGACGTTTGTATAGAAAATAAATTCATTGACCCAAAACTGCAATATCTGAAAATGAATTTTTATCAGATCTTTTAGAGGTATTTGACGAAATCCGATTTTACCAAAATACTCCATAACTAGTCTGATACTTCAAAATATTTTTATAGGAAATTTTTGAAATCAGTTTAAGACTCCTAACAAACCATTATAAAATACAATTAAAATTGAATTTTCTTTAAATACTTAATTTGAAAGTATTGGAAAAATACAGGCCGTTACAATGTTTGTGTACATTTCTTTTAATCTCAGCTATATTTTCTAGTTAGTCAGACAGATTGAGGTTGGCTCTCTCACATGAGCAACCGCCTTTATTCTATCAGACGAATAAGATAAAGATGAGACCTGTTTAAAGTCAAAATCATCAGACGGATGATTTAGAGTCATGACTTAAACAAAATGGTCGTATGAAAGATCTGCATCATATGGATGCTTACAAAAGATCTAAGAAGATTTTTTTGAAATCTTATCTGTCTTATGCGGGATGTGGGTCCAGGAAATTAATGAGTAATAAAAGGGACTCAAAGTCAGACATTGTGGCGTCTGATCATCATCCTTACAACATCATTTAGACATACGATCCCTAGGAAAGGAGTGATGTTGTAATACGTATTCATACTACGTATGCATTTGACCATTGGGTTAGAATAGTAATTGTGTTTACTATTATGTGAGACCCAAAGACCACATGGGTCTTAACTTCTTACCCTTATGGACTCTAATTGGTTCCTTTAGATTTGACTAGTTGATCGCTATCTTAGCATGTTGCTTATGGACTATGGTCAATTCGGTCTGGCGGGGCATGTTAGAAAAGCGAGTCAAGTCAAGATCGAAAGTATCGCAAGAAGAGGAAGATTAATTTCATATTCACATTTGGACTTTAGAGATTCAAAGCTTGTCAGCCTATTGTAATCCAGATGGGATTCAATTGGTGAATATAAAGTAAAAGAAATGTGAAGAAATAATCTAGGGTAAAACATGCGTTGATCTACTCAACTTTGCACCCCAAGGGGTGTTGTGTATCTCTAACAAGTGCACAACAGTGGACTCTATGCGCATGACGGTCACACGGTCTATTTCTCAGAATGATAAATAGAAGAACTAAAGGAAAAGATGTTTCCTTACAATCCCCTCAAGTGTGAGTGGGAGATGTTGGATATGGACGACATGTATACACCCATGAGGGGATGTATGAGGGTCTATGGACCTCAGATGTCGCGTACATGAAAGCATGTGCGAAGGGAACCTTTTCATGTGTGAAAAGGACCACTCGATTAGTGGAAAAAGTCACTTTATAAGTGCATAAAGGCACTTGATAAGTGCATAAGGAAGAGGATAAGGAATAGTGCTAATATAGGCTAATAAGCTTATTTGTAGTTATTTCCTACAATAACTAACCCCAAGGCCTATAAATAGGACCCAAGGGTATGGCTTTCAAGGCTAATCCTTCATGCCATAAGTTTGCATAAGGCAACTTACTTTCCTCTTCTCCCTTCCATTAAGTTCTTCTTCCAAGTAGAGATTTAGACGGAGAAACGCTGCTTCGATCCTCTGTGACAAAGTACCGACTGTCGTGGCGAATCCAAGGGCGAAGTTCAGAGACTATAGCGAAGCGTACGCTAACGTAAGTCTCCTCTCTTTCGATCCTCTATCATCGCATGATTGGATCCAACATGTTCCATAACTCAATACGTGAAATTGATTTGAGTTTTGATGATTTTATTTTTCGATTATCGACTATGGTCTTGTTGGCACGCTTTGATTTACTTCGTATTTTCCTTTGGTGCCATTTGGACCGTGGTCTTCTTCTACGACTCCCGTGATTTTATTTGTAGCCATTGTTGTTGTCGTTGATCTCCTCCCACTCTTTTTGCTAATGCCAAAGGGGGAGAGAATTAATAATGACGATGTGCTAAATGATAATTTAAAACAATTTACCGTGAATCTAATTTGATAAGTTAGATTCAGGGGGAGTTAAGATATAAAAATGGATTTAGATCCTAAATTTCAATAATTGGATTCACATTTTATACTTTACTCGTCTGCTTGATGCTTATGATTATTAATGTATATGGAATTAATGTGTCATCAATGCAGGGGGAGTAAGTAAATTTCATTTGAATCATTATTATTGATTATTATTTATGTTGGTTTGTCATCACCAAAAAGTGGGAGAATGTTGAGTATTGATTCCCCGGATTTGGTTTTGATGATGAACAAACATAAATATCGTGAACTAAATCTTTGTGAGCGCAGTTATGGAGATCGTCGTCAAAATTCTATGAACATCAAAAGTGACGTCTCAAGACTTCTCAAAGCACGTGATCGTGTGCCTGAAGCTTCGTTGAAGCTCTAGGAGCATTATTGAAGTCAAGAGAATCGGATTGAAGCTTTTGAAGACGGTTCGTCAAGTTTTATTTACAGTCTTCTAGCTTCTTTTCGTAGAATATTAAGCCTTTAGTAGGTCTTACATGTTAATCTTCATAACGCTCATATCTTAAAGCTAGAATTATCTTAGAAGCCTATACAAACTTTCCCGAAGCTTCGCGCTTCATTTCGCGGCTTCTTGTGCATCTTAATTGGTTCAAGAAGAAGAACCAACCGACTAGATTGTCATCTAGTCGGTCGGCAATCCTTCTTGAACCGACTAGATTGCCTTGTCAATTTCAGCTCATTCACTGTTTACAGTTAGTCGGTCCAAGAAGGTTCACCGACCGACTAGTTGTCAAACTAGTCGGTTTGGAATCCTTCTTTGACCGACTAGTTAAGCTTTCATATTTCAGCCTGAGCTACTGTTTACTGTTAGTCGGTCCAAGAACATTCATCGACTGACTAGTTGTGAAACTAGTCGGTTGGAATTTGTTCTTAGACCGACTAGTTCTACTTGTATTCAGCCTATTTGATTTCAACTCTTAGTCGGTCAAAGAACACTCACCGACCGACTAGTTGTGAAACTAGTCGGTTGGCAAGTCTTCTTAGACCGACTAGTTCTATATTCCCTGAACTTTCTATATTGGCTGTGAAGCTGTTAGTCGGTCCATGTTGAATCACCGACCGACTAGTTGTGAATCTAATCGGTCAGTGATCCTTCTTAGACCGATTAGACTGCTTCAGAAATAGATCCGTTGGAGCATTAAATGCACGAATTTTCTCTCTCTCTCTTCTCTATCCTATATAATCTTGAGATGCTTCTTCATAGCATTCAAGGCTGATATTAATTGCATTTTTAGAGAATCAAATAGAAGCATTTATTCTCATTTTCCCAGCTTTCATTTCTCACAAGAATCTCTCCTCACTCTTATTCCTAAAGAGAGATTCTCATTGATTGTGAGTCATTCAAGCCAAGAGCTTGATCCAATGTCACCAACATCTCCCTAGGCTTCTATTGCTGGTCAACTTCTTGGAGCTAGGGTTTGGTGCCTTCTTCTCCTTCAAAATCTTCCTTGCCCTAAAATCGTAAGTTTACTCAAGGCATATGATTTTGTTGGTAAGCATTTCTTATTTCATTTACTTTGATATTGCAAGTTTTACTCTCGGTTGTGAGAGTTGTTTGTGATCCCGGTTTGTGGGAGTCACATTTTCATTTGTGTATGATTTGATCTTGTAGAGGTTTTCTACAAGAATTTCATAGTGCAAATTTGAGTTAGAAGTTTCTAACTCAAGTATCCGGAGGGGATCCGGGTGTTTGGGACGTAGGATCACCGGGAACAAGTCGGGGAGACTTGGGTGGATGCGAACCCGTTATATCGTTTGTTTGCGATTGTATTTTATTGTTGTCACATTTTCATTTCCGCATTGTTGGTTGAGTTTGCAAGATAATTAGGAATTATCTTCTTAATTATTTTAAAGTACTATTCACCCCCCTCTAGTACTTGTGCAGTAGCTATCAGGGCATTACACCGTTGACGGTTGCATCTATGATTTGCTTAGTGCCTGGTTGGAGTCCATTATAAAAGCTGTGAACTAGCTCCTATGTCTCTATGCTGTGATGGGGGCACTGATGCTGCAGATCCTTAAAGTGCTCACATGCCTCGTACATGGTCGCATGCTGTCCTTGCTTGAAGGACATGAGTGCACTTCTAATCTTCACCGTCTTGGATGGCGGGTAGAATTTATCAACAAAAGCGCTAGCCAACTCATTACAAGTAGTGAATATACCTTCCGCCTACGTCCTCAGCCAATATAGAGCTTTGTCTCTGAGGGTGAAGGGGAAGAGTCTCAAACGGATCGCATCGGTGGAGACACCCGGCATTTGAAAGGTGGCGCACTTGGACAAGAATAGCTGGATGTGATAATGTGGATTCTCATGGGAGTTCCCATGGAATGGGTCTTGTTGCATTAAGACCACTAATCCCGTCTTGAGCTCAAAATTCTTATCCGCCGCCAACTCCGGCATAGCGATGGAAGAGGTAGTGGATGAAGTCTTAGGCCGAAGCCTATCTCTGATGGATATAATCCTCGCCATACGTGCCGCTAGTTCTTCTGGTGTCTCCGGGCGGTTCATACAAGTATCCTCTATATTGAGCCTTTTCTCGGCTCTGAGCCTCCTCTCAGTACGTTCGATCTCCGGATCAAATATGACATCCTCTGGATCTGCCGTCAATCTCGTGTACATGCAAAGAAGAATAGAGTTACGATGGAATTGTTAGCACGATAGAGGAGTAAAATAAAAGAAAATAATAAAACAAAAAGAAATTGCTAAGTAGAGAAAATAAAACTGTCGCCTCCCCGGCAACGGCACCAAAAACTTGATCGATCCAAAATGTAACCCAAGAGCACAACCTGGTATGGCGCAAATGCACGGAGATAAATCCCCGGCAACGACGCCAAAAACTTGATCGCTTCCGAGTGTACACCCGGAGAACGACGTGTAGTTTTACCGCAAGCGCATGGTGTAGTGGCGAGTGGGTATCGAACTCAGGGAGGAACAAATGACCGTGTCTCTTTCCAATCACCTAGCTATCAAGAGAATTGAGAATAGTTTGGGGTATAACAACCACAATCGTTCAAATATCGAGAGAAATATCAATTTAATAAAACGTCTAGGGATAGGGAATCCCCACTACGGACCGTCTCTCATCATTGTGATTCATAGGTTTCATTATTGCTAAACTTGAATGTAGGTGAACTAGTCGCAACTAAATGTAGAACCAAGCTCACGCTCTCGTGCTATTGCCGGTCTATAGCAAACCTAGGATAGGGCCCACTCTCGTGCAAACCCTAGCCTAAGCCGCTAGCGTGAAAAACGACATCATTGTTCAATCGTATCTCGAGTCCACTCTCGTGCAAACTCGAGCTACGACCTAGGTTGTGATAGTTCCTATCCGTCCAATCTCTTGCAAACGGATATGGGTATAGAATCACAATTAAAAATCCTAGCTTTGTTCCAATCTCTTGCAAACCAAGCTTAGAGAGATCCAATTGTCAATCTAAATCGAATATCTAGGCCTTCCTATCAATTGGGATCCAATCTCTTGCAAATCCCAATCGATATGAATTCGTAGCTATCCGTAATTAATCAATCTCAACCTAACCCTAATCAATTCTAGCAACAATTCCACAAATTCATCACAATTTAGAAATAGGGTCCATAGGGTTCATCCCCATGCCCTAGAACATCAAATCTACTCACTATTCATCATGCAAATCTCAGAAAAATCAACAATAATATCAACACAATTCATTGCAAAAGAGAAAGAATGCATAAAAATAGAGTTTTCAATAGGAATTAACAAACCAATGAAGATGGCAATGATTTCCAGCTGAAAATTCACCAAACCCTAGCCATCAAATCCCTAAAAGAAACTCTAAAATTTAATTGTTCAAAAGCTCTCTAAACTAGGGCAAAAACTGGGTTTAAATACCCCCAAAATCGCCCAAAAAATCGTGCCAAAAATGTCCCTGTGCAGCCCAGAAATCGCAACCCTAGCAGCAGGCGGAGCGGCTCACTCGGCCGAGTGACATTGTCACTCGGCCGAGTGATAAACCTTGTAAGAAAACAGTAAGTCAAGGGCGGTCTCAGGGTCTGCCTTCGGAGGTGACTCGGCCGAGGGGATTTATTCACTCGACCGAGTGGCATTTCATGCTTGGCCGAGTGGGACCTCTCAGAATGTCTGAGAATTGCAGCAACTTCGGCCTTTTCTCTGGACTATTTCCCTGTACCACTCGGGCGAGTGAGATTTCTCACTCGGCCGAGTAGGCTAACTTCGTTCGGCCGAGTGTACGCTGAAATTGACTCTGTGTGAGTATCTGTTCTGCTCGGCCGAGTGGCTGCTCCACTCGGCCGAATGGCATGCTGTAAATGCCCAATCTTCTCCGTTTCTCCTCTTCGTCGCTCTTACGAAGTTCCTTCTTCTTCCACTCATCCCCCATCGCTGAATGGCCCTCAAACGAGCCGTGGGTGACACTCATTAGCGCTTGCAAACCCCTTGATCTCAAAATCGTTCCAAATCGCTCCATATTTCCTGAAATACGACAAAAACAAGAAATAGTGAAAAGCATCACAATATTGTCGAATAATCGTGAAAAACGCGATATGGGCGAGCAAAACGGTATGCAAACATGCAGAAAAAAGGTGTAAAATATGGAGTGATCACCCCGTCACTTTTTGATTCAGGAGCATCTCATTGCTTCCTGTCCCAACAATTTGTGACTCGGAAGTCCTTAGCGGTAGATTCCTTTGCTTCTAGTTGGAACATCCATACAGGGAGTGGAGTGATCCACAGTTCTTCAGGATACCGATAGTGTCCTGTAGAGATTTGTGGACATAGATTGTATGCAGATTTCTTGGTGATGGAGATGCCTTCTTTTGAAGTGGTGTTTGGAATGGATTGGTTAGAGATGTACTATACCACTATAGATTGTAGACTCAGGAAGACAGTGTTTCAGATTTTCGATCATCCAGAGTTTGAATTCTTTAGTGGTGGTAGTTTTCTTGGACCATTGAAGTTTAAGGCCTACCCAGTAGAAGAGATGATGGAGATGGAAGCTGAACCAGTATTGTCGAGGGTAGTCCGGGATTTTCCTGATGTCTTTCCGACGATATTTATGGACTTCCTCCGGATAGATCCTTGGATTTTACCATTGATCTGATTCCAGGAACTCAACGGATAGTGAAGGCTCCATACTGTATGGCTCCTCTAGAGTTACCAGGGCTTCGTAGTCAGTTGAAAAATTTGTCAAAGCGTGGCCTGATTCAACCGAGTGTAACACCATGGGGTGTGCCAGTGCTTTTGGTGAATAAGAAGGATGGATCTTGAAGGATGTGCATCGATTACCGGGAGTTGAATAAGGTCACAATGAAGAATAAGTATCCTCTTCCTAGGATTGATGACATCTTTGATCAGCTTGGTGGATCGCGAGTGTATTCGAAGCTGGATTTGAGAAGTGGGTATCACCAGGTGAAGGTCAGAGGATTAGATGT
Organism: Scilla litardierei; assembly: GCA_030789695.1. Taxonomy (NCBI): domain Eukaryota; kingdom Viridiplantae; phylum Streptophyta; class Magnoliopsida; order Asparagales; family Asparagaceae; genus Scilla; species Scilla litardierei. The sequence goes on along the minus strand of CM061142.1, from coordinate 756,731,097 downwards.
TCCGAAGAATGCATTTCGAACTCACTATGATCATTATGAATTCTTGGTGATGCCTTTCGGTGTTACTAATGCACCAGCCACATTCATGAGGTTGATGAATCAGGTCTTCTATGAATACTTGGATAAGGTTGTGGTCGTCTTCATTGATGATATTTTGGTGTATTCAAGAACAAAGGAAGATCATGCTGAGCATTTGAAGATAGTCTTGGAGACTCTGAGGCAGCACCAGTTATATGTTAAGTATAGCAAGTGTCAGTTTTAGCTGACCAAGGTTGCTTTTCTGGGACATGTCGTATCTGAAGATGGAATAGCATTAGACCCAAAGAAAGTTGCTACCGAGGAAAAGTGGCTAGTCCCTAAGTCAGTCACAGAGATTAGGAGTTTTTTGGAAAGTGCTGGGTACTACAAAAAGTTCATCAAAGGCTTCTCTAAGATAGCTGCACCGTTGACTAATCTAATCAAGAAGAGTGTAGCTTACAATTGGTCAGAAGAATGTCAGCAAGCATTTAATAAACTGAAGCATATATTGATCGATGCACATGTCCTGACGATTCCAAACTGATCAGGTGGATTTGAAATTTTCTGTGACGCGTCAGGCAGAGGATTGGGATGTGTTCTCCATCGGCATGGTAGGGTAGTAGCATATGCTTCTAGATTGTTGAAGACGCGTGAGAGGAACTATCCTGCACATGATTTGGAATTAGCTGCAGTGGTATTTGCAATGAAGTTATGGAGGCATTTCTTCTAAATGAACGTGTAAAGATATATACAGCTCACAAGAGTTTGAAGTACTTACTCACTCAAAAGCAGCATAGATGTCTCGATTTGATGGCTGATTATGATATTGACATCCAGTATCATCCTGGAAAAGTCAACGTCGTACCTAATGCTCTTAGTCGCATGCCGACAGTGATGATGTAGACGGAACAGATAGAGCTTTAGGGTGATATTGTCATACCCCGCTTCCCAAAAATATGGAGGCGAAGCGTGAGTAGGTCCGCTCAGACTTGAAGCTGCAAAGCTGTAAGTCCGATAAGCGTCAATTAACTTTAAATGGCAGGTCCTTGCAATTGCGATACGAAACAAAGATAATAATAAAGGAAATGAGACAATAAAAGAAATCTTAGAATATCCATAAAATAAGTTCCAACATCACAGAAAAGCCACCAGGCTAAAAAAGAGTCTAAAAGGGCCTAGCATGGCCAACAAAAGTACAATGTATAGAAAACAAAGTAATGGTGCTACGCACCGACAACTAACAGCAACCTAAAGCAAGAAACTCAAAACAGTCTCTAAGACTGGTCACCGGTGTCCACCAACTCCTCGTCAAACGTAGGCTCCGGCTCAGCGTCAGTAAACACCTCGTCCTCAGCTACGGTCTCTGGCTCAGGGTCTAACATGTGACACCCAAAAGAGCAAGGGGCACATGTCAGCAAGTCTACAAGAGACTTGTGCAAGGAAACTGAAAGTGAAAGTAAAGCAACCTAGCAGTTCTAGCATGATGCAATGACATGGCAGATATAGCATGAGTACAATAAGTAAAGTAAAGTACGAGCATGGCATTTAAATCATGGCATGTATGTCAAGTTTTGCAAGAACAATCACAAGCACAAGGACAAGTCTAGTAAGCACGCCGTACACAGAGATTACGCCTTTTGGCTAGAGTGGCTGCGCGGGCCAACTCCTAAGCTCAAGTGATCGCTTATCCCTACCCCTCCACGTGTATTGGGCATTGGCTTTTGACCAACACATGAGGCCCGCTTCTGGATCCCGAGCGAGGAAGTGTTTTTCATTATGGCATAGGGGTGCACCTAGCCTGAACAAAGAAGTACAAGTATTGTAGCGTGTGCTACGGATGCAACATTCAACTTGGATGACATGTAAGATGCAATGCATGGCAGATAACAGTTTAAGTGCGTACAGATAAGAAATTTAAACGTGACATGCAACAATGCATGAATGACATGGCAATGTGTCAGATCTAGCTTCATTGTCAAGCTAGATCTTAAAGTTGTGTCTAGACAGCTATCATTTCACTGTCTAGTCTCTTTTACTCTAAAAACAAGGAAGTGGCCTAAAGCAAAAGTTGGCAAGTTTCACTTTCCTGCAAGTCTGCTGTCAGAAAACACCGTCCAAAAGAGTCCAAGTCACAAATAACCTACGTGCACAATTCCACCAGCCTACAGTCCCATTTTATTAATCTTAATTAGTGAATTTAAAACACGTAAAAACATCAATTTTAGTCTTGATTAACAGGCAATAGGTTGGGGGTCCTAGGGGTGCAAAGCGTTACCTCAACACGACGCGAAAGCTACACTGGCGTCGGGTAGCGACGCCAGGGGTTGGAATAAAAGAACGCGCTCCTAGTCCAGATTCCAAAATAGATTCCTCGCTCACCAAGTCTGGGCAGCAACCAGATCAACGAACCAAGATTCCAAAGCTAGAACGTGCGACGAAGAGCTACGACGTATCGCAACGTCATAAACGGCAAATCCACGAAGAAGAGATACCAAGGTGGGACCCACAGTAGTGCTAGGGGCCAATGGGGGACCCACAACACCTCTGGAGAACTTGGGGGCCCACTGTGGCAAGCGAGGCGAAAGTTGCGACATTGCGACAAACGTCGCTCGGTCGGACCGAGCCGCTGCGAGGAATTCTGTCGGTCAGACACTGCGGGGCGGGGGTTACAACGCGGCGGGGTGCGATGCGGAGCGGGGGCTCTCGGTCACAGCGGGCCGGTGCGGGGGCTCTCGGTCACAGCGGGCCGGTGCGGGGGATCGGGTCGGTCGGGCGCTTGGGGAGCGGGGGCAGCAGCGAAGCGGGCTGCAACGGAGCGGGCGATGCGGGGGAATCCTTCGGTCGTAGCGGGCGGATGCGGGGCTTACGAAGAGGGCGGCTGCAGCGGAGCGCCGCGGTGCGGAGTGGAGCGGGGTGCGGGCCGTTCTATCGGTCAGACCGATGGGATCTCTCGGTCGTGCGGGGGGCGGTGCGATGCAACGAAGGCAGCTGGCGCTTGGTGCGGAGCGGAGCGACAGTGCGGGCGGGGTTCTCGGTCAAACCGAGGGAACCAAGCGAAATCCTCGGTCGGACACGGGCGGCTGCGGTGCTAGGTTGCGACGAACGTCGCAAGCGAGATTTTTGAGTTGTGGGGGCGGCTAGGGTATGTTTGCTTGCGAAAATAGGTTAACCTAGGGGTTGTTTATATAGTGTAAATGGGTTGACTTGGTCTAGGGTTAATTCTAATAGGATTAGGAATTAAAAATCATTTAAAACTCAAACCCTCTCTCTCTTACCCACGCATGGCTAGGGTGCGGCCAAGATAGGAGCTAGGATTTGGGTCAAAAATACTTTGAAGCGTTATAATCTAATAAAAATTATATTGGGTCGAAAATACTTTAAAGCTTAGTATTTAAAAATATTTAAAGCTTTGCTAAAAATATAAAATAGGTCAAATGAAATTCGAAAATTGTGAAATAAATATTGGGGTGATCGAGACGACGAGAGAAAGAAAACTAAGAAGACGGATCTCAATTTCGACGTCGAGCGACGAAACTAAAAATAGAAACGTCTCACGACAAAAGTGAAAATCACAACGTCTCTTCGAATAAGATCAAATTGTGGGAAAACGACCCGAGAAATGTCGTTCCAAATTAGTGCCACAATTTAATACTCTCAGAGACGTTCACAACGACATATCACACCAAAGTGTTCACAAACAAACAAAGTCTAAAATAAATACGTGCACGGTCAAAAGCACGTGCACGAACAAAGTACGATTGGAAAGCGACCGTTACATCCTCCCCACCTTAGAAATGATTCCGTCCTCGGAATCAACATCAAGCACTGCTCGGAAAGAGGTGCGGGAAGCGCTCTCTCATGTCATCCTCACGCTCCCAGGTGGACTCCCCAGGGGAACCATGACGCCACTGCACTCGAACCAAGTTGACGGTCTTATTCCTCAGCTGCTTCTGCCGTCGATCCAGAATCTCAACTGGCTGCTGATCATAAGACAGATCCGGACGAACCGTGATCTTCGAGAAATCCACAGCATGGGACGGATCACTAACGTATCGACGTAACTGAGATACGTGAAATACGTCGTGAACTCCCTCCAGCGACGGTGGCAACGCCAAGCGATAAGCCACCGCTCCAACTCTCTCCAGAACGTCAAACGGCCCAATGTACCTCGGACTCAGCTTGCCTCTCTTCCCAAATCGGATAACTCCGCGGTTCGAAGAAATCTTCAGAAAGACATGATCTCCAGGCTGAAACTCCAAAGGCCTCCGTTTAGCATCAGCCCAATGCTTGAAACGGTCATGTGCAATCCTCAGCTTCTCCCGGATGTTCCTCACAACATCCACGGCCTCCACAATCATCTCCGGTCCTAACAGCTCCCGATCTCCAATGTCATCCCAGCTCAGTGGCGATCGACATTTCTTCCCATATAGCGCGGCGAAAGGCGCCATTCCAATACTCGCCTGGTAGCTATTATTGTAGGCAAACTCAACATGATGGAGATGATCCTCCCAAGATCCCTTGAAGTCCAACATGCACGCCCTCAGCATGTCCTCCAAAATCTGGATCGTCCTCTCGGACTGGCCATCCGTCTGCGGGTGGTATGCCGTGCTGAAACTCAGACTCGTACACAACCTCTTCTACAGACTCTGCTAAAACTGAGACGTGAATCTCGTGTCTCTGTCCGACACGATACTCACCGGGACTCCGTGAAGTCGTACGATCTCCTGCACGATTCACGTTACATCACTATCTAAACTAGGAAAAGGAAATAAAAGCGGAGAGTAAAATTATTTACCTCCATATATCTCCTCGCTAGCGTCTCAGTAGACTGTCCTACTCGGAAGGGAATAAAGTGTGCGGATTTGGTCAATCGGTCTACGATCACCCAAACCGCGTCATTCTGCTTCGGACTCCGAGGTAGTCCAGTAACGAAATCCATAGTGATGTGTTGCCACTTCCACTCCGGAATCGGAAGCGGTTGTAGCAACCCTGCCGTACGCTGATGCTCCGCCTTTACTTGCTGGCAAACCAGACACTTGGCTACACTCCGAGCCACACTCCTCTTCATACCATGCCACCAATAGTTCAGACGAAGATCCATGTACATCTTGGTTCCACCAGGATGCACCGAATACGGTGAACTGTGTGCCTCCACCAATAATTCCTCTCTGATATCTCCAGCTGGCACACACAACATGGCTCCAAATCTCAACGAACCATCCTCATGAATCAAGAAGTCAGTCCGCAGACCGGCTTCCACCTGCTCCCGAATCTTCACCAGCTTAGCATCTCCAGCCTGTCCAGCCTTGATCCTATCCACGATCGTCGACTGTATCTGCATACTCATCAACGAAGAAGTCTCTCCAGGAAGAATAATCTCAATACCAGACTCGCAAAAATCCTGCTGCAATCTCCACTGCGAAGTCAACATCATCACCGCTGGAAGTCTGCTCAGCGCATCTGGAACCACATTCACCTTGCCAGGGTGATACTGCAAATCAATCTCATAATCCGCCATAAGCTCTAACCATCGACGTTGTCGCATGTTGAGCTCCTTCTGAGTAAAACTGTACTTCAAGCTTTTGTGATCAGTGAAGATCTTCACCTTCTCACTCAGCAGGAAGTGCCTCCAAATCTTGAGCGCAAACACAACTGCAGCCAACTCCAAATCGTGTGTCGTGTAATTCTTCTCATGAGCCTTGAGCTGACGAGAAGCATACGCAACCACGTGCCCATGCTGATGCAACACACAACCGAGACCCTTGCCAGAAGCATCGCAAAAGATCTCGAATCCTCCACTCCGATCAGGCACAGCAAGAACAGGGGAAGTCGTCAATCTCTCCTTCAGAATATCAAAAGCCTTCCCACAATCATCAGACCAAACAAATGGTACATCCTTCTGCGTCAGTCTGGTCATCGGCTCAGCAATCCGGGAAAAGTCCTTAATGAAACACCGATAATAACCTGCAAGCCCAAGGAAACTCCGGATCTCAGACGCTGACTGCGGAACAGGCCACTCTCTGATAGCCTTAATCTTCTCGGGATCCACCGAAATTCCATCGCCTGACACCACATGCCCGAGAAAAGCAACTCTATCCAGCCAAAACTCGCACTTGGAATACTTAGCATACAAACGATGCTTCCTCAAAATCTCCAACACTGTCCTCAAGTGTGATGCATGCTCTTCCTCCGACTTTGAATAGATCAGGATGTCATCAATAAAGATAACGACAAACTTGTCAAGAAGGTCGTAGAAGATCAGATTCATCATGTTCATAAAAACTGCGGGCACATTGGTTACACCGAAGGGCATAACCACGAACTCATAGTGACCATACTTCGTCCTGAACGCTGTCTTTAGAATATCTTCCTTCTTCACCTTGAGCTGATGATAACCACTCCTCAGATCCAACTTAGATAACACCCTCGAACCTCCAAGCTGATCAAAAATGTCATATATACGAGGCAATTGATATTTATTCTTGATGGTCACAGCATTCAGCTCCATGTAGTCCACGTACATGCGACGCGAACCATCCTTCTTCTTCACCAGCAACACTGATGCTCCCCACGGAGACACACTGGGATTAATATAACCCTTCTGCAAAAGCTCATCCAGCTGTCTATGCAACTCCTCCAACTCTGCTGGAGCCATACGATACGGCGCCTTCGAAATAGGCTGCGCTCCCGGAATAAGATCGATCGAAAATTCGAGAGCTTGATCGGACGGCAGTCCAGACATCTCCTCGGGGAAGACGTCGTCGAATTCACGCACCACAGCTGGTCTACTCTGCTCCATCTGCATAGCAACGATCTCCACCGGTCTGGCCCGAAATCTGACAGGGCCAAGCGAACTGCTACCTCGACTGAACTCAACCACTGGATGTCCTGGGACCTCGAACACCACCTTCGTCCTCCGACAATCAATCGTAGCATAGAAGCTCGCTAGCCAATCCATCCCAAGAACTGCATCATAGTTGATGATGTCGTGGATAATAAAATCAGTGTAAAGCTCATGTCCACAGACCACCAAAGGGCAAGAATTGTAACCACGATGCACCGAGATCACGCCATTTCCTGTAACGATGTTCCAACTCTTGGGAAGAGGGGAAGTCATCAAGGAATGCTTCTCCACGCAGCTCCAGGATATAATGCACATCGATGCATCAAAGTCAAAGAGGACTCGTGCAGGAAATGTGCAAACCAAAATCACACCTAACAAACAGTCTAACAATCAAACCCTATTCTAACAAACAATCATATGCAAGCAACCAAACATAAGCTAACAACCAAAACTAACTAAGGAAGGAAACAACTAGACTGAGAGTTACCTGCGATAACCTCATCCACAGCCTCGCTCTCCACTGCCGTCATCAGAAAAGCCTGCCTCCTCAGCTGCATGGCCTGCTGAAAAGCCTGCCTCTGTGGAACGAGGGCTGCTCCACGACCTGCAGGTACAGGTGCTCTCTGCTGTAATGGCTGTGCTGCAACCGGTTCCTTCCAAGGCTGTTTAGACTTCGGGCACTCCTTCATAGTATGAGTAGGATCTCCACAAATCAGGCACTGTCCCAACATCCTCCTACACTGCTCCTTGACATGCCCGGTCTTGCCACAGAAATGGCAAGTCATCTGAGTAGGCCCACCTGGCCTCTTGAACTGCACCGGCTGATTAGGGTTGAACCCATGCCTAACCACTCCTCTGATCTGCTCCATAGGCCTCTCCCGGCTCCCGATGTCTGTCCTCTCTTCTGCCTCACAAACAGCTCCTGTCTCTGAGCAGCTACCAGCAACTTCTGATATGACTCCAGATCTGACGAAGACATCAGGCTCTGCAAGTCTAGGGAAAGGCCCTGCAGAAACCTCTGAGCTTTCTCCTCAACATCCTCCACCATCTTCGGTGCGAAGCGACTCAGCCTGGTGAACTCCTGATGGTACTGGTCCACCGTCAGATTTCCCTGCTTCAGCTCAATGAAGCGCTGCAACATCTCCCTCATGGCAGCCTTCGGAAAGTACTCCTCATCGAACCTGGACTTGCAAGTAGCCCAAGGTATAGGACTCACCAACAGCTCCTCCTCTGCATCCCACCAGTTTCGGGCATTATCCTTGAGCTGCTTCTTCACCAACTCAACCCATCCAGCCGGGTTGATCTTCGACATCTTCAGATTATCCTCAGTATTTCTGATCCACTCCTCAGCAGCCAACGGTCCTTCAGATCCATCAAAGTAAGTCGGGCCCAGCTCCCGAAACTGCTTCGCTCCCGGCTCGAAGCGAGGGGCATTCTGGGTATTCTGAAGCATACCCTGCTGCACCTGCATCATCTGATGCATCATCTTCATGATCTCAGCATTGGTGGGTTCTCTATCCGGCACCTCAACATGATTGGGCGCATCACTAGCTCGGGTCTGCCGTCTCCCAGCCATCTAATGACATAGAAACGAACAAAAATTTAGACTCAAAGCTTAATGACTTGGATGTTGTAATTTATTTACTGGACATTCCGTTATTATCGTTGTTCCGATAATTTGCAATTGCAAGACGGGACCTGCATGGGCCACCAACAAAACCTGTCACGCACCGCTTCCCAAAAATATGGAGACGAAGCGTGAGTAGGTCCGCTCAGACTTGAAGCTGCAAAGCTGCAAAGTTCGATAAGCGTCAATTAACTTTAAATGGCAGGTCCTTGCAATTGCGATACGAAACAAAGATAATAATAAAGGAAATGAGACAAAAAAAAGAAATCTCAGAATATCCATAAAATAAGTTCCAACATCGCAGAAAAGCCACCAGGCTAAAAGAAAAGAGTCTAAAAAGGGCCCAGCATGGCCAACAAAAGTACAACGTACAGAAAACAAAGTAATGGTGCTACGCACCGACAACTAACAGCAACCTAAAGCAAGCAACTCAAAACAGTCTCTAAGACTGGTCACCGGTGTCCACCAACTCCTCGTCAAACGTAGGCTCCGGCTCAGCGTCAGCAAACACCTCGTCCTCAGCTACGGTCTCTGGCTCAGGGTCTAACATGTGACACCCAAAAGAGCAAGGGGCACATGTCAGCAAGTCTACAAGAGACTTGTGCAAGGAAACTGAAAGTGAAAGTAAAGCAACCTAGCAGTTCTAGCATGATGCAATGACATGGCAGATATAGCATGAGTACAATAAGTAAAGTAAAGTACGAGCATGGAATTTAAATCATGGCATGTATGTCAAGTTTTGCAAGAACAAGCACAAGCACAAGAACAAGTCTAGTAAGCACGTCGTGCACAGAGATTATGCCTTTTGGCTAGAGTGGCTGCGCGGGCCAACTCCTAAGCTCAAGTGATCGCTTATCCCTACCCCTCCACGTGTACCGGGCATTGGCTTTTGACCAACACATGAGGCCCGCTTCTGGATCACGAGCCAGGAAGTGTTTTTCATTATGGCATAGGGGTGCACCTAGCCGGAACAAGGAAGTACAAGTATTGTAGCGTGTGCTACGGATGCAACATGCAACTTGGATGACATGTAAGATGCAATGCATGGCAGATAACAGTTTAAGTGCGTATAGATAAGGAATTTAAACGTGACAGGCAACAATCCATGAATGACATGGCAGGGTGTCAGATCTAGCTTCGTTGTCAAGCTAGATCTTAAAATTACATCTAGACAGCTATCATTTCATTGTCTAGTCTCTTTTACACTAAAAACAAGGAAGTGGCCTAAAACATGTCTAAAGCAAAAGTTGGCAAGTTTCACTTTCCTGCAAGTCTGCTGTCAGAAAACACCGTCCAAAAGAGTCCAAGTCACAAATAACCTACGTGCACAATTCCACCAGCCTATAGTCCCATTTTATTAATCTTAATTAGTGAATTTAAAACACTTAAAAACATCAATTTTATTCTTGATTAACAGACAATAGGTTCGGGGTCCTATGGGTGCAAAGCGTTACCTCAACACGACGCAAAAGCTACACTGGCGTCGGGTAGCGACGCCAGGGGTTGGAATAAAAGAACGCGCTCCTAGTCCAGATTCCAAAATAGATTCCTCGCTCGCCAAGTCTGGGCAGCAACCAGATCAACGAACCAAGATTCCAAAGCTAGAACGTGCGACGAAGAGCTACGACGTATCGCAACGTCGTAAATGGCAAATCCACGAAGAAGAGACACCAAGGTGGGACCCACAGTAGTGCTAGGGGCCAATGGGGGACCCACAACACCTCTGAAGAACTTGGGGGGCCCACGGTGGCAAGCGATGCGAAAGTTGCGACGTTGCGACGAACGTCGCTCGGTCAGACCGAGCCGCTGCGAGGAATTCTATCGGTCAGACAGTGCGGGGCGGGGGTTGCAACGCTGCGGGGTGCGATGCGGAGTGGGGGCTCTCGGTCACAGCGGGCCGGTGCATGGGATCGGGTCGGTCGGGCGCTTGGGAAGCGGGGGCAACAGCGAAGCGGGCTGCAACGGAGCGGGCGATGCGGGGGAATCCTTCGGTCGTAGCGGGCAGATGCGGGGCTTGCAAAGCGGGCGGCTGCAGCGGAGCGCTGCGGTTCGGAGCGAAGTGGGGTGCGGGCCGTTCTATCGATCAGACCGATGGGATCTCTCGGTCGTGCGGGGCGGTGCGATGCAACAAAGGCAGCAGGCGCTTGGTGCGGAGCGGAGCGACGGTGCGGGCGGGGCTCTCGGTCAGACCGAGGGAAACCAAACGAAATCCTCGGTCGGACACGGGCGGCTGTGGTGCTAGGTTACGACGAACGTCGCAGGCGAGATTTTTGAGTTGTGGGGCGGTTAGGTTTTGTTTGCTTGCGAAAATAGGTTAACCTAGGGGTTGTTTATATAGTGTAGATGGGTTGACTTGGTCTAGGGTTAATTCTAATAGGATTAGGAATTAAAAATCATTTAAAACTCAAACCTCTCTCTCTTACCCACGCATGGCTAGGGTGCGGCCAAGATAGGAGCTAGGATTTGGGTCAAAAATACTTTGAAGCGTTATAATCTAATAAAAATTATATTGGGTTGAAAATACTTTAAAACTTAGTATTTAAAAATATTTAAAGCTTTGCTAAAAATGTAAAATAGGTCAAATGAAATCCGGAAATTGTGAAATAAATATTGGGGTGATCGGGACGACGAGAGAAAGAAAACTAAGAAGACGGATCTCAATTTCGATGTCGAGCGACGAAACTAAAAATAGAAACGTCTCACGACAAAAATGAAAATCACAACGTCTCTTCGAATAAGATCAAATCGTGGGAAAACGACCCGAGAAATGTCGTTCCAAATTAATGCCACAATTTAATACTCTCAGAGACGTTCACAACGACATATCACACCAAAGTGTTCACAAACAAACAAAGTCTAAAATAAATACGTGCACGGTCAAAAGCACGTGCACGAACAAAGTATGATCGGAAAGCGACCGTTACATATATTCAGCAAATGGAGATTGAAGTTGTCTACCTGGCTCATCGATGATAATGATGAACTTGCAAGTTCAATCTGATTTGGTCGAAAGAATTAAGGCAGCTCAACTTGGAGATGATAAGTTGAAGAAGATTCGATAGCAGACAGAGGCCGGACTTCGCAATGATTTTTGTGTTCATGAAGACGGTTCTCTGCGTTTTGGAAGCAGAATTTGTGTGCTGACAGGTGATAAATGGGATGAACTGCCGAGAGAAGCGCATAGCTCGCCTTATTCTATTCTTCCCGAAGGCACTAAGATGTATCGTGATCTAAGACAACATTTCTAGTGGCACGGTATGAAGCGTAGTGTGGCTAAGAGTGTAGCTTCATTCTGACATGTCAGCAAGTCAAAGTCGAGCACTAGAGAACAGCAGTACTGATGCAGCCTATTCCGATCCCAGAGAGAAGTGACAGCATGTGACGATGGATTTTGTGACTGGATTACCTCGTACTCCTCCGTGATATGATGCTATTTGAGTAATCGTTGATCGATTAACCAAATCAGCTCATTTTATTCATTTCCGGGTCGGCCAGTCTATGGACCATCTCGCTAAGAGATATATGGAGGCTAGATTCTTTCGTTTTATATATCTATCTGATTATCCGCTAGTATGAATTCTGATTAATTCATGTATGCAGGAAACCATGAGACTTCATGGAGTACCTGAATGCATAGTCTCCGACCGTAACACCGGGTTTACATCTCACTTTTGGAGAAGTTTGCATGCTAGCTTAGGAACTCAATTGAGTTTCGGTACTGTGTACCATCCACAGACAGACGATCGGTCAGAGAGGACGATTCAGATCTTAGAAGATATGTTGAGGCCGTGCATGCTGGATTTTAAGGGCTCTTGGGATGAACATCTACATTTGGTAAAGTTTGCCTACATAGTGATCAGGCGAGTATAGGCATCGCGCCATTTGCAGCATTGTATGGGAGGAAGTGTCAGTCTCCTCTTAGTTGGGATGATGTCGGTGACTATGAACTATTGGGCCCAGACATGATCGCTGAAACAATGGATGTGGTAAGAGTCGTCAGTCATAATCTTCGTATATCCCAATACGGTTACAAGCATTGGGCAGATGCGAAGAGGCGACACTTAGAGTTTCAGCCAGGCGAACAAGTGTTTTTGAAGATCTCACCCACACGAGGACTAATCCGTTTTTGCAGACGATGGAAGTTGAGTCCGAGATATATTGGATCTTTTGGAGTCTTAGCTCGTGTTGGAGAGGTAGCTTATAGGCTTGCATTATCAGCATCTCTTGAAGGAGTGCATAAAGTATTTCACGTACCGCAACTTGGGAGATGTATTGGGGATCCTAGTCATGTTGTCGACTTCTCAGAGAACGAAGTGCGACCAGACTTGACGTATGATTAACAACCAGTGTCTATTCTGGATCGAAGGTAGAAGATGCTGAGTAAGAAGTCCATCAGTCTTGTGAGGGTTATGTGTCACTTAGAGTCACCAGGGGAGCCACCTGGGAACTCGAGGATGGGATGAGAGAGAAGTATCCTCACATGTTTATTTGATGTAATTTTGTTGTAGTAAGATGATGTAATGTATAGAATGCTTTCTCCCTTATTTAATTTTGAAATTCCAAGGACGGAATTTATTCTAAGTGGGATATGATGTAATGACCCCAATATTAATGTACGCATATTAGTACGTATTTTGGGCGTATATGTGTGCATAAAATTTTTGGTAATCAATACATATTTTTCCATAATTTTTGTGGTGAAGGAATTATTTTTAAATAATTTTACGGGTAAATTACAGAAAAATACCCTCACGTTTTGACCTTTTATAAGTCAATACCCTGAATTGGGTGTGTGTCCATTGGGGGGTGGGTGCATGGGTGCGGGGGGTGTGTGTTTGCGCACGCATTGGGGGGTGTGCATGGGGGTGGGGGTGTGTGAGCACGCATTGGGGGGGTGTGTGTGCGTGCATGGGGAAGGTGTGTGTCCATGGGTGGGTGGGTGTGTGCATGGTGTGTGTGTGTGCATGGGGTGGGTGAGTCTGTGCATGTGTGGATGTGTGCATGGGTGGGTGGGTGTGGGCATGGGGTGTGTGTGCATGTGGTGGGTGTGTGTGTGCATTGGGGTGGGTTTATGCATGGGTTTGTGTGTGGGTTTGTGCGTGCATGGGGTGTGGGTGTGAGCATGGGTCTGTGTGCATGGGGTGGGTGTGTGCATTGGGTGTGTGTGCATGGGGTGGGTGGGTGTGTGCATTGGATGCGTGTGTGTGCATGGGTGTGTGGGTGTGTGCATTGGGGTGGGTTGGTGCATGGGGTGGGTGTGTGTATTGGGTGGGCGTGTGCATTGGGGTGGATTAGTGCATGTGTGATCGTCTACCTTATAGTACCCAGACTGAGCCAATACTTCAACAAGTTACACACACCCATTTACCCACCCACCCCAAGCACACACCCCCCATGCACACAACCCACCCATGCATGCACACACACCCCATGCACACAACCCACACACCCACGCACACACGCCCACCCCACACAACCCCACCCCCAACCCAGGCACACACTCACCCTAAGTACACACACCATATGCGCACAAACCCCATGCACACAACCCACCAACCCATGCTGACAAACCCACCCCACGCACACACACACCCAATGCCCACACCCACCCACCCATGCCCCCCCCCCCACACACACACATACACCCCCTAAGCACACACCCCCCACCCACCCCACGCGCACACACCCACCCTACGCACACACCCTCCAACCACACCCACACACCCCCCATGCACACACCCCCCATGCACACACCCCACTCACCCCTCGTGCACCTACCCACCCACACCCATAAACACACCCACACACCCATGCACACACACCCCCACCCCAAGCACACACACACCACACCCCCCCCCACGCACACCCCCCCACCTACCCCACGCACACCCACCCACCCACCCATGCACACACACCCACGCACACAACCCACCCACACGCACACACCCCATGCACACACCCCACCCCAGCCCCCCAATGCACACACCCCACACACACAACCCACCCACCCCACGCATGAACGCACACTCACCCACTCACCCACCCCATGCACCATCCCACCGGAGAGAGAGAATTGGGGGGAGAGAAAGAGAATCTGTAGAGAGAGATTCGGTGTAGAGAGAGAGAGAATCTGTAGAGAGATAGAGAGATGGAGAGAGAGAATCAGTAGATATATATATATATATAGAATCGGTAGAGAGATAGAAAGAGAATCAATAGAGAGAGAGAGAATGGGGGAGAGAGAGAATCGGTAGAGAGAGATTCGGTATATAGAGAGAAAGATAGAGAATTTGTAGAGAGAGAGGAGAGAGAATTAGTAGAGAGAGATAGAGAGAGAGTCGGTAGATAGAGAGAGAGAAGAGAGACCTCAGGTTATTTATGTAAAAATGGCCCAAACGTGAGGGTATTTACCCAAACGTGAGAGAGGGGCAAAATGGTCCAATTTAACACCGTTAACCCATTTTCTGTTACAGGGTATCAATTTGTCACAAAATGAACCTGAGGGTATTTACGTGAAAATGGCCCAAACATGAGGGTATTTTTATGCAATTTACCCTAATTTTAAGTCATCATTTTGAATCATTAAATGAAGTACATGGTAAGAAATACTTGTATATAAATGGTATGTGATATAGCTAATAGTATTTGTATATGTATTTTTTCTTTTACAAAAAGGAGAAAAACACTAATTTGTATGCATGCCACCTAATCCTAAGAGGTGTCATGAAATGCTTAATCCTTACCTAACTTTTTCCATTTGTCATATGAAGAGGGTTTAGGAGAATGAGGTGGAGGATGGAGAATTTTTCAAAAAGAAAACGAAAAAGAAAAGAAAAGAAAACGGGAAAAACAAAACCAAAAAAAGAAACCAAAAACCAAAAATTTCCCCCCATTATCTCTTATCTCCCTTCCCTTTCCATTTCTGGCCGAATTCTCGTCCTCCCATTTTCCCCCTTGCACCACCACTCCCACCACCAATTAGCTTCCTCGTTACTCCTTTCCACCACCTAGAACACCACCACACATGTCCTTGTTCCTCTAATCAAGTTTTACACCCAAAATCCATCCTTTGGTACTCATTCTTGGAGCTTAGAGTTGAAGAGGGGAGAGCATTGGAAGAGAAGAAAGAGCCTAAGGAGAAAGATTCAAGTCCTTCAAGGAGAAGAAGGGGCCAATGTGTTATTAAGAAAGACTTGATTAAGGTAGGTTCCTAACTCCTTAGTAGGATTTAATTTTAGAAGTAGGGACTTAATCTATGTTAGCTTACTATAAACATTATTGTGTAGAAAGTATGCCTTGTAAGTCATGCTAGGTTCTATACCATGATTTTTATTAATTCTTGGTAGCCTCCATGTTTTCTCCATGTCAATTGCCTTAATATGGTAGCATGTTGTAATTCATGTGAATGAAATGTATTCATATTTAAATTAGTAAGATAAGTATGCCATGTTTTCATTATGTTAGTAGCATGTTGTTACATGATTATGCTAGTAGCATGTTGTTAGTAGCATGTTGTTACATGATTATATCATTATGTTAGTAGCATGTTGTTACATGATCTATGCCATGATTACATCATTATGTTTGTAGCATGTTGTTACATGATTAAATATGCCTAATTGTTGGTACTAATGTCCATGCTACAAAGTGTACCATGCTTAAGCCAAATAGATAAGTACCATGCATGCTAAATTTTGTGTTAAAGTGCAATCCATGTTGTAACATAACTATGGTCATGTTAGTGTGCACCATGTTGTAGTACTCATGTTCTTAAAATTGTTATGTTTATGCTAGTATGATTCTCACATGTATATAGTCTTAAATTGTTGGAAAGGAAATTTGTTATCGTTTATGCCTTGAATAGGTTAGATTAGGCCACGACAATGTTATGTTAACATATCACATGCTTCATGATATGCTTAAGTTATGCTTCATCCTAGGTTATGCTTCATGCTATGTTAATGTTATGTGCGGCCATATTCCATGGACACTAGTAGTGATATAGATATGTTAATGCTAATGGGCTTTTGGCCATATCCATATGCTAATAGACATGCTAATATTAATATGCTCTCTAGTTTATGCTAGCATGTTAATATGTTAATAAGTTAGTTTATGTCCATACCAAGGCCCATGCTAATTTGCTATGTTTATGTTTCATGTTAATGGGCTTATGTTTATGTTGTATGTTTATGTTCCTTATTAGAATGAGCTAGCAAATGTTGAAAACCCATGAGTTATGTGTCATATTAATAGTTAATGCTCATGTTTATGACATTGGATGAAACTTGAATTATATCGTGAAAACATGAGCATTAATGTGCATGAATGCTTTTCTTGTGCAATATTGATGAGATTTTCGTTGTCTACAACATGACATCGATGAAATGAAATGAATGAAATAATGGAATGTTCCATAAATTGAGAGTGAGGAGTTTGAGTGTAACAACCTGAAAATATCCGTCTACCTTGAGGTAGGTGAGATTCCAGACTTTGGATTTAGGGGAAACACGGGTAATTATAGGAACTAAGGAGCGGACAGATGATAGTTTCTCACTCGCTTTGTCACTCTAGTAAGGGGGAGTTGACTAGAGTTAGAGAGGCCGATGGTGTACTCGTGATGCACCATTCGGTAATTGTTGGTTTTCTCCGTTTGTCCCGATAAAAACCGAGATTTGTCTCACTCCCGTAAGAGGGAGTTAAAAGAGGCATCCCCAGTGCCCGTGTCGTTGGTTGAGATACCACTTTTCACCCACCCCGGATGAAGTCTGGCTCCTTAGTGTCCTACGATTTACTCGGGTTTCCAAATATTCAATAAACGTCTAATTTAACTAACTTAATCCGAAATTTCTATTCTCAGTTTTTTTTACTTCCAGCACTTGTATGTTGTTCATCTAAATTCTGCATTTGTTCTGTAGTTGTTGTGTCACCTGTAGATAGATGATTTAGTTAGAAGGACCAGTTCTAAAACTGGATCCTACTAGCGAAGTTAGGAGTTCCTACTGGGTCACGTGTTGATGTGCCCCCTTTGTGTTTTTCAGGAGTAAGATCAGAGCAGACTGTGTGGGTTCCGACGCCAGAGATCGTCTCCAGTTCAGAGGTTGAGCCTGCGGGCGACTTTGTCCAGTTGGACTTTCCTGAGCTAGATTAGCAGGTGTGTTGTACCGGGTGTGGTCATCTTTTTGTACTTTTGGGTTGGGGTCTCTTTCTTTTTGTTGTACCCCCCACTTTTGTAAACCCTTGTACAGTTGATGTATATATGAAGTACCTTGTGTTATATAATATAAAGTTCAGTTTAGTTCTGTATTTCTTTACTTTTAGTACTGTGGATTTAAATTCTGTTGAAACACTTTACTTTATTTTCTTTGTACTATTCCAATGCTGTTGCAGTGGCTTGTGATTTTGTTTTATTTAATCACAATTAATGCCTAGTAGTATTTAGATAAGGGTTCGAAGCCCAGAGTCTGAATACTACGACGACCTAGTCTGCTATGTATCTATGTATTTGGGAGAGCGGGGCGTGACAGAGAAGGAGTCGTTCTGATCCCTCGTCCAGCAATTCAAACGACGAAAGGCTAGAGGTAGAGGAAACCATGGACGTGATTGTTATTACAGCCTTTTTTCAAGCAGTCCGAGACGAGCACCTTTTGAGGGCCCTCCATTAGTTTCCACCGAATAACTTGGTGGAGCTGAACAACATAACTAATCGATGCATAATCTCAGAAGAGGCGATTGAGTTTGTGGAGAACGACACTCATATTCATCGAGGAGAAACAAAGCGAGAAAAGCAACCCCAAGGAACCCATCGTCAAGAGCCTCGGGATAAGCGACGAAGAGAAAGGAGCCCTCGAAGCAAGGGACGTTCTACCAGAACAAATGCCACTAAGGGAGAAGTCCTAGCTTACGCTCCACGAGAAGAGCTTGCCAAGGAACCTGTTAAGAAAAGCATGTATGAGAAGAGAGATGACCTCAAATTCTGTAAGTACCAAAATTATTTCGGGCACGACACCGATGATTGCTGGACACTGTAGAAGGAGATCAATGCGGTGGTCAAGCGTGGTCATCCCAAGAGGTCCGATGACAACTAGCCAGGCAAAGAAGGGATCTCCAAACCAAAAGGCAAAGATCCAATGACCGGATCACTCTCTACTAAAGTAGTCGACTAGCAAGTTTCTGCACCAAGAATCGAATAAAGTACCAGGCGGCTCTTAGCGATATCAAAATGCATGTAAGCTTTTCCTTCCATGTCAAAGTACTCGTTTTATAAAGTATATCTTTTCTTCAAGAAATGTCTCACTTGACTGTAATATTCGTGAATTATAAGAGACTCGCTCCGTCTAAGCGATCAAAACGTACTCTTTAGCATAAATCTAAATCAATTGCGCTCATCTCAACTAATGTTAAAAGCAGACGTAGACCCTATTATGTCGTCAACCGTAAGACGAAGGGGCCATCCACCCGCAACTGAACGACCCTATCGTGTCGTCAGCCACAGGACGAAGGGGCCACCCCCTCGCACCTGACGACCCTATCAAGTCATCAGTCGTAAGACGAAGGGTCACCCTCTCACAGCTGGACGACACTATCGTGTCATTAGCCATAAGACGAAGGGGCCACCCCCTCGCAGCTAAATGACCATATCATGTCGTTAGCCGTAAAACGATGGGGCCATCCTCTCGCAACTGAACGACCCTGGCGCATCGTCAGCCGTAAGACGATGGGGCCACCCCCTGCAACTGAGCGACCTTGTCGTATCGTCAGCCATAAGACGATGGGGACACCCCTCGCAACTGAACAATCATGTCGCGTCATTAGCCGTGAGATGATGGGGCCACCCCTCGCGACTGAACGACCCTCTCGTATCGTTCAGCCGTAAGACGAAGGTGCCACCCTCTCACAACTGAACGACCCTCTCATATCGTTCAGCCATAAGACAAATGGGCCACCCACTCGCAACTGAACGACCCTCTCGTATCGTCAGCCGTAAGACGAAGGGGACACCCTCTTGCAACTGAACAACCCTCTCATGTCGTTAGTCGTAAGACGAAGGGGCCACCCCTTCGCAATTGAACAACCCTCTCGTATCGTTCAGTCGCAAGACGATGGGGCCACATCGCAATTGAACAACCCTATCGTATCATTCAGCCGTAAGACGAAGGGGCCACCCCCTCACAACTAAACGATCTCTCATATCATTCAGCTATAAAACGTTAAGGTCACCCCCTCACAACTGAACAACCATATCGTATCGTTCAGCCGTAAACCGATGGGGCCACCCCCTTGCAACAGAACGACCATATCGTATCGTTCAGTCGTAAGACAATGTGGCCACCCCCTCGCAACTAAACGACCCTCTCGTATCGTTCAGCTGTAAGACGAAGGGGTCACCCCCTCGCAACCGAACGACCCTATCGTATCGTTCAGCCGTAAGACGATATGGCCACCCCCTCGCAACTGAACGACCCTATTGTATCGTTCGGCCGTAAGACGATATGGCTACCCCCTTGCAACTGAACGACCCTATCGTATCGTTCGGCCGTAAGATGATGGGGCCACCCCCTCACAATTGAACGACCCTCGCAACTGAACGACCCTCTCGTATTGTTCAGTTGTAAGACGAAGGGGCCACCCCCTCGCAACTGAACGACCCTCTCGTATCGTTCAGCAATAAGACGATGGGGCAACCCCCTCGTAACTGAATGACCCTATCGTATCGTTCAGCCGTAAGATGAAAGGCCACCACCTCGTAACTAAACAACCCTCTCATATAGTTCAGTTGTAAGACGAAGAGGTCACCCCCTCATAACTGAACAACCCTATTGTATCGTCAGCCGTGAGACGAAGGGGCCACCCCCTCGTAACTAAACGATTCTCTTGTGTCATCAGCCGTAAGGCAAAGTGGCCACCCCCTCGCAACTGAACATCAGCCGTAAGACGAATTGGACATCCCCTCGCAACTGAACGACCTTGTCGCATTGTCAGCCGTAAGACGATGTGGCCACCCCCTCGCAACTGAACGACACTATCATGTCGTGAGCCGTAATACAAAGGGGTTACCCCTTTACAACTGAACGATCCTCGCGTATCGTTTAGCTGTAAGACAACGGGGCCATCCTCCTCGCACCTGAATGACCCTATCGTATCGTTTAGCCATAAGACGAAAGGACCACCCCCTTGCAACTGAACGACCATCTCGTATCGTTCAGCCGTAAGACGAAGGGGCCAATCCCTCGCAACTGAACGACCCTATTGTGTCATCAGCCGTAAGACGAAGGGGCCAACCCCTCGCAAATAAACGACCTTCTCGTGTCGTCAGTCGTAAGACGAAGGGGTCACCCCTTCGCAACTGAACGACCCTATCGTATCGTTCAGCAGTAAGACGATGGGGCCACTCCCTCACAACTGAACAACCATATCATATTGTTCAGCCGTAAGACGAAGGGGCCGTCCCCTCGCAACCGAACGACCCTCTTGTGTCGTCAACCGTAAGACGAAGGGGCCACCCCTTCGCAACTGAATGACCTTGTCGTGTCGTCAGTCGTAAGATGATGGGGACACCACCTTGCAACTGAACGACCATGTCGTGTCGTCAGCCGTATAACGAAGGGGCCACCACCCTCGCAACTGAATAAACATATCGTGTCATCAGCCGTAAGGCGATGGGATTACCCCCCTTCGCAACTGAAAGAGGTGGTCTAACTTGGATATGATTCAATGACTCAACCCTTGCTATCTTGAGCAAAGGTTTAACCCGTCGAAAGGGGCCAACAAGCAATACAACCACCCATACGAATAATGACAAACAAAGAGATATAAGTCGACTTTTCTGGCATTATCTAACATTGCAAAATTGTCATCGTTTATACGACGAATGCCCCATAAACACTTGAAAATTTTGGTGAGGGGTAAGAAGAGCATTAAAATCCCTCAGCGAATCAAGATGCCCTTGGTCTCCTTCA
Source organism: Scilla litardierei (assembly GCA_030789695.1). Lineage (NCBI taxonomy): Eukaryota > Viridiplantae > Streptophyta > Magnoliopsida > Asparagales > Asparagaceae > Scilla > Scilla litardierei. The sequence goes on along the minus strand of CM061142.1, from coordinate 756,709,649 downwards.
AGCGTAACAACATACTCTTGATCCCCCGGAGCACCAACATCTGCATCTTCACCTGTCATGGTGATAATTTCGCCAACGGGTGCAGCCCCCTCCATGCCTTGACTTAAATCATCAACATCGATGAACGGAAAAAGCACAGGGATCTGGTCAATCTCAGTGGCGATATCAAGGAATCGATCCTTCACTTTCGACCGACATCACTCATACCCCTGTGAATACAATTCGTCGAAGTCGGGCAATGTATCCTTAAATTCTTGGACCGCCTTCTCTGCAATGGCCTCTGTGCCACTCCCCGAAAGTTGTCAGCAAGTCGAACAAGGAGCTTGTTCTCTCTGACATCCCACTTGGCCTTCTCCTCCCGCAGAGTCTTTTTCGCTCGCTCCTTCGAGGCAGTTTGGGCAGCTTCCCTCTTATGAGATTCACTTAACTCGTGCTCGAGTTCGAGCACCCGTGACCATCTCAGTTTATACAGAAGCCCAAGTCTATCCAGCTCCACCTAAGATTTCTCGATAGCCAACTTGACTGCCCCCAATGTGACTTCGTGGTTGGCCACCACCGATGCACGCCGGCGAAATGCAGCATTGACCACAAGAGCCTACATACAAGTCATAGCTGTCAACATACATGCCTGCTTCATCCATAATGAAGACTAGCGCAATAGTTACCTGAACGTTCGCATGGACGGTAATTGAAGTGAGCCTCTCGTAATCGACCCTCTCCAAGACAGCCCTATTTTGCGGAAGGGTCGCATTTTCGGCAATCCTAGAGGCGGTCCCGCAATCCAAAAGAGCAAAATCGCCTCTCTTGATCCAAAATTTCGTCTGAAGGAGCTCCTCCGGGGGAAATTCAAATGGGGCTTGAGGCGATCGACTTTCCAGCAAAAGCGATCTAAATTCTTCGGGAATATCCTCAGCCAGAGGCACTGGAGGGAACAGGCCCCCCAAGGCCAAGAATCATGTTGCAAAAGGGGCTCCGGAAGAGGTGGTGGCTCCCCTGAATCTCCTTCTAAAGGAGTTCCCTATTCCTGCTCATGGAGATGGGCCTCGCCACGTAGTTGACTCGCATCCAAAGGCGCAGGCCGACCCACGGCATCATTCGACCCAGACGGCTTCGAGTTACTAAGGCGAGTTGCTGCCTCCTTTTCTTCCCCTCAACTGCAACCACCTCAAATTCGGTGGATGGCTTTTCCTTTTTCTTCCGCTGGAGACGATCTAGTTGAGGAGCCCGATGAGCGACAATGGGCAAATCCTCTGAGGTTCGTGCCACTCCTTCCAGAAGGGGCACTTGAGGAGATAACATGCTCTCATCAGCTTCTCTGATAGAAGTCTCAACCCCCTCCCTCAACGCAGGGTCCACCTGGTACTCCAGATCAATCATGCCTGCAAGGAAAAAAAACAAAATTCAATAAGACGAAGATCGAACCGTTGATGGGCAAAGTTGGATCGACCTTTCGTCTATACAGTCTGGCGCAACACCGAGTCGGACCACAACCACTTCGTTTTCCTTATCCTCTCTGGAAAATTCAACAATGCATCGACAGCTTCCTTCTTCGCTTTGGATAAAGGCTTGTCCTCAACCGGACCCAAATCAGGCACACCCCATTCGGTGCAAAAGCTTGCCTCGCCTTGAAAGACCACAAATACGAATTCGTCTTTCCAATTTGAATTCGAGGAATGGAGATCGTCAAATAGCTTCCTACCTCGGTGAGCTGTTATCATATACCAACCCGGATTTTTGAGGGGAGGAATCGAGAAGAAGTAATTGAACAACTACATCGTCGGTTCAACCTTCTTCATCACGCACAGAGCGATGAAACCGACCAACACCCTTATGGCGTTTGGCATCAGCTGGCAAAGGGAAATGTTCAATGTACTCAGTAAGTAGCACATGAAAGGATGCATGAGAATTCGAAGCCCTCGATGGAAGGCTTTAACATAAACCCCAACCTCTCGATCGATGGGATAATGAAACCTTTCATTCCTCACCGGCAACCGGATCTCGTAGTCGAGCCGCACATATTTTTCCTGGAATTCGGGGATTTGATCGGCTCCCACTTTGGATATTTGGTTGGCGATCAGGCTGGGCACCACAACCTCCTTATTCTTCTGCGCGACAAAAGCCGAGCTCCTTCCAGAGGCATGGACAGATGACGAAGCCATTTTCAAAAGGAGAAAATCTAAGTTAGGAACGATGAAGACGACGACTTCAACTTTCCCTCCGGAACCGTCTTATTTCGACAAAACGACCTCAATGTGTTGAGACACCTGTCGGAGATCCAACCCTCTTAGTATCTTGGATTTCAAACTGGCGCATCATCCAAATTAGTAAAGCGGGCGATTTGGCACCTAAAACTCGAGTATCGGTTCCTCGATTGTCATGCCCCATTAATGAGATGTAACGTCGCTTGACCCCAACAGGCAAACTGTCTGAGCTCGAGCGTCGGGGGCCATTGTTACGTCATTGGGCTAACACTCGAGGGGCTCGTTCAGCGAGCGACCAAAGCCCACGAAGGAACTCTGAAGCAAACGCAGTCAAAAGCCCACATGCCATTCAACTGTTGCACTCCCGCCTAACGTGCAAGGGATCGGATGAAGCTCATAAATAATGGGGACGTGGGCGACGGTTGCTCCTATTAAGGGGGAGGATAATGACGCCATAATTGATGACCATTATCCTTCCAACATCACTGAAGAGACCAGGGAGGTCTATAAATATACGTGAGAGGAATAGAACAAAGGAGGTATTAGATCTGATACTATGACATTCTATACTCCACCTAATATTTCTTCCTCTAAAGGGCTTACGATGCCTGACTCAAGACGAGCCTCCGTGTATCGATCTCGACAGCTCTAAGCTCCCTCCCATAAGTCCCGTACTAAATTAAGCATCGGAGTGGACTTAGGTCGAGACCCAGATCCGACCCCCTGACATTCCTTTGTGATGCAGGAAGAGCGTGGAACGTCTCAATAAGAAGGTCATATCTCTATCGAAGATAGCTCGAGACTCGATCTACTTGGTGGTTTGAATGCCTACCTCATACCAAATCTGCCTATCAACGACTCCGGTTCTACTAAACAGGGTCCAACGAAACCAGCTGACGAGGCTCCACCTCAACAGGAGAGATCCACGTCAGCCCATAGACCGTTAACGTCATTTTTTGGCTTTAACAGAGTGAGAGAAGTAAGAGTGGTGAGAACAATAAAGGAATAAAAGCCAAAAATTTTGAGTGAAAACACGAGCGTAGAGTGATCCACATTCTTGAGTGTAAACATATAAGGGAGAGAATTGTGAGGTCCTTTTTTCCTAACTTTGTTTTGCAGCAAACATGTCTCGCAATAGTGCTACCACATATTTGCCTGATCAGAAATTGCTAGTGAAGGCCATAATGAGTGAAATGAAGCGTGTGATGAAGTTGGAGCTTGATCAAGTTCATGAACGGCTAGATAAGATGGAGGATAAACTTAGTGAGTAGCCACAAAACGTTCCTAATATGCATGAGGACGTTTATGGGACTGGTTTTGATGAAGATGAGAGGAGACAATGAGCGTGGTTTAGAGAAGTTAAGAATAGGGAAGATAACAACTTGGGTGGTATTAAGATGAAGATTCTGTCATTTCAAGGAACTTCGCCTTCGGATTCGCCACGACGGATCGAGTCTACTCACGAACGGAGTAAGGCTACTAAATCCACAATCTAAATCTCTACTTTAGATTAAGAACTTGGATAGAGGAAGAGAAAGGATTTCTGCAGAGCTTCGCTAGAATGAAGATGCATGCATGAATTTCATGCAAAAGGTGTAAGAAATGGCTTACCCTTGGGTCTTATTTATAGCCCCCAAGGTAGTTATTTTAGGGTAAGTTGTTCCTTTGGAACAACTTAATTAAGGCGTACCATGATACATGGCACATTATAAGCTTAAGTTGTACCATATGCATGGTACAACATAAGCTTAAGATATTCCCCCTTTATTAGCCATATGTCGCATGCACTTATGCATATATAATGCGACTTTCCCACTCATCCAGAGATCCTCTCCGCAAGGGAACAGATTCCCTTTGTACACGACTTCGTGTACGCGACGTTCGAGGTCCGTATTCCCTCGTACATCCCCCACAAGGGTGTACAAACTTCTTCCATATCCAACATCTCTCACTCACACTTGAGGGGATTGTAAGAGAACGTCTTTCCCTTAGTTCTTTCATCTATCATACCGAGAAATAGACCGTGCGACCGTCATGCGCGTAGAGTCTGTTGTTGTGCACTTGTTAGAGATACACAACGACCTCGAAGGTGCAAAGTTGAGTAGTTCAACGCATGCTTTACCCTAGATTATTTCTTCACATTTCTTATACTTTATATTCACCAATTGAATCCCATCTGGATCACAATTGGATGGCCAGCTTTGAATCATTAAAGTCCAAATGTGAATATGAAATCAATCTTCCTCTTCTTGCGAACCTTCTGATCTTGACTTGATTCGCTTTTCTAACGTGCCCCGCCGAGCCGAATTATCATAGCTCATAAGTAACACGCTAAGATAGCGATCATCTCGTCAAATCTAAAGGAACCAATTGGAGTCCTTGAGGGTAAGAGTTAAGACCCGTATGGCCTTTGAGTCTCACATAATAGCAAACACTATTGCTACTAACTCAGTGGTCGAAATGCATACGTGGTATGAACACGTATTACAACATCACTCCTTTCCCAGGGAGAGTATGTCTTAATGATGTTGTACGGATGAAAAGATCAGACACCACAGTGCCTATCTTTTTGAGTCCCTTTACTACTCGTGAAATATTCACGGACTCTCATCCTGCATAAGACAGATAGGATTTAAAAAATCCTACGAGATCTCTTTCAAATATCCTTCTGATATAGATCTCAGATCTTTTGTAAGCATCCATATGATGCAGATCTTTCATTCGACTATCTTGTTTAAGTCATGACTCTAAATCATTCGTCTAATGATTTTGACTTTAAACTAGTCTCATCTCTATCTTATCCATCTGATAAGATAAGGCGGTTGCTCATGTGAGAGAGCCAACCTTTATCTGTCCGACATACACACGATTCAGCTGAGATTTCAAAAATGTACACTAACATTTCTTAAGAAATTCATATGCAATGTTTGAAAAAAGAACTTATTCTTTTATTAAATTTGATCTTTCTTAGACATGGGAATATATATTGGTACAACTCAGCTCACACGCAATCCTTGGGATGATAAGTGTTTATAAAACACATTTCTGGGGATCGCTTTCGTAAGCTGATCCTCTATCATCTCATGCGTAGATATGTACCTTATGTCTACCTTCTTGGTTTTATCATAGTCTTTTGCAAATCTGCAGTTCCTTTAAGATACTGCATTATCCTCTTAACCGCTTTCCAGTGTTCTTGCCCTGGGTTGGATTGGTAACAGCTTACCATTTCCAACGGCAAAACAGATGTCCGGTCTCGTACACACCATAGCGTACATAAGACTATCAACTGCACTGGAATATGGAACTTTTTCCATAATTTCCTTTTCCTTTTGGTTCTTTGGACACGATTCCAGATATAAATTATCGCATATGCTTATATGAATATCAATGGACTTGCAGTCCTGCATATTAAATCGTTCTAGAACCTTCTTTATATAAGTCTCCTGTGAAAGAGAAAGAAGTTTCTTCGAACGATTCCTTGAAATCTTAACTCCAAGGATATATGCGGCTTTTCCTATGCCTTTCATCTCAAATACTGATGAAAGCCAAGCCTTGATACTCATCACAAAGCCCTTGTCATTTCTGGCTATTAAAATGTCATCTACATATAGAGACATGATAATATACTTGCTTTTAATCCTCTCGATATATACTCAGTTATCTTCATCAAGCATGGAAAAACCATTTGATAAGACAACTTCTTGAATCTGTATATACTATTGCCTCGAGGATTACTTAAGACCATATATGGATTTACGAAGTTTACAAACCTTATGTTCGTTTCCTTCTTTTACAAACCCTGTTGGTTGTTCCATATAGATCTCCTCGTCCAATTCTCCATTGAGAAAGGCAGTCTTTACATCCATCTGATGTAATTCGAGGTATAAGCAAGCTACCATTGCCAGAATCATGCGAATCAAGGTAAAATGCACAACAGGTGAGAAGGTCTCTTCGTAGTCTATCCCTTCCTGTTGCGTAAAACCTTTCGCGACAAGGCGAGCTTTATATCTGTCAATAGAGCCATCAGCCTTATGCTTGATCTTGAGAACCCATTTGTTCCCAATTGCTCTATGTCCTCTGGGTAAGTTAACCAAGTCCCAGACTTGGTTAACTTTCATGGATTTCAATTCCTCCTTCATCGCTTCCATCCATTTGTCTTTCGCAGGGCATGATGCGGCATGTTTGAAAGTGGCAGGCTTGTCATCATCTTGTAGTAAAGTCATAAAGGTTTACGGAAATTCATCCTCAAATCTTAGAGGAGCCAACCTTGTACGACTACTACGTTGTATTTGAGATTTCTTCAAGTCCTTGTTGACTCGAATTTAGATCAATTCTAATATTACTCCCACTTGGAATGTCGTTAGAATTGCTCCCACTTGGATCATTATTCCCGTATGGAATAGGATAATCGTCATTCGTATAATCCATTGGTGAAGGTTGAAACGTATTTTCGTTTTCACCAAGAATTCTCCCACTCGAATGAGGTAATCCTTCTTGATCATAAATCTCAAATAAAGATAAGTCCTGACTTATCTCGCCCTGTCTTGGAAACTCGTTTTCCAAGAAAGTGACATCCCTCGACTCAAACTCAATTAGCCCACCATTGTCTTCCTGACTAACAAAAATATAACCTTTGGAGTTTTCTGCGTATCGTATAAAGATACGTTTCCTTCCCCTTGGCCCAAGTTTGCCATACTTATGGGAGGAAATATGTGCGTAGAATGCACAACCCCAAGGTTTCAAAATGTTTAAGTCAGGAGACTTATGGTTCCACAACTCATAAGGAGTGGAGCTAACTGATTTCGAGGGTACGCGTTTCAAAATGAAAGCGGCCGTTAATAATGCATCACCCCAAAAGGTGATTGGCAAGTTAGCTTGCTCCATCATTGAACGGACCATTTTTCATTAAAGTCCTATACCTCCTTTCTGCAACACCAATTTGTTGAGGAGTATAAGGCATAGTTACCTGATGTACTATGCCTTTTTCATCACAAAGTTCCTTTAAACTTGTTGATTGATATTCACCGCCCCTATCGGTTCGCATGACCTTAATCTTGCGATCTAATTGATTCTCCACTAAACTCATATAGTTTTTTTTAAAGCAGGTTTAGTGCTTTCACTTTTGTGGGATATCAAATAGATATGACCGAATCGGGTGAAATCATCAATAAAAGTGATGAAATAGGACTTCCCGCGTCTTGTCTTGACATTCATCGGACCACATATGTCCGAATGGATAAGCTGTATTGGAACCTCGGCCCTTGTGCCGGTTCCAAACGGCTTACGACAAGATTTCCTCACAAGGCAATGTTCGCAGGTCGACATTTCAACCTTTGAAACATTGGATAGAAGGCCACGTTTGGCAAGTCTATCTATACGCATTGGTCCAATATGACCAAGCCTTACGTGCCAACAAATTATATTAGACTCATTAGTCAAAGAATTTGTCACAAGGAAATTTTTATTACATGAGGAAATACATTGTACTTATTACAATAAATCCTTTGAAATACAAACCCAGTACCAATAAAGGAATTATTACAAAATAGGTCCATATTACAATCATGAAGGAACCAACTATAACCAAGACCCATTAAATTGACCACAGTATTAATATTCCTTTGAATATATAGAATGAAGAGAACATCATAAAGTAGGAGAGTGTGGCCGTTGTCCAAGTCTAGCTTGCAATTCCCAACGCCTTTCTCTACAACACGTGAGTTGTTTCCTACATCGATCCACTTCATTCCATGGTGTATCCAGTGATACTCCACGAAGGACCGTCTGTCCTTTGCTATGTGGTCGGTGGCACCTGAATCAATTATCCCATAATGGATTTAGATTCCACAAGAAATATTGAACTAGAAACACATATGTAACTAGTATTACAAGTTACCTCGTCACTTCCACTCGTACACGAACGAGCATAGTGACCGAGTTTGTTGCACTTGAAGCACTTGATCCTTTTCAAGTCTTTCTTCTTGTGCCATTTCTTGTGCCCACCCTTATGTTTGGGTTCCTTGGTAGACTCAGGTTGCTTATTACGTTCATTAGAAGACTTCGAACGATCTTTACGTTTCTTTCCCCCGTGTGAGGAACTAGCAACCATGTGCACTTCTGCACTTGGCTTGGCAGCCGCAAGCCGCTCTTCCTCTAATTCGAGGTGCTTGGAAACGTCGTTGAAGGTCTTGATGCTCTCATTGTGAGTGAGATGCATCTTCATTTGATCCCACCCATTTGGTAAGGAACGTATGACTGCTTGGATTTGTTGCTCATCAGTGAGCACATGACCTGCGTCCTTTAACTCCGAGATAAGGTTCGCCATATGTCGCAGATGTTTCCCCATGGAATGATCTGGACGTTTCTTATATGTATCGAACCTTATAGTTAAGGCGCGAAGTTTGGACACCGATGTGCCACCGAACTTCTCCTCTAGTTTGGACCATATGTCCATGGCTAGGTCATATTCTCGGAAGATGCGCATTATGTCATCAGCCATACTGCTTAATAACGTAATGCGCGCTATCTTATTCTTCCGAGACCAAGCATCAAAAGCTTCCTTGTCTCGTCTGTGTTGGGCCGTAGTGCCCAACTCGGGTTCAATCATTACGTTCTTTAGAGTTTCGAGCACTTCTTGCTCCTCTAAAACGTATTGTATCTTAATGGACCAAAGTTTGTAATTATCGCCGTTGAGTTTTTCACCTTTGTTTAACTCAGCGACGATATTCTTTGAAGCGGAAGACATTTTACTTTTAAAATGCTGCAAAAGACACAAAACCAAAGGTTCGATCAAAACATTGCATAAAAATTCTTAAAATATAACTCCCACTTGAAATGATAATAGAGTATCCCATTTGGATAGTTCTAAAAATTCAAATCCCACTTGGAATTATATTATATTTGATAAGTTACTTTCGAAAAATATTGAAGATGTTGTTCTAGAATCGAAAAGGTCTCTATGATTCCAATCACCATCTAGAACAACCTTCAATATTCCCCCATCACTTATCAAACAATAGTACTCTTATAGTACTAGCAGCGGAAAACGAGTTTGAAAACGTATTTTTCAGATATAATTCCCACTTGAAATGACAATAGAATATCCCATATGGATAGTTCTAAAATCAACTCCCACTTGGAACGATATTCATAATTTGATAAGTTACTTTCGAAAAATATTGAAGATGTTACTCTAGAGTCGGAAAGGTCAATATGTTTCCAATCACCATCTAGAGTAACTTTCAATATTTCTCCCTCACTTTATCAAATGTTAGTACTCTTATAGTACTTTGCAGCGGAAAAGCGTTTTTGAAAAACGTATTTTTCAAAAATTCAAAATACATTGGCTAATCTCCGTAGAGTAGAGCACAATGACTTGGCTAATCTCGCATGAAGTAGAGCACTATGGCTAGTCTTCAAGGAGTAGAGCCCAAAAAAAACTTCATTAAAACGTTAGTCCCGTATGAACTAGTCGGCACTAGTGGTTAGCCCCGTATGGACTAATCGACACATTCGAGTTTGACCGAGGCCTTTTGTTACCCCCGTATGGGTCATTTGGCAAGTTTGCAATCGACCCAGACCTTCTGTCGGATTGGTCGACCAAAAACACTAAATTGGTCGACCAATTTTTTTTTTTTGAATTGCAACTTCTTCTCGGCCAGGGCCTCTGCCCTGGCCGGGGCTTGGCCAAGGGCCGGCCAGGGCCTCTGCCCTGGCCGAGGCCTGGCCAACCTCTGCCAGGGCAGGCCAGCCGGCCCTGGCCCCTGCCAGGGCCGGCCAGGCCCTGGCCGAGGCCAGGGCGCCGGCCCTGGCCTCTGCCAGGGCCGCCTGGCCCTGGCAGTGGCCAGGGCGCCGGCCCTGGCCTCTGCCAGGGCCGGCCAGGCCGGCAGGCCTTGGCCAAGGCCGGCCATTGCCGGCCTGGCCTTGGACGGCCACTGCCGGCCTGGCCTTGGCCGGCCATGGCTTGGCCATGGCCGGTCATGGCCAAGGCCATTTGGCATTGGCCGGCCATGGCCCCTTTGGCCATGGCCGGCCACCCCCTTTGAATGGGGTTGCCGCACACATTCCTCCCCCTTGATGGGGTGGTCGCCGGTGGTTATTGGCCGTAGCCAACCCCCTCCGCAAGTGAAGAGGGGGTGCATAGCCTTCATAGCCCATTTGGCCATGGTGCACATGCACCAAATTCCTCTTACCCGATGGAAATAACTACCATCATCTTCCGCGATGAAGCACCCGTTCGTCGATGAAGCACCCGTTCGTCGAGAAATTAGTTATTTCCTAATGGCCGTGTGCCAAAAATGAAAAATAACATACTACGTGAACGGTCGGTTCTTCCCGTCACGGAGAGTTCCTACCATATCCGTAATGATAGGAGACCCTAACGTGAAAAGAACAACCGCTGCGTTCTCTCCGTCACGAAGCGTTCCTACTATATCCGTAATAGTATGAGACCCATTCGTGAAAAAGACAACGACTCGTTCATAGTTTCGACGGGGCGGTGGTTTGACCGGGGCGAACCCATATGACTCTGATACCAATGAAGGATCATGTCCAAAACAGAGTTAGGATCGATAATATGAAGTTGAGACTTACGCTTGCGTACGCGGCACGGTAGTCTACGAACTTCGCCTTCGGATTCGCCACGACGGATCGAGTCTACTCACGAACGGAGTAAGGCTACTAAATCCACAATCTAAATCTCTACTTTAGATTAAGAACTTGGATAGAGGAAGAGAAAGGATTTCTGCAGAGCTTCGCTAGAATGAAGATGCATGCATGAATTTCATGCAAAAGGTGTAAGAAATGGCTTACCCTTGGGTCTTATTTATAGCCCCCAAGGTAGTTATTTTAGGGTAAGTTGTTCCTTTGGAACAACTTAATTAAGGCGTACCATGATACATGGCACATTATAAGCTTAAGTTGTACCATATGCATGGTACAACATAAGCTTAAGATATTCCCCCTTTATTAGCCATATGTCGCATGCACTTATGCATATATAATGCGACTTTCCCACTCATCCAGAGATCCTCTCCGCAAGGGAACAGATTCCCTTTGTACACGACTTCGTGTACGCGACGTTCGAGGTCCGTATTCCCTCGTACATCCCCCACAAGGGTGTACAAACGTCTTCCATATCCAACAGTATTAAGATGAAGATTCTGTCATTTCAAGGTAAAACCGATCTTGAAGCATACCTTGAGTGGGAGAAGAAGATGGAGTTCATATTTGACTGCTACAACTATTCCAAAGCACAGAAGGTACAATTATCTGTGATTTAATTTTCTGACTATGCCATTACTTGGTGGGATCAGCTTGTTACAAACAGGAGACGAAATAAAGAAAAACCTATAGAAACATGGGATGAGATGAAAACAGCAATGAGAAAGCGGTTCGTTCCTGGTTACTACTATCGAGAGTTATACAATAAGCTTCAAGGTCTTATGCAAGGAAGCCAGAGCGTAGATGATTACTACAAGGAGATGGAGATTGCTATGATTCGGGCTAATATAGAGGAAGATAGAGAGGCTACAATTGCTAGGTTCTTACATGGATTAAATCAGGAAATTCATGATAAGGTAGAGATGCAGCATTATGTGGAGTTGGAAGACATGGTGCACATGGCCATCAAAGTGGAGCAACAAATCAAGAGGAGGGGTGGTTCAAATACAGCCCATAACTCAGGTTCTACATCTTGGAAACCGAGTTATACAAAGAAGATAGACAAGCCACAAATGCACAAACATGAGCCTAAGTCTGAGAATATCAGTCACATTCCTCAAGGTAAATCAGACCCTTCCACCTCTAGAGATCGTGACATTAAATATTTTAAATGTCATGGCAGGGGACACATGGCAAATCAATGCCCAAACAAGCAGGTCATGGTGTTGCAAGACAATGGTGAAATTGGGACCGTTAATGATGATTTTGACCATGATGACATGCCGCCAATAAAGGACGATCTCGAGGAGGAATATTTAGCCTCTAACGCATTGACATTGGTGGCAAGGAGAGCATTGAGCATGCAAGCAAAAGAAGTTGAAGAAGTGCAACGGGAGAACATCTTTCACACCAGGTGTTACATCAAAGACAATGTATGTACTATGATTATTGATGGTGATCGTTGTACTAATGTTGGAAGTACAACCATGGTGGAGAAATTGGACTGCCCATATTAAAGCATCCTAAACTGTACAAGTTACAATGGTTAAATGATAGTGGTGAGGTAAGGGTAAACAAGCAGATGTTAGTTGCATTCCAGATAGGTAAATATGAAAATGAAGTAGTGTGTGATGTAGTGCCAATGCAAGCGGGACACTTGTTGCTAGGGCGTCCATGGCAGTTTGATAGGCGTATGAAGCATGATGGCTTTACGAACAAATACTCCTTTGTACTTAATCAACGACCAATCACTCTTGTACCATTAACACCACAACAAGTATATGAGGCAAAAAGTGAATGATCAAAAGAAAGAGAGTGACCAAAAGAAAGAGAGTAAACAAAAGAAAAGGAGTGAAAATCAGAGAGAGGCCGACAAAAATGAGAGAGAAAGAAAATCAAAATTCGGCAATTGAGAGAAAATCAGAGAGAAAACAAAAGAATTTCTATGCAAAAATGAGTGAAATTAAGAGAACAATGTTTTCAAATCAGCCGATGATTGCACTTTTGTACAAAGAGGCATTTTTAAATACTAACGAACTTAACCTTATTTTGCCTAGTTCTGTTATTTCTCGTTTGCATGCATATGGAGATGTTTTTCCTGAAGAAATATCACATGGGTTACCTTCAATCTGAGGGATTGAACATCAGATTGATTTTGTTCCCGGTGCGACGGTTCTAAACCGATCAGCATATAGGAGCAATCCCAAGGAGACAAAGGAACTTCAACGGTAGGTAAGGAGTTGTTGGAAAAAGGGCACGTGAGGGAGAGCATGATCCATGCGTTGTTCCAATTTTACTTGTACCTAAGAAGGATGGGACATGTAGAATGTGCATTGATTGCCGAGCCATCAACAACATAACGATAAAGTATCGTCATCTTATTCCTCGCTTTGATGATATGTTAGATGAGCTACATGGTTCTTGTGTGTTTTCCAAAATTGATTTAAAAAGTGGTTATCATCTGATTAGAGTGAAAGAAGGAGATGAATGGAAAAATACCTTTAAAACAAAATATGGTTTGTATGAATGGTTAGTTATGCCTTTTGGTTTAACTAATGCTCCGAGCACTTTAATGAGACTTATGAATCATGTTTTGCGTGCATTTATAGGCAGATTTGTTGTTGTCTACTTTGATGATATACTCATTTATAGCAAAAACTTGGATGATCATGTAGTACATTTGGAATCTGTTTTAAATGTGCTTAGAAAAGAAAAGTTCTTTGCTAACATGAAGAACTAACATGAAGAAGTATACTTTTTGCACAGATAAGCTTGTATTTCTGGGATTTGTTGTTAGTGCACGAAGTATACATGTTGATGAAGAGAAGATACGTGCAATATAAGAGTGGACAAACCCCACAGGTGTAGGTAATGTTCGTAGTTTTCATGAACTTGCAAGTTTTTATCGACGGTTCGTGAAGGACTTTAGCAGCATAGCCGCACCACTTACTAAAGTGATCAAGAAGAACGTTAGATTTAGATTGGGACATGAACAAGAGAAGACGTTTCAGCTAATCAAAGAGAAGTTGACCAACGCTCCTTTATTGTCTTTACCTAACTTTTCAAAAACATTTGAGATTGAATATGATGCTTCAGGTATTGGCATAGGCACAGTTCATATGCAAGAAGGACAACCGATTGCTTATTTCAGTGAAAAACTAAGCGGTGCAGCTTTAAATTACCCAACTTATAATAAGGAGTTGTATGCATTGGTTCGAGCTTTAAAGACGTAGCAGCACTACCTATGGTCAAAGGAATTCGTGATTCATACGGATCATGAGTCCTTGAAACACTTGAAGGGACAACACAAGCTGAACAAAAGACACGCTCGTTGGGTGGGGTTCATCGAGACATTTCCATATGTCATCCGGTATAAGCAAGGTAAGGAGAATGTGGTCGCTAATGCACTTTCTCGCAGGTATGCATTACTTTCTACACTTGATGCAAAATTGCTTGGGTTTGAGTGCATTAAAAATTTATATGCTGATGACCATGAATTTTGTGAGGAATACCAGGCTTGTGAGAAAACACCTTATGGTAAGATCTTTAGACATGATGGATTCCTGTTTCGAGAGATTAAGTTATGTGTGCCTAATTATTCCTTGAGAGAGTTGTTAGTGCAGGAATCTCATGGGGGGATTAATGGGACATTTTGGGGTTGGAAAGGCTTTAGCTATTTTGCACGAACACTTCTATTGGCCACACATGAAAAGAGATGTTGAGAGAATTTGTGGGAGATGTGTCACATGTAGGCAAGCTAAATCTAGAGTTCAGCCCAATGGTTTGTATACCCCTTTGCCAATTCCTAGTGAACCTTGGATTGATATTTCAATGGACCTTGTGATGTGATTGCCTAGGACTAAAGGAGGAAGAGACTCAATTTTCGTGATTGTGGATAGATTTTCTAAGATGGCACACTTTATTCCATGTCACAAAACGGATGATGCATCACATATTGCTGATTTGTTCTTTATGGAGATTGTGAGATAACATGGCATTCCTAGAACAATTGTTTCGGATCGAGATGCTGAGTTCATGAGCTATTTTTGGAAGACTTGGTAGTGTAAGTTAGATACTAAGCAATTGTTTTCTACTACTTGTCACCCACAAACTGATGGTCAAACCGAAGTAGTAAATATGACTTTGTCTACCTTGTTAAGGGCAATCATTAAAATGAACATCAAAACATGGGAAGACTGTTTACCACATGTTGAATTTGCTTACAATAGTGATGTTCATTCTGCTACTAAATTTCATCATTTGAAATTGTATATGGATTTATTCCTTTAACTCCATTGGATTTATCTCCTTTACCTTTGATTAGGCGTGTTAATTTAGAAGGAAAAAGAAGGCTGGCTTTGTCAAGCAAATTCATGAGAAAGCAAGACTTAACATTAAGCGAAGAACGGAGCAATATGTAAAACAAGTCAACAAGGGACGTCACAACCTGATCTTGGAGCCTGGAGACTAGGTATGGTTGCATATGAGAAAGGAGAGATTTCCAGAACAGAGACGCTCAAAATTGCTTCCAAGGGGAAATGGTGTTTTCCAAGTGCTAAAGTGCATCAATGACAACGCATATAAGCTAGATCTACCCAGTGAGTATAATGTAAGTGCTACATTTAATGTTACTGATTTGAGTCCTATTGATGTAAGTGATGATTTGAGAACAAATTCTTTTCAAGAGAAGGGGAATGATGCAAATCATAGCACAACTTCAAAGGATCCCGTTCAAGTTCCAATTGAACCAGTTACGCGTTCGCGAGCAAAGAAGTTCAAAGATGTACTCAACGGGTTAATTCAAGAGATTTGGGCTCAAGCAAATTCATGGATGCCTATTAAGCATGAGCCATGTGTTCAACAAAGATGGATCAACGTGATTCAAGTCCTAGAAAAGTCTGACTACGGCAAGCTTAAATTCAGCAAGTAAATTGGCATGTTTAAAATTAATCTTTTTGGAAGGCTTGCATGCCAAGATGCTTTTTTGGTAGGCTTGCATGCCAAAATACCCTATTTGGAAGGCTTGCATGCCTAGATATTTAGTTTCCTTTTCTATTTTTTGGCATGTGATCAGCCAATTAATGGGCTGATTTTTAGCCATAATTTTAGCCTAAAATTTCAGAACTTTCCTTGTAATTTTGAGCCTATTAAAAGGTATCTAAGCAATGGAAAGGACAGTTGATTATTCGGTAAAATTTTTTAGAGAATTTCTCTTTGGTTCTTTGAAGAACTATTCGAACTTATCGGGAATTTCCAGTGGTATTCACCATCGATTACCAAACGGATCTCCACCACCATTTGTGACGTCTTACATATACCGAGGTTCTTGTTACGCAATAAGCAACGGGTTGAAGTCCAGATTGTCTAAAATATAAAGCAATAAAGATCAGTTAATTCAAGCATGTTACAGTCGGATTCTGATTGAGGTTTTAACATGAAAGTTGTAGATAATGAACTTAGGATTCCAGATTGTCTAAAACTGAGTCATTTGGACAACTGCAGTGAAGGTTATACTATGTTAACTAACATGGTGCAGAATCTGCGAGAATTTGATATTATGACAGATATCAGCAATTTCAATCTAATTGCGGGCATAATTTGAACTTGGTTTCTAAAAGAAATTTGTATCCAACGTAACAAGCTTTCCAGAATGTATTAATTTGTAATTTTTGGTTGACCGCAACAGAAGTTATGCTCGGGTAAAGTTACAGCAGAAACTGAAATATTTTCTGTCCCAGAATTAAAGGGGTTTACTACCAAATTTCTACCTCAAACTGAAATAATATGCCATACAAGTTTAGGATTTCTACCTCAAGGATGATAACTTCCCATGAATTCATCACTCCCTTGCTCCAATGTTCCATAAGCCACCATCTTGCTAAAGAAATCACTTCCTTCTTTCTCCTTCTTCTTCTCCTCTTCTCCTTATTTTTCTTCTTTTCTTTTCTTTTCTTTTCTTTTCTTTTTATTTTTATTTTTGCCATGAGGAATTTCGGCCAGGTTGTGCTAGGAGAAGGGAAAGGAGAGATAATTACAAGAGGGAGTTCTAGATCACTCTTCCAAGCTCATACATAAGATAAGCCTCCTAGCATGAAATGACTAAACTACCCTCTCCCAACTACCCTCCATCTTCAAAGTAATTACAAGCTTGCCACTACCCTACCCCCCCCCCCATTCACACTAGACCCTACACACATACACACACACACTTGCATACATATACATACTAATACACACAACATGCACATGCATTCTACATTCTGCTACACAGCGGACCTACACCCCCAAGTAGACATACACACACATGTATAGGTATACATCCATACACCTACATAAATATACACTAGCCATACGCATCCATACATATAAACATCCACACACTCCTTATACGCACATCCGCTCCTACACATGCATACTCATACACTATACACAGACAAACATCTACACTACATACATACATACGCATCCATGTCTCACACCATCCATAATATACATGGACACTACACCCATCCAATATTAGTATACAGTACTATTACACACACTCTCTCTCTCTCTCTCTCTCTCTCTCTCTAAGATATAGAAAATAACACCACTACATACACTACATCCAAATATATCACACAATACATATAGAAAAATAAGTATATACTACACACTTCCTAGTATATCCCGCTTAGGGGCATTACAAGGGAAAATAGGGTGGGCAAGGATAAATGGAATTTGACAGTTGTATGTTGCATGCACAACCATCCAACCGCGAAGTATCTCGAGGGAGATCCATACACCGGGAGGTTAAGAGGGTTAAGATGGACACATTGAGAGACATGTCTAATAGCTAGGTGAGGCCAAGAGAAATTTGGAAGTTTCTGAAGGAAAAGGATATGTTCAATGCCACTACAATTAAAACTATTTATAATGCCAGACAGAAGTTGAAAGCAGTGGAAATGGCCGGGAGAACTCAAATTCAACACCTACTGAAGAGCTTGAATGAGAATAATTACATTGAGTATCACTCTGTGGATGAAGAGACAATGGCCGGGAGGAATTTGTTATGGGCACATCGGAAGTCAGTTGATTTATTGCGTACATTTCCAGAAGTTCTGATTATGGACTGCACGTATAAGACCAACAGATCCGGCTACCATTGTTGGAGATTGTTGGTGTTACCTCCATTGATATGACATTCACAGGTGCATTTTGTTACATGGAGGCCGAACGGAAGGATTGCTACATGTGGGCATTGGAGAAGTTCAGATCTTTGCTAGATGGATAAATGATGCCACGAGTTTTTTTGACAAATAGGAAGATTGCACTTATAAATGTCATTAGCCAGGTATTTCCCTCTGCCGACAACCAATTATGTAGATGGCACATATCAAAAATTATTATGGCCAAGTGCAAGAAAATGTTTGAAGTTAACGAAAAATGGGAAGCTTTCATATCAAGCTAGAATCTATTGGTGTTGGCACGTACGGAGGAGAAATATGCTGCAAAACTAAAGGAAATGGAGAAAATTTTCAGCGCTTACCCACCTGCCTTAAGATATGTGAAGACATCTTGGTTGGAAAAGTTCAAGGAGAAGTTCAATTCTCTATGGACTGGTAGCAATCTTCATTTTAGGAATGTCACTACGAATAGAGCTGAGAGTGCACATGCTAAGCTTAAACGGCACTAGGGTTCCTCGGCGTGCAGTTTTGCCTCTTCATGGTCAACCATTCACGCTTTGCTGGAGTTGCAGTATACTGAGATTATGGCCTCGTTTGAGAGATTAAAGATCACGGTGCAACATAGAATGACGGGGTACTTATACATGGAGCAGATTGGTTTTACGACGACTAATGCGATGAAGATAATTTTTCAGCAAGCAGCACAGTTTGAGTCCATTGAAACAGACCAAAACCAATGTGATTGTCTAGCAAGACGAATTTATGGATTACCATGTGCCCATAAGATTGGAAAATTCAAAACGGAAAATCGCCACATTATCTTAGATGCCCTAAATCCACATTAGAAGAAACTAGACTTGGTGCCTAAGAAGGAAATGATATCTGAAGAGGAAGTGTTGATAAAGGCTGAGTTAGATCGCATATACAAGTATTACGAACAGCTTGATGAGACTAGGAAAATGGAGCTTTTAATAAAGCTGAAGGAGTAATCAACCCTAGAGACAAATTTGCTTACGGAGCCGGAGGTTAAGGTCAATGTGAGGGGTAGGAGAAAAGGGTGGAAGAAGTTGAAATCTGATGACAAATCCACCACTCGGGACCATTTTGAACATGTCTTAGCATCAGAAGTTGTTTGCTCCGCTCCCACTCCAATTAAAGGATCTTTGCAAAGAGTAAGATTGGTACGAGGCCCTCGGAGACATACACAAAGGGTCAAAAGTTCCATGAATTCAAATTCAGTCACAGCTCCAGCTCCAGCTGCAAGACAGAAACAAAGGGTCAAAAGGACCACTACAAATTTAGCTGAAGCTTTTGAAGCTTCGGCTGCAGAGTTTGAAGCCATACCATTTATTAAGGAATTTCCAGATGGTATCATCCAATATATACGGAACGCCATCGATGTCAAGGCAGCTGGTAACTGTGGTTACATGGCCATAGCTTCTCCACTTGGCATGGGAGAGGACATTTAGAAGCTGATCAGATCAGATTTGCTAGGAGAGTTGACTACACACTATGATTTGTACAAAAGAGTTATGGGTGAAGAAGATGCGAAATTAACTAAAGAGGCAATTGCATATATAGAGGACAACCCCCTAAGACTATTTTGGATTGCCATGCCAGAAGTTGGTCACCTCAAAGCAAGTCGTTATAACTGTGTTCTGCATTCACTTTCCAAGTTACAGTGTCTTACTTTTTCCCCTTTAAGAACAGCTCCAGACCTAGACCCATTGCATCCCCGTGGACACATCATGATTGGTTTTGTATATAATAATCACTTTGTACAGATTCACCTTGTTCAATGATACCATGTCCCACCAGTTGCAATAAATTGTATTTGATACCATTATGCTTCGGCAAATGGATGGATGGATGGTTATGCCGAGAGGAGGGAGCAATTCAAGGATATAGTTAATGACAGTGTGATCACAGTGGATACAATAGAGCTGGTTGATTCAATGTAAATTTTTGTAATACTATATTGAAAACGTTAAGTGAAATATTAGCCGGTTATATATATTTGTACATATTTTTGTAATAATGAATGCAGAGGATGTATATTTGTTCAAATTATATTTGGTGTGTGTCACAATAATTTGATGTACCAGTTTGCATTAATGAATAATATTTTGGTGTCATGTATTTGGTGTCATGTATCAGTTAATAATGCAAACTGTCATTTGTTGTCATGTATAATTTTGGACTGTGAAAACCATCAATATATCAGTTTGCTTGAATGACATGTCATTACTAAATGAGGATAATTTGGTGTCATGTATTTGGCGTGAATCAGTTTGAATGTATCAATTTGCATGTATGAGTTTGAATGTATCAGTTTGCCAGTTTGAATGTATCAGGATAAATATCAGTTTGAATGTCATGTATAAGTTTGGACTATCAATGTATTTGGTGTCAAGTAAATATGCATGTTATTTAGTATTAGGAAATACTGATATATGCAAACCGATATATGCATGTTTCATGCATAGTTGCATGGATCAGTTTGCATGTTTAATCCAATTTGGAATCTGATACAAAATATCAGCTCAGACTGATATAAAATGATGCACAGAACAAATTATGAGAACAAAAATTTTCTTAGTGCAGTTTTTTACTCACTGCGCACAACATGCAAACTTTATGCCCGTTGAGCACATTGAGCAATTTCATATACACAACTTAATTACTCAACGCGCACAACTGTCATATAGTTTGCATGTTGTGTATGTTGAGTAATTTTGTGGGTAAATGACATTAAAATACCCCAACGTTTGGGCCATTTTCACTTATATACCCTATCGTTCATTTTGGTAAACTTTGATACCCAAATCTAAATTTGATGTAGGATTGGAGGAGGAAATATTGTCTGAAGAGGCCTCCAAATACATGCATTCCATCAGTCTTCCTATGTCTGGGATGCATAGTGTTTTCAGCCTCCTCTTCAGACAATATTTCCTCCTCCAATCCTACATCAAATTTTGATTTGGGTATCAAAGTTTACCAAAATGAACGATAGGGTATATAAGTGAAAATGGCCCAAACGTTAGGGTATTTTAATGTCATTTACCCTAATTTTGTTATGTGTATATGAAATTGCTCAACGCACACAACCGGCATAAAGTTTGATTGTATTGTGCACGTTGAGCAATTACATTATCGCATAACAAATTTACTCAACGCGCACAAGCAAACTTTATGCTCGGTGTGCTTGTTGAGCAATTTTTAATACACATAACATAATTATTCAACACGCACAACAGGCATAAAGTTTGCCTATTGTGCACGTTGAGTAAATTTGTTATGCGATAATTTAATTGCTCAAGATGCACAACAAGCAAAATTTATGCCAATTGTGCGCGTTGCGTAAATTTATAATGCGATAATGTAATTGCTCAACATGCACAACATGCAAACTTTATGCCGGTTGAGCACATTAAGAAATTTCATATACACATAACAGAATTACTCAACGCGCACAGCAGGCAAACTTTATGCATGTTGTGTGCATTGAGTAATTACGTTGTGTGTATATGAAATTGCTCAACGCACACAACATGTATAAGGCTTAACTGTTGTGCGCGTTGAGGAAATTTGTTATGTGATAATGTAATTGCTCAACGCGCACAACAGTCAAACTTTATGCCGGTTGTGCGCGTTAGTAATTTTCTTCTTTGGTTACTCCAATGAGCACCACAATTCTTCTGTAGAATCACGGGCACTCTTCTGTAAACTCGCGGGCACTGTGCACTCTTCTGTAGACTCACGAGTACCTTCGCCATCTCCCACCATCCATGTCCAATTCGTCTACTCACAACTAAATCTACTCTTTTTATACTACTAACACAATATTTATGCCAAATTCTTCGTTGGGTTCATCCCTGGATCTGATTCTACTTACACAATATTTATTCAAAATTCTTTTGGTGGGTTCATCACTAACTCTTTTTCTACTGACACAATATTTATGCAATATTCTACGCTGAGATTCGTCCATAAATCACATTCATTTGTATTGCAAATGGGTTCCAGTTCATCGATGATCTCAACGGAGAATTTGTTGTATAGATTCGCACGCAAAAAAATTGTGGAAATGGGTTCAGATTCAGGATGATCCCAATGGATAATTTTGTATTGATTTTACTCTTCTTCTTCTACTATTGACACAATTTTATGCCACATTCTTTGTTTGGGGTGATCATGAATGTACTAAGGACAACTTCTTCGATGGGTGACGTCTATGAATCTTCTTCATTTGTATTGCAAATGCATTTAGCTTCGGTTATGACCCCCCAAACAGAGAATGGAGCAAAAATATTCTGTCATATGAATTTTGGACATCAGTGAAGTCAATTGCCATACAATGTTTTTGTTGTATACGTGATAATTGCCAATGACATACTTATACATTGACATATATGATACATCGACATACTGATTACACATATCTGATTCATTGACATATCTGATACATTGAAGTGTCTGATACATTTGAAATATATGATACATTGACATTTCTTTTACATTGACATGCATTACTGTTAAGGCCAAAATTGGCGTCAACAGTGCCGGCCCAATGATTTAACAATAACCATATCTGATACTTTGACATATCACATACATGATAAAATTTGACATATCTGATACATTAAAAAAATTTAAAAACTTTGTTTCGCACAAATTTGCAGATCATAGCAGAGGAAAATAGAAATGCAAAGTGAGTGGCTGACAGTTCCAAGGTGCTTTTGTGGCCTGCCAGTTCCAATTAGGACTGCAATGACAAGGGAAAATATTGGAAGAAGATTTTTATGGTTGTATCAATTACAACAGCAGCAACAGCTGTAATTTTTTTGTTTGGGTTGATCAAAGGGAACTGCTTCCGCGTGGAAGGAATATGCCAGAGAGGTGCAACAAGAAATAACAAAGTTTAAGTTAAGGCTGCAGGACCAAGCAAGGAATTATAGAGATATACATGAGGATACATGTTTCTCTTTTTTCAGTGCCAATGAAATTCACAGAAGAGAAGTTGTCAGTAACAATTATATGATGAACAATATATCAACAACATCTAGGCAGTCAAGCCATAGGGTAGCGCTTGATATTTCTCCAATGATGTGGTTTTGTTTTGGTTGTATACCTACTTTGATGTTTACTGTACTTTTGTATGCATTTATGTTGTAGTATCTGTATGATGGAATACAAACACATTTATATAATATACATTGTCATTAAATTTGATACATTGAAGCACAGTCCAAAATTGGCATATATGATGTAGTGTATACAATGAAGCACAATACAAAATTGATATATCTGATACATTGATGATGCATTGAAGAACAATCCAAAATTGACATTTTTCTGATACATTGATGCTACTTTTAAGCACAGTCCAAAATTGAACCTATACATTGAACCACAGTCCAAAATTGACAATTCTGGTGCATTAATGCGACATTTTTTAGCTACATTGAAGCACGGTCCACAATTGACATATTTATACATAGAATCACAGTCCAAATATGACATTTCTGGTACATTGATGCTACATTGAAGCTCATTCCAAATTTGACGATATGAAACATGGAAGCTGCATTGACATATCTGAAACATGGAAAATGCATTGAAGCACATTCCACAATTTATGATACATTAATGCACAGTCCACAATTGACATATCTGATACATTGATGCACAGTCCATAATTGACATATCTGATATCTGATATTGATACATGTCACGACCCGCTTCCCTAAAATGGAGGCGAGACGTGAAAAGGTCCGCACGAGAGTGGAGCTGTGAAGCCCCAAACCCGATAAGCGTCCACAATGCATGAACAGGTCCCTGTAACCACAACAGAATAACAATAATAACACAAGGCGAGACTGAAAATAAAATTCCACATCTCACAAATTGTCCAACATCAACATAAGTCCAACATCCAGAAAAGCCACCAGGCTAAAAGAAAAGAGTCTAAAGGCCCAGAACAAGGCCAACAAAAGATGCAACAACAACAAGTATGGGTGCTACGCACCGATAACAAAACAACTGTCTAATAAAAGTAAAACGCGACGAAGACACTAGGACTGGTCCCCAGTGTCCACGTACTCCCCGTCAAACACAAGTACGGGCTCGGCGTCAGCAAACACCTCGTCCTCAACAAGTAACTCAGGCTCGGGCTCTAACATGTGTCACCCAAAAGAGAAAAGGGGCACATGTCAGCAAGTCGAAAGACTTGTGCAAGGAAACGGGAATAATGGTAAACTAGCAACCTAGCAATTGAAACATGGTGCATGGCAAGTAAAGTACGGTGGTAACAAGTAAGGTAAAGGAGAGTACACGTGGCAAGTATCAAGTGGTAGGGGTGACATGTAATGTCAAGTAACAAGTACAAGTACAAGGGATCACTCAACGAGTGCCCTTTGCCCGCAGGCTGTGTTCAAGTATCAAGTACAAGGGATCACTCAACGAGTGCCCTATTGCCCGCAGGCTGTGATGAGCTCGTCTTCTGGAACACGAGCCAGAAAGTGTATTTGATAAGTATGGCGTAGGGGTGCACCTAGCCGGAACAAGTAGCACTAGTATGTAGCGATGCTACGCAATCACGATGAGTATTCAAGCATGCAATGACATGAGCAGATAATTCGCATACCGTTAATTAAATTAAACGTGACAGGCGGAATGCAATGACATGAACATATTCGCGTACCGTTAATTAAATTAAACATGGCAGTTAAAATGCAATAGAAGTTAAGGATGCATGGATGACATGAACAGTTAATACGCGTACCGTTAAGGAAAGTAAACGTGACATACAAGCATGATGAGGGTGACGGACCAAGCTTCGTTGTCAAGCTAGGTCAATGGCGTCTAAACGGCTATCCTTTCACCGTCTAGTCTCTTTTACGCTAAAGCAAGGTAAATGGCCTAAGACATGGCCCAAATCAAGAGATGCAAGTTTCACTTGCCTAGCACCGGGGATGGCGACTACTCCGTCACACGGATGCCAATCTATGGGGAAATCACTGTTATGGGGGAACAACCATCAAACAACATGAAATTTATTAGGGTTTCATAAAAATACTAATAGACTATGAAAACATAGAGGAATCGATTTCTTACCAAGAGGAGACGGAAGGAACACTCCGGGGAACCCTAGGATCAGATCTGGAAAAGATTGGAGAAGTTTGGGGAAACTATGGTTTTGGGGGATTTGGGGATTTTGATGGGTTTTGATGGAGATTTGGGGAAGAGGAGAGGTAGAAAGAGTAGATGGATGGTTTGGATGATGATTCTAGGGCTTGGAATGGAGAAATGGAGCTTGGAGGAAGATGGGGGCTGAAGGGGGAAATTTTTAGGGTTTTGGGTCGTGTTGGAAAAGAAGAAGTCGTTTGGGTTGGGTATAAATAGGTTGAGCTGGCGGCTGCCCAGAAATTAGGGTTTTAACACTAGTTAGTCGGTCCAAGAGCAACCACTGACCGACTAGTTTGGCAACTAGTCGGTCGGTCGACCAACGCAGACCGACTAAGTGCAAACAGTAACTCCTGAACGAAAATAGGATTCTAGAGTTAGTCGGTCCATGAACAAATACTGACCGACTAGTTTTACATCTAGTCGGTCGATGAACGTTCTTAGACCGACTAAGAGTAAACAGTAGCTGATACAAAAATAAGATGATGAGTTAGTCGGTTCAAGAAGCATTGCTGACCGACTAGTTTGCAACCTAGTCGGTCAACCAACGTTCTTAGACCGACTAACGATAAACAGTAACTCCTGAGAAATTTAGAAAGCTAACTAGTCGGTCCAAGAAGGATTGCCGACTGACTGGATCGTCATCTAGTCGGTCGGTGGCCCTTCTTACACCGGCTAATGAGCACCAAAAGTACCGATACGGAGCGCGGGGCCCCGGGATCGATTCCTAAGACTCCTAGGCTTGATCTAATAGTTAGATACGACCGTTATGAAGTCCGTCACGAGTGACATACTTCGAAATCGACAATCCTAAGGAAGAAGCGTGAAAATACGACGAATCGATCGAAAATGAAACTACAGAGACGAAAACCACACAAGAGGAGAAAATCCACCAAAACATATATTATATAATATTATATCCAGATACAAGAAAAGCAGTCGTTACATCCTCCCCAACTTAAGAAAAATTCCGTCCTCGGAATTTCCAAAAACTCACGAGTCCGGAAACAAAAGTGGGAAACGCTCTCGCATCTCATCCTCATTCTCCCAAGTAGACTCTCCAGGTGAGCCGTGCCGCCACATCACCCTCACAAGATTGACAATCTTGTTCCGAAGCGATTTCTGACGCCTGTCCAGAATCTGCACTGGATGCTGGTCATACGTCATATCGGGGCGAACGGTAATCTCCGAAAAATCCACCGCATGAGACGGATCGCTAATGTATCGACGAAGCTGCGACACATGGAAAACATTGTGAACTCCTTCCAAAGATGGCGGCAAGGCCAAGCGATAAGCTACCTCGCCAACCTTCTCAAAAAACGTCAAACGGTCCAATGTATCGCGGGCTCAACTTCCCACGCTTCCCGAAACGAATCACACCACGATTCGGGGAAATCTTCAAAAACACATGGTCGCCCGGCTGAAACTCCAAAGGACGACGTTTAGCATCCGCCCAATGCTTAAAACGGTCCTGAGCAATTCTCAACCTCTCCCGAATATTCCTGACGATATCCACGGCCTCCACGATCATCTCAGGTCCCAACAACTCCCGATCACCGACGTCATCCCAACTCAATGGCGATCGACATTTCCTCCCATAAAGAGCGGCGAAAGGCGCCATGCCAATACTCGCCTGGAAGCTGTTGTTGTAGGAAAACTCCACCAAGTGTAGATGGTCCTCCCACGAACCCTTGAAATCCAACATGCACGCCCTCAGCATGTCTTCCAAAATCTGAATCGTCCTCTCGGACTGGCCATCCGTCTGCGGATGGTACGCCGTGCTGAAACTCAGACGCGTACCCAAGCTCTTCTGCAAACTCTGCCAGAACTGAGATGTGAACCTCGTGTCTCTGTCAGACACGATACTCACGGGAACTCCATGAAGTCGCACGACCTCCTCCATATACCTCCTCGCCAGCGTCTCAGTGGACTGTCCCACTCGGAACGGAATAAAGTGCGCAGACTTGGTCAATCGATCTACGATCACCCAAATCGCGTCATTCTGCTTCGGACTCCGAGGTAGTCCAGTCACGAAATCCATAGTGATGTGTTGCCACTTCCACTCCGGAATCGGAAGCGGTTGTAGCAACCCGGCCGTACGCTGATGCTCCGCCTTCACTTGCTGGCATACCAAGCACTTGGCTACACTCCGAGCCACGCTCCTCTTCATACCATGCCACCAATAATTCAGACGAAGATCCTGGTACATCTTGGTGCCACCAGGATGCACAGAATACGGCGAACTGTGTGCCTCCACCATCAATTCCTCTCTGATATCCCCAGCTGGCACACACAACCTGGCTCCGAACCTCAGCGAGCCATCCTCATGAATCAAAAAGTCAGTCCGCAGACCGGCTTCCACCATCTCCCGAATCCTCACCAGCTTCGGATCCTCAGCCTGGCCAGCCTTAATCCGATCCACGATCGTCGACTGTACCTGCATGTACATCAACGACGAAGCCTCTCCAGGAAGAACAATCTCCACACCAGACTCGCAAAAATCCTGCTGCAATCTCCATTGCGAGGTCAAAATCATCATCGCTGGAAGCCTACTCAAAGCATCTGGAACCACATTCACCTTGCCAGGGTGAAACTGCAAATCAATATCATAATCCGCCATAAGCTCCAACCACCGACGCTGTCGCATGTTAAGCTCCTTCTGAGTGAAAATATACTTCAAGCTTTTGTGATCGGTGAAAATCTTCACTTTCTCACTCAGCAAGAAGTGCCTCCAAAACTTAAGAGCAAACACAACGGCAGCCAACTCCAAATCATGCGTCGGGTAATTCTTCTCATGAACCTTAAGCTGACGAGACGCATACGCCACAACATGTCCGTGCTGATGCAACACACAACCGAGACCCTTGCCAGAAGCATCGCAAAAGATCTCAAATCCACCGCTGCGATCAGGCACAACAAGAATAGGGGCACTCGTCAACCTCTCCTTCAGAATACCAAAAGCACTCTCACAATCACCCGATCAAACAAAAGCAACATCCTTCCGCGTCAACCTGGTCATCGGCTCAGCAATACGAGAAAAGTCCTTAATGAATCGCCGATAATAACCAGCAAGTCCAAGAAAACTCCGAATCTCAGACGCAGACGACGGAACAGGCCACTCCCTGATGGCCCGAACCTTCTCGGGATCCACTGAAATACCATCCCCAGTCACCACATGCCCGAGAAAAGCAACTCGATCCAACCAAAACTCGCACTTCGAAAACTTAGCATACAACCGATGCTTCCTCAAAATCTCCAACACCGTCCTTAAGTGCGATGCATGCTCTTCCTCCGACTTCGAATAGATCAGAATGTCGTCAATAAAGATAACGACAAACTTATCCAAAAAGTCGTAGAAAATCAGGTTCATCAGATTCATGAAAACTGCGGGCGCGTTAGTTACGCCAAAAGGCATAACCACGAACTCATAGTGTCCATACTTCGTCCTGAACGCTGTCTTCGGAACATCTCCCTTCTTCACCTTCAACTGATGGTAACCACTCCTCAAATCCAATTTAGAAAACACCCTCGAACCTCCAAGCTGATCAAAAATATCATCGATGCGAGGCAACGAGTATTTATTCTTAATGGTCACCGCATTCAACTCCCGATAGTCCACGCACATGCGACGCGAACCATCCTTCTTCTTAACCAACAACACCGGTGCTCCCCACGGTGACACGCTAGGATTAATATAACCCTTCTGCAAAAGCTCATCCAACTGCTTCCGCAACTCTTCCAACTCAGCAGGTGCCATACGATACGGCGCCTTCGAAATCGGCTGCGCACCTGGAACAAGATCGATAGAAAATTCCAAAGCTCGATCAGGCGGCAAACCAGACATCTCCTCGGGGAAGACGTCACCAAAATCACGCACCACAGCTGGCCACTCCAGCTCCATCTGCATAGCCACAGCCTCCATCGGCCTGGCCCGAAATCTGACAGGACCAAGCGAACTGCTACCACGACTGAACTCAAACACTGGATGTCCTGGAATCTCGAACACCACCTTCTTCCTCCGACAGTCGATCGTAGCATAGAAGCTCGCAATCCAGTCCATCCCAAGAACTGTATCATAGTTGATGATGTCGTGGACAATGAAATCAGCACAAAGCTCACGTCCACAAACCACCAACGGGCAAGAATTGCACCCACGATGCACCGAGACTACACCGTTCCCTGTGACGATATTCCAACTCTTAGGAAGAGAGGACGTCGACAAAGAATGCTTCTCCACGAAGCTCCGGGCCAAAATGCACATCGATGCACCAGAGTCAAAGAGGACTCGTGCAGGAAATGTGCAAACCAAAACCACACCTAACAAGCAATCAACAATCAAATCCTAGTCTAGCAAACAATCATGAGCAAGCAACCAATATAATCAAAAATCAAACTAACTAAGGAAGATAAATAGCTAGAATGAGCGTTACCTGCAATAACTTCATCCACGGCCATGCTCTCCTCCTCAGTCATCAGAAAGGCCTGCCCTCTCGGCGGAACAGCCTGCCGAAAGGCCTGTCTCTGTGGAACAAGGGGCGCTCCACGTCCAACGGGCACAGGAGCTCGCTGCTGCAACGGCTGTGCTGCAATAGGAGCCCGCCAAGGCTGTCTCGACTTCGGACACTCTCGGATGGTGTGGGCAGGGTCTCCGCAGACAATGCACTGTCCTAGAAACCTCCTACACTGATCCCTGAGGTGTCCAGTCTTGCCACAAAAATGGCAAGTCTTCAGAATAGGCCCTCCTGGCCTCTTGAACTGCACCGGGTGACTAGGCTTGAAACCAGGCATAACCACCGCCCTGGCCTGCTCCATAGGCCTCTTCCCAGCTCCGGAAACATGCCCCTTCCTCTGATTCAAATTCAACTCTTGCCGCCTCGCAGCAATCAGAACCTTCTGATATGTCTCCAAGTCAGAAGAGGTCACAAAGCTCTGAAGCTCCAAGGTAAGTCCCTGGAGAAATCGCTGAGCTTTCTCATCGGCATCCTGCACCATCTTAGGTGCAAACCGACTGAGCCTCGTGAACTCCTGGTGGTACTGATCCACCGACAAGCTCCCCTGCTTCAGATCTATAAAGCGCTGCAGCATCACCTGCCGAGCAGCCTTCGGGAAGAACTCTCCATCGAATCTGGACTTGAAGGTAGCCCAGACGATCGGCTCCACCAGCATCTTCTCTTCAGCATCCCACCAATTCCTGGCGTTATCCTTCAGCTGCCTCTTAGCCAGATCAACCCATCCAGCCGGGTTAATCTTCGCCATTGCCAAGTTATCATCAATGTCCCTTATCCACTCGTCGGCAGCCAGAGGACCCTCAGAACCATCAAAATATGCGGGACCCAGCTCCCGAAATTGCTTCGCTCCTGGCTCAGAGCGAGGGGCATCCGGAAGAGC
Organism: Scilla litardierei; assembly: GCA_030789695.1. Classification (NCBI taxonomy): domain Eukaryota; kingdom Viridiplantae; phylum Streptophyta; class Magnoliopsida; order Asparagales; family Asparagaceae; genus Scilla; species Scilla litardierei. The sequence goes on along the minus strand of CM061142.1, from coordinate 756,679,048 downwards.
CCGGGCAGCTCGAGCAAGTGGAGCATTCTGGACTTGCAGAAGCACGCCCTGCTGCACTTGCATCATCTGGAGCATCATCCGCATCATCTCACCGCTGGTGGGTTCCCGCTCAGGCTCCTCATCATGAGGGATCGCGCCACTACCACCACCACGGGTGAATCGTCTTCCTGCCATCTAGTGACACAGAAAACGAATCAGATTAGACTCATAGCTTATGACTCGGGCGTCGAACTTAATTTATTGGACATTCTAATATTATTATCGCTATTCCAAAAATCGCAGTTACAGAGGGACCTGCATGGGCCACCAACAAAACCTGTCACGACCCGCTTCCCTAAAATGGAGGCGAGACGTGAAAAGGTCCGCACGAGAGTGGAGCTGTGAAGCCCCAAACCCGATAAGCGTCCAAAATGCATGAACAGGTCCCTGTAACCACAACAGAATAACAATAATAACACAAGGCGAGACTGAAAATAAAATTCCACATCTCACAAATTGTCCAACATCAACATAAGTCCAACATCCAGAAAAGCCACCAGGCTAAAAGAAAAGAGTCTAAAGGCCCAGAACAAGGCCAACAAAAGATGCAACAACAACAATTATGGGTGCTACGCACCGATAACAAAACAACTGTCTAATAAAAGTAAAACGCGACGAAGACACTAGGACTGGTCCCCAGTGTCCACGTACTCCCCGTCAAACACAAGTACGGGCTCGGCGTCAGCAAACACCTCGTCCTCAACAAGTAACTCAGGCTCGGGCTCTAACATGTGTCACCCAAAAGAGAAAAGGGGCACATGTCAACAAGTCGAAAGACTTGTGCAAGGAAACGGGAATAATGGTAAACTAGCAACCTAGCAATTGAAACATGGTGCATGGCAAGTAAAGTACGGTGGTAACAAGTAAGGTAAAGGAGAGTACACGTGGCAAGTATCAAGTGGTAGGGGTGACATGTAATGTCAAGTAACAAGTACAAGTACAAGGGATCACTCAACGAGTGCCCTTTGCCCGCAGGCTGTGTTCAAGTATCAAGTACAAGGGATCACTTAACGAGTGCCCTATTGCCCGCAGGCTGTGATGAGCTCGTCTTCTGGAACACGAGCCAGAAAGTGTATTTGATAAGTATGGCGTAGGGATGCACCTAGCCGGAACAAGTAGCACTAGTATGTAGCGATGCTACGCAATCACGATGAGTATTCAAGCATGCAATGACATGAGCAGATAATTCGCATACCGTTAATTAAATTAAACGTGACAGGCGGAATGCAATGACATGAACATATTCGCGTACCGTTAATTAAATTAAACATGGCAGTTAAAATGCAATAGCAGTTAAGGATGCATGGATGACATGAACAGTTAATACGCGTACCGTTAAGGAAAGTAAACGTGACATACAAGCATGATGAGGGTGACGGACCAAGCTTCGTTGTCAAGCTAGGTCAATGGCGTCTAAACGGCTATCCTTTCACCGTCTAGTCTCTTTTACGCTAAAGCAAGGTAAATGGCCTAAGACATGGCCCAAATCAAGAGATGCAAGTTTCACTTGCCTAGCACCGGGGATGGCGACTACTTCGTCACACGGATGCCAATCTATGGGGAAATCACTGTTATGGGGGAACAACCATCAAACAACATGAAATTTATTAGGGTTTCATAAAAATACTAATAGACTATGAAAACATAGAGGAATCGATTTCTTACCAAGAGGAGACGGAAGGAACACTCCGGGGAACCCTAGGATCAGATCTGGAAAAGATTGGAGAAGTTTGGGGAAACTATGGTTTTGGGGGATTTGGGGATTTTGATGGGTTTTGATGGAGATTTGGGGAAGAGGAGAGGTAGAAAGAGTAGATGGATGGTTTGGATGATGATTCTAGGGCTTGGAATGGAGAAATGGAGCTTGGAGGAAGATGGGGGCTGAAGGGGGAAATTTTTAGGGTTTTGGGTCGTGTTGGAAAAGAAGAAGTCGTTTGGGTTGGGTATAAATAGGTTGAGCTGGCGGCTGCCCAGAAATTAGGGTTTTAACACTAGTTAGTCGGTCCAAGAGCAACCACTGACCGACTAGTTTGGCAACTAGTCGGTCGGTCGACCAACGCAGACCGACTAAGTGCAAACAGTAACTCCTGAACGAAAATAGGATTCTAGAGTTAGTCGGTCCATGAACAAATACTGACCGACTAGTTTTACATCTAGTCGGTCGATGAACGTTCTTAGACCGACTAAGAGTAAACAGTAGCTGATACAAAAATAAGATGATGAGTTAGTCGGTTCAAGAAGCATTGCTGACCAACTAGTTTGCAACCTAGTCGGTCAACCAACGTTCTTAGACCGACTAACGATAAACAGTAACTCCTGAGAAATTTAGAAAGCTAACTAGTCGGTCCAAGAAGGATTGCCGACCGACTGGATCGTCATCTAGTCGGTCGGTGGCCCTTCTTACACCGGCTAATGAGCACCAAAAGTACCGATACGGAGCGCGGGGCCCCGGGATCGATTCCTAAGACTCCTAGGCTTGATCTAATAGTTAGATACGACCGTTATGAAGTCCGTCACGAGTGACATACTTCGAAATCGACAATCCTAAGAAAGAAGCGTGAAAATACGACGAATCGATCGAAAATGAAACTACGGAGACGAAAACCACACAAGAGGAGAAAATCCACCAAAACATATATTATATAATATTATATCCAGATACAAGAAAAGCAGTCGTTACAATACATAAACATTGCAGTTAGGAAAATGAATAAACATTGATACATAACATTGATACATAAACATGCACAATCGGCAAAAGTGGCATTGATTAAAATAATTTGATGTGATCAAAATTACTCAACGCGCAGAACGGGCAAAACTTTTGCACGTTGTGCGCGTTGAGTAAAATAAACATCAGTTGGCAAAATTACTCAAAGCGCACAACGAACAAAAGTTTTACCCATTATGTGTGTTGAGTAAAATAAACATCGTTAACAAAATTACTCAAAACGCACAACATGCAAAAGTTTTGCCCGTTGTGGGCATTGAGCAATTGTATACATAGTAAAATTACTCAACACGCACAACTGGCGCCAGTTTTGCCCGTTGTGCACGTTGAGTAATTTTGTACATAGACAGCAAAATTACTCAACGCGCACAATAGGCAAAAATTGTGCCAGTTGTGCGCTTTGAGTAATTTTGCTAACTTACATTCATTTTACTCAACGCGCACAATGACAAAACTTTTGCATGTTGTGCACGTTGAGTAAAACAAACATTAGTTAGCAAAATTACTCAAAGCGCAAAACAAGCAAAAATTTTGCATGTTGTACGTGTTGAGTAATATAAACATTTGTTAGCAAAATTACTCGACGCACACAACGAGCAAAAGTTTTGCCCATTGTGCACGTTGAGTAATTGTATACATAGACAATAGAATTACTCAACGCACTGTCAAAAGTTTTACCAGTTGTGCATGTTGAGCAATTTTATACATAGACAGCAACATTACTCAACGCACATAGCGGGCAAAAATTATGCCAGTTGTGCGCTTTGAGTAATTTTGCTAACTAAAATCCATTTTACTCAATGTGCACTACAGCCAACAGTTTTGCTTGTTGAGCGCGTTGAGTAATTTTACATAGACAACAAAATTACTCAACGCACATAGCTGGCATAATGTTGGCCTATTTTGCGCGTCGATTAATTTTTCTGTCTATGTATAAAATTACTCAAGGCGCAGAACGTGCAAAAATTATGCCTGTTGTGCGCTTTGAGTAACTTTGCTTACCCTTTTAATGTCATTATTGTTTGTACCCTAGATCCTTGATTAATTTTGCTCCTTTTGATAATTTTTCTAAAACAACCAAAATTTCTCTACTTTTATTTATAAGTTCGTTTGTGCCCTATGTAAGGGACCCTACGGGGCAACACACACTAGAGGAGGTGAATATTGTATTGGCAAGCAAAGTGCTTAATTAAACGTTACTAAAATTAAAGCACAATAAGCAGCGGAAATTAACAGAGTACTCAACAACAACAAACACAAACACAAGGATTTTACCATGGTTCGCCAAAACTTGGGTACGTCCAGCCACACCAGTATTCACTATATTCCCACACAGAGAAGTGAATACAAATCCCACAAATAGATACCTCACACAGAGAATTTAGGATTCCCACAAAGAGATATCCTTACTCTCACACAGAGAGACCGCACACAGAGGATTTGTTTTTTCACACAGAAAGAACCAAACTCTCACAACGAGAATGACTCCTACAAAGAGAGTAACTAATTCCCACAAAGAGAATTAGGGTTTCGAACAAAAAATAAAACGAAACAACACTTACCTATGCCTTGATATTATCTTACCAATGTGAAGAAGAAGGCATGCAAGTGAATAACCAAGTGCTTGAGATTGGCTTTGATTGCACTTGATGATCTTTCTCTCTTTTAGGAATGAATCCTAACACTTCTCACTTGAGTGTATGAAATGAAGAGAAGAAAGATGTTCTCCAAGAAAAGGAATGAGATTGAAATCCCTTGGAGAAATTCCCTAGAGCTTAGATGCTATAGCATAAGATTGAAGCTCTAAATGAGGGAATGTGAGAGATTAGAAGTGGCTATTGATGCTCAAAGATATTCAATATTAACCTAGAGTTCTAAATGAACTAAACCATCTCCTATATATAGAAAGCACAAAGGAACCCATAAAACCAGCCAAAAACCCAAAAGGGAAGAAATCTGCAACGGCTAAATTTTGGTAGTTTATGGCCCAGATAGTCAACTGATGAACATATGACAGTCGACTGTTCAACGGCTAGAAAAATCCCAACGGCTATAATCTGAGCCAGGACAGTCAACTGTAGAAGAGTACACAGTCGACTGAAAAACAGACAGTCGACTGTATATCCTTCATCAGGCGACTGCTGCAGGGATGGAAGAAAAACAGAGAGAGATGCATTTTTGCACTTACGCCTTTCAGACGACTGATGGCCATTTCACATGCGACTGTAAATATACATGCAACTGTAAAAACAGCAACAGGCGATTGTCTTACAAATTGGGATGAAGCCCAGAAAATGCAAGAAGCGCACAGTCGACTGTCGACCAATTCACAGGCGACTGTAGAAACACAGGCGACTGTAAATTGAACATCAGTCGACTGATGCGAAAAGCTCAAGAAGAGTCAATAGAAATGTTGACTTGAGCTATGCATCACAGTCGACTGTAGAAGGTTCGACAGGCAACTGGAATCACCCAGTAGACTGTAAAACCTTCATTAGGCACTGTTGGAGAGCCAGAGACTCCAAATGAGTCTTTGGGCTAGATGAACCTATAGGGTTGGATTCTATGATAATCTTAAGGCTCACTAAGATGGTGAAATGCATATGCATGAGAGTATGACCATCTATCAAGGCATAACAATAATCCTAGACTCAAAAAGAGAAATGCAAGTAATTGAAATTACATAGATTACATATTGCATCTCCTAGAGTCTAAGTCTTCAAGATCACGATACATTGATGATCCCCATCATCTCCAAGCTTTGGCACTCCTTGATGAGCTTCCCTTCATCATGCTCCAAGCTTTGGCAATGCTCCTCTAGATGTCCATCCATCATCATGCTCCAAGCTTTGGCTTCATTAGATGATCTTCATGACTTCATCCAAGCTTGAGCACACCATCACTTTGGAGGTCTTTAAGATATCCCTACTAATAACCTCCAAGCATTATGCTTTGTCTCATCAATATCTAATCATTAAGCTAAATTGAGACTAAAACATAAGGTTGATTAGCACACTAACATAATGTATTGATCATCATCAAAATAACGTTAGTCTTTAACCCAAGAACTAACACCCTATATCGTTTGTGTCCTAGATCAATTTTTCCGAAATATTATCGTTCTTTTCGAAGTTTTGCTTTCTCGTTCATAATATTTCGGCATCGAACTTCTCGATCACCAACTTTCGTGTTATCACGATTCCTAAACTCCTTTAGTTGAAAGGTAATTGTAATAAGTTTTTTTGTGATTAAGTTTGATTTTTTTTTTCAATTATTTTTACATGATTTTATGAACTTAAGGGTATTTTCAGTAGTCCCGGCCATGCGCTCAGCAGAAACGTAAATAATATTATTTTATTTGTGCGCATAGTAAAAAGTAAAAGCGGTGCGTAGAGCAAATTGAAGGATTTTCTGGGTCTTTAGAGCTATAAAATCGACGTCCGGCCTAAGTCGTACGGACGACGAAATCAAAGTAAGCAGCGGAAAGCATCTTAAAACCATTTTAAGAACAGCCTTAAAGACTTAACCCTACCCAGAATCTCTACTATCCATGGGTTGGGTCCGATCAACCCCTACGGATAAATCTATCAAACTGTTGCAATTATAAACGCATGAATATTGAACTACATACAAGTCACTTCGCTTCCGGGCGAATCGTCGTTATCAGCAACTTTTCTTTATCTCCAAAGTGATGCCCCGCGTTGGGGCTGAGCCACTTCTCCCGAACCAAACCGCGACTTGAGTCAAACCGCGTCCCGAGGCGAGCAACACCCTTGTCGTCAAGCCAACCACGTGTTCCAGAAAGTTTCACCTTGAGTGCATCCTCAGTCAAAAGTTTGGATCTGATCCGAACTCCTTCGTAGCTTTGATATCCCGATCAGGAGCATAAAAGAATTAGGGAGAAATGTGGAATATTATAAGCTTGGATCGAGCTTACTCACGTTTAATGCGGCTACTCAGATTTCGAGATTGGTGCAGGTTTCAAGGAGAGGGATTGGCTCCTATTTATATAGGCGGCTGACCCCTCCCCTTTACTCCATATCCGATATGGGACAAATTTTGAAGGAGAAAAACAACTAAGTTTGCTTTACACGAAGGCCATATTTTAGCGAATTTTTTCTCCCTCGCCGTTGAGCTTCAAGAACGATATCATATATCAAATCGAAGAGCACTGAACATGAACGCATAGAAACAAACGGGGCTCAATTCCAAGTTTGTTACGATGCTCCAAAGTTAGACAAAAAATCATTTTTTCTGAAAATTTTACAGGCGCCAAAACTGGGTTTCTCAAACCCTTGTGTGGGCCCTCTCCCACGGGGCCCACCAGTTTTACAGGCGTGCCATTTGGAGGTGGGGCCGGGTCGGGCGCCCGATCCGCTGGCCTGGGCCAGCCGGGCCCCTTTCAAAATGGCGTTGGGCCATTGCCTAGCGCAACTGGGCACAAGCCCTGTGCGCTGGGCAATGCCCAGCTTTGTGCCTAACTCTCATTAAACGCTGGGCCATTGCCCAATGTATTAAGGGGGCGTTTTTTTATTTTATTTTATTTTATTTTAAACTTTTAAAGCTTCTGGGCCTCTTTTAAAAATGATTTCTTTGGCTTTGTTTTTTCTTTTGATCCCCTTTCCAATCTCATTGGGCTTTGACTAAAACGAATGGGTTGAGCTTTGTTCTATGCCTTTTATTATAAAATATATATTTCTAAACGTTTTACAATATATTTTATTTCTGTTTGCATCATATGCAATAATCCACATCAAAGTATACATCGTAAACCTTTTGCGACATAATTAATTCTCATACATTCGATGTATAATCTCCCTAAAGACTTCCTATTACTTGACGAAGGTCTCACTCTCCGTGACACAGACCCTACAACCTGACCCCACTACAGGTGGGGCACGAAACCCCAGACGGTAGTGACCACGAGCAGCAGGTGTCAACCCTGTTTCGGTATCATAATTATGTGGTTAAGGCATTGACATGAGTATTATCGGGACCACCTTGACTGTGTCCATGATGAATGTCACAGTTTTAGTCACTTCGTCAAAACTATGTCGCCTAGTCAGGCCTAGGGTACTGTCAATTGTCAACCCTAATAACTTGAACTATGTTAGTCTCCATCGGTCTTTAGTTTATCAATGTTGGACTTCTTCCAACATACTTTGGCCAAAGTTTTCACTAAAGACCAAATCAACACATGCGACATTAACTCCCCATTAACAGGAGAAACGAATCCTCTCTTGGTCATTACTCTCCTCGCACGCTTCAAGTGTCACCCAATCAAAGACCTTTTAACAGGCCTTGCCTCGATGCTAGATCAGAGATCTAAGTGACACTGTTCACGTACAGGTTCGTACAATGACCTCAAGTCTAAGGACCAACTTGCATATCATCATTAAAAGTTATCACTGATAGATTAGTTAAGTTAACCATATGATAACTCTCGTTGGGTCGTTCAATGAACTCATTCTCCAATGAGCACCAGTGTCTCGTCTCTGACTTCGCCAAGTCGAACGACCATGAAATCATCGTCACCACTCAATGGTGAAGAAAAAGACACAATGATCAGTCTGATGTATCAATATCCTTTTTTCGAAACATCTAAAGACCACAAACAATTTTAGACTTGTGTTACAAACAGTCAATCAATTCTCCATGATCGAGATCCTCATCTCAATATTTGTTTGACCTCGTATCAAGTCTCAGGACTTAAGTTATAATGTAGACTACATTTTTATTAACTTGGATAAATTATTACCAAACGGTTTATTGTCATTTTAACCAAGAAGTTTGTATGCACACATACACAGAGATAAATTGCCTCCAGGGCATACACATCTCCCAATACAATTCGGTATGCGCATAGCAACTCCCGAAAAAAGGGATCACATCATATAATAAGAATGTCAATAAGCAGTGCTTAAAAGGGTGAAGCATCAGACTATATACATCTCCTAAGTGGTGCATGCAATGATTAGTTGTTTGGCAAAATGGGAAGGGGAGAGTACAAAACGAATGATGATGTGATGCTTTTTACTATTTTTGGCATATAACCATTATATACACCGCAAATTTACGATGTATATAGCAATATCCAAGGAGAATAGTACACGATTACGTGAAAAAATAGGGAGACAGCAGCATATTACAAGTACAATACAAATTTGCTGGTGAGTCTCCAAACACACTTGCTTGGTTTTATTATGTACAACCTCGCCAAATCATGTAGCTAGCTTAATCAGAATTTTGATCTATCAAAAGATATAAAACTGAGGCTTAGGAGATAAAAGGAATGGCCTAGAAAGCAAATAAAACTTTGGAGAGAAAGGCCACACATGAGGGTTTTCTTTAGAAAGCTTTAGTTAGTGCACAAAACACTTTTCGAATTTTCGTGACGTAAAAACTCCGAGAAATCTTCTCTATTTATAGATGAAAAAACATGGGAAACAGGTTTTCCAAAACATCCGCAAAATGGTTACAAACGGTTAGTTTTTGGATTTTTTGGTTTGACCAAAGATTATGTTCTAGTCGACTGGTGTAGACTGATTAGTTGACTTATGACTTGATTAGTCGACTAATCGGTCAGTCAGAAAAGAACCAACACTCTGTTTTGAATTAGTCGGCTAGTATTTTTTTGATAATCGACTAGTTCATGAATTAATCGACTATTAGTTTAACTTTGGTCGACTAGTTCTGACACGATGACAGCGATTATAACAGAAATATATATTTTACTTTACCTAAAATTATAACAAACTTTTCCAAACCGCTTCTACGTGCAGCCTTCGTGTGTCGTGAAATAAAAATCGTTAGAATTAGACCATCTGCATTTTTTTTAAAAGTAACTTTATGTTTGATAATTATTCAAAACTAACCTGGAATATGAATGGTTGCACTTTAAAAACGAAAGTTGGTTTTGAATAATTTACATTTTTTGCTTGATTTATTAGGAAGTTTCTGTCATTTTGGGATGTAGTTTGAGCCTATTTAAGCTTAAAAGCATTTTGTTAATTTGTAAGAAATATTATTGTCTACCATATGAGGAATCCCATCCCATGTGGGCTTTGAAAAATCCACTCTATTATTTTTTTAAATGACCGACACTTTTCAATCATCGTATTCTATTATTTTTTTTAATTATCGATATCTTTTTATTTTGATCACCATATTCCAATCCGACACAGTTTTTTTGGGTCCTTTTCAGCTTAAGCGTATTTTGAAAATTTTATAAATCTAGCTTTATATATAGATATTATGAGTGATGCTAAATACACCTCTACTCATAGGAGTGTATGTAACTTTCTTTTCTAAAATTAGTAAAACAATCAACTCATGTGTCAACCCAATCTCTTTATTCGCTATACGGAAAATTTGGCACAAAAAGCTATATACCCCTATTTATAGGGCTGTATATAGCACATTCCTATATTAATATTAGGATTTTTTTAACTGAAGTAGTCTAATGAAACTTACTTTATTCACAGCATATACAAGGGAGATCAAACCTTAGTTTTATTCCATTTATTCTGAGCTACTCAATACTAGTATAGACCCGAGTCTGACTTGAGTCCAGATCCCAATCCACCCGCTTCAGGCTCAGACAGATCCGATTCAGGCTCACACATATATGTGGACCCAAAAAAATCACCAAGCAACAAGAGAAAAGCAACAATAAACAGTTCCACAACTTCTATGTTCCAAAAAGCAATCAACTGCCAACAAGCAATTGATCAGATGACATTCTCTCTCGCTTTACTGCTTTCTGATGTATATAAAAAAAGCAATTAACTCAATTAACTTGTGTGACTAAATGTGCTCTAATTTCAACAAGTTTCCGCAACTAATCGTGAAAAACGCAGGCACAGGCCTTGGGGAATAGATGGAGCTTATATGCAGTTAGCATCAATATTGCGCTAGAAATCCGATTTTTATAAACAAATAATGATGCATGCATTTTAATCAAACATTGCTAATCAGAAGGGAAGCCGAGGAACCTGTTGATGAGGTTAACGACAGGCATGGCGTCGCCTGGTGGGTAAGCGAGGAGCGAATCCAGATCCATATCTTTGATGGTCTGATGAAGAGTCTGAGGGCAAGCGCAGAAGAGATGCTTCCTATCAGCAAGCTCCTCTGCCAACTCACTCTGATGGTTGTCCATTAGGTCCTCGTTCACAACCACTATCAGTGGTTTTCCCAATCGCAAGGTTTCAAATATGCTTCCAGACCCTGCAACATTAGTCTAATTTTATTCATCACTTGATTTCAATGTTAAATAAAAGCAAAACTATTAGAGTCGTTGGGAAAAGAATAGAATTCAGAACGCATGATAGGGATCACAGAAAGAATCAGAAATATTTAACTCTCTTTTCCGAGCATCCCATGTCATCTGGATTTCTAACCGGCTAACGCATTGTCATACGATGTCAACATTAATATGCACCCATTCTTCTGTATGATTGTTCAAATTGAACATCTTAATAAAAGTAACCTCCCAAAACCCATTACCATATAGCACACCAAATTGCTAATTATGTGCAGAAACATGTAACATGTATGCGAACAATTCAATGTGAAGTTACAGAAGCATGGAATACCGCTATCCGCTAATTTTCATTTTTGATTGGATATATCAAAAGTTCAAATCTGAAACCATCTTACCTTTTATCACAATCCAATCGGAAACATACAAGGTATGACGGTACTTCAATTTCCAAAATGAACTTTAAGATGTTGGTACATTGTGACTCTAAGATGTGTACGTGCACAAATTTCATAATTAAGTCTGAAAACTATGATGAAAACCTAGAAGTTATAGCTCCCAAAATAAGAGCAACTGGCAAAATGAGAGCAACTGGCTGGTGATGGGTTTAAAATTTGAAATGTACCAAAATCCTATGTAATAATACATCCTCAGTTTTCCTGGTCTAGCACAAATTTCATATAGAATTTTTTAAGAAATGGTTATTAGCAATTCTAAATCCTTACCAACATAACCCATTTAAAGGTCAAATGCAGAAGCATTCTACCCATCAACTTTCATATCTTGAACGTTGTCAGCAGGTGGAAGGAACAATCTGATTGGACACTGACAATAAGTGGCGTGCCAAAGACCAGAGTCCATCATGTTCTAGAGTATATCAATGAGGGAAATCGGGAAAAATAAACAAGGATTCATATAGCTCATTGGGAAAAAGAAGTGATTGCAACCGTATTTACAATATTGTGCAGTGAAATATTGTCAAAACTTAACTGTGCAGTGAAATTTTGTCGAAACATAACTTTCCCACCAAAAATGCAATGGAAAAAAAATAACCTATGCAAAAGACTTGATCAAAATGGTTTCAGGTAACTTCGTCATCCCAGGGGAACTGCACGTTAAGTTCTAACATAAAACAATCAACTATGTTTAGAGTCAAATACATGCAAATCACATGTCATATAACCGTGCATGAAGTAAGAAGCATATATGTACTTAATAACAAATAAAATTAAAATAAAATGGATTTCTGTTCTTTAAGAACATGGCTAGCAATAAATACATAAATCAACGGCCTTCATACTCATCGGAAAAATTGTAGCTCTACAAGCTCAAGTAACTCTTAAATCCTCAATTAACTTAGAGTGGAAAAACTGGTCACCAAAAGAGATCATCAGAGGGTCAAACATTAAATTTATGGAGAAGTATGTTATGTATTTGGAGCATACATGTGCATTAACAATGGAGATTATGATAGGATCTTAATAAATTTGATTATGCATACATACATATCCGTGCGTGTATGCGTGCATGTGCGTTTCACGGCATCTAGCCGCATTGGTGTGTACATGCAAATGTCAGGCGTGGATATGCATGATCATCATCCCACCCCAACCACCGTCATCGTCATCATCTAGGCTTAATCCAATCATATTGGGTCAGCTAGGGAACAAAACCCAAACCATTCTAGCTCCATAAAAGAAGATTGACCAAAGTCCCCGGATTATGAAGTGATGGCTGATGATTGACAGTAATACTAAGTTATTGGTCAAGCAATCTGCATTCATGCAACACGTAAGTAGCCACGAGGAAACACGTTTAAGGTTTGTAGTATGGATCTTAATTCATCTTTGAGACATAATAAAAGCAGGAGCTAAAGTTTCTATATCTTACTATATATCGTCATGTATCATAACTACATATCATGCCATTAGTCAAGGTCTGTTTATATGGGGGGTTTCGCCATGTTTAGATGGCCTTCCGAAATATAAATTAATATAAATTTTTAGAAACAGGTCTGAAGATGTACCTGCATGACTGATGATAAGGGATGCTGATCTCAGGTTGTCGGCAATGCTAGGAGAGAAGGTGAAGTAATCCACAGCAAGAGACCCATCATCTCCTGGAATCTGTAACCAGCCGCTTATAATTCTCAAAACAAGTAAGAAAATTCACAAAAGTAGATCTTCTGAAAAAATAGAGAGACTAACCACATATAAACCATATATTTTGCCCTCTTAACATAAATCCAGATAAAGATTATAGTAATTAAATCCCCAAACAACAATAAACCCAATTTGACAACAGGAAATGCTTCTTGGTAAACAGAATGTTCTATTATGATTACTATTGCTAGAAATGTATTTTATTTGCTCTTTTGCTTATATATGCCTGGGATTCAAATGTACTTCCATATTGCAATTTTACTGTATATCATTGTCTTCCGACTCTTAGTCCAAAAGATTTTTTAGGGAAGGTTACTCATTGAATTTCACGGGCTTAAACTGCATAAAATAAATGTAACATTTCCTCTATGTACCCACCACCTTACCGTCTATGATTATAGCAAACACATTGTTAGGAATTGTTAGGGTTTGAAGGGAAAACAAGACAGATTTTTTTATAGATCAAGGCACAAAATAGAAAGATAAGTAGTTCCGATTCGAGAGGAAACCGTTCTCCTATGTTTTGATACAAGATAAAGCGCTAAATCTCCCAGAATCTAAAGCTAGACTACTCATAAGCCCTAATCTTCTATACTCTAATTTGCACATATTTACAACAATGCCATCAACTCCCAAAATTACAAATTTGCCACTCAGGCTCAAAATTATAAAATTGCCACTTGTGTGTCCACAACCACATTCCCAACACTACTCTGTCCTTGAAAACCCACCTTATCCTCAAGGTGGTGCATGAAGTCCGTGAGTGCGCTTCTCCGAGTGCTAGAGCTTGTCTCATCGCCTCCTCCTGAATTAAAAGGCCATCCAAGAGCTCCGTCCTCCTCGAAACATTGTCGCAGGAGTGGTAGTACGTCTGTGGCTAAGTCATTTAGGCACTGTAGTCTTCTGTTCTGAATTTGGGCTTCAGATGGACCCGTAATCGTCAAAATACGGAAGCTGCACAGAAATTCCTCAGAAAATTGCCCTGAAAAATAGCTGAAAATAGAACGACGCACCATGCAGCCATTAACCGGTCAACAGCTCGGTTGAGCCAGCTTCGATTGGTTTGCTGGTGGCTCTGACTCAGCTCGACTGCCATGTGGGATCAGATGGATCGAGCCGCTAATGTAGCGGTAGCAGCTCGTCGGTGACAATGTCCTTTTTCGGCATCTCTGGCGGCAGTTTGCCACAAATCTTGTGTTGTGAGTTTGCCCAGATGAGAGGAAGACGATGATGATTGTGGTGGTCCTGAATGTCGCCAGAGGCATTACCGGAGGACTTTGAAAGTTTTAACGGTCGATAGAGAACCATCGCGGGTGTCTGGCGGCTCAGCAGAGGTACGTCGGGCCTCTGGCGGCCCGTCGGAGGGTCGCCAGCCCCAGGCGGGGTATCCTGGAGGTCGTGCGGCCTCAAGCGACCCTGTCAGGGATCATCGGCCCCTAGCTGGCCTAGTCGGAGGTCGCCAGAGCCTGGTGGGGCCTGGCAGAGCTCGTCGGACCCCGGTGGGGTTGCTTGAGGGTCGCAAGGCCCCATGTGACCCTGTCGAAGCTCGTCGGCCCCTAGCAAGGTCGCCTGGAGGCCGTGACGCCCTAGGCAACCCGCTAGGGTTTTGTCCGCCATAGTTGGGGCCACCTGGAGGCCGCGACCCCCTGGCGATGCCGAAGGTCGCTGGCCTTTGTTGAGGGTTCCCTCACTTCCGCCGGCATCGGATCTTCGTCGTCGTCATCGTTCGGCTTCAGATCTGCACCGTTCGCCTTTTTTCCTTAGATCTGGCAAATCTGGACTTGTGATCTTTAGATTTGTCTTCACCCTCGCAACGAAAGGGTAGCGGCAATTGATCTTCGCAAAATCCTCCGTAATTTAACGACGTGTCTCCGTAAATATCTTTATCTCTTGCTTCAATGTGTCTCCCCATCTCTCGAGTTCCACCAGCAATTCTTTCTCAAAAGATTCGATCTTACGTCGCCGCCATCAGGATCCACCCCTTTGTTACCAATTGTTAGAAAATGCTAGGGTTTGTTTGAGGGGATAACATGACAATTTTTTATAGATCAAGGCACAAATACAAAGCTAAGTAGTTCTAATTCAAGAGAGGACTACTCTCATACGCTTTGATTCGAGATAAAGCGCTAAATCTCCAAGGATCTAAAGTTAGACTACTCCTAAGCCCTAATATTATACTCTCTAGTCTCTACTTTTCTTCTTCAATTCTCTTCGTATCCTAACACTAACCCCTTCACTCCTATAATAGGACAGATTTGTCCATATTTACAAAAATGCCCTCAACTCCCAAAATTACAAGTTTGCCACTCAGGACCAAATTACAAAATTGCCACTCGTGTAACCGCAATCCCCATTCCCAACACACATGTTTCATACAATTTGTTTGGCAAGACATTTGGCACCAACCTATAGGGTTGATGTGCGGATAGGCCAGAAGTAAAATCGTATCAAACATTTCATAAAGCAGTGTGATTCATAGCCAAAACCATTTTGATGGTAAAAGACATGGAATGTTTACTATATATATTGACTCACACCTATGTCCACACCTTCACCAAATAAGTATGAGCTCTGCTCCAGAACTAGGCATACCTGAATTCCTAGTCAGACAAACTGAAAGCATATACAACTAAACAACAGATGAGAAAGAGAGGACAAGCATTGATACTCCAAACATCCAACGCTCCAAATTTTCCTCGAGATTTTTATTACTCAACAACCAATACTCTAGCAGTAAAAAGCATGTCCCTTCAGGTGTTTTAAAAAAGCACTATGCGTCTATGTTACAAGGATCCAGACTAGCTAGCATGACAGAAGAGGGTGATACGTAAGCACATTCTAAAAAATTTACTCACATTTACTCAAACAAAATTATTGTGTTTACCACGTGTACCCAATATGATGTGGCCCATGGTTGAAGGGTTTCTGCTACCTGCATAGGGGATATATGTTCATTGGGGGGGCCTCACGCCTAGATCTGCCTAACTGAAGTGCTATTGTAGGTGCATACCACGAGTACCCAGATGTTTAGTGCCATTGTAGGTGCCCAGGCGTCCACTTGGGCCTTAATTCTACAACACCGCTTGCTTGTAGAAGTCTTAGAATTAAATATCTTCCTTATATTTCACACTGACACAAAGAAGACTACATGCGGTTATTCAACAGAAGAACCATGAAAGACAAACGATATCATCACACCCCTAGTTTGCATAACAAAGCCTCTAAATATGTGTTTCAGGCACATATATACAACATCATACAATATTAGTATTTCCAATGAGGTGATCCGCTACCTCAGAAGGTCGCATGCAAACAAATGATTCTTTTCTTGATGATTCCATGAACACAGAATTTACCTCCAAACATTATTGTTTCCAATTAAGTGATCCACCACATCAACATGTCTCATTTTAACAAAGGATTCCTTTCTTGATAGTATTCATTAGTAAAACCTTCCCATAAAAAAGCAATAAATTTCAAACCGGAACATTAATCTCCCAAATGTTCAGATATTGGTTTGTTGCATTGCTGAACAGTTGTGTGGGAAATTCATATTTGTTTTTCTTGAACCTCCATACCATCCTTATTACAATTGAGGGTTGTTTTTGAATTTGTCCCATGTGGCAATGTCACATTGCCACATGGGGCAACCTCCTTAAACCCAAAACCCCCAAAATCACACCCATAATAAAAAACCAAAACCCCCAAGGCAATACACACACTCAAACCCACTTTTCTCATTTTCACCCGTTTTTGCACTTATCGAAACACCCGCGTGGGTCCCGCTTCCTGATTGTGTGTGTTGGTTTTTGGGGGTGTCTGTGCACTTTGTGCAGGGGTTATTTCTAGTTATAATATATTAAAGGCATTTTGTTTCCATTTCCTTCATACAAAAAAACGAAGAAAACAAAAATTTGAAACTCAGACTTTTGAGCTCATCTCAAGACCCAAGCAAAGGAAAAACATAGTTGTATAGCAACCAACTACACCCCCTGCACATTCGCTAGGAATGATGTAGATGGTCCAAATAATATAAAAAGAAAAAGGAATGAAAACAAGAACCTTTTATCTCCAACAATTTGATAGGAAACAATAAAAATCTGATTTTTATTAATAAAAACTGAAAATAAAAGATACATTGATCACAATTAAAGGAGTGATCGCCTCTCAAAACACCGATTAAAGAGGACGTCCGAATTCTCCCGAAGAGGAGGGAATAATCACACCTCTAATATCAAGTTTCTCTCAAATTCAACATATCCCCTTATTTAATCTCCCCTTTTATTTATAATAAAATTCGCACTAATTAGGTAATTGGTCAAAAGGACTAATTCACCCTCCTTATTTAAAATATTGCCAAATAAAGTCCTAATATTTTTCTCCCATTAAATGACATGATTCTCGCATTAAATCATTTCCAAATGAGATCACATTCGACGCATCATCCGCATTCGTCACACCGTCCACGTTCAATGCGTCATCTACGTTCGACGCACCCTCATCCGTATCATTACTCTGCCCCAGAAAACCCACCTTGTCCTCAAGGTGGTGCATGACGTCCATGGGCATGCTATGGGTTGCTCGTTCCCTCCAGGATCAAATGGATGATCTTCCTCGCTTGGATCAATGGGTCTGTTGGGTTTGCCAGGACGAGAGGAAGGTGTTGGTGGTGACGGCAGTCCCAGGTTTCGCCAGATGAGCTACCGGCAAAACTCATTATGGGCGAAGGCCCTCCAGGGGTTTGCCCGAGTCCGAGCAGCCCTCCTGGAGGTTGCTCGAGTCGAAGCAGCCCTCGGGGGGTTCATCCGACTAGGAGCGGCCCTTGGGGGGTCCGCTAGCACCAGAGGAGGCATGCTTGTCTTTGTCGGCTGCGGATCTTCATCGATCGACGTTGACATCTTCAGATCTGCTCCGACGTCCATCTTCTTCTCCGAATCTGGTAGATCTGAGTTTGAGATCTTCAAATCTATGCTCGTGGCCTTCAGATCTAGGTTGGAGTCGTATTGGGTCCCAGATCTGAAGACAAATCTAGCTTGCCGGCCTCCAAAAATTTCGCATTTTTCATTGCCTCCGCCGCCTCCTCCTCGGCGTCTTCTTCCTCAAGGGCTTCCATCGGCTCCTGAAAGAGCTGTTTCCAAGATTTCTTTTCTTTCTTTTCCGTCAAAGGTGCCGCCTTTAGCCCTAGATCTGGGTTTTCGTCCAGATCTGAATCTTTCGCTCTTGACCACGATGTGATTTGTTGTATGAGATGTTGATT
This sequence comes from Scilla litardierei, assembly GCA_030789695.1. Taxonomy (NCBI): domain Eukaryota; kingdom Viridiplantae; phylum Streptophyta; class Magnoliopsida; order Asparagales; family Asparagaceae; genus Scilla; species Scilla litardierei. The sequence goes on along the minus strand of CM061142.1, from coordinate 756,660,599 downwards.
TGATTGCTTGAGCCCTTCCATCAATTGTATGAGCCGTTGATTCGCTTGTATGAGCCCTTGGGTGGTTTGCATGATGGCCTCTAAATCCTTCTTCACGTATCTCCTCGCATCCATCAAGATTGAACCGCTCTGATACCAAATTGAAAGGAACCAAGAAAAGATCTGATTTTTGTTAATAAAAACTGAAAGTAAAAGATACCTTGATCACAATTAAAGGGGTGGATCGCCCTCCCAAGACGCCGATTAAAGAGGACGTCCGCACTCTCCCGAAGACAATGGAATAATCGTATCTCTAATATCAATTTTCTCTCAAATTCAACATATTCCCTTCTTTAATCTCTCCCTTTATTTATAATAAAACTCTCATTAATTAGGTAATTAGTCAAAAGGACTAATTCATCCTCCCTATTTAAAATATTGACAAATAAGGTCCTAATATTATTCTCCTATTAAATGACATGATTCTCGCATTAAAACATTTCCAAACGAGATCACGTCCAAGTTCGACGCATAGTCCGCATTCGTCGCACCGTCCACGTTCGACACATCATCTACGTTCGACGCACCCTCATATGTATCACAATTATCATATTCTCGAAATCACTACAATTACATAAACAATAAGCTGTTCGAGTAAATTGAGAACATCACAAACTTCTTGTGTCCTAACATCAGTTACATCACAAACTTCTTGTGCCCTAACATCAGTTACAGTTAAGTGTTCCAGACAATTGGTATTCATATATTCTCATAACCTATACGTTTACCCATAATCCTTTCGCATAATCTCCATCTAGAGACTTCTCGTTCGCTCCAAGAAAGCGACACAATCTTACCCAATTATAGTGTCCAAATCCTAATAATCTTTAGATCTGATTGAAGTACACAAGATGTATTTCATATCAACCATCGGCACCAAACTTCTTTCCGATGTATCAAAAAAAACCATCGGCACCAAACCAATGCCATAAAACTCAACACCAACAAAAGCAATAACAAGGGCCAAATATACCCATAGAACTCTAATCAAATATTGAATGCAAGAAAACTTGATAATGGAATTAGAATCAACAAGCTGAAAACGCACTGTTTCAACATAAGAACACAGTTTCCTTGACTTGTTAAATTTAAAGTTCCAAATGAGATCATCAAAGAACTCTCTTCAAACCATATCAATGATGTCTTGGGTGTGCACAATTACCACAAATAAAAGGAGTAGCGTCTTCAATGAAGTGAAAATACCAATCTAACGGATTGATCAAATGGTGGATGTGATCATCAACAATACATGCATGCATCTTTTCAACTAACACCAGCCTGGGCTTTGGGTCCAAAATTCAATGATCCTAAAGTTAAAACTTTTCTACAAGTGATCAACATAACAATAATAAAAAAATGAATATATGTATACCTTAGATGGGATGTACGATCCACGGCCCATTTGGATAACAAGCTCAGTATAACCCTTTTTCCATAACTCCTCTTTCACTTGCTGAGTATCTACAGATTTCACGAGGGCATCAAAGCAAGTAGTCCCTACAGTCACAAACACCATCTTCTTCTCTCTCTCAGCACCGTCCATTTCATCTGCTAGAATGAGAACAACTCAAAGATTAATCTGGTAGAAAATTGAAGTTGCTGATAAAACATAGATAAAGGTCGCTCCTTTGTCCCCAGATTGTATTGAATAATTTCAGAGTGATTGTTTGATAATTTTAGAAAGCATAGCGGAATAAAACCTGGAACTGAGATGCCCCCCTCCGAGTTATTTTTCATCCCACCTTTCTCTGCGGTTGTACTGCATCGGTTCAATCTGTAATGTGTGACATGGTTTTATTTTTGGAGGCTTTGACATATTGGTCCTTCAAATTATGCTTAAGTTAAAGTGAGTCTGATAGATCCAAAGGAAAGATCCAATTTTTATAGAAAATAATAACAGAAAACAAGATAATTGGCTACAATTGTTAGGGGCAACCACCCTCCCAAGACGCCGTTAAGAGGACGTCCGCACTCGTCTATCTAGAAAATCACTCAATAACTCAATATTCGCATACCTAAGGCCGGCTGGCCGCTTCCCCTTCTATCCCCTTTTTCACTAAAAGCCCAATTACAATAATGCCCTCAAAATAAAAAAAATAAAGAAAACAACTAAAAGAAGTTGCGAACACGTCCATGAGTCATTTGGTTGAGCCGGATGTCCCCTTGTGCCGCCTTGAGTACGTGATGAACCCATCATTACTCTCCCCCAAAAGAGCCACCTTGTTCTCAAGGTGGAAATCTGGAAATTGAAGCTTCATGACGCTCACCAGCTCCCAGGTGCTCTCATTCTCCAGCAAGCCCTTCCAACGCACCAATACCTCCTGCTCGCCCGTCCCTCCCTTCCGTATCCCTTTCAACCCCTCTGGCTCCAACAAGACCTATATGTCCTCGGTCAGCGTCTCCGAGAGTGTAGGAGAAGGAATGTGCTCACCAATCACCTGCCGCAACTGTTAGAGGTGAAACATGGGGTGGATGCGCAATCTTAGGGGTAACTTCAGCCGGTAGGCCACTCCACCTTGGTCTCCACCTCAAAAGGGCCAAAATACCTGGGAGAAAGCTTCTCATTCCACCGATGGGCTAGGGACTTCTGCATGTAGGGACGCAGCTTCAAGTAGACCATGTCCCCTACGTTAAACTGGACATCGCGACGATGTAAATCAGCCCTCGCCTTCATCACCTGTTGAGCTCTAGCCATATGGAGATTCAGCTCCTCTAAAACTCTGTCCCTCTCTGCCAAGTACTGCTCCACATCTGAAACTGGTGTCGTCTCCTGGCCATAGTGCAACAAATGGGAAGGGTCCCGACCATACAGAATCCAAAAAGGAGTGGTCTGAGCCGCCGTGTGGTACGAGGTGTTGTACCAGTATTCTTCCCAGGCCAACCAACGTGCCCATTCCTTCGGGCTCTCCGAGATGAAACACCACAAATATGTCTCTATGCTCCTGTTGACGACCTTTGTCTCGCCGTCTGTCTGGGGGTGGTAGGCGGTACTGTTAGTTCTTGGGTTCAAGACTAACGTTGTTTTGATGATGAACAATACATTATGTTAGTGTACTAATCAATCTTATGTTTTAGTCTCAGTTTATCTTAATGATTATATGTTGATGAGACAAAGCATAAGGCTTGGAGGATTTTACAAGGGATATCTTAAAGACATCCAAAAGTGATAGAGTGCCAAAGCTTGGAGATGATTGGGAGCATCAAGGTATCGTAAGCTTGAAGACTTAGACTCTAAGAGATGCTATATGTAATCCATGTAATTTCAATTACTTGCATTTCTCTTTTTTGAGTCTAGGATTATTGTAATGCCTTGATAGATGGTCTACTCATTCATGCATATGCATTTAACCATCTTAGTGAGCCTTAGTATTATCATAGATGTCATCCCATTATGTTCATCATGCCTTAAACTCTTACTGGAGTTTTTGGCTCTCCCACAGTCGACTGATGAAGGCAAGACAGTCGAGTGGATGACATCCAGGCGCCTGCCCGGCCTTCTACAATCAACTGGTATGCTCAGCTCAAGTCAACATTTTTATTGACTCTCCTTGAGCTTTTCGCCTCAGTCGACTGATGTTCAATTTACAGTCGCATGTGTTTCTACAGTCGCCTGTGAATTGGTCGACAGTCGACTGTGCGCATCTTGCATTTTCTGGTCTTCATCCCAATTTGCAAGACAGTCGACTGATGAAGTTTTTACGGTCGCCTGTATATTTACAGTCGCCTGTGAAATGGCCATCAGCCATCTGAAAGGCGTAAGTGCGAAAATTGCAACTCTCTCTGTTTCATTTCCATCCCTGCAATAGTCGCCTGATGAAGGATATACAGTCGACTGTCTTTTTACAGTCGCCAGTGTAGTCTTCTACAGTTGACTGTCCTGGCTCAGATTATAGCCGTTGGGATTTTTCTAGCCGTTGAACAGTCGACTGTCATTTGTTCATCAGTCGGCTGTCTGTGTTGTAAACTGCCAAAATCTAACCGTTGCAGATTTCTTTCTTTTGGGTTTTTAGTTAGTTTTATGGGCTCTTCTTGGCTTCCTATATATGAGATGGCTTTGTTCATTTAGAACTCTTAAAAGGGTTAGAAAATCATAGAAGATCATTTAATCTCCTCTAAGCCACTCCTCCCACATTCCCTCATTAGAGCTTCAATCTTATGCTATAGCATTTAAGCTCTAGGGAATTTCTCCAATGGATTTCAATCTCCTTTTCTTGGAGAACATCTTTCTTCTCTTCATTTCATACACTCGAGTCAGAAGTGTTAGGATTCATTCCTAGAAGAGAGAAAGATCGACAAGTGCAAACCAAAGTTAATCTTAAGCACTTGGTCAGTCACTTGCATACCTTCTTCTTCACATTGGTAAGATCATATCAAGGCATAGGTAAGTGTTGCTTCGTTTTGTTTTTGTTTCGAAACCCTGATTCTCTTTGTGGGATTAGTTACTCTCTTTGTGGGAGTTATTCTCTTTGTGAGAGTTTGGTTCTTTCTGTGTGAAAGAACAAAATCCTCTGTGTGAGTTCTCTCTGTGTGAGAGTAAGGATATCTCTTTGTGGAAATCCAAAATCCTCTTGGTGAGATATGTCTGAGTGAGATTGTATTCACTTCTCTTTATGGGAATTATAGTGAATATTGGTGTGGCTGGACGTACCCAAGTTTAGGAGAACCAGTGTAAAATCCTTGTGTTTGCGATTGTTGTTATTGAGCACTCTGTTTATTTTTCGCTTCTTTTTGTGCTTTAATTTCAGCAACTTTTAATTAAGCACTTTGCTTGCCATTACACTGTTCACCCCCCTCTAATGTGTGTAGCCACATAGGGTCCATTACAGGTACTACGCCTCAGAACTGTCCCATGCAACCTGAAGAGCTCCTGCCAGAATTCGCTCAGAAAGACCTTGTCTCTGTCAAAGACAATAGACTTAGGTGGCCCATATAGGTGGTCACCTCCCTCAAAAATACCTCAGCCACTGAGATAGCGCTGTAAGGATGCCGAAGAGGTATGAAATGTGCATATTTGCTGAGGCGGTCAACCACAACAAATATCATCATGAACCCTCCCGACTTCGCCAACCCATCGATGAAGTCCATGGATAAGTCCTTTCAGACTCGCTCTGGCAAGGACAGTGGCTGTAGTAACCCATCTGGAGACATCGTCATATATTTGTGACGCTGGCACACGTCGCACTCCGCTACCATCTTGGCCACATCCTTCTTCATCCCTCGCCAATACACCTCGCCAATACACCTCGCTCACCAGCCTCTGATATGTCTTTAAGACCCCCGAATGCCTGCCTACTGTGCTGCAATGAAACTCCAGTAGAATGGCCGGAATGTAGGAGGAAGTTCTCGGTATCACTAGACACCCCCAATACAGCAACCTCCCCTCGTGCAAGGAATAGCCTGGTGCTCTGCGAACCCCTGTGAGAGTGACGCTCTAATATCTGCCAGCTCATGGTCCTCCTCAGCCTCCCTTTGCAGTGTCTTCTAGTCCTGAAGTACTGACACTATACTGCTACCAACTGAATGTCCTCATCTCTTCGCGACAGTGCGTCGGCCGCCTTGTTCTCTAACCCCGGGCGGTACTCTATCTCAAACCGGTACCACATCAGCTTCCGTAGCCACTTCTGGTGCTCCTCCGCCACCATGCGCTGCTCCAATAGGTACTTGATGCTTCTCTGATCCGTGCGAACTAGGAAGGTCCTCCCCAACAAATATGGCATCCACTTCAGTATAGCCAGAACTATAGCCATCAACTCCCGCTCATACACTGACTTCAATCTGGACCTCGCCGTCAGCACCTGACTGTAGTAAGCAATAGGGCGCTGATCCTGCATCAGTACCGCCCCCAACCCATGGCCCGAGGCATCAACCTCCACAACGAACGGCCTCGTGAAGTCAAGAAGGACCAACACCGGCATGGTCGTCATGGCCTTCTTCAAGGCCTCAAAAGCATGTGTCGCCTCCTCCCACCACACAAACTGATTCTTCTTAAACAACTCCGTGAGTGACCAAGCAATCAGCCCATATCCCTCTACAAACCGCCGGTACTATCCTGTGAGGCCCAAGAATCCTCGCAACCCCCTGAGAGTGGCAGGACGCGGCCAGTCTAGCATCGCCGAAATCTTCGCCCTGTCGGCGGTCACCCCCTCTGCAGACACCATGTAGCCCAGGTACTCTACCTGTGGCTGCCCAAACAAACACTTCTTTCGGTTCCCAAAGAGCTGGTGATACTGTAACTCTTGAAACACTACCTGCAAATGATCCAGGTGCTCTCCAACGTGCGGTTGTACACCAAGATATCGTCAAAGAACGTAAGCACAAATCTCCTAATGTATGGGCGGAATACCTTATTCATTAGCGCCTGAAATGTAGATGGGAAGTTAGTCAAGTCGAAGGACATGACTAAGAACTCATATTGGCCTTCATGTGTCCTGAAGGCCATCGTACATCTTCCTTTCTCATCCTGATCTGATAGTAGCCGGACTTGAGATCTATCTTCAAAAAAATGGCCAACCCATGAAGTTCATCGAGGAGCTCGTCGATCACCGGTATGGGAAACTTGTTTGGCATTGTCTCCTTGTTGAGCGTCCTGTAATCCACGCAGAACCGCCAGCTCCCATCCTTCTTCTTCACCAGCAGTACCGGGCTGGAGAAGGGACTCACGCTAGGCTGAATGACCCCAGCATGAACAATCTCAGTCACCATTCGCTCTCTCGTCCTTATGAAACTGGGGTAGCGATAGGGTCTGACACTAATAGGGGCCACGCCCTTCCGTAAGACTATGGCGTGCTCGTGGTCCCTAGGCGGCAGTAGCCCTCGGGGCTCCTTGAAAATGTCTCCAAACTGCTCTAGCATCATCTGTACCTCCTGTGGGACCGGCTGCTTCCTCCCTGCATTAACACCCCCTCGCATGTCATCATCTAAAGCTCCACCAGAAAGCCTCCTCCCTCTGCCTGAATGGTCCGAACTATGATCTTCATGGAGACCAACACTATGCACAAACTGGGGTCCTCCTGCAACAGCACTGCTCGTCCGTCCTCCTGAAACACAATCCTGAGGAGTTTCAAGTTCACCTTCATCTCCCCCAGCGTCAGCAGCCATGTCATACCAAGGATGATATCTGTGTTGTTCAGATCTAAAGGCAAAAAATCCGCCACTATCTGTATCCCATGCACTGCCAGTACCAGTCCCCGACATAAGCCTCTACTGCACTCCTTTCCTGTACTCATCATCACATTGAAACAGCCGTTGTCCACCAATTGTAGCCCCAACTGCTCCACAACCCTCCTGGAGACGAAGTTGTGGGTCGCCCCACTGTCGATGAGAACCGTCACCTTCTGATCTCCAATAAGCCCCCTCAGCTTCATGGTGTGGTTCGGAGTGAACCCCACCACAGAGTTAAGGGAGACCTCTGCCACCTCCATCTGTGTGTCATCGGTATCCCCCTCTTCAGCGACCTCGTCCTCAACCCCCTCATCATCATCGTCATCCTCCAGCAGCAGCACCTGTAACTTGTGTCCCGCGCATCTGTGGCCTGGGGTGAACCTCTCGTCACACCGAAAGCAGAGCCCCTTCTGACGCTTCCCCCTCATCTCCGCATCAGACATCCTCCTGAACTGTCCTCCTGCTGGGTCGGCACTACTCCTCTCTCCGACCTTTTTCCTGCTAGCGTGATCTGCTCCAGTGGTGACTTTCGCCCTTCCTGCTTCCACTGTGGTCCCCGCTGCACCTGGCCATTATAAACGCTCCTAACTCTCCTCTCCTCTGCATGGGCATCCTCAACCAACTGCGCCATCTCTATGACCTCTGACAGCCCCTTGGACTTATAGGACCGCACCCAGCTCGGAGACTGGGCTTCAGGCCCTTCATGAAGGTGCCCTCTATTGACTCATCAGTGACGTTGTGTACTTGTCCCGATAAGGTCTCGAACTTCTTAATGTAATTCCTCACCGGTCCGTCCTGCCTGAGGGTGAAAAGCTGATCGTGAAGGTTTTCCAGGTGGGGATCCCTAAACTTTTCCAGAATGAGGTCCTTCAACTCCTCCCAGCTACGGAAATGATGCCTCCTCTCCTTCCAGTGATACAACCCCAAAGCTCTCCCCTCCATGCAAATGGTCGATGCCTCCAACTTCTGGGCCTCTGTCATGTGATAAGCCGTAAAGTACATCTCCGCCGAGAAAAGTCAGGCATGTGGATCCTCCCCGTTGAATAGGGGCATCTTCAGCTTCGGTACCCTGCCGTCACCCCCAAAATGTCCCTGGTCTGGTCTTCCATCTGTGCGGAGGGGCTGGTGATAGTGTTGTCATATCTCGTCCTGGGTCTTATAACCTCTCAGTGGCCCTCCTCCGCGGCCACCATAGTCCCATCGGAGACCTCCCCTGGCCCTCGTAGTCATCCCAACCTGTACTAGCGTCGATATCACCCCAATAGGCTCCCCTGCCATCATCATATTGGTTTCTCCCCCTCCTCCGTCTCCGTAATAATGAACCTCTCCCTGTCGAGGTCCAAAAAACTCATATCTGCCCTGGAAGTGCCCCTCATGCCATTGCCTCTGCCCAGGAAAGCCCGAAGGCCCCCCGCTGGTCTGCCGCGCTGGCCGTCCCCCTGGCGGCTGCCACGGGACGCCCTGCCCTGCCGATCCTCCAGCAGGCATTGCCGAGGCTGCCAAAGACCCGGCGGGGCCTCCTGATAGTTTGGCGGGGTCGGCCGACCCTGTCGATGGCCAACAGGATCCAGCCGACCCTGTCGGAAGTCGCCGGAGGCGGGGCGATGTCCCCCGCCCCTATCGGGTGGCGACCGAGCCCTAGACTAGAACTGGGGGTTCGGTCGCCTCCCTCCTGGTCCCGGTGAACTTCTTCGGCCCCCTCGATCCCCACAGACCTTCCTCCTCCTCGGAGTCCTCGTTCGTAAAAGACCCCGTCTTGTAGAAGATTCCATCTTTTTCCTCCGTGAAAGACTCCATCTTTTCCTTTCCTTTCCTTTCTCAAAAGGTGTGGCCTTTTTGGAAGAACTAGGGTTTGCACCGCCGAATCCCATCTTCTCATTGAAAGTCGTAAATTGGAAAGCGATCTGAGCAACAGCTTCCTCCGTTTTGTTTTGCTTCGTCGCGATCCGCTCCACGGCCTTCGTTAAATTAACGATAGCCTCGATATTTGTCGCCACGCTCCTTTTTACCTCTTCGACCTCTCCATTGCTTTTCTCCTCCCCCGTTTCGCTTCGATCCTTATTCCTTGTCGACGTCGTCATGGATCGTTATCGCTCTGATATTAAAATGATAGATCCGAAGGAAAGATCCAATTTTTATAGAAAATAATAGCAGAAAACAAGATAATTGGCTACAATTAATAGGGGCAACCACCCTCCCAAGACATCGTTAAGAGGACGTCTGCACTCGTCTATCTAGAAAATCACTCAATAACTCAATATTCGCATACCTAGGGCCGGCAGGCCGCTTCCTCTTTTATCTCCTTTTTCACTAAAAGCCCAATTACAATAATGCCCTCAAAATGAATAAAATAAAGGAAACAACTAAAGGAAGTTGTGAACACGTCCCTGAGTCATTTGGTTGAGCCGGATGTCCCCTTGCGCCGCCTTGAGTACGTGATGAACCCATCAGAGTCACTTAAATCATATGATTTACTCAATGTCTCACATTGTGTTTGGCATTGGCTTAAATCATGGCTTAAGAGGGCTTAACTCGGATTTACGTTACCAAATGATTTTTTTTTTGAATAGATAGGTTTAAATAATCTGGGATAAGAAATTATACCATTTAAACTAGGTTATATGGAGGCACATAGGCAAGTTATTTCCTACGCTGGATTTTCTCCTCAAGGACCTGGTTGAATCATCATAATTTATCTCATGGAATGGACTCATTTTGCTAAACGTGATGATATATTAGATGTTTTTCAAAACTTATTATCCAAACACTAAAATACAAAGAATTTAATTTAATTTAATATAAGCCCTTTACTCTTCTTTACAAATCCTTTGTTATTGGTCTTAATTCGTTGCCCAATGGCATCTATCTTATAGGTTAATTAAAATCGATCCTTCCTAGCATTTTAGTTAGTAAACTGACTCTGATCTAGTGAAATTTTACCCAAACTCAATTGAGATAGAGTTGCGTTTATTTTGAAAAGGGATAGGAGGATTGCTCCTAATATCTTCAGTGTTACTCCATAATAATATTGTTATTAGTTTTGGTCATCTATTTTCTTAAAGTTCAATTTTTAATATTTTTGTCGCTTAAATTTAGTTCTATTTTCCTAAAACCCAAATCATTTCAAAATCACATTTCATTTAAGTCCTACTTTGACCGCCACTAGTTTAGACTGTTAGAGCTTTCATCTCCAAAGACCCAGATCTTATTTCTTCCATAAAAATTCAATTTTCAGTCTAATGTCATCTACAACTTTTCCATTCTCAATGATGACCTTGCAAGGCATATTGTAGTTTTTGGTCTTCACATTCAGCTTGAAAATTGATTGGGTTTTTTTTTGGGTCTTCAGTCCTTCATGTTCTTTTGGTCTGGGGAAATCCATGCAAAAATTTTATCCAGATTTAATTTTATACCCACAAAGTTTCAAAAATTCTCTTATTCCCAAATACAAAATTAAATTCATAAGTTCACCTAATGTTTAGAATACATATGTTACCTAGTATATTGTACTTGTGATCCGCATTTCGCTTTTAAAATTAGATGGTCAGCAGGATCACGCAATGTCTGCGGGTAGCTAGATTGGGAGGAGGCCACGGGCCCAGACGATGAGATTGGCTTTGAAGTCGGCAAGGTGTTAAGATTTGAGTGTAGATTTGGGTTAACATCAAGGCTAGGGTTAGTTGTGTCATGCAAACTAGGAGGACTGATTTCAACTACAATCTGAACTTAATTCCAGACCCAACAGTTAGATCTTTCTAATTAAGCAATAACCTAGCATATATAATTAACTATGTGATATTGCATGTGTGTGTATTAGGCTAGTTGTTGACCTATAGTAGGCCAATTATCATGTCTAACCTCATGTTTTATCCAATTGGTACTTTCATGTTCAATTTAGCCTTCTTACTTTGAATCCTATAGTAGGCCAGTTATTCATGGGACTTCTACTTTGTTGGCATTGAATGAGCCCCAACTTAACTACAAGTGTTTTTAAAGTTTTAAAAAATAATATAATAGTATGCTACTAAAATAATGAAGTTAACTAACAATATATCTATTATACAAATGAGCACTTTTTTTAACTTTGCCCTACATTGACACCAAAGTGTGACTACGACAAACATTGGTGACTGTGATGCTGACTACAACAATGATAATGTGAAAAATGATTTGAATTTGAAATTTGGGAGAATATATTAGGGTGAAAATTAAAACTTGGTGGGAAAATTTAAATGAGGTTTGATTTTTGTGCTGGGGGAAAGCTAAAGGGTGGAAATATTTAACTTTGAATTCACTTTTGGGGGAATTTAAATGAACCGTGCCACACGGGCACGGGTAATGATTAGTGTGTGTGGTGATAATGTGCATGTGCATATGCGCAGGTAAGTTACCTGCGCATGTGCACATTTCCCCTCATTTCCCATATTTTTGGGATTTTTTTCATGGGGTTATTGTTCACATCATGGATGATCAACATACCAAAAATCAAGTGATTCCAATACTTTTTAAACACTCACCTATCCTTTATAACTTCAACGGTTTTCAGCAAGTTTTCAGACCATTGAAGTTGCAAGGAGTGGATGAGTGCTCAAAAAGTAGTGGAATCACTTGATTTTTGGTATGTTGATCATCCCTGATGTGAAAAAAATATCCAAAAACTGAAAAATAGGGGAAAATGTGCATGCACATTTCTATAGGGGTGTGTGTGATAAATGGGAATCAGGTGGCCAATGATGGAATCCCCTCATCACCATCCATGCCACCCACCCCACATGTGGGGATGTAAGGGTGTGGATTGTTGGGGATGTATGCCCTCAGATCATTTGTATCTGATGCAAATGACATTTTAAGCTTAGATAGGGGACTATTTTGCATGTGATGCAAAAAGAGTAAAATGTGTCTTAAATTGTTTAAGACCATATTTAATAAAATAAACGCGTTGAAAAGGTTACCTGGATGACGGTATCTTCCCGTTCTAAACGCAGGTTTAAACCGCGTCAAAAATGAAGTCCAAATGCACAAGTTAGAGCCAAAACAAGTTAACCCACACTGTTGGGTTGAACCCAGCGAAAATAGAGGCCCACCAAGCCCGAATTTTCTGGTTAGTGTTTTTGAAACCCAGGATTTTTTTACGACTGAATTTTCCATCTTTGAATGGTTTTTGACTAACTTTGAGATGACGTTTGAGGGGGTCACACGACGTCGGATTGACTCGCCGTTTTTTCCTACGCGTTCACCGTTCAACCCTCTTCAATTTAATAGGTTGTATCAAGATTAAAGCTCAACGGTGAGGGAGTTAAAATTCATGGAAGTTTGGCCTTTATGAAAGGCAAACTAACTTGAATTATTAAACTCTAAAAACATAGTCCCACATCGGAAGTAGAGTAAAGGAGAGGGGTCAGCCGCCTATATAAATAGGGGCATATCCCTTCCTCTAAACTTGTCCCAAGCTCTAGATCTGAGTAGCTCCCAAAAATGTTAGAGCACGCTCGGATCTAAGCTTAAATTAATATTCTCTTCTCCCTAAATTTCTACATTGCTCCTGAAGGGCTTTAGCAAAGCCACGAAGGAGTTCGGATCCGATCCGGAGTCTTGACGAAGGTTCACACTTAGGTGAAACTTTCTTCGGTGCGTGGTTGGCTCGACGACAAGGGGATTGCTCGCCTCGGGACGCGGAGTGGTTCGAGGAGCAGTTCGACGCAGGACGGGGAGCGGCTCGGAAGACCGTGCGGTACACCTTGCCTGTACCAAGGCAAGGTTCCGAGTATGTGATTTAGAAGCTTTATTTTAATTATGTCGCAGTAGCTTAGATCCTTCTTGGGTTGGTCAGATCCACCTCAAGTTGGCATAGATCTTGGATAATGGTCTTGATTTTCCTTAGGGCTTCGTTAAAAAGTTTAACGATTCTCTTCCGCTGAGTTTTCTTTTGGCTCTATTGTGCGTCCGACTTAGGACGGGCATAGAGATTTGTGCCCTGAGGGTCCATCAAAACCCAACATTGATATCAAAGCTTAGTCTGCATGATGATCTAGGACTACGACGTTTTTAAAATGAATGCCTTTTAAATGCATACTAAATTTTTTTAACTTTATGCGATATTGTTAAAAATGAAAACGTTTTCATTTGAGATGTTTTTTAAAATTCTTTTATGCGATAAAATTATTTTTGAAACATGGAAATTTTATGATAATTTTAAAACATAGTTTATGTAATGAAAATTATATGATAATTTTTATGAAACTGTTTTAAGTTTTAAAATCATGTTTTGAAATTTAAGTGTTAAATTTAATTGCACATTAATTATTTATAGGATAAATTTTTAATGTGTTGATGCATGTTTAATAATTATGTGATGATTGTTAGACAGTTATAAACCTTTTATACGATATTTAGGTTAATAATTGCATGCTAATTTTATAGTTAATAAAGTTAGATTATGTTTTAATGACCATGCTTCATTATGTGATAATTGTTGAAACCTTTTAGGTTAGCCATGAAAACCTATTTGAAATTTATAAGATAAATTTTAAATGACATGCTATGTGTTTAATAATCATTACAACCTTTTAAAACCTAATTCCTGATTAGGGTAGTCCTTTAACGACGATTATTATTTTAATCGTTATTATAATATTCTCATTAAAAGCCTACACTTTAAAGTGTTGTAAATGATTAAAATCCTAATAACGATTAGGATAGCACGTGAACCTTATAGTTGATAAGGACTTAATAAAAGTTTAAGTTATTAACAAATCCTAAAATTTTGAATTTTAAGAATTCAACTAGTTGATAGGATTAATTAGTTGTTAATAAAAGCCTTTTAGTCTATGGCACGCATATAAAAATGACAAGCTTCATTCAATGGACCATGATCCGGTCAATGTGCTTGACTAAGTTTGTTGGATCACCCTACCTAGTCTAAGGGATAAGTGATCCTGGCTTAGTTCAATTCCTTGGCAGTATTCTGCTGGACCGCAATGACGTGAATCATGATTATATGACACCATGGACTATATCTAAGTCAAATACGTTAATGATGTTCTTCAAGATTAGCCGTAGCCCTCCTTATTTCAGAGGTTGGCAACTATAGGTTCTTTGATATAGTTGTTGAGTTAACTCAAACTATGTCATAGACACTTTATGGAAACCAACTTCTCAATACATGAGATGTAGTCGAGACTTGACCCAACCCGTCGTGTCGTGAATATACCGAGCGTCGGCGTAAGTTAGGCTAGACACGAAAACAAGGGTCTGACTAGACTAGTCTTTATGATTTGTTGAGTCAACTCAAGGTCATAAGTGACTAGGGGTAAAAACCGATAAGGGAATCACATTCGATGTGTTTGATGAAGAGTCATCTACCGATCGCAGAGTTAAGTAACTTGTTGAGTCAACTCAAGGTTGTGAGACTCGGGGTGGTCAGATCCCTTTCCCATTATATTTAATTTGATTAAATCGTTCATTATTATGGCTTAAAATGATCACCAAAAATAGTGGGAGGATATAGTTAGATAAAAGCCATTCTATATATATTTAATATTGAACATATGCTAAACTAGGGTAACTTCTATGTTTACCGATGGAATCAAAAACAAAATATTCTAAGAGAATAAGTTAACTGGTCCAAATGATTGGTTAAGTGAATATCTAATTCTAATTGATAAACTATACTATATACGCATTGACATTAAAATGACCTTCTTAAGGACAGACTTAAGGAATATGATTTCATTAAGTTCTGAGTCCAACAAAATAAATGCACGCTACATGTCACTATCCTCTATATGGGGCAGCTGGAACATATTGATGTTCAAAAGCATGTTTCTCCATACAATTTGTTGAGTCAACTCAAAGTTGTATGGAAAACGGTTTCGATCTGCAAGGTTCGAAATTTCGATCAAACTGTTTGATTCGAATATGAGTGCATGAGCGGTGCAAGAATATGTATCCCATCCGGATCTTGAGACAAGCAACTTGTTGAGCCACACTCAAGGTTGCAAAGCTCAAGCGTTTGGATACATGAGATGCTTGCATGGCTATTTATTTTTGTTGGGTCATATAATATCTAAATGGAATTTAGAAAAGGAAGAAGGCACTAAGGAAAGTCAACTGAGAAAGCTAGTTTTATTTATCGTTAGTAAAGGCACAAGTATGAGGAACTGAATATGTGACATATTTGATGTCACGATTTCAATTTCAGAAGAATTGTTATACAAAAGGAAAAACACATTTTGGCGAATGTCGTCACATTGCTTCTGAAGCAATGAGTAATATGTATAACGAAAATATATATATGAATATGCAAGACAGTAATAAACTTATATGGCAAAATAGACTAGGCAATATCAAAGGGACAAAGCTTCACAAGTTGCATAAAGAGGGGTCTGACCTCTCGTATTATGAAGTCTACGGACACTTGTGAATCTTATTCTCAAAGGTATGATGGCCGAAACCCATCTGTAAGACAGTATGAGAATGAGTTGTTGAACTCACAGTCTCGTACATACTGATGTACCCAGACACGAGTCTAAGTTAGCCAGGATAAGTTGTTCTTATTATTATTACGACACGTGTTCTTGATGAAATACAAGTCTAATAAAATAGAGAACAAAATGACAGACGTATTTGAACGTATTCGATTAGATCGAAAAGTCGAATACTTAGCTGTATAAATCTTGTGTAAATAAAAGAAAATGTGATTTTCTCTTAGGTCAAGTCCCTTAACATATTGGATGTGTTTGAGAGCATAAATCGCATTTTGTTAGACATAGTGCGATCTGAGTTACGATCATCCCTCTGGGTTAAGTCCCAGATTATAATGCCTTGGTTCTTGATAAAGTTCTTTGAGGACCTTATCAATAAGATATTCATTAAATCAATCTTTAGGAAGTTAAAGGATTACTCGAGTCTCGTGAGACGAAGAGTCGAGTTAGACATCATAGTCGATGATGGCTTAATCAACTTGCAGGATGAAATTTGGAGTAGTGACTCTGATTAACAACTTGATGCAATAGGTCCGTGCACGTAAATAAAGTATGGACTTTAGTTTATGTGCTCAAAGAAAATGTTTCTTATTTTCTGCAAGAAAAACCTTCAAGTTAGACGATTGAAGCAGAAGAAAGTAGTGAAGTACTGATCACTCCTTATTTTACACCTTTTTTCCACATGTTTGCATGCCATTTAGATCGCCCAAATCATGTTTTTCACGATATATCGACGATATTGCGATGCTTTTCACGATTTGTTGTTTTTGTCACATTTCAGGTGATTTGGCGCGATTTGGAGTGATCTCGAGATGCGCTTACTCCAGAGGGTCACCGACGACCTCCCCGATGGGTATTTTGCTGTTGGAGAGGAGCGGAAGAAGAACGGACGTCGCAGGAGCGACGAGGAGGCCAAAACAAGCAGATTGGGCATTTTTTTGTGTCCCACTCGGCCGAGTGGAGGAGCCACTCGGCCGACCAGCGAGACACTGCTCGGCCGACCAGAACAGACACAATTTACCTGTGCACTCGGCCGAGCACCGAAGACCACATCGGCCGAGTGACGACATCACGTCCGCCCGAGTGGCGCCCAGACGAAGCCCTTCCAAAACATCCAAGTTACTGTTTTTCGGCTGCCTGAACTTCAGAAGACCCACTCGGCCGAGTGGTTAATCCCGTCCGCCCGAGTACTATGAAGCCATCGGCCGAGTGACGACAACTCACTCGGCCGAGCCGCCCCCGAAGTAGAGACCCCTGAAAGCCCCGACTTACTGGAAAATTACAGGGTTTTCACTCGGCCGAGCGACTTTTGTCACTCGGCCGCGTGCCATGCGCTGCCTGTAGCGAAAACTGCGGAAAACAGGCTGTGCAGGGGTATTTTGGTCACAGTTTTTGGACGATTTTGAGGGCTATTTAAACCCTGTTTTTACCCTAGTTTGGAGAGCCTCTCTTAGATTTTTTGCAGCTTTTTAGATTAGCTTTTAGCTTTATTCTTGTGATTGGAAAGGAGACAAAGATTGGAATTTTGTTGGATTAATTGAAGAACTCCATTGGTTTGCATCTCTTTTCCTTAAAAATTCTATTTTTATTGCTTATCTCAATATTGTGATGAATTCCATTGCCTATTTCAACGATTATTTTTGTGATCTTGCTATGATTTGTGAGTAATCTCCACGTCTTGGGGCGTGGGGATGAACCCTACAAGCCCATTTTCATATTTGTGATAAATTGGTAGAAATTGTGCTAGAATTGTTATTAGGGATTAGATTGGGATCAATTTACTACGGATGGCTAGGTATTCATATCAATTGGGATTTGCAAGAGATTGGATCCCAATTTGATAGGAAACCCTAGAAATCCGAATTGGGTTGGAGTCGGATTTTCGAAGTATCGGTTTGTAAGAGATTGGACCGATACTAGGATTTCCGGTTGTAATTCCATGCCGATACCCGTTTGCAAGAGATTGGACGGGTAGGAACTATCCCAATCTAGGTGGTGGACCGAGTTTGCAAGAGATTGGGCTCGGTGCGCGATTGGACGATGATGTTGATCCTAATGCTAGTTTTCCTAGGCTAGGGTTTGCAAGAGATTGGACCCAAACCTAGGATAGCTATAGACCGGCAACAACGCGAGAGCGTGAGCTTGGTTCTACATTCAGTTGCAACTAGTTCATCCAAATTCTCATTCAAGCAATTTTGATACCGATAAACCGCATTTATGAAATACGGTGAGTAGCGGGGATTCCCCATTCCCTAGACGTTCTTTATTTGATTTGATATTTCCGCATTTTTGTCTGACGAATGTGACAGGATCGCCAAAGGCAAATTTCTCTCTTAAATAGCCAGGTTGATTGGAACAAGCACGGTCATTCGTCCTCCCTGTGTTCGATATCCCGCTCGCTGCTACACCGTGCACTTGCGATAAAACTACAACCGTTATTTTGGGTCACATCCCGGAGCGATCAAGTTTTTGGCGCCGTTGCCGGGGAGGCGATTGCGTTTGATTCTTTCTCACCCTAGCTATTTCTTTTTTATTATTATTATTATCATTATTTTTATTTCTTATTTCTTACCTAACCCTTCCACGGTACTAATCATTTCTTTGAAACTCTGCTTCCCCTGTGCATGTACACGAGATCTACGGCGGACCCTGCAGCTATCTTATTTGATCCCGAGATCGAACGTACCGCGCGGAGACTTAGAGCGGAAAGGAGACAAAATCCGGAAGGGCGGTTTATGACCAACCCGGAAACTCCTGAACAATTGGCGGCAAGGATGGCGAGGCTAATTTCTATTCGAGATAGGCTTCGGCCTAAGACCTCTTCTACTACCTCATCCATTGCCGTGCCGGAGTTGGCGGCTGACAAGAACTTCGAGTTGGCGAGTGCATTTATTGACAAGTTCTATCCGCCATCCAAGACGGTGAAGATCCAGAGCGCTCTCATGTCCTTCAAGCAAGGACCACAGGAGACGCTCTATGAAGCTTGGGAGCGTTTTAAGGATTTGCAGCATCAATGCCCGCACCACAGCATAGAAGATTGGGAGCTAGTTCATAGCTTCTACAACGGTCTCCAACCGGGGACCAAACAAATTATTGATGCCGCGGCGAATGGTGCTATCTTGTCAAAGACTCCCGAGGAAGCTACGGCCCTAATTGAGGAGATGGCCTCAAATAATCAACAATGGGGCGATGAGCGAGGACACTCTACGTCCTCCTTAAAGCCAACTAGCATCTACGAGGCAAAGGCCGTAGCGGAGCTTACGAGCAAGTTCGATTCTCTCCACAAGGTGGTGGAGAGATTGGAGAAGTATATCACGGAGCCCCAAGGAGCCCCTTCTACCTCCGCTCCAACGAACCAAATGTGTGATTGGCAAGACCAACCTCAAGCCATGTACTCGGGAGGAGAGCAAGGAGAAGGATCCTTGGAGCAAGTACAATATGTTGCGGGGAACCAAGGATATTGGGCCAATCCGGCCGCAAGAAATCATCCCGGATTCTCTTACGCCAACAATGAAGGAGCTTTGAACCCACCACAACCGCCACCTCAACAAGCCCGACCACCACTACCACCCCAACAACAAAACTATCCACCGAGGGGGCCTACTCAACAAAATTTTCAACCAAAGCAACAAGTTCCACCATATAGGCCGCCCGGATACAATCAAGGGTGGAGGAATCAAAATCAAAACCCTCCACAAGCTCAACAACGATCCGACTTCGAAGCTAGAGTGGAGGCGTTCATGGTCGAGCAAAATAAGGTAAATGCTACCTTGAAGGCGGGGCAAGACTCCCTTAATACCGTTGTGGCTCAAATATCGGAGCAATTAGCGTTGCTAAATCGGAACACTCAACGATTGCCGGCGCAACCCGAGCAAAACCCACGGGGCAACACCGGTCACATCAATGCCGTAGTTTCCGTTACTACTAGAGGCGGGAAGGACACCACCCCCGCCATGATTCCTACCGAGGAGCCCGTGGAGGAAAGCTTGGAGCCAATTGAGCCGATAGTTGAAGTTGAAAAGGAGAAGGAGCCACAAGACAAGGAGAAATCTAGAGCGGAACAATTGATCGAGGAAAGGCGCTTCATGCCACCGGTCCCATTTCCCCAAAGGCTTGCTAGAGCGAAAATGGAGAAAAGGCTAGCGAAGTTTCTCGAGTATCTTAGAGGAGTTAGCCTTAACATTCCCTTCCTCGACGCCATCGTGGAAATCCCCACATATGCTAAATTCTTAAAGGATTTGATTTCGGGGAGAAAGAGGAAGGAGAAGATTATGCTAGCCGAGGAGGGTTCTTGGTTTACTAAGAGAGAAAAAGAGCCGGCCAAATTCAAAGATCCGGGGAGTTTTCGGATTCCTTGCACCTTGGGTGGCGTCCCTCTTCAAAAGACGTTGGTTGATCTAGGGGCTAGTGTGAGCCTCATGCCTCTCTCTATGTTCTTAAGGCTAAACACCGGGACAAAGTTGAAACCCACCGACATGCGCATTCAATTAGCCGATGGACGGATAACAAGGCCGGTGGGGATCGCCGAAGACATCCCGCTACAAGTCCCGGGTGGAATATGCTTGCCATGTGACTTCGTGATCATGGACGTTAAGGAGGAGGGAGATACGTCATTGATACTTGGACGTCCGTTCCTCGCCACCGCCGGAGTAATTGTTGACGTGCGCGAAGGTACCCTAACTTTAAGCGTCGGCAACATCGAGGTGGAGCTCCACATTCCTAAGGCTATGAAGCACATGCCTTACCACGAGGAACTTGACTACATGGACCTCCTTGATGAGGTGATAGAGGAGGCGATCCCCCACTCAATTGGCGCTCTATTCGACGAAGATTTCGAGGAAGGCCCGGATTTAGGCCAAAATGAGAAGAAAGATGATTCCCCCGACCTCTCCGCTGAAAATGATGAAGGCGACGCTGATGTCGCAAGGATTCGAGAGCTCTGCAAGCTCTCGAAATTAAAGTCTCCAAAGAAAGCTCCTCCGGTACGGAGATCGGCGTCACCGGTAAAGCCGTTGACCGGAGCAAATGCTAGCTTGGGGGAGCCTCCCCCAACACTATTCGAGATGGGAGACCACCGCGGGAGAACACGCCGCCACGTCCAAATCCGAGCGCGCTCCCCGGAAAGTTTGATGGGTGCATCTCATATGCGCCAAACAACCCGCATTGATTGAAAATTATAGGGGGTCGAGCTCACGACCTTAAACGAGCGCTTGTCGGGAGGCAACCCGACGGTTTTTGCTTTATTTTTACTTTTTCTTTATTTTCGTTTTAGAAATTTTTAGTGTTTTGAGTCGTTCGCCCCAAAAATCTTGTGATAACGGGTCCTATTTTCCTTGACAGGAGAGGAGATAGGTAGATCCATCATGAGGAGGATGAACGAGACGACGAGGAGCGCCCCAAGAAGGCGCTCGACGCTTAGGAGGAAGAAGGAATCGACTGGAGGAAGAAAGACGGAGTTTAGAGCCCAAACGAAGACAAACAGCAGAACACAAGGCTCACTCGGCCGAGTATACTAGTCACTCGGCCGAGTACACAAGTTCGTCCGGCCGAGCCGCTCACGAACGAGGGAAGTCTGATGTACCCAACTCTCTGTTTATTTTCCTGATTTCAACATAACTGTTACTCGGCCGAGTATATATTCCCACTCGGCCGAGTAAAACGGATACGCTCCTAGGGCGAGTGCGGGAAGGAATTTTCTCACGACCGCCGTCGCCGGTCTCCGGCCACCTCCGGTACCCCCCTATTTTGCCTTTTTCTCCTCTTTTTGAGTATTTTTTGAGGATCCATGTGTTAAACTCTCCATTTCACGCACAATCTCCCTGCCGCTGCAGCCCATACCTGACATTTCCGCTGCTCCTGACACCGCTGTCGGTGTCGGGAGTACCTTAGCTGAGCCCACTCCCACCACCACCACTCGCCCTCTGTCCGTCGAGCCTCTTTGCTCCGCACTCCCCGAGCGCCCGTCGACCTTTGTTGAGAGTGGAGAGCCCTCGTTTGCCGCGGTCGTGGAGACCATGGCTAGCATGATCTCCGCTGGGGTTGCGCCTTTTGGTCCACACACTTCCACCCCAGCGGTAGTCACCTCTGTCTCCACCTCTGCTGTATTTTCCGAGAGCGTCGTGGCGTCTGTCCACACTTCTGTGCCACTGACCTCTCCGGCCACCTCGCTGCCATTTTTGCACTCCTCTTTCGCTGCTGCTGCCTCCACTTCCCACCAGCCGGTGCCCCGGCCTCACACTGAGGCCAGGCCCACATTCGCAGGCGCAGCACCTTTTGTTCCCTTCCCCGCTGAGCCAGTCACCTACGCGACCCGAGTTCGCCAGCCACGCCCTGCACAGCCCCGCCCGGTGCGTCCCTCTGCACCACCTCCCCCTGACACTGTACTTCAGAGCATTCGTGCTCTAGAGGGGGCGGTGAGTGGCCTCAGAGGCGACCTTAGGACTCTGTCTGCCACCGTCTCTGCGATGGCTGGCCGCTTCGAGCTGATACCGCAGATCCATTACTGTCTCACCCAGGTTCTGGAGCGTCTCCCGCGCGTACCCGCACCCACCCAGCAGGTTCCCGCCCACACTTCCACACACACCCGACCTGCTACCACTTCCACACCCACCCCCGCTCAGCAGCCTGTCCAGCCAGCACCACCCACACGACCTCCGCCTCAGGACGGAGACGGCGCAGCACCACCTTCCTAGGCACCCTTGATGCCATCGATTCCTTTTGCCGTTGTGCTGCCCGTTTCTGCTGGGTCCTGTTGCGCTTTTTGTCCACCCCCCCTCCCCTCACTTACTTTGGGATTCTCTTTTTGATCATATCTTTATATATCTTTTTTGAGAGCGAGGGAGAGTTTTTGGTGCCACTTATACATATGTATCACTCCTATCTGTGCATGCATCATGTCCGCATCATTTTTTCATATCTTTATTTTTCTTTTTATTTTCATCATGCATGCATCCTCACCTGCCCCTCACATTTCTTGTCTCTCGGTGTGCCACACTTTGCACATTGAGGACACTGTGCCATTTAGCTTGGGGGAGTGAGTTCTCACGTTCTTTTTCGATTTGCCACCTTTATTTTTAGTTTTTCACACCATTTTTCGCATTTGCACTTATTTTTCATTATTTTTCTTTTATTCTACTATGCATCACGTTTTCCTTATTTTTTCTGTGTGCCGCATTGTAAATAGTTCTATTTTCCATTTATCTTTATTTCTTTTTTTTCTCATCTCATGCTAGAGATGACTTTTCTATGATGATGATGACGTTGGATTTAGCTTACTCTATATGCATGCTATATTTGTCATGTCTTAGACTTTATTTCTGATATCATATGCTATGACTTGCCTTGCATTTAGAGATAGTAACCCACACTTTTTTCCGCATGAAAATGGATGAAATTTTATTATTAGCTGAGTCTGGATATTCATATGTATGCTATCACAGAAAACACACCAAGATTCACGCATTGAATGCCTATATCTGGAGTACTGATTTCTTTTCCTATATCACTTCTATATGCATGAATTATACACTTCACTTCAGGATGATTGAATGATGTTAGCTATGGTATATCTGGATTAGTTAGCTTTTTTGTGATCGAAACTGAGTAGATTAGATTACCCTGCTGAAGTTGTCGTGCATGTCTTATAGAGTGAACCGAGAGTTATATCTATTTCTTTCTCCACAAATCTTGAACATCATTTCTCTACTTTTATAATCATTGGTGAATCTCCCCTTAGCGATTCTATTTTATGGCATTTCCCCCGCTATTAATTCCTAGCTCCAATTTTCTTACAAAAAAAAGAGAAAAGAAAAGAGGAAAAATCCTCAATAAAAGATCCCATCTCGCTTTCTTCCTTTCTTCTTTCTTCTTATTACATTTGGAGCTATATAAAAATGGGGATGTGAATATTTTTTATGCCACCATGCTTATAGATAAGCTTGGGGGAGGGGATCCATTGATGTGTGAGAGAGTGACTACTTGACGTTGCACGACAACCTAGGCTAAGTAATATTCTACACTCGGTGAGATTATTTCTAGCTTTACGAAATCCAGAGATCTAAGCCTAGCGTTCATTTCATGAAATCCATACTTTTCTATTCCCTCTATTCTATAGTGTGATACTCTTATACTCCTGATAGAAAGCGTTCAATTGAAAAGTGTGTGGTCTGTGATTCGTATACCGCTTTAAATGATTCAGACGATGTTAATTTTAAAATTATTCCGTTTTTCATGATTATATCGTTGTTCGTGGGTTTTCCGTTTCTATTTGCACTATTATACTATGATATCAAAATAAAATCCTTTGACATGTATTTTTCATTCAGTGCACGCTATACGAGTAAGTGAAACCCACGTCCTGAGAAAATGATCTAGTATCCTACCTCTTCGCTTCTTTCTTTCTTCTTTATTTTATTTCGATTTCACTCTTCTTCGTTTTTCATTTTTCATTTTTTTCGCCATTTTCGTTTTCCGAATCCACCGGGTTCGCCTTTTACTTATCTTCCTCGAGGACGAGTAAGAGGCAAGCTTGGGGGATTTTGATGACTCCTTATTTTACACCTTTTTTCCGCATGTTTGCATGCCATTTAGATCGCCCAAATCATGTTTTTCACGATATATCGACGATATTGCGATGCTTTTCACGATTTGTTGTTTTTGTCGCATTTCAGGTGATTTGGCGCGATTTGGAGTGATCTCGAGATGCGCTTACTCCAGAGGGTCACCGACGACCTCCCCGATGGGTATTTTGCTGTTGGAGAGGAGCGGAAGAAGAACGGACGTCGCAGGAGCGACGAGGAGGCCAAAACAAGCAGATTGGGCATTTTTTTGTGTCCCACTCGGCCGAGTGGAGGAGCCACTCGGCCGACCAGCGAGACACTGCTCGGCCGACCAGAACAGACACAATTTACCTGTGCACTCGGCCGAGCACCGAAGACCACATCGGCCGAGTGACGACATCACGTCCGCCCGAGTGGCGCCCAGACGAAGCCCTTCCAAAACATCCAAGTTACTGTTTTTCGGCTGCCTGAACTTCAGAAGACCCACTCGGCCGAGTGGTTAATCCCGTCCGCCCGAGTACTATGAAGCCATCGGCCGAGTGACGACAACTCACTCGGCCGAGCCGCCCCCGAAGTAGAGACCCCTGAAAGCCCCGACTTACTGGAAAATTACAGGGTTTTCACTCGGCCG
Source organism: Scilla litardierei (assembly GCA_030789695.1). Classification (NCBI taxonomy): domain Eukaryota; kingdom Viridiplantae; phylum Streptophyta; class Magnoliopsida; order Asparagales; family Asparagaceae; genus Scilla; species Scilla litardierei. The sequence continues at coordinate 756,635,727 of CM061142.1, read as the reverse complement.
AGCGACTTTTGTCACTCGGCCGAGTGCGATGCGCTGCCTGTAGCGAAAACTGCGGAAAACAGGCTGTGCAGGGGTATTTTGGTCACAGTTTTTGGACGATTTTGAGGGTTATTTAAACCCTGTTTTTACCCTAGTTTGGAGAGCCTCTCTCTTAGATTTTTTGCAGCTTTTTAGATTAGCTTTTAGCTTTATTCTTGTGATTGGAAAGGAGACAAAGATTGGAATTTTGTTGGATTAATTGAAGAACTCCATTGGTTTGCATCTCTTTTCCTTAAAATTCTATTTTTATTGCTTATCTCAATATTGTGATGAATTCCATTGCCTATTTCAACGATTATTTTTGTGATCTTGCTATGATTTGTGAGTAGTCTCCACGTCTTGGGGCGTGGGGATGAACCCTACAAGCCCATTTTCATATTTGTGATAAATTGGTAGAAATTGTGCTAGAATTGTTATTAGGGATTAGATTGGGATCAATTTACTACGGATGGCTAGGTATTCATATCAATTGGGATTTGTAAGAGATTGGATCCCAATTTGATAGGAAACCCTAGAAATCCGAATTGGGTTGGAGTCGGATTTTCGAAGTATCGGTTTGCAAGAGATTGGACCGATACTAGGATTTCCGGTTGCAATTCCATGCCGATACCCGTTTGCAAGAGATTGGACGGGTAGGAACTATCCCAATCTAGGTGGTGGACCGAGTTTGCAAGAGATTGGGCTCGGTGCGCGATTGGACGATGATGTTGATCCTAATGCTAGTTTTCCTAGGCTAGGGTTTGCAAGAGATTGGACCCAAACCTAGGATAGCTATAGACCGGCAACAGCGCGAGAGCGTGAGCTTGGTTCTACATTCAGTTGCAACTAGTTCATCCAAATTCTCATTCAAGCAATTTTGATACCGATAAACCGCATTTATGAAATACGGTGAGTAGCGGGGATTCCCCATTCCCTAGACGTTCTTTATTTGATTTGATATTTCCGCATTTTTGTCTGACGATTGTGACAGGATCGCCAAAGGCAAATTTCTCTCTTAAATAGCCAGGTTGATTGGAACAAGCACGGTCATTCGTCCTCCCTGTGTTCGATATCCCGCTCGCTGCTACACCGTGCACTTGCGGTAAAACTACAACCGTTCTTTTGGGTCACATCCCGGAGCGATCAAGTACAACTTATGTTGGTTGAGAACGGTTTTCATCCTAACTCCTATAAACGGATTATGATGAAACTGTCTCGCCAATAGCTTTGTACAGATCTACTCGGACCGATCTCGATGCAAATGCTCATGATGACCATGAAAACTGGAGCATTCATTTATAGTCCGTTATCTAAATATGATTTAGAAAGACAAACTTGTATGAATTGGCTAGAGAGTTTTCAAGGATAGTGGGAGCGAATAAAACACATGCGAGGCATCAAGGGGATGGAACATATTTTTGACAAAGTGGTCAAAAGAGTTTGACACTTTTGAATATGAACCATCTAAAATGACCAGTAAATTATTTAAGATTATTATCGTAAGGTACGATGAGCTGGATGAAATCTAAGAAAATTTAAATGGATTCCGAAGGACCAAAGGAATTATTTGGGATGAGATTCAAATGGTTGGTCTAGCATGAACATAAAAAACCTCTTAAGTCTATACAGTAGACGGTTTAGCAGATCCACTCACGAAGGCTCTACCACATGAAGTCTAGAAAGATTTATGTGTAAAATACGGTATGAGATACCGAGATAAATGGGCCCAAGTACAAATGGGAGATGTAACAAGATATGTATGCACTCGAGGCAATTATCTCTGTGTAATTATACAAACATCTTGTTCGTAATAACAGTAAGCTGTTTGGTATAACTTTATCTAAGTTAATCATAATGTAGTTATCATTAGATAGTGACTTAAGTAAAGTCCTGAGACTTAACACAATGTCAAACAAGTATCGAGATGAGTATCTCGATCATGGAGAAATGTTTGACCGTCTGTAGCATAAGTCTAAAAGGGTTCGTGGTCGTATATGTTTCGAGAAAAGGATATCGAAACATCGGATAGACCATTATGTCTTAGTCTTCACCGTATAGCGGTGACGATGATCTCATGATCGTTTAACTTGGCGAAGTCGAAGACGAGACACAGGTGCTCATTGGAGAATGAGTTCACTGAACGACCCATCAATAGTTGTCATAACCATATGATTGACCAATCTGTCAATGACAAACTCTTAGTGATGATAGGCAAGTTGGTCTATGACTTGAGGTCATTATACGAACCTGTGCGTGAACGATGTTACTTAGATCACTGACCTAGCTTCGAGGCTAGGCCTATCGAAAGGTCTTTGGTTAGGTGACATTTGAAGCGTACAAGGAGAGTAATGACCAAGAGAGGATTCGTCTCTCCCGGTCAATGGGAGTTAGTGTTGTAGAGTTAGTTCGGTCTTTAGTGAAATCTCTGGCCAGAGTATGTTGGAAGAAGTCTAACATTATTTGACTAAAGATCGATGGAGACTAACCGGATTCAAGCTATTGTGGTTGACACTTTGACCGTACCCTAGGCTTGAACTAAACGACATAGTTTAGACGAAGAGACTACGACTGCGAAATTCATCACGGACACAGTCAGGGTGGTCCCGACAATATTCATGTCGATGAGTTAATCACGTAAGTATGATACTGAAACTGGGACGGCAACTGCTGCTCGTGGTCATTGCCGTCTAGGGCTTCTAGCCCTACCTGTAGTAGGGTCAGGTTGTAGAGTCTCACACTGAGTGTGACCTCCGTCTAGTAATAGGTAGAAACATTAGGAAGAATATGCATTTGATGCAACGGATAGAACACTGCAAAGAGTTTGCAGTTATCTTCTGCATTCGGGATAAATGATCCTGAGTGCAAGTGGGAGATGTTGGGAGATGTATGCCCTCGGATCATTTGTATCTGATGCAAATGATATTTTAAGCTTAGATAGGGGACTATTTTGCATGTGATGCAAAAGGAGTAAAATGTGTCTTAAATTGTTTAAGACCATATTTAATAAAATAAACGCGTTGAAAAGGTTACCTGGATAACAGGATCGTACCGCTCTAAAAGCAGGTTCAAACCGCGTCAAAAACGGACTCCAAATGCACAAGTTAGAGCCAAAACAAGTCAGCTTAAACTGTTGTGTTGAACCCAGAGAAAATGGAGGCCCACCAAGCCTGAATTTTCTTGTTAGGGTTTTTGAAACCCGGGATTTTTTGGACGGCTAGATTTTCCATCTTTGAATGGTTTTTGGCTAACTTTGAGATGACATTTGAGGGGGTCTAACGACGTCGGATTAACTCGCCATTTTTTCCTACGCGTTCACCGTTCAACCCTCTTCGATTTGATAGGTTGTATCAAGATTGAAGCTTAACGGTGAGGGAGTTAACATTCATGGAAGCTTGGCCTTTATGAAAGGCAAACTAACTTGAATTATTAAACTCTAAAAACATAGTCCTACATCGGAAGTGGAGTAAAGGGGAGGGGTTAGCCGCCTATAAAAATAGGGGCCTACACCTTCTCTAAACTCGTTACAAGCTCTAGATCTGAGCAGCTCCCAAAAATGTTGGAGCACGCTCAGATCTAAGCTTAAATTAATATTCTCTTCTCCCTAAATTTCTGCCTTGCTCCTGAAGGGCTCTAGCAAAACCACGAAGGGGTTCGGATCCGATCCGGAGTCTTGACGAAGGTTCACACTTAGGTGAAACTTTTTTCGGCGCGTGGTTGGCTCGGCGACAAGGGGATTGCTCGCCTCGGGACGCGGAGTGGTTCGATGAGCGGTTCGACGCGGGACGGGAAGCGGCTCGGAAGACGGTGTGGTACACCTTGCTGTACCAAGGCAAGGTTACGGGTATATGATTTAGAAGCCTTATTTTAATTATGTCATAGTAGCTTAGATCCTTCTTGGGGTAGTCAGATCCATCTCAAGTTGGCATAGATCCTAGCTAATGGTCTTGATTTTCCTTAGGGCTTCGTTAATAAGTTTAACGATTCTCTTCCGCTGAGTTTTCTTTTGGCTCTATTGCTCGTCCGACTTAGGATGGGCATAGAGATTTGTGCCCAAAGGGTCCATCAAAACCCAACATGGATCTCACCACCCTGATGGGTGATAGGTGATGGACGGCCTGGATGGTGGCCAAGGAGAGGATTCCTTCCTTAGCCACCTGATTCCACACACATACAGAGGAAAGTAAGTGTATAACTGTATTGATAAACGAAGCAAAAGATATACAAGCATTACTGGTGGAGGGAAGGGAGAGGCAAGGAAATAAGGAGGGCAAGATGGCACAAGCGCCGTCACCCACCACTAGCCTTGCCAATCATCCCTCACTACCAATAGAAAAGCAAAATTGATATACAAGTATATCTATCAAAGAGTGTGTGTATGAGTCGAAGACAACAAGACCAGGAGCTAATCAGGAATCGGTATAATGTTATGTACCCTCGTGGAAGTCCCAATTAGCGTAGGACATACTAACATGGGGAGGATCTCTATCGGAATTGCAAAGTGCGATCCTGACATCCATAGTGATGTCCTCGAATAGCTTGGTTTTGAGGGAGCTTTTTCCTTCAAAGATTCTTCTGTTGCGCTCCTTCCAAATATGTCATACCATGCTGCCAATACCAACTTAGAAATAACACCCACGGAGTCGTTCTTACCATAAGTAGAGAGAAAATAATCCCCAATCCCACGTAGAGAGTGGGGAGGAGTGCTCGCACTACCAAGCTTTAGGAAGCACTTATGGATGAGATAACTAGAGTAATTGCATTCGAAGAATAGGTGATTAATGCTCTCATCCTCATCCTCATCACAAAGGGTGCAATGCGAGGAGAACCGAATCCCCCAGTTGACAAGTGTATCTCTGGTGAGCAATTTACCATGGAAGGCACGAAGTAGAGTGATGGCCATCTTGGGGATGTGTCCACGGAACCAAACAATACCATGGTAAGGAAAACGAACACCATGGGTGCGGGTGCCCTCCCAAGCGTCACGATAGGTGCAGGTAAGGCTCGGACTCCAAGACTTATCAGCACCTGGTCGGATAGAAATATGCTGCATGAGGGGTGAATTGTAGAGATGGCGGGGTCATCTACCCATCCAGCAATCGTCCAGTAGTCACAGACTCGCATCTAGTCTGAGTCAGGGGGACGTCCCGGAGCGAGGAGCCAGTTATCCTGCCAGAACAATGTGAAGAATCCATCCCTAATTTTGCGCTTGATAAGTTTTTGAGAAACTTTGCGACAATGAAGGAGAAATTTTCGGGTCTCGCAGTAAGTGGCCTTTGGCTTGCGTCGCATGTAGGAGGCCCATAGACCGACAGACGTGAATAGGCGCCAAGCTAGGCGAACCCCCTATGCAATATTGAGGTTAGAAAGCAGGCGAAGCCTGACCCCCCTGGTTTGGGGGTGCAAAGATCTTTCCAGGCCCAATGGTAGAAGTTATTCCCCCAAATAAATTTCCTACAAATATAGTTGATTGTGCGTATGACCGAAGCAGGAATACGATAGTCTTGTATCCAAAAGGCAACCATGTCGTAGATGACCCTCAATACGACCATAACCAACTTAATACGACCAGAAATGAAGACTCTCAATATATCTATCTATCTTACAATTGAGGGAGGGAAACAAACATCCATGTCTCCATAGGACAAAAAGTGGGCCTCACCTTTGTCCCACTAGGACAAAGGGTTGGCTTAGATTGTGCCACATAGGCATGGTTGGCACCACTTGGTGGGTGATGAGGACTTGGGTTTGGAATTGGGATGAGGCTGTGGAGAAGCCAAACAACCCCCCCCCCCATTCACATTATTTGCAAGCTTGCCAAATGCCCCTCACTGTTCCACTTATTTACAGGTTTGCCACACTCCTCTCTTTTCGATTGCGCGCGGGTCCTGCCTCCTCCCGAGGATACACACACTCTCTGCTCGTTCTTTTATCGGTTGCATGCGTGCACCGCATCCTATGTATAGGTTTTTTCTTGGTCATTGTGCACTATGTGCACATTTTATTTTGTGTGTGTGTATAATCTTTACATTATTTTACAACAGACGATTTTAGCTACTTGAGATTATCTATTAGCAAGGGCATAAACAAAGCAAATTTGAAGCAAATATTGCAATAATTGTATCCGCTCCGTTTAAAAAGCGAATAATATACATACGCGTATTTCATGAAGTCGATACAAATTACTAGTACACGTATTTGCTTAGATGTGGATATGATTGGATTTGGGTATTTCCAATGTCCACTTATAAATATAGTTTTATGATATGATGCACATATATAGTACAAGTACTAGATATGATACGATATATGTGAATGAATATGCACAATTTCAAAAAAATTCACGGTTAAGATTTGTGGTGGATACAGAAATAATTTATTTAAAAATATTTTGTAATGAATATTTAATTAAAAATATAATCCATCCATGAAGCAAATAACAAATCATTTCATGCAAAACCAAACATGTCCAAGATTACATGCAAACGTAGCCCAAAGAAATACTAAAAATTACAATTCAACTATACCAAAAAATTACAACCCAATTATATAGAAGAAATCCTAATTTCATCCACATTTTCATTCAAACCTACCAAAGATTCAACCATCCAAAAGAATATTCCATTTCATATCTGCATTTCATGCCCACCATAATTTTTGAAATCATCAAGTTTTGCAAAATAAATCAACCAATCAATCCAAAAGCTTAATATTCCATTTCATATCTGCATTTCATGCCCACCATAATTTTTGAAATCATCAAGTTTTGCAAAATAAATCAACCAATCAATCGCCTTCCTCCATACGCGTTGGTGGCCGATTGCCTTCCTCCGTTAGCGAACTGTATTGCCAAACGCCAATCACCGTTCAGGTCAAAGCGATTGGGCTTCCGTTGTGATGGCACGATGCATTTTGTCGATTAAGAAGCGAGCATGAGAATGTTATTAAATCAGTTTCAGGTAGGGCTGTTGACGAACACAACGTTCGACGAACTACTCGTGAACAAGCTCGGTACATGTTTTTTTACGTTCGTTCAGGAAGCTTAATGAACAAGCTTGAACAGATTTTTAGAGCTCGGTTAGTAAACGAACAGAGCTTGAACATAACTATGTTTGTTCATTTATGTTCATGAACAAGCTCGTTAAGTGTTCGTGAACAAGCTCGTTAAGTGATATTCGTGAACAAGCTCGTTAAGTGTTCGTGAACAACCTCGTTAAGTGATGTTCGTGAACAAGCTCGTTAAGTATTCGTGAACAATGGCTTGAGTGAATTAAAATTAAAATTAAACACTCACCTCCTCAAATTGAATTAAACACCTCCACCTCTTCAACTTCCCAGGTTCCCACTCCTAGACTCACAGGCTCCCAGCTCTCTTTTGGTCCATTGCCATTGTTCGTTCATTTGTTTGAAAATCTGTTCATGAACAAGATTGATTGTGTACAGCCCTTAAAAAGAAACTTCAAACCCAAACCCGACCTGAGCAGATTTGACCCACTTCGAACCGTCCCCGCAACTTGTGCGAATCTGGGGTAGATACAACATGTATCTGAATGTGAGATGTATCGTGTTCGGGTACAGCTCTTGCGTGCACGAATCCATGCATTAGAGTTTTTACATTAATTCATAAAAATTAATAGAGAATAATGGGTATCATACGCCATATGAGAGGGTCTCTCATATTCCCTCTCACATAAAGGGGGCAAGTACAAGCCCACATGGGCTTGTACTTGTTGTACCCATGTGGGCTTGTACTTGCCCCCTTTATGTGAGAGGGAATATGAGAGACCCTCTCATATGGCGTATGATATCCATTATTCTCAAATTAATAACGGTGTATGATGAATTTATACATAAAAATAATTACTTATATTAAATATTGCATCTATTATATAGATAACAAAAATAATGTTTAACTTTGAGAATTTTGAACATGCGGAAATAATGATGTGTTCTGAGGATGGTGATTTGAGATTTGAGTCTTTAATCTGAGACAGAGAGAATAAAACAATGTTTTAATTTTCTTCGGGGGGCTCCGGAAAAGAGAATTTTCTCATCGTAGAGCAGATAAAATCCTCTCCATATATAAGGCCACATCTATTCCATACGTCCCCACAAATCTGCCTTAATTTTTCTCTACATGATCGCATGATCCGTCCTTATTTTCCTCAACCAAACACATAATCTCATGAGAAAATATCATAAGAAATCCCAACTGAATCAGATTTAACTCTACTGGGTTGGGTTGGGTCGGGTCTAAGTTTATTGAGCCATGAAGGTCAATACACTTACATCTCCACCTGATGAAATGGTCAAATACATATGATACGGTCACAATGGAAATTCGGAGTAAAAATGGGAATTTTATGATGGAAAAGATGGAAATGTGGAATTTTTTCATATTTGGGTAAAAGGAAATTCAAGATAGTTGACCTCTTTAGGAGTGGAGGCCACTCTCCTAGCTTTACCTTCGAAACGAAAGTCTAAATCTTCCAATTTAAAACAATCTTTCTTTTCATAATAGACATGCCCCTGCTAATGATCATGGCCCTCTTATTTATAATAAGACTCTCACTAATTAAGTAATTAACCAAAAGAACTAAACTACCCTCCTTATTTAAACTATTACCAAACGATGATTCTAATATTGTTCTCCCATTAAACCCTTACCAAATGAGGGGCCTAAAATCACTCTCTCATTTAAAAGCTTGATTTCCACATTAAACCATTACCAATTGAGATCTCGTCCACATTTGCCGCACCGTCCAATCGCATCATTTCCCATTAAACCCTTGCCAAATGAGGGGCCAAAAATCACTCTCATTTAATGGCATAATTTTCCCCATTAAACCATTACCAATTAACATCTCGTCTACATTCGTCGCACCCCAATCGCATCATTACTCTGTTCCCAAAGAACCACGTTGTTCTCAAAGTGGTGCATGAAGTGCATGGGATACTCTTCGACTGATGATGCTCGTCTCCTCCTGAATCAAAAAGCCATCCAAGGTCTCCATCGTCATCCACGAAGCCCGGAAGGAAGCTACGTCAATCACTAAGATTTCTCATGGATTTGTCACAGCATGAAGCTAGTTGCGTCACCCGACTGAGCCCACAATCTACCTCTGAAGCTCTGTGAGGCTTATAGGTACCACGACAGGGCCACGGGGGCCCTGCAGCACAGGCAGGGGGCATTGTCGACCCTGCAGAGGGACTGCAAGGCCCTGGGGACCTGTGAGGGATCCGCTCCCCCCTTCTGCATCCTTCCGATGGTCGGGATATCTTGGATCTTTGTCAGAGTCGTCGGCTGGGTTCAGATCTGAAGCCGGATCTTCTTTGTGTTTGACATCCTTCTCCAAAGAGATGATTTTGCAATTGTCCATTTCTAAAGGTGGCACCTTTTGTTCCGCATCTATGTCGTTGTCTTCGTCTTTGTTCAGATTTAATATCGTGTTGCCCTTCGGATGGGTCTCCACATCAAAAGTGATGATTTTTTAGTTTCTTCTTTTTCTTTTTCTTGGTCTTCTTCTAATTCATCCTCAGGAAAAATCCCATAGAACTTCATCATCTTCGAGTCAGCATATTTAAGAAAACCAAGTGCTCTGTAAAATTGTTCTCTATAAAGAAAAACTGTAACATTCTTTGAATTAAAAGTCAAGATCTTTGACCCTAATGCATTGCAACTTTGATAGCATTCAGTCACCAGATAACACCCCATAAATTTAAATAGCCATTGTAAATGTTGAGTTCCACCCTTAGCTGTGGGAACGTTGTTGAAATGAGTTTTTGCGAAAATATACTTGTTAGCTGTCTCCGGAAATTTTTCATATAGATAAAGCTTATTCCCTTCTTGCCGCAACACATGAGCTATTTGTAGCATTTCATCAAACACATGGTGATATTTCATCATGGTTGCAGAATCATCGTGCTCTGATACCATTTGATACGGTCTTAATGGAAATTCAGAGTAAAAATTGGAATTTTATGGTGGAAAGACGGAAAGGTGGGATTTTTTTATATATTTGGGTAAAAGGAAATACAAGATATTTGACATCTTTAGGAGAGGATTCCGCTCTAGCTTTACATTCAAGACAAAAGACTAAATATCCCAATCTAGAAAATCTTTCTTCTCACAATAGACATGACCCTTCGAATAATCATTACCCTCTTATCTATAATAAGACTCTCACTAATTAGATAATTAGTCAAAATGCCTAAATTACCATTCTTATTTAAACTATTACCAAACAGGAGTTCTAATATTTTTCTTCCATTAAACCCTGAGCATAAAATCACTCTAATTTAATGGCATGATTTCTCCCATTAAACCCTTACCAATTGAGATCTCGTTCATATTCACCGCACCGTCCAATCACACTGTTTCTCATTATACCCAAATAAGGGGCCTAAAATCATTCTCATTTAATGGTTGATTTCTTCATTAAACTATTACCAATTGAGATCTCGTCCACATTCGCTGCATCGCTCATCCACATTCGTCGCACCCCAACCAGATCAACATTCTCATCATACTTCCACTATTCGTGAGATATGACGCAAGATGTAAGTTCACACACTCCCACTATCCATGAGATATGTGTATTTTTATTTTGTTATTGATAAACCGAGTACAAGCATTAGTTGTGATTGCCTCCTTTCATTATTCATGGAAGCTTTTTTGACTTAGATATTTCTAAGTCCCATCAAACGAACATATTTAATGAATGTTCTTGCTAGAATACCATTCGTCAATGGATCAGTTACCATATCACTAGTCGAATATAAGTCATTGACTTCTTTCTTTTTCACAATATCACGAATATAATGATATTGTATTTCAATATGATTTCCTTGTAAACTATTTGTATCACTGTTGATCAAGCTGATGGCCACTTGATTATCACAATATATCTCAATTGGTCCATCGACCAAATTGAGATCCAAGTCCATCAGGACACGTCTTATCCGGACTATATGAGTAACAGCCATACTATAAGCTATATACTCAGCTTCTTATGTATACATTACTACACATCCAAATTTCTTGGTGCCCCAAGAAACATCTACACCTCCAAGGATTAACAAATGTATTGAGGTTGACTTTGTGTCATCTTTGTCTCCTTCGAAATCAACATCGGAGTAACCAAAAACCTCAAGCGAGTCTGCTTGATAAACCAATTTATGGTGCACAGTACCATTTAGATATTTCAAAATCATCTTAACAATTTCCGAATATACTTGACCAGAATTAATTTGGTATGTACTCTCTAGACTCACTTCATACGTCAAGTCTGGTCTAATACATAATAGTGCATACATCAAACTTCCAATAGCTTGAGTATATGGAACACCTAATGGTTTCTGTTCTTCTTCAGGACATTGCTCTTTACATAACCGTTTCTTCATAACCAATGATGTAGGTGTTGCATTGCAAATCTGCATCTCAAACCTTCTCGGTATTGTATACAAATAATTTTTGATTTAAACACAACATTCTAGACTTACAATCTCTAAGGATCTGTATACAAATAATATATGACGCATCCGCTATAGTCTTCATCTCAAATTCACTACACATTGCTGTTTTTGATCTTGTTTAACACTCATATGTCATTTCCAGCAAGCAAAATATCATAAATATATAAGGATAATATTGGAAAACTCTCCGATTTTTCAATGCATACACATAATTATCCAATTTATTTGTAATGAAACCAAGTTAGACAACAATACTGTGAAATTTGAGATACCATTGTCTATATGATTGTTTTAAAACATATAAAAATTTCTTTAATTTATATACTTTATCTTCATGTCTCTCAACCTGAAATCCTTCAGTTTGATTCATATACACTACTTCCTTCAACTCTCCGTTGAGGAATGCGGTCTTAACATCCATTTGAAAAAATTCCAAGTCAAGATATGTAACAATTGCTAAAATTATTCTAATAGTTGTAAACTTAGCATTAAAGAATAAGTCTCCTGATAATCAGTACATGCCTATTGAGTAAAGCCTTTTTAATTAATCGAACCTTAAACGTATCAACAAACTTATCAACCCGATATTTCTTCTTTAACACCTATTTACATCCTATAGACTTCCTCTTTTCTATTAAGTCACATAGGTCGCATACATCGTTTCTCTCTATCGGATCAAGCTTCCTTTTCATGGCTTCCAACCATTAATCTAATTCTGGTGAGTTCATCGCATCTATATAATTCAAGGGATCGTCTTACACATCTACATCGATATCTACTGAGAAACAAGATTGTTCACATGAATGTAAATAATAACCATTCATCCATGCATGTGTTGTTCTGAGTATTTTGTTGCCGCTAAAACTTACAGGTTGGACAGGTTCAGCTGGTTGATTTACCATATGCATGTTCTCATTTACAAACTTATGTTCTAAATTGGATATCTACTTCATCCACTATATTTAAGTCATTATTGGGACCATCATCTAAATCTAGCAAAGGTAATGCATGAACTTGTTCCCTTTCTTCTAGATTTTCTTGAAAAGTAGCATCTCTACTTTCAATGACTCATTTTCTTTCATGGAATAACCTGTATCCTTTAGATTTTGTGGAATATCCTATAAATCTATATTTTTAAGGTTTTAAGATCCATCTTATCTGTAACTTGATATGGAATGACAACATATGCCACACAATCCTATTTTCTTATATGCCTCAAATTGGATTTGCAACCATTCCAAATCTTATATGATGTTGACTCGACTAATTTTGTGAGAATTCTATTCAGAACATTATGAAAAATGAACAGTCAATAAAGCTTGTCCCTAAAAATTTTGGGAGAGATGACAATGAGATAACATACATTTTACTGTATTCATTAATATTGTATTCTTCTTTTCAGCCACATCATTTTCTTATGGTGAATATGCATAATTGTATGTTTCTTAATACTATAATGAATCCAGTAATCTTCAAATTCCTTTGAGTTGAATTACATGTCTCTTTCAGTTCTTAACACCTTGATGAATCTTCTAAGTTTTCTTTATATTTCTGCTTTCTACCTTTTAGAACATTCAAAAGCTTCAGATTTTCGATGTAAACGATACACGAAGGTATACTTGGAATAATCATCTATAACAGTTATAAAATATTCCTTATTGTCATGTACCTTTTGAAGACATTAGGCTTGCCTTGGCCTCAGCCTCAGCCTCAGGTCCACAAATGTCAGAATGGATTAATTCCAACATCTCATTAACCCATTTGACCTTCTGAAAATAACTTCATGTTCATTTTTTCAGTTAGGCAATATTCACAGGGTAATGTCCTGCTGTCAATTCTGGTAATAAATACATCTTAATTATCTGATCCATTTTTCTATTACTAGGATGCCTTAATCTCATATGCTAAAGATCATAATCAGATACAAGACACGAGAATTAACGCAAATCTGAACTTTTATTATCAATATCAGGTTTTACAACCGAAAGACGAGACAAATCATGTTTCGATACAAACTTATCCATAGCAAAAACTTGTCTTTCTAATAGATATACTATTATTGTAAAATCTAACTTCAAGTCCTTTCTTTAGCAAAGCAGAGACAGAAATCAAATTGTGTCTTATGCCGGATGCATAAAACACATCCTTGAGGATCATAATGTTATTCGCAAAATCCAATCTGTATGAACTAATACCTTTCACATCCAGATAGATATTGTTCCCCATATAAATCCTTTGATCTCTCTTCGTCAATTCATGGAAGTCGTCAATACATTTCTTTGTCTTTTTGCTATATGTCGGGTTGCTCACAAGTCAATCCACCATCCATCAGCATCAATTATTGTATCGTTGCATTCAATAATACCGATAAATTCTCAAATTCTCGCTTTCTAGAACCTTCTTGTTTTGAATTTTTAGAAGAGCCCTTTTTCCTGAGGACGGTTGGCTTTGAATTGGCTGAACTTCTTACAGATTTAGCAAGAGCCAATAGATCCTTTCTTACCGCAAGTATTATGTTGGCTATGTCCTTTGAAGGATGGCTTCACATGTCCAAAACATTGGTTCAATTGTGCCTTATGATATTATGCAGCATTAGCTTCTTGTTGAACAGGGTTCACATCTAAGCCATTTCTTATAGCTAATAGGTCTTGTTTCATTACCAATTGAACAGGCAAGTTAGTAACATACTTAATGGTTCTGGTGGCAGTCATCTCTAGAGATGGTGGCAGACTATTCAAAATATTTGCCACATGTAGCTTTTCAAGAATTTGTGATCTTGTAGAATTTAGTCATGACAATCATCGTGTTCACATGTTCGATGATAATGACATAATCACCTTTTTACCTACATCATGAATTATACATATGCATTAGGAGTTGTATGTTCACCTCCTGTTTCAGAGTGTTTTCTCACTACAAAGCGTTGACCGTGGAGAACCCGGTCAACGTGGTCAAGGGGCCCGCTTGGGTCCCTCGGGGGCTTCGAATCGGTGCAGATGGGACGAGGGGAAGCCTCGGCCCTGGTTGAGACGCACGGCCTCGGACAGACGAGCACGGCCTCGGAGGTAGGACGATGAGGGGTAGCCTCAGTCGCCCAGCTAGATGCGTGTTCGGCGAAGGGCGAGGGGAAGCCTCGGCCCGGGTCGAGACGCTCGGCCTCGGTAGGATGCGCTCGGCCTCGCCTGACGGACGGTGAGGGTAAGCCTCACTCGTCCAGATGACAGTGAGGTTGGAGAGGGGCGAGGGGGAGCCTCGGCCCGTTGATCAGCTGTCCACCTGCGTAGACGAGAACGCTCGTCAGGGGGGGCCGGACCTAGGTTCCGGCCAAATCCCCTCCGATGCCTAAGTCAGATAGAGATCTGAAAGAGGAGGCCCGGCAGAGACGGTTCGACTCGTGAGGAAATCGGAATGGCGTCTCACGGCGCGAGCGGGGGAGGAAGGAGATAGGATGGGGGAGCTAGGTCGTTGGTGGAGTACCTTAGGTTTTTGATACCTGAGATGCGGTCCCCTTTCTTCTTCGTCTTCCTAGCCCTTTTGTAGAGCTCCCAGCGTGATTGCCTCTGGCCCACGTCCCACGCCCGCCCTCGATCGTGCCCCATCAATCCGCCCCCTCGCCGCCGCTCTCTTCGCCATGCCAGCACCTCCCCATTACCGCCATTTAGTGGTCGCGCGTCTGGGGGAGCGGTTTTCGCAGGAGTGGGCGAGTGACCGGCGGGTTATCGGGACCGGGTCGGATCGACATTCGAGAAGATCCCTTATAGGGCTTTTGTTGAATGGGCTTGAGGATGCAGATGGGCTCCTGGGCTCGTGTCTTTTGGGCCTCGGTCAAATAGGCGTAACAATTGCCCCCATCGGTCGGGTTGATCGGCCTCGGCCGGTTCGGCTCGGCCGATGTGACTTCTGCCGATTTTGACAAGCTCGCCAGTCAATGCCGACTCATTTATTAGTCGTCGTCATGAGTTGGCTCGTTCGATGCTTTTTAAGGTGCGGGTTCCGAAGCGCCGTCGGCCTTCAGATGCTGCCACGTGTAGCTGCAAGCTTATCCCCACCGCTCGCGGGGTCGTCTTAAGTTGAGAAGCCAGGGGGTTCGTGAGCCGCCCTTGGTGGGGTCGATCAACCTTGGCTTGCTCAGATCGACCGCTGTGCCTCCTGGGATTTCGGGTGGCGCTTCAATCGAGGCATGATCATAAACGTAGGTCATGATGAGGCGGATCGATTGGACTACCCCTGGCGCCGATTTCGAAACGCCGCCGGTTCTTCGAGTCCTGCCACGCGTTATTGTCAGGCGCTTCGAATTCGTCCCTGCGTCCGATATATAAGATCCCCAGCTGCGTTGATCTCCTCTCCTTTCTTGCTCTTCCCCTTGCTCTAGGCTTTCTATAACTCGGAGTCTCCCGTCGCCCTCGCTTCTTCGCCTCCTTCAAACTAGTTAGAAGGTAATTTCCTTTCTCGCTCTTGTATTATGGCTGCTCTTAGGATAGGCGGTTCTGGCCGAGGGGCGAGGGATTCTCCAGAGTCCAGGCGGAGTAAGCCCCAGCCAGTGGGATCAGGTTCCTCTCCCGGGAGTCGTCCCCTCCAAGATAAGGGGAAGGGGAAGCTATTCCTAGACTACGCCTGCGATGACGTGGCGTCGGCTGCCGTGCGTCTTAACGTGCCCCCGGTTATCCTCCGTACGCCGTCGAGGACTGCTCCTTCGGTGGTCTCGGAGATCCGGGAAAGGTATCTCTGCTTTCCGTACGATGTCCGAGTTCCATTCGTTGACGAGCGGATTTGCCTTCCGAGGAGCAATGAAGTCGGCGTCTACGTCGAAATGTTTCACCTGGGTCTTCGCTTCCCTCTCAATCCCTTCCTTATCCAGGTCATGGAGTATCTCATGGTGCCGCTTTGTCAGTTTACCCCTTGCTCGATTGCGGTGCTGACGGGTTTCGCCACGCTCTGCTGCACCCGCGGCCTGGATCCGTCCCTCCCCCTTCTCTTCCATTTTTACCAGATCCAGACGGTCGGGCTGGGGTCATGGCTGCACCTCCGAGCCCGTTCGAGGAGGGAATGTCTGATCGGGCTACCCCGCTGGTCGGGGGATTGGAGCTCGGATTATGTCTTTGTGGTCTTCTTGGGTGATGCCCAGATTCTAACAAGCTGGGGCGGTTCTGTCCATCCTTGCCCGTCGTTAGCTCTCTCAGACGTCGACCGGGCAGCCGCTGCGCTGCTGTTGGCTCTTCCTTTGGAATCGAAGTCCATCTGGTCTTTGTTGGACGACCCACTCCTGAATGCCGTCTTGTGGTCTCCGGGTAGGTCGTTTTTTCATCCTCGGATCGCCCTATGACTCATCCTGATTTCGGTCTCCTTTGCAGGGATGGCAGGCCGCGAGTTCGTCCGTGATGTTGATGAGCTGATCCGTCGTGGAGCCGCTCGGAGCCGAGGCAGTACCTCCGGAAAGGCGCCTCGACGGACTGTTGAGGAGGAGGTGCGTCGAGCCGAGCCCTCCGTGGGCCAGGTAGTGGCCGTGCCTCCCGCCTCTTCTTCTGGCGATCTCCTCCCCGGGGGCGTCGTAAGGGCCGGACCCGCCCCCTCAGCCCGAGAGGAGGGGGGTAATGACAGGTCCGGTGCAGTCCCTCCTGCCCCTGGGGGGTCCCCTTCTGTCCTCGAGAGTGGAGACGGGGCAAGGCGGAAGCGCTCCTCTTCGTCGCCCGTGGAGCCTCATGGAGGGAAGAAGAGGAAGGAGGACGTGGAGCCTTCCAGCCCGGCCTATTCCGTGCCCCCTGCAGCCACCACCGGGGACCTTCAGGTAGCCCTGACAACCACCCCCGTCGCCGCATCCCCGCTTCCGTCTCCAGGAATCGGAGCTCTTTCGGCGGGCCATATGGCTTCCCTCGATGTCGCTCCCGGGAGTTCGGTGTTCGTCGACCGGGCCCTGTCCCAGCAGGTGGCCGAGAGCTCCGTCTTTCCCCGGGACCGCAGCACCCTCGAAAAGATTCCCGCCGACAAGGTGTCGGATTCTTTGGTTTGGGCCCTTCAACAGGTTCGGCTATCTTGCAGTCCCTTCTTTTCCTTCACTTTCCTCTTAGCTCATGTCCCGTCTTCCAGGGTTCCACGCTCGCCGTGGAGTTGCAGCGGCGAGTCGTCGACTTGAGGAAGCTGGAGGAGCCCTCCATGAGGGCCCAAGAGCGAGCCGGGGCGGCGGAGGTAGCGATGGTGAAGGCCCAGATGGAGTCCCGGCATCTCCAACTTCGCGTGGCCGAGCTGGAGGGACGAGTGGGTGATCTCCGGGGAAAGTTGGAGGACGCCCTGCAGTCGGCTGAGGAAGCGGCGGAGTCGTTCCGCCTAGAGAGGGAGGAGCTTCAGAGGGAACTGTCGGATCGGCGCCAGGTGATGCGGCTTGCCGAGGAGGTGGAGAAGGGCGTCGTCGAGACCCTGGGGAAGAGGATCCTCGAGGTTCTCAGGGAGGCCTTCGGTAAGTATGAAGACCTCATCGCCCCTCGGATCGTGGAAGTCGTCCAGTCTTCCTTCCGGGAGTGTGCGGAGCGTGTTCGGCAAGCCCCTCCGCCGGTCGATCCCCCTCGCTCCGAGCAGGGCGAAGTGCCCGAGGATGTGTCTTCCCGAGCTCGGGCTCCCTAAGCCGTCCCTCCCGGCCTTATCCTCAAATTTTTAAGCATCCGCTTCGCTTTGGGCCAGTCTACTTGAAATGGATCCCTGGCCCCCGCTATCTCCTTCGGCATCGTTATCGGCTCCGTGGCCAATAATTGCTGGTTGCATGGCCGCTAGTTTAGGCTAACTTCTTTGGGTCTTTTGTCAACCAATTTTGCTCTGTCGGTGTCGATCTAGCTTCTGTAGGTGAAGAACTCTGTCATTCGTCGTGAGTGGATTACTTGTAGAGTGTTTCCTTCGCCTTGATTCCCTGTAAATAAGACACGTTTTTGTGCCCTGGTTAACTATTATAAATGGAATTGACTTACTCGGACTTCTCGTGTATTTTGCATTGCCGCCTCGTTCTTGGTCTAGGATTGGATGACGTTCACGTTGGATGGGGGAATTGCCCCCAAACTTATGGGCGCTGGAGTCGGTCGGCGAGGGCAAAGCTCCTCGGCTTAGGACCGGTCGGCGTTCGCGCTGTCTGGGGGGATTGCCCCCAGACTTATGAGCGCAGAAGTCGGTCAGCGAGGGCAAAGCTCCTCGGCTTAGGGCCGGTCGGCGTCCGTGCCTGCTGGGGGAACTGCCCCAGACTTATGAGCGCGGGAGTCGGTCGGCGAGGGCAAAGTCCCTCGACTTAGAACCGGTCGGCGCTCGCGCTGGCTGGGGGAATTGCCCCCAGGCTTATGAGCGCAGGAGTCGGTCGGCGAGGGCGTGGCTCCTCGGCTTAGGACCGGTCGGCGTGCCTGCCGGGGGAACTGCCCCCGGACTTACGAGCGCAGGAGTCGGTCGGCGAGGGCAAAGCTCCTCGGCTTAGGACCGGTCGACGTCCGTGCCTGCTGGGGGAACTGCCCCAGACTTATGAGCGCAGGAGTCGGTCGGCGAGGGCAAAGCTCTTCTTCCTCTTCCAGCGAGGCGGCGGTCTCCATCCTTTTGCACTATTGATGGCATGTCAACTTCGTCGGGGATTTAAGAAAAGACAAAAAGGGAATGCATTTGTACTCTCAAGAGTCTTGTCGGACCGGTACATTTGGAGGAAAAGGAAAAAAGGAAATGAAGCTAGACAGAGGGATGTAAGCCTAGATAACTCCCTCTTTCTAGGCTGCAGCCGGGGGGAGAGACATCGCCCGCTCACTCTATGATGCGGAGGGGACCTTGGACAGTGTTGATCTTTTTCCCCTTGTCGGGCTGCGTGGAGGTCCCTTCTCCGTGGGCCGGCTCGTCGGCCTGTTTCCTGGCGTGCCCCCGGCTTATCAGCTTCTCAATGTCCTTCTTCAAATGCCAGCAGTCTTCGGTGTCATGGCCATCATCCTTATGGTACTTGCAGTACTTCTCCATGTTCTTCCCACCTCTTTTAGCCTTCGGTGGGGGGCGATCAGCTCGCTCTTCCTTCTGTACTTGGGCGAGGACGGCGTCTGGGGTGGTGTCCCTCGCGCTTTCTCCCCGCTGTCGGTTCCTCGGCCTCTTCTCGGTCCGGTACCCTTCGGGGCTGCCTCGTCCGCCGTCGCCGCGCTTGGTCCCTCGAATGGCTTTTCCTGCATCCTCGGCCAAGGCCTCCTCGGTCAGCATGAAGCGTTCGGCCCTCGCCATGATCCCGGGGAGGTCCTTCGGGGGATCGTTGTGCAGGGACTTCTTGAGGCCTCTGTGGCGAAGCCCTTTCTTAAGGGCCGTCTGGACCACCAGGTCAGGAGGGCTGTTCACGTTCAGCCTTTCCGCATTGAAGCGGCGCATGAACTGTCGGAGCGGCTCGGCCGGGCCTTGCACTATGTTGAACAGGTGTTCAGCACCAGGCTTGATCTGCCTCCCTGCCATGAACTGTTTGCAGAATAGCTGGGTAAGCTCCTCGAAGCTGTCGATGGAGCGGCCGGGCAGGCTGTGGTACCAGGTCCTCGCCGCTCCCCTGATAGTAGAATAGAAGCTCCGGCAAAGTAAGTCATCGTCAGCTCCCTGGAAGGACATGTCCCCCTCGCAGTCCATCACGTGGTGCCCCGTGTCCCCTATCCCGTCGTACTTTCCCAGCACCGGGATCCTGAATCGAGAGGGGACCCGTGCGTCGGTTATTCTCCGTGATAAGGGGCACCGGTCTCCGTGGATGCCCCCGGGGATGCGGCAGTCGCCTGCCTCTGGCTCGATCGGGGGTGGAGGAAGCACAGGCGCCGGCGGGGCTGGCTCCACGGCCCTCGCCACGCTGGGGGTCGGGCTGACCCGACGCTCCCGACTCCTCCTGCGGGAGCTCCTGCTCCGTCGTGATCGGTCTCTCGAGTGGTGTCGTTCGCTTCTCCTGCGGCGGGACGACCGTGACCGACGAGAGGATGCCGTCATCGATTCACCCTCCGTCCCTTCGGTTTCTCTTCGGCTCTTTTCACGATAAGGGGAGGAGGCGCGTGACCTCGCCTGACGAGTGCCGGACAGCGTGAACCGACGCTCCATGTTCGGTTTCTGGGTCCCGTGGTCGTCGACCACGGCGGACCGCAAGTGTGGGGGTCCTCCCGCCCATCGATGGCTATCGTCCAATGTGCCTCCGTTGGACGGCGCAGGGCCGACGAGCTGTTGTACCGTCGCGACCAACGTCTGGAGGCTCGCGTTGGTCTCCTGAGCCAGGGCGCGGAGCTGTCCCTGCGTGGCCAGTTCTGAGCCGCCGGTCTCTTCGGTTGAGAGGGCGGGGTGGCCGCCGGCGGGCGTGTCCTCAGGGTTGCCGTTTGATGCGCCATTCCCCTCCTCCGGGATGGGGGGCATGCGCTTCCTTCCGTTGCTGGCTCGTGCCATTGTTGATGTGGTTTGCTGCTTCGTGGGGCGGTTTTCGGTTCCCACAGACGGCGCCAGATGTTTCAGAGTGTTTTCTCACTACAAAGCGTTGACCGTGGAGAACCCGGTCAACGTGGTCAAGGGGCCCGCTTGGGTCCCTCGGGGGCTTCGAATCGGTGCAGATGGGACGAGTGGAAGCCTCGGCCCTGGTTGAGACGCACGGCCTCGGACAGACGAGCACGGCCTCGGAGGTAGGACGATGAGGGGTAGCCTCAGTCGCCCAGCTAGATGCGTGTTCGGCGAAGGGCGAGGGGAAGCCTCGGTCCGGGTCGAGACGCTCGGCCTCGGTAGGATGCGCTCGGCCTCGCCTGACGGACGGTGAGGGTAAGCCTCACTCGTCCAGATGACAGTGAGGTTGGAGAGGGGCGAGGGGGAGCCTCGGCCCGTTGATCAGCTGTCCACCTGCGTAGACGAGAACGCTCGTCAGAGGGGCCGGACCTAGGTTCCGGCCAAATCCCCTCCGATGCCTAAGTCAGATAGAGATCTGAAAGAGGAGGCCCGGCGGAGACGGTTCGACTCGTGAGGAGATCGGAATGGCGTCTCACGACGCGAGCGGGGGAGGAAGGAGATAGGATGGGGGAGCTAGGTCGTTGGTGGAGTACCTTAGGTTTTTGATACCTGAGATGCGGTCCCCTTTCTTCTTCGTCTTCCTAGCCCTTTTGTAGAGCTCCCAGCGTGATTGCCTCTGGCCCACGTCCCACGCCCGCCCTCGATCGTGCCCCATCAATCCGCCCCCTCGCCGCCGCTCTCTTCGCCATGCCAGCACCTCCCCATTACCGCCATTTAGTGGTCGCGCGTCTGGGGGAGCGGTTTTCGCAGGAGTGGGCGAGTGACCGGCGGGTTATCGGGACCGGGTCGGATCGACATTCGAGAAGATCCCTTATAGGGCTTTTATTGAATGGGCTTGAGGATGCAGATGGGCTCCTGGGCTCGTGTCTTTTGGGCCTCGGTCAAATAGGCGTAACACCTCCGAAGTGGTGTCATACTTTTCCTTAAAAGCATGCCACATTTCTTTGGCAGCACTATAGTTTTCAAAAATCTTTATAAGATTATCTTCCATGAACATAAGCATCAGGCTTTTAGCCTTCTTGTCATTTAGATATCATTGATCAAACTCTCTTTTCTAAGTATGGTGGGATTGTCGCAAGTGTTAGGGCTAAGACGTCGATAGCACTATTTAGATTATCGTGTATAAGTCCGTATTTGATTCTTTCTATGTCACATGTCATAATTGGAACCATTAAAATGTTCTATATTTGCCCGTTCAGATGCAATAATTTTACTAGCCATTTGATTTAACACAGTGTTACAATTTGAACAATAAAGTCTTGGATTTTGATGATTAATTCAAGTACGATAAGATTGGTATCAACTGATATAATAATGAAGCTACTAAAAACTAATTACAATCAATAAAAGATGTATATAACAAAAAACTAAAGCTAGCAATAATATCATAAATTAATTTAAGAAATGAAATTTTATTTTCTATTTTTTATGTATATATATAATAATTTTTTAATTGGGTTTTAAAAAAAGGATTTTCACAAATTTAATCAGAAAAATTTTAATTCTATTTTTTAAAAATTGAATTTCAAGTTTATTTTGTTTTATTTAATTATTTATTATTTATTTAACCAAACCCCTTCTTAAATGAAATGTCAATATTCTGTTTTGAAACAAAAATTGAATTTTCAGGTTTTTATTAAACAGAGTTTCAGGATTTTTTTTAAATAAGATAAAAATGAAACTTTTTAGTTTTCTACAATATTTACATGATTTCCCCTTACAAAAATTGAATTTACATTTTAAATATAACTAAGACCCAAAATTCTTAATTGAAATATTCCAAATGAGGAAATCCGAGCAGCAACAGCAAAAAAAATTTATCTGTGCCAAATTCCCTATGATAAAATCATTATAAAAGTGAAGCCTGACAATTCTATATCAAAACCGAGCACAAGATGAATTTCAAATATGCAATTATAAAATCTTAAAAATATGTCGAAATTTGCTCAATCCTTTTAATTGTTTCAAGATCAGTTTTTGAAAGTAACAAAAATTAAAAGCAAACATCACTAATGCACTATGCATGAATGAGACTGAAATTTGGATGATTTTAGTTCTCGTATATCTGGATGTAATAAGAAATATAATTATCTGAAATGATCCTTTTACTGCAATTTTGCAATTTCATAATAGAAGAGAACAAAAACGTTGCTAAAATACCTGAAATCTGAAATTTGATGGGACGATGGGAATCAGCTTCCTGGAGTTAGCAGATGGAAAATTTCACTGCTGATTTCAGGGATTCGAGCTTGGCAGGGTCGACGACGAAAAGGTGCAGGGTGAATAATGGCGCGTGGCCGGCACCGGTGGAGATGCAGAGTGCACAAGAGGATGATGGGGCGAGGGATCGTCGTGATGGGTTCGCTTTGCTCGTCGAATCAAGATCACAGCGAGTGGGGATCGCTGATGCTACGATCGGCTCCAATCGAAGATGGTCGTTCGGATCGAGATCGAGGCGGGTTTGCTCTGACCGGCTCTGATTGGCTGCCCACCAAATCGAGCAGAAAAGCTCCGAGCGGCGAGATGTAAAAAAACTTTGATCTGAGAGCGGAGAACTGCGGATCGACTGGACAGGGGAATGGGAATTGCTTCGCGCACATACTGATATTCCGTTTATTTACAAGTTTGCCACTCAAAATTAGTCACTCTCACCACTGTTGGATAATGACGAAAATACTTCTAGTTGTGTGCGGTGAGCAAAATACATAATTGCCGACAGGCGACGACGCCTCCGCCTCCGCTGATTTTCCCAGTCCTGCCTCCATCCATCGCACCCTTCTCCGATCTCCCCAGCCAGGGGCGGACCTACGTTGGGGGTGGGGGGCCCCCAGCTTTATTAACCTTTTCTGATCGTCATTTTGAGATTGCGTTGAAGGCAGCTGACTTCGCCTGAGGACTCTTTGAACAAGATTGCCATGATTGGCGGGGACAAAAGGAGAACGATTGGCAACTGGCCTAATGACTTGATTGATGGACGTGGAACGAAAGAACATGGAAATTTCCAAAGTAAACAAAACCTTTGGAACTCGACGTCTCTCTTGGGTTGAGAGCGAGACCGATGTTGAAGTTTAAGTAAATAAAATTACCCACCAGCAACAAAGTTGTTACTTTGGCTTGGTGGTTGTGCATCTACTCCCCGCTCATAAGGGTCATGGGTTCAATTCCTGGTGATGGCTTTTATCTTTTTAGTGTTATTTTTTTAGTAAACTTTTAGATTTTTATATAAAAATCGTTAAAATTTATTCAAAAAAGTTTTAGATTTTTGTTTGAATAAGGGTTATTGTCTAGTAAACTTTTAGATTTTTATATATAACAACATTAAAATTTAACAACAAAATTTTTAGATTTTCGTTTGAAACTATGCCCTTTTTTCTTCATTTTTTTAATTATTACATGGCGGAGTCGGCATCTAATTGAGAAAAGAAAAATGTCTAAACAAAAAAAAATTTCTTCATGTTTTTTTCTTTTGGTAACACTTTCCGGCTTTCCGCCCCCCCCCCCCCCCCCCCCCCCCCCCCCTCCCGTCATCGAATCCTGGTTCCGCCCCTGTCCCCAGCCCCTCCTCCGCCCCCTCTTTCGACAACCCCGCCACGCCCCGCCCCCTCCCACGCACCTCTTCATCTCCCCAGCACCCTCCGCCGCCCCCCTCCCCTTCGCCCCATCTGTCGAACTCCCCAGCCCCTCCGCCACCCACTGAGCCCCTTCCCCTCCGCAGCCCCCCTCGGCCGATCCTCGTCTTCTTCAATCGGCCGCCCCTCTCCTCTGACCTTCCCCGACCCCATCGTCAATTCCAAACCCTAAAAACTCGTCAACAGAGGCGGGCGGCGACGAGGGGCAAGGGGAGACAACGAGGATAGAAGAGATTTAAATTTTGAATGGCAAACTTGTTAACAGTAGTTGTGCGCACGGAGCAAAAACAGTCGTGCACGTAGGAATTCCCTCGAAACCAAATATGGGCCTCAAGATTCCCAGGATGACGTAACAATTTTAAATCATAAGACAATACGTTGTTGCCATACCCTATGGTTATTTCAATACACACCATGTTTACAATGAAAATTGCTAACTACAATGCAATGAGTGTGGTGTTGACCTCTATTTTTCTTTTGGAAATTTTATCAAATCAAATGTCACACCCCGCCCTATATGATGTGAAAGTTTCCAAACAAAGCAAAAAAATCACACCGTCCCCTCCCCCCTCCGTCCCATCTGTCGAACTCCCCAGCCCCTCCGCCACCCACTGAGCCCCTTCCACTCCGCAGCCCCCCTCGGCCGATCCTCATCTTCTTGCATCTGCCGCCCCTCTCCGCTGACCTTCCCCGACCCCATCGTCAATTCCAAACCCTAAAAACTCGTCGACAGAGGCGGGCGGCGACGATGGGCAAGGGGAGACAATGAGGCTAAAAGAGGTTTAAATTTTGAATGGCAAACTTGTAAACAGTAGTTGTGCGCACGGAGCAAAAACGATCGTGCACGTAGGAATTCCCTCAAAACCAAATATGGGCCTCAAGATTCCCAGGATGACGTAACAATTTTACATCATAAGACAATAAGTTGTTGCCGTACCCTATGGTTATTTCAATACACGCCATGTTTACAATGAAAATTGCTAACTACAACGCAACAAGTGAGTGGTGTTGACCTCTTTTTTTTTTCCTTGTTTCGGAAATTTTATCAAATCAAATGTCACACCAGCCCTATGTGAAAGTTTCCAAACAAAGCAAAAAAAATCACACACAGCAATCAATGCGGTTCATTTAGCACAGCCCTTTACAATTACATCCAATATCTAGAACTTTTTGCAAGTACAGTGAAGATCCGAAGATTCACATGTAGGGATGGCAACGTGACCTGCACAATAAACGGGCTTTGGACATGTCTATTACAATCCCTATTCACATGAGTTCGCAGGTGTGCACATCAGAAGGGACAATCTTAGTATTTTGCACTGCATCTATATCATTGCCTTTCTAAATCATAATATCACATAAGAGCCATTCTAAGCGGCTCAGCACACATAATCCAATGCAGTACACAATGTTACACGGACCAACGAAATGAAAAACACCGAGCTGTTTATTGTCTAATCTTGCACCAATCAACCGTAAATCGAAATCACCACCAAAATCTCCCATCAGTTCCATGCCTTCCCTTTTTTTAACGTCCCGCACAGGAGAGTTTTGAGTCTCGCCTTGACATGCCCCGGATGGGAAACAAACCATCAACTCTCATCCATGTTGTCGCTGCCGCCACGTGCCCCGGGCTGGGCATCTTCGCTCTCATCTTGCCTTGGGTCAGCTTCTCCAGATTCCATGGAATTTGCAACCGAGTCCTCTAACGCCTCGAGGAATGAGGGAACGGTGAATTTATCTACGGAACAGAAAAAGAAATTGAAGTTAATTTTCATACCACCACCAAATGACACAAGCAAATAAAGGACAGATGTGGATTTAGCCCAGAAATTCAAGCAACCACCCCAATCAGCTGACCAAACATATAATACTGGAATAATCTAAATGCATACACATATATATATCAAAGAGTCGTTCAAGATGTATGGTTGGATGTACATGTTGCCAACAGAACCAAACTAGGACTTTCAGACATGCGACTTGGTTCCCTATAAATGGAAATAAAGCAATATAACCATTTGGTTCAAGCATATAGATTATGTCGAAAATGTTAGCATAGGCCAGACAAAGCTAAGAAGGAACATATCATTATGGAAGTTATACAATAACGTACAAGGAAATACTTTATATCCAATATAAAAAACAAAACAAACTCAGACCCAACAAGGAGATTGTACCAACGTCTCCAAAATGTAATTTGAAACTCGATCATGATTCACCCCATCTGCATACAGTTTATGCTATGACATGCATGCTGAGGCATAAAGGCATCCAGCAAGACATGCACATGATATTATCGAGCAAAACAAATTACTGTAGACTGTGAAAACCAACTGCATGAACACTTGCACTCTGGTCCTCTGAAGAAGAACGAGTCTGCTGGTTGATACACAGCAAAAAGGCTAATTTTTTCAAATAAACTGCTAAATAGGTGAGCACTTACATTTACTTGGATCAATCCCAAACTGAGTCAAATCTATCTGTCCTGTTCGAAGTACCTATAGCAAAAGGATTATCGGATAACGACCAGAAAAGACTAATCGCAATGAAATAACTATGAATAACGGTACTCCAATTTCCCTACATGTGTAAATGTCTCAACTTGTTGGCGGAATGGTGCACTCTGTAACAATTGCATGATACTTTCAGGAGTCCATGGACCCTAGACATAATACAATTCATCCTCAGCGAACAGCCGGAGTATCAATCATCATACCATCTCTACGAAATAAACGTGTACCTCAGGTAAGTATGATGCCAGTCTTTCCTCAAATGGAAATGTTTCGATCAGTGGCAAAACTAATTCAGGCTTCAAAATATCTCCTAATCCCAGTCCTATAGGAGGAAAACGAGAAGAAATTTATAAATTACAGGTTGCATGTTGCATGGGACAATGTTGTAAAATTGTAACAGGTAGGAGGAAATTTCACCTGTATCTGGGTCTTCGATCGCATCTGATGGTACCGATAAGCAGGAAATTGTCAATATGTTTCGAGCATAATATACTGCAAGGTTTCTCAGATAAATGGAAGAGGTAATATGATACCTGTGGGTTGGATGCTTCTCAATATTCTCTGCAAATCTGCTAATTGCACAGGTCCGGCAGAAGAAGTTACTTCAGCTGATTCCCCAGTCATATTTTGATCAACCAAATTTCCAGCTCTGGGCAATGGGAAAATCAAAGGCTGAGTTACAACAACTTCAAAAGATTACTAAACTTTTTGGAATGATTAATTTTCAGGCCATCTAATAGATCCAGTAACAGGTTGTTCCAGTTAGATGTAAATCAGTGAAGGTTGCAGATAGCTTGGTAACCTTCCATGAATTCTGCAGGAAGCCAGAGATGTAGATTTCATTTCCCATCAGAATTGTGCTTTCTATAGCAAAAGATGAAAAATACATCAGTTTGCACAAAGGATCATAAGCTTTGTTTATGTGGGGAACGTATAGAATAAGACACTTTTTAGAAACTCCGACACGAAACTTCTTGAACATTTCTTGGTATGTGTCGGACATCTCCCTAATATGCTTCGATTTTAAAGATAAATCGATTAAGTGAAGCCAAAATGTTTAATATGATTTTTCATCATCTAACTTCTCTTGTTAACTCTTATATTACGCATATTTGAATCATTTGTTATGGTAGGTTTCAAATGCAAAATGAATAGATAAATATGAGAGTACATTTGTTTATTGGTTTATCCATACCATATCCTAGTTTTTTATTGCTGGCATGTCAAAGTGTCCACATGTATCATATTGTAGTGTTCATATCTGGATTCTACCGAAAGAAATTAGCCAAGTCAGTAAGCTCCAGTTGAGTTAGGTTATGTTTAGTGGACCCAACTTCGCAATTCAGTACTGGACCCGAGTCACCAGACTCGAGATAATCGTACAACATAGAACCGCTTCCACTGGAACATCGATCTCCCGCCATCTAAAGAGATTACTAATAAAATAAGGGTAGGACGGTAAATTGAAAGCCTTCTAGGTAAATTTCTAAGCATTTTGCTTCTGGGTATAACTAAGATAACCCATAAGGTCACAACAAGCAGGTAGCCTATTGTATAAGCTTTTTATAGATATATGATGAAAGTTTGAGAATTTAGAGCCTTAACAGACTTTAAATTACCCAGGCTCATGATCTACCACAATAACCGTGAGAATGAGAACAAGAACAAATGGTTTATCCCAAACTTTTGGGTTCGCTACTAGAATTCTTTTCTTCAATTTAGTTTTCCCAGGTCCATCTCCTTCGCTAAATTAACAACACCATATCCATATTATCCGAAACTGTTGGGATTTTTTGTGCTGAGAAAAGGGAAAGGAACAAAAAGATAGAAGAGAGGATAGTAGAGGAACATAAAATTAGGGAATTTTCTCTCTTCTATACTCTTGTATTCAAATAACTACGTTTTTAGAGGGGTGGGGTGATTGAACAGTTTCAGAATTCAAAGGGTTTTACATCCATTGAAAAAGTCCATGGCATTTTGGACTTCCATGTAAAAGGCAGTGGTTGACACTATTTTCTGATGTTTGAACCATCGGCTAACATGACGGACATGTTGACTTCCCTGTCGGGATTTCCACTGAACCGTTACTTCCTTATGCATGAATTTCATGTTACATTGAGGCCAAAGTCCCCAAAAAGTCTAATATTTTGGGTTGCATTGTGTGCAGTGACATGTGTCGATTTCCATAGGAGGTGTGTATGTGTGCAATTATGTGAATTAATATGGGTTTGGTTTTCTTCACACACAATAACCAGCACATTAACCCATTATTTAAAAGATAAATACGGCTGAAAAGAATATTTAACATCCAGAAACCAGGTCATAAACCCAAACGAAGAGAAACTTCAATATTTTAGTACACATACATCCTTAGACATGTAAACACTCCTACAGAAGATTTCGTAATTAAATCCAAAACTGCAAGTAAAACCTAGAACAAATGGTTCCTATCATAATCTTAAAACCCTTAAGAGAATGGAACAGAAGATAGAATAGAGTAAAATAAGAACAAAAGGTAGGAAAAGGCGTCATAACTGCCACATAAGTGGATGACAACAAGTCTTTAATGGAGTTAGAACAAGCAGACCAAAATCCAAAATGGTAAACGAAACATTTCTAAGGTTCCCTGAGCTAGCACAAAATCCTGAACAAAATATGAAAGAACTGGCTACCAACATAACCCCCAAGTTCTTAACATAACCCCATTGAAGCCTTGATGGTCAAACGAAGCAACATATCTATTTTGATATACCAAAATCTGTAAAGTGGTGGAAGTACAAATCTAGTCAAATATCAACAATAAATTGTTTGATCGAGAGCAGAACCCGTTTTACACGAAAGTAACTTATAACAAAAGGAAATACGGAAAAATAAAGATGTATATAGCATATGGATTACGAGCAAAAAAGAATGACTGCAACCTTGTTTAATGGCATTTAGTATCCAGTAAAAGATATTCAAACCCAAAATTATATGTTAAGCAATGTAATGGCTAGTTGTCTACATGAAAAATGAAAGTCATTTACATGACTCAATGGAATTGGCTTTACATAACTTCATCAAACCCCTACAAATCTCATCTTTCTTATAAAAATCACACCTTTCAACCAAAACCGAAAATTAGGAAAACACCCCACATCCCGGATGGGCCAAAATTACAGATATGCCCTTTTCTTCTAGAATTCAGATGGATATGGAGTTTTGGCCCATCAGGGACTCCATAATTTTCGGATTTCTATGAGCTTTTTAGTAACTTTCAGCTTTATGGCTCTTTTTGTAATTTATTATTTTCAGTTTATTATTTATAGGGGCCATGGGGATTAGAGAGGGTGGTCGAATATTGGAGAAGATAAGATAGATCCGGCCCAATATGGGCTTATTTTGGGTGTTTTGTGTTATTTTATTAGTGTAAGGGTATTTGGGTAATTAGACAATTAGGGGGATTATTATAAAAGGGGATGGAGCCGGCCGGCCCTAGGCATGCCGGGATTTGATTATTGAGATATTTACGAGAGAAAATTCCTCGTCTACGGGAGCGTGCAGACTGCCCCTATCAATCGACGTCTTGGAAGGACAATTACCCCTACAATTGTAATCAATCTACCCCTTTTATTTTCAGTTTTATTAATAAAATTCCAGATTTGGGTTTGGTTCCTATCAAATTGGTATCAGAGCGCGTCGATCCATGGTGGCGACGACAAGATCCAAAAATCGTATCGATGCAGTGGAGAAGAAATTCAATGGCGAGATTGAGAGCATAAAGAAAACCCTAACGGAGCACGTCGAGGAGATATCATAGTTGACGGCTGTCATGTAAAAGATCTCGGTCAAGCAAGACAAACATGATGAAGCCCTCGTGCAAATCATTCTTCAACTTTCGATCCTCGCGGCAAAGGATGGAAACGACTGCCCGAACCCTAATCCTTCAAAAAAGGTGACACCTTTGAACAAGAGCAAAGAGAAGATGGAGGATTTCGAGGAGGGTCTTCTGTGTGACGCTGACTACTACTTTACGGAAGATGAGGAGACCCCAAGGGGCGAAGATGGTTCGGTAAACCCTAGAAGGCCACAACTTGACCCGAAAAGGGATTCGACGGCAACCCAAGGGTTGTCGCCCCTTGCAGACCCACCCGGGGGGGTCGACAATGGGTGCCAGCCCATGCAGAAGTTGCAGTAGGGGCCGACGGCCCTTGCAGACCCCCCTAGGGGGTCGGCAAGGGGCGGCAGCCCCTGCCGCAGCCCCAGCAAGGGCCGCCGGTCCCAGCAGAGCCCCCACAGGGGCTCGACAGGGACGCCGACCCCTGCAGAGGTCCCAACATGGGCTGCCACCCCTGGCGGAGCCCCCACACGACGTCGACGAGTGGCGACAGCCCCTTCCGGACACAGGACAGCTCCAGGGAGGATTTTCGAGTCCGTTTCAGCGACGTTCGGACCCAAACCAGCGCAGATTCGAACATGCGGGAGGGCGACGAGGGCCCCAAGGCCAACCGGTGACACACTACGACGACGACCCCACAGATTACTCATGTGAGCCCGGCGACAAGAATGACGAGTTTCGGGAGACCCACGACCCCCGTTATGGCGTGCAGAGGCAACCACGCCCACCCCCTACTTATGGAGACTATGCAGGAGATGACGACGGAGGAGAGGATTGGGCGAGAGGAGAGCGTGGCTTCTTCGCAGGCGAATGTTGGGAAGACTACAGAGGACAAGGAGGCACACGATGGGGCTTCGAAGAGTACAAATATACTTACCATCCCAACCACCAGAGTCACCACGACGAAGGGACAGATGGGAAGCACTTTGGGGTGGACAGCAGAGTAAGGAAGTTGAAGATGCTCATATTCGAGGGGGAGAATCCACATGCGTGGATTTACATGGCAGAGAGGTTCTTTACTGTGTCACGTATGACTGAGGCACATAAGTTGGAAACGACAGCAGTATGTCTGGATGGTAAGACTCTAGGTTGGTATCAGTGGAGAGAGCAGCAGCGCCCATTTCGCAGTTGGGATGAGATCAAGGACCGCATACTGGAGAGGTTTCGACAGCCTCACATGGAAAACCTCCAAGAGCAGTTGTTCGCACCCAGACAAGACGGGACTGTTAAGGAGTACATAGAATTGAGACCCTCTCAGGGCGAGTTCGAGTGGTCTCTGATGAGTCACTGGAGGGTACTTTCATGAAGTGCCTGAAGCCCATTATTCGCACATACAAGCCTCAGGTGCTGGTAGAGGTCATTTAGATGGCATAGATGGTGTGGGACCACCAGATAGAGGAGAGGAGAGGAGAGGAGAGCCAGGAGCAGTTGGGGTGTGCAGGTTCCACGTGGAGCTCCAGCAGCGACAGGGTAGCTGAAGGCGGCTACATGGACAGATCAGGTGAGTAATAAGAAGATTGAGAAGAAGAGCAGCACACCGCCAGCAGAGGGTCAGTTTAGGAGGATGACTGACGCCGAGATGAGTGAGAAGAGACAGAAAGGGCTGTGTTTCAGATGCGATTAGAGGTTCACATCGGGGCACCATTGTGGGGGTGCACAAGCTGCAAGTGTTGATAGCCAGGGACGACAAGGATGACATAGTGGATGAGGAAGAACCCGACCTTCCATTGGAGTAGGACCGCCAGAGATTTCATGCACCACCTTGAGGACAAGGTGGTTTTTGGGGGCGGAGTAATGATAGCTCCAGTCCAATCGGGGCTTATTTTGGGTGTTTGTGTTATGTTAATGGTGTAAGGGTATTTAGGTAATTAGGCAATTAGAGAGATTATTATAAAAGAGGATGGAGCCGGCCTGCCCTAGGCATGTTGGGATTTGGTTATTGAGATATTTCTGAGGGAAAATTCGTTGTCTACGAGAGGGTGCGGACGTCCCATATTAATCGGTGTCTTGGGAGGACGATTATTCTACAATTGTAATCAATCTACCCCTTTATTTTCAGTTTTATTAATAAAATTCCATATTTGTGTTTGGTTCCTATCAAATAACTTGGTTGGGGTGAGATTATCCCTCTTTGACAAGCGAGGCGCATTTCTTTGCAAAATTGTGATCAGCCGTCCTCTAGAATTGGCAGCTTGGAAGGGAGAGTTCATCTCGAAAGAACTCAACCCATCTTTGTATCCCTTAATTTTCAGGATATTATTAATAAAAACAGCCCATTTTCTCCCAAATCTCCACTTTCTAGCCGTGAAAATCCTTTTTACCCTAAAACCCCCACCTTTCCACCAAAAACCCTATCTTTATCCATCAACCATCTAGAAAACCCTAAAATCATATTTTTATCATCAAAACCCTAGAAAAATCCTTTAAGATGCGATCTCATTATTAATTAGGATTTAATGTAGAAAAGGTAGAACCTGATCCAATGGATCAGGTGCCAAGACACAAAACAGGTAGAAAGTACAAGCCCCCGCATGGGCTTGTACTCGTTGGGTCCCACCTTTTTGTGTCTTGCACCTGATCCATTGGATCAGGTGACACCTGCTCTACATTAATCCCTATTAATTAACATAAAATAGTTGCTACTATGATTAGTTCGTTGAATAGAAATTTCAATGAATATGACTAACAAAATCTAAAACTGTACATGCAGGCGACATTTGCTCTAAGAGTATGATTCCCTGTAAACATACATAAGTTGCCACAGAATCCCTCAAAGCCCAGCATAAATGTTCATTTACCTAAGAAGAGACAAATTGGACCACTAAAAGAGGTACAAGGGTTAATAACTAAATGATAGCGAAACACGTATTGTGTCCGGATGCACGTTTCTATATCAAGGTTGTGAAAAGCGGTAGGTGGCACTAGACACAAATCATAATGCATGTCACCTAGTGTGTGGGCATGTGTGGGCGGACATGTGTAGGAAATTTCTTTCACTAGGCACAAAGCATGGCACCTAGCACCTAGTTTGTTTGTTTGTGTGCGTGTGTGTATGACTGGTGTATGAAATTTCCTACACTTGCCCTCAAAAACTCCACTTTCCAAATCTTTTTTCGATAACTAACATTGTACATGTTGATGTTCACATACCAAAATCTGTATACACCAAAAACCAAGTGAACATCATGTTTGTTTTCTTGTTGATCTAGAGGGTGAAAAAAAGTTCTATTATCATAAAACATGTCAATCTTTAACTATCCAATTCATGTGCAAATAATTTGCAAACTGCAAGATTGTCTGTTCTCATTTAGTATGACCAACACGAATGATGCCGATCATTAAAAAAGTAAAACTTGAAGTTTTTATGGGTAAATGTAGGAAATTTCCTATACCTGCTCGTCATATGCTTTGTTTTACACACACACAATTTTTTATTTTACTAGACACCTAACACTTTGATGACGGCATAAACAACGACACACCATAATTTCTTATTTTCCTAGACACCTAACACTTTGATGACTGCATAAACAACGACACAACAACCATAGAAAATGAGAGTGAGAATTGAAGAAGAAAGAAGAGGAGAAAGGAGAAGAACAAGAGGTTGCAGTTCCATTGTGATAACGGCAATAACAAATAACAACCACTACCAGATAAATGGGGAGAAAGAAGAAAGAAAAAAGATTGCATAAAATTAACAGATTGGTAGATTACATAAAATTAACAGATTGGTCGTAGTCTCCAACTCTAATTGTCACGACCGCTTGCTGCCACCGAAGGGAGAAGGGAACAGAGAGAGTTAGGGCAGAGAAGGTCTTTATCCACTTTTCAATCATGAGTTTAAAAATCCATTAAAACTCCTGATTAAACCGGGTTTCGTAGATTAAGTCAGATGCAAGTCCAACCCTGCTAAATTAACTCTAGAGGCGCAGATAGTGACCCACTTAAACGGGTAGCAAGAAAGGTTTAGATCTTGGTTTTAGTTTTAGTTTTCGATCCTTCTTGGATTACAGGTTTGTCAAGTTTCATTAGTCTCAAAAGTTCCACTTGGAGTTTTGGTTTTGGTAATCACGTGTAAAAATATATAATCTAAGTGTACATAAACACCATACATAGCGCCTTCTCAAGATGTTTGAATATGTATGCCTAAGCATGAATATAAACGTGTATGTTAGGAAGGGGTTAGTTAAAAGAACTAACTTATAGTAATAAACAGGTAAGCCTTAATATTAATCCAAACTAAAATGAAAATCGTCAATTAAAGTTAAATTGAGATCATAATCAAATTTATATTACAAATAAATCAAAATATCATCGGTTAATATTTATAAATTACAAATAGCGATAGAAATCGAAAAATGATGTTGTTAACTGACAACCTTAGATTTTCCCTAATTCCATCTTTAGTTTGAATTTTCCAAGGTTTTGGCATATTTTGTCTGAAACTTAACAAAACATGTCGATACCAACTAACGAAACCAAAAACAGTGAGCTAGTTTTGGACTGAAACTCAACAAAACTGGGACTAAACTAGTGAACCTGAGACAAAACACATGAAATCGTATTTCATGGTTGCAACCATCATATTCAAGGTAGGTGAGCAACTCATCTAGTCCAGCCGCTTAGCCAAAACGAGACAGCATGGACCTACACGGGCATCTAGGCCGCTTTATACAACAATGTTTCATATTAACCCTAGGACATTATGAAAGACACATGGGAATTTGACTATTCACATATATATTCTCTCGGTTTGTTGGTGCATCTGTGTGTATGTGAACATGCAGCGTGGTGATCAATACTTATTAAAGATAGCAACCAATTTGCATGCATATATAAATGCCTTGACAAGAATTTTCATGCCATGGATTTAAAAAAAGAGAGAACATGGTGAATGATCCCAATAGATGATCCACACAATTTTAATGACATGTGTGTCCTAAAATGTTAAAGTTATTTGCATACAGCTTGGGTTTTGTGAATCATCATGCAATGAAAATTCCTTCGGCATCAAATCACATGCCCTGTGTCCGTGGTTACTCATATCTACACACACACACACAACACAACACATACCAAAAGTTGTGAATACCAACTATAAAAGTTCATGATACAACACTTCTTTTATAGCAAAGCAATCTCTAAATCCCAGAAGAACAAAAATGTTCTGCAAAAGTACCTAGAGGAGAGATCATCATCAGCTGTATCTTCTGAAACTTCAGACATGTGCATAGGAACAGATGCTTCTGCCTCATCTTCTCCTAGCATATCTAGCAGTTGAACCCTCAATCAAATAAAGACAATACCATAAATTGTTTGTTAGGTAGTTTTTATACCTATAGGACGATTAATAAAGCAATTGACTGAATTGCATAATTGTGAGTCTCCATCGGATTGTGGCTCCTGTTCATTAAAAGATTCAACATCGAAATCTATTAGTCAAATAAAATTCTTTAAGCAGACTCACGATTTAATAGATGTGATAACAATGTTACCTGCATCCAGAAAAAGAACTTCCGATCATCGGAACTGAACTTCAGGATATATACTCTCCCTGAAGATTGGGTCACCTGAATAATAGAGAATAGGTAGGATACCACAATGGGCTTACAGAGGAGAAATATCAGGCAAAACAGATCCAGGTGAACTGACACATACCCTCTCAAAAGCTGCTTCGTCTGGAAAGATTATCTGATCCTGTAATACTTCATGTCAAGGAAAAAAAGATAAAAGAAATGGCTTTTATAGCATGACAAAAAAAACCTAAACCTCTTTAATGAGATCACCTGCAAATGGTTTTTCACAACCAAAAAACAATCCAAAACAAAGCAAAGGTATGAAGGGACAGGTTATCTAGATTTCAATAAAGAAATAAAACAACATAAATGCATCATTGTCTTAAAAGAATGGCCTGTTAAATTGGAAGGATGGCCTGATATGACTTGTAAACAAATCAGTAGAGAAATCCAGTCACATCAATTAAACAGATAAGGGAGCCAGTGAAGATGCTATACTTACTACTGTGGCATTGCATTGAGCTGCACATTAATAATATCCAATAATAAAAAATGAAATGATAGAAAGGATACAAGTTCAATAATATTCTGCATCCGATCAAGCCACTGAAAATGAACCAATCCTTCCTCACCCTAATAAGACATGTGCAGAAGAGGTTAGCTTCAACTAAAAATGAGGGGGGGAAACTGATTAGTGCTATACGTAAAATAAGGTAAATTGCAAAAACACCCATTGTACTAGTGATACCGTGTAAGTAATGGCACCATATATGTTAATATCACGAACACCCCCTGATTTAAAAGGTGAGGGGCAATGACCGTTAAAAATCAATTCCCCATTTACCATGTTTCTTACTCCTTTTGCTGACATTGCTCTTTTTCTCTCACTCCTCTATTCACTCTCATCTCTCTTCTCATTCTCTCTCATGCTCCTCTCCTCTCCTCTCCTCACTCTCACAATAGAGGACCAGAGCAGCAAGTTGACGATGCCACTGCTGTGTGTAAGATAAAGAGTGAGTGGCAGCGAGCATCTTGCCAAGCTTGTTGAAGCAGCTGGCGTCGTCATCAATGTAGGTGGCGGCAAAGTTGCTGGTTGGGGAGCGGTCCTTTGTGGAGAGGGTCGAATGGCCCACAAAAGATGAGAGAGAGTGAAAGAGAAAAGGAGAGAAGGGAGAGGAGAGAGGAATCATGAAAGAGAGAGCGCAATGACAACAATAGGAGGAAAAGTAGGGAAAGAATAGAAAAAAATATTTTTAGTGGTTATCAAGTCAGGTTGTCCATGCTAATAAGATAAATATGTGTCATTAGTTACACAATGTCTATAGAAGGGGGTGTTTTTGCAATTTACCCAATCCAAAATGCCTGAACCATGACATTCTATCAGAAAATTAGGACGTACCCTTCCAATACGTATAAGGCCTTTGCGGGTATCTGGAACCACAGACTTCCCCTCGAGAGACATCTTACCAGCACGGAATTCTACCATAATTTCCTGAATAAGGAAAGAAATTCTTTAAGAATAAATTGTAAACATTTATAAAGTGTGGTTTCACAAAACATGGTTAAATCACATCATTTTATAGTCAAGCAAAGAGT
Organism: Scilla litardierei; assembly: GCA_030789695.1. Classification (NCBI taxonomy): domain Eukaryota; kingdom Viridiplantae; phylum Streptophyta; class Magnoliopsida; order Asparagales; family Asparagaceae; genus Scilla; species Scilla litardierei. Next base: position 756,597,599 of record CM061142.1, on the reverse strand, counting down.
AATTGCGTTCCCTCCAAAGAGAGAAATGAAAACAATGCAAGCTACATCTCCATTTTCAAAGATCAATTACTTTATGGCTCAAGACTCTACTAGCAGCACTATACTTGGCAGTGAGAATTCAAAAATACAAGGTGAAATAGAACATTTAAAAAGAAGCATATGTAGTCGGTCTTGGCATAAAAAATTCGAAGTATGTGATGGAGCACCAAATTGGATAGCCTGGATCATGCAGAAGATTTTTTTTCTTTAGAGAGTACAACGAGCACGGGACAGATTGCATGCGGATGGGCATGGAGAGGTGACAAGATAAAGTGGAGTACTTTAAATCTAAACTTTTGCTAGTTATGAGAAGTAACGAAAAAAGTCAAATTAAGAATCATTAACGTGTCTGCATGCACATTCAAAGACACAATGCACAAATACACACAAAAACAACAAAAACTGATAAACACTTAAATCGTGCAAACAATTTTTCTTTATAGCAAGATGCATGAAAGTGGATCATATATGGATAGATTTGGAGAGGCGACAAGACAAAATTGGATACTTCATAATATCACACATTCTAGAAATGAGATTAATGAGAATTAAATGCTGGTTGATGAATGGTTAGGTGTCCACAATCTACATATTCGAATAGCGCAGAAGATTCCCCCAAGCAAGACGTAATGGAGGGGGCAACATATGGATAGATACGAACATCTGATAAATCAAATATGGACTACAAATTTTAATGTTTACACCTAAAACCCAGTTAAAATGACAATACTGAAAAAAATCAATTCAATTATGGTTAATATGTCCACACACATGTGTGCACAACCTCAAATCAAGCAGAAATACTATGAGAGAATGAGACGTCGAGAGGAACCCCCATTTGGACGGATATGTAGATGTGACAAACAAAAGTATATGGTGGGGACAAGGAATTGAATGGCTTCATACTTTTAGGGGAGAAAAGGATCATAGGGAAAATCTGGTTTAATTATGTCCATTCAAATCAGCATGGAGAATTCAAAAGTATATGATGGAGCATCAGATTCAACCTCGACCCTATTTGATATCATGGGATCAATAAAATATTTCACGTACACTAGCAATCTCCCAAAATAGAAAAACATGTTGAAAAAACAATCCATTATTGTAAAAAGCCTACTAAAGCATTATGTAAACCCCAACCTTCGCTTCCCGCTTTTTTGAATGCTTTAACCCTACTTCGATATTTTGAATTTTTCATAGTGTGTTTATCATTTTAAATTGTCGAAATTATTGCATATCAATTCTATAACTCATTAGTCTTAATCAACAAATAATATTTGTAGAAATTTTACTGTCATTTCTGGCCTTCTTTTCTTTCATATGCTTTTCTGCCCCGATGTTTTAAAAATATCACTTAATGTTTTTGCAGTTTAAGCCCTACTAATGCCGCAGTGTCTTGCCGCTTCACTCTGCTTCCACTTTCACAATAATGAAACAATCTGTGTGGGGTTGTAAATGGATTTAATATGAATATTTAGCATACCATTTCATGCCAAGTTTAGTTAGGCTTAAAATATTTCAACCATATATTTTCTCAGTCACTTTATGCATGTATAAATGTTTAAAAGAAATTTCCATACCAACTTTTGTTAAGTGAAAATATTCCAGACCATATATGTGAGTAACATGTCCACAAAACTGCATAGTTGTCAACCAATTGATACATAAGAGAACATAAAGCCTTTGAATTCAATTAAACAATTCTTGAACATGATGTAGATTATGATCCATAGTGAATGAAGCATGCCGTGGGAGCATAACTCTCCAAACTTACAGACAACATCATAAGCAACTAGAGTAGGTCAAATAAGCAAGACCAAAGAAAGTGTAATAAGTTAATACCAGAATTTTTCCACATAGGTCCTACCCTACTTATATACTCTCCTCCCATATCTAGTATACAGTATACTAATAACAGAAGTATGATCTTTACATGCAACACCAGATTGTACCCTTGATTTTTCGATGAACTTTGGTTTTGCAACAAACATCTTAGCAGACGACTTAATATAAAGCATATTGTGGACTGTGGAACTAGATGTCTCAGAAGTATGAAGGCACCTTCACTTTACCATCCGAGAAATTTCCAGCAATGCATCTAATCAATTCATTCCCTTTCTAACTAGAAGGATGTAGTTCTAATGGAAAATCACTAATTAATAGAATGAGGATGGAGATAATACTGAAAGAAATGATCATCGGGCAAAAAGCTATTCTCTTCAAGCAGCATAATACCTGAGTCATTCACTCACTAATGAAGAAAGTTATTCAAAACACGGATGTCCTATTTGGCAATTGGTATAGGAGTTATGGTATTAAGGATATTTGAAAGTGAGCTTGAGAAAATGTAAGTGTTATGATTTTTTCTTATTTGGCATTTGGTGGAGTTGTTAGTGTTGGGGTGAGTAATTTTCATTTACAAACAAAATTAATTTTAATTTATAGATAATTGTACTTTATAACAAAGCTTTTAAATTTTATTTTTTATTTTAATCACCATCAAAAAATAAAAAACCTCAAATCCCTATACTGTAACCCCAGCTTTTTACTATGGTTACTAACCTTAAAACCACCCATATTTTGGGTGGTTTTACACGCACCCCGATGCAACTCTAACCAATCCTAACTCTCTAAAACCCCCATGTTTGGCTGGGTTTGCAAGTGGTTGTGGCCAACTCCAGCCCCAACCCTAGTTACCAAACGGGGCCAGAGCAACTGAAGAGCGCGACCCCCTTCATAAGAAGGCATGCTCAATAACATCAAAATATAATTCAGCTGAAGCCTGTAACCCCAACTTTTCTAAACTCTAATTATAAGCTCGATTTGAAATTCATAAAGGAGATTGCAACTCATTGTTAAAACATATGAAATACTTCAAATAGATTTGATTCACCAAAATGAAACTTTCTAATCGGTAAGGTCATGTCGCAAAGCTTCTTGTTGAAGGTTGAGTGTTGATTATTTTGGGTCGGGTGTCGATACAAAAGGATAATTAAATCAGACTTACATCCACATAGAATGACTAGCATGACCAAACAATTCTAGGACAATATTCATGCTGGTCAACACAATCACATGCCCAATGATATAGCATTATCATATTAGTTATGTGTCCCGAAATCGGTGTTCATAGTTCAATCATTCATAACAATTTACCATAAGTATAGTCATAACAAGAAAAAAAATTGGATTATCATGAGAAAACATTAAAGATGTCCCAAGCACAAATGTTGTTTTCGCAGAGAACCTGATATGAATTATTCGTCACCTAATTAATTTACAGCAATGCAATAAGAGGAAGTACAATAAAGCTAATAAGTTCCTTCCAATAATTAAGCATTTTTTAACCCTGAAATCCAAAGAATTTCACACTCATTAGCACTTAATACAGCATTCACTAAGATACAAATCATAGAATCTAAAGAATTGACTTGCCAGATAAATTTAACGCTGAATGACTTTCTTCAATGTTCACATAAGGAAATCATATGGCCGCCCAAACTACACGAGTTAGAACACAGACACAAATTTCACTAGCGCCTCACGCCACAGCACACAACTTCACTAGAAGTTTAAAAGGCACCAAGAAATCAACAATAGAAGACAATTGATCAAAATAAAATTACGCGCTTGAACTGTAAAAGAAAACGACTACCTGAAGTGGAACGGCCTCCACGGCTGATGAACTCATCTCCGTACGCCTAAATTTCAACAATTAGAAGATTAATCGGACAACAAAGGAAAAGCAGCGGAGAAAATACAGCAAATAACATTGACAACATTTTTTTAAAAAAATATTGAGAGAACCTAGGGTTCTTCCTTTTTGGGAGCGAAAAATGACAGTTTGAGCGGATTATTGAACTGAAGAATCCAGCAGGTAAAACCTTTTTGCTCTTCCGAGTGAGAAATTTCGATGTTTAGGGTTTTGGAGTAGACTAGGTTGAGATTTTTTTTCGACGATTTGGGGCCGGATGCGAAGCTTACAGGGGGTTTTTGCGCTCAAGATCGGTAATTTTTCATGGAGTTGCTATGCCCACAGACCTAATTGCTCGTTACACAGACAACATATTTACAAGTTTACATTCAAAATTTAGTTTGAAACTTTTCCCCCTTTTGACCCTCTCAATCCATTCAAAATTTGCAACATCCTTTCCCTCGTCCGCTGGCCACCCGTCATCCCCCCGACAAGGCTACACCCGTTTACACCGCTCCCCTGTCCCTCGTCCACCACGCCATAGCCCCCTCCCCTCGCTGGCTCCTCCCCAGCTCGCTCCCCTCGTCGGCCGTCCGCCCCGCCCCCGCTCCCTCGCCCTCCCATCGTCCGCAGCCCCCGTCCCTCGCTCCCATCGTTCGAACTCCCCATCCCTGCTCCCCTGCCTACTTCTCAAACCCCTCCCTTCGTCGGTCGTCCCTCCCCCTCCCCATCGTCCGCTAAATGGCTTGATCAAGGGCTTTTCCGAAAATTGGGCAAATGCAGTTATGGATGCAAAAGTAGAAATATCAATTTCAAAATTTTTAGGCCTATGTAATGAGTACCTACTTCCGTTGGCATAGCAACTCTCTTCTTTTAATCTATCTATGGAGGACAAATTTGGGAAAAATCCCAAAAATTAAAAATAATTACGAAAATTGACCAATTTTTACCACGTCAGCGCCATTGGTGATTTCACGCTAAGGTGATAGGCGAAAAATGATCGGGTTTGCCAACCTCGTCTATATTATTTACTATCATGTTTGGCCGGTGTTGTCAACCTCGGCCATCATAATTCACTGTCAAATTTGGCCAAGCTTGCCAACTCTGACCATTATTAATTCACTACCAACCTTGGCAAATGATAAAAGACAATGAAAAACTAAAGTTGCCATTAGATTAATAATGTTCGGAGTTGGCAACACCAGCCGAATTTGGCAGTAAATTACTAATGGCCAGTGATAGCAACACTAGACAAAAATGATAATGGATTAATAATGGCCGTTGTTGGGCAAACCCGGCCATTTTTAGCGCGAAATCACTCGTGGTACTGACGTGGCAAAAGTTGATCGATTTTGGTGAATATTTTTTAATTTGGTCGAGTTCCGTAATATTTTTTTGTTTTTTTCCAAAAATTTGTCCGTCACCCGAGCCAATTGGCTTAGTGGTATTCGCCCACTCCCTTGTGAGAGGTCGGTGGTTCAATTTCTACTTTCCGATGTATCAAAAAAATTGTCCGTCTATAAAATGATGATGCGAGTTTCTTCAGTAATGTCCGTTACCGAGTTCACTAAATTAGACACGTAATCGGCAATCCACATTTAATTTAATTGTGAATTATTATCTGGTGTGGGATCTAGTTTTTGGGAATTGCTATACAAACAGACATTTTTGCTCAGTTCAAAGCCTGCTTAAATTTTTACTCCGTGCACCAACCTAACTTTGCTGAAAAACACAGTTTTACTCCGTTCACAAACTGGATTTTCCAAAACGGCCTCAGTACACATACTACATAATTTTTGTTGAGTACACATACTTTAAGCATACGCTAATTATCTTTTAAGACCTAGAACTAATTGCTTATTACACATGCCTAATTACTCGTTACATCGACTGAGGAGGAGGGGTGGGGACGGAGGAGTGAGGGGGTGGGCGGATGTGAAGGGGGGAGGGGGGAGGCGGAGGCGGAGGGGGGAGGGGACTGGGGCAGAGGCGGAGGGGGGAGTGTGCTGGGGATTGGGGCAGAGGGGGAGAGGGGATGCGGGGAGGGGCGGAGGGGGAGAGGGGACGCTATAGGGGCTGGCTGGCGATGCGACGAAGGTGGCGGAGGGGGCTGTGGAGGAGGCAGGGAGAGGGGCGGGTGAGTGGAGACGCGACTTGAGAGGGGGGCAGCTGACAAGGAAAGCATATGTTAACATGAGCAATTAATTAAGTTAATTAAGTAATCATGATTAATTTATCAAGTATGTGAACTGGGGGAGAGGGGAGAAGAAGAAGAGAGAAGAGTTTGTGAACTAACAGGTTTGTGAACAGAGCAAAAATGGGTATTTAATTGGGTTTTTTTAATTCAATTGAAAGCTGCCTAAATGCGCGGGCGGGGGGGTCCGCGCCCATCAAGGATCGGGCGATGGCCGTCCCGCTGGGAAGCAGAAGTTATGCCGATGGACCACAGTCCTCGGCATATTGTGATTTTTAAGAAAGGGTATATTTGATATTTTTGTAAACATTAAGCGATGCGTGAACTAAAGAAAAAGGCATGTTCACATATCAACTGTTGAATTATGTAAGCAAGGAGTTCATGCATTCAAAGTTAGCACGCGTTCATGCATTCAAAGTTAGCACGCTGCTATGCCAGATTTGTTTCGTTGGTCTAGTTTCAAGCTTAAGTTTTGCTTCTTTGGAAAAGATTGATTATTATTCAATCTGATTTGAAGGACAAAGCTTTGCTTGGTAAGCTTGATTTTATGGGTACACATCATCTTCCTCTAGGTAAAGTGTGTATTATTGAAGCTCAAAATGACAAGATGAGGGCTTAAATTTGGATGGAGCAATTGTTTGGAGGATGGATTTAGGCTATATTTGGGTTGAAAGAAGAAGGCTTGTGAGAAAATAATGAGCGGGTAGTTTTTTTTTGTTGGGAATTGCTAAGCGCAAATATCTTTTTGCTTCACACGCACAACCACTATTGCAAGTTAAACCGTTTCTACCCTCGTCACCTCTCTCCTGTCCCCCGCTGCCATCCACCCCTGTTACGACCTAAAGATCGTGGCAGCCCGACTTTCTATCCCAGTCCACCAGAAACCCTACCTACCTCGCTTCTCCTCCCCAGAGGCCAACTGACCCAGCGACAGGGCGCCGAGCGTCGCGACTTCAAGGACCGCTCGCTTACTCCCCCAGCGCCAGGGCGCCAGACTACCCGGGAGTCCGACGCGACCGAAGGAAGGGCACACCCCGCTTGGCCTGTGACGGGGCCGTACTCCGCCGCGGTCCCAGCTTTCTGCACGCTCGTCCCCCCTGTCAGCTGACCGGGGACAACGCGCAAGGAGAGCGACCGGACAGCGCGCCTTCCATCCGAGACGACCTGGCGACCCAGTCGGTAGCGACGTTCCTCGGACACACTCCCGCGACTCTTTGGCACATCGGACACGACAAACAACCTAGTACAAGGACGCTACAGACACTATCGCCGCCGGACCATCTGACAAAGCACCCCCTGGCCGCTGCGCCCCCTGACACTTAATGCTTTCGGCCCTGACACCCTAACAAAAGCGCCCCTGGCCGTTGCACTGTCTGACAAAAGCATGGCTGACACCCTTGATCCTGACATCCTCGTCCGAAGCTTCCACTGACAGCAGGGCCAGCTCAGCACGCCAAGTCAGCATGCCAGGTCAGCCTCACCTAACCGCCTCCACCAGGTATAAATACCCCTTCGCCTCCAACGGGGAAGAGGTTGGCAAATTTACTCTGAATTTTATTACTCACACACAAGAGCAAAGGTCTTCCATATCTTTGTTCTTCCACCATCCATAGCTTGTCACGTATGGTCGACTCACCCTCAGTCCGACATGCGTGCCCAGCCACCGCTTTAATTCCTATTACTGACTTAGGCATCGGAGAGGCTAAGGGTTGGACCCCAACCCGGTCTTTCTGACGAGTTGCTCTTAGCGCAGGTTAGCTCGTCACCAGTGGTCGTGCTCGTCCCTGCCCCAGGCAGTTTGGCCCTTGTAACGACTGCTTTTCATGTATCTGGATTTTATATAATATAATATATGTTTTGATGGATTTTCTCCTCTTGTGTGGTTTTTGTCTCCGTAGATTCCATTTTCGATCGATTCGTCGTATTTTCTCACTTCTTCCTTAGGATTGTCGATTTCGAAGTATGTCACTCGTGACGGGCTTCATAACGGTCGTATCTAACTGATAGATCAAGCCTAGGAGTCTTAGGAATCGATCCCGGGGCCCCGCGCTCCGTATCGGTACTTTTCTGTGCTCATTAGCCGGTGTAAGAAGGGCCACCGACCGACTAGATGACGATCCAGTCGGTCGGCAATCCTTCTTGGACCGACTAGTTAGCTTTCTAAATTTCTCAGGAGTTACTGTTTATCGTTAGTCGGTCTAAGAACGTTGGTTGACCGACTAGGTTGCAAACTAGTCGGTCAGCAATGCTTCTTGAACCGACTAACTCATCAAATTATTTTTGTATCAGTTACTGTTTACTCTTAGTCGGTCTAAGAACGTTCATCGACCGACTAGATGCCAAACTAGTCGGTCAGTACTTGTTCATGGACCGACTAACTCTAGAATCCTGTTTTCGTTCAGGAGTTACTGTTTGCACTTAGTCGGTCTGTGTTGGTCGACCGACCGACTAGTTGCCAAACTAGTCGGTCAGTGGTTGCTCTTTGACCGACTAACCAGTGTTAAACCCCTAATTTCTGGGCAGCCGCCAGCCTAGCCTATTTAAACCCAACCCATTCGACTTCTTCTTCTCCAACACGACCCAAAACCCTAAAATCTTCCCCCTTCAGCCCCCATCTTCCTCCAAGCTCCATTTCTCCATTCCAAGCCCTAGAATCATCATCCAATCCATCCATTCACTCTATCTACCTTCTCATCTTCCCCAAATCTCCATCAAAACCCATCAAAATCCCCAAATCCCCCAAAACCCTAGTTTCCCCAAACTTCTCAAATCTCTTCCAGATCTGATCCTAGGGTTCTCCGGAGTGTTTCTTCCGCCTTCTCTCGGTAAGAAATCGATCTACCGTTGTTTTCATAGCTTATTTATAATTTTATGAAAACCCTAATTAATTTCATGTGTTTGGTGCTTGTTTCCCCCATAACAGCGATATCCCCCGTAGATAGCAACCGTGTGACGAAGTGATCGTCAATCCCCGGTGCTAGGCAAGTGAAACTTGCCACTTAGGGTTTAGGCCATGTTTTAGGCCATTTGCTTGTTGTAGGCGTAAAAGAGGCTAGGCGACGAAATGATACTCGCCTAGGCGCAAATTGGGTAACTAGCTTGACAACGAAGCTAGTTCCGACTTTTAGCATGTTGCACAATTACCATGTCATGTTTACTTTCAATTAACGGTACGCGAATATGTTCATGTCATTGCATTTCGCCTGTCATGTTTAATTTAATTAACTGTACGCAAATAAAATGTCATGATCTCGCATTCTTTAGGTATTGCTGTGATTGCGTAGCTTCGCTACAATGTTGTGTTCCTGGCTCGTGTTCCAGAAGCGGGCCATGTGTTGGTTGATAGCCAATGCCCGAATTGCGTGTTCCGGCTAGGTGTTCCCTACGCCATACTAGTGTTCCTGGCTCGTGACCAGAAGCGAGCATAATGAGTTGCTAACCCCAACGCTCGAAATGTATTGAATTGTGAACTAAGAGTGCGAGCTCAATGTGCGGGGCAACCCTAGGCTCACTAGATGAGCTCAATGTGCAGGGACCCCAGGCTCCATATCGTGTGAATATTGGGTAGTGTTTAGTGCCGATCGGTCTGAAATGCTATGCCATTCAGCGAATGGCGTAAACACCTACAAAATGTGAATGTATTGAATTGATAGTAGCTTGGCTACTCTTGTCTTGTCCCGATGATTGTTCTCTTGTACAAATTGTCTTGCCATGTTTAATTGTGCACTCCTGTTATAACTGCCATGCCATGCATCATACTAAACTGCTAGGTTGCTAGTTGCCTTACTTTCAGTTTCCTTGCCCAAGTCTTTTAGACTTGCTGACATGTGCCCCTTTACTCTTTTGGGTGACACATGTTAGATCCTGAGCCCGAGTACCTCGTTGAGGACGAGGTGTTTGCTGACGCCGAGCCCGAGCTTGTGTTTGACGGGGAGTACGTGGACACTGGGGACCAGTCCTAGTGTCTTCGTTGTGCTTTACTTTTATTAGACAGTTGTTTTGTTATCGGTGCGTAGCACCTATACTTTGTTGTTGTCGTTGCTTTTGTTGGCCTTGTTCTGGGCCTTGGACTCTTTTCTTTTAGCCTGGTGGCTTTTCTGGATGTTGAACTTATTTTTGATGTTGGACATTTTGCGAGATGTGGAATTTTATTTCAGTCTCTCCTTGTGTTATTATTGTTATTCTGTTGTGGTTACAGGGACCTGTTTATGTATTTGTGGACGCTTATCGGGTTTGGGGCTTCACAGCTCCACTCTCGTGCGGACCTTTTCATGTCTCGCCTCCATTTTAGGGAAGCGGGTCGTGACAGGTTTTAGTGGTGGCCCATGCAGGTCTCCTTCTGTAACTGCGATTTTTGGAATAGCGATAATAATATTAGAATGTCCAATAAATTAAGTCCGACGTCCGAGTCATAAGCTATGAGTCTAATCTGATTTGTTCTCCGTGTCACTAGATGGCAGGAAGGCGTTTCACCCGTGGTGGGGGCAGTGGTGCGCTCCCTCATGATGAGGAGCCTGAGCGGGAACCCACCAGCGGTGAGATGATGCGGATGATGATCCAGATGATGCAAGTGCAGCAGGGCGTGCTTTTGCAAGTCCAGAATGCTCCACCTGCTCGAGCTGCCCGGGCTCTTCCGGATGCCCCTCGCTCTGAGCCAGGAGCGAAGCAATTTCGGGAGCTGGGTCCCGCATATTTTGATGGTTCTGAGGGTCCTCTGGCTGCCGATGAGTGGATTCGGAACGTCGAGGACAATCTGAAGATGGCCAAGATCACCCCGGCTGGATGGGTTGATTTGGCGAAGAGGCAGCTGAAGGATAACGCCAGGAATTGGTGAGATGCGGAAGAGAAGTTGTTGGTGGAGCCGATAGCTTGGGCTACCTTCAAGACCAGATTTGAGGGTGAGTTCTTCCCGAAGGCTGCCAAGGAGGAGATGCTGTAGCGTTTTATCGATTTGAAGCAGGGGAACTCGTCGGTGGACATGTATCACCAAGAGTTCATGAGGCTGAGTCGGTTTGCACCGAAGATGGTGCAGGACGCTGAGGAGAGAGCTCAGAGGTTCCTGCAGGGGCTTGCTTCGGAGCTCCAGAGTTTTGTGACCTCCTCTGACCGGGAATCTTATCAGAAGGTTCTGGTCGCTGCCAAGAGGCAGGAGCTGCTCGTGAACCAGAGGAAGGGATCGGTTGTTGGTGCTGGGAAGAGGCCTGTGGAGCAGGCGAGAGCTGTGGTTAGACCTGGATTCAGGCCTAATCAGTCTGCTCAGTTTAAGAGGCCAGGAGGGCCTATTCCGAAGATCTGCCATTTCTGCGGCAAGCCTGGCCACGTCAAGGATCAGTGTCGGAAGTTTCTGGGCCAGTGTCTGGTTTGCGGTGATGCTTCTCATGTCGCGAAGGATTGTCGGCATGCGGATCCGCTGCGGAGGGCTCCTGTTGCAGCTCAGCCATTGCAGCAGCGAGCGCCTGTTCCTGCTGGACGTGGAGCAGCTCTTGTTCCGCAGAGGCAGGCTTTTCGGCAGGCTGTTCCGCCGAGGAGGCAGGCTTTTCTGATGACCACTGCGGAGAGCGCGGCTGTGGATGAGGTTATCGCAGGTAATCCTCACTCTAGCTGTTACTTTCCTAGCTGGTTTTGATTGTTAGATTTTGTTGTTTGCTTGATCATGGTTGTTCGCTAGATTAGGGTTTGATTGTTAATTGCTTGATTAGGTGTGATTTTGGTTTGCACATTTCCTGCATGAGTCCTCTTTGACTCTGGTGCATCGATGTGCATTATTTCTCGAAGCTTCGTGAAGAGGCATTCCTTGTCGACGTCCCCTCTCCCCAAGAGTTGGAATATCGTTACAGGGAATGGTGTGGTCTCGGTGCATCGTGGTTGCAATTCTTGCTCGTTGGTGGTCTGTGGACATGAGCTTTTCGCTGATTTCATTGTCCACGACATCATCAACTATGATGCAGTTCTTGGGATGGATTGGCTTGCGAGCTTCTATGCTACGATCGACTGCAGGAGAAAGAAGGTGGTGTTCGAGATTCCCGGACATCCAGTGTTTGAGTTCAGTCGTGGTAGCAGTTCGCTTGGCCCTGTCAGATTTCGGGCCAGGCCGGTGGAGGCTGTGGCTATGCAGATGGAGCTGGAGTGGCCAGCTGTGGTGCGTGATTTTGGCGACGTCTTCCCCGAGGAGATGTCTGGTTTGCCGCCTGATCGAGCTTTGGAATTTTCTATCGATCTTGTTCCAGGTGCGCAGCCAATTTCGAAGGCGCCGTATCGTATGGCACCTGCAGAGTTGGAGGAGTTGCGGAAGCAGTTGGATGAGCTGTTGCTGAAGGGTTATATTAATCCTAGCGTGTCTCCGTGGGGAGCACCGGTGCTATTGGTTAAGAAGAAGGATGGTTCGCGTCGCATGTGCGTGGACTATCGGGAGTTGAATGCGGTGACCATTAAGAATAAATACCCGTTGCCTCGCATCGATGATATTTTTGATCAGCTTGGAGGTTCGAGGGTGTTTTCTAAGTTGGATTTGAGGAGTGGTTACCATCAGTTGAAGGTGAAGAAGGGAGATGTTCCGAAGACAGCGTTCAGGACGAAGTATGGACATTACGAGTTCGTGGTTATGCCTTTCGGCGTAACTAACGCGCCCGCAGTTTTCATGAATCTGATGAACCTGATTTTCTACGACTTTTTGGATAAGTTTGTCGTTATCTTTATTGACGACATTCTGATCTATTCGAAGTCGGAGGAAGAGCATGCCTCGCACTTAAGGACGGTGTTGGAGATTTTGAGGAAGCATCGGTTGTATGCTAAGTTTTCAAAGTGCGAGTTTTGGCTGGATAGAGTTGCTTTTCTCGGGCATGTGGTGACTGGAGATGGTATTTCAGTGGATCCCGAGAAGATTAGGGCCATCAGGGAGTGGCCTGTTCCGTCGTCAGCGTCTGAGATTCGGAGTTTCCTTGGACTTGCTGGTTATTATCGGCGATTCATTAAGGACTTTTCTCGTATTACTGAGCCGATGACCAGGTTGACGCGGAAGGATGTTGCTTATGTTTGGTTGGGTGATTGTGAGAGTGCTTTTGGTGTTCTGAAGGAGAGGTTGACGACTGCCCCTATTCTTGTTGTGCCTGATCGCAGCGGTGGATTTGAGATCTTTTGCGATGCTTCTGGCAAGGGTCTCGGTTGTGTGTTGCATCAGCATGGGCATGTTGTGGCGTATGCGTCTCGCCAGCTTAAGGTTCATGAGAAGAATTATCCGACGCATGATTTGGAGTTGGCTGCCGTTGTGTTTGCTCTTAAGATTTGGAGGCACTTCTTGCTGAGTGAGAAAGTGAAGATTTTCACCGATCACAAAAGCTTGAAGTATATTTTCACTCAGAAGGAGCTCAACATGCGACAGCGTCGATGGTTGGAGCTTATGGCGGATTATGAGATTGATTTGCAGTATCACCCTGGCAAGGTGAATGTGGTTCCGGATGCTTTGAGAAGGCTTCCAGCGGTGATGATTTTGACCTCGCAGTGGAGATTGCAGCAGGATTTTTGCGAGTCTGGTGTGGAGATTGTTCTTCCTGGGGAGGCTTCTTCGTTGATGTACATGCAGGTACAGTCGACGATCGTGGATCGGATTAAGGCTGGCCAGGCCGAGGATCCGAGGCTGGTGAAGATTCGGGAGATGGTGGAAGCCGGTCTGCGGACTGACTTTTTGATCCATGGGGATGGCTCGCTGAGGTTTGGAGCCAGGTTGTGTGTGCCGGCTGGGGATATCAGAGAGGAGTTGATGGTGGAGGCACACAGTTCGCCGTATTCTGTGCATCCTGGTGGCACCAAGATGTACCAGGATCTTCGTCTGAATTATTGGTGGCATGGTATGAAGAGGAGCGTGGCTCGGAGCGTAGCCAAGTGCTTGGTTTGCCAGCAAGTGAAGGCGGAGCATCAGCGTTCGGCCGGGTTGCTACAACCGCTTCCGATTCCGGAGTGGAAGTGGCAGCACATCACTATGGATTTCGTGACTGGACTACCTCGGAGTCCGAAGCAGAATGACGCGATTTGGGTGATCGTAGATCGATTGACCAAATCTGCGCACTTTATTCCTTTCCGAGTGGGACAGTCCACTGAGGCGCTAGCGAGGAGATATATGGAGGTAAAATTCTTTTACTCTCCGTTTTATTTCCTTTTCCTAGTTTGGATAGTGATGTAATGTGAATCGTACAGGAGGTTGTGCGACTTCATGGAGTCCCCGTGAGTATCGTGTCTGACAGAGACACGAGGTTCACATCTCAGTTCTGGCAGAGTTTGCAGAAGAGTTTGGGTACGCGTCTGAGTTTCAGCACGGCGTACCATCCGCAGACGGATGGCCAGTCCGAGAGGACGATTCAGATTTTGGAAGACATGCTGAGGGCGTGCATGTTGGATTTCAAGGGTTCGTGGGAGGACCATCTACATTTGGTGGAGTTCTCTTACAACAACAGCTTCCAGGCGAGTATTGGCATGGCGCCTTTCGCCGCTCTTTATGGGAGGAAATGTCGATCGCCATTGAGTTGGGATGACGTTGGTGATCGGGAGTTGTTGGGACCTGAGATGATCGTGGAGGCCGTGGAGATCGTCAGGAATATTCGGGAGAGGTTGAGAATTGCTAAGGACCGTTTTAAGCATTGGGCGGATGCTAAACGTCGTCCTTTGGAGTTTCAGCCGGGCGACCATGTGTTCTTGAAGATTTCCCCGAATCGTGGTGTGATTCGTTTCGGGAAGCGTGGAAAGTTGAGCCCGCGATACATTGGACCATTTGACATTTTGGAGAGGGTTGGCGAGGTAGCTTATCGCTTGGCCTTGCCGCCATCTTTGGAAGGAGTTCACAATGTTTTCCATGTGTCGCAGCTTCGTCGATACATTAGTGATCCGTCTCATGCGGTGGATTTTTCGGAGATTACCGTTCGCCCCGATATGACGTATGACCAGCATCCAGTGCAGATTCTGGACAGGCGTCAGAAATCACTTCGGAACAAGATTGTCAATCTTGTGAGGGTGATGTGGCGACACGGTTCACCTGGAGAGTCTACTTGGGAGAATGAGGATGAGATGCGAGAGCGTTTCCCACTTTTGTTTCCGGACTCGTGAGTTTTTGGAAATTCCGAGGACGGAATTTTTCTTAAGTTGGGGAGGATGTAACGACTGCTTTTCATGTATCTGGATTTTATATAATATAATATATGTTTTGATGGATTTTCTCCTCTTGTGTGGTTTTTGTCTCCGTAGATTCCATTTTCGATCGATTCGTCGTATTTTCTCACTTCTTCCTTAGGATTGTCGATTTCGAAGTATGTCACTCGTGACGGGCTTCATAACGGTCGTATCTAACTGATAGATCAAGCCTAGGAGTCTTAGGAATCGATCCCGGGGCCCCGCGCTCCGTATCGGTACTTTTCTGTGCTCATTAGCCGGTGTAAGAAGGGCCACCGACCGACTAGATGACGATCCAGTCGGTCGGCAATCCTTCTTGGACCGACTAGTTAGCTTTCTAAATTTCTTAGGAGTTACTGTTTATCGTTAGTCGGTCTAAGAACGTTGGTTGACCGACTAGGTTGCAAACTAGTCGGTCAGCAATGCTTCTTGAACCGACTAACTCATCAAATTATTTTTGTATCAGTTACTGTTTACTCTTAGTCGGTCTAAGAACGTTCATCGACCGACTAGATGCCAAACTAGTCGGTCAGTACTTGTTCATGGACCGACTAACTCTAGAATCCTGTTTTCGTTCAGGAGTTACTGTTTGCACTTAGTCGGTCTGTGTTGGTCGACCGACCGACTAGTTGCCAAACTAGTCGGTCAGTGGTTGCTCTTTGACCGACTAACCAGTGTTAAAACCCTAATTTCTGGGCAGCCGCCAGCCTAGCCTATTTAAACCCAACCCATTCGACTTCTTCTTCTCCAACACGACCCAAAACCCTAAAATCTTCCCCCTTCAGCCCCCATCTTCCTCCAAGCTCCATTTCTCCATTCCAAGCCCTAGAATCATCATCCAATCCATCCATTCACTCTATCTACCTTCTCATCTTCCCCAAATCTCCATCAAAACCCATCAAAATCCCCAAATCCCCCAAAACCCTAGTTTCCCCAAACTTCTCAAATCTCTTCCAGATCTGATCCTAGGGTTCTCCGGAGTGTTTCTTCCGCCTTCTCTCGGCAAGAAATCGATCTACCGTTGTTTTCATAGCTTATTTATAATTTTATGAAAACCCTAATTAATTTCATGTGTTTGGTGCTTGTTTCCCCCATAACAGCGATATCCCCCGTAGATAGCAACCGTGTGACGAAGTGATCGTCAATCCCCGGTGCTAGGCAAGTGAAACTTGCCACTTAGGGTTTAGGCCATGTTTTAGGCCATTTGCTTGTTGTAGGCGTAAAAGAGGCTAGGCGACGAAATGATACTCGCCTAGGCGCAAATTGGGGAACTAGCTTGACAACGAAGCTAGTTCCGACTTTTAGCATGTTGCACAATTACCATGTCATGTTTACTTTCAATTAACGGTACGCGAATATGTTCATGTCATTGCATTTCGCCTGTCACGTTTAATTTAATTAACTGTACGCAAATAAAATGTCATGATCTCGCATTCTTTAGGTATTGCTGTGATTGCGTAGCTTCGCTACAATGTTGTGTTCCTGGCTCGTGTTCCAGAAGCGGGCCATGTGTTGGTTGATAGCCAATGCCCGAATTGCGTGTTCCGGCTAGGTGTTCCCTACGCCATACTAGTGTTCCTGGCTCGTGACCAGAAGCGAGCATAATGAGTTGCTAACCCCAACGCTCGAAATGTATTGAATTGTGAACTAAGAGTGCGAGCTCAATGTGCGGGGCAACCCTAGGCTCACTAGATGAGCTCAATGTGCAGGGACCCCAGGCTCCATATCGTGTGAATATTGGGTAGTGTTTAGTGCCGATCGGTCTGAAATGCTATGCCATTCAGCGAATGGCGTAAACACCTACAAAATGTGAATGTATTGAATTGATAGTAGCTTGGCTACTCTTGTCTTGTCCCGATGATTGTTCTCTTGTACAAATTGTCTTGCCATGTTTAATTGTGCACTCCTGTTATAACTGCCATGACATGCATCATACTAAACTGCTAGGTTGCTAGTTGCCTTACTTTCAGTTTCCTTGCCCAAGTCTTTTAGACTTGCTGACATGTGCCCCTTTACTCTTTTGGGTGACACATGTTAGATCCTGAGCCCGAGTACCTCGTTGAGGATGATCACTCCTTATTTTACACCCTTTTCCCGCATGTTTGCATGCCATTTTGATCGCCCAAATCATGTTTTTCACGATATATCGACGATATTTTGATGCTTTTCACGATTTGTTGTTTTTGTCGCATTTCAGGTGATTTGGCGCGATTAGGAGTGATCTCGAGATGCGTGTAATCTAGACGGCCACCGACGACCTCCCCAAGGGGTATTTTGCTGTTGGAGAGGAGCGGAAGAAGAATGGACGTCGCCGGAGCGACGAGGAGGCCAAAACGACCAGTTTGGGCATTTTTTGTGTCCCACTCGGCCGAGTGGAGGAGCCACTCGGCCGACCAGCGAGACACTGCTCGGCCGACCAATTCAGACACGAGTTACCTGTGCACTCGGCCGAGCACAGAAGACCCACTCGGCCGAGTGACGAAACCACGTCCGCCCGAGTGGCGCCCAGACGAAGGCTCTCAAAAAGACCGAAGTTACTGTTTTTCGGCCTCTGAGCTTCAGAAGACCCACTCGGCCGAGTGGCAAATCCCGTCCGCCCGAGTGAAATAAGCCATCGGCCGAGTGACGACAACTCACTCGGCCGAGCCGCCCCCGAACTGAAGACCCCTGAAGCCCACGACTTACTGGAAATTGACAGGGTTTTCACTCGGCCGAGCGACTTTTGTCACTCGGCCGAGTGCGATGCGCTGCCTGAAGCGAAATTTGCGGAAAACAGGCTGTGCAGGGGCGTTTTGGTCAGGATTTTTAGACGATTTTTGGGGCTATTTAAGCTCTGTTTTTACCCTAGTTTTGGGAGCCTCCTCTCAGATTTTTTGCAGCTTTTTGAGTCTACTTTTTAGCTTTATTAATTGTGATTGGTGAAGAGAAAAACTTGGATTTTTGTTGGGTTGATTGAAGATCTACATTGGTTTGCACTTCTCTTCCACAAAAACTCTATTTTTTATTGTTTATATCATTGTTGTGATGAATTCCATTGTCTATTTCTTTGCCAATTATTGTGCTATTGCTATGATTAGTGAGTAGTCTCCACGTCTTGGGGCGTGGGGATGAACCCTACAAGCCCAATTTCGTATTTGTGTTGAACCGGTAGAAATTGAGCTAGGATTGTTATTAGGGATTAGATTGGGATCGAATTACTACGGATAGCTAGGTATTCACATCAATTGGGATTTGCAAGAGATTGGATCCCAATTCGATAGGAAGCCCTAGAAATCCGAATTGGGTTGGAGTCGGATTTTCGAAGTATCGGTTTGCAAGAAATTGGACCGATGCTAGGATCTCCGGTTGCAATTCCGCGCCGATACCCGTTTGCAAGAGATTGGACGGGTAGGAACTATCCTAATTTAGATTGTGGACCGAGTTTGCAAGAGATTGGACTCGGTGCGCAATTGGACGATGATGTTGATCCCAATGCTAGCTTCCCTAGGCTAGGGTTTGCAAGAGATTGGACCCAAACCTAGGATAGCTATAGACCGGCAACAGCGCGAGAGCGTGAGCTTGGTTTCACATTTAGTTGCAACTAGTTCATCCAAATTCTCATCCTAGCGATTTCGATACCGGCGAACCACAATTGTGAAATACGGTGAGTAGTGGGGATTCCCCATTCCCTAGGCGTTCTCTATTTGATTTGATATTTCGCACTTTTGTCTGACGATTGTGACAGGATCGCCCAAGGCAATTATCCCTCTAAATAGCCAGGGTGATTAGGAGCAAGCACGGTCATTCGTCCTCCCTGTGTTCGATACCCGCTCGCCGCTATACCGTGCGCTTGCGGTAAAACTACAACCGTCGCCTCGGGACGTGTACGCCGGGGCGCGACCAAGTTTTTGGCGCCGTTGCCGGGGAGGCGATTGCGTTTGATTCTTTTTTTCACCTAGCTATTTCTTTCTTTTATTTTCTTTTTATTTTATTTCTTTTACCATTATTATTTCCTTTGCTATTTCTACCTAACCCTTCCACGGTACTAATCATCTCTTTGAAACTCTGCTTTCACTGTGCATGTACACGAGATCTACGGCGGATCCCGAAGCCCTATTATTCGATCCCGAGATCGAACGTACCGCGCGGAGACTCAGAGCGGAAAGGAGACAATATCCGGAAGGGGGGTTTATGACCAACCGGGAAACTCCTGAAGAATTGGCGGCGAGAATGGCGAGAATAATATCTATTCGCGATAGGCTTCGGCCTAAAACCTCTTCTACTACGTCATCCATCGCCGTGCCGGAGTTGGCGGCCGACAAGAACTTCGAGCTAAAGACGGGGTTGGTGGTTTTGATGCAACAAGACCCCTTTCATGGGAACGCTCACGAGAACCCCCACTACCACATCCAATCTTTCTTGTCGAAGTGCGCCACTTTCCAAATGCCGGGGGTCCCGATTGATGCCATCAGACTGCGCCTCTTCCCCTTCACGCTAAAGGACAAAGCACTCTATTGGCTGAGGACGCAAGCTGACGGAGTTTTCACCTCTTGGGACGGGTTGGCGGATGCATTCATTGATAAATTCTATCCACCATCCAAGACGGTGAAGATCCGGAGCGCTCTCATGTCCTTCAAGCAAGGACCACACGAGACGCTCTATGAAGCTTGGGAGCGATTTAAGGATTTGCAGCACCAGTGCCCGCACCACAGTATAGAAGATTGGGAGTTAGTGCACAGCTTCTACAACGGTCTCCAACCGGGGACCAAACAAATTATTGATGCCGCGGCGAATGGTGCAATCTTGTCAAAGACTCCCGAGGAAGCTACGGCCCTAATTGAGGAGATGGCCTCTAATAACCAACAATGGGGCGATGAGCGAGGACACTCTACGTCCTCCTTAAAGCCGACTAGCATCTACGAGGCAAAGGCCGTAGCGGAGCTTACGAGCAAATTCGATTCTCTCCACAAGGTGGTGGAGAGATTGGAAAAATTCATAACGGAGCCTCAAGGAAGCCCTTCCACCTCCACGCCGGCAAGCCAAATGAGTGATTGGCAAGACCAATCTCAAGCCATGTATTCGGGAGGAGAGCAAGGAGAAGGATCCTTGGAGCAAGTGCAATATGTTGCGGGGAACCAAGGGTATTGGTCTAATCCGGCCGCAAGAAATCACCCGGGATTCTCCTACGCCAACAATGAAGGAGCTTTGAACCCGCCACAACAACCGCCTAATCAAGCTCGACCACCACCACCCCAACAACAATACTATCCGCCGAGGGGGCCTCCACAACAAAACTTCCAACCAAAGCAACAAGTCCCACCTTATAGGCCTCCCGGATACAACCAAGGGTGGAGGAATCAAAACCAAAACCCTCCACAAGCTCCACAAAGATCCGATTTCGAAACTAGAGTGGAGGCGTTCATGGTCGAGCAAAACAAGGTGAATGCTACTTTGAAGGCGGGACAAGATTCTCTCAATACCGTAGTGGCTCAAATTTCGGAACAATTAGCGGTGCTCAACCGGAACACTCAAAGATTGCCGGCGCAACCGGAGCAAAACCCACGGGGCAACACGGGCCACATCAACGCCGTAGTTGCCGTCACAACTAGAGGCGGGAAGGACACCACCCCCGCCATGATTCCTATTGAGGAGGCCGTGGAGGAAAGCTTGGAGCCGGTTGAGCCGGTAGTTGAGGTCGATAAGGAGAAGGAGCCACAAGACAAGGAGAAATCTAGGGCGGAGCTATTAACTGAGGAGAGGCGCTTCATGCCACCGGTCCCATTCCCCCAAAGACTAGCGAAAGCGAAAATGGAGAAAAGGCTAGCGAAATTCCTCGAGTATCTAAGAGGAGTTAGCCTAAATATTCCCTTCCTTGACGCCATCATCGAGATCCCCACATATGCCAAATTCTTGAAGGACTTGATTTCGGGGAGAAAGAGGAAGGAGAAGATCATGCTAGCCGAGGAGGGCTCTTGGTTCACCAAGAGAGAAAAGGAGCCGGCAAAATTCAAAGATCCGGGGAGTTTTCGGATTCCTTGCACTTTGGGCGGTGTGCCTCTTCAAAAGGCGTTGGTAGATCTTGGGGCTAGTGTGAGTCTCATGCCCCTCTCCATGTTCTTAAAGCTTAACACCGGGACAACGTTGAAACCCACCGACATGCGCATTCAATTAGCCGATGGACGGATAACAAGGCCGGTGGGGATCGCCGAAGACATCCCACTTCAAGTCCCGGGAGGAATATGCTTGCCATGTGACTTCGTCATCATGGACATTAAGGAGGAGGGAGACACCTCATTGATACTTGGGCGCCCATTCCTCGCCACCGCCGGAGTCATCGTCGACGTGCGTGAAGGTACCTTAACCTTAAACGTCGGAAACATCGAGGTGGAACTCCACATTCCCAAGGCAATGAAGCACATGCCTTACCATGAGGAGCTCGATTATATGGACCTCCTTGATGAGGTGATAGAGGAGGCGATTCCTCACTCAATTGGTGCCCTTTTTGATGAAGAATTGGATGAAAGCCCGGATTTAGGCCATGAGGACAATAATGATGATTCCCCAGACTTCTCCACTGATGAAGATGAAGGCGACGCTGATGTCGCAAGGATTCGAGAGCTCTGCAAGCTCTCGAAATCAAAGTCTCCAAAGAAAGCTCCGCCGGTACGGAAATCGGCATCGCCGGCTAAGCCGTTGACCGGGGCAAATGCTAGCTTGGGGGAGCCTCCCCCCAACACTATTCGAGATAGGAGACCTCCGAGGGAGACCGCTACGCCGCCACGTCCGAATCCAAGCGCGCTCCCCGGAAAGTTTGACGGGTGCATCTCATGTGCACCAAACATCCCGCATTGATTGAAAATTATAGGGGGTCGAGCTCACGACCTAAAACGAGCGCTTGTCGGGAGGCAACCCGACGGTTTTTGCTTTATTTTCATTCGTTTTTCTTTATTTTCGTTTTAGAAATTTTTAGTATTTTGAGTCACCCGACCAAAAATTTTGTGATAACGGGTCCTATTTTTCTTGACAGGCGAGAAGATAGGTAGATCATCATGAGGAGGATGAACGAGACGATGAGGAGCGCCCCAAGAAGGCGTTCGACGCTTAGGAGGAGCATGAAATCGACTGGAGGAAGAAAGACGGAGTTTAGAGTCCAAACGAAGATAAACAGCAGAAATTAAGGCTCACTCGGCCGAGTATACTAGTCACTCGGCCGAGTCAAGAAGTTCGTCCGGCCGAGCCGCTCACGAACGAGGGAAGTCTGCTGTACCCAACTCTCTGTCTATTTTCCTCATTTCATAAGAACTGCTACTCGGCCGAGTACATATATTCACTCGGCCGAGTAAAACGGATACCCTCCTAGGGCGAGTCATGCCGAGTAGCTTGAGTCACTCGGCCGAATGGACTTACTCCACTCGGCCGAGGCTGGCAAAGCCACTCGGCCGAAGCGACATCGGGGAGAAATTTTTAATTGCCTCGCTCGGCCGAGTGAGTAAAGTCACTCGGCCGAGTCGTAACTTTTTTATATAAAACCGAGGGGGGGGGCACGGTTTTCGAAAACAAAAAAAAAAACCCCTTCGCCCGCGCCCCCTCAGCTCCCTCGCCCGATCTCGCCTCGCCGCTCGCCCACTCGCCCGCGCGCGCCGCCGCTCGGCCTGCCGTCGCCGGCCGCCCGTCGCCGGACTCCGCCCGAGTCGCCGCCGGCCGCCCCGCCTCCGATCACCTCCGGTTCGCTTATTTTCACCGTTTTCTCCTCTCCTCGTGTATATTTTGAGGATCCATGTGCTAAACGCCCCCCTAACCCAAATCAATTCCTATATCTATCTGTTATACCTCTATTGCTCCATACATTTTGATTATTACTCGCTGATATCGCTTTTCCATGCGCAGGTTGCTTTTTGGAGCTTAGGGGAGCTCAGGGGAGTTTCTACGGGCTGCTCAGGACTTCGTGGAGGCGCGGACTTCGCACGCTTCCACTACTTAGCACTCGCGGCGTGTTTGGGTAAACTCTTTCCACTCTTGTGCACACGCCGCACTTTTCACTTTTTCGGCGCGCGCTCGGGGCAGATATGCCGCCCCGGACACGGCCGCGGTCGAATAGAGCTTCCGCCAAGCGGAAGCGGTCGGATGATGCCGGCCCCTCCCACGAGTTGGAGGACTCTCCTCCACCGTCCCCCGCACACCCCGCACCGCCTGCAGGCCCCGCACACCCCGCACAGCCTGCAGCGCACCCACAGCCCGCACAGCCTCTCCCCGCCGATCCACAGCCACCACCACCGGCTCCACTGGTCGGGCCGCTCGGGATTACGTTCCGAGACGACGCACACCGTGCCGTCTTCGAGCGTATCTCCCAGCGCTCGATCGTACCCCCCAGGTTCGCACACCTCGCTGACCTAGGACGCCTGGGGGTACTTGAGGGGATGCTCACGTTGTACGACAACGTGGGCTGGCGAGATTTTTTCCAGGTGTCGGCGGATACTTTTACCCGTCCGACACTTGAGGTTTTGAGTTCTATCGCCCGGACCGATGAGGGATGCTCATTCCGGTTCATGGATCGAGAGTGCCAGGTCACTCTCGATATGATGAGAGCATTTTTCTCTTGGCCCGCAGTCCCCGGAGCCGATCGCGGTTATGGCCCCACACATATCCCTCCACCCTCTTTCGACGCCGGTGCCTTCTGGGCACGTATCACGGGTCTCCACGCCGCCTTTGACCCTAGTAGGGCCAAGGCCTCGGCCATCGTACATCCCTGCCTACGCATTGCCCAGCGCCTCATGGCGACTACCTTTTTGGCCAGATATGAGCCGGGCACGATGTCTACGCCAGAGCTTTACATGCTCTATGCGATGACACGTCCCAGAGCTCTATCTAGGGATGGAGACGAGCTTGTCCCCGCCGTCGTGATCGATATCGCGGCATGGTACTTAGACCGCATCATTGTATCGGTGGGCGCTCGCTCACCGATATGCTGCGGCGGCCTGATTACCCTGCTGGCTCTTATGACCGGCGAGGATTTCCCCGACGACCTGCGACGCGTTCCGGGCCCCACTTCCTTGTCGATAGACGTTATGGCCCGGATGAAGATGCTGCGTCCGCACGGCGAGCGTCACTGGGTCTGGTTGCACGGCCCCTATGGGGCCGATTACATGATTCTCCCGAGCCCTGCTCGGACTCTGATTGCACCAGCCCACGTTGACTGGCTTCCGGCGATGGATGTCCTCATCCCCGCCGCATACGTGCTCGAGGCCGAGGAGGCCGAGCAGGGCCCCGCTGCCCACGCTGCCCAGGCTGCTCCCGCAGACCCTGCTGCGCACCCTGCCGAGCCTGCTGCCCACCCCGTCGACCCTGTGGCCTCTCAGCCTGTTCCTGACGTTTCCACTGCTCTTCACACTTCTGTCCCTACCTCTGCCTGTGTCGAGAGTACTTTTGCTGAGCCCACTTCCACCACTGTCACCACTTCCGAGGCTGTCCCCACCACTCCCTCTGCCACCTCAGGCCCTCTGTCCGTGGAGCCCCTTTGCTCCGCACTCCCCGAGCGCCCGCCGACCATAGTCGAGTGCGGAGAGCCCTCGTTCACTTCGGTCGTGGAGACCATGGTTAGCATGATCTCCGCTGGGGTTACACCTTTTGGACCGCACACTTCTGCCCCAGCGGGAGATTCCTCTGTCTCCACCGCCGCCTTATTCTCCGAGAGCGTCGTGGCGTCTGTCCACACGTCTGTGCCACGGACCTCTCTGGCCACCTCGTTACCTCTTTTGCACGCCTCCTTTGCTGCCGCTGCCTCCACTCCTCGCCAGCCGGCGTCCCGGCCTCACACCGAGGCCAGGCCCACTTTTCCAGGCGCGGCCCCTTTTGTCCCATTCCCTGCTGAGCCCGTTACATACTCCACACGTGTACGCCAGCCTCGCCCTGCACAGCCTAGACCGGTGCGTCCCTCTGCACCACCCCCGCCCGACACCGTACTGCAGAGCATACGTGCTCTTGAGGTGGCGGTGAGTGGTCTTAGAGGAGACCTTCGGAGCCTGTCCTCCACCGTCTCTACGCTGTCTGGACGCTTTGACCTGATCCCTCAGATCCACTACTGCCTGACGCAGATCTTAGAGCGTCTCCCGCGCGTACCCCCACCCACCCCGCAGGTTCCCACACACACACCCACACACGCTCGACCTGCTTCCACTCCCACGCCCACCCCAGCTCAGCAGCCTACACCACCACCACCACCACCTCCGCCTCAGGACGGAGACGGCGCGGCACCGCCTTCTTAGGCACTCTTGATGCCTTGATCCATTCCTGTCGTTGTGCTGCCCGTCTCTGCTGGGTCCTGATGCACTTTTGTCCACCCCCCTCCCCTCACTTATTTTGGGATTATATTTCTGATCATATCTATTTGTGCATATCATATCATATCTACTTGGGATTCTCATTTTTGATCACATCTATATATATCTTTTTTGGGAGAGAGGGAGAGTTCTGGGTGCCATATTTATTTTCGTATCACTCCTAGCTGTGCATGCATCATTTCCGCATCATATTTTCATTTCTTACTTTTCCTTTTTTATATTTTTTCTTCCCATCGTGCATCCATCCTCACTTGCCCCTCACATTGCTTGTCTCTCTATGTGCCACACTTTGCACATTGAGGACACTGTGCCGTTTAGCTTGGGGGAGTGAGCTTTCACGTTCTTTTTTTTTTCGATTTGCCACCTTTATTTTCAGTTTTTCACACCGCTTTTCACTTTTGCACTCATTTTTCGTTATTTTCCTTTTGTTTCGCCATGCATCACGTTTTCCTTACTTACCTGTGTGCCGCATTGCATGGTTCTATTTTCATTTTATCTTTACTTCTTCCTTATTTTTCATCTCATGCTAGAGATGAATTTTCTGTGATGATGTCTACGTGGAGTTAGCTTATTCTATATGCATGCTATATTTGTCGTGTCTTAGATTTCATTTCTGATATCATATGCTATGACTCGCTTGCATTTAGAAATAGGAGCCCACACTTTTTCCTCATGAAAATGGATGAAATTTTATTATTAGCTGAGCCTGAATATTCATATGTATGCTATCACAGAAAACACACCAAGATTCACGCATTGAATGCCTATATCTGGAGTACTGACTTCTTTTCCTTTATCACTTCTATATGCATGAATTGTACACTTCACTTCCGGATGATTGAATGATTGTTAGCTATGATATATCTGGATTAGTTAGCTTTTTTGCGATCGAAACTGAGTAGATTAGATCACCCTGCTTAAGTTGTCGTGCATGTCTTATAGAGTGAGCCGAGAGTTATATTTATTTCTTTCTCCACAAATCTTGAACAACATTTCTCTACTTTTAAAATCATTGGTGAATCTCCCCTTAGTGATTCTATTTTATGGCATTTCCCCCGTTATTAATTCCTAGCTCCAAATCTCTTATTCCAAAAAAAAAGGAAAAAAAATATATATAATAAAAGAGAGAAGAACATTCTCGTATATCATTATCTCTCTTTGAATTGGGATCATTGTATATATGATAAAAAAAAAAAATCCTCAATAAAAGATCCCATCTCGCTTATTTTCTTTCTTTCTTCTTTCTCTTCTTTGCCTTTGGAGCTTTATAAAAATGGGGATGTAAATATTTTTGTGCCACCACGCTTATAGATAAGCTTGGGGGAGGAGATCCATTGATGTGTGAGAGAGCGACTACTTGACATAGCACGACAACCTAGGCTAAGTGATATTCTATACTCGGTGAGATTGTTTCTAGCTTTACGAAATCCAGAAATCTAAGCCTAGCATTCATTTCATGAAACCCATACTTTTCTATTCTCTCTATTCTATGATGTGATACTCTTATACTCCAGATAGAAAGCGTTCAATTGAAAAGTGTGTGATCTGAGACTTGTATACCGCTTTAGATGATTCAGGCGATGTTAATTTTAAAATCATTCTGTTTCTCATGATTATACCGTTGTTCGTGGGTTTTCTATTTTCTACTTGCACTATTCTACTATGATATCAAAATGAGATTCTTTGACATGTATTTCTCACTCGGTGCATGCCATAAGAGTAAGTGAAACCCACGTCCTGAGAAAATGATCTAGCATCCTACCTCTTCTTTCTTCCTTCCTTTATTTTCGTTTGGTTTTCATTCTTCTTCGTTTTTCATTTTTTTTCGTTTTTCGCCGTTTTCGTTTTCCGAATCCACCGGGTTCGCTTTTTACTTATCTTCCTCGAGGACGAGTAAGAGGCAAGCTTGGGGGATTTTGATCACTCCTTATTTTACACCCTTTTCCCGCATGTTTGCATGCCATTTTGATCGCCCAAATCATGTTTTTCACGATATATCGACGATATTGCGATGCTTTTCACGATTTGTTGTTTTTGTCGCATTTCAGGTGATTTGACGCGATTAGGAGTGATCTCGAGATGCGTGTAATCTAGACGGCCACCGACGACCTCCCCAAGGGGTATTTTGCTGTTGGAGAGGAGCGGAAGAAGAATGGACGTCGCCGGAGCGACGAGGAGGCCAAAACGACCAGTTTGGGCATTTTTTGTGTCCCACTCGGCCGAGTGGAGGAGCCACTCGGCCGACCAGCGAGACACTGCTCGGCCGACCAATTCAGACACGAGTTACCTGTGCACTCGGCCGAGCACAGAAGACCCACTCGGCCGAGTGACGAAACCACGTCCGCCCGAGTGGCGCCCAGACGAAGGCTCTCAAAAAGACCGAAGTTACTGTTTTTCGGCCTCTGAGCTTCAGAAGACCCACTCGGCCGAGTGGCAAATCCCGTCCGCCCGAGTGAAATGAAGCCATCGGCCGAGTGACGACAACTCACTCGGCCGAGCCGCCCCCGAACTGAAGACCCCTGAAGCCCACGACTTACTGGAAATTGACAGGGTTTTCACTCGGCCGAGCGACTTTTGTCACTCGGCCGAGTGCGATGCGCTGCCTGAAGCGAAATTTGCGGAAAACAGGCTGTGCAGGGGCGTTTTGGTCAGGATTTTTAGACGATTTTTGGGGCTATTTAAGCTCTGTTTTTACCCTAGTTTTGGGAGCCTCCTCTCAGATTTTTTGCAGCTTTTTGAGTCTACTTTTTAGCTTTATTAATTGTGATTGGTGAAGAGAAAAACTTGGATTTTTGTTGGGTTGATTGAAGATCTACATTGGTTTGCACTTCTCTTCCACAAAAACTCTATTTTTTATTGTTTATATCATTGTTGTGATGAATTCCATTGTCTATTTCTTTGCCAATTATTGTGCTATTGCTATGATTAGTGAGTAGTCTCCACGTCTTGGGGCGTGGGGATGAACCCTACAAGCCCAATTTCGTATTTGTGTTGAACCGGTAGAAATTGAGCTAGGATTGTTATTAGGGATTAGATTGGGATCGAATTACTACGGATAGCTAGGTATTCACATCAATTGGGATTTGCAAGAGATTGGATCCCAATTCGATAGGAAGCCCTAGAAATCCGAATTGGGTTGGAGTCGGATTTTCGAAGTATCGGTTTGCAAGAAATTGGACCGATGCTAGGATCTCCGGTTGCAATTCCGCGCCGATACCCGTTTGCAAGAGATTGGACGGGTAGGAACTATCCTAATTTAGATTGTGGACCGAGTTTGCAAGAGATTGGACTCGGTGCGCAATTGGACGATGATGTTGATCCCAATGCTAGCTTCCCTAGGCTAGGGTTTGCAAGAGATTGGACCCAAACCTAGGATAGCTATAGACCGGCAACAACGCGAGAGCGTGAGCTTGGTTTCACATTTAGTTGCAACTAGTTCATCCAAATTCTCATCCTAGCGATTTCGATACCGGCGAACCACAATTGTGAAATACGGTGAGTAGTGGGGATTCCCCATTCCCTAGGCGTTCTCTATTTGATTTGATATTTCGCACTTTTGTCTGACGATTGTGACAGGATCGCCCAAGGCAATTATCCCTCTAAATAGCCAGGGTGATTAGGAGCAAGCACGGTCATTCGTCCTCCCTGTGTTCGATACCCGCTCGCCGCTATACCGTGCGCTTGCGGTAAAACTACAACCGTCGCCTCGGGACGTGTACGCCGGGGCGCGACCAGAGGACGAGGTGTTTGCTGACGCCGAGCCCGAGCTTGTGTTTGACGGGGAGTACGTGGACACTGGAGACCAGTCCTAGTGTCTTCGTTGTGCTTTACTTTTATTAGACAGTTGTTTTGTTATCGGTGCGTAGCACCTATACATTGTTGTTGTCGTTGATTTTGTTGGCCTTGTTCTGGGCCTTGGACTCTTTTCTTTTAGCCTGGTGGCTTTTCTGGATGTTGAACTTTTTTTTGATGTTGGACATTTTGCGAGATGTGGAATTTTATTTCAGTCTCTCCTTGTGTTATTATTGTTATTCTGTTGTGGTTACAGGGACCTGTTTATGTATTTGTGGACGCTTATCGGGTTTGGGGCTTCACAGCTTCACTCTCGTGCGGACCTTTTCACGTCTCGCCTCCATTTTAGGGAAGCGGGTCGTGACAGCCCTTTTACCACATCCTTCCGGATTCGATACCGTGGTCAGCCTTTGCAACGGGCTTAGCCTCATCACCCCACTAATCACCTGTCAAATAGCCTATCATAACCCTCACCTTTATCATAACCACCGTACCCTTGGTTCCCCTTAATACAAATTCATTGTACGCGAGTTCTACCTCGCAACAATTGGCGCCGTCTGTGGGAACTAAGGGTCACACCCATGTCAGATCCCATACCAATCAACCAAAATCCTGACCACGGCAAGGACCTCATGGATCAATAATCACACTCTCAACCAATGACCCCTGCGACTAATCCACCCCCAGGATGGAGGTCGAGACAGTCCAGGCCTCGGCCCGTGCGATACAGCAGAGCTTCGAGGCCTTCACTAAGATAATGGCGAGCTTCATAGCAATCGAAACCGAAGCGCCCCTGGCCCCTCTGATCCCCCGAACATGAGACGAAATCTTCACCCTCAGTTCGATGAAGAAGTAGTGGACAAAGGGCTCGCCGAGGAGATAGCAGCCCAACAAAGGCTCCTGGAGGAAGAGATGGAGATAGCGCGGCTGCGAAGGCGCCAAGAGGAGGCGGCTACCGCACAGAGGCATCTGGATGAAGCGGTCGAGGCCGCACAGTAAGCCCTCCTCGATGAAGAGGCCGCCCATCGCCAGCTCCGCTTCATTATCGCGGAACGCGAGAGGCTCTGGAGGGAGAATGAGGAGAATCGGGAGATCCCAAAGGTGTCGACGGCGGGCCGGCGACACGTGAATGAGCACAGCCCACTGCTTGCCAGGTCCCCACCTCGGGAGTGGAGTCTACCCCATCGGCATTTCTCCCCAGATCGCCTCGACGAGGAAGCCGTTCGTCAACAACTCCGCTTCCTCGCCGCAGAGCACGAAAGGCTCCTAAGGGAGAATCAGGAGCGGAGAGAGATACCGGAGGCATCGGCTTTGGGCCGGTGATATTGGACTGCACGTAGTCCGCCACCCGTCGGATCCCCCCGCGAGGAAGAAGTCCTCCCCGGCGACCAGTTCGCCCCTCCCCGGGGCATGATGACCGTTGGCAGCCGAGGCGGGACCGGAGCCAAACCCCAGAGTGGCGGAGAGGGCGCGCACCGGAGCGCCCCGCTTATCCTGAGGAGGCCACGTCGCTAGCGCGATGGATAACCTCGGCCCCAAGACCCGCAAGGTTCAAGGCCCCCCATTTGGCCACCTACAGCGGAAAAGGCGACCTCCTCTCGCACGTGCAACAATACCGGGGGGCGATGGAGGCACAGGAAGTGGATGACACGTTCATGTGTCGGTTTTTCTCGCAGAGCCTGTGGGACACGACGCTGAAGTGGTACTATGGCCTGCCCACAAGATCCATCAGGAGCTTCTGCGGGTTATCCCACAAGTTCTGCCAGGAGTTCCGGACCAGACGTACAAAGAAGAAGCCTTTGGGATACCTCAGCACGATAATCCAAGGGGAAGGAGACGACTGGAAAATACCTGCGCCGCTTTCAGGAGAAAGGCGGGCGGTGGTGGCCTGCGGCGACGAAGTGCTCATGCTGCCCTTCAAAACGGGACTGCGGAATCGGAGCCTCCACAAATCACTGCTCCGAGACACACCAACCGACTAATACACGCTAATCGCTCAGGCGGAGAGAAATGCGCTGAGCGAGGAGGCTTTCGACGTGAAGAAACCAGTCGCCCGGCGAGATTGCCCCAGAGTGAGCCTCGGTCCTATCCCAGGCCAAGGCAAGAAGACGTGCCACGAGGGTGCGACCAGCTGACTCAGCTGAGACGCGACTCAGGGGGCGTCGCCCGCAAGACCGCCCGGGCCCTATGCGAGAGTTCGCCCCCACCAGGGAGCCCGCTTGAACGACCCCGAGACTGGAGGGACCCCTCCGGGCCCAGTACACGCAGCTCAATGCCCCCATGATAGAGGTGTTGGCCGCGGCGACCAAGGCCGGACTGCTACCGGACCCACCCAGAGAAATGAAGTCGGACCTGGCGAGGCGGGATGTCCGGAAATACTGCCGGTATCACCGGGACCACGGTAATGATAACAACGATTGCTTCACCCTCAAGAGGGAGATTGAGCGATTGATTCAGGCGGGCCACCTTGGGGGCTTCGTGGAGGGCAGGAAGCTGATCCATGAGGAGAGGGCCCCGCAGGGAGCACTGAGGCCAAACCCACCGCCAGACAACGGGCAGGAAGAGCCACGCCTGCCCAGGCCAGTCATGCGCATAGATGTGATATGCAGAGGGCCATCCTCGGGGGGAGCGTCGTCGTCAGGCAAAAAGGCGTACGCTCGACAGGTGATGGCGACGGGCCTCGGCGACGAGGTGAAGCGGAGAATGGTGGCTCGACCCCCCATTACTTTCACCGATGAAGACCTGGAAGGAGTCGAGCTGTCGCATGACAACGCCATCGTCATCGAGGCTCAGATCTGGACGGCCATCATCAGCCGCCTCCTGATCGACACGGGAAGCTCTTGTGACATTCTATTTATGTCAACGGTTGAGAAGATGGGGCTGAAGCAGGCAGACTTGAGGCCTTGCATGGGCCCCATCGTCGGCTTCACTGGCCACTCGGTTCCCATTGTGGGGGTGATCACCCTACCGGTGTCACTCGGAGAGGAACCCAGGGTCGTCACTCGCATGACACAGTTCGTTGTCGTCGACATTGTGTCGGCGTACAACGGGATCATAGGGCAACCATACATGACGGCCATTGAGGCGCTCCCCAGCCTGCTCCACCAGATGGTGAAATTCCAAACTCCGTGAGGGGTGAGGTTAGTACGGGGGAGCCAGAAGCTATCCATGAGCTGCTACATGGGGTCTATTAAGCATAAGGGTCCAGAGCAAGCCTTATCGGTCGACCTCCTTGATGAAGACTTCTGCGACCAACGACCGACCCCCGCTGAAGAAGTCGAAGAGGTGTCCGTGGCGGCGGAGGGGGCAAGACTGTCTCCATCGGCACAAAGCTCCCGGTCTCCCTGAGGGCGGCCCTCATCGACCTCCTCCGAGAGAACATGGACATATTCGCCTGGTGGCCCTCGGACATGCCCGGGGTGGACCCGGTGATAATCTCCCACAAGCTGAATGCTAACCCGAAATCCCGACCGGTCCGGTAAAAAAGAGGAGCGTCGGGGGAGAAAAGAAGAAGGCAGCCGATGATGAAGTGGAGCGGCTCCTCCAGGCCAAGTTTATCAGGCCGGTAGACTATCCGGATTGACTCGCTAACATCGTCTTGGTGAAGAAGGCCAATGGAAAGTGGCGCATGTGCATCAACTTCACGGATCTCAACAAGGCATGTCCGAAGAACAGTTTTCCCCTCCTAAGGATCGACCACTTAGTGGACCAGGCGTCCGGTTACGAGTTGTTGAGATTCATGGATGCCTTCTTGGGATACAACCAGATCCCGATGGCGAACGAAGATGAGGAGAAAATGTCCTTCATCACCGATAGTGGCACCTTCTGTTACACGAAGATGCCCTTCGGACTGAAGAACGCTGGGACGACCTACCAGCGGATGGTGGATAGGATATTCAGCTCGCAGGTCGGGCGGAACCTAGAGGTCTACATCGATGACATGCTGGTGAAGAGCAAGAAAGCCCCGGACCACCTTGTCGACATGCGGGAGACATTCCAGAAGGTGCGCCATTATGGCCTGAGGCTGAACCTAGCGAAGTGCGTCTTCGGCGTGCAGTCGGGAAAAT
This sequence comes from Scilla litardierei, assembly GCA_030789695.1. Lineage (NCBI taxonomy): Eukaryota > Viridiplantae > Streptophyta > Magnoliopsida > Asparagales > Asparagaceae > Scilla > Scilla litardierei. The sequence continues at coordinate 756,564,341 of CM061142.1, read as the reverse complement.
TCCTTGGCTTCATGATAACGACACGAGGGATTGAGGCGAACCCCGACAAGGTGTTGGCCCTCGTCAATATGGCGAAACCATAGACCATCCGAGACTTGCAACGGCTGAACGGTCGAATCGCAGCGCTGGGGAGATTCTTGTCGAAGTCCGCGGAGAGGTCGCTCCCCTTCTTCAGAGTCCTGTGCACGGCCTTCGACGAAGCAAAAATCAATAGGAAAGTGATCCCATGGGACGACGACTGCGCTCGAGCATTCGCAGAGCTGAGAGCTTACCTGCAGAGCCCGCCACTGCTCTCCAAGCCGGAGGAAGGAGAACAACTGTGGTTGTACCTGGCCGCCAATGAATAAGCAGTCAGCTCCGTCTTAGTCAAAAAGGAGAGGATCGTGCAGCGGCCAGTATACTATGCAGGCCGGATTCTCCGAGAGGCGGAGACTCATTACATCTCCATCGAGAAGGTCGCTTACGGTCTGGTCACAATGACGAGGAAGCTCTGGCCATACTTGCAGGCCATCCCATCGCTGTCCACACCAACCTGCCCCTCAAGAAGAACCTGAAGAGGTTGGAGCGGTAGGGCAGAATGCTGAATTGGAGCGTCGAGCTCAGCGAGTTCGACATAACCTACAAGACCCAGACAGTGATTAAAGGCCAGGCCCTGACGGACTTCGTGGTGGAATGTACTATCGAGGACCCCCCGGAGAACCTGCCTAACGTGCCACCAGCGACTGCTTTCCCACATGCAATGGAGGTGGCTGGGCCATCGGAGCCTGGCCCGGAGGAAGTGGGAAGGTTGTGGACCATTCGCGTCGATGGGTCGGCGATAGGATCTGGAACGGGGGCAGGTATCGTCATCCAAACCCCCGACGGATGCCTGCTGGAGTACGCCCTGCGCTTCAACTTCCCGGCTACCAACAACGTCGCGAAGTATGAGGCCGCGGTCAACGGGCTGAAGCTTTGTAGAGTGGTTGACTGCGAAAGGACGCGCAAGTGCATGCCTTCCACTCCCAAGCGTAGGAGTGTCAATGCAATAAAAATAACCAGTGAGTACCGGGTCGGATCACAGGGACAAGTCGTTCTATATTCACAAAATTGATTGATAAAGAAAGGAAATAGCGTGAAACAACCACCTCGCTAACAGTGGATGGAAGTGGGAAAAAGTGATGAAAATACAATTTTAACCCAAGTGGGTAGGATTAGAGAGCCAAAGTAGGAGTTAGGATGGCTAGGAGAAGAGCATGGGTTGCGGGTTCACTAATGATGGAGTTAATCGAGCCCAAATCACCCACATATAACTCAATTGATTTACCGGCTAAGGAAACTCAATCGGAATATTTAGCATTCAAGAACACGACAATTAGCAATAAGCATGGATATATTATCATGGTACTAATCAAATTAAGAACATGGATTTTCTCAAATTGCCCTCTCGGGACTTAGCCAATAAAATTGTGCCCTAATTACACATCCAAGATTAACATTCAAAATGAGCAAGAGGCAATTAGGGCTAAGATTAACAACCCACATCAAGAATCACAACCCACACCAAATCAACACTACACAATCATAGCAAACAATAGGAAAATTGCATTCAAAAGTAACCCAAGTTCAATACAAAAGTGAGATGTCAAAATACAAAGAGAAAGAGGAAAAAATTCACCCAAGCTTTCACCAAATGAGCCCTAGCCTCTTCCAATTTGACTTCCTCCAAGCTTCTCCAAGCTCCAACAAGCTTCCTCAAGCTCCCATGGCCTCCTCCCCTAACCCTAGCCCTAGTGGGGAAGAAGAGAACCCAAAAAAACAATTCTGGCCGAGAGAACCCCAAAAAATCCCCCTCCAGCAATTTTTCGCAAGCCCCTTTTCGCCCAGCGCTACAGCGCTTTTGGGCCAAAAAAAACGAAACGGGCCGGGTTAAAACCCGACCCACATGCTCCCCAGCGCCCGTAGCTACGGGCGCTGCATTTCAAAACCGGGGCATGCAAGGAGCGTGTGCCCCCGCGATCACAATCCCCCGCTCTTGCGAGCGGGGGGGGGGGGGGGGGGGTTCGGCTTAGCGGGCCGGCCAGGCGGGCCGGCCCGCTGGGCTAAAAACTTTTTAAAACCTTTTTTTATCGCATGTTTTGCTAGTCCCTAGTGCGTAGGTTAGAATTGTAGATTTCATTCCACACTTTTACCCACACTCATCCACCGTTAGCGAGGTAGTTATAACACACTTTATTTTTCGTTATCGATCAAACTTGTGAATATAGAACGACTTGTCTATGTGATCCGACCCAGTACTCACCGGTTATTTTTATTGCATTGACACTCCTACGCTTGGGAGTGGAAGGCGTGCACTTGTGCGTGTTCCGCAGTCAACCAATTGGCGTCGTTGCTGGGTACAACGGTTTCTATTATTAGCAATTTTTGATTGATTTCGAAAGTTTTAGTGTGATACTTCTATCTCTTAGTGTGTGTCTTTACATTTTATTTATTTTCCACTTATTGAGTCGTTTGGTTGTTATTTTTATTTTTTTTGTAAAATTTTTTTAACAACAACATGGCATCTTCTTCAGATTTTTCTGACTTTGATTTGGAGTATATCCCACTTCCGACATACTTTCATGGCACGGAGTGGGAGAATCCTCATTTACATATTAAAATTTTTGAAGAGTGGATGTATTCATGTATTGGTGGGAATATTGATGATGATTGCATATATTTTAGATTTTTCCCCTTTTCTTTACAAGATGATGCTAGATTGTGGTTAGATTCATTGTCTCTCGACTCACATTTTACTTGGTTGTCATTTCAGGCTGAATTTCTCCGAGTGTTTTTGCCTATCTTTTTGGAGCAGGTACAGGGGCGGCAGGCCATGGAGCAGCATATAGCGAGCTTTGCCCAAGCTGAATGGGAGGCCTAACATCAGGCTTGGCAGAGGTTCACTGATTTGGTGCTTGCGTGCACACACCAGAGTTTCCATGAGGATCATCTCCTGCAGATATTTTATACGGGATTATCTCCATCTGGGCGTGACTTCGTGCAGATGAGCTGCGGTGGGGAGTTCTTTGATTATTCGACCGAGGATTCATGGTGTTACCTGAGGGACCTTGCAGAGTGGGAGCAGACTGCGCCATCTGGTGAGCCGTCACTTAGATATGAGGATGATGGCCAGTCCCAGTTTCCACTTTAGGATGCAGAGCAGCAGGTCCAGTATCAGCCTGAGGAGCTAGCTGAGGGCTCATTCCATTGCGACCCTATGGAATACAGAGAGAAACCTTTGAAGAGGTTGCATTGGGGCCAAGTAGAGGAATTTGAGCATATATATTTTGAGGAGTCAGAGGAGATGGATGATGGAGTGCGTGTCAACCACGACGGTGACACGATGCATTTTCACTTTGAGGTTGAGGATGAAGTGGATGTGCATGATGGCCTAGAGCAGATTGAGGACACCATGGAGCCTGAGCCACAATCCACTTCAGAGTTAGCTTCATAGGATGCGCACTTGCCAGTCATCGAGGAGATTTGTCTGGAGCAGTTATCAGTTGTGGGGAGTGCCGCAGAGATTGTTGTTGTTGATATTGACGTCGAGGAAGAGGATAGCGACGGGAATTGCGACATGGTATATATTGAGCCCGAGCTCCCTCCTACTCCAGTTTTCTCTCTGCAGCCACTTCCACCTCCTCAAGAGGCCGTGCATCATCCCGAGCCTAGCATCACATTTAAGAGAAGTTCCCATCTTACTTTTTCCTCCACCCCCGAATCAAATTATTTAATTACATATCATAATGATTCAGAATATCGTCATTTGATCGTAAATTCATTTATTCATTTCGACGACCCATTTTGGCAAGCTTTTCATTTGGACGGGCGCTCTCGCCCAACTATTTTTGACACGACCTATCTCCCCCATTTTGCAGGAACCCATCATAAGGAGAAGCTTGGGGTTGTGTCGCTTGCCATTAATGCCCACAATGGAGGTAGGGCATTGGACGTGGCGACGCTCACAGCGGAGCGTAAGGATATGATCGAGCAGTTGCCACCGTCGTTATACATTCGGGATCTGTCTTTTGCGAAGGTGTATTCTTTCCTTTACGTAGTGTAAATAAATAAAAAGTTAGTTAGTTTGCTTTTGCATGTTTGCTTTCGTATGCCTTTTTTTCCTTTTATATGATCTTTTGTGAGATCTAATACTCTTCCAACATTGAGGACAATGCTTATTTTAAGTTGGGGGGGAGAGTGTTAGAATCTTTAGAATTGTTAGGATTTTGGTGTTAAATTTTTTTTTGAGATCTCTCCATGTTTCACCTCATCCCATGATTTTTATTGCATATCATATTTTGGCCTCCTTGTCCATGCGCCATTTGCTTTGTGTAGTCCATACATGCTTTAATGCCATGCAATTTTTTCGGATTATCATTTTGGTATCAACTTCTTCGATGTTTGATTGGCAAGTTTTCATTTCTTTTCCATTTTGGAGTCAAATGTTAATATGTCATGTATGAAACTATCTTACATCGTGATATCTCTTTGAAATAATTTGGGAATAGTTTGGTGTAAGTGATTGCACGATTTGGGATGAATGGTTTGGTTTTTAATTGGATTGGGCGTGGCCAATTGGTTATGTTTTGTTTTCCTCTTAAGGAGTGGGTGGATGAGTTGCTAACTTGTGTTAAAAATGAAAAAGAGAGTTAGTATAAGTGAATGTTTCTTTCTAATCAAATTTAGTAGCCGGTGCCCCCACGAAACATTGGGGAGGACGCCAAAAATGAGATTTAGGGAATCATTCCATCCATTTGCATATATAGCGTCATCGCGTGTATGCAAATGTGGTCGTGTTTGCATTTCATAGCGTTATCGCGTGAATGCAAAACATAAACATCAAAAACAAAAAAAAGAAAAAAAAGAAAAAGAAAAGAAAAAGAAAAAAATGAATGAATAATAAAAGAATAAGCAACATGAGTGATGCAATCTCATCTCCCACAACTTAGAGGAATTTCTTTTGTTTTGGCCATTTTCATGAAAGTTGGAAATTTTGCCATTTGCGATATATCCTAATGAATGTGATACGGTGCTTATTACTTCACTTTTCTTTGAATTGGTTTGAAGAGAATATCATTTGTTGTTTATTTTCATACATCGGGTATATTGGCTTTGGAATCAATTGGAAATACCATTTTGGGTGTGCCATGAAGATATTGTGGTTTTGGTGCATGTTTTTCAATTTAATCCGAATTTTTCGCATATTTTGCTAGGGACTAGCAAAAAGCTAGTCGGGGGGTGTGATTCGGGATATAAATTGCATATCCCCCCATTTCTGGGCATTTTATATGTATATCATGTTATTTTGGCTTTAATACGGGCGTATTTGTGATATTGTGTAATATTGAAGCTTATTCATATTTTATACATAAAATATGCTTTTTGTGAACTAATTTCTGCTTCTCGTATTTTTCAGGTACTCCTGGAATTTTTCTGAATTTTTTGGAATTTTTCCAGAATTTTTGGGAATTTCCAGCTATTTTTGAGGCTTTATTGGAGCAAGAGAAGCAATTTCTAAGAGTTTCTGGATTTTAAAAACAAAAATTAAAAAAATTATATATTAAAGCCCAATTATGCGGGCCGGCCCGCTTACGAATCCTTTGGGCCGCTGCGTTGAATTAAAAAAAATAGCAAAAAGCTAGTTGGGGGGTGTGATTCGGAGTGAAAAGTGTATATTTATACCCCTAACTACCCCCATTTTGTGCTAAAGATTACACTTAATCGTGCTCTTTTGGGTATATTTTCAATTCATATCATTTTAGGAGCTTATTCTCATTCTTGGCACAAAATACGGATTTTATCGTTGTCACGACCCGCTTCCCTAAAATGGAGGCGAGACGTGAAAAGGTCCGCACGAGAGTGGAGCTGTGAAGCCCCAAACCCGATAAGCGTCAATAAGACATAAGCAGGTCCCTGTAACCACAACGGAACAACAATAATAACACAAGGAGAGACTGAAATAAAATCTCACATATCATAAATTGTCCAACATGAAAAATAAGTCCAATATCCAGAAAAGCCACCAGGCTAAAAGAAAGAGTCTAAGGCCCAGAACAAGGCCAGCAAAAGCAACGCCATAACAAAGTATAGGTGCTACGCATCGATAACAAAACAACTGTCAAAACAAAAGTAAAACACAACGAAGACACTAGGACTGGTCCCCAGTGTCCACGTACTCCCCGTCAAACACAAGCTCGGGCTCGGCGTCAGCAAACACCTCGTCCTCAGCAAGGTACTCAGGCTCAGGATCTAACATGTGTCACCCAAAAGAGTAAAGGGGCACATGTCAGCAAGTCTAAAAGACTTGGGCAAGGAAACTGAAAGTAAGGCAACTAGCAACCTAGCAGTTTTAGTATGCATGACATGGCAGTTATAACATGAGTGCACAAACAAGACATGGCAAGACAATTTGTACAAGAGAACAATTATCGGGACAAGACAAGAGTAGCCAAGCTACTAACAATCTCAATCATTTCACGTTGTTTTGTAGATGTTTACGCCCTTCAGCTGAATGGTACATCATTCACACCGATCAGCACTAAACACTACCCCACCCCAGAGTTTACGCCTTACAACTGCAGTTGCTGATCGGGCAGACTCCCAGTTGAATGGCCGCTTAACCCTTACCCCATCCCACACGTAAACAAGCCAGGGTCCCTGCACATGAGCCCAGCAAGTGAGCCAGGGTTGCCCCGCACGGGAGCTTGTTTCTTAGTTCACAATTCAATATCGAGCGTTGGGGTTAGCAACTCATTATGCTCGCTTCTGGTCACGAGCCAGGAAACACAAGTTTTGTAGCGATGCTACGCAAATCACGGGATCACTTAAGGAATGCAATGACATGACAATTAATTTGCGTACCGTTAATGGAATTTAAACATGACATGGTAATTGTGCAACATGCTAAATGTCGGAACTAGCTTCGTTGTCAAGCTAGTTCCCCAATTTGCGCCTAGGCGAGTATCATTTCGTCGCCTAGCCTCTTTTACGCCTACAACAAGCAAAATGGCCTAAAACATGGCCTAAACCCTAAGTGGCAAGTTTCACTTGCCTAGCACCGGGAATGACGATTACGTAGGTTCGCCTCGCGGATGCTAATTTACGGGGGAAATCGCTGTTATGGGGAAACAAACATCAAACAACATGAAATTTCATTAGGGTTTCATAAAAATACAAATAGGTTATGAAAACATCGGGAGATCGATTCCTTACCGAGGGAAGGCGGAAGAAACACTCCGGAGAACCTTAGGACCAGATCTGGAAACAAATGGAGAAGTTTGGAGAATTAGGGTTTTTGGGGGATTTTGGGGATTTGGTGAGATTTTGGGGAAGATGAGAGGTAGAATGAGTCGATGGAGGGTTTAGATGATGAATCTAGGGCTTGGGATGAAGGAATAGGGCTTGGAGGAAGATGGGGGCTCAATGGGGACGATTTTAGGGTTTTGGGTCGAGTGGCGGAAGAAGAAAACGTTTGGGAGGGGTATAAATAGGATGGGCTGGCGGCTGCCCAGAAATTAGGGTTTTAACACAGATTAGTCGGTCAAAGAGCAACCACTGACCGACTAGTTTGGCAACTAGTCGGTCGGTCGACCAACGCAGACCGACTAAGAGTAAACAGTAACTTCTGAACGAAAATAGGATTTAGATTTAGTCGGTCCATGAACAAATACTGACCGACTAGTTTAACATCTAGTCGGTCGATGAACGTTCTTAGACCGACTAAGAGTGAACAGTATTGATACCAAAAATAAGTTGAAGAGTTAGTCGGTTAAAGAAGCATTGCTGACCGACTAGTTTGCAACCTAGTCGGTCAACCAACGTTCTTAGACCGACTAACGATAAACAGTAACTCCTGAATAATTTAGAAAGCCAACTAGTCGGTCCAAGAAGGATTGCCGACCGACTGGATCGTCATCTAGTCGGTCGGTGCCCCTTCTTATACCGGCTAATAAGCACCAAAAGTTCCGATACGGAGCGCGGGGCCCCGGGATCGATTCCTAAGACTCCTAGGCTTGATCTAATAGTAAGATACGACCGTTATGAAGCCCGTCACGAATGACATACTTCGAAATCGACAATCCTAAGGAAGAAACGAGAAAATACGACGAATCGATCAAAAATGAAAGCTACGGAGACGAAAACCACACATGAGGAGAAAATCCACCAAAACATATATTATATCATAATAAATCCAGATACATGAAAAGCAGTCGTTACATCCTCCCCAACTTAAGAAAAATTCCGTCCTCGGAATTTCCAAACACTAACGAGTCCGGAAACAAAAGTGGGAAACGCTCTCGCATCTCATCCTCATTCTCCCAAGTAGCCTCTCCAGGTGAGCCGTGCCGCCACATCACCCTCACAAGATTGACAATCTTGTTCCGAAGCGATTTCTGACGCCTGTCCAGAATCTGCACTGGATGCTGGTCATATGTCATATCGGGGCGAACGGTAATCTCCGAAAAATCCACAGCATGAGATGGATCGCTAATGTATCGACGAAGCTGCGACACATGGAAAACATTGTGAACTCCTTCCAAAGATGGCGGCAAGGCCAAGCGATACGCTACCTCACCAACCCTCTCCAAAATATCAAACGGTCCAATGTATCGCGGGCTCAACTTCCCTCGCTTCCTAAAACGAATCACACCGCGATTCGGGGAAATCTTCAAGAACACATGGTCGCCCGGCTGAAATTCCAAAGGACGACGTTTAGCATCCGCCCAATGCTTAAAACGGTCCTGAGCAATCCTCAATCTCTCCCGAATATTCCTGACGATATCCACGGCCTCCACGATCATCTCAGGTCCCAACAGCTCCCGATCACCAACGTCATCCCAACTCAATGGCGATCGACATTTCCTAACATACAAAGCGACGAAAGGCGCCATGCCAATACTCGCCTGGAAGCTGTTGTTGTAAGAAAACTCTACCAGATGTAGATGGTCCTCCCACGAACCCTTGAAATCCAACATGCACGCCCTCAGCATGTCTTCCAAAATCTGAATCGTCCTCTCGGACTGGCCATCCGTCTGCGGATGGTACGCCGTGCTGAAACTCAGACGTGTACCCAAGCTCTTCTGCAAACTCTGCCAGAACTGAGATGTGAACATCGTGTCTCTGTCCGACACGATACTCACGGGGAATCCATGAAGTCGCACGACCTCCTGCACGATTCACGTTACATCACTATCCAACCTAGGAAAAAGGAAATGAAACGTAGAGTAAAAGAATTTTACCTCCATATATCTCCTCGCTAGCGCCTTAGTGGACTGTCCCACTCAGAACGGAATAAAGTGCGCGGATTTGGTCAATCGATCTACGATCACCCAAATCACGTCATTCTGCTTCGGACTCCGAGGTAGTCCAGTCACGAAATCCATAGTGATGTGTTGCCATTTCCACTCCGGAATCGGAAGCGGTTGTAGCAACCCGGCCATACGCTGATGCTCCGCCTTCACTTGCTGGCAAACCAAACACTTGGCTACACTCCGAGCCACACTCCTCTTCATACCATGCCACCAATAATTCAGACGAAGATCCTGATACATCTTGGTGCCACCAGGATGCACAGAATACGACGAACTGTGTGCCTCCACCATCAACTCCTCTCTAATATCCCCAGCTGGCACACACAACCTGGCTCCAAACCTCAGCGAGCCATCCTTCTGAATCAAAAAGTCAGTCTGCAGACCGGCTTCCACCTGCTCCCGAATCTTCACCAGCTTCGGATCCTCAGCCTGGCCAGCCTTAATCCGATCCACGATCGTCGACTGTACCTGCATGTACATCAACGACGAAGCCTCCCTAGGAAGAACAATCTCCACGCCAGACTCGCAAAAATCCTGCTGCAATCTCCACTGCGAGGTCAAAATCATCACCGCTGGAAGTCTACTCAAAGCATCTGGAACCACATTCACCTTGCCAGGGTGATACTGCAAATCAATCTCATAATCTGCCATAAGCTCCAACCATCGACGCTGTCGCATGTTGAGCTCCTTCTGAGTGAAAATATACTTCAAGCTTTTGTGATCGGTGAAAATCTTCACTTTCTCACTCAGCAAGAAGTGCCTCCAAATCTTTAAGAGCAAACACAACGGCAGCCAACTCCAAATCATGCGTCGGGTAATTCTTCTCATGAACCTTGAGCTGACGAGATGCATAAGCCACAACATGTCCCGTGCTGATGCAACACACAACCGAGACCCTTGCCAGAAGCATCGCAAAAGATCTCAAATCCATCGCTGCGATCAGGCACAACAAGAATATGGGCAGTCGTCAACCTCTCCTTCAGAACACCAAAAGCACTCTCGCAATCACCCGACCAAACAAAAGCAACATCCTTCCGCGTCAACCTGGTCATCGGCTCAGCAATACGAGAAAAGTCCTTAATGAATCGCCGATAATAACCAGCAAGTCCAAGAAAACTCCGAATCTCAGACGCAGACGACGGAACAGGCCACTCTCTGATGGCCCTAATCTTCTCGGGATCCACTGAAATACCATCTCCAGTCACCACATGCCCGAGAAAAGCAACTCTATCCAGCCAGAACTCGCACTTCGAAAACTTAGCATACAACCAATGCTTCCTCAAAATCTCCAACACCGTCCTTAAGTGCGAGGCATGCTCTTCCTCCGACTTCGAATAGATCAGAATGTCGTCAATGAAGATAACGACAAACTTATCCAAAAAGTCATAGAAAATCAGGTTCATCAGATTCATGAAAACTGCGGGTGCGTTAGTTACGCCGAAAGGCATAACCACAAACTCATAGTGTCCATACTTCGTCCTGAACGCTGTCTTCAGAACATCTCCCTTCTTCACCTTCAACTGATGGTAACCACTCCTCAAATCCAATTTAGAAAACACCCTCGAACCTCCAAGCTGATCAAAAATATCATCGATGCGAGGCAACGGGTATTTATTCTTGATGGTCACCGCATTCAACTCCCGATAGTCCACGCACATGTGACGCGAACCATCCTTCTTCTTCACCAGCAACACCGGTGCTCCCCACGGAGACACGCTAAGATTAATATAACCCTTCTGCAAAAGCTCATCCAACTGCTTTCGCAACTCTTCCAATTCTGCAGGTGCCATACGATACGGCACCTTCGAAATCGGTTGCGCACCTGGAATAAGATCGATAGAAAATTCTAAAGCTCGATCAGGTGGCAAACCAAACATCTCCTCGGGGAAGACGTCGCCAAAGTCTCGCACCACAGCTGGCCAATCCAGCTCCATCTGCATAGCCTCAACCTCCACCGGCCTGGCCCGGAATCTGACAGGACCAAGCGAACTGCTACCACGACTGAACTCAAATACTGGATGTCCGGGAATCTCGAACACCACCTTCTTCCTCCTGCAATCAATCGTAGCATAGAAGCTCGCAAGCCAGTCCATCCCAAGAACTGCATCATAGTTGATGATGTCGTGGACAATGAAATCAGCGAAAAGCTCATGTCCACAGACCACCAACGAGCAAGAATTGCAACCACGATGCACCGAGACCACGCCATTCCCTGTAACGATGTTCCAACTCTTGGAAAGAGGGGACGTCGACAAGGAATGCCTCTCCACGAAGCTCCGAGAAATAATGCACATCGATGCACCAGAGTCAAAGAGGACTCGTGCAGGAAATGTGCAAACCAAAACCACACCTAACAAGCAATTAACAATCAAACCCTAGTCTAGCAAACAACCATGTTCAAGCTAACAACACAATCTAACAATCAAAACTAGCTAGAAAAGTAACAGCTAGATTGAGGATTACCTGCGATAACCTCATCCACAGCCTCGCTCTCCACAGCGGTCATCAGAAAAGCCTGCCTCCTCGACGGAACAGCCTGCTGAAAAGCCTGCCTCTGCGGAACAAGAGCTGCTCCACGACCAGCAGGAACAGACGCTCGATGCTGCAACGGCTGAGCTGCAACAGGTGCCCTCCGCAGCGGACCCGCATGCCGACAATCCTTCGCGACATGGGAAGCATCACCACCGACCAGACACTGGCCCAAAAACTTCCGACACTGATCCTTGATGTGGCCAGGCTTGCCGCAGAAATGGCAAGTCTTCAGAACATGCCCTCCTGGCCTCTTAAACTGAGCAGACTGATTAGGCCTGAATCCAGGTCTAACCACAGCTCTGGCCTGCTCCATAGGCCTCTTCCCAGCACCAACAACAGACCCCCTCCTCTGGTTCACGAGCAGCTCCTGCCTCTTGGCTGCTACTAGAACCTTCTGATAAGACTCCTGGTCAGAAGAGGTCACGAAACTCTGGAGCTCCGAAGCAAGTCCCTGCAGGAACCTCTGAGCTCTCTCCTCAGCGTCCTGCACCATCTTCGGTGCAAACCGACTCAGCCTCATGAACTCTTGGTGATATAGGTCCACCGACGAGCTCCCTTGCTTCAAATCGATAAAACGCTGCAGCATCTCTTCCCTGGCAGCTTTCGGGAAGAACTCACCCTCAAATCTGGCCTTGAAGGTAGCCCAAGCTATCGGCTCCACCAACATCTTCTCTTCCGCATCCCACCAATTCCGAGCATTATCCTTGAGTTGCCTCTTCGCCAAATCAACCCATCCAGCCGGGGTGATCTTGGCCATCTTCAGATTATCCTCGATGTTCCGAATCCACTCATCGGCAGCCAGAGGACCCTCAAAACCATCAAAATATGCGGGACCCAGCTCCCGAAATTGCTTCGCTCCTGGCTCAGAGCGAGGGGCATCCGGAAGAGCCCAGGCAGCTCGAGCAAAGTGGAGCATTCTGGACTTGCAGGAGCACGCCCTGCTGCACTTGCATCATCTGGAGCATCATCCGCATCATCTCACCGTTGGTGGGTTCCCGCTCAGGCTCCTCATCATGAGGGAGCGCACCACTACCCCCACCACGGGTGAATCGTCTTCCTGCCATCTAGTGACACAGAGAACGAATCAGATTAGACTCATAGCTTATGACTCGGACGTCGAACTCAGTTTATTGGACATTCTAATATCATTATCGTCATTCCAAAATTCGTAGTTACAGAAGGACCTGCATGGGCCGCCAACAAAACCTGTCACGCCCCGCTTCCCTAAAATGGAGGCGAGACGTGAAAAGGTCCGAACGAGAGTAGAGCGATGAAGCCCCAAACCCGATAAGCGTCAATAAAACATAAGCAGGTCCCTGTAACCACAACGGAACAACAATAATAACACAAGGAGAGACTGAAATAAAATCTCACATCTCATAAATTGTCCAACATGAAAAATAAGTCCAACATCCAGAAAAGCCACCAGGCTAAAAGAAAGAGTCTAAGGCCCAGAACAAGGCCAGCAAAAGCAACAACATAACAAAGTATAGGTGCTACGCACCGATAACAAAACAACTGTCAAAACAAAAGTAAAACACAACGAAGACACTAGGACTGGTCCCCAGTGTCCACGTACTCCCCGTCAAACACAAGCTCGGGCTCGGCGTCAGCAAACACCTCGTCCTCAGCAAGGTACTCAGGCTCAGGATCTAACATGTGTCACCCAAAAGAGTAAAGGGGCACATGTCAGCAAGTCTAAAAGACTTGGGCAAGGAAACTGAAAGTAAGGCAACTAGCAACCTAGCAGTTTTAGTATGCATGACATGGCAGTTATAACATGAGTGCACAAACAAGACATGGCAAGACAATTTGTACAAGAGAACAATTATCGGGACAAGACAAGAGTAGCCAAGCTACTAACAATCTCAATCATTTCACGTTGTTTTGTAGATGTTTACGCCCTTCAGCTGAATGGTACATCATTCACACCGATCGGCACTAAACACTACCCCACCCCAGAGTTTACGCCTTACAACTGCAGTTGCTGATCGGGCAGACTCCCAGTTGAATGGCCGCTTAACCCTTACCCCATCCCACACGTAAACAAGCCAGGGTCCCTGCACATGAGCCCAGCAAGTGAGCCAGGGTTGCCCCGCACGGGAGCTTGTTTCCTTAGTTCACAATTCAATATCGAGCGTTGGGGTTAGCAACTCATTATGCTCGCTTCTGGTCACGAGCCAGGAAACACAAGTTTTGTAGCGATGCTACGCAAATCACGGGATCACTTAAGGAATGCAATGACATGACAATTAATTTGCGTACCGTTAATGGAATTTAAACATGACATGGTAATTGTGCAACATGCTAAATGTCGGAACTAGCTTCGTTGTCAAGCTAGTTCCCCAATTTGCGCCTAGGCGAGTATCATTTCGTCGCCTAGCCTCTTTTACGCCTACAACAAGCAAAATGGCCTAAAACATGGCCTAAACCCTAAGTGGCAAGTTTCACTTGCCTAGCACCGGGAATGACGATTACGTAGGTTCGCCTCGCGGATGCTAATTTACGGGGGAAATCGCTGTTATGGGGAAACAAACATCAAACAACATGAAATTTCATTAGGGTTTCATAAAAATACAAATAGGTTATGAAAACATCGGGAGATCGATTCCTTACCGAGGGAAGGCGGAAGAAACACTCCGGAGAACCTTAGGACCAGATCTGGAAACAAATGGAGAAGTTTGGAGAATTAGGGTTTTTGGGGGATTTTGGGGATTTGGTGAGATTTTGGGGAAGATGAGAGGTAGAATGAGTCGATGGAGGGTTTAGATGATGAATCTAGGGCTTGGGATGAAGGAATAGGGCTTGGAGGAAGATGGGGGCTCAATGGGGGCGATTTTAGGGTTTTGGGTCGAGTGGCGGAAGAAGAAAACGTTTGGGAGGGGTATAAATAGGATGGGCTGGCGGCTGCCCAGAAATTAGGGTTTTAACACAGATTAGTCGGTCAAAGAGCAACCACTGACCGACTAGTTTGGCAACTAGTCGGTCGGTCGACCAACGCAGACCCACTAAGAGTAAACAGTAACTTCTGAACGAAAATAGGATTTAGATTTAGTCGGTCCATGAACAAATACTGACCGACTAGTTTAACATCTAGTCGGTCGATGAACGTTCTTAGACCGACTAAGAGTGAACAGTATTGATACCAAAAATAAGTTGAAGAGTTAGTCGGTTAAAGAAGCATTGCTGACCGACTAGTTTGCAACCTAGTCGGTCAACCAACGTTCTTAGACCGACTAACGATAAACAGTAACTCCTGAATAATTTAGAAAGCCAACTAGTCGGTCCAAGAAGGATTGCCGACCGACTGGATCGTCATCTAGTCGGTCGGTGCCCCTTCTTATACCGGCTAATAAGCACCAAAAGTTCCGATACGGAGCGCGGGGCCCCGGGATCGATTCCTAAGACTCCTAGGCTTGATCTAATAGTAAGATACGACCGTTATGAAGCCCGTCACGAATGACATACTTCGAAATCGACAATCCTAAGGAAGAAACGAGAAAATACGACGAATCGATCAAAAATGAAAGCTACGGAGACGAAAACCACACATGAGGAGAAAATCCACCAAAACATATATTATATCATAATAAATCCAGATACATGAAAAGCAGTCGTTACAATCGTCTTTATTGGCTTCCTGATATTTTTCATATGCTTCTGGTATTATTGTGATCATATCGCCATTTTTTGGGAATTATTTGAGCATGTGAATTTTAATTTTTTATTATTTATTTATTTATTTATTTATTTATTTTTTAAATTCAACGCAGCAGCCCAAAGGATTCGCAAGCGGGCCGGCCAACGGGCCGGCCCGCATAATTGGGCTTTAATATATAATTTTTTTTAATTTTTGTTTTTAAAATCCAGAATCGTTGGCCGGCCCGCATAATTGGGCTTTAATATATAATTTTTTTTAATTTTTGTTTTTAAAATCCAGAAACTCTTAGAAATTGCTTCTCTTGCTCCAATAAAGCCTCAAAAATAGCTGGAAATTCCCAAAAATTCTGGAAAAATTCCAGAAAATTCAGAAAAATCCAGAAGTACCTGAAAAATACGAGAAGCAGAAATTAGTTCACAAAACCACATTTTATGTATAAAATATGAATAAGCTTCAATATTACACAATATCACAAATACGCCCGTATTAAAGCCAAAATAACATGATATACACATAAAATGCCCAGAAATAGGGGGAAAACATGCAATTTATATCCCGAATCATAGAGCGATGGGGGCGACGAACGTGCTGCTGCTTAGTGACTCGCGGCTCGTCGTCCAACAGGTCCAAGGGAGCTTCGAGGCCCGAGAAGAGATGATGAAGCGCTACCTCAAGCGTATCCAGGCCGAGCTCCAGAAATTCAAGAGAGCGGAGGTCTAGCATTTACCTCGCTCCCACAACCTCCGGGCAGACGCCCTGTCAAAGCTGGCCTCCTCCTGCGCGGCCGAGATCTGAAAGGCTATCTACGTTGAAAGTCTACTGACGCCTACCATTGAAAAAGAAGAACTAATGTGTGTCTGCCCGACGACGACGTGGATGACCCCGATAGTGAAGTACTTGGAGACGGGGGCCCTGCCCGAGGAGCGGCTGCAGGCCAAGAAGATAGAGAGGCGGGCCCTGTTGTTCGTACTCTTCGATGGAGTGTTATACCGCCGACGCCGCGCCAGCTTCGACGTCCTGACGTACCTGAAGTGCCTGGGGCCAGAGCAAGCTGAACAAGTCATCCGCGTGGTGCACGAGGGCTTCTGCGGGAACAACCATGGCGGGCGCACTATCGCCCACAAGATAATGCGCCAAGGGCACTACTGGCCGACTATGATCCATGACACGGCTCAGTACGTCAAAAGATGCGAGGCGTGCCAGAAGTTCGGCAGACACACTGCTGCGCCTCCAGCCAACTTGGTGCCCATCGTGAGCCCGATCTCGTTTGCCAAGTGGGGCTTGACATCCTCGGACCCTTCCCAAAGGCGTCCGGAGGAAGGAAGTACCTGGTCGTCGCCATGGACTACTTCACTAAATGGATCGAGGCCGAACCTTTGGCGCGCATCGCGTAGACGGATATGAAGGGCTTTATTTAGAAGTCCGTGATAGGCCGCTTCGGGATACCCCGCTCTATAGTAACGGACAATGGAAGACAGTTCGACTGCAAAGGCTTCCGAGACTTCTGTTCGGGCTGGGGGATCAAGCTTCATTTTGCATCCGTTGCCCACCCGCATTGCAATGGGATGGCGGAGGCAGCGAACAAATGCATACTGGGCCCCCTGAAGAAGAAGGTCGATGTCGCTCTCAGGACGTGGGTGGACGATCTACCGGGCATTCTCTGGTCGTACCGTACCACCCACAAGGCATCGACCGGAGAGAGCCCGTTCATGCTGGCGTTCGGGTCGGAAGCGGTCGTTCCCGTGGAGATCGGAGAGGAGACGCTTCGGTTGAAGTACTTCAATGAAGATGTCAACGTGGAGGGCCTCGGCCTCAGCCTCGAGCTCGTTGACGAAGTAAGGGACCGGGCTTTGATGAACCTTGTCCGACATAGCCAAAGAATGGCTCGGCACTATAACTCTCGGGTGAAGAAGCGGACCTTCAGAATTGGCGACCTGATCCTCAGAGACGCCACCTTCAAGCCCGAGACCGCTCATCGAGGGAAGCTGGCGGCCAAATGGGAAGGGCCCTACGAGATTGTCGACATCGTCGGGCTGGCCACATACATCTTGGCAACCTTGGATGGGAGCGAACTGGCTCACCTATGGAACGCAGAACATCTCTTGAAATATTATCAATAATTGCGAGTCTTTAATGAAATACTTTCTTTTCTTCGCATTTTCAAATCTCGTCGTCTCCACTTGAAAGTTTTAGTTTAAGACACAAGACTCCATGGTAGGACCAATCCTCGCCGCCCAAACCGGAGAAGGCACGGGCCGAGCTACGCGCTCGCTCCCCCCTCAAGACTCCGGGGCAGGACCAATCCTCGCCACCCAAACCAGAGAAGGGCACGGGCCGAGCTACGCGCTTGCTCCCCCCTCAAGACTCCGGGGCAGGACCAATCCTTGCCACCCAAGCCGAAGAAGGGCACGGGCCGAGCTACGGGCTCGCTCCCCCCTCAAGACTCCGGGGCAGGACCAATCGTCGCCACCCAAACCGGAGAAGGGCACGGGCCGAGCTACACGCTCGCTCCCCCCCTCAAGACTCCGGGGCAGGACCAATCGTCGCCACCCAAACCAGAGAAGGGCACGGGCCGAGATACGCGCTCGCTCCCCCCTCAAGACTCTGGGGCATGACCAATCCTCGCCACCCAAACCGGAGAAGGGCACGGGCTGAGCTATGCGCTCGCTCCCCCCTAAGACTCCGGGGCATGACCAATCCTCGCCACCCAAACCGAAGAAGGGCACAGGCCGAGCTACGCGCTCGGTCCCCCCTTCAAGACTCCGGGGCAAGCCTAACAAGCTTCGCCACCCAAACTGGAGAAAAAGGCCACGGGCCGAGCTACGGCTCCCTCCCCCCTACGAAGCCTCTGGGGCAGGATCCGTCCTCACCAACCAGAGAAGGGCACGGGCCGAGCCACGCGCTCGATCCCCCCTCAAGTAAAGACTTCGGGGCAAGCCTAACAAGCTTCGCCATCCAAACTGGAGAAAAAGGGCACGTGCCGAGCTACGGCTCCCTTCCCCATACGAAGCCTCTGGGGCAGGATCCGTCCTCGCCACCCAAACCAGAGAAGGGCACGGGCTGAGCCACGCGCTCGCTCCGCCCCTCAAGTAAAGACTCCGAAGCAAGCCTAACAAGCTTCGCCATCCAAACTAGGGCTGTTGACGAACGAGCTTGAACGAGCTTGAACAGGGAGCTTGGTTTTGTTCATGAACAAAATCCTTGTTCAAGCTCTGTTCGTTTACTAACCGAACTCTAAAAACCTGTTCAAGCTTGTTCGTTAAGCTTACCGAACGAACGTAAACGAACATTTACCGAGCTTGTTCACGAGTAGTTAATCGAACATTCTATTTGTTAACAAGACTTATCGAGCTTGTTCGTGAACATGTTCAGGAACATGTTTGTGAACACACAATCAATTTTGTCCATGAACAGATTTTCAATCAAACAAACGAACGTCAATTTTTTAATTAGGAATAATAATATTTAAACATAATTACCAATGACTAAATCAATTAAATAAAAGCATTAAATATTTGCAGGATAAAAACAAATAAATCCAGCATAATACCTCCATAGATCCCATTACAAGCATCCATTCTAAGCATGGTAAAAAATATAGTATTTGTCTAAATTTACTATTTTCGGTACATGTTCATTCACGAACACTTAACGAGCTTGTTCATGAACACTACTTAACGAGCTTGTTCATGAACACTTAACGAGCTTGTTCATGAACATAAATAAACGAACACAGTTATGTTCAAGCTCTGTTCGTTTACTAATCGAGCTCTAAAAATCTGTTCAAGCTTGTTCATTAAGCGTCCTAAACGAACGTAAACGAACATGTACCGAGCTTGTTCATGAGTAGTTCGTCAACAGCCCTAATCCAAACTGGAGAAAAAGGGCACGGGCCGAGCTACGGCTCCCTTCCCCCTATGAAGCCTATGTGGCAAGATCCGTCCTCGCCACCCAAACCAGAGAAGGGCACGGGCCGAGCCACGCGCTCGCTCCCCCCTCAAGTAAAGACTCCGGGGCAAGCCTAACAAGCTTCGCCACCCAAACTGGAGAAAAAGGGCACTGGCCGAGCTATGACTCCCTCCCCCTACGAAGCCTCTGGGGCAGGATCCGTCCTCGTCACCCAAACCAGAGAAGGGCACGGGCCGAGCCACGCTCTCGCTCCCTCCTCAAGTAAAGACTCCGGGGCAAGCCTAACAAGCTTCGCCATCCAAAATGGAGAAAAAGGGCACTGGCCGAGCTACGGCTCCCTCCCCCCTACGAAGCCTCTGGGGTAGGATTCGTCCTCGCCACCCACACCAGAAAAGGGCACGGGCCGAGCCACGCTCTCGCTCCCCCCTCAAGTAAAGACTCCGGGACAAGCCTAACAAGCTTCGCCACCCAAACTGGAGAAAAAGGGCACGGGCCGAGCTACGGCTCCCTCCCCCCTACGAAGCCTCTCGGGCAGGATCCGCCCTCGCCACCCAAATCAGAGAAGGGCACGGGCCGAGCCACGCGCTCGCTCCCCCTAAGTAAAGACTCCGGGGCAAGCCTAACAAGCTTTGCTATCCAAACTGGAGAAAAAGGGCACGGGCCGAGCTACGGCTCCCCCCTACGAAGCCTCTGGGGCAGGATCCTTCCTCGCCACCCAAACCAGAGAAGGGCACGGGCCGATCCACGTGCTCGCTCCCCCCTCAAGTAAAGACTCCGGGGCAAGCCTAACAAGCTTTACAACCCAAACTGGAGAAAAAGGGGCACGGGTCGAGCTACGGCTTCCTCCCCCCTGCGAAGACTCTGGGGCAGGACCCGTCCTCGCCATCCAAACCGGAGAAGGGCACGGGCCGAGTTGCGCGCTCGTCGCCCCACAGAAGGATCCGAAAGCCTCGAAACCTGAACCTAGGGAAAAGGACATGGGCACGCCGACTGGGGCAGACATTGCGCAGGACATGAACCCCCGATCAATGCAGAGTCTCAATAAAGCGTACCCCCGAGGTGACTCGTCAAAACTAAAGGACACTCGGGAAGCACGCCATTGATGACGACACACACCCCGAGAGGCAAAGACTTACGAATCGTCTCTGACGCCACCTGGCAAAAGAGGCTTTGAAGGGCATGACTCTGAGGAGCCTATTAATGATGCCAGCTCACCGCATTAACTTTGCGAGAACCGTTAGCTTTCACCGCCTATAAATACCCCCCTCATTTCCTTGTGGAAAGAAAAAAGGACTGGGCGAGCAAGATATAACCCGTCTCCCACGAGGATTGAAACGGGGCAAGATACCCCGACACGTCAATCTTGCCTTTAGACGAATTTCCATCTCAAGAGAAGCCCACCGCTGGCCCAACCGTAGGGACGGCTCCCCGATCATGGGCGAACTGTCATGCCCAATTTCGCGCTATACGTGTATTCTACTGAATACGCGTGGTGTTTCTACCTACGATGCATGCGTAGGCATGAGATAAGTGTAGATATCAACGTATGTGACGTAATGCCAATGAGATTAGACCGTAATACGTGGCTAAGGGAAGAAAATGCGAAGTATGAATGCGGAGAAGTGCGAAGACGTCGTGGGTGTAAAACAACATGAATGAGTTAGACGTGTGAGTGTGAAGCATGTATGCATGCATGGGTGTGCATGAATGTGTGTGGGAAGAGCCATGCAAGTATGAAAAGGGTTAGGGGTCTATGGCAACCCCCGTAAATTTTTAGAAAGGTCAGGGGCAAAACGGTCATTTGGGCTAAAATTGCTGAGCGTACATCCCAAGGTTGTGTGTGCATAAAGTAATGACAAACTTGTAAATACTTGGAACATGGGAGGGCATTTTGGTCATTTTCTCAGGGAATATTCATTTGGAATATTCCATTCTTAGAAGAGAAGAAAGGAGTAAAGGAGGAATATTCCTTAGATTTTTCTTATTCTTCCTTAACTCCTCTTTTTTTTCCTTTCTACACTAATCTTCATTCTCTGCCTCTTCCCCCCACCATGGCTGGCCACCCATCCACACCATGGCCGAAATTCTTCACAAAAAAAGAAAAAAAAGAGAAGAAGAAGAAGAGGAGGAGGAGGAAGAGGAAGATGAAGAGGAAGAGAGGAAGAAGAGCTTCTTTGAGGTAGGAACCCTTGGTTTGGAATTCCATTCAATTAATTTTTGTTGTTATGTTTTTACAACATGTTTTATCTAATATGTGATTTAGATAGCAATTATTACATGATATGGCCCAATTTCACAATTTCCCTTTGAAATTATTAGCAAAGTCACCTCCTTTTTAAATTCAGAAATCTTGAAGTTTGATATTGCTTGGATTATGGTTACTGTAGCTCAAATTAGGGCTTGTTCTTTTGAGTGGAAGTAGGGGAGGGAAAGTTGGGAGGAAAAGGAATTTAGAAGAGAGAGAAATGGGGTTGTGTGTTCTTTTGGGGGGAAAGTTGAGAAGAATTGATAGAGGGAAAGTTTTGTGGGTCCCATTAAACTTTTTTGTGTTCTTTTGGGGTCAAAAACTTGGTGGGACCAAAAAGGTGCTTCTTTGAAGCGCAAGAGTCCGTACAAGTAATATAATCTGGGAGTCCAGATGTCGAATCCTCGGGAGGAAATCTGTTGCAACCACAGCTCAAATCAAATAGAAATCCTACGAAAAGAAACTAACCACTTCAACAATGATGACGGTGATAGTGATGTGAACACGTGAACAATATGAACAAGGAAAATCGTGTAAGAAAATATCTATAAAAAGTATGCACATAGTATGGGTTCGTTAGGATCAATGATTCGTATTAATTTGGTTGACAAGTATAACGCAATGAATTCTCCGTTTGGGAGCAATTCACCGGAAAATACCCAATATAACTCAATGAATTCTCCTTTTGGGAGCAATTCATCGGAAGATACCCTTTTGGGGGTTCAAGCACAATATTCAATAAGATCGTCGCTAAAGTTATAATACGATATGAAACTCTCTTTTGGAGAGATCAAAACTACGATATGAAACTCCCTTTTGGGGAGATCAAAACTCACCCTTTTGGGGCGATCATCAACTCAATCACTTCTTTTGGAAGATGAAAAAGACGATTTAATAACAAAGATTACAACTTTAACGACGTTTAACGGTTTAGCACAAGGATTATTCAACCAAACGAACACAAATAATATCCCCTAACTACGCCATACCATGCACAATAAGAATTAGCTACTCATGGTGCAAGAATAAACAAGTTTCATAGCAAAATACATCAATCTAATAGCAAAATACTATAGAAAAGCACCAAATACGGGGTTTAAGTTAAGAAATTTATCACCAAATATCCTTGAAAAGACACCAAAACTCTCTGGAAATAAGAAAATAGCCTCTGGAATTTTACAGAATTTTGTGGTGGCGAAATACGGCTCCTAGAGCCTCTAATACGCTCAAAATACGCCAAAATCTGCTAAGAATACGCCCAAAAACCCTAGAATACGCTTAAATAATAAGCATTGCGGGTTTGGGGCGCTTAACGGGTTGAAACCCGCGTGAAACCCGCTACCCGAACTCATCCCAGCCGCAGATCCAGATCGGCGCATTTGTAGACCGTTGATCGAAGCGGGATCTCCCATGCGTCTGACGCGTGTCCTCCTTATCGGGTCTTCCCGCTTCCGTGCCCGCTTCCGCTTACAAACTCCGGGCTGATACGATCACGGCCGTCGGATGATGGATCGACGGCTCTCGCTTGGCCACGTCACCGCCCACGAAGTCGATTTCGATTCGAATTCGTATTCGCTCTGCGCCGTCCGATCGAATTCCTACGGTCCCGATGTTGCCACGTGGCTTCAATATTCCGCTCTCCGCTATCCGCCGTTGGATGAGAATCCAACGGCTTGTATTAGGCCGCGTCGCCCTTTCGTCGTGCGCCATCGGATGAGGGGCGGGAAATGACGGATGAGCGCCACGTTTGCCCCAAGATTCGTGCAGACTTTAATTTCCTTATTTTATTGGTATTCTGCATTCAAAAATACACAGTAATTAGCACAGATCTCAGAAAAAATACACATAAATAGTCGTTGGGATCGTGAGATCGAGACCAAGCTAGGAAAAATATAAAGAGTGCAGAAATGCGTCGTTAAATGCTTTTTTGTGCTCAAATAGTGTGTTTCTCTAATAAATAAATGTGTAGAAAATACGTATGAATTAGAGAACAACGTAGCATCACATGAGCATAAAATAGGGCTAAATGGGGGGTTAAATATGCAAATATAACTCCGAATCATTGGGAAAGTTGGGAGTGGAAAGTGGGATTGTGGTATGTGGTAGGGAGAGGTGAGAATAGGATAATTTCACCCCCCCCATGGCAGCACAAGCCAGTAAGCATATAGGGTATATCACACAGCCGCAAGGGCCAAAAATTTATCCGCTTCATACTGCTATCAGACAGACCCAATGGCAGGAAAAATTTCAGCTTCATATGGATAGCAATTGAAACATGCACATATCACCATGCACAAAACAGGGAGCATATAGAGTCTGGCAGCCAGAACCAAGGGAAGAAAAAATATCAGTTGAAACATGCACATATTACCAAACACAAGACAGGGAGCATATAGAGTCTGAAAGACAGACCCAAGGGCAGGAAAAATTTCAGATTCGTATGTATAGCAATTGAAACATGCACATATCACCATACACAAGACAGTGAGCATATAGAGTCTGAAAGAAAGACCGAAGGGTAGGAAAAATTTCAGATTCATATGGATAGCAATTGAAACATGCACATATCACCATACACAAGACAGTGAGCATATAGACTCTGAAAGACAGACCCAAGGGCAGAAAAAATTTCAGATTCATATGGATAGCAATTGAAACATGCACATATCACCATACACAAGACAATGAGCATATAGAGTCTGAAAGACAGACCCAAGGGCAGGAAAAATTTCAGATTCATATGGATAGCAATTGAAACATGCACATATCACCATGCACAAGACATTGAGCCTATATGGTATTACCCACAGCCCCAAGGGCACAGAACAGATCAGATTCATATGGATATCAACTGAAACATTCACATATCACCATGCATAAACAGTGAGCCTAGATGGTATTGCCCACAGCCCCAAGGGCACAAAACTGATCAGATTCATATTGCATTCAACTGAAACATGCACATATCACAATGCACAAGACAGTGAGCATAGGGGGCCTGTCAAACAGCCGCAAGGGCACAAAAAATAACAGTTTCATATTGGTATCATTACAAGTTATCCGACAACCCATTCATACATTCTTCGTGTACACAACCAACAACATTAAATGATTAGGCCTAACATAGAAAACAACAAACACTTAATTGTGTCAATATCTCCGATGATCCTATTCATTTTCTCCATGTTTCTCTCAATTTGTCCAACTACCGTACCCAACTGCCCCTCTAGATCGTAAACCCTACTATCCGACAGTGTGCTTGAAGAGCTATCCAAAATCTGCCCCCTTTCATTCGCATCCTTCAAACGAAGTATAACGTTGTGCGACCAAGCATTGTGAGCGAGGTCCTTCCATTCGTAGAATCCGCAGTGTTCGACGCGAGACGAACAAGTCCAATATCTCCTCCCAGGGTCACACCGGGACCATGAAGTCTGCCTTAGGCACCTCAGGCCACAGTGGCAAAGCCGGTAGTCTACTGGATCACATTCCAACTCATCCCGCGGGTGTGATCGTTCTGACGGGTTCGAGCTTGCACTCATTTGACCCTGCACAATTACAGATTAGTAATGGAAATATAAAAGATACAAGGAAATGATGTGATAAGTGACAGTGAAAGGCGTACCTATGATGGTATAAGAAGGATGACAATGGAGACGACGTCTTGAAGGAAAAAGAACGAGAAAAAATTCATTGCATACACAAAATAAGACAAAACCACATAAATGCAAAAACCATAAAAGAGTATATACAATTATTAGCCCTCAGAATTGTAGTTAATCATTTCCCAATTTTGGTTGCTAGCGGTGGCTCAATTTTTATATACCGTCTACATGCATGCACTTCACAAGCGACAAATCTTACCTCAGAAACAGTGAGCATATAGGGTATGGCACACAGCCACAAAGGAACAAAAAATATCAGATTCATATGGAATTCATATAAAGACATGTATGATACAGATAATAAAAATGAAACAATCAGCCAACCTTCCAAGAAAATGGGAGTAGAATGAAAAACGGTCATATGTGAACACCCTTCATCATTGGGCATGAAGTAAACATATCAGTGAACCTATATGGTATTGCTCACGGCACCAAGGGCACAAAAAAGACCAGATTCATATTGATGTCAAATGAAACATGCACATATCACCATGCACAAGACAGTGAGCATGTAGAGTCTGTCTGACAGACACATGCCCAGCAAAAAAATCAGAATCATATGGAAATCAATTGAAACATGCACATATCACCATACACAAGACAGTGAGCATACAAAGTCTGAAAGACAGACCCAAGTGGAGGAAAAATTTCAGATTCATATGGATAGCAATTGCAACATGCACATATCACCATAGACAAGACAGTGAGCATATAGAGTCTGAGAGACAGACCCAAGGGCAGGAAAAATTTCAGATTCATATGGATAGCAATTGAAACATGCACATATCACCATACACAAGACAATGAGCATATAGAGTCTGAAAGACAGACCCAAGGGCAGGAAAAATTTCATATTCATATAGATAGCAATTGAAACATGCACATATCACCATGCACAAAACCATAAAAGAGTATATACAATTATTAGCCCTCAGAATTGTAGTTAATCATTTCCCAATTTTGGTTGCTGGCAGTGGCTCGATTTTTATATACCATCTACATGCATGCATTTCACAAGCGACAAATCTTACCTCAGAAACAGTAAGCATATAGGGTATGGTACACAGCCACAAAGGAACAAAAAATATCAGATTCATATGGAATTCATATAAAGACATGTATGATACAGATAATAAAAATGAACCAACCAGTCAACCTTCCAAGAAAATGGGAGTAGAATGACAAACGGTCATATGTGAACACCCTTCATCATTGGGCATGAAGTAAACATATCGGTGAGCCTATATGGTATTGCTCACAGCACCAAGGGCACAAAAAAGACCAGATTCATATTGATGTCAAATGAAACATGCACATATCACCATGCACAAGACAGTGAGCATGTAGAGTCTGTCTGACAAACACATGCCTATCAAAAAAATCAGAATCATATGGAAATCAATTGAAACATGCACATATAGAGTCTATCACAAAACAATTAGCTTATTGAGTCTGGCAGACAGAAACAAGGGAAGAAAAATATCAGGTCTCATATGGAAATCAATTGAAACATGCACATGGCACCATGCACAAAACAGTTAGCATATAAAGTCTGGCAGCCAGAACCAAGGGGAGAAAAAATATCAGATTCATTTGAAACATGCACATATCACCATGCACAAAACATGGATCATATAGAGTCTGGCAGCCAAGACCAAGGGGAGAAAAATATCAGATTCATAAGGATATCAAATGAAACATGCACATATCACCATGCACATATCACCATGAGCATTTAGAGTCTGTCATAGAGACCCAATGGCCGAAAAAAGCAGGTTCATATGTATATCAGTGGTAACAAGCTCATATCTCCATGCACAAAACAGTGAGCATTTAGGGTATTGCAAACATCCAGTAGGGCACAAAACAATATGGAATCATATAGTATATGTCAAACAGACCCACGCACAAAAAAGAACTGTACCTAGTCATACTACATTAGCTACATAATACAAAAAGCACCATCGTCTTCAGCACCCACAAGGTATCCATTAGTTAATACTCTCATTATTCCACCCTTCATCTTCGTAGCCGTCATTACGCTTCTTCTCAATATCCGCGATGATGAACTTTATCTTCATATCCATGGCTGCTGGAGGCATCCCAAGAAACTTCCAACCCCTTGGCTCTACATCGGTGAGATGGTCGTACACCTTAGCCAACATCTCCAACGGATACTCGGTGTGGGAAAAATACACGTACCCAAATCCTTTTGCCATGAGTTCTTTAAAGCGTCAGCTACATGGTCAATGGCCATACCTACTTTGTCCACTGATTTAACGATTTTCTCCATAATGTCATGAACATCAGGTAGGCGTTGGCGACGGGTTGTCTTCTTCCCCACAGATGGAGGTGTACGAGGGGAAGGCCCCGGTGGAGTAGATACCACCGATGAACCCGGGGGATGTACGGGGGACCCTCATCGGCCGTCGAATCATGCTCTTGCTGATAATTCGCTTCTTGATCCCCTTCACCATCCGGGTATGGCCCTCCAAAGTTTTGGAAAACATCCTTCCTATGTTCCCCATTTGTCGCATCGTCTCCAATGATTTTTCGAAGGTTCTCAAGCCACGGAATGGGGTGATTCACATATTGAATCTTTTTAGGATTGGCCTGCACACACACATTGGCGCATTTTATTGTACGGTATGTAAAATACATATAAAGACGATGTCGACTTATGTATAATATTGGAGTTCATACCGCTGTCCACGGGCCATAAGATTCCGGCGCCAATGTAATCGTCTTGGTATCATCACACCATCCCGCGCCACTAATGGCCAAGCATTCATTCACTTCGGCGAGACGAGTACGGAGGGTTTTATAGTGGTTCTTGACATTTAGCCCGGTATATGTTGTTTGAAATATTGCATTGATGTGGGCCGCTGCGGAGTCAAAGGCAGTAAGTTTGAACGACTTATCGCCTTTATTTCCTTCATCTACTTGCTCCGCAAGAAAAGGGATAAGTTCCAAATCATGCTCCCACGGCCACACTTTGTTCACATGGGCCTTCGATTTTTTCCTTGGGCTTTCCACCGAAGGCTCCTCCGAATCATTGCGACGACTCGACTTCCGCAATGAGTCACTTCCCCTCCTCATCGAGTCATTCCCGCTGGGCGATGAAGTCATGTGGATACCCATAGGGGGAGATGGGGTAAAATAATGTGGGTTTCCCATTCCTTCCCCCATCTCCCCCCTTGTAGCATATGCATGTATCCAGGGGGAGAAGGAATTTGCATTGGCATGCTATATTGCGGGTAGTTTTGATAGGGCATACTTGTCCCTCCACCTTGCAAGCCTTGCATTGTGTAGTGGAAGTCTCCCACCCTATGCGCCATCGGTCGCAATAGCGTATTCTCACTCCAACTTTGGTTCGGATTTGTCCGGTCATTCATACGCCCTTGGTTTGGATTCCCAGACATGACTGCAATAATAGAGCAACTGCAAATATCAAACGCGAAATGAAAATTTAATAGAGCAAATTTAAGCTTCAATTGGTGACATGATAGGAAAACGTCGTTGCATGCCATACCCATAAATAACACATAAAGTGGTATTGAGGCCACATACATACACGTCATATGCATAAATAAAACATAAAGTGTTATTGAGTCCACATCCTTGCATGACATACCCATAAATAAAACATAACAAACACCTCACATGCCATGTTCACTTGTGTTCCCATTATTATGAATTTTACAATAGTCAACTCACATATCCCATGCAATTATATCCCTCCGCATTTTCCACTGGTCCCTTTGTTGGGTTTGGTCACGTATTGGCAACTGTTGTGACATATCCATAATCGAAGCATCTTGCTCATTGATAACATCACCGTCTTCCTCGATCACAACACCATCATCAAGGAGATGAGGGTCATGCAGATCTTGTATCTGGATATAATTATGCAAAATCGTGTAAGCAAGGACTGTGTCAACCTGGCTTGAGAAGGGACAGTGGGGCTTGGATGTCAAGATCTTGAACTTGTTCTTCAGGATACCAAAGGTAGACTCGATCTTCATCCTTAAGAAAGAATGGCGAGGTTGAAAAGTTCTTTGCGCTCTGCGCCTAGCCCTCTTCTTCCTCCAGCTGGCGGGTGAGCCTAGCCCTCTGCGCCTCTAAAAACTCGACTCGTGCCACCTCGAGGGCACGAAGCCTAATGACCCGATCCAAATCTGCCTCCCTCCCTTGCAATTGGCTCCGCACCTCTTGAAGTTCGTCCTTCGCCTCATCTCGGGAAGCCCGGACCGCGGCCACGGATGTGTGGCGCTGCAGGGCCAATGCTACTGACATCGCCTGCCAAAGAACACGACCCAGTCAGAACGTAAATTAGAAGACTCCGAACGCAACGAAGGAAATTCCTCCTACCTGTATAGTATGCCACACCGCGGTGTCGCACAACCGCTCTGTGCCCACGTTGGTTAAGGACTCATGATCCCTCAGCAGCACGAAGTATTCCGCCAGACGGGCTGCAACCCCGGCATCCTCGAACACGGACTCTTGCCAGCTCACCTGATAGACCAGCCGGTGAATATCCTCGGTCGGTAGGGCCTCAGCCTCGGCCCTCGTCAACTTGGAGTGGGCGAGTGCCCTCTCGCAACTTGGATGCGCTTCTCTTCCCATCTCCCATGGGGAACTCCATAGGGCCACTTCTCGATGGGAGGAGGCCAGCGGTGCTTGTCCGAGGTCAGAACCTGTGGGGGAACGGTGCTGACTGCCTCCGGGTTATGTGAGCCACCAGGCACGGTCCCGCCAGTTCGGGAGGAAGGAATGTCCGGTTCGGACCCCCGCTGCCTCTCGTTCGCCTCTTCTACGGCCGGAACCTCGGGGACCGTGCTGACCGCCTCCGGGTTGGGTGAGCCACCAGGCCCGGCCCCGCCAGGTTGGGAGGAAGGAGTGTTCGGCTCGGACCCCCGCTGTTCATCGTTCGCCTCTTCTACGGCCGGAACCTCGGCGACCGTGCCGACCGCCTCCGTGTTGTGTGAGCCACCAGGCCCGGCCCTGCCAGGTCGGGAGGAAGGAATGTTCGGCTCGGACCCCCGTTGCCTCTTGTACGCCTCTTCCATGACCGAAATCTCGGCGCTCCGCTTCTGGGCCGCCCCCTTTGCCGGCCCTTCCTCGCCCATTGTTCCCTTACCCTTATCCAGAGGGTCGGCCTTCTTTGTGATCCTCACCCCGACCGCCCTCAACATCTCCTCCCCCGAATGCATCACGTCCTCACTTGCAAAGGAAAGAGAGATCATGGTAAGCCTACTTGAGGGCTCGCCGTAATCAGAGTACCTGTGGGCCAAAACTCCTGGGCGAGCTGACCCTCCTGCGTCAAACCTGACAGTCGGCGGTCCGCCTCGGGTAACTCCGCCAAAATCCGGGCGTTCGCCAGAAGTGCATCTGTCATTGCCACCTCCTCGCTCACCAGAGGGTTCAGAGCCCCCCAGTTTGACATCAACACCGCATCCATCGGCATCGTGACAAAAACGAAGATCTCCACCCAACCGTTAGCATTGTCCGGCACCCTGACAAAGAGTTCTCACCCCCTCCTCGCATAGACGCAATAATACGTCCCCCCTTCCTCACCCCAAAGAAGTACTGGAACAGTGCTAAGGATGGACTCAGGGAGCTGGCGAGACATAAGACGACGAATCCGACCAACAACCCAAGGGAGCTGGGCACCAGCGCGCAGATCGGCAGCTCTAGGAAATTCAGAAGATGGAGAAGGTGAGGATGGATCAGGAAGCAGAGCCCAAACTCAAAGGACCGAACATAAACTCCAACTTCGTTGTCGCGGGCCAACATACCCTCTTGTCAGGCCCGGGTAGCTGCACTTCATAGGGCGGACGAATGAACCTCACGTGGATCTCCCGAATGTTAACCCGGTCCGACCTACACGGGATAACCGTAATTGACCTCGATACGCCCATTCGGGCCCTCCTTTGCCCGCTTCCCTCTTCCATTGACTTCCCCTTCCCAATCCCACTACCGCTTCCACACTCAAAACGAGAAGCCATTGGTCCAGAGGATCGAAAAATTACCTGACAGAGCAGCTGAAGCGATGACGACGCTCGAAACCGAATCCCCGGCGATGGCGACAACGTCGGCGAGCGACAAACAGAAACTGGAAAGCGCGAAGGGAAGTTAAAATCGGGAGAAACATTCGATCGGCCCTCTCCTCCCCATACTTATAGTAAACATCAGACCATCCAGACCGTCGCTTGGACGACACACGGTGCCCATCCGAGCGCCTCTGACGCCTCGGCTGGCATGACAGTCGCTTCGGCCACGCGTCCTCTATTTAGCGACGGAGACGCCTCGACTTCCCTCTCCCTTTCAAATCGTAGTAATGGCTGGCAGGACGGGAACCCTGAGACAACAGTCTGACCTGCGTGCCCAACCCCCGCTTTAAGTCCTATTACTGACTTAGGCATCGGAGAGGCTAAGGGTTGGATCCCAACCCGGCCTTCTGACGAGTTGCTCCTTACGCAGGTTAGCTCGTCACCAGTGGTCGTGTTCGTCCCTGCCCCAGGCAGTTCGGCCCTTCTACCACATCCTTCCGGATTCGATACCGTGGTCAGCCTTCGCAACGGGCTTAGCCTCATCACCCCACTAATCACCTGTCAAATAGCCTATCCTAACCCTCACCTTTATCATAACCACAGTTCCCTTGGTTCCCCTTAATACAAATTCATTGTACACGAGTTCTACCCGCAACAAGCCCTGCCGACAAGTTTTTAGGGTTTGGGGACTTCGTCGATGGGGAGCTCGTCGGTGGGGGCGACAGAGGCTTATGATCAGTTACCGGATCTCGATTGGACTTTCTATATAAACAAAGCACATGATCTCGATCTCGATCTCCGATCTTTGATTCTGATCGATGAGGCTTATGATCCCTCCTCGATCCACCACCTTCGATCTCAATCTCCTCATCTCATGTCTGAATGTGTGTTCTATCCGTCACCATGCTCTCACCTCTAAAGGATTTATAATTAGAAAATAAAAACAAAATTCATATTTTCTTTGTCCGAGGGGGTGACGGAGGAGGGCTGGTGGCATCGGAGGGGACATCGGAGGGGGCGTACTTCGTTCGCGGGGGATGTCTAAGGAGAGCTAGGGGATGGCTGCTGGCGGCGGGGTCAGCGGAGAAGGGCTGTCAGCTGTAACGACCTGTATTTTATGCATATTGGATTGCGTATGTTCCTATATTTTTGCTTCGATCATCCGTGTGTGTTTTCGTTCGTATGTTCTTTTCTCCTACGCATCGAGGCTAGCGCGTCTCTGTTTTTGGAATTTTTCACCTAGCGTAAATAATTATCATTTAACCCTAACTAATTACCCTACCCCTACCCTAATAAATTCCCCCACACCCCCTTTAATCACCTCCCTTTGGCAGATGAGATCCAAAAATTTCGGATATCAACTTATTGCATATTACTTTATTTAGAGATCCTCCACCACCCTCCCGTTCATCATCCTCCCCCTTCGTCAATCAATCCGCAAATCAACCCAAAAATCAAACACCAAATCAAAAATTGAAGAGAAACGAAAGAAGTCAGATATAAGGAAATTCATCATCATCGTTCCCCTCCCCTCCTCTTCCCCGTGATCCCCTTCCCCCCATTGATCCACCATGTAGCCCAGCACCGCCATCGAAATCCGCGAACGCCACCGTCGCACAGACCCGCTCGCGCCGCCGCCGGATCCGCTCGCCAGGTCGCCCCACACACGTGCCTCCGCCCCTCCCCTGCCTATCCCGTACCCACTTGGCCGCCCACCGCTGCACAAAACCCCGCCGCCGCCCAACAGTGTGCGCCGTCGCCGCCTGTCGCCCAGGGCGTCGCCCCACCTGCTCCGCACCCTACCTTGCCCTTAGTCGCTACCTGATCTCCCCTTGTCGTGCGCCCCTCTGCAACAAACAAAAGAAAAAAAGGAAACGAAAGAAACGAAGAGAAGAAGAAGACAGAGGGGTAAGAAGAAGTAGGTGGGCTTATATTAAGTTATTATATGTTTTAATTTATATATTAGTTATAAATATGTTATAAGTTATAAAATTTTAAGTTTTAATTTATTAGTTATAAAGTTTTAAGTTTTAATTTATTAGTTATAAAGCTTTAAGTTTTAATTTATTCGTTATAAAGTTTTTTTAATTTAAGCTAATATATACAAACCGCGCCTTTCACAACACGACGTATCGGTAACTCATCGTACCCTTGCTATGGGTTTAAAAACAATAATAAATGCATGCTAAAACTAGTTTCATTTCGTTTTCAAAGTATTTTAATTGAACAGCTTGATGAGCTAAATTGCACTGTATCGTAAAAGAATCGATTGGTGTCACGCCCCGCTTCCCATTATAATTGGGGGCGAGGACGTGAACGTGTCCGCATGTGCAAGCAAAGAGGATGTACTTTTGTTTTTCTTTCCTCCTTGCTTTAAACACAATAAGCGTCTATGTGAAACCTCGTAGTGTCCTTGTATGCATACTCAAAACAACAAAGATAATCTTTTATTATTACAATCTCAATGTCTCAGAATGAATTACAATAATTGTAACGACCTGTATTCGACAATACATCTATTTACATATTTAACGTATTTTCACATTTTAAAAGTATTTCATAATGGTTGATCAGAAGTTTTATATCAAAAATGATTTCAAAATTCTTTATAAAAAATATTTTGAAGCATCAAACTGGTTATGGTGTATTTCAGTAAGTTCGGGTTTAATCAAATACCTCTAAATAATTTTTATAATAATTCATTTTCAATTGTTACTGTTTAGTTGAATGGATTAATTTTCTATATAAACATCAAAACATTTTCAAACTTCTACAGTATGATTCTATGATCATTTAGATCTTCACAAATTAATTTCGTAATTTTCTGAAATCAAATCGATCTAGAACCCGCAAACCCGCATCATAAATGTTTTGACCTAAAACTAGTATCACCGTAGCTCAAACCCTGAAATGGATCTCGTATTCACGATCCTCGCGATGATATGATCACGTGGCTATGTTTTCGTAATTTTTCCGAGTCGTATGCAAAAAAGGGGTTGTATTCCTCCGATTTTACTAATTACATCCCCTAATGACTTTTCCTTCTTACTAATTACTGTTACTAATTAACTTTTACCGCCCTAATTAACCCGAACCCCACTCTCTTTAACTACCACCAAAGTGGGTGAGATCTGATAGTTTCGGATCTAACCACCCTAATCACTACCCCCTAATTAATACCATCATTATTACTATTATTATTATTATTTATAAACCTATATATTTCCCTGCCCCTTCGTTCATCTGCATAACACCTCCACTTGTTAAACCCAAGCAACCTCGCCCACTCCCTTCACTTTCTCCCCCAAACCCAAAACTCCCCAGGCTCACCCTCTTCTCTCCCCCCTCTCTCTCCGTCTCCGACGAGAACCCCCCGAAGCCCACAACGCCGACTTCGTCGCTGCCTTCGCCCAAGACCACCACCTGCTCTCCCCTCATTGTTCTTCTCCGACGATTCTCCCCCTCCTTTCGTCCACAGCGCCTCCCCGGAGCTCCTCCACCCATCCACCACCTTCGTCGAGCTCCCCGACGTCCCCGCTCGCCGTCGCACACAACCTGCGAGACCCCCCTCAGCTGCACCCTCCCAAACGTCACTCCGACCACCCCAAACGATGCATCCAACCCGTCGTTTGTATTAATTTGGTTTGTATTAATTTGGTTGATTAAAGATAACTCAATGAAACCTATTTTTGAGAGAAATTCATCGGAAAATACCCTTGTGGGGATTAAAGCACAATATTGAATACGATCGTTGCTAAAGTTATAATCTTTTAAATATAAGATATGAAACTCCCTTTTGGAGAGATCAAAACTCACCCTCGTGAGGCGATCATCAACTCAATCAAATTCTTTTGGAAGATGAAGAGAAGATTTTAAATAAAGACGATAACTTTATCAACATCAATAATTTTAGCACGAAGATTCAACCAAGTAAATACAAATCATATCCCCTAACTACACCATACCATGCACAATAAGAATTTAGCCACACATACTGAAAATAATGAAGGATTTCATCTCATTAAATATGGTTCTAATCAACAAAAGTAAATAGAATTGAAAATACACAATAGAGTTCACGAGATATCACCAAATACACCCTATTTTAGCATAAGAAAACCCTTCTTCTTCCTCTAAAAACTCTCTGAAAAATACCCCAGGTTGCTCTCTGTAATCTCAGGGATTTGCTGCAAAAATCGGCTCCAAAATCGCCCAAATACGCCAAGAATACGACCAAAAAACCCTAGAATACTATATATAATAACATTGCGGATTCAATGAGCTTAATGGGTACACAACCGCATCTGCAATCGCCTCAAACCCGCTTCATCTCGTCGGCGCAATTATCCGCCGTTGATCCGAGCGGGATCTGTCCAGAGCTCGCCACCTATCCACTTAACGGGTCCGCATCCAACTACGTTTCGAATTCAGCTTGGGATGAATCCAGTCCATCCGATCAAGGGGTTCATCGTTGTGATCTCGCCGCGTGTCTCCGCAAAATGCTGCTCTCTGAACTCAGCTCGTCCTCGATACAGGCCGTTGGATTGATGCGCAACGGCTATGATGAGGCCACGCCACCCGCCCGAGCTGATGCGCTTCGCTTAAATGTGGATCATCGGATCGCCATCCGATGGCCCTCAAGCAGCCACGTCGCCCTAATAATGCCGCTCGCTTGCTTCGCTTGGGAAATGATGGGAACCGTTCGATTCGTGATCGGACGGCCAGATTTCGACCGCTCGAAGCGCTGCTGAGAGATCGTTCCGGCTTTTCATCGACCGTTGGATTTTAATCCAACGGCCCTAGCACGTCCGCGTCGCTGATCGGTCCATATTTTACACCTTTTTCTGCATGTTTTCACGCATTTCGATTGCTCATATTGCGATTTTCACGAGTATTCGACGATATTGCGTTAATTTTCACTATTTCTTGTTTTTGTCGGATTTCAGGAAATATAGAGCAATCGGGAACAAAAATGAGCTTAAAGGACTTGCACATGTACCGGAGCCTCGCCCATGGTTCTATCGAGGAGCTAACGGCAATGAAAGATGGGTGGAAGAAGAAGGAACTTTGTAGGAGCGACGAGTAGGCGAAATGATGAAGATTGGGCATCTACAGCATGTCACTCGGCCGAGTGAAGCACTCACTCGGCCGAGCAAGAAGACCACTCGGTCGGCCAGACCGGACACGCACCGCAGAAGGAAATCAGCGTGCACTCGGCCGAGTGACGATAGTCCACTCGGCCGCGTATGGAGATCCTCTCGCCTGAGTGGCACGGGAAAATCCACCCATCGAAGTAGCCGACTTACTGGAATCCGTCAGGTGATTGAGGGTTTCGACTCGGCCGAGTACCGAATGCCCCTCGGCCGAGTGAGTAAAGCCACTCGGCCGAGTCACCTCCGAAGACAGACCCCCTAAGACCCCCGACTTATTGGAATTTTACAGGGTCTGTCACTCGGCCGAGTAGAGAAGCCCACTCGACCGAGTAGAGAAGTCCACTCGGCCGAGTGATACCGAGGACACACAGCGCCCAGATTTTCAGACAGTTGTTCACTCTTTTGAAATCTTCTATCATTCCAGCAATCAAAGTATTTTTCTCATATTTTTTATGGATAGTAGACTTCATGACGATTCCAACGCTGCCAAGAATGCGTTAATCGGAGGTCGGATGAAATGTGGGGAATTTCTGCAAGTTGATGCTGCAGTGCTGGAATTTCCACTTGGACAAGTCACATGTTCCACTCGGCCGAGTCGGCGGCGGGCCCAGATTTTAAGTTGCGGGTTGGGCTGTTTTTGGGCATGAATTTGAGGGGTCTTCTGGGGTTATTTGTTAGGGTTTTGGGAGACTATATAATGGGTTTTGTAGCCACCATTAGGGGGAGTTCCTAATATGTTTTCTTAGACTCTATTTTAGAGGTTAGGCCATGCCCTAGGCCCCCTCTTGGATCTAAAAGCTTGTATTTGGATTGAAGATCTTCATCAAGGCTAAGTATTTTGTTCTTGTTATTTGAATCTTTGTTTTTCTATCTTTTTGTATGCAAGCAATGATTTTGATTGATTCTCATATCGTTATTGCTATGCTTGAGTAGATTTGTTGTTCTAGGGCATGGGGATGAACCCTATGGATCTAATTTCAGATTTGTGATGAATGAATTTCTAAATTGCTAGAATTGCTAGGAGGTTAGGTTGTGATTGATTTATTACGGATAGCTAGGGATTTCCATCGATTGGGGTTTGCAAGAGATTGGATTCTAATCGATGGAAAGGCCTAGATATTCGATTTAGGTTTATAATCGAGATTCTCTAGACTTGGTTTGCAAGAGATTGGACCAAAGCTAGGATTTTTATTATAAATCTATACCCATATTCGTTTGCAAGAGATTGGACGAATACGAACTATCACAACCTAGATCGTAACTCGAGTTTGCCTGAGAGTGGGCTCAAGGGGCGATTGAATGATGATGTCGATCCTAATGCTAGTGGCTTAGGCTAGGGTTTGCAAGAGATTGAGCCCTATCCTAGGTTGCTATAGACCGGCAATAGCACGAGAGCGTGAGCTTGGTTCTCTATTCAGTTACGACTAGTTCACCCCAATACAAGCCTAGTAGTATTGAGATTCACTATTTACAATGATGTATGACGATCCGTAGTGGGGATTCCCTAGCTCTAGACTCTTTTATTGTATTAAATTTGAATCGATACTTATCCGACTTCTTTATCACCGACACCGACATCCACCACCATTGTCATTACATCATACCATAACCAACTCCACCAATAATACATTCGTAGTCAAACCAACCTAGGATAGATTGGAACCAACACCACCTCCTCGTGTTCGATACCCGCTCGCCACTTGACCGTGCGCTTGCGGTAAAACTACAATCGTTCTCCGGGTGTATATCCGGGGTCGACCAAGTTTTTGGCGCCGTTGCCGGGGAGATGTTTTCCGTTAGGTGCCAATTTGTCACAATTAGGTTGATTAGACTAGGAAAAAAAAACTTTTTTAACAAAAGGAAATTTTCACCCCCTCCACCATTATTATCATTTCTATATTCTTTTGTGCCACTGATATTTTTCTCCAGGTATTTATCTTTGTTGATCAGGTGCTATGGATTATACTATGTGGACCACAGATTTTGATCAGAGTGCTCAGATGGGAGACTACTATTATGATCAGAGTGCTCAGACGGGAGAAAACTTTTTTGATGAGATGCATGCACACCAGATTGAAATACAAGCCAGACTTGATAAGGGCGACCTTCAATTGGAATGGGTTAAGAGGGAACTTGAAATGCATGCGCTCATGCTTAAGGTTGCAGATATTTCCAAAGATATCAGTTCTGCTTCTTCATTTTATGGGCAAGAAGCATCACCGGTCATATTACCAGAGCCAGAATGTGCCGTCATCGATCCCACATCTTACGATACAACTATTGCATATAAAGAATGGATGGACGAAGAGGCAGTAGAGGAAGCAGACATTGATTCATATACGCATCCAGAGGAGGACGCATTTCAGAGATTATTGGAGGGCCTCTTGGAGTCAGTCAGGTTCACCGGTTCAGAGAGCATTACAGCAGGTGATGCATTTGAGCGACGATTTGCAGATTTTGTTATGAACCGTGTTTCAGCTGCAGGAACAATTGAGGAGGACATCCATGTCAGTCTTGAGGGGGATAGACTATATTTTTGGATTGCTTGCGGGCATTCCCCTCCACATGATACATCCCCACAAGTTGACACACATGAGCAGCCAGCATCACCATTCCAGAGAGAGCCTACATTGATAGTTGATGAGAAGGCAAAGGAGCACACTGTCGAGCCAGAGCATAT
The DNA here is from genome assembly GCA_030789695.1 of Scilla litardierei. Lineage (NCBI taxonomy): Eukaryota > Viridiplantae > Streptophyta > Magnoliopsida > Asparagales > Asparagaceae > Scilla > Scilla litardierei. The sequence continues at coordinate 756,525,120 of CM061142.1, read as the reverse complement.
TGATGAGGAGGCCTTACACACAGAGCCAGAGCTTATCACAGAGAAGGTCATACATCGGGACGAGGACACAGCCATTCATGAGGATCCCGAGCACTATCCTCCTCCATTAGAGCTCCCGCAGCCACCTCATCCTTCCACTGATGACGAGGACTATCCCATAAAGCTTATTGCTCCCACTCAGGGAGATATTTTTACCCACTCCATTTCTGAATCATGCATTTCATTCGATATTTATTTTGATTCAGATATTTTTGACACGTCATACCTTTTGTAGCACACATACGATTATGGACCAGAGGTATGCTTGGACGTGTCACAGTTTGATGAGCCTATCGAGGAGGTCCACACCTATGATCCAGACTTACCTGAGCAGCTGAGAGAGGACACCATGGAGATAGCTATTAAAGCACAGGAGGATATTGGATTATTTCCAGGGAAGTATCGTCCACCATTATTTATTTCATATATTTATATAGACGATCCTCTTTGGAATACTTTTATTACGAGGGTGAATTTTTTGCAGCGAACTGATGCATCCTATTCTCTGCAGGGTACATGTGGAGTCCTTGTGGGAATGCTGGAGGATACATTGCTGGAGTTCGTTGGAGTCCGTGGACACACGCATCTGGTAGAGCCACGGAAGGAGCAGTTGGAGCAATTGCCTGCACCGGCAAAGATACTGGATCCGCCTTTTGCTATAGGTGATATCAATCCAGTAGTGTAGAAATTTTTATGCTTTAAATAAACACGAATTCTCTCGACAGCGAGAGGACCGTATAGATTTGCTTGAATAAATATCACCTCATATGATGGCAACAAAAATTTTTACACCCCAAACCCATTATATATATATAGTAATTGCCCTCTTTATATTTTGATGTGTCACATCCTTTTTGCTCACCACCCATCGAGCATTTCTTTCAAGTGAATACTCACATTCTTATTCGTTTGACTCAATCTCGCTTAGCAAGGCCATGACATTTTTGATCGAGTCATTTGAATAGGATTGTTTAGCATAAGCTTGGGGGAAAGTGCTCTCATGCACCATTGCATGTGCATGTAGTTGCATTAGGATTTCTTGTCATTCATTTCATCATTTTTCACTCACCTCCCTCATATTTATCGTTGTTCCTCATATTTTTCCTTTTATGATCACATTGAGGACAATGTGAAGTTTAAGCTTGGGGGAGTGCATTTCCATGCCATCTAGTTGCACTTTTACTTTATTTTTAGGGTTTTTTAGAATTTTTCAAAATTTTGCATCATCTTTTTGAATTTTCCATCTTATTTTCCTTTTATGTGTGTTCATGCATCATGTTGTGTGCTTGTTTTTCTTTTCTTTCCTCTCTTTTATTTTATATCTTTATTTTCTTTTCCTCCTTTTGCTAGATTTGTTCCTTATGATGATATCTCTTATTGCTTTAGTAGCCATCGCGATACTTATTATTCCTTACCATGCTACTTTGAGTATTCCATAGTCTTGCTATCCATGTGCTTGCTTATATATTCTTTTGATGATTCCTCTATATGAATGCATGATGTTAATTGAAGCCGAATGTATTGATTAGTGTTTAGTATGCTTTTGTTGGAAATGCACCAAGATTCACGCATCATTAGTATATCTGAAGCATCAGTTTTATTGTTCATCTTCTGTTGCATGCCTGATATGGTTGTAAACTTTACTGCTTGACTTCACTATTTATTGAAATGATTGAGAATATCCATGCTTACATATGAGTTTTAGTTGAAGTATTATTTTATTGAACCGTTCGTGCACATCTTAGAGTGAGCCGAGTGCTACATTATTTCTTTCTCCACATATATCTTTTTATTCTCTACATGTCACTTGAGTTCACCTCCTAAAGCTACTTATATCGCATTTATTTCCCAAAAATCCCTACAAAAGAAAAAGGTTGCTCCAAAAAGTACAAAAAGCCAAAAAGGAGCCAAAAACCAAAAAAAAAATACAAATCATATAGCTCCTACAAAAATCCAAAAAGAAAAATAAGAAACAAAATGTTCAAAAAGAAAAAGAAAGATATTTCTCTATCTCATTATTGGAGCCACAAAATACTTGGGAAAACCAAGGCAAAAATCCCATTTTCACTATCATATTCCTTTAGATTTGATGCCTCAAGCTAAGCTTGGGGGGAGAATTCATTTGACCATATGAGTGAGTATGACATTAGAGTGGAGACGTGCATGAATAGGAATATTCGATAATGCTTAGACTTTGCAAAATATATTAGATATGGAGATTTTTCATGATTTGAAATAAATATGTGAATGCCATGTCCCTTATTCTATTCTCTATTGCATGCTTGGTGTGTATCTTATATGCTTCATTTATAACTTTTGATTGAAAAGTGCATCGCCAATATTTGTATATTAAATTCTTTGAAATGCGTGATGTGGATATGAATTGATTGTATGAATTTAGAGAGTCCCTTTTGTTGTTCTTAAAAGCTTGCAAGTACCATGTTTAAGTAAGACATGAAATCCTGTATAGCATGTGATTCGTATTTTCCAAGTTATCGTGATGTGTAGCTTATGGCTTGCGATCTGAGAAAAATGATCTAGCGACATCTTCCACTTCGTATTCCTTTTTCTTTCATTTCATTTCCTTTGTTTTCATCTCCAGAGTTCATCTCTCTACTTATCTTCCTCGATGACGAGTAAGAGGCAAGCTTGGGGGATTTTGATCGGTCCATATTTTACACCTTTTTTCTGTATGTTTTCACGCCATTTCGATTGCTCATATTGCGATTTTCACGAGTATTCGATGATATTGCGTTACTTTTCACTATTTCTTCTTTTTGTCGGATTTCAGGAAATATAGAGCAATCGGGAACAAAAATGAGCTTAAAGGACTTGCACATGTACCGGAACCTCGCCCATGGCTCTATCGAGGAGCTAACGACGATGAAAGATGGGTGGAAGAAGAAGGAACTTCGTAGGAGCGACGAGGATGCGAAATGATGAAGATTTGGCATCTACAGCATGTCACTCAGCCGAGTGAAGCACTCACTCGGCCGAGCAAGAAGACCACTCAGCCGGCCAGACCGGACACGCACCGCAGAAGGAAATCAGCATGCACTCGGCCAAGTGACGATAGTCCACTCGGCCGCGTATGGAGATCCCCTCGCCCGAGTGGCACGGGAAAATCCACCCATCGAAGTATCCGACTTACTGGAATCCGTCAGGCGATTGAGGGTTTCGACTCGGCCGAGTACCGAATGCCCCTCGGCCGAGTGAGTAAAGCCACTCGGCCAAGTCACCTCCAAAGACAGACCCCCCAAGAACCCCCGACTTACTGGAATTTTACAGGGTCTGTCACTCGGCCGAGTAGAGAAGCCCACTCGACCGAGTAGAGAAGTCCACTCGGCCGAGTGACGCCGAGGACACGCAGCGCCCAGATTTTCAGACAGTCATTCACTCTTTTACAATCTACTATCATTCCAGCAATCAAAGTATTTTTCTCATATTTTTTATGGATAGTAGACTTCATGAAAATTCCAACGCAGCCAAGAACGCGTCAATCGGAGGTCGGATGAAATTTGGGGAATTTCTGCAAGTTGATCCTGCAGTGCTGGAATTTCCACTCGGCCAAGTCACATGTTCCACTCGGCCGAGTCGGCGGCGGGCCCAGATTTTAAGTTGCGGTTTGGGCTGTTTTTGGGCACGAATTTGAGGGGTTTTCTGGGGTTATTTGCTAGGGTTTTGGGAGACTATATAAGGGGTTTTGTAGCCACCATTAGGGGGAATTCCTAATATGTTTTCTTAGACTCTATTTTAGAGGTTAGGCCATGCCCTAGGCCCCCTCTTGGATCTAAAAGCTTATATTTGGATTGAAGATCTTCATCAAAGCTAAGCATTTTATTCTTGTTATTTGAATCTTTGTTTTTCTATCTTTTTGTATGCAAGCAATGATTTTGATTGATTCTCATATCGTTATTGCTATGCTTGAGTAGATTTGTTGTTCTAGGGCATGTGGATGAACCCTATGGATCTAATTTCAGATTTGTGATGAATGAATTTCTAAATTGCTAGAATTGCTAGGAGGTTAGGTTGTGATTGATTTATTACGGATAGCTAGGGATTTCCATCGATTGGGGTTTGCAAGAGATTGGATCTAATCGATGGGAAGGCCTAGATATTCGATTTAGGTTTATAATCGAGATTCTCTAGACTTGGTTTGCAAGAGATTGGACCAAAGCTAGGATTTTTATTATAAATCTATACCCATATTCGTTTGCAAGAGATTGGACGAATACGAACTATCACAACCTAGATCGTAACTCGAGTTTGCATGAGAGTGGGCTCGAGGGGCGATTGAATGATGATGTCGATCCTAATGCTAGTGGCTTAGGCTAGGGTTTGCAAGAGATTAGGCCCTATCCTAGGTTGCTATAGACCGGCAATAGCACGAGAGCGTGAGCTAGGTTCTCTATTCAGTTACGACTAGTTCACCCCAACACAAGCCTAGTAATATTGAGATTCACTATTTACAATGATGTATGACGATCCGTAGTTGAGATTCCCTAGCTCTAGACTCTTTTATTGTATTAAATTTGAATCGATACTTATCCGACTTCTTTATCACCGACACCGACATCCACCACCATTGTCATTACATCATACCATAACCAACTCCACCAATAATACATTCGTAGTCAAACCAACCTAGGATAGATTGGAACCAACACCACCTCCTTGTGTTCGATACCCGATCGCCACTTGACCGTGCGCTTGCGGTAAAACTACAATCGTTCTCCGGGTGTATATCCGGGGTCGACCAGTCGCCCGCTCGCCTAGGCCGTCAGATGTGGGCGGGAAACACAGGATGACTGCCATGTGGTCTCCAAGATCGGTGCGAAGCGCGTATTTTCAGCCGTATTTTCGTATTTGTAGAGTATTTCTTGCGTATTTCTCATTTAATTTGTATCCTGCATTCAAAAATTCACAGTAATTAGCACAGATCTCAGAAAAATACAAATAAATAGTCGTTGGAATCGTGAGATCGAGACCAAGCTAGGAAAAATATAAAATGTGTAGAAATACTCAGTTAATTGCTGTTTTGTACTCAAATAAGGTGATTTCTCTAATAAATGATGGTGTACAAAATACGAACGTATTAGAGACCAATTAAGCATCATATAAGCACAAAATGTTACTAGATGAGGGGTTAAATAAGCAATATTCAACCCGAATCACACCCCCCAACTAGCGATTTGCTAGTCTCTAGCAAAAAGAGCGATGAGATTGGATGATTAATAAAACAATAAATTCTATCAATTGCTTATGGCATGGCTCTATAATACGCTTTCCAACATGAGTTTTGACCATCAATATACACAATTCATGAACAAGATCAATCACATGATATTTTCTCTAATTTAATTTGAATGAATGACATGCAAGCATCGTTTTGCGCAAGCGAAAGTATAACACATCGTTTTGTTCTAGTTTTCTTGTTTCCAAGGAATTGGCATCTCACAAAGATCGTTCCAATCATGGGTATTGAAGTTGCTTAGTTTATTCATCACTTCTTTTCTTTTATTAGTTCCGCGTAACGCGCATAAAGCAACATTTGCAGAAAAATATATAACTTGGATCGCTCCATCAAATGAGCGAGTTTTCGGTCAATGGCTCCCAAATCAGACGATAATAGGGCATTAGGCCAAAAAGGACCCCTCGGACTGTACTACTCGAGCCAACCAAATTATTTATTTCGTGACACACTTATTCATCATTTTTTATGTTTGATGTTTCTTCATCTTTTTCTCTTTTTTTTGTAAGCAACTCAACACCCATAAATATGAACATAAACATTGGTAACAATGGCCAAATTCCTCTTCAACTTGAAGACTATTCTAATAAATCGTGTATACTTAAGCTTTTTCATCACATTAGCATGCATGAAATAAATTCAAACTAATTCGAGATATTAATCATGGCAATTGAAAATTTTCATGAATAGCATATTAACGGTAATTCCATGAAGGAAAAATAAGTAACTCAAGCCATAAACAATTTTTAGAACTCAATTGATTCATAATCATCCGCATTTGTGGTATATGAAGGAGTTTTAAAAGATGAGGATGGTGATTTATTCTTCTCTTAGTCTTGTTTTTGAAAAAAAAATCCTAAGGTCTCATACACACCCCCCAACTAAAGATGGACATTGTCCTCAATGTCGAAAGGGGTACGAGTTTATTCAAAGCAAGCAACCTAGAAGGCATATAAAAACTACACTAATTGAAAGAACACACCGTGGTCAAATGGCGGATCCCGAATCTTTAATTGTGGAGGAAGTTGTTCAATTTGCTCCTTGCGCTCCTCGGCGAGTAATATTCCTCCAATGACTAAAATGGATCCCAGCAACGTAACTCCCAGCATCTCTAAAAGATGTTCACATGTATCCTGCAAGAGATGAGTCACGTCAATCCATTTTAGTCTAAGATTCTTCTCAATAAAAGTATTCCAAACGTAGTCATCAAAATAGGTGAAATAAATTAAAGCATATTGATGACTACTCCCTGAAAGATATGCACTACTCTCGGTATGATGCTCAGTCACTGGGGGAGAGGGGTAAATGATTTTGGAAAAAAACTGGGGGAGGGAATGGTTTGGGCTCCATAGCGATAATCTCTGAACACATTTCCCTCGCTATTTCCTCCTCCGGTTCATCCAAAATTGCTAGCTCGTCCTCTCTTTTACACACGCTTCCAGCCATGTTAATGTTCTGATTTGTACCTTCATCGTGACATGGCTAGCTCGATGTACCTGTAATAGAAGATGAACTCATATCAGATTCTTGAAGTTGAATTTCAAAAGAATTATTTTCTTCTAAGCAAGTGGCAATCAAATTAAGATTTTCAATGGATTTCTGAATCTGCCAACTCCGAGCAAGGAAGTTCTCTTGGAATTGATGGGATGTGGCCTCCTGTGTCTGAATGAGTAAATAAACTTCCTCTTTCAAGGATTGCAAAGGTACGTCTACGCTTTGCTCCCCTTGATCAAGGCATGAAGGCTCCATTGAATCGCACTTTGAAGTCTCTTTCATGATTTCTTCGTTCTCTTGTAAATACTCCATGTATTTCCACGCCTCTGTCAGTGTCATGACTCTGAAAAATTCCTGCAGCTGTGGTCGTAGTCAATCTAGGAAGGACTTCATAAGCTCGTTCTTTGTGTACCCATGCTGTGGATAGCTCGATATTATGTCTGTGAACCTCCTCCAGGCCTGAAAGAAAGTTTCACAATCAGTCTGATTAAAACTAACGATCTTGAGCTTCTCCATCCTATGTTTGTGTGCAGCATTATAGTCTGCATCATACCAATCGTTTGTGCAATAGAAATTCATATACTCCATTTTTTAATATAATAATAAACAAAAATTTATGTACAAATTTTTTTAATAATAAACAAAAATTTATGTATAGTAAAGTGGAAAGATCTCACCGAAGGTCCTCTGAATGAAATAAACCGTGGTAACAAACCGTTCTCCCCGGCAACGGCGCCAAAAACTTGCTTAGCCCAAAAATGTGCTTCTCTCAAGCGAAAGAGTTCGTGCAAGTAATATAGATATGGGAGTCCAGATATCGAATCCTTGGGAGAAAACCTGTTGCAACCACAAGGCTTAAATCAAATAGAGATTCAACGTAAAGAGACCAACCACTTTTGATGATGATGGTTTGAATGGGTTTTGATTGTGATTCGTAATTTATGAACAATACGAGCAAAAGAAAGTTTCGTTTATGAAAATATCTATGAGAAGTATGCACATGGTATGGGTTCATTAGGGTCCATGATTTGTATTAATTTGGTTGATTAAAGATAACTCAATGAAACCTCTTTTTGAGAGAAATTCATCGGAAAATACCCTTGTGGGGATTAAAGCACAATATTGAATACGATCGTTGCTAAAGTTATAATCTTTTAAATATAAGATATGAACCTCCCTTTTGGGGAGATCAAAACTCACCCTCGTGAGGCGATCATCAACTTAATCAAATTCTTTTGGAAGATGAAAAGAAGATTTTAAATAAAGACGATAACTTTATCGACATCAACAATTTTAGCACGAAGATTCAACCAAGTAAATACAAATCATATCCCCTAACTACACCATACCATGCACAATAAGAATTTAGCCACACATACTGAAAATAATCAAGGATGTCATCTCATTAAACATGGTTCTCATCAACAAAAGTAAATAGCATTGAAAATACGCAATAGAGTTCACGAGATATCACCAAATACACTTGCTTTTAGCCTAAGAAAGCCCTTATTCTCCCTCTAAAAACTCTCTGAAAAATACCACAGGTTGCTCTCTGTAATCTCAGGGATTTGCTGCAAAAATCGGCTCCAAAATCGCCCAAATACGCCAAGAATACGGCTAAAACCCCTAGAATACCTTATATAATAACAGTGCGTGTTTAATGGGCTTAATGGGTCCACAACCGCATCCGCAATCACCTCAAACCCGCTTCATCTAGTCGGCGCAATTATCTGCCGTTGATCCGAGCGGGATCTGTCCAGAGCTCGCCACCTGTCCGCTTAACGGGTCCGCATCCAACTACGTTTCGAATTCAGCTTGGGATGAATCCAATCTGTCCGATTAAGGGGTTCGTCGTTGTGATCTCGCCGCGTGTCTCCGCAAAATGCTGCTCTCCGAACTCAGCTCGTCCTCGATACAGGCCGTTGGATTGATGCGCAACGGCTGTGATGAGGCCACGCCGCCTGCCTGAGCTGATGCGCTTCGCTTAAATGTGGATCGTCGGATCGCCATCCGATGGCCCTCAAGCAGCCACGTAGCCCTAATAATGCCGCTCGCTTGCTTCGCTTGGGAAATGATGGGAACCATTCGATTCGAGATCGGACGGCCAGATTTTGACCGCTTGAAGCGCTGCTGAGAGATCGTTCCAGCTTTTCATCGACCGTTGGATCTTAATCCAACGGCCCTAGCACGTCCGCGTCGCCCGCTCGCCTGGGCCGTCAGATGGGGGCGGGAAACACAGAATGACTGCCACGTGGTCTCCAAGATCGGTGCGAAGCACGTATTTTCAGTTGTATTTTCGTATTGTAGAGTATTTCTTGCGTATTTCTCATTTAATTTGTATCCTGCATTCAAAAATTCACAGTAATTAGCACAGATCTTAGAAAAATACAAATAAATAGTCGTTGGAATCGTGAGATCGAGACCAAGCTAGGAAAAATATAAAATGTGCAGAAATACTCAGTTAATTGCTATTTTGTACTCAAATAAGGTGATTTCTCTAATAAATGATGGTGTACAATATACGAACGTATTAGAGACCAATTAAGCATCATATAAGAACAAAATATTACTAGATGAGGGGTTAAATAAGAAATATTCAACCCGAATCACCGTACCGACCGTCTAAAATGAAATATACCACCTAAAGTGAAATGAGATCCGCCTGGATGAGCATCCCATGGCAGAAGATGGGCCCAATGGTTGCACATTATACTTTCTTATAAAAGTCGCATAGTTTCTAGCTCTACTACTGCCTACTTGTCCTTTTTATTGTTACTACATCTACCTGGTTGTCCTACTATTGTCATCCCATTGCATGCTAGTTAAAATATTGTTGCTACCATATTACATATGACATGCCACATTTATTGCTCTTGTACGTTACTTTTCGCACATGCACAGTCACCATTACTTTATGCATTACATGTACTTTACTTACCACACCTGATCAGCCACAAGTACTTTACGTGTCGTACTTGTAGCTACAGCGGTAGTGTGCTTCACTTGCTTACACTAGCACTACCGCAGTACAGTTCGTTCTCTCCTTTCAGTTCTGTTTACCTTTACTACTCAGTTTTGTACGCATTGTCACAGTTGTTGCTCAGTACTTTACTTTTCGCTCTGGTTTGCTTGTACGTAGTTACTTTGTCACCTACTTTAGCATACTTGTACACTGCTTCATTTCGATTACTAGAATTATTGTGACTTACCTACGGTTCCATTTATGGTATCGACAGACGACGAACAGATCGAAGAAGCGGCCCCTGAGTTTGAGGAGCCAGAGTTTGACCCAGAGACTGCTGACTTCTAGTTGCTTGAGTTGGTGTGCGTATTATAGTATGTATTTCCTTTCCGCATTTCCTTTCTGTACTTCCTTTCATGTATTAGGTGAGAGAGTGATGCTTTGTGTTGTATTTTAAATCTGGACTGTAAAAATGTACTTTGCTTTGAGTATTATTGTATATCTCTGCATCGTGGCTATTTTGATTTCACTGCTGAACTGCAGACCTACGAATAAAATCAAATAAGTAATGGCCTACTGAGAGCGGGTCGTTACAAGTTTGGTGGCCCATGCAAGTCGCCGCAAAATACCTCGTGAACAGTATAGTATGATCAGGATGTACTGTATATAATACTCAACGAAGCTGACAATTTTTCTATGTATACAGGTGTGACATTCAAACGATGGACGGAAACACTTCTGAGAGTCCCAACGGAGCTGTCCGGAGCTAGCAACCAAACCAACAACAGACCACCTCCCACTGTGCATCAAATTTCTGATGTCACCTTGCGAGAGATGGTTCAAGCTATACGAGGAGAACAAAAGCACGGAGGAGGTATACAACAATTCAGGTCACTTCGTCCAAAGCCTTGGAATGGCTTGGACAGTCCTCTGAAGGCTGAAAAGTGGCTGCGAAGCACTGAGGATGACTTAAAAGAAGCCCAGATCACGGAATATGCATGGGTGGATACTGCCAAATTGCAACTTACTGACGGTGCTAGGATTTGGTGGAACTCAGCTGAGCGTCGCCTGCAGCGACCAATTGATTGGGCGACATTCACTGATCACTTCAACACCCAGTACTTCTCACCCGAAGCACAGATGGAACTACAAGCTCAGTTCGTCGGGTTGAAGCAAGGTTCCATGTCAGTGGAACAACATGATGCTCAATTCACTATGCTTAGCCGTTTTGCTCCTGGGATGGTTAACACCCCTCGACTCGGGATCAACACTTCACGCAAGGACTAAACATAGAGATCATATGGAACTTGGTCGGACGCCAACTCTGCACACATACTGAGGTTCTAGTCGCAACTCATGAGCATGAATTCATCGAAAGGGAAGAACAACGAGAGATAGCTTCCCCTCCCCGAAGGTCGCCACCTCCAACAACTACTGCTGGACCCAGTCATCAACCATCATCCAACCAGATACATCGCCCAATCCAGCAGACTCAATTCAAGAGACATGCACCACCACAACGTCCAGTGTGTCACCATTGTGGTAGGCCTGGACATATGAAATCGGAGTGCCGATGGTACCTGAATCTCTGCCTGATTTGTGAGTCGGAAAATCATCTTGCTAGGGATTGCCCAGATGCAAGAGTACAAATTACTACCACTGCTATTGATGTTGCCCCTGCTGGAGACGCTTCTCATCGACCACCACCTACTCCGCAAGGACAAGCCTATGCAATGATCACAGAAGATGTCAAAGCCATCGGCCAGTCAATCAGAGGTATGAATTATCACTTTTAATATTATACACGTTCATTTGCAATCGGTACCCTATACCATTATATCATCGTAATTTCAGCTACCTGAGAAATCAAGGTAGCTATTACGATAATACTAGTCTTGGGACTAGCTACTGAAGGTATGGTGATGTCAATAGTAAGTATTCATACATAACATCTCTTGTTTTCTTGATGCTATGATATCACATTATATTTCATGCTATTAACAACTTATTTTCCTATATCGTAATCGTTCATCAAGCCTTCCTTTCGATCATCTAAATTGCTTAGGCGATTATCGGTCTTCTAAATTCCGAGGACGGAATTATTTTAAGGAGGGTAGGATGTAACGACCCATATTCGTCAATACATCTATTTACATATTTAACATATTTTCACATTTTTAAAAGTATTTCATAATTGTTGATCAGAAGTTTTCTATCAAAAATGATTTCAAAATTCTTTATAAAAATATTTTGAAGCATCAAACTAATTATGGTGTATTTCAATAAGTTTAGGTTTCATCAAATACCTCTAAATAATTTTTATAATAATTCATTTTCAATTGTTATTGTTTTAGCTGAATTAATTAATTTTTTATATAAACATCATCAAAACATTTTCAAACTTCTGCAGTATGATTCTAAGATCATTTAGGGCTTCTCATATTAATTTCGTAATTTTCTGAAATCAAATCGACCTAGAACCCGCATCCTAAATGTTTTGGCCTAAAACTACTATCTCCGTAGCTCAAACCCTGAAATGGATCTTGCATTCGCGATCCTCGCGACGATACGATTCTGTGGCTATGTTTTCGTAATTTTTCGGAGTCGTATACGAAAACGGGGTTGTATTCCTCCGATTTTACTAATTACATCCCCAAATGACTTTTTCCTCTTACTAACTACTGTTACTAATTAACTTTGTAACGACCACTTTTTGTCGTACGTTGTTCGTGCACGAGCTTTTGGCCGTGCATGTGTTTGTTTTAGACCTTGTTTGTTTGTGAACACTTTCGTGTAATATGCCGTTGTGAACGTCTCTGAGAGTATTAAATAGTGGCACTAATTTGGAACGACGTTTCTTGAGTCGTTTTCCCACAATTTAATCTTACTCGATGAGACGTGGCGATTCTCACTTTTGACGGGAGACGTTTCTATTTTTGGTTTCATCGTCCGACGTCGAAATTGAGATCCGTCTTCTTAGTTAGCTCACTTTCGTCATCATGATCACCCCGATATTTATTTTATAATTTTTGGAGTTTATTTGACCACTTTTATATTTTTAACAAGTTTTATAATATTTTTAATAATTAATTTTTATATTAAATTCGGCCAAAGAAAATTTATTTGAGTTTTAAACGTGTTAAAGAATTTTTGAGCCAATTTCCAGCTCATTTGGACCAAGTCAAATCCTTGGGTGAGTTGGAGAAGTTGAGATTTAAATTTTAAATTATTTTAAACTCCTAATCTCATTAGGATTAGCCCTAGACCTAGTCAACCCCTCTACACTATATAAACAACCTCTAGGAAGACCTATTTTCGCAAGAAATTAACCCTAGCCTCTTCCAAAACCCAAATTTGACGTTGCGACGATTCGTCGCAACGTTGCGACGAACAGCTGCCGCTCCGACCGAAGAAATGGCCTCTGTTCGCCCGCTCTGACCGATAGCCATCCCCGCATCCAAGCCCGCTCGCATCGCAGCACAGACGCCCGCCCCGTTCCCCGCTTCGACCGAGAGAAGCCCTCGGTCTGACCAAGAGCTTCCCCCGCTCACGCCCCGCTCCGCACCGCTCGCATCGCCCGCTCTGTCGCTCCGCATCACCCCGTGTCTAACCGGGGCGCCCGCCCGCATCGCCGCTCTCCGCTTCGTTGCAACGTTGCAAATGTTGCAACGCTTTGTCGCCTGCAGTGACCGACCCGATCGCCCGCAGCGACCGACCAAACCCCCCGTGTTGGATCTAAATAAGGCCTAGAGGGGGGGTGAATAGGCCTTTGACCAAATTATCGCAAGATAAAAATTAAGCCTAGTTTACAGCATGTAGTTTAGGAATAGGACAATCAAAGCATTCACAGAAGACACAGAATTTAACGTGGTTCGGTCCCCATGACCTACGTCCACCCCAATGAGCAATCACTTATACTGTTTCTTTAAGAAGTTACAATCTCCCTTAGATTGGTGCACCAACACCAACCTGTCAGACCAACTCAAGCTCACCAAAGCCAAAAAGAAACATACAAGTATCACTCCCTAACCCAACTTGCCCCCAACAAGTTTGGTTCCCAGAGTCCCAAATAACGGAAGAAATTATATTACAGAAATGCTGATCAAAACATTAATAACTTCACAAATAAATAAGATCAAGAGTTTAGAAAGCTCATTTGTGAAGATCTCTCTGGTTTTCGTCTTTCAGCACATCAGTAGCTTCGCAACGCTTCTTACGGAATGATGATCGGATGTCTGTAGAAGAAGTAGTCGTTGTCCCGTGGAAGTAGTCGGTAGAAGTTCCTCACTCAAAATGATCTCATTTGCTGCACAGGAGGAACTAGCTACTCAACTTGCTGTCACTGCGTCGGGGATGAAGTAACGGTCGCAACGCCGCAAACGGTGCTCAATTTGGATCTCTAGAACTCAAGTTATTGATTAAAATGTGAAGAGTGTACATGGGTTTATATAGGATTGAGCTTAACGGGTTTGGTTACTGTTCCAAGGGATCCGCCACGAGGCGGCTCGCGGGTCAAACCCGTGTTAAATTTGCTGTCCGCAAAGTCGGTATGTCGGCAGCCGTCGTATGAACAGTACCGTATGTCGATTTTTCAGTGTATTTCTGACGTATTCCACCGTATTTTGGCATCAGATAAATCCCAAAAATTCTGAAAAAATTCTCAAAAATCCTAGATCTTCATTTTGACATGTGAGAATTGTTTCACCTCATTTCACCACTTGTAGAAAAAGTTTCTTCTTTGTATACTCAGTATTTTCTCGTATTTCCCCGTATTTGGACTTCAAAAAAATCTCCATAAATCCTGAGAAAAATCCCATGCTATTTATAGCCTATGATTAACTCTAGGGTAGAGTTTCATAGCTATACTCTCTTGTTTGATCAGCTTGTGTAATTCCAAATGAAGTTTCACCCTTGTATCTCTACGTACTTGAGTACGTACATGTGTAACCTGAGCAATCATGATTATAGGGACCTGTGACACACTCAACAAACATATTAGAATAGTTCAGTAGGGTTTGTTATCATCAAACATAGGTTAGGATGCTGTTTCCAACACCCCGCACCAAGGCCCCTCCGCACTGCTGCACACCCCAAGCGCTGCAACCCCCGCATCCCATGTGTCTGACCGACAGAGCTCCCTGCACCGAGGCTGTACGACCGATGGCCATACGTCGCAACCCCGCATCCGTCGCACCACTTGCCACCGTGGGCCCCCAAGTTCTCCAGAGGTATTGTGGGTCCCCCAAAGGTCCCTAGGACTACTGTGGGCCCCACCTAGGTGCTTTCTCTCCGACGATTCGCCGTGCACGACGTTGCGACACGTCGTAGCCCGTCATCGCACGTGCTAGCTTTGGAATCTGGAACAGTTGCTCCGGTTGATGCTCTGAACTTTCCAGCGAGGAAACTATATTGGATCAGGACTTGGAGCGCGTTCTCTTATTCCAACCCCCGGCGTCGCTACCCGACGCCGGTGTAGCTTTCGTGTCGTGTTGAGGTAACGCTTTGCACCCCTAGGACCCCCAACCCAATTGCATGCTAATCAAGACTAAAATTGATGTTTTTAAAATGTTTAAAATGTTTTAAATTCACTAATCAAGATTAATAATATGGACTTTAGGCCGGTGGACTTGTGCACGTAGGATAATTGTGATTTTTGGACTCATTGGACGATGTGCTCAGACGTTGTACTTACAGGCAAGTGAAACTTGCCAACTCTTGTGTAGGGCCATGTTTTTAGGCCACTTCCTTGTTCCTAGCGTAAAAGAGACTAGTCAGTGAAATGATAGCTGGCTAGACGCCTACTTGATCTAGTTTGACAACGAAACTAGATCCGTCACCTAATTGACCTAGCTTGACAACGAAGCTAGATCCAACCCTTTAAACTTGTTGTTCATGCATACTAAACTGTCACGTTTACTTTCCTTACCTGTACGCACTTTTAACTGCCATGCATTGCATCTTACATGTCATCCCAGTTGATTGTTGCATTCGTAGCACACACTACAATACTTGTACTCCTTGAAAACTACTTCCGGGGGAAACGGGCCTCATGTGTTGGTCAAAAGCCAATGCCCGGGTTCCCTGGACCGGCTAGGTGCACCCCTATGCCATACTTGTTAAAAACAGTTCCTGGCTCGTGATCCAGAAGCGAGCATTCCCGTTCGGGGGTAAGGCCCTGGCTCGACACACGTGGAGGGGTAGGGATAAACGGTTACTTGAGCTTAGGAGTGGCCTGATCAGCCCTCTAGCCAAAAGACGGAATCTCTGTGCACGAGGTGCTTACTTTTCTTGTCTTGTACTTGTCTTGTGAATGATTCATGCAATACTTGTCATCCATGCCATGTTTAAATGCCATGCTCGTACTTTACTTTACTTTACCTTACCTGTTGCACTCATTACTTTAACTGCCATGTCATTGCATCATGCTAGAACTGCTAGGTTGCTTTACTTTTGCCTACCTTCAGTTTCCTTGCACAAGTCTCTTGTAGACTTGCTGACATGTGCCCCTTGCTCTTTTGGGTGTCACATGTTAGACCCTGAGCCAGAGACCGTTGCTGAGTACGTGGTGTTTTGCTGACGCTGAGCCTGAGTCCATGTTTGCCCAGGAGGAGTTTTATGGACACCGGTGACCTTTCTTGGTGATTTTGCTGAGTTCTTTCGTTTTAGGTTTTGTTGTTAGCTGTCGGTGCGTGGCACCTTTGTTTTGTACGATGTACTTTTGTTGGCCATGTTTGGGCCTTTAGACTCTCTTTTATTTCAGCCTGGTGGCTTTTTCTGTGATGTTGAAACTTATTTTATGGATATTCTGAGATATCTCTTTTGTCTCATTTCAATATTATTATCTTTGTTTCGTTCGCGTTGCAAGGACCTGCAGTTTTAAATTTGATTGACGCTTATCAGACTTGCAGCTTTGTAGCTTCAAGTCTGAGCGGACCTTCTCACGCTTCGCCTCCATATTTTTGGGAAGCGGGGCGTGACAAACTTTTATCCCCTAATTAACCCTAACCCCACCCTCTTTAATTGCCCCAAAGTGGGTGAGATCTAATAGTTTCGGATCTAACCACCCTAATCACTACCCCTAATTAATACCATCATTATTACTATTATTATTATTATTTATAAACCTATATATTTCCCTTCCCCATTCGTTCATCTGCACAACCCCTCCCCTTGTGAAACCCAGGCAAACTCACCCTCTCCCTTCGCTCTCTCCCTCGAACCCAAAACTCCCCAGACTCACCCTCTTCTCTTCCCCCAGACTCTCTCTCTCTCTCTCGCTTTCTTCGTCTCCAACGAGAACCCCCCGAAGCCCACAACGCCACCTTCGCCGCTGCCTTCGCTCAAGACCACCGCCCGATATCCCCTCTTCGTTCTTCTCCGACAAGTCTCCGCCTCCTTTCGTCCACAGCGCCTCCCCGGAGCTCCTCCGCCCATCCACCGACTTCGCCGAGCTCCTCGACGTCCCCGCTTGCCGCCGCACACAACCCCCGAGACCCCCCTCAGCTGCACCATCCCGAATGTCGCTCCAACCATCCCAAACAACGCCTCCAACCTGCCCTCGCCACAGCCCCACTGATTTCGCCTCAACCTCATCTCCGTGCAGCACGTCTCCCCCGCCACCAAGAGGTCAGCGCCGCTGCCCCCAGTCTATCTCCGATCTCCGCCTCGTCGCCATACTCCGACGAGCAGCCTATGACGCCACACGGACCGAAGACCATCACCCTCGATCTATCCCCTCTTTCTCTCGCTGCCTCCCTCAGACGGACTCACCGTCGATGTCGTCGGCGCTTCCTCTGAAGTTGCTGCCGCCGCCGCCGTTCCCCCCTGCCCGCATCTGCCACCGATCGACGCAAGACCCCCCGCTGCATGCATACGTAAAGGAACAAAGAGGTATATGTTATATAACGTATTTGTATATGCTATAACGTATTTCGTATTTTTGTATTTATAAAAATAGGTTTTCTGATGTAAAATTCATAATAAAATAATTATAGGTCGGAAAATTACAAGACCAGGCCAGAAAATCAGAAATGACGTTTTGGACCCAATGGCACTAGTTTGATCTCAATCAGACGAGTAGATTTTCCAAAATATAATTTTTAAGCTTAAAATTTAATTATGTCGTTTTCCCATATTAATCCATAACTAAATATTTTCACGTAAATTGGTATATGGAAAAAATATATGTTGTAGTACTCTTTGAGACGATCATTTTGACTGCTTACTTGAAACTTTCTGATGCATATTGCACCGCGAAGAAATGTTTGAACAAATACGATTACTAATTAAAATTAGTTTTTAAACCTATTTTAAGCTTTTAAAAATTATAAAAATTACCAGAATCTTCAGAAAAATATTTCCTTCTTAGGTAAAATTATTTTCCTCATATCCAGCATGTGTAAAAATTTAGAACGCTTTTCGTTACCGTTTCAATCGATTATAAAAATCAAAACGATCAAGTTAAATAGATAGAAAATAGTGTGTTCTTTAATCAATTGTTTCATGTGTTTGCAGGTACTGATTATCATGCACCAGCATCCTTGGAAGCTTTAGATCTAGTTCGGCTCACTACAACAATCTCGAAACTTGTAAGTCACAATGAATTCTAACTTTAGAAATTTATATAGTGTACTAAATGGAAATACTGCATGCTCGAAGCATGGGATCGGTATCATAGTTGTTGGACTTCAAAATATTGCTCAGGGCTGACATTCTCTGTTGAGGCTTCTGCCTTGACTTTTCAACAAGTGAAACTCTTTGGAGTGTTACTAATGCCTTTGAATATCTCTGGAATGAGACCATTGTGCATAACTCTATTGGTATGTAAGTCGGTATATCACAACCTCCATTAAGATCTTTAGTTTGGAACAACGAATTGATATAACATATTGAAACATAATGATTGAATGATATACCGTGTTGACATGAACGTCCTATCGAAATTGAATGCTTAAAAGTAGTTGGCACTGCACTGGGTTTTTGGGGTAACTTATATTAGAGAAAGTGTGGGAGCGACCGCGAGCCATCTACACATAGCACCGTACCTTACCGATCGTCTAAAATGAAATATACCGCCTAAAGTGAAATGAGATCCACCCGGGTGAGCGCCCCCGTGGCAGGAGATGGGCCCCATGGTTGCACACTATACTTTCATATAAAAGTCACACTGCCTACTTATCTTTTTTATTGTTACTACATCTACCTGGTTGTCCTACTACTGTCATCCCATTGCATGCTAGTTAAAATATTGTTGCTACCATATTACATATGCTATGCCGCAGTTATTGCTCTTGTACGTTACTTTTTGCACTTGCACAGTCACCTTTACTTTATGCATTACATGCACTTTACTTACCACACCCGAGCAGCCACCATTACTTTACTTGGTGTACTTGTAGCTACAGCGGTAGCATGCTTCACTTGCTTAACTTGCATTACACTAGCACTACCACAGTACAGTTTGTTCTCTCCTTTCAGTTCTGTTTACCTTTACTACTCAAGTTTGTACGCATTGTCACAGTTGTTGCTCAGTACTTTACTTTTCGCTCTGGTTTGTTTGTACGTAGTTACTTTTATCACCTGCTTTAGCCATAATTGTACATTGCTTCATTTCTATTGCTAGAATTATTGTGACTTACCTACGGTTCTATTTATGGTACCGGCAGACGACGAACAGATCGAAGAAGCGGCCCCTGAGTTTGAGGAGCCAGAGTTTAACCCATAGACTGCTGACTTCTAGTTGCTTGAGTTGGTGTGCATATTATATTATGCATTTCCTTTCCGCATTTCCTTTCTGTACTTCCTTTCATGTATTAGGTGAGAGAGTGCTGATTTGTATTGTATTATAAATCTGGAATGTAATATTGTACGCTGGTTTGAGTATTATTGTACATGTCTGTATCGTGGCTATATTGATTTCACTGGTGAACTGCAGACATGCGAATAAAATCAAATAAGTAATGCCCCCCCGAGAGCGGGTCGTTACAATAATGAAGGAAATGAAGGGTATGTTTTAAGGCCCATACAACACAGAAATATTAAAAATATAGCGACGCTGCGAAAGCATCCTCACCAGGGAATCTTAGTGCCAAAGTGTTCATGGTCAACCTGCTCAAATCTCAATGCATACTCCTTAACAGACTCTGTCTCAAAACCTGATTTATATTTCACAAGATAATAGACATGGAAATATACGTCAGCGAGGGTCGCTCGACAAGATTTAAAACATTGAGAAGAATTGACCCTCGTCAAGGTTTTCAAAAGAACATTTTGCATGGCAGTTAAAACGTTACGAATAATGGAACAACTTTAATTTCTAAGCAGTATGAACAGAAATTATAAAAGCATGGCAGTTCTATTATAAGTGAAAGCAGTAACAACAATTAAAATTTCTAAGCAGTATGAACAGAAATTATATAAGCATGATAGTTCTATTATAAGTGGAAGCAGTAACAACAATTATAATTTCTAAGCAGTATGAACAGAAATTACATTAGCATGGCAGTTCTATTATAAGTGGAGACATGTCAGTTCTATTTAAGTAAAAGCAGTAACAATTCTATAAGTGAAAACAGTTACAATTCTATAAGTGAAAGCAGTTGCAATTCTACATGTCACGCATTTCAAGATAACAGTTTTCAAGTTATTCAAGAGTGTATTCAATTCAGTGCACTAAGGTTCACGTCGTTAGGCGGCAAGCAAGTGAATCTACCATCTCGTGCACTCGAAGGTGATCCGTCTACTTTCGACAAGTACCCGCGAAACCAACCCCACACACGTGTACTTTCTGGATTACGAGCTAGAATAAACCAAACCGGCCATCAAAAGTTGTAATAATTGAACACAAGCCAGACTAGCCAAACCGGCCCACGAGAATAGCCAAATCTTGGCATGCAATATCTATGATTAGCCAAACCGACCCGCATATCTATGATTTTCGAGTAGTTCAAGCAATTCATATAAGTCCAGAAATGGTGCAATTCATAAGGCATATTCAATCAACTTATTAAAGTGTCCACACGCACGCACGCGGGTTTTATCTTGCAATACACATCAGGTGACATATGAAGTTTGGTGTCGCATTAAATGAAACAGTATTTAAAAACATGGAGAAAATGCACACTTGCCTATTTGGTGATTTTGGTGTCGTTGTGTTCATCTCGTCAAATTTGATAATATGGTGAAGCCCGTTTTTTCTGTTTTGTTCAACATGATCAAATGGTTAATACGTTACTTAACCACTAACATTAAGATTCTGATAGTATAAAAATTACACAACTATTAACTAATATAACTAACTTATATAATTGAAACTAAGTTATAAAAACTTAATAAAACTAACTAAATATAACTTAATATATGGCTAACCCTTTAAAACTTATAATTTAAACATATAACTTGAAATCTAATTAAAACATATAACTTGAAATGTAATTTAAATAACTTAATTAACTTAGACTAACTTAATAACTTAAAAATCTTATAACTTAAAATAACTTTAATAACCATAACTTAATAATATGGGTTATTTAGTACCGACCCCCTGTGTTTTCTCAAAAATTAGTACCACCCCCCTATGGTTTCAATAATTAGTAAGACCCCCCTGCCATAGGGGGGTGATACTAATTTTTGAGAAAACACCGGGGGGTGATACTAATTGTGGCGAAAAACTTGAGGTGCCAGAGGGGGGTCTTACTAATTATTGAAACCATAGGGGGGGTGGTACTAATTTTTGAGAAAACACAGGGGGTCGGTACTAAATAACCCTAATAATATCAATAACCCATACCCAATAATAACCCTATAATTTAATAACACATGCCCAACAATAACAATAACTCTAATAACCCATACCCAATAATAATAACAACCCAATTATAATAATATCCCTAACTTTAATATTAATAACCCCTAACTTTATTATTAATAACCCCCTTCAAATAACCCACCTGCCTCTTCTCCTTCTCGTTCTCTCTTCTTTCTATCTCTTTTTTTCTTTGTTTTGCAGATGAGGGGGGAGGAGCAGCCCGCGGTGGCCTGGGAGGATCCGGTGGCGCAGCAGGGCGGCGCTTAGGCGGTAGGGGTGCGGGCTGCAGGCGCGCGCGGGGCTGCGGCAGGGCGGCTGCGGGGTGGCGCATGCGGCTAGACGACGACGACCCGTCTCTCGGGTGGCACACGGCCAGGTGGGGGGCAGGGCTGCTGTGGGTCTCAAGCGGGGGTGCGGTTGGCCCGGTAGCAGGCGGATCTGGCAGAGTGGGCTTGCCAGCGGGGAGATGGGGTCGGATCTGGGCAGCGCGGCCAGGGGGAGGGGGAGGGGGAGGGGCACGATGAAGATGATCTGATGATTCAGATCCGATTTCTCTGTTTCTCACTCTCTCAATTTCGGATTTTGTTTTTGATTTTGAGTTTGATTTGGGTTGAAGGAGGAGGGAGGAGATGATATGGATTGGGTTGTTGTAGAGGAGATGATAACTGAGAATGGGTTGAGTTGTTGTGGAGGAGATGATGTGGTAGGGGAATGGAGGAGGATGGGGGAGATTTTGGGGAGAGGATGGTGGCCTTGTCAGAGGAGGGGCGGCGACGGCGAGAGGTGGTGACGACGGCAGCGACGAGGAGTACGGCTCCGGCGGTTGGAGGAGGATGGTGAGAAGGAGTATGCGATGGATGTGGTTTCCTTAGAATTTGGCTTGGGTTTTGATACGATATAAGATGGGAATTTGGAATGAAGTGTTGCGTTTTCTTTTGTGCTCCTCTCTCCCTATGCGTATGCACAGAGAGAGAGAGAGAGAGAGAGAGAGAGAGAGAGAGAGAGAGAGAGAGAGAGAGAGAGAGAGTGTGTGTGTGTGTGTGTGTTGTGTATAAAATGGAAGGGGAAGATGAAGAAGGGGATTAATGAAGGGTGTGGGTGATTTGAATGTGTGATGTGCTGTTGCCAAATGAAATAGGGGAGGGGAGGGTTTCTTGGATTTGGTCGGGATTGAGGCTTGATTAGGTGTAGATCCACCGTATAGGTGGGTGTGTGATTAGGTTAAAGATAAATAGGAAATAGTAAGTTGGCTAGGTATTAATTAAAATAAATTAAATGTAGTTAAAATTTAGGTAAAGATGATAATTAGGGGTAAAAGTAGATTAGTAAAAGTAAATGATAATTAGTTAAAGTAATTAGTAAGGGTCATTAGTAATTGATGAAAGTAATTAGTGAATATAAAAAGCTATTTAAGAATAGTATCCTAAAACCTAATCAGTTTAAAGATCTTATTATTTAAAACTGTTTTGAAATTATTTATACCAAAATACAGTATTGATGGATACGGGTCGTCACATCCTACCCGCCTTATAAAAATTTCGTCCTCCGAATTTCTCAGGATTTGAGTTCATTAAACAGATGCCGATAATACATATGCATCGCATCGTATATGTATAAGGTAAACTCTGATCTGAAATACTTCAAGACGAAGTGACGAACTAGACCGGAAGTGCACAAGTGACAAGGTTAGATTAAGTTTCAAGGGGGGTTTGGATGACTATGCACCATCGATGGCCTTAACTATTAGTGGGCAAATAAATATGGCTATAGACTGCTCTCCACGAACTTTCACAAAAGTATCAAGGACAAAGGTGAGTGAATATGTGTGTACACACACACACACACACACACACACACACACACACACACACACACACACACACACATCCCTAAACACATTCACTTATAACTACAACACATAACCTCAATCAAGTGTTCCTAAAATAAATCATCACTACTCGTCTCATCACTAAATAACTCTACAACTATAATCATATCCTAAAACTTAACTATAGATCCATCATTGCCGTTTGAATTCTAACTCATAGTTCTTGCTTTAAAACAACCAATGCTTTATACAAAACACCCTTTGAAAGGAAATACTAAATATCCTCAATCAATACCGTTACGACCTAAAGATCGTGGCAGCCCGACTTTCTATCCCAGTCCACCAGAAACCCTACCTACCTCGCTTCTTCTCCCCATAGGCCAGCTGACCCAGCGACAGGGCGCCGAGCGTCGCGACTTCAAGGACCGCTCGCTTACTCCCCTAGCGCCAGGGTGCCAGACTACCCGGGAGTCCGAAGCGACTGAAGGAAGGTCGCACCCCGATGTGGCCTGTGAAGGGGCCGTACTCCGCCGTGGTCCCAGCTTTCCGCACACTCGTCCCCCAGTCAGCTGACCAGGGACAACACGCAAGGAGAGAGACCGGACAGCGTGCCTTCCATCCGGGACGACCTGGCGACCCAGTCGGTAGCGCCTTTCCTTGGACACACTCCCGCGACTCTTTGACACATCGGACACGACAAACAACCTAGTACAAGGACACTACAGACACTATCGCCGCCCAACCATCTGACAAAGCACCCCTGGTGATTCGGGATATAAATTGCTTATCTTTCCCCCCATTTCTGGGTATTTTATGTGTATATCATGTTTAATTTGGCGTTAATACGTGTGTTTTCGTGATATCGTGGATTATTAACGCCTAATCTCTTTTTACACATAAAATACAATTTTTATGGACTAATTTTTGTTTCTCATATTTTTCAGGTACTCCTGGGATTTTTCTGGATTTTCTGAAATTTTTCTAGAATTTTCTGCAATTTCGGGCTATTTTATGGAGATTTTTGGAGCTAGAATGGCATTTCTGTAAATTCTGGAAAGAACAAAAAATATACAGCTGGATAATTACATCCCGCCCCCCAGGTTGCAAAAATTTTGCGCTGGGCCCCCCATTTTCTGATGCAGCCCCTTTTTTGGGCGGAAAATTTCATCCCGCCCCCCCCGGTTTGCACAAGATTTGTTGCTGGGCCCGATTTTCTGGGGTAAATGGACTGCTGTGCGAAAATTGAAAGGGGGATTCGGCCTGCTCTCGGTTTTGTGCGTTTTTTGAGTTTTTTAAGGGTTTAGGTGGGATTCTTCTTCCCCAAAGGCCAGGGAGGAGCTTGGAGGCCATTGGAGGGTGGAGAAGCTTGGTGGAGGAGCAAATTGGAAGAGGCTAGGGCTCATTTGGTGAAAGCTTGGGCGAAATTTTTCCTCTTCCTCTTTGTATTTTGATATCTCCATATTGTAATGAATTTGGGTTAATTTGTGAATGAGAATTCCACCCCTTGTTTCATGATGATAGAGTAATATTGAAATGTTTGGGTTGTGATTCATTGGGTTGGTTGTTAATTTTTGCCCTAATTTTCCTCTTGCTCATTTTATATGCTAATGTTGGGTTATTATTAGGGCACAACTTTAATTGGTTAAGTCCCGAGAGGGCACAATTCGAGATGAATCCATGCTCCTAATTTGATTAGTGTCATGATAATATATCCATCCCTATTGCTAATTGTGATGTCCGTTAATGTTAAATTTTCTGATTGGGCTTCCTTAGCCGGATGACCAATTGAGTTATATGCGGTAATTAGTGCTTAATTAACGCCAATCTGAATGAACCCACAACCCATTCTCTTCGCCTAGCTATCCTAAATCCCCTTTGGCTCTCTAACCCTGCCCACTTAGGATTTTTTTAGTTTCACCACACTTTTTCATACACTCATCCACCGTTAACTGAGGTTGTTGAATCACGCTTTATTTTTCTTTATCCATCAAACTTGTGAACGTAGAACGACTTGTCCCTGTGATCCGACCAGGTACTCACCGGTTATTTTTATTGCAATTAACACTCCTACGCTTGGGAGGTGAGCGCGTGCATCCTACTTGGATTGTGCACGTCTCGCAGTCAACCAATTGGCGCCGTTGCCGGGGACAACGGTTTCTATCATTAGCAATTTTTGATTGATTTCGAAAGTTTTAGTGTGATACTTCTATCTCTTAGTGTGTGTCTTTCCGTTTATTTATTTTCCACTTATTGAGTCTTTTGCTTGTTTATTTTCATTTTCTTGGAAATTTTTTTAAAGAATGGCATCATCTTCAGATTTTTCGGACGATGATTTGGAGGATATCCCACTTCCGCCATACTTTCATGGCTCGGAGTGGGAGAACCCTCATTTACATATAAAAAAATTTGAAGAGTGGATGTTTTCATGTCTTGGTGGGAATATTGGTGATGATTGCATATATTTTAGATTTTTTTCCCTCTTCTTTACTTGATGATGCTAGATTGTGGTTTGATTCATTGTCTCTTGACTCACATTTTACTTGGTTGTCATTTCAGGCTGAATTTCTCCGAGTGTTTTGCCTATCTTTTTGGAGCAGGTACAGGGGCGGCAGGCCATGGAGCATATAGCGAGCTTTATCCAGGCTGAGTGGGAGGCCTACCATCAGGCTTGGCAGAGGTTCACTGATTTGGTGCTTGCATGCCCACACCAGAGCTTTCACGAGGATCGTCTTCTGTAGATCTTCTACACAGGATTATCGCCATCTGGGCGGGATTATGTGCAGATGAGTTGCGGTGGGGAGTTCTTCGATTATTCGACCGAGAATTCATGGTGTTACCTGAGGGACCTTACAGAATGGGAGTAGACTGCACCATCTGGAGAGCTGTCACTTGGATATGAGGATGATAGCCAATCCCAGTTTCCACTTTAGGATGCAGAGCAGCAGGTCCAGGACCAGCCTGAGGAGCCAGCTGAGGGCTCTTTCCAATGCGACCCTATGGAATACCAAGAAAAACCTATGAAGAGGGCGCATTGGGGCCAAGTAGAGGAATTTGAGCGTATATATTTTGAGGAGTCAGATGAGATAGATGATGGAGAGCGTGTCGACCACGACGGTGACACGATGCATTTTCACTTTGAGGTTGAGGATGAAGCGGATGTGCATGATGGCCTAGAGCAGATTGAGGACACCATGGAGCCTGAGCCACAGTCCACTTCAGAGTTAGCTTCACAGGTCGAGGCGGTTGAGTACTTTGGGAGGATGACTGAGATTAACTATTTCTGGGATGGCGAGGATGATGCGTGCATGGATTTGCCCGAGACGATTCCACCTCCAGTCCTGTCACAGATGTCACTTCCCTCGCCTCAGGATGCGCACTTGCCAGTCATCGAGGAGGTTTGTCGGGAGCAGTTACCAGTTGTGGGGAGTGCCGCAGAGATTGTGGATATTGATGTCGAGGACGAGGATAGTGACGGGGATTGCGAGATGGTATATATTGAGCCCGAGCTCCCTCTTACTCCAGTTTTCTCTCTGCAGCCACTTCCACCTCCTCCTGAGGCAGAGTATCATGCCACACCTAGCGCCATTATTCAGGGAAGTTTCCACCATATCATGCCTTGCATTTCTGATTCCCAATTTGCACTTCCGCATATTTTTGATTCCGATTGTCGTCGTTTACACTTAAATTCTTTTTCTGACGACCCATTTTGGAATGCTTTTATTGCCGGGCATGAGGACATGACTTGGATTGATGCAGCTCGTCTTCCACATGACATATATTATCCCAAGGGGACGCTGGGAGTTGCATTGCTGGAATCCAAGGAGGCCGGTGGTGGCCTAGCTCCAAAGCAGCTGGCGGAGGAGCAAAAGGATATGATCGAGCAGTTGCCACCGCCGTTATACATCCAGGATCCGCCATTTGCTAAGGTGTATTCTTTCCTTTAAGTAGTGTAAATAAATAAAAAATTAGTTAGTTTGCTTTTGCATATTTGCTTTCGTATTTTTTTCTCTTTTCTAGGATCTTTTGCCAAGATCTGATACTCTTCCATCGTTGAGGACAATGCTTATTTTAAGTTGGGGGGAGAGTGTTAGAATCTTTAGGATTGTTAGGATTTTGGTGTTAATTTTTTTTTGAGATCCCTCCATGTTCGCCTAATCCCATGATTTTCATTGCATATCATTTTTGGCCTTCTCGTTCCTACGCCGCTTGCTTTATGTAGTCCCTACATGATTTCATGCCATGCAATTTTTTCGGATTATTATTTTGGTATCAATTTCTTGATGTTGGATTGGCATGTTTCATTTCTTTTCCAATTTGGAGTCAAATGCTAATATGTCATGTATGAAACTATTTTGGACGTCGTGATATCTCTTTGAAACAATTTGGGAAAAGTTTGGTGTAAGTGGTCGCATGAGTTGGGATGAATGGTGTAGTTTTTAATTGGATTGGATTTGGCCAATTGTGCAAGCTTTGTTTTCTTCTTAGAAGTGGGTGGATGAGTTGATAATTTGTGTTGGAATGAGGAAAATAGAGTTAACATAAGTGAATGTTTCTTTCTAATCAAATCGAGTAGCCGGTGCCCCACGAAACATTGGGGAGGACGCCAAAGATGAGATTTAGGGGATCATTCCATCCCTTTGCCTATATAGCGTTATCGCGTGTATGCAAAGGAGGCGGTGTTTGCATTTCATGGCGTTATCGCGTGAATGCAAAACATAAACATCAAAAATTAAAAAAAAATTAAAAAAAAGAAAAGAAAAGAAAAATGAATGAAAAAAATGAAAGAATAAGCAACATGAGTGATGCAATCTCATCTCCCACCACTTAGAGGAATATCTTTTGTTTTGGCCATTTTCATGAAAGTAAGAAATTTTGACATCGTGATATTTCCCGACATATGTGATACGGTGCTTATTACTTCACTTTTCTTTGAATTGGATTGAATGGAGTTTCATTTGTTGTTTACTTTCATACATTGGGTATATTGGCTTTGAAATCATTTGGAAATACCATTTTGTGTGTGCCATGAAGATATCTTGGTTTTGGTGCATGTTTTCAATTTAATCCGAATTTTTCGCATATTTTGCTAGGGACTAGCAAAAAGCTAGTTGGGGTGTGTGATTCGGGATATAAATTGCTTATTTCCCCCCCATTTCTGGGTATTTTATGTGTATATCATGTTTAATTTGGCGTTAATACGTGTGTTTTCGTGATATCGTGGATTATTAACGCCTAATCTCTTTTTACACATAAAATACGATTTTTATGGACTAATTTTTGTTTCTCCTATTTTTCAGGTACTCCTGGGATTTTTCTGGATTTTCTGAAATTTTTCTAGAATTTTCTAGAATTTCGGGCTACTTTTTGGAGATTTTTGGAGCTAGAATGGCATTTCTGTAAATTCTGGAAAGAAGAAAAAATATACAGCTGGATAATTACATCCCGCCCCCAGGTTGCAAAAATTTTGCGCTGGGCCCCCCATTTTCTGATGCAGCCCCTTTTTGGGCGGAAAATTTCATCCCGCCCCCCGGTTTGCACAAGATTTGTTGCTGGGCCCGATTTTCTGGGGTAAATGGACTGCTGTGCGAAAATTGAAAGGGGGATTCGGCCTGCTCTCGGTTTTGTGCGTTTTTGAGTTTTTTTAAGGGTTTAGGGGGGATTCTTCTTCCCCAAAGGCCAGGGAGGAGCTTGGAGGCCATTGGAGGGTGGAGAAGCTTGGTGGAGGAGCAAATTGGAAGAGGCTAGGGCTCATTTGGTGAAAGCTTGGGCGAAATTTTTCCTCTTCCTCTTTGTATTTTGATATCTCCATATTGTAATGAATTTGGGTTAATTTGTGAATGAGAATTCCACCCCTTGTTTCATGATGATAGAGTAATATTGAAATGTTTGGGTTGTGATTCATTGGGTTGGTTGTTAATTTTTGCCCTAATTTTCCTCTTGCTCATTTTATATGCTAATGTTGGGTTATTATTAGGGCACAACTTTAATTGGTTAAGTCCCGAGAGGGCACAATTCGAGATGAATCCATGCTCCTAATTTGATTAGTGTCATGATAATATATCCATCCCTATTGCTAATTGTGATGTCCGTTAATGTTAAATTTTCCGATTGGGCTTCCTTAGCCGGATGACCAATTGAGTTATATGCGGTAATTAGTGCTTAATTAACGCCAATCTAAATGAACCCACAACCCATTCTCTTCGCCTAGCTATCCTAAATCCCCTTTGGCTCTCTAACCCTGCCCACTTAGGATTTTTTTAGTTTCACCACACGTTTTCATACACTCATCCACCGTTAACTGAGGTTGTTGAATCACGCTTTATTTTTCTTTATCCATCAAACTTGTGAACGTAGAACGACTTGTCCCTGTGATCCGACCAGGTACTCACCGGTTATTTTTATTGCAATTGACACTCCTACGCTTGGGAGGTGAGCGCGTGCATCCTACTTGGATTGTGCACGTCTCGCAGTCAACCAATTGGCGCCGTTGCCGGGGACAACGGTTTCTATCATTAGCAATTTTTGATTGATTTCGAAATTTTTAGTGTGATACTTCTATCTCTTAGTGTGTGTCTTTCCGTTTATTTATTTTCCACTTATTGAGTCTTTTGCTTGTTTATTTTCATTTTCTTGGAAATTTTTTTAAAGAATGGCATCATCTTCAGATTTTCCGGACGATGATTTGGAGGATATCCCACTTCCGCCATACTTTCATGGCTCGGAGTGGGAGAACCCTCATTTACATATAAAAAAATTTGAAGAGTGGATGTTTTCATGTCTTGGTGGGAATATTGGTGATGATTGCATATATTTTAGATTTTTTCCCTCTTCTTTACTTGATGATGCTAGATTGTGGTTTGATTCATTGTCTCTTGACTCACATTTTACTTGGTTGTCATTTCAGGCTGAATTTCTCCGAGTGTTTTTGCCTATCTTTTTGGAGCAGGTACAGGGGCGGCAGGCCATGGAGCAGCACATAGCGAGCTTTATCCAGGCTGAGTGGGAGGCCTACCATCAGGCTTGGCAGAGGTTCACTGATTTGGTGCTTGCATGCCCACACCAGAGCTTTCACGAGGATCGTCTTCTGTAGATCTTCTACACAGGATTATCGCCATCTGGGCGGGATTATGTGCAGATGAGTTGCGGTGGGGAGTTCTTCGATTATTCGACCGAGAATTCATGGTGTTACCTGAGGGACCTTACAGAATGGGAGTAGACTGCACCATCTGGAGAGCTGTCACTTGGATATGAGGATGATAGCCAATCCCAGTTTCCACTTTAGGATGCAGAGCAGCAGGTCCAGGACCAGCCTGAGGAGCCAGCTGAGGGCTCTTTCCAATGCGACCCTATGGAATACCAAGAAAAACCTATGAAGAGGGCGCATTGGGGCCAAGTAGAGGAATTTGAGCGTATATATTTTGAGGAGTCAGATGAGATAGATGATGGAGTGCGTGTCGACCACGACGGTGACACGATGCATTTTCACTTTGAGGTTGAGGATGAAGCGGATGTGCATGATGGCCTAGAGCAGATTGAGGACACCATGGAGCCTGAGCCACAGTCCACTTCAGAGTTAGCTTCACAGGTCGAGGCGGTTGAGTACTTTGGGAGGATGACTGAGATTAACTATTTCTGGGATGGCGAGGATGATGCGTGCATGGATTTGCCCGAGACGAGTCCACCTCCAGTCCTGTCACAGATGTCACTTCCCTCGCCTCAGGATGCGCACTTGCCAGTCATCGAGGAGGTTTGTCGGGAGCAGTTACCAGTTGTGGGGAGTGCCGCAGAGATTGTGGATATTGATGTCGAGGAAGAGGATAGTGACGGGGATTGCGAGATGGTATATATTGAGCCCGAGCTCCCTCTTACTCCAGTTTTCTCTCTGCAGCCACTTCCACCTCCTCCTGAGGCAGAGTATCATGCCACACCTAGCGCCATTATTCAGGGAAGTTTCCACCATATCATGCCTTGCATTTCTGATTCCCAATTTGCACTTCCGCATATTTTTGATTCCGATTGTCGTCGTTTACACTTAAATTCTTTTTCTGACGACCCATTTTGGAATGCTTTTATTGCCGGGCATGAGGACATGACTTGGATTGATGCAGCTCGTCTTCCACATGACATATATTATCCCAAGGGGACGCTGGGAGTTGCATTGCTGGAATCCAAGGAGGCCGGTGGTGGCCTAGCTCCAAAGCAGCTGGCGGAGGAGCAAAAGGATATGATCGAGCAGTTGCCACCGCCGTTATACATCCAGGATCCGCCATTTGCTAAGGTGTATTCTTTCCTTTAAGTAGTGTAAATAAATAAAAAATTAGTTAGTTTGCTTTTGCATATTTGCTTTCGTATTTTTTTCTCTTTTCTAGGATCTTTTGCCAAGATCTGATACTCTTCCATCGTTTAGGACAATGCTTATTTTAAGTTGGGGGGAGAGTGTTAGAATCTTTAGGATTGTTAGGATTTTGGTGTTAATTTTTTTTTGAGATCCCTCCATGTTTCGCCTAATCCCATGATTTTCATTGCATATCATTTTTGGCCTTCTCGTTCCTACGCCGCTTGCTTTATGTAGTCCCTACATGATTTCATGCCATGCAATTTTTTCGGATTATTATTTTGGTATCAATTTCTTGATGTTGGATTGGCATGTTTCATTTCTTTTCCAATTTGGAGTCAAATGCTAATATGTCATGTATGAAACTATTTTGGACGTCGTGATATCTCTTTGAAACAATTTGGGAAAAGTTTGGTGTAAGTGGTCGCATGAGTTGGGATGAATGGTGTAGTTTTTAATTGGATTGGATTTGGCCAATTGTGCAAGCTTTGTTTTCTTCTTAGAAGTGGGTGGATGAGTTGATAATTTGTGTTGGAATGAGGAAAATAGAGTTAACATAAGTGAATGTTTCTTTCTAATCAAATCGAGTAGCCGGTGCCCCACGAAACATTGGGGAGGACGCCAAAGATGAGATTTAGGGGATCATTCCATCCCTTTGCCTATATAGCATTATCGCGTGTATGCAAAGGAGGCGGTGTTTGCATTTCATGGCGTTATCGCGTGAATGCAAAACATAAACATCAAAAATTAAAAAAAAATTAAAAAAAAGAAAAGAAAAGAAAAATGAATGAAAAAAATGAAAGAATAAGCAACATGAGTGATGCAATCTCATCTCCCACCACTTAGAGGAATTTCTTTTGTTTTGGCCATTTTCATGAAAGTTAGAAATTTTGACCTCGTGATATTTCCCGACATATGTGATACGGTGCTTATTACTTCACTTTTCTTTGAATTGGATTGAATGGAGTTTCATTTGTTGTTTACTTTCATACATTGGGTATATTGGCTTTGAAATCATTTGGAAATACCATTTTGTGTGTGCCATGAAGATATCTTGGTTTTGGTGCATGTTTTCAATTTAATCCGAATTTTTCGCATATTTTGCTAGGGACTAGCAAAAAGCTAGTTGGGGTGTGTGATTCGGGATATAAATTGCTTATTTCCCCCCATTTCTGGGTATTTTATGTGTATATCATGTTTAATTTGGCGTTAATACGTGTGTTTTCGTGATATCGTGGATTATTAACGCCTAATCTCTTTTTACACATAAAATACGATTTTTATGGACTAATTTTTGTTTCTCCTATTTTTCAGGTACTCCTGGGATTTTTCTGGATTTTCTGAAATTTTTCTAGAATTTTCTAGAATTTCGGGCTACTTTTTGGAGATTTTTGGAGCTAGAATGGCATTTCTGTAAATTCTGGAAATAAGAAAAAATATACAGCTGGATAATTACATCCCGCCCCCAGGTTGCAAAAATTTTGCGCTGGGCCCCCCATTTTCTGATGCAGCCCCTTTTTGGGCGGAAAATTTCATCCCGCCCCCCGGTTTGCACAAGATTTGTTGCTGGGCCCGATTTTCTGGGGTAAATGGACTGCTGTGCGAAAATTGAAAGGGGGATTCGGCCTGCTCTCGGTTTTGTGCGTTTTTGAGTTTTTTAAGGGTTTAGGGGGGATTCTTCTTCCCCAAAGGCCAGGGAGGAGCTTGGAGGCCATTGGAGGGTGGAGAAGCTTGGTGGAGGAGCAAATTGGAAGAGGCTAGGGCTCATTTGGTGAAAGCTTGGGCGAAATTTTTCCTCTTCCTCTTTGTATTTTGATATCTCCATATTGTAATGAATTTGGGTTAATTTGTGAATGAGAATTCCACCCATTGTTTCATGATGATAGAGTAATATTGAAATGTTTGGGTTGTGATTCATTGGGTTGGTTGTTAATTTTTGCCCTAATTTTCCTCTTGCTCATTTTATATGCTAATGTTGGGTTATTATTAGGGCACAACTTTAATTGGTTAAGTCCCGAGAGGGCACAATTCGAGATGAATCCATGCTCCTAATTTGATTAGTGTCATGATAATATATCCATCCCTATTGCTAATTGTGATGTCCGTTAATGTTAAATTTTCCGATTGGGCTTCCTTAGCCGGATGACCAATTGAGTTATATGCGGTAATTAGAGCTTAATTAACGCCAATCTAAATGAACCCACAACCCATTCTCTTCGCCTAGCTATCCTAAATCCCCTTTGGCTCTCTAACCCTGCCCACTTAGGATTTTTTTAGTTTCACCACACGTTTTCATACACTCATCCACCGTTAACTGAGGTTGTTGAATCACGCTTTATTTTTCTTTATCCATCAAACTTGTGAACGTAGAACGACTTGTCCCTGTGATCCGACCAGGTACTCACCGGTTATTTTTATTGCAATTGACACTCCTACGCTTGGGAGGTGAGCGCGTGCATCCTACTTGGATTGTGCACGTCTCGCAGTCAACCAATTGGCGCCGTTGCCGGGGACAACGGTTTCTATCATTAGCAATTTTTGATTGATTTCGAAAGTTTTAGTGTGATACTTCTATCTCTTAGTGTGTGTCTTTCCGTTTATTTATTTTCCACTTATTGAGTCTTTTGCTTGTTTATTTTCATTTTCTTGGAAATTTTTTTAAAGAATGGCATCATCTTCAGATTTTTCGGACGATGATTTGGAGGATATCCCACTTCCGCCATACTTTCATGGCTCGGAGTGGGAGTACCCTCATTTACATATAAAAAAATTTGAAGAGTGGATGTTTTCATGTCTTGGTGGGAATATTGGTGATGATTGCATATATTTTAGATTTTTTCCCTCTTCTTTACTTGATGATGCTAGATTGTGGTTTGATTCATTGTCTCTTGACTCACATTTTACTTGGTTGTCATTTCAGGCTGAATTTCTCCGAGTGTTTTTGCCTATCTTTTTGGAGCAGGTACAGGGGCGGCAGGCCATGGAGCATATAGCGAGCTTTATCCAGGCTGAGTGGGAGGCCTACCATCAGGCTTGGCAGAGGTTCACTGATTTGGTGCTTGCATGCCCACACCAGAGCTTTCACGAGGATCGTCTTCTGTAGATCTTCTACACAGGATTATCGCCATCTGGGCGGGATTATGTGCAGATGAGTTGCGGTGGGGAGTTCTTCGATTATTCGACCGAGAATTCATGGTGTTACCTGAGGGACCTTACAGAATGGGAGTAGACTGCACCATCTGGAGAGCTGTCACTTGGATATGAGGATGATAGCCAATCCCAGTTTCCACTTTAGGATGCAGAGCAGCAGGTCCAGGACCAGCCTGAGGAGTCAGCTGAGGGCTCTTTCCAATGCGACCCTATGGAATACCAAGAAAAACCTGTGAAGAGGGCGCATTGGGGCCAAGTAGAGGAATTTGAGCGTATATATTTTGAGGAGTCAGATGAGATAGATGATGGAGTGCGTGTCGACCACGACGGTGACACGATGCATTTTCACTTTGAGGTTGAGGATGAAGCGGATGTGCATGATGGCCTAGAGCAGATTGAGGACACCATGGAGCCTGAGCCACAGTCCACTTCAGAGTTAGCTTCACAGGTCGAGGCGGTTGAGTACTTTGGGAGGACGACTGAGATGAACTATTTCTGGGATGGCGAGGATGATGCGTGCATGGATTTGCCCGAGACGAGTCCACCTCCAGTCCTGTCACAGATGTCACTTCCCTCGCCTCAGGATGCGCACTTGCCAGTCATCGAGGAGGTTTGTCGGGAGCAGTTACCAGTTGTGGGGAGTGCCGCAGAGATTGTGGATATTGATGTCGAGGACGAGGATAGTGACGGGGATTGCGAGATGGTATATATTGAGCCCGAGCTCCCTCTTACTCCAGTTTTCTCTCTGCAGCCACTTCCACCTCCTCCTGAGATAGAGTATCATGCCACACCTAGCGCCATTATTCAGGGAAGTTTCCACCATATCATGCCTTGCATTTCTGAATCCCAATTTGCACTTCCGCATATTTTTGATTCCGATTGTCGTCGTTTACACTTAAATTCTTTTTCCGACGACCCATTTTGGAATGCTTTTATTGCCGGGCATGAGGACATGACTTGGATTGATGCAGCTCGTCTTCCACATGACATATATTATCCCAAGGGGACGATGGGAGTTGCATTGCTGGAATCCAAGGAGGCCGGTGGTGGCCTAGCTCCAAAGCAGCTGGCGGAGGAGCAAAAGGATATGATCGAGCAGTTGCCACCGACGTTATACATCCAGGATCCGCCATTTGCTAAGGTGTATTCTTTCCTTTAAGTGGTGTAAATAAATAAAAAATTAGTTAGTTTGCTTTTGCATATTTGCTTTCGTATTTTTTTCTCTTTTCTAGGATCTTTTGCCAAGATCTGATACTCTTCCATCGTTGAGGACAATGCTTATTTTAAGTTGGGGGGAGAGTGTTAGAATATTTAGGATTGTTAGGATTTTGGTGTTAATTTTTTTTTGAGATCCCTCCATGTTTCGCCTAATCCCATGATTTTCATTGCATATCATTTTTGGCCTTCTCGTTCCTACGCCGCTTGCTTTATGTAGTCCCTACATGATTTCATGCCATGCAATTTTTTCGGATTATTATTTTGGTATCAATTTCTTGATGTTGGATTGGCATGTTTCATTTCTTTTCCAATTTGGAGTCAAATGCTAATATGTCATGTATGAAACTATTTTGGACGTCGTGATATCTCTTTGAAACAATTTGGGAAAAGTTTGGTGTAAGTGGTCGCATGAGTTGGGATGAATGGTGTAGTTTTTAATTGGATTGGATTTGGCCAATTGTGCAAGCTTTGTTTTCTTCTTAGAAGTGGGTGGATGAGTTGATAATTTGTGTTGGAATGAGGAAAATAGAGTTAACATAAGTGAATGTTTCTTTCTAATCAAATCGAGTAGCCGGTGCCCCACGAAACATTGGGGAGGACGCCAAAGATGAGATTTAGGGGATCATTCCATCCCTTTGCCTATATAGCGTTATCGCGTGTATGCAAAGGAGGCGGTGTTTGCATATCATGGTGTTATCGCGTGAATGCAAAACATAAACACCAAAAATAAAAAAAATTAAAAAAAAAGAAAAGAAAAGAAAAATGAAAGAATAAGCAACATGAGTGATGCAATCTCATCTCCCACCACTTAGAGGAATTTCTTTTGTTTTGGCCATTTTCATGAAAGTTAGAAATTTTGACATTGTGATATTTCCCGACATATGTGATATGGTGATTATTACTTCACTTCTCTTTGAATTGGATTGAATGGAGTTTCATTTGTTGTTTACTTTCATACATTGGGTATATTGGCTTTGAAATCATTTGGAAATACCATTTTGTGTGTGCCATGAAGATATCTTGGTTTTGGTGCATGTTTTCAATTTAATCCGAATTTTTCGCATATTTTGCTAGGGACTAGCAAAAAGCTAGTTGGGGTGTGTGATTCGGGATATAAATTGCTTATTTCCCCCCATTTCTGGGTATTTTATGTGTATATCATGTTTAATTTGGCGTTAACACGTGTGTTTTCGTGATATCGTGGATTATTAACGCCTAATCTCTTTTTACACATAAAATACGATTTTTATGGACTAATTTTTGTTTCTCCTATTTTTCAGGTACTCCTGGGATTTTTCTGGATTTTCTGAAATTTTTCTAGAATTTTCTAGAATTTCGGGCTACTTTTTGAAGATTTTTGGAGCTAGAATGGCATTTCTGTAAATTCTGGAAAGAAGAAAAAATATACAGCTGGATAATTACATCCCGCCCCAGGTTGCAAAAATTTTGCTCTGGGCCCCCTATTTTCTGATGCAGCCCCTTTTTGGGCGGAAAATTTCATCCCGCCCCCCGGTTTGCACAAGATTTGTTGTTGGGCCCGATTTTCTGGGGTAAATGGCCTGCTGTGCGAAAATTGAAAGGGGGATTCGGCCTGCTCTCGGTTTTGTGCGTTTTTGAGTTTTTTAAGGGTTTAGGGGGGATTCTTCTTCCCCAAAGGCCAGGGAGGAGCTTGGAGGCCATTGGAGGGTGGAGAAGCTTGGTGGAGGAGCAAATTGGAAGAGGCTAGGGCTCATTTGGTGAAAGCTTGGGCGAAATTTTTCCTCTTCATCTTTGTATTTTGATATCTCCATATTGTAATGAATTTGGGTTAATTTGTGAATGAGAATTCCACCCCTTGTTTCATGATGATAGAGTAATATTGAAATGTTTGGGTTGTGATTCATTGGGTTGGTTGTTAATTTTTGCCCTAATTTTCCTCTTGCTCATTTTATATGCTAATGTTGGGTTATTATTAGGGCACAACTTTAATTGGTTAAGTCCCGAGAGGGCACAATTCGAGATGAATCCATGCTCCTAATTTGATTAGTGTCATGATAATATATCCATCCCTATTGCTAATTGTGATGTCCGTTAATGTTAAATTTTCCGATTGGGCTTCCTTAGCCGGATGACCAATTGAGTTATATGCGGTAATTAGAGCTTAATTAACGCCAATCTAAATGAACCCACAACCCATTCTCTTCGCCTAGCTATCCTAAATCCCCTTTGGCTCTCTAACCCTACCCACTTAGGATTTTTTTAGTTTCACCACACTTTTTCATACACTCATCCACCGTTAACTGAGGTTGTTGAATCACGCTTTATTTTTCTTTATCCATCAAACTTGTGAACGTAGAACGACTTGTCCCTGTGATCCGACCGGGTACTCACCGGTTATTTTTATTGCAATTGACACTCCTACGCTTGGGAGGTGAGCGCGTGCATCCTACTTGGATTGTGCACGTCTCGCAGTCAACCACCTTGCCGCTGCGCCCCCTGACACTTAATGCTTTCGGCCCTGACACCCTGACAAAAGCGCCGCTGGCTGGTGCGTCGTCTGACAAAAGCGTGGCTGACACCCTTGATCCTGACATCCTCGTCCGAAGCTTCCGCTGACAGCAGGGCCAGTTCAGCACGCCAAGTCAGCATGCCAGGTCAGCCCCACCTAACCGCCTCCACCAGATATAAATACCCTTTCGCCTCCAACGGGGAAGGGGTTGGCAAATTTACTCTGAATCTTATTACTCACACACAAGAGCAAAGGTCTTCCATATCTTTGTTCTTCCACCCTCCATAGCTCGTCACGTACGGTCGACTCACCCTCAGTCCGACCTGCATGCCCAGCCCCCGCTTTAAGTCCTATTACTGACTTAGGCATCGGAGAGGCTAAGGGTTGGACCCCAACCCGGCCTTTCTGACGAGTTGCTCCTTGCGCAGGTTAGCTCGTCACCAGTGATCGTGCTCGTCCCCGCACCAGGCAATTCGGCCCTTCTACCACATCCTTCTGGATTCGATACCGTGGTCATCCTTCGCAACGGGCTTAGCCTCATCACCCCACTAATCACCTGTCAAATAGCCTATCCTAACCCTCACCTTTATCATAACCACCGTGCCCTTGGTTCCCCTTAATACAAATTCATTGTACGCGAGTTCTAGCCCGCAACAAATACTCTTTGCAAATTTCATCGCTCCTTCACTTATCATTTGTTATTAGGGCAGTAACATTTCCTGTGAAATACCTAATGTATGATTCCTTTGTAACCAAATTCTCCAAAACTATTCATTCTCATAAGTTGTCATATCCAATATATGTCATTACATTATTCAATGTATAACCTAACTTTGTAGCACTATAATTGTGACATCCTCCAACTCCAATTTCATTTTTTACATCAAGCAATAAATATATCGATGCTCTACCAATTACTAATATATGATGACAAGTACCAATGCGCCTAGTATACATCACCATTTATAATCAACAATCGTCCAGCTCCCGATACATTCTTCATCAAACACTACGTGATTACTCATAAATCCATTCACTATAATCAACAAACTACTAATCACATCTTACCATTACCCGTTGTATCTTATTATAAACAATTTTAGATCAATCTACATAACCATCTATTCGAAACAACATATTGTATCATCTCTAATATCTACATCACCATGCATGTATAATTAAGTCTTGTTACTTTAAAATACTCTACTCACTATCATCGTCTTCCATAAATCATGTTGTACCTTTATATCTACACTTAGCTATTTCTCATCTGAATTTCAAATCTGTAATGTACTCGTTCTCCTGTGTATCACTCATAAAAGGAAACTCTATTGAATCTGTTATGCATGGGTATTATCTAAATATAAAATATACGTCTTGAACATATCATTTTATCTATCAACTTATAAAATGGAATAATCTAAATTCTTTGTGTTCATAATCGACTAATTATAACCACACCTTATAATATCTCACTCTACGCCTATCTGTAAACATAATCTTATAATAATAGTAGTCGCATCTAATGTTCTAACAATATAACAAATAACAAAATTAACATTGCTGATGATGGAATGAAATATAAGAGAACATTTAAAGGGCTATAATGTATTTTTTAAAACTAATCTCGCTAAAGTTGTTATAAGTAATGACGAGCACTAATGTGATAACCAAGTAATGATGTAGAATTAGAGATGAATAGTGAATCAAGATTGCGATGAACGGTTTCAGATGAGCCATGGATAGGCAGTTAGGTTGGCATAAAAATAGTTATGAATAATTAAGTAACTAAGGAGATGAAAGATTTGTGTAAAATATAAAAATAATAATATCATTATAACATATATATAAGAATAGCGAGTAGATGGTATAAGTTAAAAAAATATATGTGATTAGTCAAGTAATAGACGAAACGAGCAATATATAAAGAGAATAATGGGTATCATACGCCATATGAGATAGGCTCTCATATGCCCTCTCACATAAAACAACCAAGTACAACCAAGTACAAGCCCATGTGGGGTTGTACTTGGTTGCTTTATGTGAGAGGGCATATGAGAGCCTATCTCATATGGCGTATGATAGCCATTATTCTCATATATAAATGTGCATATAGACATAGTGATTGTTTGTGAATGCAAATGGAGATAGATTTATACAAAAATTTTGAAGTATAAATACAACTGACCCGCTGAAAAAGTTGGAGTTCTATTTAATATAGAAAGTATTTAAAAGTATGTATGATAGGTTGTTTTGAGATGTGTTTAGTAGTATAGTAAGAAAGAAAATGCTATATTGAATTTGTGACATAGAAGTAAGCTTTAAAGATGAAGATAATTATATGAAGAAAGTAAGATAAATATATGAGTATGGATGATATAGGCTAGAAAATCATTATGAGACAGTAACTTCATAGAAAATCATTATATGAAGAAAGTAAGATAAATATATGAGTATGGATGATATAGGCTAGAAAATCATTATGAGACAGTAACTAAAGATTATGTCAGAGAAAGTTTCGTAATCAAAGGAAGAATTTAATTTAAATGTAGGGTAGGATTCAAATGAATAACAGGAAGTAGAAATATGATGATATGTCCATTATGGTGAGTAGCGCCGTGAATCACAAATAAGGAATAGGATGTAAATACGACCAATGAATGAATTTGTGAATCTACTACGGTGGATTTCTATGGTAATCGACATAGGAATGTATTGTTAAAGAAGATTCAAGATCAAGAGTATACTTATTGGGTCGACTAAAGATTAAGAAACTTGGGACTAGGATTTTCTAATGAACTAAACTGGGATAGGGAATTTGAAGGAGATGTGTTGTTGAGAATCAAGGTTGTAATCTTATTTATGTTGTATTTAGAGTATTTTGCACGAGCCTGACCTGCATGGGCCACCACTAAAACATGTCACGCCCCGCTTCCCATTATACTTGGGGGCAAGGACGCGAACGGGTCCGCATGTGCAAGCAAGGAGGAGGTACTTTTGTTTTTATTTCATCCTTGCTTTAAACACAATAAGCGTCTGTGTGAAACCTCGCAGTGTCCTTACATGCATACTCAAAACAACACAGATAATCTTTTATTATTACAATCTCAATGTCTCAGAATGAATTACAATAATGATGGAAATGAAGGGTATGTTTTAAAGCCCATGCAACACACAAATATTAAAAATATAGCGACACTGCGAAAGCACGCCGTTCCTCACCAGGGAATCTCAGCGCCAAAGTGGTCCTGGTCAACCTTCTCAATATCAAAACATACTCATCAGCAGACTTTGTCTCAAAACCTGACGTATATTTCACAAGATAATAGACAAAAAATATACGTCAACAAGGGTCGCTCGGCAAGATTTAAAACATTGAGAAGAATTGACCCTTGGCAAGGTTTTCAAAAGAACATTTTGCACGGTAGTTAAAACGTTACGAATAATGGAACAACTTTAATTTCTAATCAATATGAACAGAAATTATAGAAGCATTGCAGTTCTATTATAAGTGGAAGCAGTAACAACAATTATAATTTCTAAGCAGTATGAACAAAAATTATATAAGCATGGTAGTTCTATTATAAGTGAAAGCAGTAACAACAATTATAATTTCTAAGCAGTATGAACAGAAATTACATTAGCATGGAAGTTCTATTATAAGTGGAGACATGTCAGTTCTATTTAAGTGAAAGCAGTAACAATTCTATAAGTGAAAACAATTACAATTCTATAAGTGAAAGTAGTTGCAATTCTACATGTCACGCATTTCAAGATAGCCATTTTCAAGTTGTTCAAGGTGTATTCAATTCAGTGCACTAAGGTTCACGTCGTTAGGCGGCAAGCAAGTGAATCTACCTTCTCGTGCCCTCGAAGGTGACCTGTTTACTTCCGACTAGTGCATGAGAACCCAATCCCACCCACGTGTACTTTCTGGACCACGAGCCAGAATCAGCCAAACCGGCCATCAAAAGTTGTAATACTGGAACACGAGCCAGACTAGCCAACCCGGCCTACGGGAATAGCCAAATCTTGGGATGCAATATCTATGATTAGCCAAACCGGCCCGCATTTCTATGATTTTCGAGTAGTTCAAGCAATTCATGTAAGTCCAGAAATGTTGCAATACATAAGGCATTTTCAATCAACTTATTAAAGTGTCCACACGCACGCACGCGAGGTTTTTATCTTGCAATACACAGCAGGTGACATGTGAAAGTTGGTGTCGCATTAAATGAAATGGTATTTAAAACATGGAGAAAATGCACACTTGCTTGTTTAGTGATTTTGGTGTCGTTGTGTTCGTCTCGTCAAATGTGATATTATGGTGAAGCCCGTTTTTTCTGTTTTATTCAACATGATCAAATGGTAAATACGTTACTTAACCACTAACATTAAGATTCTAATAGTATAAAAATTACACAACTACTAACTCATATAACTAACTTATATAATTGAAAATAAGTTATAATAACTTAATAAAACTAACTAAATATAACTTAATATATGGCTAACTCTTTAAAACTTATAATTTAAACATATAACTTGAAATCTAATTAAAACATATAACTTGAAATGTAATTTAAATAACTTAATTAACTTAAACTAACTTAATAACATAAAA
Source organism: Scilla litardierei (assembly GCA_030789695.1). NCBI lineage: Eukaryota > Viridiplantae > Streptophyta > Magnoliopsida > Asparagales > Asparagaceae > Scilla > Scilla litardierei. The sequence goes on along the minus strand of CM061142.1, from coordinate 756,481,925 downwards.
AAATCTTATAACTTGAAATAACTTTAATAACTCATCACTTAATAATATCAATAACCCATACCCAATAATAACCCTATAATTTAATAACCTATACACAATAATAACAATAACTCTAATAACACATACCCAATAATAATAACAACCCAATAATAATAATAACCACTAACTTTAATATTAATAACCCCTTCAAATAACCCACCTGCCTCTTCTCCTTCTCGTTCTCTCTTTTTCTATCTCTTTTTTTTCTTTGTTTTGTAGATGAGGGGGGAGGAGCAGCTCGCGACGGCCTGGGAGGATCCAACGGCACAGCAGGGCGGCGCATAGGCGGCATGGGGCAGCAGCGACACGTGCTACAGGCGTACACGGGGCTGCAGCAGGCCGGCTGCGGGCGACGCGCGTGGCTAGACAGCAGCGGCCCGTCTCTCAGGTGGCGCGCGGCCAGGTGGGGGGGGGCAGGGCTGCTGTGGGCTCAGGCGGGGGTGTGGGCGGCCCGACAGCAGTCGGATCTGGCAGAGGGGGCTTGTCAGCAAGGAGATGGGGTCGGATCTTGGCGACGCGGCCAGGCAGGGCAGCGGCCAGGGGGAGGGGGAGGGGGCACGATGAAGATGATGTAATGATTCAGATCCGATTTCTGATTTTGTTTTTGATTTGGGTTGAAGAAGGAGGGAGGAGATGCTATGGATTGGATTGATGTGGAGGAGATGATGACTGAGAATGTGTTGAGTTGTTGTGGAGGAGATGATGCGGTGGGAGAATGGAGGAGGATGATGGAGATTTTGGGGAGAGGATGGTGGCCTTGTCGAAGGAGGGGCGGCGATGGCAAGAGTGTGGTGACGGCGGCGACGAGGAGGAGTACGGCTCCGGCAGTTGGAGGAGGATGGTGAGAAGGAGTATGTGGTGGAGGTGTTTCCTTAGAATTTGGCTTGTGTTTTGATACGACATAAGACGGGAATTTGGAATGAAGTGTTGCGTTTTCTTTTGTGCTCCTCTCTCCTTGTGCATGTGTAGAGAGCGTGAGAGTGTGTGTTGTGTATAAAATTGGAAGGGGGAGATGAAGAGGGGGATTAATGAAGGGTGGGGTTGTTTTGAATGTGTGAAGTGCTGCTGCCAAATGAAATGGGGGAGGGGAGGGGTTTTTTGGATCTGGTCGGGATTGGGGCTTGATTAGGGGTAGATCTACCGCATAGGTGGGTGGGTGATTAGTGCCTCTCTCAAAACTATGTGAGCTTTACTCCCAAGCGCAGGAGATCGTGCAAGTAGTACCTGGAGAGTCCAGAGTCGAATCCTCGGGACAAGTCGACCTGAGATAACACAAATTCAACTAATCAAATATAATATACGGTTAAGAAAACAACCACCTTTATGAAGGTAAAGAATAGTGTAAAGATTGGTAGCAAAGAAAGTGGTTCCTAAAAGTATTACGGTATCACGAAAGTTTGGTATTCAATGAGACAAATATGCTACGGTTGTGAGTTCATTAGGATTTTATAGTCGCTGAAATTTCACATCTTTTAATGTCACACAACGCTTCACCCGGTCAAGGCGTGAAGGTGTCGGAAGATGAATCGATGAAAACTAGTCAAAATAGCCTTAAACGTATTACTAGCAATGTTGATCGCATTAAGCAATAATCGCAGCGATAAGTTCAGATTAGAGAACACAAATTAGCTAGCCTTATCAGGGCCTAGCCATAGGGCACATCAACAATATCGACAATAAGCAAATACCCATCAAATACGTTGTAGAAATCAACATAACTAGCAATTTTGACATGAAAATAGGGCTAAAGACATGAAATTTAGCGACTACATACTCCTAACTACATCACAACCATAGCACAAAGAGATTAGCCACGCATGATGCAATAGAAATCAGATTGCATATCAAAATACATCGTTTTAGTAGCAAAATACAATGAAATACACCGAATACGGGGTATAAGTTCAAGAATTTATCACCAAATCTCCACTTTAGAACCCAAAACTCTCTGAGAATAGGAAGAACAGCCTCTGGAAATTTTCAGAATTTTCTCCTGGAGAAATACGCACAGTAGCCGCTCCAAAAGTCCCAAAATACCCCAGAATACGCCACAAAACCCTAGAATTACGCTTATATAATAGCATTGCGGGTTTGGGGCTTAACAGGTCTAGATCCGCTCTTTTTTCGCGCCCGCATCCATCATCTCCGATCGGCGTAAATGATGACCGTCAAATCAAGCGGGATCGCCCCAGGGATTGACGCGTGTGCTTTGAGAGTCGTGCTCCCAACTCCGATTGCTTCGGCGCCCGCATTCGCTCCGAGTAACGCTCGGATTGTCTTGTGGCCGTTGGATCTAAAAGCAACGATCACGATGCTTCTCGTCTCGCGCTTCGTCATTCATCTGCGGGTGAAATTCGAGCCGTTCGATCGAAATCGAACGCTCGAAAGCTGTCCGCTTCGTCAGCGTTTACTCAGTGATAATGGCCGTTCAATCGCGATCGAACGGATGGGGGATTGCCGCGTCGCTCCGCTCGTTCGAAAACGATTTCGACTTGAAGTTCATCTCGACCTTTCGTTCGCGCGGCCATCGCCTGGATGCACGCCACGTGGCCAGTATCGCGCGCTCCGCTGCGTTGAGGAAATGACGATGTCGACCGTTCGATCGTGATCGAACGGTCGACATTTTATCGCAATTATACAGCACTGCGACCGTAGGATGAAGGCGGGACGGTGGGGATCTTGCCACGTGGCGGCCATTGATTGGCTGACGGCCGTATTTGCGTATTTGGATGCGTATTTCTCCTTTTAAATAGTATTCTGCATTCAAAAATACACAGTAATTAGCACAGATCTCAGAAAAATACAAATAAATAGTCGTTGGAATCATGAGATCGAGACGATGCTAGGAAAAATATAAAAATGCAGAAATACTCGATATAATTCATGTTTTGTGCACAAATAAGGTGATTTCTCTAATAAATAATGGTGTACAAAATACGCACATATTAGAGAGCAATTAAGCATTATATAGACACATCATAGGACTAATTAGGAGGTTAAATACGCAATATTCAACCCGAATCAATTAGGTTAAAGATAAAATAGGAAATAGTAAGTTGGCTAGGTATTAATTAAAATAAATTAAATATAGTTAAAATTTAGGTAAAGATTATAATTAGGGGTAAAAGTAGATTAGTAAAAGTAAATGATAATTAGTTAAAGTAATTAGTAATGGTAATTAGTAATTGATGAAAGTAATTAGTAAAAGTAATAGAAGTAATTAGCGAATATAAAAAGCTATTTAAGAATAGTATCCTAAAACTTAATTAGTTTAAAGATCTTATTATGTAAATCTGTTTTGAAATTATTTATACCAAAATACTGACCGTCACAATTGGACTACGTGTCATGGTTAACTGGAAGATGTGACAATCTAGTAAATGACTCATAAATTACAAATCTGATAACATCACAGACACTTGGGGTTTTGGAGTAACTTATAATAGCGAATGTGCGGGAGCGACCAGTTCAGGCTTTTTTATTGTTGTCCTGCTTGTCGATGACAAATTCACAAACATGAATCACAGATTATTGAACAAGTATCGTATTTGTTGCACAGGTTTGGTTTAACCCGGGTACGTGCACCCGTGGTATGAGATGGACTCTTGGTTGCTTACTGTATTACGCTTTATAATTCACAATCTAGGTTCAGGTAAAATTATACTCTCGTAACCTCGTCATCTTTAATAATGTTTTCATTTTATAGCCGATAAATTGTGAAAGTTGTAAATCTGTAAAACAACATTTCTGCTTTATTTTCATACCATTATTGTATGCACTTTTACCTCTAGTCTCTGCTAGTATGCCATACCTGTATATTTACTGAGAGTGAGTGTGAGAGTGTTATGTTATCTTTTGCTCTTCTTTTCCAGAGTGTGGCTTGGTGTGTATTTGTATTCGGGCTGTATTCTTCTTTTCTGTATGCTGCTGGTTTGTAATAAGGTGGTATTTCATTTTCTTGTATGCGTATTTGGCATATTTCTGCAACAGAGCATGTATTGACTTCATTGGTGCCTAGCAGGACTTGCGCATGTACCGAACAATAACAGGCCCCGGGAGTGGGTCGTTACAAGTTTGGTGGCCCATGCAGGTCCGCGCTAAATACCACATGAACAGTACGAGAAGTTCAGAATGTGTCATATAAAATACTCAATGGAACTGATTAAACCTTATGATACGCAGGTAAACAATGGAAAGGAACACTTCAGGAAGCAAGGACAGTCATTTTAGATCTGGGACTAATCACCTGAATGGGGGTCCCAACCAGAATGATGTTGGTAATGGAGCCAACAACGGTCCAGATACCACAGGACTCCCGACTGCACCATTGACTACAGAAGATTTCATGCAGTGTATTTTTGCCCTTCTGCAGCAATTGGGACTGGATTTTCTTAGAGAGCCGAAGGTTGACCCGAATGCTTATCACTTTCGAGCGATGAGCCCGAAGACCTTCACTGGGACTGAGAACCATCTCCAAGCAGAGGAATGGCTCAAGGGCATCACTGATGATCTGAGAGCATCTCAGATTCGAGAAGAAGCATGGGTGGCTACCGCCAAGAGGCAACTGACTGATGTTGCTCGAGACTGGTGGCAGGCGATAGAAGACTGTTTGGAATTGTCGATTACGTGGGATGTCTTCACCAGTACCTTCAACGCCCAGTACTTTTTGCCACATGCAAAGATCATGATGAGGAAGAAGTTTATCAACCTGAAGCAGGGCTCGATGACTGTAGACCAGTATGACGCTGAGTTTTCCAGGCTCAGCAGGTTTGCCCCGGAGATGGTTGCAGATGCATTGACTCGAGCCCAACACTTTTAGTAGGGGCTTAATATTGACATTCGAAGGATGTTGGTCACTGCTAGTCCGACTACATATGCTGCAGTTCTGACCATGGCCCGTAACAATGAGATGATCGAGAAGGAAGCAGTGGAAGAGCTTAGACTGGCAGCTTCAATGAGGCCCCTGCCGACCCATGCTGGGCCAAGCAGACGAGATGCACCGCCCTATTCAACAGACTCAGTTTAAGAAGACAGGACAACAGCAGCAGGCCCTACCGGTCTGCCACTTTTGTGGGAAGCCTAGACACTTCAAGTCTGAGTGTCGAAGTCTTTTAGGCCTTTGTCTGGTTTGCAGGGTGTCAGGACATATGGCTAGGGATTGCCCATATTTTAAGCCACGTGCTCCAACCGCAGCTCCCCTTGCTACCCCGACAGAGAACGCTCCACAGCGTCCACCTCTACCTTCACAGCAGAGGGTGTTTCAGCAAGTAAGGCAGCAACCACCACCGAAACACCAGGCTTACACCATGACCATCGAAGAGGCCGAGGCTACCGGTCAAGTGATCACAGGTATATTACTAGCATAGTTAGTGAATCATTTCTTTCATTAGAATTGGTTGCTTAGATTAGTGTTTGTAACCTAGGTGTCGCACTTGTAGCTGGGAAACTCGCCCTCTCCTTATTCGTCACGGGAGCATCACGCTGCTTTCTGGTGAGTCGATTCTTTCACACCCACACCGTTCCTGTCAAAACTTTAACTTTCGGTTGGAACGTCAACACGGGTGACGGAGTGATAAAGGCGACCCGTGATTATCCTCAATGACCCGTGGTGATTTGTGGGCGAGCGTTATTTGCTGACATCATGATGATAGATATCCCGAACTTTGATGATGTATTCGGGATGGATTGGTTGGGAACTTACCATGCCACCATCGACTGTTGTCGAATGAGGGTAGCCTTCGATATTCCTGATCATTCAAATATCGAGTTCATTAGTGTGAGCAGATCTGTAGGTCCGGTGAAGTGCTGAGCCAGGTCGGCCGAAACAGCCGTAATGGAAGCTGAGCCCGATATACCAGAGGTGGTTTGAGAGTTCATGGATGTGTTTCCAGACGACCGTACAGGTTTGCATCCAGATTGCACCTTCAAATTTGCCATCGAACTAATGCCAGTATCCCAACCGACGTCCAAGGGACCATATCATTTAGCACCATATGAACTAGAAGAATTGCGGGCCCAACTAGATGAGCTACTGAAGTAGGGATGGATACGACCCACTGTATATCCCTGGGGATCTCCTATATTGCTGGTGAAGAAGAAAGATGGATCCCTACATATGTGCGTTGACTACCGTAAGCTGAACAAAGTCACCGTGAAGAACAAGTACCCTCTACTGCGCATCGATGATCTTTTCGACCAGCTCGAGGGGGTCAAGCGTCTATTCGAAGGTGGATCTGAGGACAGGGTACCATCAAGTGAAGGTGAAAGACGAAGATGTTCCCAAGACTGCATTTAGAACCAGATACGGACATTATGAGTACTTAGTAATAATGTTTGGTGTGACCAATGCACACGCGGTATATATGAGTCTCATGAACCAAGTATTGTATGAATACTTGGACAAGTTCGTAATAGTCTACATCGACGACATTCTCATCTACTCGAAGAATGCGGTGGAGCATGCAGAACATCTCAGGAAGGTTCTCGAGACCCTGAGAAGACACCAGCTTTATGCCAAACTTAGTAAGTGTGAGTTCTTGTTGAACGAGGTGGAGTTCTTGATAGTCTACATCGACGACATTCTCATTTACTCGAAGAATGCGGTGGAGCATGCAGAACATCTCAGGAAGGTTCTCGAGACCCTAAGAAGACACTAGCTTTATGCCAAACTTAGTAAGTGTAAGTTCTTGATGAACAAAGTGGCGTTCCTAGGCCACGTGGTGTCAGGAGGAGGAGTTGTTGTTGATCCTGAAAAAGTGGCAGTTGTTCAAAATTGGCCAGTCCCCGGACTAATGACCGAGATTCGAAGTTTCTTGGGACTCGCTGGCTACTACCGAAGGTTCATCAAAGACTTCTCGAAGGTCATAGGAGCCATGACTCGATTGACGAGAAAGAATGTAGTGTTTGTTTGGTCGAAAGTATGTGATGCTGTCCAGGAGTTGAAGAAGAGGTTGACGATTGCACCCATTTTGATCATTCAAGACCGATCAGGAGGATTCGAAGTCTTCTGTGATGCATCTGGCAAAGGACTCGGATGCATGCTACATCAGCATGGTCGAGTCGTAGCATATTCATCTAGGCAGTTGAAGATCCATAAGAAGAATTACCCCACCCATGATCTTGAGTTGGCGGCAGTGGTTTTTGCATTGATGGTTGGAAGCACTTCCTATTAGGGGAGCACATGAAGGTGTTCTCGGATCATAAGAGTCTAAAGTATCTCTTCACTCAGAAGGAGCTCAACATGCGTCAGAGACGATGGGTTGAGCTCATGGCAGATTATGACATTGACCTTCAGTACCATCCTGGAAAAGTCAATGTCGTACCTGATTTGTTGAGTCGTCTACCAGTGACAATGACCCTTACGCTCAGTGGAGGTTGCAGCAAGAGATCCGGGACATGGGTATAGAAGTGATTCTACTAGGGATGACTGCATCATTAATGGGCATGCACATCCAGTCGACATTGGTGGAGAGGATCAAGACTGCTTAGATGGATGATGGGAAGCTGCGGAAGATCAAAGACATGGTAATGCAGGCCAGAGGCCAAAGTTTAAGATTCATGCAGATGGATCCTTGATGTTTGAGGACAGGATGTGTGTACCATCTGGCGCCATTAGAGAGGAGCTATTGGTGGAAGCTCACAGTTCTCCATACTCTATACATCCTGGAGGTACCAAGATGTATTAGGATCTGCGACAACATTACTGGTGGCATGGCATGAAGAGGAGCGTCGCACGGAGCATGACGAAGTGTATTGTGTGCCAACAGGTGAAGACTGAACATCAGATGGTTGACGGCTTGTTACAGCCATTGCCCATTCCGGAGTGGAAGTGGCAGCACATAACGATGGACTTCGTGACTGGACTACCCAAGAGTACGAAGTAGAATGACGCTATCTGGGTGATCGTAGATCGATTGACCAAGACATCGCACTTCATTCCTTTCAGAGTAGGCCAGTCTACCGAAGTATTGACCAAGAAGTACATGGATGAGATTGTGAAGCTGCATGGAGTTCCTATCAGCATTGTCTCGGACAGAGACACCAGGTGTCATGTTGCATGGCATCACATTCCATATTCATATCAACATGGGTCATGCACCGAAGTGTCATGCCCTCAATCGTAGTCATATCCACCCATCAGCACATCACATATAGTACCATGCATGACATGATCCCAACGTTACTTGTTCATATCAAATCTCATTTCATAACCATATGATTGAGTATTCCTCACATTTCTGGCATTTGCTTTCACTTAGGCATTTTCACAAACACGTGGTGAGCGTGACGTCTATGTATATAATCACATTAGCAAACCAATTAACAAAACATATTATTAGCATATCGTCCATGTAAAAACAATAGTCATGTATCATAGCGGGGGGAATTAGCAGCAATGCACAATTCATCACACTACTTATCCATTCAGCTTGTAGGAAATACACATGCAGTCATATAATATGGCTTATATCACCCAATTATGGTCAGAATTTAGCAAAATTTTATAAATGAAAGTTATATATATGTTAGTCCTGGATTCACAGATAAAATTTCTGGCAAACATATTAAGTATACGATTTATAGTGAATTATTTGGTAAAGTGTGTCAAATCTATTTTTCAGACAGATTTCATGGTCTGTATTGAAAGCCAATTTTGAGCATGTTTCAGCCAGAAATTCGACATATAAGCACTGTGGTGAAATTTTAGAAAAACTTGTTAAATTGTCAACGAGACCAAGAACATAAAATTCCATTGTGTGTGCATGTAATAAGCTTCATTTTTCTAAGCTGTGTCAACACTGAAAATCATACAGACATGTTACAAAGATGTAATTGTTGCTCCCAATATCTGAATTGAACATATATCAAAATTTATATGATTTTAGAATAGAACTTCAAGATCTATCAGAATATAATTTTTTCGAAACCTAATTCAAGCTACAGTAACCAAAATTCAAATTACAACATGCAACAGAATTTCAGTTTTCCAAGAGAGCAAATTTTGCTTGGAGTTTCAAGAGTAATTAGTGAAATTGAAATATGATACATAAATTTTTGGCTATATCTATAAAATATTAAGTAAATAATGCTATAAAAACATGAGAGCAAGAACAAATTAATGGAATTCCAAATCCAAGAGATCACTACCTTAAAAGCTTGATTTTCCTCCTTTCTTTCTCTTCTTTCTTCTCCACCTTCTTCCCACTTGCATCCACTTGAGATTCTTGATTTTTGTGATGGAGAATTAGGGATTTGGAGTGAAGAAGAAGGGAAAAATGAAGGGGATATGGCCGGCCTCCTTAGGGAGAAAGAGGGGGGAAAGGGAATTAACATGAAAAAGAAAAGAAAAGGAGAAGGAAGTAGATTTTTCTAAGGAGTTCTACACACTCCTTTAACTTGCTCACAAGCCATGTTTAACTTAAAATGACTAAAATGCCCTTCCAAAAATGCCCCTCAATTTTTAATTATTTACAAGTTTGCCATTACTTTATGCACCGACTACTTAAGTATGTACACACAGCACTTTGGTCCAAATGACCATTTTGCCCCTCGCCTTTTTAAAAATTTACGGGGGTTGCCATTGACCCCTAAACCCTTTCACACTTGCATGGCTTTCCTACACACTCACATGCATGTCTACACATGCATACATGCACCACGCACACACGTTCAACACATTCCTGTTGTTTTGCACCCACGACATCTTTCACACTTCTCCCGCACTTAATCTCGCTTTCTCGTCTTTTAGCCACACATTACGGCTCAATCCCCTTGCGCTATGTCACATACATCGATATCTACGCTTATTCCATTACTACCCATGTATCGTAAGTAGAAATACCATTCAGTAGAATACACGTATAATGCAAAATAGGGCATGACACCAGGTTCACATCTCGTTTCCGGAGGAGCCTACAGGAGAGCTAGGGAACACACTTGAGCTTTAGTACAGCTTACCATCCAAAAATAGATGGTCAGTCAGAGCGTACTATACAAATACTTGAAGACATGCTGCGGGCATGTATGCTGGACTTCAAAGGATAATGGGAAGACCATCTCTATTTGGTGGAGTTTGCATACAAAAATAGCTACCAGTCTAGCATTGGCATGGCGTTTTTTGCGGCACTGTATGGGAGGAAGTGTTGATGCCCCTTGAACTGGGATGATGTAGGAGATCGAGAGTTGTTTGGTCCTGAGCTAATCACAGAAGCCGTGGATGTGGTTCAGACCATCAGAGAGAAGCTGCAGCTGGGTCGAGATAGGTACAAGCATTGGGCAGATGCGAAACGTCGACACCTGGATTTTCAGCCCGATTATCATGTTTTTCTGAAGATCTCGCCTAACTGAGGATTGATTCATTTTGGTCGGAGAGGAAATCTTAGTCCTCGATTCATTGGGCCTTTCGATATTCTAGAGCGAGTAGGAGAGGTGGCCTATAAGCTTGCACTGCCCCCTGCCTTGAAGGGAGTGCACAATGTGTTCCACATCTCAAAGTTGCGTCGCTATGTGAGCGACCTTAGTCATGTCGTGGACTATTCAGAGACCGCAGTTCGTCCAGACTTGACGTACAAGCAACAACCAGTGGAGATCCTAGATCGACGCCAGAAAGTCTTCAGGAACAGGACTATTGATCTAGTCATGGTGATGTGGCGTTGTGACTCATCAAGAGAGTCTCCCTGGGAGCGAGAGGACAAGATGCGAGGACGTTACCCCTACCTTTTCCCTGCCCGGTAGAGGATTCTGAGGACGGAATTATTCTAAGGAGGGTAGGATGTAACGACCTGTATTTTAGGTGTATTGGATTGTGTGTGTGCGTATATATTTGCTTCGGTCGTCCGTGTGTTTTTCGTTCGTATGTACTTTTCTCCTACGCGTCGACGTGAGCGCGTCTCTGTTTTTGGAATTTTTCACCTAGCGTAAATAATTATCATTTAACCCTAACTAATTACCCCAGCCCTACCCTACTCAATTCCCCCATACCCCCTTTAATCACCTCCCTTTGGCAGATGAGATCCAAAGAATTCGGATCTCAACTTATTGTCTATTACTTAATTTAGAGATCCTCCTCCACCCTCCCATTCATCCTCCTCCCCCTTCGTCAATCAATCACCAAAGCAACCCAAAAATCAAACACCAAATCAAAAATTGAAGAGAAACGGAAGAAATCAGATATGAGGAAATTCATCCTCATCGTGCCCCTCCCCTCATCTTCCACGCGATCCCCTTCCGCCCATTGATCCCCCATGTAGCCCCGTGCCGCCATCGGAATCCGTGCACGCCACTGTCGCATAGACCCGCCCGTCGCCGTCGCCTTAGATCCATCGCCGCCGCCTGATCCGCCCGCCAGGCAGCTGCCGCGCGCGCCTCCGCCCCTCTGTGGCCTGCCCCGCACCCACTTGGCAGCCCACCGCCGCACAGAACCCCGTCGCCGCCCAACAGCGCGTGTCACCGTCGCCTGGCCGCTGCTTGCACGCGCCGCCCGTCGCCCAGGGCGCCGCCCCGCCTACTCCGCCCCCTGCCGTGCCCCCTAGCCGCTGCCCAATCTGCCCCTTGCCGTGCGCCCCTTTGCAACAAACAAAAAGAACAAAAAAAAGGAAACGAAAGAAACGAAGAGAAGATGAAGACAGAGGGGTAAGAAGAAGTAAGTGGGCTTATATTAAGTTATTATAATATATGTTTTAATTTATATATTAGTTATAAATATGTTATAAGTTTTAAAGTTTTAAGTTTTAATTTATTAGTTATAAAATTTTAAGTTTTAATTTATTAGTTATAAAGTTTTAAGTTTAATTTATTAGGTATAAAGTTTTTTTTAATTTAAGCTAATATATACAAAGTTAGTTTATATTTTTATAAATTATTTTAAGTTATTAGTATATAAAGTTAGTTTTATTATGAATGAGGGAGGCTTTTGGCCTCCCCTCATTCATTACCCATTCATTAGTCCCATTACTATGGGTAATGGGGACTTTTGGTCTCCTAGAGGCCCTTCATCTCCCCCTCTAAATTAATATATAGAGAACCATGGTTACTCATTCGATCTCTAAGCATTCCTATCACTATTTTTCTTCTTGAGTTGATTACTCTCTAACACGTTATCAGCACGTGTTCTTCCTTGAGCAAGAATCCAAGCCTAAAATCCACACCAAATTGATCCCCTACGCGCAAGGAATCTTTGGTTGCTGCGGCGTTCGTTGAAGCGTTGCGGCATTCTCGAAGTTTTCGGGAGCCCGGATTTTTATTTCTACGGATCTTTTCTACGGTCGTCCCTAGATCATCGATCTAGCGGTATACTTCTTATTCCCGTAGATAAACAATTTATATTTTAGCCATGATTTTTTTACAACCACTTTTTGGCTTGTTTAAAATCTGCCAAATACAATATCTTGCCTTGATAAAATACACTGAAAATAAAATTTAAAATATATATATATATATATTCAGCCTCCCCCGAAGGGGGGAACATTTTTCCTGCGACCGCCCTGTGTTCCATATTCTTGGGTTATGTGCATGCTTTCATAAAGAGCAGTAGGCCACCTTCTGTAGGTGGCTACATGAGGCTTAAAGCCTCTTTGGCTATACATAATGACGATAGATCTATAGTGCGCATATAATTAACCTGATATATAATTTGTAAATAGAAAAAATATATAGTTAAGGTAACACCACAACTTCCCACTAAGATTGTTATCCCTCCAGCAAAGGCCACCATTTAAAAACCTATCTCAGCACTCTTACAGGCAATTGAAAAAGGATGTCATGACCACTGCAAGCAAGGGTATGGTTATGCTATGAGGAACATACGAGACTTCAATCTACCAGGGAAAATCAATTCATAAACAAATAGTGGAAAATTGGCCAAATGATGGAAGCATTAAAATTTTATTCAATTGGGTAGCTGGAATTTATATGCCACTATTTCCATATAAAGGGGCTCTCATAGAGGATTCAAGTTAAGCATATTAAAAGGATTCATTGACTGATATAAGTGCAAGAACTATATATCTCTGCCAGCAAATACCTTTTTGTACTTTCTATATGATGTAGATATGTCAAAAAGACTCTTAACAGACACATGAACAATGGCAAATATTTTTCAACAAGAACAATGGCAACCTTTTGTTCTCTGTCGCCTTCCCCCCATGCGGGGCGGCAGTGGGGTCTTTTACTCTGGCTGACGCTTGGGGAGATTTCTGGCAACCGACAATGACCTAAAACAGTAACTGATGGGGTGGAAATTGTGGGGGTTTTTGGGATTATTGGTATTCCCCAACCCAAAAGTAGGCTTAATTTAATTAAAATTGATTTTTTTTTGTTGTTGGGCCTGCAGCCCATTTGTGCCTACCAATCCCTTAATAAATTCTTTGGGCCTGCAGCTCCAATTACTTAACGGTTATTATTCTTGCCTACTAAATGATAGCCTGAAGCAAATTACTTAAAGGGACTCACCTCTATGTAAAATCACAATAAATTTACATAGTCCATGTTGAAAAATTTATTTAAACATCGCTCTTGCAAATTACTATCTATGGTTTACTAGGATTCTATTTTTCAAAATATAACTATCTTAAAGATCCTGAGACCGTTCTACCGTTAGTCAACTAACCTAACGGTGTATGACGTTTCCACGTGGTCTACGAGATAATTATATTTTCTAGTTTCCTTTACCATATGTTATTATTGTGATATATGCGTGGTTGTTTATTTTTATGCATGTAGCATATTTAGAACTGCGTGGATGTTTAAATAAGTAAAAATGTGTTTTTCGGGATCGGCCATTGTATACATATTTACATTCCTTGCACTTTTATTTTCTTTTGAGAGAATTTGTAAGTGAGGAAATTTGTATAAAAAGCCAAAGCTCGGTGCAACAGCATATGAAGACGAAGTTTCAAAATGCAGATATTGGGACCCACTTTGGGTTTCCGAAGTTGTATTTTTCTTTTCTTTTATGGACTGTAAACGAACTTTGGACTGTGTATTTTTTTGGGTATCTGGCCGATCCCCGCATTTTTACGTGTTTATTTCTTTATGCATGAATTTTGAATTTTAATTCATGCTCATTTTAAATTGCGTAGATAAATGGCAAAATTGGCAAGCGTCGATTTCGAAGTCCTTGACTCTGCAGGGACGAATTACCTGAGTTGGCGAGTGGACCTGAAGTTCCACTTGCGTTCGATGGCCCTCCTTGGGTCCATTTTGGCTCCTTCTTCGGCTCCAGCAGCGGCCGAAGCTTCTGCTACATCTAGCAGCAGCCCTCCAACCACTGTATCCGATGTAGATAAGGCGAAAGCCATAATCTACATTAGGAAACATATAGATCGGACCTTAAAGGCCGAATACTTAACGGTTGAGGACCCAAAGGATCTGTGGACAGCGCTGGAAGCTCGGTATAAACATCAAATTGCTGTTATATTACCACGTGCCAGTTATGAGTGGGAAAACCTCAGACTTCAGGACTATAAGTCCGTCGCTGAGTATAATTCTGCACTTCATAACATCACCTCACGCCTGAAGTTGTGCGGTGAAGAAGTGACAGAACATCGCATGTTGGAAAAGACATTTACCTCGTTTCACGAGAAAGATGCAATCCTCATGCAGCAGTATCGTGAACGCAATTTCACGAAATTCTCCGATCTGATCTCATGCCTACTTAGGGCAGAGCAGAATCGAGACTTACTGCTTGCAACTTATAACTTACGTCCAGCTGGCACTGCCCATATCCCTGAAGCCCACCACGTTTCTCCCCAGAAGTGGAAAAACAAGAGGAAGGCTAAAAACACTAAAGGGAAAGCTATAATGAAGCAACCAAAAGGTGCAGCTCCCCAGACAAACAAAAACAATAAGGGAAAAAGAAATTTCAATTGGAAGCGAAAGAACACCGAGCAAGTGTCACTTCCAAAGAAGAACTGGGAGGATAAATGCCATAGATGCGGCATGACTGGCCATTGGTCCAGAAACTGCCGCACTCCTCGCCACCTCCAGGATCTATACCAGGCGAGCCAGAAGTCTATACCTGAAACAAACTTGGCGGCAGTTCAGCCGCCAACAATGTTTACTGCAAAAGACTTCGAGAACGACGACCTTCTCGATTGAGCACCATCGTTTATCTATGCTTTTTAGAATTTAATGTATCTTCATCTTTTATTTGCTTAAGTACGAACTTTTATTTTCGAATGAATGTTTACATTTTCGCTCAAATAAAATTTCGTTTTTGCTTATATAGATGATGTCTAAGTGCCTAGTGGACTGTGCATCAACGCATACAATCCTTCGCGATCATTGCTATTTTAATAGCATAAATAAATATGACGGTCCTGTTATCACAATTTCAGGACTGTCCCAAATAATCGAAGGATATGGTGAAGCAATTATATTGCTCCCAAATAACACAAGACTTCAAATAAAAAATGCATTATTCTCTCCTAAATCAAATAGGAATCTCGTAAGTTTCAAGGATTTCCGTTTAAACAGATATCACTTAGAAACCAGAGATGAAAATACGGTTGAATATCTGTATGTAACTCGTCAGAAAGATGACCGGAAGATCATCTGCGAACGATTCGAGGGACTCCCGTCGGGTCTCTACCAAACATACATTCAACCAATAGAAGCCAATATGACTGAGCACCAGACGTGCCAATCACTGCCAGAGTTCGAACTCTGGCACAATAGACTTGGTCACCCTGGAACAGCAATGATGCGACGCATCATCTCTGAATCCCGTGGACACAAATTGAAGAACCTGAAGATTCTTCAAAAGGGTGAATTTCCATATCTCCCGTGTTTCAAGGGAAAACTTATAACGAGACCATCCCGCCTGAAAGTGGGATTAGAGTCTCCTGACTTCCTTGAGAGAATTCATGGTGACATTTGCGGGCCTATTCACCCCGCAAGTGGCCCATTTCGGTACTTCATGGTACTGATTGATGCATCAACCAAATGGTCTTATGTGTGCCTCTTGTCCACCCGCAACCTAGCTTTTCCAAAGCTATTGGCACAAATAATAAGGTTACGTGCTCATTTCCCCGATAACCAAATCAAGAAACTATGTCTTGATAATGCGGGAGAATTTACTTCACAAGTCTTCGAAGACTATTACCGGGCAACGGGTATTGAAGTTGAACATCCTGTAGCACATGTTCACACCCAAAATGGATTAGCTGAGTCCCTTATAAAGAGACTCCAATGGATTGCACGTCCATTGCTTATGCAATCCCAGTTGCCTGTGGATGCTTGTGGGCATGCTATTTTACATGCCGCATCACTTATTAGGATAAGACCCTCTGGAGGTCATACTTTATCCCCGATGCAACTAGCATATGGCGCACCTCCGGATATCTTTCATTTGAGAATATTTGGTTGTGCGGTATATGTCCCAATAGCACCACCTCAGAGGACCAAAATGGGTCCTCAACGTCGTCTTGGTATATATATTGGGTTTGATTCGCCCTCTATTATAAGATACATTGAACCCCTGACGGGTGACGCATTCAAGGCACGTTTTGCTGAATGTGAATTTAATGAGAAAATTTTTCCTAAACTGGGCACACAGTCTAAGAAGCCAGAAGCTTCTGAGACCATTAGTTGGGACCAGAAGTCTTTGTCCCTATATGATCCGCGTACTAATCTGTGTGAAGATGAGATCCTGAAGATCCTTCACATCCAGAATACAGTACATCTTTTGCCGGATAAATTCACTGACAACCAGAAGATTGTCCGTTCACACGTCCCTGCTGCCAATACGCCAGCTAGGATTGACATCCCCATAGATGGATGCAATCCACCGGTAGCAGAATTGGCTGTACCTCAAATGAAAAGAGGACGCCCACCAGGTTCAAAAGATAAAGTTCCTCGAAAGAGGAAGACTCCTGGAGATACTAAGATTATCCCTCCACAGGATGCTGAGCTCAGACCAGCTACTTCTCCCCTCCTGATTTCCCCAGCAGAGGAAACAATAGGAGAAACATCATTAAATTTTGTACGTACTGGAGAAGTACTGGACAGAAATAACATAGTCGTCGACGACCATTTTGCGTTCGATATTACCGTTCACGTCACTGAATATGACGATGACGTCGAACCACGATCTCTGGCGGAATGTAAACGCCGAGATGATTGGCCAAAGTGGGACGAGGCAATAAGAGTAGAGCTGGACTCACTCTTGAAACGCAAAGTCTTTGGACCAGTAGTCCAAACACCAGTAGGTGTAAAACCTGTGGGATATGGGTGGGTTTTCATAAGAAAAAGAGATGAAAATAATGTGATCGTTCTCTATAAGGCACGCCTTGTAGCCCAGGGATTTTCCCAAAGACCGGGGATTGATTACGAAGATACGTATTCTCCGGTCATGGATTCGATCACATTCCGATTTTTAATAAGCCTAACTTCTCTGGAAAGCCTAGAAATGCAGCTCATGGACGTTGTGACTGCATATCTATATGGCGATATAGATAAAAATATCTACATGAGACTTCCTGATGGGTTTAATCTACCCCCAGAGATGAAAGAGATACCTCGGGACGTATTCTCTGTAAGGCTACATAGATCAGTATATGGTCTAAAACAATCGGGCAAGATGTGGTATAACAGACTAAGTGATTTCCTTGCACAGCAAGGATTCACGAATTATGAAGTCTTCCCGTGTATCTTTATAAAAAGAACGGGAAAAGGATTCGTCATCATAGCTGTATATGTAAATGAATTAAATCTCATAGGATCTCCTGCAGAGATCAATGAGATATCTGAAAGCCTAAAACATACTTTTGAAATGAAAGACCTAGGCAAAACAAAGTATTGTCTTGGCTTACAGATAGAACACCTAAGAGGTGGAATCCTATTACACCAATCTAATTATACAAAGAAACTTCTACGCAAGTTTCATATGGATAAATGTCATCCTTTAGGTACTCCTATGATCGTAAGATCACTAGATGTACATAAGGACCCCTTCCGACCACTGGAAGAGGGGGAGGAGATACTGGGTCCTGAAGTACCCTACCTCAGTGCCATTGGAGCACTTCTATATCTGGCTAACTGTACACGTCCCGATATAGCATTTACAGTTAATCTTCTAGCCAGACACAGTGCAGCGCCCACAAAGCGCCACTGGAATGGAGTAAAGCATCTTCTGCGATACCTCCAGGGTTCCATTGATCTTGGACTTTACTACCAGAGAGGTGCCTCCCCCAAATTATTTGGTTATGCTGATGCAGGTTATCTCTCAGATCCGCACACGGCAAAATCCCAAACAGGTTTTGTTTTTACCTACGGAGGTACTGCTATCTCCTGGAGATCGGTAAAGCAAACCACAACAGCTACATCATCCAACCATTCGGAGCTCATTGCGATCCATGAAGCAAGCAGAGAGTGTTATTGGCTACGATCTGTCGTCCAACACATTCTTCAATCTACTGGCCTGAAGACCGATGATTTGGAGCCTACCGTCCTGTTTGAAGACAACGCTGCATGCATTGCTCAAATTCAAAAGGGCTACATCAAGGGCGACAGGACGAAGCACATATCTCCCAAGTTTTTCTGGACACATGAGCTAAAGGAGGACAAGCAAATCGAAGTTCAGCAGATACAGTCCTGCAACAACTTAGCTGATCTTTTTACTAAGTCTTTGCCAAAATGTACTTTTGTAAAGCTTGTAAAGAACATTGGTATGCGACAATTAAAAGACCTGCAAGCCTGAAGCTTGTACGGATCAGGGGGAGTAACCTGTGGGTTGCACTCTTTTTCCTTAAGCTGTTGGATTTTTCCCACTGGGTTTTTCACAGCTAAGGTTTTAACGAGGCAAACACACTTACTCTGGATCCAGAAGTATCCACCCCTCGTTGCCTCAGATACTAAGACCAAAGTGATGAATGGGTAAGGGGGAGTATTATGAATGAGGGAGGCTTTTGGCCTCCCCTCATTCATTACCCATTCATTAGTCCCATTACTATGGGTAATGGGGACTCTTGGTCTCCTAGAGGCCCTTCATCTCCCCCTCTAAATTAATATATAGAGAACCATGGTTACTCATTCGATCTCTAAGCATTCCTATCACTATTTTTCTTCTTGAGTTGATTACTCTCTAACAAGTTTTGTGATAAATTCATTATAAAGTATTTTCAGTTAATATTAGCTAAGTCTATTAGTACAGTAGTATTAATATATAAATTGTATTTATAAGCTGTGTAGCTAATTTGGCTCGTAACACATGTGAACCATGTATCTCCACCGCGGATCGAAGCGCGCCTTTCACGACACGACGTATCAGTAACTCATCGTACCCTTGCTATGGGTTTAAAAACAATAATAAATGCAAGCTAAAACTAGTTTCATTTCGTTTTCAAAGTATTTCAATTGAACATCTAGATAAGCTAAATTGCACAGTATCGCAAAAGAATTGATCGGACTACGTGTCATGGTTGACTAGAAAATGTGACAATCTAGTAAATGACTCGTACATTACAAATCTGGTAACGTCACAGACACTTGGGGTTTTGGGGTAACTTATAATAGCGAATGTGCGGGAGCGACTAGTTCAGGCTTTGTTGTTGTTGTACCGCTTGTCGGTGACAAATTCACAGACAAGAATCACAGATTATTGAACAACTATCGTATTTGTTGCACAGTTTTGGTTTAACCCGGGTACGCGCACCCGTGGTATGAGACAGACTCTTGGTTGCTCACTATACTACGCTTTATAAGTCACGATCTAGGTTCAGGCACAGTATACTCTCGTAACCTCATCATCTTTAATAATGTCTTCATTTAATAGCTGATAAATTATGAAATTTGTAAATCTGCAAAGATACGTTTTTGCTCTGCAAAGATACGTTTCTGCTCTATTTCCATACCATTATTGTATGCACTTTTACCTCTAGTCTCTGCTAGTTTGTCATACCTGTATATTGTTTGATTTCCATGCTAGAGATACTTTGAGTTACGTCTGATCATGGCACCCCCCTTCTTTTTGTGGTGGACCCGCCAGATACCTTACAGGTGGATGAAGTGACACATGAATTAGCAGACGCCGAGCTCGCAGTTGAATTTGACCAGGAGGACATTGGTTACTGAGAGTGAGTGTAAGAGTATTATGTTATCTTTTGCTCTTCTTTTCCAGGGTGTGGTTTGGTGTGTATTTCTATTCGGGCTGTATTCTCCTTTTCTGTACGCTGCTGGTTTGTAATAATGTGGTATTTCATTTTCTTGTAATAGTATTTGACATATTTTTGCAACAGAGCCTGTATTGACTATATTGGTGCCTAGCAGGACTTGCGCATGTACCGAACAGTAACGGGCCCCGGGAGTGGATCGTTACAACGGCGGAGAGGGAGGATGAGGGATGGCGGCGGTGAAGAGGGCGTCGGAGGGGGCACCCGCCGTTCGCTGAGGAGGTCGTAGGAGGGCTGGGAGAGGGCTCGTGTCGAAGGGAGGGCGTCGTAGGAGGGCTGGCAGCAGAGGGGGCGACGAATGAGGGTCGGTGGCGTCGGAGGGGGCGGCCATCGTTCACTGGGGATGTCGGAGGATGGCTAGGGGAGGGCTGGTGGCGGAGGGGGCGGCGGAGGGGGCTTGTGACAGAGGGGGGCACCCGCCGTTCGCTGGGGAGGTCGTAGGAGGGCTGGTGGCGAAGAGGGTGTCGTAGGAGGGCTGATAGTGGAGTGGGCGACGAAGGAGGGTTGGTGGCGTCGGAGGGGGCAATCGCCGTTCGCTGGGGATGTCAGAGGATGGCTGGGGTAGGGCTGGTGGCAGAGGGGGCGGCTGCCTTTCGCTGGGTTTGTCGGAGTATGGCTGGGGGAGGGCTGGTGGCGACAGAGGGGGTGGCTGTTGTTCTCCGTTTGCTCACCACGCACAACAATGCATTTTTGGAATCTTTGAACAGTTATGCACGATGAGTAAATTCGAGTTGCAAACTTATAAATAAGTGAATAAGTAGTTGTGCGTGCGAGTAAAACGGCACATAGCAACTTCTTTTTTGTCTTGTGGTTGCAACTAAACGAGAAAGAGAAAAAGAATGAAACCCCTTTAAGCTATATTCTTTTAATTTTATCTGCTTCAACCTAGGGAAATGTGAGGCAAAAGTTTCATGGGAAGACAAGTGCTGGCCGATCTCTCTCGGTGCCAATGGGATAATTAACTCAGTCGTGATGGGACTTGCCATGGGGTGATTTTCAGGTCTTTTGGGGGAGTAAGAATCAATTATGGTCACGCAAAACGCCTACAGATAGTTTCATTACGGGCAGTCCAGGACTCCAGGGGAGGGTAGAACATCGAAAGCAGGGTGAGTAAAATGAAGATACCGCTCTTAATGGAAGAGGAGGAGTTGTTGACGGTTGGTACATTATTTCGCAATGAACTGCTTAATGGAGGAGGAGAAGTTGTTGGCGGTTGGAACATTTTTGGAGGGAAAGACGTTGCGCTGATTTCAATGGTGGAAGCAGCGGTAACCTGTGCGTTAATGGAAAGAGTTTAAAGACTGCTTGCTGGACCAATTTCGAGACACTCAGGAAATATATCTACACGAGCAGAGCAGCTATGTGCACTTAGACAAGATATTAACTTGTACCGAAATAAACAATAATTGTTGAGAGAGACAGAAAAAGAGTAAAATAATCTCTCCATACGGAGTAGCCATGGCTTATGCCATGGCTCTCAATATATTCACTTCATCATGGGATTTGGAGTCCAAGGGACTCCCCACTAACTTAGTGGGGAGTAATGGTGAGATGATGAGGGGAGGGAGGCCAAAAGCCTCCCTCAACTCACAACACTCCCCCTCATCTCTCCATTACCTTGGGTTAATCATATGAATACTTCAGGATTCAGTATGCTAATAGGGTGGATACTTCTGGATCCAGAGCCACTGTGGTTGCCTCGTTAAAACCTTAGCTGTGGAAAACCCAGTGGGAAAAACCAGCAGCTTAAGGGAAAAAGAGTACAACTATCGAGGGACTCCCCCTGATCTGTACAAGCTTCAGGCTTGCAGATCTCCTATGTATCTATACAATCATCTCCTATTTGTCTATACATCCATCATGTTCTGAAAGAAAATACAATCATCACTCATTTATACAAGTTTCACTCATCTAGCGGCTATTGGAAAGCAGTGGCGCTCTGGAGTGGAATGCTCTTTGAAGTTGGTAAATGACTCCACTGAAGTATTCTTTGAATCAGTCTTCACTGTGTCTGCAAGGTACTGCTGGACCTGGCTGAGCATTTTCAATACTTGTTTCTTGG
The DNA here is from genome assembly GCA_030789695.1 of Scilla litardierei. Lineage (NCBI taxonomy): Eukaryota > Viridiplantae > Streptophyta > Magnoliopsida > Asparagales > Asparagaceae > Scilla > Scilla litardierei. The sequence continues at coordinate 756,459,656 of CM061142.1, read as the reverse complement.
ATGATGAGCTTCTCAGAAGATGTAGACTTTGGAGGATGATGTGTAGATATTTGGGAGGTGGCCGGCCTTTTGTGTTTTAGTCATCGCGATGATCTTTAAACATGCATATGCAATATATATTCCTTGACCCTTGGAAGTTGCACAGAAGCAGCTTATCCTTGGTCTAGTGGTGCTCTCCAAGGCAACACTGTATCTGGTTAACAACTTTACTACAGACGTTCTATCAAAGACACGTGCAGTTAGCCAGATAAAGAAGTGTAACAAGTACACTAAAGCTAGGCTCTTCGGGACCTAGGATGACCTCCCCCTCTTCCAGCGACTGGTAGGTGTCATAAATAAGCATCTAATTTAATAGGTTGCAAATGGACATCATTCTTCATAAACTCCAGGTGTATGAAGGATATTAACGGGTTCCACCAAGAAGGTGTTAAATATATAAGCTGAGACAATACCTTGTTATACCTAGGTTTTTCATTTCCAAGGTATGCTTAAAGCTATCTGATATCTCAATGGTCTCTGCAGGAGATCCTATTAGCTTTAAGTAGACCATGTGTACGGCGAATATCACAAATCCTATCAACGATCTTTCGAAAAAGATACATGGGCAGAATATTGCTTAAGATCAACTAATGATCTTTGTAGCCTTTATGGAGAAGACGTTTCTACGTCTCTCTTTCATCTCTGGGGGTAGAGTATACCCTTATGGAAGTTTTATATAGATCTCTATATCTATATTGTCGTATATGTATGCAGTCACAACGTCCATGAGCTGCATTTATTGAATTTTTCAGAGAATTTTAGGATTTAGTAGGAAAATGATCACATTTCCTTCATTTAAATTTCTTATGAAATCCAACTTATATTCCACAGGTTTTACACATTTAGGTGTATGGACCGCAGGTCCAAAGATTTTGCTTTTCAAGAGTGAGTCCAGCTCTACTCTTATTGCATCGTCCCACTTTGGCCATTCTATGCGTTTACGCTATAGAAAAGTGGGTAGATGTCATCGTCATATTCAGCGACGTGAACGGCAATAGCGAAAGCAAAACCGTCGTCGACGACTGTGCTATATCTGTCCAGTACCTCTCCAGTACGTACGTAATATAATGATGTTTCTCCTGTTGTTTCCTCTGCAGGGGAAATTAGGAGGGGAGAGGTTGCTGGTCTGAGCTCAGCATCCTGTGGTTGGATCATTTTGATATATCCAGGAATCTTCCTCTTTTAAGGAATTTTATATTTTGAACCTGGCAGGCGTCCTCTTTTCAATTGAGGTACAGCCAATTCTGCTGCCGGTGGATTGCATCCATCTTTGGGAATGTCAATCCTAGCTGGCGTGTTGGCAACAGGGACGTGTGAACGAACAATCTTCTGGTTGTCCGCAAATTTATCCGACAATTGATGTACTTTAGTCTGAATGTGAAGGGTCTTCTGGATCTCATCTTCACAAAGAAAAAGTATGCGGATCATAACGAGATTAGGAATTTTGTGTCCATGATATGGTCTCAAAAGCTTCAGGCTTCTTTAGACTGCGTGCCTATTTCAATGAGATTTTTCTCATCAAATTCACATTTATCAAGACTTGGTGGTAAACCATAAGCAAGCAGCATCAGCAATAAGATATGGCAACAAGCGGGACGTATCGTGATAAGCGATGCGGAATGCAGTGTGATGGTCCCTAAAAATCAACAGGCAACTGCGATTTTACAATGGACGTGACATCCATTGGAGTCTCTTTACCAGAGACTCTGATAACCCATTCTGAGTATGAACATGCTACAGGATGTTCAATTTCAATGCCAGTTGCTTGGCAGAAGTCTTTAAAGATATATGTAGTGAATTCACCCACATTATAAGCTTTGAGAAAGCTATGTTGCGAGTGAATAAAAAGCACACATAAGACCATCTAGTAGATGCATCAGTCAGTACAATGAAGTACCGAAAATTGGCCACTTGCGGGGTGAATAGGCCCGTAAAGGTCACAATGTATTCTCTCAATGAAGCCAGGAGACACTCATCCCACATTCAGGAGGGAAGGTCTCTCTTAAAGTATGCCCTTACGACAAAGGAAACTCAATCTTTTGAAGAATCTTCAGGTTCTCCAATGGATTCATTTGATGATGAGTCCATCATCGCTGATCCAAGATGACTAAGTCAATTTTACCAGAGTTAAAAACTATGGCAATGAAAGGCACTTCTGGTGCTCAGTCAAGTTGGCTTTCTATAGGATGAATATCTGTAATTATAGGGGCCCGACGGGGGTCCAATGAAATCGTAAGTAGATGGGCTTTTGGCCATCCTCGTTACGAGTTACATATTGATATTCAATATTTATTATCCACAGTTTTCAAGTTATGTTCGTTTAAACGAAATATCCTTGAAACTTGGAAAATTCCTATATGTTTAAGGGGAGAAGTTTGCATCTTATAGTCTCGTTGTATGTGGGAGCAATATTAATGCTACACCAGTGCAACGATGCACTGTCCATAATATTAACTACTTCATCTATAAGCAAAACGAAATTTTATTTAAGTCAATGAAAAAGACATTCAAAATAAAAGTTCGTACTTAAGCAAATTAAAGATGAAGCAACATTGAATTTTAAATGCATAGATAAAAGATGAAGCTTAATCGAGCAGGTCGTCGTTCTCGAAGTCTTTTGCAGTGAACATCGTCGGTGGCTGAACAGTCGCCAAGTTTGTTTTAGGCAGAGGCTTCTGGCTCGCCTGATATAGTGCCTGGAGGTGGCGAGGAGTGCGGCAGATTCTGGACCAATTGCCAGTCATGCCGCATCTATGGCATTTATCCTCCCAGTTCTTCTTAGGAAGTGACACTAGGCCAGTGTTCTTTTGCTTCAATGTGAAGTTACTCTTTCCTGTATTGTTGTTATTGGACGAGGGTGCTGCTCCTCGTTCATTCTTCATCACAGCTTTCCCTTTGTTATTATTTGCCTTCTTCTTGTTTTTCCACTTCTGGGGAGAAACATGGTGGGCTTCAGGGATAGGTGCAGTGCCAGCTGGACGTAAATTATGAGGGGCTAGCAGTAAATCTTGATTCTGCTCTGCCCTAAGTAGGCATGAGATCAGATCAGAGATTTTCGTGAAGTTACGTTCACGATACTGCTGCATGAGGATTGCATCTTTCTCGTGAAACGAGGTAAATGTATTGTCCAACATGTGTTGTTCTGTCACTTCTTCACCGCACAACTTCAGGCGTGAGGTGATATTATGAAGTGCAGAGTTATACTCAGCGACGGACTTATAGTCCTGAAGTCTGAGGTTTTCCCACTCATAACTGGCACACGGTAATATTACATCAATTTGATGTTTATACCGTGCCTCCAACGCTGTCCACAGCTCCATTGGGTCCTCTACAGTTAGATATTCGACCTTTAAGGTCCGATCTATATGTCTCCTAATATAGAAAATGGCTTTCGCCTTATCCACATCAGAGACGGTGGTAGGAGTTCTGCTAGATGATTGTTCCGCTTCTGGGGCCTTACTAGCAGAAGCATCGGTCGCTGCTGGGACCGATGAAGGAGCCAAAATTGAGCCAAGGAGGGCCATCGAACGCAAGTGGAACTTCAGGTCCACTCGCCAACTCAGGTAATTATTTAATGCAGCATCAAGAACTTCGAAATCGACGCTTGCCAATTTTACCATTTATCTATGCAATTTAAAATAAGCATGAATTAATTAAAGTGTAAATTCATGCATAAACAATAAAATAAGTAAAATGTGGGGATCGGCCAGATACCCAAAGACATACAAAGTCCAAAGTCCGAATATACAGTCCATAAATAAAAGAAAAATACAACTTGGAAACCCAGAAGGGTCCCTATATTTTCCAATTTTCGCCTCCGTCTTCATTTATCGGTACACCGGTCTTTGGCATTAATACATTTAATCCTCACTTACAAATTCTCTCAAAAAGAAAATAAAATTGCACGGAATTTAAAAAGGGTATCAAAATGGCCGATCCCAAAAATCACATTTTAGCTTATATTAACACCAACGCAGTTTATAATATGCTACAGGCACAAAATAAGCAACCACGCAGTTTATATAACACATGCATATATAATATGGAAAAAGAGACTATAAAATATAATAATCTCTCGGACCACGAGGAGACGTCATACACCGTTAGGTTAGTTGACTAACGGCAGAGCGGTCGCATGATCCTTAAGATAATTATATTTTTAAAAAATCCTAATATTCCATAATTTAATAATAATGCAATAGTGTTATGAATTTAGCAATAAGAAAGGCTGGGCGACAGGCACATGACAAGGAAAAATAAATTAATAATTTGAATGGGACTGCAGGCCCATAAAAATTAATCATATGTAATATTTTATTTATATTTGGGTATTTGCCAAAAATTAACAAATTAATTATTGCAATAGGATTTACATGGCTTCTGGCCCTAATAAGTCAAATTAACATTTGGGCTGCAGGCCCAGTGTCAAAATATTAATTAACACTTTAAAGATTGCAATAAGAATTACAAGGCTTCGGGCCCGTTTTTGATAGGCAAAAATAATTATTAGGTAAATGTGGCTGCAGGCCCATAGAATTTATAAACAAGGTTACAAATAGGCTCCAGGCCCAAATAAACAGGCTATCAAATTTATTAAAATTTTGGGCTTCTGGCCCATAGACTGTTATGATCAAAAAATTTAATTTAGGGAAATATTAACATAAGTCCTAAATCAAAATTTAAGTTTTTTTTGTTAGTGTATATGAAGAGTCCACAATAACCCAAAATCCAAACAGAGCCCATCTCGACAGAATATCTCCGACAATGGGAGGCCACCCCGACAGGGGGTGACACAACGACATGCCCCCCCACGTTTACGAGTTTGTATATTTATTAACATTTTCTAGCAAACTCGTTAATAAATATTGCGTTGCTAGCAAAATGCCTAATGTGAATAGCTGCACTCTGTCATTATTGTCAATGTTATATGGTTCAAAGAAAACCGCTAGGCTCTCCTCAACGTTCACATCAAAGAATATTATTTTATTCTTTGAAACGTTCACATCAAAGAGCCCCCGACAGGAAGGGCGGCACAGACGAACGACTGGACGGAGCCCTCCGACAGGGGGTGGCGCATACAAACGCCGGGAAGGCCCCCCTTAAAGAGGGGGGGGGGGCGCGGCAGATAACCACCCCCGACTGGGGGTGGCGCGTCAGAGGATGCCCCCGACTGGGGGGGTTCAGAAAAAGAGTAAAATAATCTCTCCATACGGAGTAGCCATGGTTTATGCCATGGCTCTCAATATATTCACTTCATCATGGGATTTGGAGTCCAAGGGACTCCCCACTAACTTAGTGGGGAGTAATGGTGAGATGATGAGGGGAGGGAGGCCAAAAGCCTCCCTCAACTCACCACAATAATGTCTATTTTAGTCTATTTGCAAGACGGGCGATTTAGATTAGAATGCGTGAAAAAACAGGTATCTAACATCGTGATCCGTTGCTCTTTTTATTGAGTACATGAAACCGACTACAATTTTTAGGGCTGAAGGCTAACATGGCATCTAATGAACATAAGTATGCTTCTGACTGTACACCTCATTCTCATTGTATGGATAAACAAGGAAACAGACAACCAAGTTTGTGATTGCCAAACTGTACTGATCGCATTGAGAATTAGATGCTATGTTGCACAAACAAGAACATGCGCAGATGGTAGAAGTGCATTGAAAATAAAAGTATCATATTCGACATGTTTTAGAGAAGACATAGATTTGATGATCGAAGAAAGATTGGTTTCGGTTGGGATGAGGCTTGGGATGGCTAGGAGAGAGAAGACTTGGCTCTGTTAGCCCACCATTTGTGGCCGCGGTTGGAGCTGCGGATGCGCTGGAACCACCGCTCCCATGAAGCGTCCTCGGGCCCTCTCGTCCTGACAAGAGCAATCAACAAGATGAATACTGAAAAAACACGATCCAATTATTTGATCAAAACAAAAAAAGAAAAAGAAAATCAAACAAAATGCTTACACTGGGAGGAGGGCGTCGGGCAAGCGATCCGTGCTGGAGATTACCCTGAAGAAATCATCAATTCAGTGCTAAAATTAACGGCACCAAGAAGAAGATTTGGGGGGGGGGCATCGGTCGCTTACTGTTTGCATGCGGCAGAGGAGGGCTCCATCGTGTCGAATTCTTCCATTTCTTTCTGCAATTAACAAAAAAGCAATCGTTATTGCTTTTGCCTTTCAAGGGGGGGAAAAAGCAATCTTTATGGTGTACCTGCAGGGATTCGATCTCTTTGTCGAGACGAGCGATGGCGGCGGACAGCCGATGCCTCCCCAGCAAGTCTCCGCTTCTCTGCGGCGTCGTCATCGGAGGAGGCCTCTGCGGCTGCGGCTGTTCATCCTCCTCTTGATCTCCCCTCCTCCTTCCGTTCTCCATCGCTGCTCGTCCAAAGGGAAACAATCAGAGGGATTGGTTGTTAGCAGGGCAGCTTTGAATATTGAAGTCGTGGATGAGAATGAAGATCAGTCGCCATCCAAATTAAATTTTGATCTTGACGAATAAAGAGTGGGGATAGAACAGGGTCGGTCAAAGGCGCGTAGTTTAATGGGCTTTTATGAGGTGGGCAGAGGGTTTGCTGATGACATGGCTGCTGCTGCATGCGTGGCGAACGGGTTTGGATCCTTTTTACCCCGTCTGTACCGGATGAAGATTTTCAGGCTTGGGGTGGGGGGTTAATGGGTTTGGGTCGGGTCCGGATCAAAACGGCCCGGATAGCATCCGGATCGGATACGGGTTCGATATCCCGATCTGACTTGATCCAGATCCAACCCGTGATGCGATAGTGACGAACGAGATAGATGGAGGGTGGTGGTGGTGGTAAGGGATGACAACAACAAGTGACGACAACAGAGAAAATCCAGATCGGATATGTGTTTCAGCTTTCCGATCCCGATAAAATCTAGATTGGATTTGTATGGGCCCTTAAACAGATCAGATCAAACCTGACCGTATCTGACCCGACCCGTTTGCCACCCCTAGCCAATATTTTCTGTCGGCAACAGCTGGTTCACACCATTACATTGCATTACTCCAAGTCAAAGTCAATAGATGCTCCTGCAAACTAAACGAACACAGATTTAACAAGTACCACAACAAGCTCGCAAGATGAAGGTAGATATCTAAGGAAACCCCAAGGGTTTCTGTCTCATGATACAGGGCACTTTTTATTTTCTTTCGCCCTCTTCTACAGTTCCTACTTTCTTCACTAGTTGGGAAACATTCAACTATAGCAGCCCCAACGACAAGCCAACCTAAACATACAACACACAAGAAAAATGTTAAATACATAAATAAATCCTAAAACAAGGTGATCCCCAAAACTAACAGTAACCCAGCACTCTGGGAACACTTAAGTCATGAAAAAGATAAGACATGTTTCGTGAATAAACACCGAGAGGACACCGGAGAGCCGTAAGGCTGGCCGTGGTGCAACTCTCGCTGCTTTCCCTGGTCGTTCTCTAACTGAAGTACATCAGCTGTTGTGCGGCAGATGAATGACTCGGGTATCCATCGTACATAGTCTGAGACCCCCCTGAGATGAGCCCCGCCGATGCCTGGGCAGCGAGGCCGTGCTGCCCGGGCATTGGACCCGCTGCGGCTGCTGCTACCTGGTTGAACAAGAGCTGCCTCTGGTATGCCAACAGCTCTGCAGCCGTATAGCCCTGAGGAACCCCAGGAGTCGGTAGGACTTGAAATGATGGCACAGGGGGTGGCAATGGATTTGAAGCCGCCCCCGGCGGTGTTGGCTTGGTACCCCATGAGCACTGGAACAAGACCAAAACAAACCAACAAGCGTTAGAGTTCACTGTCGTGGTCCATGAGAGGAAGTAATAGAATAAAAGAATAAAAGAAGGCGTACTTTCATCGACTTCCCACATACGATCTTTCCATTAGCCATCTGAATGGCTAAAGCAGCTTCTTTGTGGGAATTATATCTCACGAATCCAAAACCTTTATCTCTCTGGATGCGCACTTCCTCGATTAGACCAGCCCCAACACTGTGAAACTGGCGATGGAGCTCAGCTTGCGTCACCTGAAATGGTTGCAATACTATGAACAAGAAACCCGGGAGGGGGCCGTGGCGGGCGCATGATGTCGGTATCATATGACATATGAGCATATGCGTTATATGGCATCCAAAAAATCCACTACTATTTTTAGGAGGGATCGGTTTCATTAATTTGGATGTTCATATTCTAAAACGTCGACACATCAAATATCGAGTTAATCCAGAACTTTTTTGCTTGCCGATCTAGCAGTGATAAAAGTTAATGCAAAATCGTTAATTTTCTAAGGAGTAGATCGGTAAATAAAAATAATTGATCAGCTTATTAGGTATATTCAAGATAAGTTGCCTTAATATATGTTATTTCAGATGATAATATTATTTTTGCTAGATGAGACCAAAAAATTATATATATGTAAAGTTAAAACTTTGAAGATGGACACCGTAGACTCGAGGTTTTAACAATAACAGAAATAGGACCGAGTACATGAAATATAACTTTAGTACGGTGAAGCATAAAGTTCATAGCATAATGAAGCTAGATGATAAAAATATATCAATAAGAACTTTAAGTGTCTGATATTAGGGATGAGAATGGGTATTCCCAAAGCCCAATTGGGCATGACACATCCCCATCCTTCATTATGGTCTAGGAAGATTGGTGCCAATCTTCCTAGACCATAATGAATGATGGGGATGTGGCATGTCCAATTGGGCGCCCAGGCTTTGGGCATGCCCATTCTCATCCCTAATGTGGCATGTCCAATTGGGCGCCCAGGCTTTGGGCATGCCCATTCTCATCCATACCTGATATTTTGCAGGTTTATTCGAGGCGGAGGTGCGGGTCCACCAGGCCGATGGCAAACTTGTAATTCCGAGACTTCATGGAGGGCCGCTTTGTAAAAGCCTAATTAGCACTTAGCCCCCTCTTACGCAAGGATCCGGCCGGCCCTAGCTTTTTACGCTGGAATTGAATTGTGAGTTTTTCCTATTTTCCTTAGATTACTTCCTAGTTAATTGTTTCATCTATTCGTAGTTGTTATTAAGCAATTAGTCATTTGTAGTAGTGAATCCATATTTTCAGATTTGAAATCCCCAATAAAAACCCTATTTTAGTGCCTTCCACCATAAAAATCCTCTTTTAGTCCACTAAAAAGCCCTAATCGTATCAATTTGATATCAGAACCCGTTGATCCATGGCAACGACGAGATCCAAGGAGAGGATCGACTTGTTGGAGGAGAGGATGGAAAGGTTTGAGAGCAAAATCGAGCAAGAAATCCAAGGGATGAAGAAGGATACATGCGATCAAGCAAACCTCGCAGAGCGGCGATCCACGCAACTTATGGAGGCCATCCAACAAAGCATGGCGGCTATGAATAAAGGTTTGGCGGCAACTAATCAAAGTTTAGCGGAGACAAATCAAAATTTAGTGGCAACGAAGCAAAGCTTGATGGAGGCTTTCGACGAAAAGTTAGGTCCGGGTAAAAGGAACGACCTTTGGCGAAGGGGAAGCAAAAAGATGATATTTTTGAAGGGCTCCCCTCCGACGCCGACAATTACTATGGAGGAAAGAGAGGAGGCCGCAAAGGAGGAGCACCAATTTGGAGATCCCGAAAGCCTCCAACATGGGCGGCAGAGCCCATGGATTGGTCGGTTGAGCCGGCCGACTGGCCCAGAGCTCCGACGACTTCCCCAGACCCCGCCGCCACTTCTGGGGAGCCGCCAGCCCAAGTGAGGAGCCGACAGGCCCTGCTGTCACCAATTGGGGCCCGTAGATCCAGATGGGAGGCCGACAGGCCCCGTCGCTGCATCCTGGGGGCCCGTTGGCCCAACTGGGGGCCGTCAGGCGCCGTTGCTGGAGGGCCCGTCGGCCCAGCAGGGGGCCGATAGGCCCCGCCCCACTCCCCAGATGCCCCGTCGACCCAGTTTGGGGCCCGACAGGCGTAGATGATGTGGCAGGAGGGTCTGCCGACTTTGTTTCAGCCCCAGAGTGGTCACATTGGAGTTTTTCAGCTCCCATGAGCACAACATTTTTTTGGAGGACCGTCGACGCATCCACTGCCTTTCGATGGAGTTTCGAGAGATTGGAAAGGACACCAGGGCCACATGGAGTGCCCCAGGAGAACTACAGTCGATACCATAAGGATGTTCAGGGTGGTGGAGCAGGTTGGGGTGACACGGCGTAGGAAGGTGTAGAGGGAGGAGCACAGAACCCAGCTGCGGGTTCTGTGCAAGATGGACCTCACCCATTTCAGCAGTGACGCTAGGACCATCCACAGGGGAGGGGAGTACCAGGAGGGTTCTATGTGGAGAATCGAGTGAGGAAGCTGAAGATGCCCGTTTTCGAGGGTGAGGATCCCAATGCCTGGATATACCGTGTGGAGAGATATTTTGATGCGTCGATGGTACAGGAGGACTGGCTTAAGGCAGTGGGGGTCTGCATGGAGGGAGAGACGCTGGGGTGGTTCAGATGGACACAGCAGCAGATGCATTTTCGTACGTGGGAGTTCACCACCCTCTTACAGGAGAGCTTTGGGTAGGTGTAGGCTGGTGATGCTTATGAAAGGTTATATGCTGACAGGATGTGACCGTGCGGGACTACATCAAAAAGTTTGAAATGCTATCTAATAGAGTTCGCGGCGTGTCAGGAGAATCCTTGTAGGGTGATGTGAACCAACACATCAAATTACAAACTGAAGACCTAATTCTAAGTGAAGGCCCAATGACAAGAGGAAGGCTAAAAAGAATGCAAGATGCAATTGGGGCCCAAGTAGAAGCATTGTTGGCCCAAGAAAGTTGTGCTAAAAAGAAGCAAATCAGGCCTTAATCTTGCTAATCCAAGCCCAAGAAAATTAAGGCCCAAGATTGGACAATTCTGAATTATTTGGAGAATAAGAGTCATTTGCAATCAAACTTCAGAATTCATGGGGGGAATATCAAGAGTCATGTGCGACCATTAATTCTGAATTCATGGGGAGTTGAAGAGTCATACCATTAATTCTGAATTAATGGGGAGATGAAGAGTCATACCATTAAAATCTGAATTCATGAGATCAAGAGCCATTAGTGGTCTTAATTAGTGTCTTTTAAAGAGTCTTTTTAGTTTCCAAAGCTCTACCTATAAATAGAGCATGTAATCCTTTGTAACAAGCATCAATCAGATTATTAATTCAGAATTTGAGGGTTCTCTCATATTGTGTGAGTTTCTTTCTTTAGCTTTTGTGGAACCTTGCCTTGTCAATCTTCTTTATAAGATTGGTGATCTAAATCTGCAAAAGCCCCCAATTTGTGCTTCAACCCAAGTGCGTTGCTGTGTGGATTAGTTAAACACGTGTTCGTGGTTGGGCAAGTGGTCTAAGTAGCAGGTCACGTTCTTTACGTTGGTTGGCTATTTGCATTTGTCAAGTCAGTGAACCATCCTTATCTAGAGCTTATCACTCCATATTTCCTTTCACTTATGCTGGAGTGTGATGCTCATATCCTTCTTTTAAGTTTGTTTTCGAGTTTCTTGAACATCCTACGCCATGAAGATCGGGCCACCTCTCTGGTTTCACATCATTTGGTATCAAAGCCCCAGGTTGACACGGTAGATTTCTTTCAATCATTTTATTGCTTCAAAAAAAATTCGCTTTCAAATCCTTTCCTTTGTTTATGTGAAAACAAGAAACTTTTCAAAACCTTTCACTTAGCTTATATTCTTAGTGTGCAAGAATTTTATTTTATCTTTCAACTTTTGAGAGCCTTTGTTTGTTGTTTATTTAGTTTGTACGAGTAAAGCACCCAGAATAAAAAGGAAAAACAAAACAAAAGCAAAAGAAAAAAATCTGAAAAAAAACAAAAGCAAAAAAAGTAAAGCTTGGCAAAAAAACGAGAAAGAAAAACAAACAGTGGTGGTGCTCAATTCAGTTCTTACATTCTGTTATCTTACAAATTTAATAGCTCTTATTGTTGCATTTTTGTCTTGCACTACTAAGAAATTCCCTTCTTTTCATTGAATTCCTACTATAGACCTCATCCTACTTCAGGCATAAACCCATCCATTATTCACAATTTTACCAACCACCACTACATATTTGGTTGAAGTGAGTAATTGGCATTATTGGATTACTCAACAAGGATTTGGGTTGCATACGAGCTAAGGACAGATTTTGAGGGAATTGTGAGTTGGTGAGATTATCAAGAGTGTATATTTTTTTCTTTCACTAACATGGCAGGAAATCCAGAAGATACTACACAACATGGAGAATCTTTTCAAATGCAAGCATTGGTGAGCCATCTTGAGAGATTGTTTGATAGAAAGCTAGAACGAATCCATGAACGATTAGATCAAATGGAGAATCAAGCTTCTACACAACAAAATCCTCCAAACAATCAAGAACAACCTCATGGAGATACGAAGAGCCAAGTTGATGGGGATGAATTTGACGATCACCAGCCAAGAAGGAGATTTCATCGTGATGAACATAGGAGACATAGAAACCGAGGAGACAAAATTGGTGGAATTAAAATCAAAGTACCTCCTTTTCAAGGCAAAAATGATCCCGATGCGTATTTGGAGTGGGAAATGCGTGTTGAGCAAATTTTCTCATGCTATGACTACTCTCAAGGTAACAAGGCGAAACTTGCAGCTCTTGAGTTTACTGATTATGCTCTTATTTGGTGGGATCAGGTGCAAAAGGAAAAAGAACGATATGGAGAACGTCCCATTAGTACTTGGACGGAAATGAAATCAACCATGAGAAGGAGGTTTATTCCATCTTATTACCATAAGGAACTTCATCAAAAACTGCAACGACTCAAGCAAGGCTCTAAGAGCGTAGATGGTATCACAAAGAGATGGAGATTGCCATGATTCGAGCAAATGTGATGGAGGACAGAGAAGCAACAATGGCTCGTTTCTTGCATGGCCTTAATCCTAAAATTACTGATGCTGTAGAGATGCATCACTATGTAGAGCTTCAGGAGATGGTCCACCAAGCCATCAAGGTAGAACAACTGAGGAGGAGAAATACTGCAAGGAAGGGCTCTAATTCTTTTAGCCCTTGGAAGACAAGTTCAAAGAGAGATACTCCATCTAGTTTGAAGGAGAATACTTCGAAGAAAGTTGAAAAGACAGCTGATATTCCGAAGAAGACGCAAACTGAAGCATTTATACTTCTAGAAGCCGAGACATAAGATGCTTCAAATGCCAAGAGAGAGGACACATTTTCAGCGAGTGCCCTAACAAGCGCACCATGATCATCGATAACCATGGTGACTGGGAGACTGAAGAAGAAGAATCTGATGATGAAGATGAGATGCTGATTGAAGATGATGACGGAGAAATTGCTGCCGAAGGATAATTTCTTGTGACTAGAAGAGCACTTAGCATTCAAATGAAGGAGGAAGAGAACCAAAGAGAGAACTTGTTCCACACACGCTGCCTAGTCCAAGGGAAAGTATGCAGTGTAATCATATATGGAGGAAGTTGCAACAATGTAGCAAGTGCTGAATTAGTGGAGAAGTTGAGTCTTCCAACCTTCAAGCATCGACAACCCTACAAGCTACAATGGCTCAATGAATGTGGAGAGTTGAAGGTAACAAAACAAGCCACAACCCTATTTTCTATTGGCAAATATAGAGATGAAATAATCGGTGATGTTGTTCCCATGAAAGCATGTCATCTCTTGTTAGGCAGACCGTGGCAGTTTGATCGTCGTGTAACACATGAAGGGTACTTAAACCGTTATTCTTTTGTACTTCAAGGGGAGCCTATAACCCTCCTTCCATTATCCCCAAAACAAATAATAGAAGATCAAATAAAGAGAGAAAAGAAAAAAGAAAGTGAGAAAGGAAAATTGATTCAACAAGAAGAGAATAAAAATGAAAGTGAGAAAAAGATGAAAGATTTGAGTGGAGAAAAGAGAGTAAAGTGAGAGAAAGTTCAAAAAGAAAAGGAGAGAAGAGAGAAAAAGAAGAGAAGAGTTTTCTCGTAGCAAAAAGAAGTGAGATTAAGCAAGCTTTGTTTTCTCAACAAAACCTCCTAGTACTTGTGTACAGGCGATGTTGAATACTAACGACTTAACCTCTGCTTTGCCTAGTGTTGTTTTATCTCTTTTGCAGGAATATGAAGATGCCTTTCCTGATGAGATACCACCAGGTTTGCCACCAATTATGGGCATATAGCATCAAATTGATCTTATTCCTGAAGCATCTTTGCATAATCGTCCAGCATACCGCACTAATCCTGAAGATACTAAGAAGATTCAAAGGCAAGTTCAAGAGTTGATGAGCAATGATACGTGAGAGAGAGCCTCAGTCCTTGTGCAGTTCCGGTATTGCTTGTATCCAAGAAAGATGGTACTTGAAGAATGTGCGTTGATTGCAGATCCATTAACAACATCACGGTAAGATATCGTCGTCCTATTCCTAGGTTAGATGATATACTAGATGAATTATCTGGTTCAACTATCGTCTCTAAAATTGACTTAAAAAGTGGTTATCATCAAATAAGAATGAAAGAAGGAGATGAATGGAAAACAACATTTAAGACTAAACATGGATAATATGAATGGTTAGTTATGCCTTTTGGATTAACTAATGCACCTAGCACATTCATGCGGTTAATGAATCGTGTCTTTCGTGCCTACATTGGTAAATTTATGGTTGTTTACTTTGATGATATCCTTGTGTATAGCAGAACCTTAGATGAACACGTGGATCATCTTTAGACAAATTCTAGAGGTTCTAAGAAAGGAGAAATTGTTTGGCCATTTGAAAAAGTGTGATTTTTGCACATATAAAATTGTTTTTCTTGGCTTTGTTGTTAGTAGCACAGGTATTACAGTGGATGAAGAAAAGATTAAAGCAATCCAAGATTGGCCAACCCCTACAACTGTTGGACAAGTCAGGAGTTTTCATGGACTTGCAAGCTTTTACAGAAGGTTTGTGAAGGATTTTAGTACAATGGCAGCATCATTGAATGAATTGACCAAGAAGGATGTCCGATTCAAATGGGGAGAAGCTCAAGAGAAAGCTCCAAATCCGTAAAGAGAAGCTAACTCAAGCACCTTTACTGGCACTTCCTGATTTTGGTGGCACTTCCTGATTTTGGTAAGACTTTTGAAATTGAATGTGATGCTAGTGGGATTGGCATAGGAGGTGTTCTCATGCAAGAAGGTAAACCCATTGCATATTTTAGTGAAAAGCTACGTGTCCCCACTCTTAACTATTCTACATACGATAAAGAATTATATGCATTAGTTAGAGTGTTAGAAACTTGACAACACTACTTATGGCCTAAGTAGTTTGTCATTCATTCTGATCATAAGGCATTAAAGCATATTAAGAGTCAAAGTAAACTGAATAGGAGGCATGCTAAGTGGATTGAATTCATTGAATCATTTCCATACATGATTAAGCACAAGAAAGGTAAAGAAAATGTTGTTGCTGATGCTTTATCACGTAGGTATGTTCTTCTTTCCATGTTAGATGCTAAGATTCTTGGTTTTGAGCTTATTAAAGAATTGTATGCTGATGATGTTGATTTTAGGGAAGCTTTTAGTCACTGCGAATCAGGTATGGGTTGGGACAAATTTTATTTGCATGATGGCTTCTTATTTCGAATTGATAAACTTTGCATTCCGAATTGCTCATTGTGTGTGCTATTAATGAAAAAATCACATTCTGATGGTCTCATGGGACATTTTGGCATTGCTAAAACTTTAGGCATTCTGAATGAACATTTTTATTGGCCTAAAATGCATAGAGATGTTGAGAAATTTGTGGGAAGATGCATTGTATGTCATAAGGCAAAATCTAAAGTAAATCCACATGGATTATACACCCCCTTGCCTATTCCTAATACCCATGGAAGATGTCTCAATGGACTTTGTTATAGGATTACCTAGGTCCAAAGGAGGACGTGACTCTATTTTTGTTGTGGTGGACAGATTTTCTAAAATGGCACACTTCATTGCATGTCATAAAGTTGATGATGCTTCTAACATTGCTAATTTGTTCTTCAGGGAAGTTGTGAGGCTGCATGGAATGCCAAGAACCATTGTGTCACATCAAGATGCCAAATTCTTAAGTTATTTATGGAAGACTTTGTGGGACAAGCTTGGGACAAAACTATTGTTTTCTACTACTTGTCATCCACAAACCGATGGACAAACTGAAGTTGTGAATAAGACACTATCCTCTTTGTTAAGAACAATCACCAAGCAGAACTTGAAGAACTGGGAGTGTCTGCCACATGTGGAGTTTGCTTATAATAGGGCTATTCATTCCACTACTAAGTTCTCACCCTTTGAAATTGTTTATGGATTTAATCCTATTGCACCTATTGACTTGATCCTCTACCTTTGCAGGAAAGAGCTAATATGGATGGAAAGAAGCGTGCTGAATTTGTCAAACAGATCCATGAAAAAGCACATCAGAATATCGAAAGAATGACTCAAAAGTATGCTGATCGAGCAAAAGGAAGAAAGCGGATGATTTATGAGCCTGAAGATTTGGTGTGGCTACATCTTAGGAAAGAAAGGTTTCCTGATAAAAGGAAGTCCAAACTCATGCCTAGGGGAGATGGACCTTTCGAGTCCTTGAGAGAATCAATGATAATGCTTACAAGCTTCAACTACCAGGTGAGTATGGCGTGGGTGCTACTTTTAATGTTTCTGACATGTCTCCTTATTTTGGTGCAGATGTTGAAGAATCGAGGACAACTCCTTTTCAAGAGGGGGAGGATGATGTGAACCAGCCCATCAAATTACAAACTGAAGACCTAATTCTAAGTGAAGGCCCAATGACAAGAGGAATGCTAAAAAGAATGCAAGATGCAATTGGGGCCCAAGTATAAGCATTGCTGGCCCAAGAAAGTTGTGCTAAAAAGAAGCAAACCAGACCTTAATCTTGCTAATCCAAGCCCAAGAAAATTAAGGCCCGAGATTGGATAATTCTGAATTATTTGGAGAATAAGGAGTCATTTGCAATCAAACTTCAGAATTCATAGGGGAATATCAAGAGTCATGTGGAACCATTAATTCCGAATTCATGGGTAGATGAAGAGTCATACCATTAATTCTGAATTAATGGTATGATGAAGAGTCATACCATTAAAATCTGAATTCATGGGGAGATCAAGAGTCATACTATTAACTCTGAATTCATGGGGAGATCAAGAGCCATTAGTGGTATTTAATTAGTGTCTTTTAAAGAGTCTTTTTAGTTTCCAAAGCTCTACCTATAAATAGAGCATGTAATCCTTTGTAACAAGCATCAATCAGATTATCAATTCAGAATTTGAGTGCTCTCATATTGTGTGAGTTTCTATCTTCTTTAGCTCTTGTGGAACCTTGCCTTGTCAATCTTATAGATTGGTGATCCAAATCTGCAAAAGCCCCCAATTCGTGCTTCAACCCAAGTGCATTGATGTGTGGATCGGTTAAACACGTGTTCGTGGTTGGGCAAGTGGTCTACGTAGCAAGTCACATTTTTTACAACGTTGGTTAGCTATTTGCATTTGTCAGGTCAGTGAACCATCCTTATCTAGAGCTTATCACTCCATATTTCCTTTCACTTATTCTGGAGTGTGATGCTCATATCCTTCTTTTAAGTTTGTTTTCGAGTTTCTTGAACATCCTACGCCGTGAAGATCGGGCCACCTCTCTGGTTTCACATCAGAGGGGTACTTCATGAAGGGGTTGAACCCCACCATTCGATTTGTGCTAAGTATCCAGAGGCTTGCGGATCTGCGAGAGTATGAATCTAGCAAGGATGGTGGATGATCATCAGGACTCAGAGAGGAGGGCCAGTGGGGCATGGAGAGGCTCCTCTTTTCAAGGACAGGTGTCGGTAGGAGAACAGAAGGCAGCCATCGCCCCAGGAGTCACTGCAGCCAGCGAGAAGATGGTAGAGCCACGACCTGGAGGACAGTCACAGAGGATGACAAAGACGGAGATTCGTGACAAACGTGCCAAGGGTCTGTGCTTCAAATGAGACGAGAAGTTTACTCCAGGGCACATATGCGGGGACCGTACTCTTCAGATCCTGATAGTGAATGACAATGAAGAGGAGGATGACGTGGTGGAGCTCGAGGCTGGCGGGGATGAGGAGCAGGAGCACCTGCACTTGGACGTAGCGAAGCTTTCCCTTCCGTGGTGGGGTTCACACCGAACCACACCATGAAATTGGTGGGAATGTTGGCGATCAGGACATGATTGTGTTAGTGGACAGTGGGGCTACCCACAACTTCATCTCCCACAAACTAGTAGTGGAGCAGAAGTTACAGCTCAGTGACACGGTGAGCAATGGAGTGGTGTTGGGAACCGGACAGGTGGAGCAGAGCAGCGATGTCTGTCAGGGCGTGATCGTAACGATTCAGGAGATACAGATCATCGCGGACTTTCTTCCTCTAGAGTTGGGGAGCACGGATATCATCCCAGGGATGAAGTGGTTGCAGACCTTGGGGGAAACAAAGACCAATTGAAAGTTGCTCAGACTGGAGTATCAGGAGGGAGGGAGGGAGGACAGTTGTGTTGCAGGGCGACCCCAATCGTATGTCGTTACATGGTGTCCTACAAAACCATGGCACACGCTCTTCACATGTCAGAAGGAGGGTACTTGGTAGAGCTCCAAGGGGTGTCACTTGAGGAGAGAGGGATATGGACCAGAAGCAGGTGATGACACTCGAATTGGAGTAGTTGCTGAGCCAGTATGAGGATGTTTTTCAGACTCCGCATGGACTTCCACCACCACGAGATCATGATCACGCCATAGTCCTACGAGAGGTGGGGTCACCCATCAGCGTTCGGCCATATAGATATCCTCCGGTGCAGAAGGATGAGATTGAGAGGATGGTCAGTGAGATGCTGCAGGTAAGGGTGATTCAGCCGAGTGTGAGCACATTTTCTAGCCCAATCTTGCTTGTGACGAAGAAGGATGGTAGTTGGAGATTCTGTGTGGACTACCAGGCCATGAATAAGGAAACTATGCCGGATAAGTTTTCTATTTCGGTGATTGACGAACTACTTGACAAGCTCCATGTGGCAACAGTATCTCCAAGATCGATTTGAAGTCTGGGTACCATCAGATCTGGATGAGGGCGGTCAGCGTGCCAAAGATGGCGTTAAAAACTCATGAGGGACACTACGAGTTCCGCGTCATGCCTTTTGGCTTGACAAATGCTCCAGCGACATTCCAGGCCTTGATGAATAAGGTGTTTCGGCCCTACCTACAGAGGTTTGTCCTTTGTATTTTTTGATGACATTTTTACAGTCGCAGCTTGGAGGAGCATGTAGGGCATTTGCAGGCGATGTTGCACGAGCTGCAATTATTTGCCAACAGGAAGAAATGCTTCTTTAGACAGCCGCAAGTGGAGTACTTGGGACACGTGGTTTCAGCTAAGGGTGTGGCGGCAGACCGAGAAAAGATTGCGACGATGTTGGATTGGCCGCGCCCCCACAACACTACGAGGCTTCTTAGGCCTTACAGGATATTACAGGAAGTTTGTCCAAGGATACATCACGATCGCATGGCCATTGACAGAGTAGCTCACAGCTTCCAGTGGGGTGAGGATGCAACCAGGACATTTGAGGTCCTGAAGCAGGTGATAACGTAGTGCCAGTGCTAGCACCGCCAGACTTCAGCAGGCCCTTCGTAGTGGACACAGATGCTTCATGATACGGGTTAGGGGTAGTGCTGATGTAGGACCAACGACCAGTAGCCTATTTCAGTCATACGCTGTCCGCACCAGCCAGGCTGAAATCAGTGTACGAGAGGGAGTTGATGGCGATTGTGTTCTTCATTCAGAAATGACGACCCTATCTACTTGGGAGGAGATTTATCGTTCGGACCGACCAAGGGAGCTTAAAGTACATATTGGAGCAGCGCATGGTCACCGAGGAGCATCAGAAATGGCTCTCCAAGTTGGTTCATTACACCTTTGAGATACAAACCAGGGTTGGAGAACAAGGCAGCAAATGCTATAACACAGAGAAGAGGTAGCAGAGATAGCAGCGGTATCAATACCAGTCCTAGATTGGGAGCCCTTGGGGAGAGAGATTGTGGCTGATGAGGGGTTGGCACGGATATGGGAGGCACTGCAGCAGGGATCGGTGGATCATCCCGGGTACACACTGAGTGGACAGAGGCTGCTATATCAGGGGAGATTGGTGATATCCAAGGCGTATACACACATCCCTTTGATATTTCAGGAGTTTCATGTCAGCCCGGTAAGAGGGCACTCGGGGATACACAAGACATACAAGAGGATGGCCAAGGAGTTGTACTGGTGATGCGTGACGGGTAAGGGAATATATGGAGTTCAGAATTAAAGAATAGAATGGAGGATAGAGATCTGAGATAAAGACTATGCCACCACTCAAGATCAGGATATAGAGTTCACCACAATTGAGATTAAAGGCTAGGCCACCCTCCCAATTAATTCTGGTCTTCACGTGTTCATGGAGCCTTTTCATTTCTTTGGCACGTTGTTCAGCTTCAAAACTCACTTGGGACTCAATAGGAAGCGTGATCAAATCAATGGGAGTAAAAGGGTTCACTCCATAATTCACTTCAAATGGAGACTTTCCTGTTGCATATGATGGAGCTCTATTGTATGCAAACTCAGCATATGGAAGTTTGTTATCCCAATCTTTGATATTTTTACCCACCAAACTTCTGAGAAGAGTTGAGAGTGTTCTATTTATCACTTCTGTTTGCCCATCAGTTTGAGGATGGTAGGCAGTACTAAACAAGAGCTTTGTCCCCAACAATTTCCACAAGCATCTCCAAAAATGACTTAAAAACTTAGAATCTCTATCACTTACAATGGGTTTTGGAACTCCGTGTAGCTTAAGAATTTCTTTGAATTAGAGATTGACAACATGAGAAGCATCATCTGATTTACTGCATGCGATGAAATGAGCCATTTATGAAAAACGATCAACAACCATGATATCATATTTTCATCTTTGAGTTCTTGGTAGTGCCACAATAAAATCCATGCTCACATCTTCCCAAGGCTGATTTCGAACAGGCAGAGGAGTATACATTGCTTGATGAAATTGAATCTTAGCTTTATGACAAATAAAGCATCTTGAAACAACATTATGAACATCACCAGCCATCTTAGGCCAATAAAAGTGTTTTTGCAAGATGTCAAGTGTCTTGTTGATGCTAAAATGACCAGCAACAACTCTGCCATAGGCTTCTTTCACTAAGAGATCATGCATTGAACTTCTGGGAATGCACAATTTGTTGTTCTTGAAAATAAAACCTTCTTGAATCACATAAGTTCATGAACAAGCTGTTCTTTCTTGCTCAAAGAATTGAGAAAAGTCTGGATCATCCTTATAAAGAGCTTTAATAAAATAAAAACCAAGAATTTTAGCTCCAACAATAGATAGAAGAGAATACCTTCTTGAAAGTGCATCAGCTACAACATTGGTCTTTCCAGATTTATGCTTTGAAACAAATGAAAAGGATTGAAGAAATTCAACCCATTTAGCATGCCTTTGATTCAACTTGTGTTGTTCATTGTCTTGAGTGCTTGATTATCAGAATATGGAACAAATTGCTTGAAGATAATAACTCCAATCATCAAGAGCTCTTACAATGGCATGGAACTTCTTATCATAAGTGTTGTAGTTCTTCCTTAAGCCATTCAACTTCTGACTGAAATAAGCTAGAAATTTTGTTGATTTTACTTGCCAATATCAGATTAGTCATGCTTGCTCCTGCATCAACTGGCCAGGAATGAAGCGGGACATAGCCAGGATGATAGCTGAGTGTGACGTTTGTCAGCGTCACAAATATTTAGTGATGGCTCCCGCAGGCTTACTACGGCCACTGGACTTGCCTGAGAGTGTTTGGGAAGATATCAACATGGACTTATTGAGGAGCTACAGCATTCAGAGGGCTTCACCATTATACTTGTAGTGGTAGACCGCCTCAGCAAATATGCACACTTCATTCCCTTGCGACATCCTTATACAGCAGTGACGGTAGCTATAGCATTCATGAAGGAGGTTGTCCGCTTTCATGGTTTCCCTACTTCGATAGTGTCAGATCGCGATAAGGTCTTCATAAGCAGCTTCTGGAAAGAGTTATTCAAGGTGCAGGAGACTATGCTAAAGAGGAGCACAACCTATCACCCACAGACAGATGGCCAGACGGAGGTGATGAATAGGAGCGTGTAGACATACTTGCACTGTTTTGCTTCAGATTCACCAAAGCAGTGGGCCAGGTGGTTGGCATGGACGGAGTACTGGTACAACTTCATACCATTCGACAGCACAGTGCACTCTGTTTCACATTCTCTATGGGCGGGACCCTCCTCATCTGATGCATTACAGCCATGGCATGACTCTAGTGTCCCAGGTGGAGTACTTAGAGGAACGAGATAGACATTTGGAGGAGCTGAAGAGGCACTTACCGCTGGCCCAACATATTATAAAGGCTAAGGCTGACGTACACCGGAGAAATGTGTAGTTTGCAGTGGAGGATAGGGCGTACCTCAAGCCGCGCCCTTACAGACAGAAGACACTGACGCACAGGAGCAATGAAAAACTGGCGGCATGTTACTATGGGCCATTTGAGGTTATCGCTCAGAATGGGAAGGTGACATATCGCCTGAAGTTACCTGCTACATCCACCATCCACCAAGTGTTCCACGTGTCACAGCTACGACGAGCTATTGGGGACCACGCCCTCTCACCTGCCCTGCCTCCCACATTGACAGACGACATGAAAGTGTTACTGGGGCCACATGAGCTTAAGGGGGTCGTCAGAACGCAGTCGGTAATCATGAGATGCTAATCAAATGGCGTGGGCTGCCGGATTATGATGCTACTTGGGAGGCCCGTGAAGTGATACGAGACCAGTTTCCAGACTTACACCTTGAGGACAAGGTGGCACTTTGGGGGTAATGATACGGTGCGGGTCTATTCGAGGAGGCACGGGTCCACCGGGCCGATGGCAAACTTGTAATTCCGAGACTTCATGGGGGGCCGCTTTGTAACAGCCTAATTAGCAATTAGCCGCCGTAAGCAGGATCCGGCCGGCCCTAGCTTTTTACGCTGGAATTGAATTGTAAGTTTTCCTTATTTTCCTTATATTACTTCCTGGTTAATTGTTTCATCTATTCATAGTTGTTATTTAGCAATTAGTCAATTTGGAGTAGTTATTCCATATTTTGAGATCTGAAATCCCCAATAAAACCCCTATTTTTATTGCCTTCCACCATAAAACCCTATGATGGGATGTACTTTTACCCCTCATATTACTTTATCAAATACCAATGAGATTATGCCAGGTTATCATATATGATATGCTCATGTGTCATATGTACCCATTTCTCTAATATCCAAACTGCTTTCTCAACTCTAATGTGTGTGCGACTGTGTACCTCATGAGCCAGGTTGCCAACATATACAGTTGTATATGCAGGATTGTTCTCAGGATTCTCATCATTTGAATTCTCCTGACTCCCATCTGTTTATTAAAAAATAAACGAGTCAGCAACAGACAGACGTATAATTTATGCTTCAATACCATGCCAATGCTCATAAAATCCTTGATGTTTTAGTTCTAAATCACAAGTATGCCTCGAAGAGAAACTGTTCTTATGGCTGGTAGTTCTAACTAAACTAGCATAGAGTGTCCACAAATGGTAGGTTTAGCTGTGGGTTGCTCACCTACGCTAGCAGAACTTCCGTTGGTCAATACCACCGCATTCTGATTGTTGCTACTCTGCTTTTCTTCTCCGGAATTTTTAGTAGCCCAGTTGCATCGAATTTGCTTGTTCCCCAGCCATTTACCTAGCAAAGAGAGACATAAAATCAGCCACATGAAAGCGCAAATAAATTTCTAGATCAAAGCCAGCTGGCGACTCAAATCATCGCTATAGCAAATTCTTCTAACCTTGCATGTCATTTATAGCGCTCTGAGCATCCTGGAAGAAAAAATGAATTAAATAATCATCAGTACTTTTATCTCACCTTCCCATCGTTTTAATGAAATAAGGCGACAACAGAAAGCTAATAATAGCTTGTGTGATTCATCACAATATTTTTTGCCCACAAGCTGGTATAGCCATGTGCTAACACGTTACAACCAACAAAATTTCCTAGCAGATGTAATTGCACATAAAACTCAATTAGATACATAAAATTTCAGTACAAATTAGATATATGAAAGTTTATATAATAGTAGATGATAAGGATGAGCAGTTAATGTTGATAGAATATCTCAGTAAATCTATTTTTGAATATTCTTTCTTAATCTCAATTGTCAATGACATGTCTTCACTAAGCATTAAACCCTCCAAGACGTGTTGTGCATGTGCAAACAGACGTAGAGCCCATGTTCTCCCATTATAAAATATCAGCATAGTAATAGTGGTGTCTATATTTCTCGTTTTAAACTGACAGTCAACCATCCAAATGAACAGATAAATTACAATCTTTCTTATGAAATCACAGTATCTGCAGCCATTCAAAATATTAATTCAAAATTAATGAAAGTCTCCTTAGCAAATCCCATCTCCAACTTTTTTAGGTATTACGGAAGCAGTTTCAAAGACCCAGTGCCATATATTGCAATGATGGATTGGTCTATGTCTAGGCAGATGAACCAATCGACCAACCAACCAACCACTTTAACAAAATACACTCTTATACCGGCACCCGCGGCCAACACAACTCTAAGAATATACCTGCTGGTTGCGGAAGGAAACAAAGCCAAAACCCCTAGAACGCCCAGTTTTGTTATCCCACATGACTCGTGCATCACTGTGAATCAAATCAGTAATAAGTCAGCATATTACTAATCCATCAGATTAAATTTGGACTGTAAGCTTTAAACAAGATAAAAAGTCGTTCAAGGAGTGTCCATTTAAAATACTGAAGCATATGTCTATGTTCCTGAGAATGCATTACATATATCAAAAATAATATTAGCACATGAAGATTCAAGGAACTCACGAACAACTGGAGTACGCTGAGAAACAGGCAAATAGAGTTGAATCAGTAACCTCAGGACTTAGGTCACCAACAAAAATATGGAAATGTCCTGTCAGCATTATGTTCTACTGTTAAACAGATGAAAGATGAGGAAACCATATCACAAGAGCACCCAACCACCACCACCCAACCAAAAAAACTACAATTAAGTAAATAAAGAGAATATATTCACCAGAAGTATCTTCTCTTTGTCCACTTGCATATGCCCAGTTCACCTTGATTGCTTGGCCATACCTGCAAAAGATTGAATTCACACATTAAAATATAGAGAGAGAAACGAGAGAACATTCTCTGAAGCAAATATATAGACTAATGTTTCTTACAGCTGGCGCCCGTGCAACGTCGATATTGCCAGAGCTGCTGATCTCCTATCGTGGTAATCAACAAATCCAAAGGATGACTGAAACATGAAAATACAAATATGAGTCATGCCTTTAATGTGTCATCCTAAACATCAATGAACAAAACCATAAATTATCAGCTGGGCAAGCAATTTCTGTTTAAATGAATATCCCAGTAAAAGCAAAGCAATATGCAAATTTGTAAACATCTAAACAGTGCAAGGTAACGAGGGTGACTTGAGTTACTACTAAAAGACTCATTGCTCATATCATAACAGATTTCATACATGCTGAAACCAGCCAACACTATTGATATTCACAAATAACAACTAATGCATGAGAAGATATGGGGATTGAAGTACCAAAAGCAGAAATTATGAACAAATACATATAATGGTTGAAAGAATCACATTAAACAATCAAAATCAAAAGGTTCAAAAACTCAACTGATATCAAGTTGTATCAGCCTTTTTGGATCAGATTTCTATGGCTGATTCAAAACAAAGTTCTCTTTATCAAAGCCAAGTGAAATTCTTCAAGTTTCATAGGAACACATTTACCATCAATCCATTTTAGTTATAATAGGAAGGATATGGCATGGAAATAAAATGAAAGCAAACTGAGTCTAAGCTGATTGATTTGCATAATATCTTTCGCTAAGACACTCCTTTGATAGAGTTGGTAAAAGAAAGAGTGTGGGGGAGTGTAGTGTATTAGACAACAGAGGGAATTGAAGTATAGATAAACCACTCTCTAAAAATGAAGCCCTGATTGCAACCAACCAACACTTGGTACTTCCGATGCAAGCGCATGTTACTTTCGATGCACTCAATACTGGTAGGATAAACCACAAGGTGATAATGAGACAAACACAGAGACTTCAAACCTTGGTTACAATGCTTTCAATCTTGCCCAATGCAATATTAATAATAAAGCCAACTAATAGAAACAATTTCACACGTTTTGCAGAAAAACTACCACATCATAACTCTATTATTTAAAGAAAATGAAAGGAAATTTCCCAAAAAAAAAATTAAACACATATCTAAATCTTTTATCCGAAACATGAGTTTGGAATGGAGATTGGTTGATTTTGTGTAATGTATAAGATAAGTGAGTGATATTATGTACCTTGATTGATCTAAATATGAAGGATGAAGAATCATGACAAATTACCGAGAGACTTTGGGAAACTTCATGATAGGTTTTATGACAAAGCAAGTACACACCTACACAGTAGTTCTCTGCTAAAAAAAGTGAAGGTTCAATGGGGTTCTTCTGTATTTGGCCAAAGATTTCCATGGAATAAATTAATTTGAGCCAATCCCATTCACAAACAAAGTTCTATCAAAAAAAGCTTTTGTTCTCCAGTGTAACAATCCCAATCCATGGGTAATCACATTTCAAAATAACAGCTAAAGCCGGCAAAGAATGGAAACTGACAGTGACAATTAAGATTGAGAAGCAAAAACAGAACAACAAAACGTTGCTCCTCAATTGCAACTAATATCTAGGGCTCAACACCAAACAATGCTTTCCATTAGAGCTCATTAGGGTCTGGGGAATAATCAGAAGTTTGCAGATATCACAGAAGGGTTGAGCAGATATGTGTGTCTATGAACTTAATGACATCTGTGGTGCAACATACTGCAAGTATTGGCAAAAGGTAATGCTGGCCATAAATGACTACCGATAGGTAGGTAGAGAACCTAAACTATGATTGCACAATTTGTGTTCATAAATGGATTCCTCTATCAGTCAAAACTCATATAATTCATGCATTATTCCCGTACCGGATGAATTTAATGAATTCCATATATATATGCTTCTATTTCAGATAGTTCATCAACATTAACATGCTCCGTATTTTTCAGAAAAATGATATACATGCAAACGAATACTTCCTAATCGAATTAACCAATGAATAATATTCATAATTGGAAGTAGTAGTTAATAACCTTATGACTTGTGCAAGATTTATTTTTAAATTTAACTCAGACTACTTTGGTTTGTAATGAATGTTCATTTGTGAGTATTTTCTTCAGGATTTTCTTGCTTCAATGAAAACTAACTTTTATTTTATTAATGTCAGTTTAATTTTAGCTATAAAATTATTGATTCTTTGTAGTGATTGTTCACGGAAGATTATTGTTTTATGATTTTCTTACTTTAATGAGACCTAACTTTTATTTGATTAACTTCAGCTTAAATTTAGTTATATAATTATTGATTCTTACTCATTGTCATTAATATGTGTAACGAATTATTGATCCCCTACTATTTATTGATTGATGAATAATACTCGAATGTATGTATATCTGAATATTTGATACTCACATCTTTTATTGCCAAATTTGTATCCGTTTTATGATATATCTATTTTTAATGATCTATCTAGTTTTTTTCCCGTAGGACAAATGTCTAACAGAGGGGCAGCCTACATTAATTTTAGTTGCATTCAAGGCATAAAGAAGAAAATTCATAATGTACCAACCTTTCCAATCAAATTTTCCTCAAGAGGTTCTTCAAAATATAATAAGGTACATAAACACCTTTGAAAGTGTTCAAATGTTTTAGTTAGACCTATCAGGCCATGATATATACATATCTCCATGAACTCATGTTTAAAAAACAATTGGCATAAACATATCCAAAAGTATAGCAAGCATATATACTCATGTTTACGGTATTCCAGACCAGTATAACTGATGCCTTACTATCTTTCAAAGGTGGAATGCAACAGTTGACATAAACTGTTTAGTCCATCTTACCCATCAATAAACGTATCGGGTGACAGATAGGATCTTCTAGGGTTTAGAACTGAAATTGGGGATAAAAATATGATTTTTATTAGAAAAAAGAAGAAATCAAGGATAGTTGGCCACGTTCAAGAGGTGAACCGCTCTTCCAAGCCACCAATTCGAGAGGATGGCCGCACTATCCACAAAAGTGGATCAAATCAACCTCTAAGAAGTTTCTCACAAAATTTCAGCATAAACCCTCATATATCTAATCCCCATATATATAATCAGATTTTAAGCAAAATTAAAAAACGCCCCTGCACCCCGAATTTACGAAAATGCTACCGAGCCTCCAAAATTACAGATTTTGCCACTGTATGAGATCTAATCAATGACAACAAAAGATAATATTTTAAAAAGACAAAATCACAATGATTATCATATCAATTTATTTTCAAATACGATATTGAAATTCCCGGTTAAAAGCCGGGCTATCCCAAATCGTTACATAATAAAGTTTTTTTTTACCGTTCAAATGTCCTGTACATGAATTGTATTTCAAAGCAGATCAAAACGGCAGAATGTATGGTGTAATAGTACTGATTGTGTACTCAGAAATAATGGTTCAGATGGCAACCACTAGAATGCACAAGCTAAAATGAGGAAGACGATCAGGGGCAGAGCAACAGATATTATGTATGTATGGTAATCAATAAGTATATCAAAACTTCAATTCTCATAAAAACATATAGACCTTACTCTGAAGGACTTTCAAACATGCCCACAATAAAACTGGCAAAAAAACCAAGCCCAACGTTTTTGTCCATAGAAATATACTACTAAACATTGTTTGAATCATGGAATTCTAATTTTGCAACATATGGAAACTGGAAATCATATGATGGGGGTATATGTTATTTGATTTTGGTCTCTTCAAAGTCAATGTAATATGTTTCTAATAGTTTTGTATACATGTAGGAAAAAGAGATAGTTTATGTTAAGTTATTTGAATGTACGGGTTTCTTGGAACCCAAGACACTGTGTATCTGGTATTGTTTGCAATGGTCGAGTCAAAGCAACCCACTTCCATTCTTCCATGCTTTATGAAGGTGCTTGGTATATAAAACAAAAAACAAGGTTTATCTAATAAAACTAGTGTTGTAGTGAATTGAATTCCATGAATAGTTTGTATTCCAAACATGGAACGCTTTATAATCCTTGAAATACTTCCCACAGCACCACTCAGTATTTTAGCATATGCAGTGCATCCCTTCCTATAGTATACAGTTTATGTCAATACAAAACTAATTTCATCAGTATTTAAACATCCAAATTATGTGTCCCTATCAAGACCATTAAAGGGAAAGCCATGACACCATTATAATGCATTAGGGACCAGGTTCGAGACCAGGTGTACAGTGTACTGCACACTTCTTATTCTTCTTAGCCTGCATATGTAGTGTGTCACTTCAACATATGAAGGAAAAAAGTAAGCATTCACTTCCTTAACATGGTCAAATATAGCTTCTGCATCTCGAATTGAGTTAGAAATATATGGATGAGCTAAGATGGATTACACTATAAAATAAGCGGTGAAAAGCCAAATCTATCTCTTTAGACTTTCCAATAGAGTGAGGATTTATAGACATATCCGAATAGCTTTAACATTTTCTACTGTTGCATTTTTATAATGTTTAATTTTAAAAAAGTTGAAGTTTCTACTACGCCTCTATCTCTGAGGGCCCAACACTCCATCTCACATCGTCTTCCAAAGCAATGAACTTTAAACAAAAACCCCTGCTAATATGCTAATGATAAGCATCAGACCTAACTTTTTAAAAATATGCTAATATTTCTTTACATACTCTAATGATGTGGAAAACATATGTAATATGGAAGAGTGGAGAACATATGGAATTTCACAAAAATGTTCAAATATCAGATGTAATGCAAAAGTTAAAAGTACCTTATACTGCTCATCAAAAACAAGCAAACGGTAATAGTCTCACATTAAAATCACCATCATTGATGCATGTTGCAATAGTAAGAACCAGAAAAGGTAACCAAGTGAACGAACCTTCTCTTTCCGAATAAGCTTGCATCCTTCGAGTGGACCAATACTTTGGAAAACTTCGGTAAGAAGGGTTTCAGTAACATTAGGATGTATATTGCCAACATACCTAGTCCACATGAAGCCATTAGATTATCAAAGAGAAGCAAAATTGATAATAACTAATGATAATAACCCAAATGTAACAATGTTTAACACTTCCAATAACATTTAATTATAAGGAAATTTACGCAATTATACGGGGGAAAATGTGATTGTACTTCCACAAAAAGTCAGCTAGACATAGTCATGGACTTTAAACCAAGGTTTTGTTCTCGGTTTCGTTCTTCTGGAAATTTAGATTTTGGTTTCGGTTTCGCCCGTTTCGGTGGTTTCGGAGTAGAGTTGAGTTTCGTCCCTTTCCAATTTTTTTAAATTAATTTATGTAATATAAGTTAATATTATATATGCAATATAAGTTAATATGGGTTAAAAATAATTGGGTCTGTGCGTTTTAAATAGAAATTGATGGCAAACTTGAAATAACTTATATTGCATACTACACTTATTTAAAAATAATTAGGTCTGTGCATATTAAATTGATGGCAAGCTTGTAAAGAACTTATATTGCATATATAATATTAATTAGGTCTGTGCATATTGGGTCTGTGCATATTGTGTATGTGTGTATTACATTGATGGCAAAATTAGAGCTCCAGCCCCCTTCTTCGAGCGACGATTGGAGGGAGAGAGACGGCAATCTTCTCCGCTTAGAGCAGCGAGCAGAGGATCTTCTCCGGCAACGAGGTAAGCATCATCCTCTTCTTTTATTTCTTCTTTTTTTTGTTGATTCTTAATTTTCTTAAATTTTTTTCTATTTTTATCTACATCTTCATCTTATGTTTTTTCTTCCCTTCTTTTTTTTCATCATCTTCTTCGTAAATTTTGACCGAACCCAACATATTGCATTGATGGCAAAATTAGGGCTCGAGCCCCCTTCTTCGAGCGACGAGCGGAGGGGGGAGGCGGCCATCTTCTACGCTTCGAGCAGCAAGTGGATGATCTTCTCCGGCGACGATCTTCTCCAGCTGCTTCGCAGCAAGGTAAGCATCCTCATCTTCTATTATTTTTTTCTTTTTTGATTTTTATGTTGATTCTTAATTTCTTAATTTTTTTCTATTTTTGTCTTCTTCTTATGTTTTTTCTTCTCTCCTTTTTTTCATCATCTTCTTCCTCAGTTTCTGCCGAAACCAACGGTTTCGAACCGTTTTGGCCAAAACCGGCCAAAACCCTAGGCCGAAATTCCCGAAACCGGCCGAAACCGAGACAATGTAATCGTTTCAGTCTTCGTTGCCTCCAAAACCGAAACGAAACGGCCGAAACCGTAAACCCTTACGGTTTCGGCTCGATACCTAAAACCATGCTTTAAACTTTGCAGTTTCTCTCGTGATACTATCATTTTAACTTGTTCACAACATGTGATGTGAAGCAGTGGAAAAAAGGTATTAAAGGGAAGAACTGCAACGATGGAGAAAAGAAAAATAGAAACTACAATAAAACACTCACACACTGCGGCATGTAGATGGATCAAACCCAGGGGGAAGGTTGCCACTTGGAACAGGCTCCATCTGCATACAAAGGAAGAAAACAAAAATAAAACGCTAGAAAAAAACTCAACCACCCTACAAAAGTAAAGTGAAAAAAGAAATTCCTATAAAAATTTGAAGTCAATGATGCTCTTACTGAACCCTATACCTCCTCGTAAGGAATACTGAAGGATATCTGTATGCCAACTTGAAAATTAAATCTCACTCATGAACTCACAAAAGGATACCAAATGGAATCAATTGAGATATTAAGATACTTCAGACAACAAGCTTGCAAGAAAGTCTTAGAAAGGACACATGACAATTAGAATGCATGTCTAGTAGCCTCTAGCATACATCAAGGAAAAACCAGTTGGTGCAGATACTTAAAGAATAAGGGTAATAGCCAACCAATACATGACTTGACTGAACATATCCCTCTGCTCGCATGCTTTTTAAATGTCCAAAATGCAATGCATTTCCAAAAAAAGGGAAATAATAATTGCTCGGCAAAAGTTCAGACAATGATATTCTGAATCAATTTTATGCAAAAGACCAGCAACTTTACCATCCTACAGACAGTGGAAAATGAGCTTTGAGTAAAATGTGGTCAAAGAAGGAAAATCCTACGGTTCACTTTGTTAAGCATGTCATGTCTAACCAAACTTATTCCAGGATGAGAGCCGAACAAATATCACATTACGATGAGAGATGTAGACCAAATATCGAATATAGTGCGTCTAATGATTGCCCAGGAAAAGACAATAGAGTATCCTGATATTCCTTTCAATTATTGATCACTAGTGACTTAGGGCGGCGAATGATGACTTTTATTATGGAAGTAAGGAAACCATCATCACCTTTAGGTATAATACCTAGCAGCCTTATTGAAAATCATTATTTAATGATCATGGGTCTACATGTTTTATATCCTGCATAAATTTATCCTAATAAAATAAGCCCAGCTATTAATTAGATATAGCGGAACATCAAAATGGCCCGTGGATTACAAAGAATTTTATGTACTTCAAAAAAAATGGAATTCTATATGGAGTTTGCTGAAAAACATGAACTGTTACAACATGCAAAGCACAGAACCATACCACCCATTTAAGCAGGAAATGCAACCTCAGTTGAAATAAAGAAAGAGAACTACAACAAATGCCAGCTGGGGCTTCATGGGCCAAGGATCCTCACACACCAGTCACATTCTACAATGGTAACGCAATAATCAGCTGATAAATCTCACAATGAGAGAGCCAATACTCACAAAGAATGAGGACGACGAAACATTCATCATCAACCAATTGTATAATGAAAAGTACGGTCATTAAAGGGCATTCAAAATAACATTGGAAAAGACAACGAAAGAAACACACAAGAAAGTTCATTGGACACTATTTTTCTTAAAACAACTTATAATTAAAATCATTTCAAACCCCAGTGCACCAATCAAATACAGAGGCAAAGAAGTGCAATGAAAATATTATGTTGGTCACATAAAGATTGAAGATGTTACTCAATCCTCCACTAGAGATTTTTTTACCTCCTTAAATGAACGTTAGAAACGAACAAAGAGCAAACCAAATCCTATTTGAAACCCAATACTTTATAAGAGAGAAACATAAAACAAATAACAGATGTATTCCGGTAAATAGACAACCCAAAAAAGGTGAGCTGATGTTTAAAAGAAGAAGAAAATTTTCAACTCCTTGTAGAATTATAGTACCAAGAGTATTTTTAAAAATTAACAAGCTAACCCAAAAAAAGATGTATCTTAATATGGAATCCCATGCCAAACGAACTATAATTAATTGTAAAACTACAAGCCTACAGAAAACTTCGCTTATTTTCACAAGGAAGAACAAACAAAAATGCGAATGCTTCGATTAATAAACTGCTTCAAATAACTCGACTCCTCCGTGTAGAATTAAGCCCGAGCTGCAAAGCAATATTAATCCAAACTAACAAACAAAAGAATGTATTTTTAAGCAAAATATAACTAGATAAACAACAGAAAGAACAAGTACTTCTAAAATCCAGCACATGACACCGATCGAAGCATCAAAGTGCACACATCTAACCAAAATCGACCGCTATCTAACCGAACCAACTCGCCAAACAAAAGAAATATAACGCGAAAACAAGATCGAGAGTCGAACCTGCGACATGGCGGCCGCGAGCACGCCGGAGTGATACAACTGCTGCTGCTGTAGCATTACTTGCTGCATCAGGGCTTCTTGTTGCTGCTGCTGCTGCTGCTTGAACCTATAATTCATATTCTTCCCCCAATAAATTCGGAAATCAGGCCAGCAGATCGCAAGGGAAAATAGGTAAAGCCGTAGAAATGGGGAATCGAGGAGATCAATGGGGGTTAGTTAGCTGGATATTTCGAAAATTAAAGGATCAAAGCGCTCGCTTTCGGATTCGTGAGGTGAGATTTTGCGAATCGAAACGCAAAAATCAGGGAACGAGATCTCGAATAATTGGGAGCGATGACTCCCCTCTGCAACGAGGACGAAGGAATAAGCGACGGGAGGTGAGTGAGAGACAAAGCGGAGGTTTTTGGAATTTGCAAATTTGCAAAATACTATTTTGTAAGGGTCTTCCTACAATTGTGCAGATAAGAAAAGTAGACTATCGTGCGGATCTGGCACCTGCTTTGTTGGCGGACATCCCTTCGTTGGTCCCACATCAGTGTGCGGGTGTGCTAGGGTGCATCTCTGGCGGGGAAACGAGAGCCGGATGAATGATTCTGTTGATTTGTGAATTTTACCCAGTCGGGTACCAACCCGGTGTGGATAACCGTGTGCGCGGTATGGACAGATATTTTTACTTGCCATTTGACAATTTTTGAAAAAAAAAAACCAAAAAGGAAAACATATTACCAAAACCGATCTAAGAATATAATTAGCAACTACTTGTTTCGAGTTGGCTATAGTTGCGAACCGCGGTAAAATCGTTCAACTTTGCAATAGTCCCGGTTTTGATTGTTAATATCTATTATATATTTGAGGGCTTTGATGGTTAGTTTGTGATAGACCCAACAGGACAAACGATTGGCATAGGTTGTGTCATTATGGCAAGGTGGGGCCCCCTTGGGGGTGGGTGGTAGAGTGTGATTGCTTTGAGGTGTGGCTTTGGGGAGTTTGGTTTAATGTCACACATTCACATGAATTACAAACTTGTCATTGCCATTGTTGCACTTTGCCTCCATGGATTTTTTGCAATTTAGCCCCTGATTTTTCCCATTTTCCCCTCTCTCACCCGCACTTATATGTCCTTCTCGATTACGCGCGTGCATCGCATCCTTTTAGGGGTGGGTTCTTTTGACGACGTACACTGTGTGCATATGTTATTTCTAGTATTACAATAATATGTAGAACTTCTTATTTATGTGGTTACTTGGCAGAGTGGTTAGATGTTCTTTATTCGTGTGGGGAGGCTCAAGTTCGATTCTGGGCATCCCAATTTTTTTTATTTTTTAAAATTAATATAAGAAATATATATATATATATATATATATATATATATCTCTCTCTCTCTCTCTCTCTCTCTCATACAATTCACGAAATTTGTCCCACGTGGCAGTTTTGTCCCAGTCATATTTTTGGTTGCTGACTGGGACGCCACGTAGGTGTTGGGTGTGTTTCTGGACTTGGGTTTGGGATGTGGTTTTGGTGTTTTTTTGCGTTTTAGTCTCTGTTTTTCCTCTTTTTGCCCCCGACCCTCTTCTCTCACTCACACACCCACGCTTTTTTCACTTTGGCGACCACTTCTCTCCGCATTTGCGCCCGGGCGACGACTGCCTCTGTGCCCTCTGGGCACGGGTTATGACTAGTGTGTGTGTGTGTATATATGTACTAGTCATTACCCGTGCCCATAGGGCACGGTTTATTTAATGGCTGAGTTTTTCTCCCCCACAAATTTCAAGTTCCCCCAAATTTCAAGTTTTCCCACAAAATTTCAAGTTTCCCACCAAATTTAAGTTTTTTCCCAAAATTTAAGTCCCCCCAAAATTGTCATTATCACCTATGACAAACTTGCCACGTAGGACAAAGCTTTGTCCTAGTAGGATAAGATTCAAAATCTTCAAAGAATTGGAAAAAAATGGTCAGAAGGGGTGAGAATAAAAAGTGTGGGTGTGTGTGTGAGGAGGGTCCATGTGCAAAAATACAAAAAACCGGGGTTGTATGTGCAAAATTCCACACCTCCTCTTTTATTCCTCAAAATCTCATCTCTTATATTTTCTTTTATCCAATTTCCATGTTTTATATAATAGCTATCTAAATGCTCTTATCCAATTTCTCATGTCCAAATTCTCTTATCCAAATTCTCTTGATAACATCCCTCTTTTATATAATAGAAAAATATCAAGTTTCCCCCAAATTTAAGTTTCCCCCAAAATTCAAGTCTCCCCAAAATTGTCATTACCACCTTGGACAAACTTGTCACGTAGGACAAAGCTTTGTCCTAGTAGGATAAGATTCAAAATCTTCAAAGAACTGGAAAAAAAAGGTCGGAAGGGGGAGAATAAAAAGTATGGGTGGGTGTGTGGGGAGGGTCCATGGGCAAAAATACAAAAACCGGGGTCGTATGTGCAAAATTCCACACCTCCTCTCTTATCCCTCAAAATCTCATCTCTTATATTTTCTCTTATCCTATTTCCCGGTTTTATAACATCTCTTATATTTTCTCTTATCAAAATTCTCTTATCCAATTTCTCTTGTCCAATTTCTCATGTCAAATTCTTTTATCCAATCTCTCCTGATAACATCCCTCTTTTATATAATAGATGTCCAAATTCTCTTATTCAATTTCTCATGTCCAAATTCTCTTATCCAATTTCTCCTGATAACATCCCTCTTTTATAGAATAGATTTTCAAATTCTCTTATCCAATTTCTCTTGTCCAAATTCTCTTATCCAATTTCTCTTGATAACATCCCTCTTTTATAGAATAGATTTTCAAATTCTCTTATCCAATTTCTCTTGTCCAAATTCTCTTGTCCAATTTCTCTTGATAACATCCCACTTTTATATAATAGATATCTCTTATCCAATTTCTCTTGCCCAATATCGCTTATCCAATTTCTCTTGATAACATCACTCTTTTATAGAATAGATATTATCCAATTTATCTTGTCCAATATCTCTTATCCAATTTCTCTTGATAACATCCCTCTTTTATAATATAGATATCTCTTATCCAATTTATCTTGTCCAATATCTCGTATCCAATTTCTCTTGATAACATCCCTCTTTTATAATATAAATATCTCTTATCCAATTTCTCTTGATAACATCCCTCTTTTATAATATAGATATCTCTTATCCAATTTCTATTGTCCAATATCTCTTATCCAATTTCTCTTGATAACATCCCTCTTTTATAATATAGATATCTCTTATCCAATTTCTCTTGTCCAATGTCTCTTATCCAATTTCTCTTGATAACATCCCTCTTTTATAATATAGATATCTCTTATTCAATTTCTCTTGATAACATCCCTCTTTTATAATATAGATATCTCTTATCCAATTTCTCTTGTCCAATATCTCTTATCCAATTTCTCTTGATAACATCTCTCTTTTATAATATAGATATCGCTTATCCAATTTCTCTTGATAACATCCCTCTTTTATAATATAGATATCTCTTATCCAATTTCTCTTGTCCAATATCTCTTATCCAATTTCTCTTGATAACATCCCTCTTTTATAATATAGATATGTATATGAGTTATCCCATGCGAATGGGATTCGCACACAGCTACGTGCGAATGGCTTGTAAGCCGTTGGATTCGCTAAGAATTCATCGAATGGCACTGGGATGTTCTCTCTCTCGCTTGGGCCCCCGCGATGATTCACTTAAGGAAAAATTACTGCCGTGCCATCAGCAGCCCACGCTCGCTTCTCCCAGCTGATGCGTTTCGCTTCGCACCTTGAACGCGTTCACCCTCATCTCTCCAATCGGGCAGCTTTCTCCTCTCCTCATATCCGCAATGACGTCGCCCCTCGATAAGGATTCGCACGGCGCTAGGGGTTTTGGCCCCATCTCCATCTCGCAACGGCGCTGGCGCTAGGGGGTTTTGGCCCCATCTCCATCTCACAATGACGCTATGGGTTTTTGTGCTTCTTATCAGCCATCCACGACCCCAACCACCTCTCGACGCTCCCCTCCCATCTCTCGCATCTCGCATCTCTCCGGCTCCCCTCTCTCGCATCTCTCAGCCTCGGGTTCCCCTCTCTCGCTCTCTCAGCCAGGTCGACTCGATTCTGTGCCTCTCTCCTGCCATCCACAAACCCAACTGAGTTCTCGCCAGCTTGGATCTGCCCGCATCAAACCCTAAATTCTTTAATGATTTCCACATCAAACGCTAGGTATGAATTCCTTTCCTTTATGCGTTAAGTTTTGTTATTTCCTAGTTTGCTTCAGATCTAGGGTTCATATTTGGATTGCATTTAAGTATTCATGTTTTGAGTTATTGGAATTTAAAAATTGTCTGAGAATGAACTGAGCAACGGAATGTGATCAGTCCATATTTTACACCTTTTTTCTGCATATTTGCATGCCATTTCGGTTGCTCATATTGCGATTTTCACGATTATTAGATGATATTGTGTTACTTTTCACTATTTCTTGTTTTTGTCGGATTTCAGGAAATACGAGCAATTGGGAGCAAAAATGAGCTTAAAGGACTTGCACACGTAATGGAGCATCGCTCATGGACTTATTGAGGACCTATCAGCGATAGAAGACGAGTGGAAGAAGAAAGAACGTCGTAGGAGCGACGAGGAAGCGAAATGATGAAGATTAGGCATTTTCAGCATGCCACTCGGCCGAGTGAAGGAGTCACTCGGCCGAGCAAAGAAGCCCGCTCGGCTGGCCAGATCGGACATGCAATTACTTGAAGATTAGCGTGCACTCGGCCGAGTGACGACATCCCACTCGGCCGAGTATGGAGACACCACTCGCCCGAGTGGCACACGAACGACGGCATCCAAAAGACCAGACTTACTGTAATCCGTCAGTTGACTACGAGCTCCAACTCGGCCGAGTACCAAAAGCCCCTCGGCCGAGTGACATTTGCCGCTCGGCCGAGTGATGCCGAGGACGCGCAGCGCCCAGATTTTCAGACAGCCTCCCACTCTTTTGAAATCTGCTATCATTCCAGAGGTCAAAGTATTTTTCTCATATTTTTTATGGATATTAGACTTCATGACGGTTCCAACGCCGCCAAGAACGCATCAATCGGAGGTCAGATGAAATCTGTGGAATTTCTGCAAGTCGATGCTGCAGTGCCGGAATTCGCATGTCAGTGTCACTCGGCCGAGTGACATTTCCACTCGGCCGAGTGAGATTCCCACTCGGCCGAGTGACCAGTTTTTGCCAGTTTTTGACAGAGTGCTGTTCTCTGGAAATTTTGCAGGAATTCCCACTCGGCCGAGTGAGCTTTCCACTCGGCCGAGTCGCGACTGGCGCAGAATCTAACTTACGTGCAGAATCAGTTTCGGGCGCGGGTTTCAGGGGGTTTTGGGCAGTTTTGTTAGGGTTTTTTTGGGGCTATTTAAGGGGTTTGTAGCCACCATTAGAGGAGGTTCCCAGGATGTTTTCTTAGTGATTATTTTAGAGGTTAGGCCATGTTCTAGGCCCCCTCTTGGATCTAAAAGCTTGTATTTGGATTGAAGATCTTCATCAAAGCTAAGTATTTTGTTCTTGTTATTTGAATCTTTGTTTTTTCTATCTTTTTGTAAGCAAGCAATGATTTTTATTGATTCTCATATCGTTATTGCTATGCTTGAGTAGATTTGTTGTTCTAGGGTTTGGGGGATAAACCCTATGGATCTAATTTCAGATTTGTGATGAATGAATTTCTAAATTGCTAGAATTGCTAGGAGGTTAGGTTGTGATCGATTTATCACGGATAGCTAGGGATTTCCATCGATTGGGGTTTGCAAGAGATTGGATAAGAATCGATGGGAAGGCCTAGATATTCGATTTAGGTTTATAATCGAGATTCTCTAGACTTGGTTTGCAAGAGATTGGACCAAAGCTAGGATTTTTATTATAAATCTATACCCATATTCGTTTGCAAGAGATTGGACGAATACGAACTATCACAACCTAGATCGTAACTCGAGTTTGCACGAGAGTGGGCTCGAGGGGCGATTGAACGATGATGTCGATCCTAATGCTAGTGGCTTAGGCTCGGGTTTGCAAGAGATTGGGCCCTATCCTAGGTTGCTATAGACCGGCAATAGCGCGAGAGCGTGAGCTTGGTTCTCTATTCAGTTACGACTAGTTCACCCCAACACAAGCCTAGTAATGTTGAGATTCACTATCTACAATGATGTATGACGATCCGTAGTGGGGATTCCCTAGCTCTAGACACTTTTATTGTATCAAATTTGAATCGATATTTGACCGATTTCTCTATCACCGACACCGACAACCACCACCATTTCCATTACATCACACCATAACCATCTCCACCAATAAAACATTCGTAGTCGAACTAACCTAGGATAGATTGGAACCAACACCACCTCCTCGTGTTCGATACCCGCTCGCCACTTGACCGTGCGCTTGCGGTAAAACTACAATCGTTCTCCGGGTGTATATCCGGGGCCGATCAGAATGATATTCACACGCTTGAGAATATCTATGGATTATATCTATCGTTCAGAGTTTGGTTATAGAGAATCATTCATGTTATTATCAAGAGTTCAGAAACAATTGAACTTCCATGTTAGCAAATTTTTTCGTCCAATACTTGCTGCATTCTCATAAATTTATTATGCAGTCAATTTTTAAATTCCAATAATTTGTATTCTTCTCTTATTTTTATGCAGTCAGGATGGTTCAATCATATATCCAAGGAAGCACGTCGAAGACCCATTTAGTCAGTCGAAGATAAGGCCGAGCAGGACCAAAATGTTATTGCTCCTTGGTTTCATATGAGAGGATATCAAACTCCGAAAACAATCCTCGCTGTCTATACTTCAATTGCCCAATTTCTTCTTGTGGATGAGCGGGGAAGAACGAAATGTGGAAAGGGAATTTGCATTTGATAGCCGTGACCAATATCTTGGGAGGACAGTTTGCTGGGTGGAGGATGAAGTAGAACAACGTGAAGCGAATGCTAAATTAGATGTAAAGAATGAAATATGGTCAGGCGTTGCAATTGGGTTGATTTTAGGATGCTTTTTATGTGCATTTTTAGTGATGTGTATCAAGGGCTAGAGATATCAAGTTATGTTTCTGCATTTTCCGTATTTGGTCTGTTGAATGTATTACTATCAACTATTATGTTTCTCTTTGCCATTGCAGTTTTCTATTTTATTGGTTTGAGTTTGAGAATTTTATCATTCATGTTTCTTATAATTTTCGAGTCAATCTGTTTACGTTCATCAGAGTTCAAATGGTTTTAATGTGGTAGTAATTTTTGATGGCCAATCTGAAAGTATGAAGCCACAAATAAACAGTTGTTTGGTTCTTATTATATTAATGGTTGATATTTGCAGCTTAATCATGCAATTTATCTGAGGAAAAAAAGGAAACTTTCTTTTTTATTCTAATTTAAATGGAATAAGCAGATTACGTTGTCGATGTGTCTGCTTTTGTACAAACAATAACATTTTTAATTTCAATGTGATAAGCAGATTACTTGGCATTCAACTGTGTATTTGCTTCTGCCCATTAATTTTGCCTAACACACTAGAACTGAGCATACATTTCAATCAATCTTAAAAACAACAAGAGCCACAAATAAACATGATTTCCTTGTAACAAAAGCATTCTTTAAGTAACTAATTAGCTTTCCCAACAAAAAATGTGACCAAAAAAATACGTGTCACAATTATCACTAGTCACAAATCTGACCTCCAATTTTAAGGCTTTTACAACACACTCAGCTGTAACAAAAAAAAGAGCATTGTATCCTGGATGCTAGTAGGCCATATTGTGCAAGCTGATTGTCTGCAACAGGGCTATAACGAAATGTGCCAACGATCCCAACATTGATAACTTGATTACAGTGGTGACGTGCGTGCAAAAGCTACTGACTGTGTCGCATATCTTTATCCACCACATGGGTGTGTTACCGTTATCGATCGTTATGCTGGTTGTGATGGCTGCGTCGTTGCTCGAGAAAATCTACAACTTGGAACTGTTGCATTAGTATTATGATCATATCAACATCTGCAACTTGGAACCATTGTAAAAAAATGCATCAAATTTGTATAGCATATAGCAGTAGAAATATGAGAGAAGCAATGTTAAATTATTAACTAGAAACAACATGCAACCAGTAGGATCAGCAAGCATCAGTTTATTAACTCCTAAGGATCAGCAAGCAACAACATATGTAAGTCTAAAAGAAAATTACTAGATTAAATTCTTCAAGCGTTGCCTTTCATGCATTTTTATATTCAAAAGAAAATGAATATTTTAGAATCTATCCCATAATTCTGGAAGGAGAAGAAAATTATGCTCCAATACATGTATATTTCAAATCGAATGCCACTTACAAGTTGCGGAGAGAAGGAAAGCCCTCTCAATTGCAAATGAAATCCCTCAATGTACCCATCAAATGGTTGTTGCTGACATCCCTGTAGAATAAAAAATTGATTAGCATATTTAGAAGGCCAAACAATGTTACAATAGCTATGAAGCTACAACATATAAAATTAAGAGGTATGTGCTCTTCTTTAACTTGTATATATAAGGCATCAACATAACTTTGAATTAGAATATAAATCCTTTGGGGGTAAAGGTAAAGTCAGCTAATTAAAAAATTATAAACTCCAAGCTAACAACCCAAAAGGGAAGCATAACCAGGATCAGATAGAAACAAAAAAATTCTAGTTAAGGCACCTCATAAAATAGGACCAAACAAATTTGTGGATTGAAACAGAACAAGCCCCAAACAAATTTTATGCATAAATGATAAATAGATTCCCAAGTCAAAGCCTCCATCTACCACCCAAACTTCATGCAAGTGATATAGTCGCATCAGTGAAAAAATAAAGAAAATATGATATTTATGATATTCATTGTGTGTATTAACAAATGAAATATGTGTATTAACAAATACCGTCATCGAAGGAGTCTGCTTCTGATTCACTGTTTGGGTCGTTACTATTAAATTGGCCTTGTGAAGAACTGGAAAAAGTTTCATTATAAGTAATAACAATTAGCATTGTTCTTATGTAAAAATGGTGAAAAAGAATACTTATAGTACCTTATTTGCTTT
The DNA here is from genome assembly GCA_030789695.1 of Scilla litardierei. Taxonomy (NCBI): domain Eukaryota; kingdom Viridiplantae; phylum Streptophyta; class Magnoliopsida; order Asparagales; family Asparagaceae; genus Scilla; species Scilla litardierei. The sequence continues at coordinate 756,416,628 of CM061142.1, read as the reverse complement.
AGCGGGCAGTTCCTACTATCATGATTTTGTCCTCGCTTACCACACGTCATGCATTTCCTGGGTTGTCTTTTCAAAATCTCTCTTATTGGCTTTAGTCTACCGGATTTGGGCCGTCCTTTCGTTCTAGCTTGACTTGGATCATGAATAATTTCATGAGCCGACTCTATACTTGTTTGCATCACATCAGTATCTTCTACACTTTTTCAACATTCATACGTGTCAAATTTTCTAACTGTATCGTTGCATCTGCAATCAAGTCACGTGCAAGCTCATATGCCGCACCTGAACGTAGTCCAACTTCAACTAGACCATTAGCCATAGCATGTAATTCACTGTAACGAGAAGCAAGATTACTTTTGTCTCCAGACATATTCACATCTCTCTGGACAACCCTTCTTCTTCTGACAGTTTGGCACCATCTTGATAAAATATATTGATCTAGCAATGCAAGATGATTTGAATTTTTAAGCATTGCCAAGATATGTCTACATGGATAGACATTGAATTCAAACATTCGACATGAACATCTTGCCATTCTAGTTGCTTTACAATATACAACATGCCTCATCTTCTCAAGATTGCCCAAATAATTTACTTGGAAGATTGTTTCACTGTCATCATCCTTTTCAGTCCCAATGAGGTAAAATAAGCTAAAATAAATTTCCTTTTGAAAAATAGCAAATATGCGCCTCGTGTATAATTGAGACATTTGATTCTCCATCGGCCATTCTGTCTTCATATTTGGTGTTATCTCCAGTGAGCAGTGATCTTCTTTTAGCTCTCCATCCCTTTGTCTTGCCAACGCCATCTGAAAGATGTTGACAAAATCATGAAGTGTGTTTTTTGATACATTCTCCTTGAGCATAGAATTCATACTTTCACTTCTTTGACTGCTACACATCCCTGCCCAGAAGGAATTTTTAAGATAAACAGGAATCCATTTCTCGCGGATTTGATACAAATCCATTAGCCACTCATTTGTATCCAATCCATTTTGTGCCAATATAAAATTCCAGTTATCTTCAAATTCACTCGGATCTTCAGCTTCCCAAATATTCTATAGGAAAGGTTCTTTATATTCCTTTCTAAAATACACTGCACCCAACTTAGCCGAGAATGTGTCTGTAATATGCCAAATGTATTACCCATGCCTGATTTCTGGAAAAACTCTCTGGATTGCCTTGCTAATTCTCAAATCTTAATCGGGAACCATGGCCAACGGAGGACGACCCATTGCTTCAACCCACTTATTAAACACCCATATGAAAGAATTTGCCTCTTTATTTGGAATCAATTCGCAGCCTAAAAATACCGTCTTTTCATGATGATTTACACCAACAAATGGTACAAATACCAATCCATATTGATTAGTATTATGTATGGCATCGAAGGAAATCACATCTCCAAAATTTTGATAATTTCGTATCGGAATACTATCAGCCCAAAACCATTGAGTTTATTTTCCCTCCTCATCAACTTCATACCTAAAAAAGAACATATCATTTTTTTCCTTCTCCCATTTGAAATAATCCAGCATCATCTGTGCATCATGACCACACACTTTTGCATTCATGTCCCTTCTATAATTTCTGACGTCAGTCTCTGTACATCCAATGTTATCAAATCCCCCGCTGGAGCATTCGAAGAAAGCCATTTGTTTGTTTGTTGGAATGGCCACATCCGCAAACTGCTTTATCAGTTTTTTCTTCGCAGTACTTACCTCACGATTTCCCCTTAACAGATGCTTTCTACTCGGTGTTGTGCAATTATGATTATGTTCTTCCGTGAAAATAATCACTTTCCACTTGTTAGTTTGAAAATTCAATTTCAATCGGATTAAGGCCTTGCAACCTGTTCTATTTTTTCTACGTGGCCGAACGTCCTCTGATTTAGATGTTGTCATTCCTTCTTTTGAGCAAACATAATTCTTGCCAACTAACACGTCTTTCTTATAAGTGGTTGTGCTGCTACGCACATCAAAACCCCCGGCCTTTCCATAATTTTTGTAGAATTTTTCAGCTTCATCAAGGGTGTTAAAAGTCATTCCAATTTTTGGTTTCATGTGCTCTTCAACAATTGGACCGGAAACTCCCAGAGTGTCATGGTGATCATCTGTATGGAAACTTCCACTGGCATTGTCCGTCGTCCTATATAAACTTTCCATATAAAATAAGAATGAATTTATTTCGGATTCTATTAAAACATGGAGTGCATTGTATAAGCCTAGTGTAGCATAGCGAGACAAACCAAAGCTGGCATGGTGTCACCTGAATGTGTTTCCCCAATTGTGAAGGTAGCTTATGCTACCTCTGGGATCATACATACTTAAATCTATAATTCTAAAGATTATGAAAAGTTGAAAATCTTGCTAGGACTAGTGTTATAATACAGAGGGGTAGCATTCTAAAATATACATACTAGTTGCAACCAAGCAGTAATAGAATTGTTTCTGAACTCTTGACAATAACATGAATGATTCTCTATAACCAAACTCTAAACCATAGATATGATCCATAGATATTCCCAAGCATGCGAATAACATTCCGCTGCTCAGTTCATTCTTAGACAATTTTTAAATTCCAATAACTCAAAACATGAATACTTAAATGCAATCCAAATATGAACCCTAGATCTGAAGCAAACTAGGAAATAACAAAACTTAACGCATAAAGGAAAGGAATTCATACCTAGCGTTTGATGCGGAAATCATTAAAGAATTTAGGGTTTGATGCGGGCAAATCCAAGCTGGCGAGAACTCAGTTGGGTTTGTGGATGGCAGGAGAGAGGCACAGAATCGAGTCGACCTAGCTGAGAGAGCGAGAGAGGGGAACCCAAGGATGAGAGATGCGAGAGAGGGGAGCCGGAGAGATGCGAGATGCGAGAGATGGGAGGGGAGCGTCGAGAGGGGAGCGTCGAGAGGTGGTTGGGGTCGTGGATGGCTGGCAATAAGCACAAAAACCCCTAGCGCTGTTGCGAGATGGAGATGGGGCCAAAAACCCCTAGCGCCAGCGTCGTTGCGAGATGGGGATGGGGCCAAAAACCCCTAGCGCCGTGCGAATCTTTATCGAGGGACGACGTCGCTGCGGATATGAGGAGGGGAGAAAGCCGCCCGCTTGGAGAGATGAGGGTGAACACGTTCAGGGTGCGAAGCAAAACGCATCAGCTGGGAGAAGCGAGCGTGGGCTGCTGATGGCATGGCGGTAATTTTCCCTTAAGTGAAACATCGCGGGGTCCCAAGCGAGAGAGAGAACATCACAGTGCGTTCGATGAATTCTTAGCGAATCCACCGTCTTACAAGCCATTCGCACGCAGCAGTGTGCGAATCCCATTCGTGGGGGATAACTCATATATATATATATATGTGTGTGTGTGTGTATATATGTGTATATATATGTGTATATATGTGTATATATATGTGTGTGTGTGTGTGTGTCTATATTGTATGTGGAATCACATTGGCATACTTTGTCTAGTGGTAAATTTATTTAATTATTATATATGTTTCTGCACGTTATCTAAATATATTAGTGTAATGGCCACATTTCGGCCGTACATATTTTTTAGTGCGTATTTTGATTCGTATGCGTATATTCGTATTCGATTTTTATTATCGTATTCCTTAGCCTTAACACTCGACTGGACCCCGTATTCTCGACCCTAGCGACGCCACGATCGCCCCTGTATTTTAATTTTAATTTTTGGATGCCGTTGGACCAATCTGCAATAAACCCATTATTATATATTAAAATATTACTATAAGATTTGAATTTCGAATTCTGTGATCGTTTTAAAAAAACAAATCTTATTATATCAAAATTCAAACCTATTAATATTTACATCCTAATAAATCCCAACGAATCCCTAACCGTACCCACATTTTCCCTCTTCTCACGTAACAACTCCCCACTCTCCCCATTCCTCCCTCCCACGTCATCTCCACCTAATGTTTCTCTACAAAAGCTAAAGGAAACCTAGCACCTCTCTCAGCCGCATAGAAACAAACCAAACCCTACTCTAAAATAATCGAAACCCTCAAAACTCCTTCCTCTCCTAAGATCCCGGCAACCGTCGGCACCTCTCAACCTCACCTCCGACGACCGTGTCTCCTCCAGCTAGCCGTTGCCGACCAGATCCCGACGCCGACACACCCCGCCCTGTCCCCTCATCGCCCCTCTCGTAGTTTCCATCTACCCTCCCATCTCCGGTGGCCACATTCTGGCGCCGATAGCATGCACCCCAAAACCACCGCCTCTCCTCTCCTCTGTTCAAAACAGAGCAACGCCATTCCAGATCGCCGGTGCCCTCCTGTCCGGCCACCACGCCCTCAGCCACTCTCCTCCCTCTTCGAAACCCTGACGCCGGGGCCGAGCGGTCGTAAGCAGCAGCAGCGAACTGCCACGGCCATCGTAGACCGTTGCCGACGTTGCCTTGGACTCGTCGCCGTCGTCGATGACCCCTAAAGCCGCCGAGCTTTAGCCGCCTCCGAACTCGTCGCTGCCACCACCGAGCCTTTGTTCCAACCACCGTCTGTCATTGCGCATGCATCCGTGAGTTACATAACACTTTAGACTTGGTAACAGTCTGTTTTTGTAATGCAATAGTGTACTATGGTGTATAGATACTGTAGCATTAATAATGAACAACATGTTGAATAAGTTTAGCGATATTAGTATAAAATGTTAATTCTGATTTATAAGCTAAGATGTATATATATTAGTTTTAAATCTGTGCATTAGTTTATAAAAATATTGGTTAAGTAATTAACCAGATGATTATTTCTGTTATATCAGTATATGAGTGTGTCATTCTTATACCAGTAAGTAAACTAAAATATTAGTTAGTATAATATGTTTCTGCTAATACATATATTAATAGTAAGTTTGTTAGTAAATGAGGGGAAATACAAATTCTAGTATATAGCAGCGTATTATATAACATCGAGTATAGTTTTAATAATGATACATTGGATATATGATATCAGGTTAACATAGTGTACTAACATATGTAAATGGTCAATACATTTGTATATAAATAACTCATAGGTAGTCATAATTTTAACAAGTTAAATTCATAGTAACTTGATATTGAATCTAATGTCGTAGATAACCGTGCTCCTCATTACAATCACCTGGACTCGAAATCACCAAATCAGGCAAGTGTACAATCTAAATAAATCATTGGAGCATTAATGTTTAAATGCATTTTCTGTGCATGTGTGTGGACCTCTATTGAGTGAATTGATAATGCATGTGTGCGTGTGTGGACACTTATTAATTGAAAATTAACGATGACATGAAACGCTTGAACTGCTTTGAACACAATTAATTGGATGGAACACCTTGATGGAATCTTGAACTCATACTTTTGAATTGGCTGCTCCCGTCGGTCATATATGACTAGTCTGGCTCGTGTTCCAGTAAGGTCATATATGACTAGTCTGGCTCGTGCTCCAGTATATGGCGGTTCTTGATACACAACATGCGGGTAATATGGCACTCGTAAGGACCCTGGCTATGGAGAAAACACTAGAAGGGGGTTGAATAGTGTTTAAGCAATTTAAAAAGATAGTTACACCAATTTAAATGCTAACCAACAATATAGTGCGGAATTAAAATTAAACCCAAATAGAAACAAATGCTAATGCAAGGATGTTTCAAGGGTTCGGATTACCCAAGTCACTTCCCGACTTGTTCCCGGTAATCCTACGTCCCTTCCACCCGGATACCACCGGATACTCAAGTTAGAACCCTAACTTGAGGTTTCCTTAAAACCCACTTGTAGCAACCCTACAAGTGAAATCGAAATACAATCAATTGATCTTGACTGCCACAACTTGGGAGCAAGCAAACCACTCTCACAACCCGAGAACAAATTCAAATAACGAATATTATGAAATATGAAAGCAACACTTATAATCACCTATGCCTTGAAGTAGAACTTGAAGGAGAAGTGTGTTGTGTGTTGAAGACTCTCTTGGAAGAGAGGAAAAGCCCTTTTTCTTGACTGCACCAAATGCCTAGAAGATGATTCTTTGGTTCTAGGATGGAGAGCAAGAGATCAAAGATTGGAATTCTTAGGGATTTTGGATTTGAGAGCTTTTGATCTTGAGAATGAAAGCTTGAAAGATTTTTCAATGGAATGAGTAACATCTCAATGGAACAGTAGATGCTCCTTATATAGGTTTCTCAAATCCACAAAACAGAATTAGCAAAAACCCTTTTGGAATCCGTGAGAAAAATCTCAACGGATAGAATCTGCGCTTGCGACAGTCGACTGTTGAGGAAACTACAGTCGACTGTTGCACAGTCAGCAAGGGTGTGTGAGAATTCATAACGGTAACTTACCACGTGGACAGTCGACTGATGAAGCATAGACAGTCGACTGTTGAACCAACAGGAGACTGTAAATCCTTCTACAAGCGAGTGGCCGCAAGATGGGTAAGTTGAAGAATTCTGGAAATCTTCTGAGATAACAGGACAAACGACTGATGAGGATAAAACAGGCGACTGTTAATCAGAACAGGCGACTGTAAATCCTTATACAGACGACTGTCAAAACCCTGAGAATTTCCAGAGAGCTGAGTCAACAAATTGGCTCACAGACAGACGACTGTTGCAGTAAAGACAGTCGACTGATCCAATGGACAGTCGACTGTAAATCCAACAAAAGTCGACTGGCCGTAAAAGATAGATCAACAGAGTTTGGGCAAAAGATAGACATGCGACTGATTTACAAAACACAGTCGACTGTCACTTGGACATGCGCCTATGAATCGTTCATGAGTCGCCTGTAGGAATAAAAACAGAGAAGCCCAAAACTAGTTTGTAAAAGATTATGCGTAACATGCAACTGTAGAACAAAACACAGTCGACTGTTTTTGAGACAAACGACTGTAAAACGTTCAGCAGTCAACTGTTATAAACAATACAAGCACAATCAAACAAGAAATGAATTGGAGTTTAAGTACAAATGATCTAATGATGTCCTAAGACTGAAATGAAGATGTGTGTGAGTGTTTCAACAAAGCTCTACTTCTAAGCTACATACTAGAAGAGATAAAAGAAATTTACATTGACGAACTCTCTCTTCTATCCAATGTATGAGCTTGAAGTCTTCATGGAGCTTCAATCATCATCAACGATCATCCAATCCATTTCATCTGCCTTCAATGATCTTTGAGAGATATCCATTGCTAGTAGATCTTCATAATTAGCTTAGGCAATGAATTAACTGCAAAATAGGGGATTAGTCACACGTATTTATGTTTGCTCATCATTAACACCAAGTAGGGAGAAGTCCAATACTCAACATTCTCCCCCTTTTTGATGATGACATACAAACATAAACAAAAAGATAAATAATTGTGTGTAATGAAAACTTACTCCCCTACATAGATGCTAATCAAGTTAGTCAACAAATATTTGGGCATCTATATATCAATTGAAGCAAATGTGTAAGATATGAGTGAATTCAATTCATGAAATCTAGGAAATAAAAATCCGGAAATAAAAATCCCTATTCATTGTAATCTTACTCTCCCTGAATCTAAGGCAACTTCAATCTTAAATTCAAAGTGTTAGCACATACTTAGCAACATTCATTATGAATCTTATATGTTTATTTCTCTCCCCTATGGCATTATCCAAATAGGTGGGAGTAAATAACAACAATAATCGTGCTAAATAAGAACTAACAACAATTAAGAAGTATAAAGATATATATAAAATCAAAACTCATAAAATCACATCATATACTTATGTGAATAGAGGAATGAAGGTCCAATATCAACATTTTAGAAATACGAAAAACAATATATAGTCTCAAAAATGCATCACATCACAGATAGCATGAATAATCCAATATCAAGTCCAAATTGTCTCAAAATCACATCAGGAGAGAATATATCATTCATGGAGACAATATCACAATCAGCACACAGATATGATTAGCAATTATTCACGGTGTGACACAAAAGACGAAACTGCAATATCATATATATATATATATATATATATATATATATATATATATATATATATATATATATATATATCAAAAGAAACATGAGCACACATCGGATGGACATCACCATGTCCAACAAAAATACATCATGGTCGCAAAAAAAATACATCATCATGATATATCATAATCATCAGCAAATATCATACGTCATCACACAAAATACAACCATCATACAAACTAACACTACTCAAAAAAATCTATGTGTGAGTGTCTCCAGGTGCAACATAGGAAGAAGTAGGCTCTGTGACAGCAGGGGTATCATCTGGAGGAGGGTTAACAGCAGCATCAGCAGCAACATCAACAGTGTCAACAACAGCATCAGCAGCATTCTGAGTAGAAGCTACACTAGGATGCACAACGACATCAGTGACGATGGGCTGAGGAGGCTCATGAGGCCGAGGAGGAACAAAACGTCTCAGATGCTCAGAGAAGGGTATACCCTGATGATGGAATGATAATGAAGCCAACTCATAAAGACCAGACACCATCTGAAGGAGGGTGTCAAAAGCTGGAGGAGCAGATGAGGATGGCTGATCAGATGGTGGAACACTGGAGGAAGATGGAGTAGAAGTGGATTTCCTCTTCTTTGATGCAGACTGCAAGGCCGAAGATGACTTCGCCTTTGCAGCAGCATCCAGAAGAGGACTAAAAGGCACTGGCTCGTAGGGAGACAAGTCAATCCCAAAGTGTCGAAAGACAAGAGTGAGAAGTCCACCGTATGGAATCTGAGCGAAGGAGGAAGTAAACTCGACCTTGTCCATCCTATCAAGGAGGACATCGGCCTAGTTTACAGACATCCCGGAGAAGATCGCATACATACACCTCAGAATATTCTGGGAAGGCTGGTCAGATGATCCATACTTCAGCAGGATGTTGGACTTCACCACGAGGTGAACAGCCCAACCCCTAGCTGAAAACATAGATGACCTAATACCAGAATCTAGGGCTGAGGGTATCTCACTAAACATGTCCCGGAGGACAGACTGGTCAAGCTCGTCAATGTCGGAGATGGAAATGTCAGAGGGAAGAGATCCAATAGAAGGAATGCTAAGAATGGTCCCTAAGAGAGTGGGATCAATGCGAATGGAGGTCCCATAGACAACAGTCCCATAGTACAGGAGACTCTTCTACAGAACTCGACACAGAAGGAGAATGATGGGGAGCGTCAGCACTAGGCTCATTGATGCTAACACCAATGGGCTTGCGCTGACGCTTGGTCAAGGGCTCAGTGTCAGAAGAAGAAGAACCTGAAGGAGAATATCCCGGTGAAGTGGAATGGGAGGGAGATTCGGCATGTTTGGTACGGGCGTTGTAGGGTTTCTTGTTTTTGGCAACGATAGGTTTAGGAGCCCTATGACGCTTAGGAGCCATGATCTTACCCTTTCCCTTGGTCTTGGGAGCCATGGAATCAATCAATCGAAAGAGACGAGTATCGACAAGAGATGAAATCAAACGAAAATATCGCGAGAGGGAGAGAGGGAGGGAGGGAGAGAGAGAGAGAGAGAGAGAGAGAGAGAGAGAGAGAGAGAGAGAGAGAGACCTAATCGAAAGGCACTAAGGCATACCCAAGAGGCAATCGACTAGCAGGGAGGAGGAGATCGACGGCGACGACAGAGGAAATGAGAGGGAAGACGAGTCGTTTCAATCGTAGGAGAGAGACGACGTGGGTCGGAAATGAAACGTCTCGAAGAATATATGAAAAGGGCAAATTAATCTGAGTCGTTGGATCAAAGAATCGACGGCTCAGATCGAAGCAGTGAACCGTCACTACAGTAGACAGTCGACTGATGAACAAAAGTCAGTCAACTAGATGAAGCGATAAGAAATAAGCTCATGATGACAGACAGTCGACTGTTGAGTAAACCACAGTCGACTGTCCAAGGGACAGTCGACTGTACGCTACACATCAGTCGACTAACTGAGAATCAATAAACTTCATCAAAAAGACAGAGAGCACTAGAAAAATTTGACAGAGAAGACAGTCGCCTGATGACTAAAATACAGTCACCTGTTGAAATAACAGTCGACTGTAAAATTGTCATCAGTCGGCTGTGTGAAAGATACAAGTTTCTGACTGAGAAGATAGAGTAGGGCAGTCGACTGTCGAAGGAAAGACAATCGTCTGTCCTGGTCCAAAAAATGCACAGTGAGATAAAAATCCAGAGGATATGAACACTCATCCTAGGACCTATACTCTAATTACAAACTCATCATAAAAACAATGTAAAACAATAAATCAATTATAACATAAATCTCTAAAATCAATCTCAAAGAGTTCATGAAATCACATAAATCTCAATTGCCTTTCTTAAACACACACATATAAGATATATCAAATGAAGATATGCAACATGATGATATGAGCTCAAAAAGTGTTATAACAAATATGTTGAGCTCCTAAATTTCAGATTCACACATAATTCCTAATTCTCCGCGCAACCTCATAAATAAATCTTCTTTAAGAGGTTTTGTGAAGATGTCGGCAATTTGTTTTTGGGTTTCAATGTACTCTAAGATGATGTCCTTCTTAGCTACATAATCATTAATAAAGTGGTATCTCACATCTATGTGTTTGGTACGGGAGTGATGTATCGGATTCTTGGAAAGAAATATAGCACTTTGGTTATCAACCATGATAGTGCAAGTATCACAATTAACACCATAGTCACTAAGAGTGTGTCTCATTCAAAGAACTTGTGCATATGCAAGACCCGCAGCAATATTTTCACTTCAGTCGTGGACAATGATACCGAGTTCTGTTTCTTGGAAAACCAAGAAACTAAGGAATTTCCTAGAAAATGGCACGTGCCACTAGTACTTATATGAGATTAACTCATATGTGCTAGATTTAGGGTAAAGTAACCCATAATCAAGTGACTGATTGAGATAACGAAATATTCATTTAACCGCAATCAAGTGTAACTCATTAGGTCTAGCTTGATATCTAGCACACAAGCATACAGAAAACATGATATTGGGCCTACTAGCGGTTAAATAGAGTAAGCTATCGATCATATCTCGATATGGACGAACGTCTATATCTTTTCCGTACCCATCCTTGTGTAGATGGGTAGTCGTACTAATGGGAGTCCTTTTGCTTGAAGACAATTCCATCCCGAATCGCTTAATAAGCTCCCCTGTGTGCTTTGTCTGATGTATGAAAGTCTCATCCTTCATTTGTCGAATTTGAAGTCCAAGGAAGTAAGTGAGCTCTCCCATGTGGCTCACGAATTCATCCTTCATAGACTTAGAAAATTCTTGACAAAGATTAAAGTTAGTAGATATAATATCATATACATAAACTTGAATCAAAAGAATGTCATTTTCATAATCTTTAATGAAACGTGTAGAATCAACTTCTCCCATTTTAAAATCTAAATCCAAAAAAAAAGATCTTGAGTCGATCATACCAAGCTCTAGGAGCTTGTCTCAACCCATATACCGCTTTCTTAAGTTTGAAAACATGGTTTGGAAATTTTTCATTAATGAAACCGGGAGGTTGAGAAACATATACTTCTTCATTGACAATCCCATTTAAAAATACACTTTTGACATCCATTTGAAATAGTTTGAAATTCTTATGGGATGCAAAAGATAAAAGCAATCTAATAGCTTCTAATCTGTTGAGTATTGGTGTTTCATACCAATATTATTTTGATGATGATCACAACATTATGTTGTTGCTAATGACTCTCTTGTTTTAGTCTCACAGTTTCTGTCCTAGAATATCTTTCTTGGATACTAATCACTTGGTGCAAGGATGGACATCAAGTGGAAAAGGGCCAAAGCTTGGACTCACGGAGTGCCAAAGCTTGGAGATGATGGAGAGCTTCAAGGCATCAAGATTGAAGACTTAGACTCTAATGAAAGCAATGTAATCCATGTAATATTTACTTTATTGCTTTCTCTCTCTTTTGACTCTAGGTTAATGTAATGCCTTGATAGATGGTCTACTCATTCATGCATATGCATTTAGCCATCTTAGTGAGCCATAGGATTATCTTAGAATCCAACCCAATAGGCTCATCTTGTCCAAAGACTCATTTGGAGTCTCTGGCTTTCCATCAGTCGCCTGCTGAAGGATACACAGTTGACTGGGTGATTTCCAGTCGCCTGTAGATCCTTCTACAGTCACCTGATATGCACTGCTCAAGTCAACATTTCAATTGACTCAAACTTGAGCTTTACGCACAGTCGACTGCTGCTCAGTTTATAGTCGCCTGTAGATTTACATTCGCCTGGGAATTTGCCAACAGTCATCAGAGAAGCATAAGTGCAATCTCTGCCTCCTTCTGTTTTTCTCCATCTTCTGCAGCAGACGATTGATGAAGGTTTTACAATCGCCTGACTATATGACAGTCGACTGTATTATTGACATCAGTCGCCTGTATGCTTATCTGGAGAAAGAGTGCAGCTCTCTGTTTTACTCCATCCCCTGCAGCAGTCGCCTACTGAAGGTTTTATAGGCGCCTGTCCTATTTTCAGTCGACTGTATTGTCTTCTTCAGTCGACTGTCCTGGCTCAGATTATAGCCGTTGGTTACTTTCTAGCCGTTAATCAGTCGACTGTCTTTTGACTATCAGTCGACTGTTGATGTCGTTTTCGCTCTGTTTTTAGCCGTTGCAGCTTTGGGCTGATGGCTGTTTTCTTGGGTTTTAAGGGTTGATATAGGGTTCCTATATATATATGGGTGTGCTGATATATCTAGAACTTCTTGATTCTATTGAAAATCACAAGAGATCTATAAGCAACTCATAAACTCTCTCAATTCCCTCATTTGAGCTCTCATTCCTCTTCATGCATTGAAGTCCAGCTCAAGGGAATTCATCCAAGTGCTTTCTAGCAAATCTCATCACTTGGAGATCCTCTTCCATACCTTGCATTCATTTATGAGTAAGTTCATCTCAAGGCATAGGTAAGAGTATTTGTTTTACTTTGTTATTTCTTGAAACCCTAGCTTTCTGTGTGAGAGCTTGTTACTCTCTGTGTGAGAGTATAACCTTCTGTGTGAGGGTTGGTGGAGATGTTTCTGTGTGAGAGTTTGAGTCTCTCTGTGTGAGAGCATTTGTCTTTCTGTGTGAAAGCAAGGATATCTCTTTGTGGGAATCCTAAATCCTCTGTGTGAGGTATCTCTGTGTGTGTGATTGTATTCACTTCTCTGTGAGAGAATTATAGTGGGTATTGGTGTGGCTGAACGTACCCAAGTTTGGGGAACCATGATAATTCTTGTGTTTGCATTTGGATTGATTGTGTTAATTAATTCCTCTTGCACTTATTATTCTGCATTTGCAAGTTTAATTTTAATTGCACAATTTGTTGCCATTGCTCTATTCACCCCCTCTAGAGTGTTTGTTGTTAGTATTGCAAGGTAGACGGTCCTTATAATTGGTATCAGGGCGAGGTTGAAGCATACAATAACGATGGCATACAACGCTTCATCCATGTCTCATGAAGAAGGTTTATCAACCGTTCGACCCCCGCTCTTCAACGGAACAAACTATCAAAGTTGGAAGATCAAGATGATGATCTACTTGGAGGGTCAAGACCTTTGGGACATCACAGAGTCGCCATTTGAGAAGCCTACTACACCCACGGCTTCGAGAACAAAAGCGGAGAAGGACTCGATCAAATTTAATGCGAGGGCTATAAATGCATTCCATTGCGCCCTCACTTCAAATGAGTTCAACCGCATCTCCATGTGTAAAACGGCCAACGCAATTTGGCATACATTGGAGACTTCTCATGAAGGGACTTCGAAGGTAAAGAAATCTAAACAATGCATATTTAGATCTAAATATGAGTAGTTTAAGATGCAGGAAGGTGAAAACATCTCGGAGATGTTCACAAGGTTCACAGAAATCGTGAACGCTTTAGAAGGACTTGGGAAGGTGATCTCCCAAGAGGACTGAGTGGATAAGATCATTGACTCGCTCACATCTCAATGGGAGTCAAAGGCCAATGGTATTTTGGAGTCTTACGACATGTCCAAATACACTGTTGAGGAGTGCGTCGGAAATCTCATGGCGATGAAGTAAAGCTTCAGCACAAAAAGGAGATTCAACCAACCAAGCCCAAGAAGCCAGAGAAGCATAAGGGGGTTGCATTCCATGATAAGGAGGAGCCAATCAAATGGAGAAAGAAATTCCATCAAGAAGCTCCTAGTGAAGAAGGTGAAGAAGATGAGGCTAGTGGAGATGAAGTCATGGAGCTTGCCACACAACTGAGAGCGTTCCTCAAAAGCAAGCAAGATAAATCTTCTTCAAAGTTTGCCTCCAAGTCTAACAACTCTATTTGTTTCAATTGTAGAGGAAAAAGTCATCTTTCTACTGAATGTCCTTCCAAACCCACCAAAGATACCTTTAAGGGCAAAGGGAAGAAGCATTGGAAAGACAAGTCCACGTTCAAGAATCAAAAGAAGGGACTTGTCGGCACTTTTGATGACTCCGATGAGGACACATCAAGTGATGAAGAAGAGGATGACAAGGAGCAAGCTCATATGTGCTTCGCAGCTTTTGATGATTCTTCATCAATTTCCTCGAGTTCAAGCGATGAAGAGGTGGAGGCGTGGCTCAACCCTAACAAGGAAATGTGCTTCATGGCAAAGGGGGAAGAGTCTTCTTCAAGCTCTAGCGAGGAGGAAAGTGATGAGGAAGTTGAGGAGGAGAAGCTATCCTACGAGAAGCTCGAATACCGCTCAATGTGGTCTCCAATGGGGCAAGTAAGTGCATCGACTCATATGCTAAATTGAAAGCTAAATTTAAAAATGCTATGAGTAGGTTGCATGCCTTAGGATCTACTAGTGCAAATGACAATGATGCTTTGCATGTTTGTGACACTAGTGAGAGAGACACACTTCTCTCTCAAGTTAAGGAATTGAGTTTAACTAATGAAAATCTTATTGCTCAAAACCTTAGCTTAGAAACTTGCATTCAACAACTTACGTTGAAATGTGAAGAGAAATCCTGTAAGCTCAAAAGCTTTGTGTATTCTAGGGATTCACTCCACGATTTGTTGGAAAAACAACATCCGGTAAATCATAGAGGAGGTTTGGGCTATATTCAAAATGTGGTACCTAAACCCACCTCTAATTCCACTTATGGTGCAAATACAAGAAATATTGTTAAAGCATCTAAGAAGAATCACCATACTTTCTTGTATAACAGTAACACCAACAAGAAGCATGTAGATCACGAGGTAATGAGGAAGATTGAAAAATCTTCATTTTTTGCTAAGAAGCAAAATCCTCATTCTTTGCATGCCAAGAAATTAGTTTCTACACCTAAGCATGCCACATCCACTCCTCTTGCAAAGGCAAAACCCTTGCCTAGGAAATCCTTGAGTTTATGGATTCCCACTAAGGTTAGTGTGCAAGAGAGGTATAGTTACATCAACTCTCTAGTTAGGAAATCAGCTTATGAGATTACATTATGAAGTCAAACTCCTTTTGGGTTTGGTTCCCTAATGTTTAGGTTCCTCACACATATACATATTGCATGGGTATTGTGCTTAATTGTTTAATTTAGCATACCCATTGTTTGTGTGTGTTTCATGATTTTGAAAATATTTTCAAATTTATTCTTTTCATGAAAATGGGAATCTTGGGGATTTTATTGACATGCATGCATTTTTTGATCCATGTGTATGTCAATAGGGGGAGTTAATATGTTGTATGTTTAAAATATTTTAAGACATATTTTAACTCTCATTTCGGGGGATGTTTGAGATCGTTATTTACAACTGGTTATTTTTGGTCTCAAACCAAACCTCTTGTTTATTGCCAACATGTTTCTTGTTATATTTGTTTTGGCAATATTTTTGTGTATCTTTGAAGCTTGATTTTTCCATATCTATTGCTTTGATACACTTACGGCCCATGGCTCCATTATTTGTATATCAATTAGTAAAGAGGATTATTCCAAGATTCTTTTTCTACAATTGGTACTTACCTCAATTGTTAGAGATTGCTAATCTCCTTCTTTGTAATTGGTATTAGATCCTAGAAGTCAAAACTTGACTATTTCTATGATCTAGGGGGAGCATGGGATAGTGATTGATACCCACTAAATTTTTCAATTTGGTATCATACATCTCCTTATTTCTTGCATATTATCACATTTTGGTTAAGATGAGAAAGGGGGATATATTTGATGTCCACCTTTTTGACGATGTCAAGGGGAGAGATATATGCATTATGTAAATATATAGGAGGAGATATATACATATGCATATGGGAAGAGATATATCTATGGGGAGATATATATGGGATTAGATAAACCATTCATGTTTGCATGATATTGTCTGTTGCAATTGGTTTATGTAATCCATACCTATTATATGTCACCATGATCTTATTTGGTAGAATGAGTATTTACTATTGTGTAGCTCATTGTATAATTGGTGCATATATGTAGGGGGAGCTCATTAGCTTTGTGCTTTAATTCTTTGTGTTTTACATAATGTGTGTCATCATCAACAATGGGGAGATTGTTGAGTATTGGTGTTTCATACCAATCTTATTTTGATGATGATCACAACATTATGTTGTTGCTAATGACTCTCTTGTTTTAGTCTCACAGTTTCTGTCCTAGAATATCTTTCTTGGAGACTAATCACTTGGTGCAAGGATGGACATCAAGTGGAGAAGGGCCAAAGCTTGGACTCAAGGAGTGCCAAAGCTTGGAGATGATGGAGAGCTTCACGGCATCAAGATTGAAGACTTAGACTCTAAGGAAAGCAATATAATCCATGTAATATTTACTTTATTGCTTTCTCTCTCTTTTGAGTCTAGGTTAATGTAATGCCTTGATAGATGGTCTACTCATTCATGCATATGCATTTAGCCATCTTAGTGAGCCTTAGGATTATCTTAGAATCCAACCCAATAGGCTCATCTTGTCCAAAGACTCATTTGGAGTCTCTGGCTTTCCATCAGTCGCCTGCTGAAGGATACACAGTCGACTGGGTGATTTCCAGTCGCCTGTAGATCCTTCACAGGTGCCTGATATGCACTGCTCAAGTCAACATTTCAATTGACTCGAATTTGAGCTTTACGCACAGTCGACTGCTGCTCAGTTTACAGTCACATGTAGATTTACATTCGCCTGGGAATTGTCCAACATTCGTCTGAGAAGCGTAAGTGCAATCTCTGCCTCCTTCTGTTTTTCTCCATCTTCTGCAGCAAATGACTGATGAATGTTTTACAGTCACCTGACTATATGACAGTCGACTGTATTATTGACATCAATCGCATGTATCCTTATCTGGAGAAAGAGTGCAACTCTCTATTTTATTCCATCCCTTGCAGCAGTTGCCTGCTGAAGGTTTTACAGGCCTCTGTCCTGTTTTCCGTCGAATGTATTTTCAGTCGACTATCCTGGCTCAGATTATAGCCGTTGGATACTTTCTAGCCGTTGATCAGTCGCCTGTCTTTTGACTATCAGTCGACTGTTGATGTCGTTTTCGTCTTGTTTCTAGCTGTTGCAGCTTTGGGCTGATAGCTGTTTTTTTTTGGGTTTTGAGGGTTGATACTGGGTTCCTATATATATGGGTGTGCTGATATCTCTAGAACTTCTTGATTCTATTGAAAATTACAAGAGATCTACAAGCCACTCATAAACTCTCTTAATTCCCTCATTTGATCTCTCATTCCTCTTCATGCATTGAAGTCCAGCTCAAGGGAATTCATCCAAGTGCTTTCTAGCAAATCTCATCACTTGGAGATCCTCTTCCATGCCTTGCATTCATTTATGAGTAAGTTCATCTCAAGGCATAGGTAAGAGTATTTGTTTTACTTTTTTATTTCTTGAAACCCTATGAGAGCTAGTTACTCTCTATGTGAGAGTATAACCTTCTGTGTGAGGGTTGGTGGAGATCTCTTTGTGTGAGAGTTTGAGTCTCTCTGTGTGAGAGTATTTGTCTTTCTGTGTGAAAGCAAGGTTATCTCTTTGTGGGAATTCTAAATCCTCTGTGTGAGGTATCTCTGTGTGTAAGATTGTATTCACTTCTCTGTGAGAGAATTATAGTGGATATTGGTGTGGCTGGACGTACCCAAGTTTGGGGAACCAGGGTAATTCTTGTGTTTGCGTTTGGATTGATTGTGTTGATTAATTTCTCTTGCACTTATTATTCCGCATTTGGAAGTTTAATTTTAATTGCACAATTTATTGCCATTTGTCACGCCCCGCTTCCCATTATACTTGGGAGCGAGGACGTGAGCGGGCCCGCTTGGGCTGGAGCGGTGAGGCCCCAACCCAATAAGCGTCTGTGTATGACTACTTTGGCAGGTTCTTGCTTGCGAATATTCGGAACAACAAAATAATGTCATCATTATACTTTAACTTTTCCAGATTACATGTACACAAAAATTAAAAGGCCTAGCATGGCCATTACAACAGTTACAAAGAAATTACAACAGCAATTATTAAAGCTTCAGCAAGCTGCGCAGTGTCCGTCGTCTTCAGTAGTGGATCTCATGCTCTTGGCTCTCTTGGTCTTCCTGCTCAATCTCCAAATGAACTCTTCGGTGAACTCTGCTCAAAACCTAACGTATATTTCACAAACAAGGGAAATATACGTCAGCGAGGGTCGCTCGGCAAGATTTAAAAACGTTAGTAATAAATGACCCTCGGCAAGGTGATAATATAATTTTCAAAACTTAACAATGTGTAGTGTGCAAGCAGTGAGCATGAGTAGTGTGGTGTGCATAGCAATAAGTATAACGGGTGTAGTGCGTACATCAATATGTATAGCAAGTGTGGTGTGCACAGCAATAGTCATGACAGGTGTAATGTGTACATCAATATGTATAGCAAGTGTGGTGTGCACAGCAATAAGTATAACGGGTGTTGTGCGTACAGCAATATGTATAGCAAGTGTGATGTGTACTGCAATAGTCAATTGTGACAATAATCTTAGCAGTTTACTCCATAGAGTCAACAGAGGTGAAGCGAGAGTGCATCAATCAATCAATCAATCTCCTATCTAGTGACAAGCCCAGTGTCCGAGGGGGAGGTGACCAGCATCACACCCAAGTCAACGGGAGCTACCCGTGACTCTATACTCACCGACCCGGCCATGTGTCGGTCAAGTTCACCACTAGAGTGTAATCCAGCTTTCCAGCCTCTACTACACTAGACTACCCCACCCAAGTGTCCATAAGTCAATCCGTAGTTCAATGTTTGCCGTATGGCAAACATTCCGTAAATGCCCCGCGGGCCCATATCCGTATTGTACAAAGGCCCATTAGTCCGTAATTGCCCGAAGGCCCAATAATCCATAATTTGCCCAAAGGCACAATAGTCCATAAATTTGCCCCAAGGGCCCAGTATCACATTTCATCACTGGCATACATTTAGCGGTTTAAAAGTATACAAATAATGCGAGCGTTTCAAATACTTTATTTCAAAAAGTGATGAAAGTAAAAAGCGACCAACCACTTCACAAGATTCGTTAAGCCCGAACAACGCGCTTAAAAGTTATCTTTTGCAATTGTTTGGTAAATTCGGTTACGAGACCGGAGCAATATGGTTAAAAGCGGTGAGCGATAAATATTTGGGCTTTTGAAACTTGTATAAAATTAATATACTAAAAGTAAATACTTGCGTCTTTGAAAGCAGTTGTAGGAAACGATATACCTGCAAGAGATAAGTACTTGCACCTTGAAAATTTGTAGGAAAAATAGTATACTTGCCTGAAACGACGTGATTCTGAGTGTCCGCGTGATCGTATAAAGGCGAAGATATAACTGCAAAGTCGGATTCCGATATCAAGCCGAGAGTTCTTAACTAATCAAAACACTATGACGGTATAACATGCTGTACTGTTTATAAGTTAAACATCATTCATCATAATAGCAGCATAAGTTTATATAAATTAAATATAACAAGTTTATAAACTAATTTCTACACAAAATAACGGTGGTATAAGGAATTTAGGCATAAAACATACTAATCACTAATATTAACAATCTATTATCATTATGAGGTGCTGCATGTTCACAACTTCGTACGGCATGCTCAAAATCATAGATCACTAGCACAACTGTTATTCATTTGAACCCGTCATGTAAAATAACGTACACACGAAACTTACCCTTCATTGCTTCGCCCTTAGATGGGGGTGTCGACGACAGGATCAACGGCGGCCGGTCTTCTGGTGGCAGCAGGGCGAGCCAGGAGGAGGGCTTGGATGCGTAGAGCGGTGCGGGGTCGCCGGAGAACGGGAGGAGGCGCCGGTGATGCAGGGAGAGGGTCGTTGTGGTTCGAAGATTGGAGATGAGCTGGGCAGCTGATTTCGAGGAAGACGAGATCTCGGTGCTTAGGCTCTCGGAAGAAGGGCGTGCGGGGTTCGAGACGGCGAGCGGGCGTGGTCGAAGTCGATGGCAGAGGGAGATCGCAACGGTGATGGATGGGGCGCCGATGACTGGCTCTGCAGGGCGTCGGCGTGCTTGGGTGGTCGACGTGGGCGGGTTCGGTGGCTGCTGTCACCGGAGATGGGGTGATGCGCTGGAGTGGTTGCCGAAGGGGAGTCTCAGTCGGCCCGGAGCTTCGAGGGAGGTTGCGGATCTGGGGATGACTGGCGTCGGGGAAGAACCGGGGGAGGCTGCGGCGAGGAGGCGTGGCCGACGGAGCTTGGTCGGTTGCGGCAAGAAGCTGCTCGGGGGATCCTCTGTTCGAAACAGAGGATCGGGTTCGAATCAGGGGAGCGGAATCGGCGACGGATCTCGGAGACGGCGGCGACTGCACGAGGGCGGAGCGGCGGGCGGCGATGCCACGGCGGCCTCGGGCGATCGGGCTCGGGGAACGGCGGATCGGGCAGTGGCGGCGGCTTCGGGCGAGGTCGGGGCGAGGAGATCCGTTGCGAAGCTTGCGAGGGCGAGGGGGAGAGGAGCTCCGGCGTCGGTCTTGTGAGGAAGAAGAAAAAGGAGGAGGAGGAGAGGATGCGGTTGCGGGCTGAGGAGAAGAAGGAGAAGAAGAAGAGGGGACGGCTGCGAGGGGAGGGGATGCGTGGGTCGGCGGCGTCAGTCCTCGGTGAGGCTGAGGAGGCGCTGTAGGCGCGGGCTTCGGCGAGAGGAAGGCTGATGGGCGCAGAGGTGACAAGGGGGCTGAGGGGGTGTGTTGGCGTGCGGAGAAAGTCGGGGCGGCGGCAGTGTATTGCGTGGAAGAGGGATCAAAATAAGCCTAGGGTTTGAAAGGTAGTAGGGGCAGCAGTTGATAGTACTAGGGTTTATTTATAAAGGGATGTAGGGTGCTGTGCTCTGTTTTAGCCTAAGGGGTTTTATTTATTTTAATAAGAAAATAGGGTGGGGTTTTGTTTGAGGAGAGCAACACGTGAAATGTTTTGGATTTTAAAAGTTTCCCTTTTGGTGTGTTTTATTTGGTGCGTGAGTGGGCTAAGTTAAATAGGAGGGGATTAGAATTTCATTAAAAGTATTTAAAATCATAATTAATAGGATAGTATTAAATGGGTTTTATTAGGGGAAATAAGGGCTAATTAAGTATTTGTTTAATGGGTTCTAACATGGAAGGTATGTTAAACATTTGAAAAGTTTTAAATTCAAATTGAATTTTGAAATGAATACTAAAAACAGATTTTATGAAGAGGGATTTAAAAACAATTATCATAAATGGTTTATATAAGGAAACGTTTTGAAAGGAAATTAATAGGTTTAATTAGGATTTAAGTTTGGAAAGTAATTCAAAATAGTTTGTATTTAAAAAGGGTTTCAAATTTTGAAATTTGAATTCGAAAAATAAAATTAAACTAATTATAAAAGATGTTTTCAAAAATAATTATAGGAAAGATTTATTCTGCTAGTTTAAAATAACCATGATAATAATAAGTATGAAAAAGTAGGAGTGGTGACGAGTACGGGACAAAACATCTGACAAAGGTTACGGAAAAAAATATACAGAAGAAATACGGAAAATAGTAATGATAAAAACCGGTCGTTACACCATTGCCCTATTCACCCCCCTCTAGAGTATTTGTTGTTAGTATTGCAAGGTAGACGGTCCTTACATAATCTACCTACGGGGGTAAAAGATTCTTCGAAATCAATACCTTCTTCTTGCCGATAGCCTTGAGCTACTAACCTTGCATTGTTCCTTGTGATTACCTCGTTCTCATCAGTCTTGTTCTTGAAGATCCATTTGGTCCCAATGACTTGGTGACCACTTGGAAGAGGAACGAGCTCCCAAACTTCATTTCTCTCGAATTGCATTAGTTCTTCTTCCATTGCCACCATCCAAGAGCTATCCTCACAAGCTTCTTGGACGTTCTTTGGCTCAATGGTAGAGACAAATGCGCAATGAGAGAATTCTTCAATTCTTGACCTCGTTCGAACACCCACACCAATATCTCCAAATATTTGGTTATGTGGATGGTTCCGAACAGTCGGGTAAGCTTTGGGTATTCCTGCATCACTTGGAACATCTTCAACAATCTCATTAGTAGTGTTAGTCTCAATAATGGAATCATTAATCTTAACATTACTAAGAGAATCATAAATAGCATCTACACTATCATCATCAACATGAGGAAAATCAAAATCTTCATAAAATGACACGTGTGGTGATTCCTCGATCGTTGAAGAAGTTTCGTTGTATATCCGGTAGGCTTTGCTACGTGTGGAATATCCAAAAAAAATTCATTCATCGGATCTTGGCTCAAATTTATCTAAATTATTAAAAGTTTTCTTGATAAAACATTTTGAACCAAAAACTCGAAAATACTTAACTTGAGGCTTTTTGTCATAAAACAACTCAAAACAAGTTTTGTTCGTTCGGGGTCTCACTAGGATCCTATTGAGCACATAACATGCCGTGTGCACCGCTTCTGCCCAAAATTGTAGTCCAAGATGACTATCATGGAGCATGGTGCGAGCACACTCAATAAGAGTCCTATTCTTTCTCTCTACAACACCATTTTGTGGTGGTGCCCGAGGGAAGGAAAAGTTATGAGTTATCCCGGTGTCATCACAAAACTTTGTAAAAGATTCATTCTCGAATTCTCCTCCATGATCACTACGGATAGTGATAATGGTGGATCCTAAGAGATTCTGAATCTTATTTGCAAATATGGTAAACTCTTCAAAAGCTTCATTCTTATTAGTTAAGAATGAAACCCAAGTAAATCTAGAGAAGTCGTCAACGCCAACTAATCCATAATGAGCATTGCCTAAAGAAGCGGTTCTAGTTGGCCCAAATAAATCTAGATGAAGATGTTCTGGGGCCTCTTAGAAGTAATGCCTTCTTTAAGCTTAAATGATGATTTACTAAGTTTACCTCTTTGACACGAATCACAAAATTTTTTCTTACTAAAAGCAATTTTAGGAAAACCTTTGACTAGATCATGCTTAGCTAACTTATATAAGTGCTTGAAGTGAACATGACCAAAACAGCGATGCCATAGTAGTTGTTCACTTGTATTAACAACTAAGCAATATTCTATGTTTTTAGGCAAACTCAAATAATAAATATTTTTACGCCTAAGACGGGAAAATAAAACATTCGAATTAGAATCAACAATTGTATACAATCCTTCTCCAAAGTTAACCTTGTAACCCTTGTCACAAAGTTGACTAATGGAAATGAGATTGTGACATAAGCCACTAACAAGAAATACATTAGTAATTAAGGGTTTTGAAGGGTTACTGATGTGTCCTTATATTTCACATTATATATATATATATATGATTACACGTCAAAATGATTGCTCATTTACATATTTCATACTCTTTTACGTTATTATTTGAAACAATATGACTTTTGGAGCGTTTATTCCATTTCAGGTATTTTGAGCGATATTGGAGCAATTTGGAGTCAATAAGACGATCGGCGACGGGAGAGCATCAATGAGACTCATGATGACATGCTCGAGGTGCCAAATAAGAATACTGGAGCAAGGAAGGGGCAAGAGAGAAGGTCGCGCGATCGAGCTATGATGCGACGAAGGAATCGAGTGACCAGAAGTGCTGAAAACAGGACAACCGTCCACTATTTCTAAATCTTCTAGCACCTGGGATTTTTAACTATTTTTATGATATTTTTTTCAGATAGTAGACTTCAAGACGGTTCCAACGCCACCAAGAAAGAGCAAATCGAAGGTCGGATGAGCCATGGAGAATTTTTGCAAGTTGATGGTGCAGTGCTGAAATTGTTCTCAGCAGCCTACTCGGTCGAGTAGCACTCTACTCGGCCCGAGTCGTGCACTACTCGATCAGAATGCTGTTTTTGATGTCCGACTCGATCGAGCAACCTCTTACTCGGCCCGAGCAACCTCCTACTCGGCCCGAGTCATGTGCAAATGAAGCTGAAGTGCGTTTTTAGTCCCCAATCAGCCGAGCAACCTTCGACTCGACCGAGCAACCTCCTGCTCGGTCCGAGCAACCTTCTACTCGATCGAGCAGATGCGTACTTGGACCGGGTTGGCAGAGCGATGATTTTGGAAGATTTTTGATTCCCTGTACAACTCGACCAAGCAGCCGAACGACTCGACCGAGCTGCCTAACGACTCGACCGAGCAGCTCTGTGCTCGGACCGAGTCGCCGTGGGCCCATTGCAACCGGATTTTTGGGGACTTTTTCGAGGGTTTTTGGGGGATTCTGCTGAGCCGCCAAGGGGGGAGTTCTGTACAGATTTTTGTAGGGAGTTTTAGGGAGAATTGGAGATTAGATTTTGGGGAGATTTTTGTATACTTTTCTAAAGAGAATTTTTAGATCTTTCTTAGACTTTTGTGGAGACGATTTTTTGGGGAGTTTGGCTATGCCCTAGGCCCCTCCTTGGTATCAAGATAAGTATTTTTGTTCCTTTTAATTCTTTTATTATTTCTTTGTGATTTAGTATTGTTTAACCATTCTTGATGCATGCAATGAATTCTTTGTGCGTTATATTATCTATTGATATTGCTATGCTTGAGTAGTCTTTTCTAGGGCTAAGGGATTAGCCCATGGAACTTAGGATTTAGACGCAAAGTTGGGATTTTTATGGTGCGTTGGTTATAATTGGGGTTGTATTTTGGTTGATCTAGCAAGATCCCTAGGAGAATTCGTACTGAGATCGTGCCCACGGTTGGTGGAATCGATTATCTTAAAGAATATCCTACGGATTTTATTAGGGAGTTAGTGGATTCAACCGAGGCACGTGACCATGCCCGGCTCGTGCCTTGAGGGGATCCACCGACGACCTATATAACTAATTGACGGCTACCGCCATTGCGTCAATAAGAGCCACCAAAATACCTCGAAGCTCTAACCCACGAGAGTGGTACGAGTTGAGAGCATTCGAACCACGAGAGTGGTGAGATTATTGTAGATCCTTAATGCATGTATTGTATGCGCCTATTACGAGAGCGGGGTTAATGCGATACGTTAGATTCATGATGTCCAGACACATGAATTCACTTCCTAGATGCTATAATCCCCAATAAAACCAACGCAACGTAAGAGTCCTAGCCTAGTGTCGATATCCGACGATCCTAGTGGCGAGCCCTAAGCCCTAATCTTTTGTATTTTATTTCTTTCTTCTTTTGTGTGGAACCACTTGCTTGCGACGTTGAGTGACACAACCTTCGCATCCATCACCATTACGACCATCCATATTCCACATCCACCAATAAACCTGCAAGTCTAACTCACCCTAGGAGTAGATAGGTAGTATAGCACCGCACGCCTCCCCGTGTTCGATACCCGCTTGCCACTATACAGTGCGCTTGCCGTAAACGACATCGTTTCGGAGTTAGTTTCGGACGCATAAAGTTTATGGCGCCGTTGCCGGAGAGCCGTTCCGCCATATTATCTATTTACCACGATTAGGTTGATTAGATTGCGTAAAAAAACATATATATAAAAATAATTTTTTTAAAAAAAAATCGAGAGATTTTTCCCCACCACCTGATATTATTATTATCTTTATCTCTCTTTGTATCACTGACGTCTTTTCCAGGTTGTCTATTTTTCTTGATCAGGTACAGTTGATGCAGCGATGGTACTTTTAAAGACGCAACCGGGTTATATACGGTCTTATATATCTCGCTACATTTTATCAGGCTGATGGAGAGTCCTCAGAGAAGCATTGCGCAAATTTGAAAGAATGTTAGGGATGTTTCATACGGATTCAGACCATAAGTGGGATGGTTCGAGGCTATTTAATATCTTTGCTGGAAGACTAAAGGGACCTTCACGTGAGTTTATGAAGAGGATGCAAGTGGTAAAGTTCAGTGATCTGCAGCTGGCAGCAACTTTGGAGCAAATGATAGATGATGCTCGATTTACCATTTCGCTAACCGTTACGGTAGGTAAACCATCTGACTAAGCACTCTTCGATTTTATTATGGCTAATGTCTCTGATGCAGGTACTATCATAGATGGAGTGTATGCTTCACTTGAAGGTGATCACATCCACCTTTACACGATTAACACTCCACAGATAGAGACATCTGAGCTGCCATAGGAGGACACGTATATGGACCTACTGAGAGGCATAGTGGACGCAGTTCGATGCACCGGTCCATTAACGATAACGACAGGTGACCCTTTTGAGCTTGGATTTCAAAAGTTTATTACTCATCGTATTTCTTCCCCATGCACAATTGATGAAGGATTCTACGCTCTAGTTGAGGGGCACAACACCCACTTTTATATTGTGGCCGAGATACAGGAGCCCATAGAGCCACCTGCACCTACTATTGAGAGGGCCAAGCCATGCAATCATGTGCCTCGAGTTCCAGGACAGAAACGAAGACATATGCGTAGAAAGGAGAAGATGAAATTCACTTTGCCTACCATACCAGAGGAAGCCGAGGAGGAGGCCGAAGCAGTGCATCGCGAGGAGGCCGAGCTATATTTATTCTACATATTGCATGCGGAGCCAGAGACTTTCGTCGAGGAGGTCATGCGTCGGGACGAGGACACAGCCATTCATGAGGATCCCGAGCATCACCCTCCTCCTTCAGAGCTTCTGCAGCCACCTCTTCCTTCCACTGACCCCGAGGACCACCCACCAGAGCTTACTGCTTCCCTTTAGGGAGATCTCTTCACCTCTTCGCCCTTTACATTTGATTCCCCTCCCGTGTATGATGTTTATTATGATTCGGATTTCAATGACTCATTGCACCTTTTATTCATATGATCAAGAGGTGCAATGGGACGTATACGAGGAGGAGGGCGAGGAGTTAGCACACATGGATGCTGTTGAATATGATCAGGAGGTGTGCTGGGATGAGTCTGACGATGATGAGGAACATCCTGACGAGAACCACTCTATTATACCAGAGCTACCCGAGGAACCAGAGGAAAACAACAAGGAGTTGATCGACGTGGTGCACGAGCATAGAGATTTATTTCCAGGGAAGTGTTGTCAACCATGTTTTATTTTAAATACTATTGTTGATGACCCTATCTGGAATACATTTATTCTGGGGAAAAATTATCCACATCAGATTGATGCGGCTCATCTCTTGCAGAGTACAGGTGGAGTCCTTGGGGAGATGCTGGGAGCCGCATTGCTGGAATCTGATCGAGCCCATGGACACACGCACCTGGCGGAGCCACGGAAAATGCAGATAGAGCAGCTACCTGCACCGGCAGAGATTTTGGATCCGCCTTTTGCTACAGATGATATCAATCCAGTAGTGTAAATTTTATACTTTCAATAAACACGAATCCCCTCGGCAGCGAGAGGACCGTATAGGATTTTATATGTTTTTTCTAGTTAAATAAATTCACCCCATATGACGGCTCATTTATCTTTTGCACCCAACCCTCTACTTATCACGCATGCCCACCATTATATTTGGCGTTTATTTCGCTCTCTCCCCAATTTTTATGTGATGTTTAAGCTTGGGGGAGAGAGACCATTTTATTGAGTGGCCCCCCTTTCTTATCGTTGTCCTCTATTTATATCAGACACACATTGAGGATAATGTGATGTTTAAGCTTGGGGAGTGCATAGTGCACGCACTTTGCTTCATCGTGAAACACACTTCGTATTTTCCATATGAACCATGTTCACTCTTATAGTTATGTCTCATATGCTTTATTTTCTATGAAATATCGTGGATTTATTTTTTTATGAACTCTGATATCTGTTAGATTAGAGTTTAATTCCTTGATTAGTGAATCTTTGTTAATATGCTTTTTCATAGTTGAATCCATAGTTTCACAACCATATTCTCGAAATAGTTAAGTTAAAAATGAATGAATCAAATTTGAAAATTATTTGACTTTTGCGTGTTTTACTTGATAATTCTATTACTTCATGGATATTTAGTGATTCAAAAGAGATAGGATAACCCCACGACAACCAAAGTAGTGATGATTAGGATTCCTGAAACCGAGCCATGTCTAGATTCTATGATGTTTCATTTTCTTTCATGAATAGCCAATAAATGATCTTTGATCATGCTTTGCATTCCATCGCGTTCACGTGAGTTTGTAAAAATCCCAAAAATACAAAAATCAAACAAATATCTTGAATAAAAGGCCCTAGGGGTTCTTCGTAACCCAATGCCCTAGACCATCTGGTCTGGGATGCATAGGCCGCCTTTTGTATATATTGAGTTATCTCGTGTATACAAAGAAAGAAAAATGCATATGAAATTTCATATAGCCAAAAACAATATAAAACTACAAAATCCCATATCCTTATCTCCATTTCTTTATAGAATTAAGACATGGCAAAGTTGATGGGTTCTAGGAGTCTTGAAATGGTCGTAGTGTGGTGATGCCTTACCTTGATTGGATTCGCTAAATTCATTCCATGAAGTATAACAAAATACCGCGCATGCTTGAAAAAGTTTGATCATGACATATTATACTGCTTAGAGAATGAGTTGTGGACATTGGATTCATTTCTGTGAACTTAGTATATTGCATGATAAACTATGATATGATATAACTCTACTCTCATTTTATCACTTATCAAGTTCATGACATTTATTGAAATCCACATTATTTTAATTTGAGCGAGATTTAATTATTTGGGGTGTATATGTGTTCTAATTTCATATTGGCGTGTGTTCACGAGATCTTGCATCTTGGGTTCTTATATTTTCTGAATTTAAGATTGAACCCCTTGCCTCCATTTACACATCACCGCCTCACATCTCCATTGTATCCATCTCCCGTGTTCGCTTCTTACTATTTCACATTATATATATATGATTACACGTCAAAATGATTGCTCATTTACATATTTCATATTCTTTTACGTTATTATTTGGAACAATATGACTTTCGGAGCGTTTATTCCATTTCAGGGATTTTGAGCGATATTGGAGCAATTTGGAGTCAATAAGACGATCGGCGACGGGAGAGCACCAATGAGACTCATGATGAAATGCTCGAGGTGCCAAATAAGAATACTGGAGCAAGGAAGGGGCAAGAGAGAAGGTCGCGTGATCGAGCTATGATGCGACGAAGGAATCGAGTGACCCGAAGTGCTGAAAACAGGACAGCCGTCCACTATTTCTAAATCTTCTATCACCTGGGATTTTTAACTATTTTTCTGATATTTTTATCAGATAGTAGACTTCAAGAAGGTTCCAACGCCACTAAGAAAGCGCAAATCAGAGGTCGAATGAGCCCTGGGGAATTTCTGCAAGTTGATGGTGCAGTGCTGAAATTGTTCTCAGCAGCCTACTCGGTCGAGTAGCACTCTACTCGGCCCGAGTCGTGCACTACTCGGTCAGAATGCTGTTTTTGGTGTCCAACTCGACCGAGCAACCTCCTACTCAGCCCGAGCAACCTCCTACTTGGCCCGAGTCATGTGCAAATGAGGCTGAAGTGCGTTTTTAGTCCCCAATCAGCCGAGCAACCTTCGACTCGACCGAGCAACCTCCTGCTCAGTCCGAGCAACCTTCTACTCGACCGAGCAGATGCGTACTTGGCCTAGGTTGGCAGATCGATGATTTTGGAAGATTTTTGATTCCCTGTACAACTCGACCGAGCAGCCGAACGACTCGACCGAGCTGCCTAACGACTCGACCGAGCAGCTCTGTGCTCGGACCGAGTCGCTGTGGGCCCATTGCGACCGGATTTTTGGGGACGTTTTCGAGGGTTTTTGGGGGATTCTGCTGAGCCGCCAAGGGGGGAGTTCTGTACAGATTTTCGTAGGGAGTTTTAGGGAGAATTGGAGATTAGATTTTGGGGAGATTTTTGTATACTTTTCTAAAGAGAATTTTTAGATCTTTTTTAGACTTTTGTGGAGACGATCTTTTGGGGAGTTTGGCTATGCCCTAGGGCCCTCCTTGGTATCAAGATAAGTATTTTTGCCACTTTTAATTCTTTTATTATTTCTTTGTGATTTAGTATTGTTTAACCATTCTTGATGCATGCAATGAATTCTTTGTGCGTTATATTATCTATTGATATTGCTATGCTTGAGTAGTCTTTTCTAGGGCTAAGGGATTAGCCCATGGAACTTAGGATTTAGACGCAAAGTTGGGATTTTTATGGTGCGTTGGTTATAATTGGGGTTGTATTTTGGTTGATCTAGCAAGATCCCTAGGAGAATTCGTACTGAGATCATGCCCACAGTTGGTGGAATCGATTATCTTAAGGAATATCCTACGGATTTTATTAGGGAGTTAGTGGATTCAACCGAGGCACGTGACCATGCCCGGCTCGTGCATTGAGGGGATCCACCGACGAACTATATAACTAATTGACGGCTACCACCATTGCATCAATAAGAGCTACCAAAATACCTCGAAGCTCTAACCCACGAGAGTGGTACAAGTTGAGAGCATTCGAACCACGAGAGTGGTGAGATTATTGTAGATCCTTAATGCATGTATCGTATGCGCCTATTACGAGAGCGGGGTTAATGCGATACGTTAGATTCATGATGCCCAGACACATGAATTCACTTCCTAGATGCTATAATCCCCAATAAAACCAACGCAACATAAGAGTCCTAGCCTAGTGTCGATATCCGACGGTCCTAGTGGTGAACCCTAAGCCCCAATCTTTTGTATTTTATTTCTTTCTTCTTTTGTGTGGAACCACTTGCTTGCGACGTTGAGTGACACAACCTTCGCATCCATCACCATTATGACCATCCATATTCCACATCCACCAATAAACCCGCAAGTCTAACTCAACCTAGGAGTAGATAGGTAGTATAGCACTGCCTCCCTGTGTTCGATACCCGCTTGCCACTATACGATGCGCTTTGGTAAACGACATCGTTTCGGACTTCTACGCTGTCTTGCAGCTGGAGTTGCTGATCGGGCACACTTCTATGCTGAGTGACCGCTTAACCCTACCCATCCACATGTATATGGACTGGCGCCCATCTTCTGGATCACGAGCCAGGAATTGTTTATGGCATAAAGTTGACCTAGCCTCATTCATGATGTAGGAGTCAAAATCCTACTCGCCACAGCTTACATTTCAATAGTAGCGTGTGCTACACAATCACGACAAAACATTCCAATACATGAAATGACATGCAATATGAGCATATATTGAATTACGTATAGTTATATCAAAATAAACGTGACATGTGATATGCATGAAATGACATGGCAAGGGTGTCGGATCTAGGTTCGTTGTCAAGCTAGATCAAGTATGGTGTCGGATCTAACTTCGTTGTCAAGCTAGATCTAGCATGGTGTCTAGGCGACTATCATTTCACCGCCTAGTCTCTTTTGCACAAATTACCCAAAATAGCCTAAACATGGCTTTAACAATAATCTGAGCAAGTTTCACTTGCCTGAAAACAGCGTCCGTAATCCTCAGTTCAACAGTCCAGAGTCTCCTTATGTGCTCAATCAACATTCAACCTCCAATCCCGTATTCAATTATCTTCAATTAGTGATTTAACTAAACAATAACATTACAATTTTTATCTTGTTTAAACATGCGATGTTTGGGTTTCCTACGGTTCAGGAATTACCTTAATATGACGTGAGAGCTACACTGACATCGGGTAGCGACGTCAGGGGTTGGATCCGCTAGCGAGGGAGGTATGGCAACAACTGGAGACAATGGTAGCACCACGTGCAAACGACAGCGAACAAGGGGAGCTACGGCCTGTCGTTGGGTTGCGCAGGGCAACAGCGCAAGGGAGCATGGCCTGGGGCTGTGGGTTCTTGTGATGGCGGCTGGGTTCTTGCGTGAGTTGTAAACCTAGGGGTGAGCACGTTAATATGAAGAGGAAATTGCTAAATAGGGGTAGAAAGGGGGTAGATTTAGGTTGATTGGAGAGGGAATGTGTGAGGGGGAGAGGGTGCAACTAGTGTGACATATAGCTAGGGAAATCATATGAGATACGTATGAAAACATATTGATTTAATTAGATTTGATTAAGATTTCAGATTTGAATTAATTAGGGCTAAGTATAAATCGGAAGTGATTAGGTCGATTGGTCGGTCTATCGGTTTTCGATAAATACAAGAAAAATATCGGGACAACCGTGTCGACGAGAGGGTCGAGACTACGCTGATCGGCCACATGTTAGGTTAATGGAAAATGGAACTAAAAATAAGTTAAAGTTACGACACCCCTTCATACAACGCTATTTTATGGAAAAATGAGTCGTGAAATGACGTTTACAAAATATTCCACAAATAAGTACTCTCTCAGAGGGTCACAACGACATATAACATCGCACATTTGGGATACAAGAGGAGATCAAAATAAATATGCGTATGGAAAATAAAGTACGCGTACGAAAAGCACACGATCGAAAAGCGACCGTGACATCCTACCCACCTTATGAATGATTCCGCCCTCAGAATCAACATCATCTACTGCTCCAGAAATAAATGCGGAAAACGCTCTCTCATCTCTTCCTCACGCTCCCAGGTAGACTGGAGCAAGCGACATTGGGCTGTCGGGCTTCGGCGACTCAAGGGAGGTCGCCGGAGGGTTGTGCGGGTTGGCGGCGAGAGAATGGCAGCTGAGCGGTGGCTGGGTGTTTGGGCGGCGACAATGGTGCGAGGTGAGATGATCAGAAGGGGAGATCTGCTTGCGGGTCGAAGGATTGATCAGAGGAAGGGCGTTGGGAGCTCTTGGGTTTCGAGGGGAAAAGGATTCGGGCATGGGGTTTGTTGGGTTTCGAGAGAAAGGGGAGTCGTCGGGGGAGAGGAGGTCAAAGTCTTGTGGCGAGGAGGAGGATGGTTGGCGACGAGGACGTTGGACGAGGAAGAAGGCCGTCGGAGTTTGGGGTCGCTGCGAGTCTTGGGGAAGGAATCGGGAGGCTCGCTGGCGGTTGCGTGGGTTGAGGGAGAAGGGTCGGGACGTGCTGTGGTGTTATCGACGGAGAGGATGACCCGAGTGTTTGGGTCGATGGCTCGGAGAAGAAGGAGGGTTGCGGTTAAGGGGAGTCGGAGGTGTCTGTGGGGCTCTCGGAGATGGAGATCGATGGGTTTGAGAGGTTGTGGGTTTTGAAGGAAACAATGGTGAGGCGGTGTGTGGTTAAGTTCAAGGATGATGGGGATCTTGCGTGCTTTTAAAGAAGGGGACGGAGGATACGAACGGGTGACGTAGGTTGTTACGATCCCTTGCATGGGATTTTGTGGACGTGATATCTGCAAGGGGAAGGTGGGTGGTTACGAGAACGGGAGGAATGCGGACGTGGGTTGAGTTGGCGTGGAGTTGGTGGGCTTGGGTTTCGCTGGGGTTAGTTACGGATATAGAGATGCGGACATGGCATAGGGGAGACGGGAGGTGATGCAATAGGTTGGGGGTTATGTGGACATGGTACGTAGGACGAATTGCTTGCAGAATACTTTTACTAGCTCGTCAAATGAGCCGATGCAGCAACATGACAGCCCTTCGTACCAGCTTTCTATCCTCTTGGTCAGGGTGGCATTGAAAGCTCTACAAAGGTATGGCTCATTGGTCACGTGGAGTAGCATGACATTTAAATACTTTTTAATGTATGACCATGGGTCGCCTCTGCCATCATACGTAGGTATGGCCGGGAGCTTGAATTTGGGGAGAAAAGGAGCTGGGAGGATATTCTCATTCAGCAGAGTTTTCCGTATAGCGGACTGGACCAGCACGGATCCTCCTGCTCCAATTTGCGAAAAGTTAGCCCCGAGGGATCGATTTTGGATATCTTCCCCTCTTGTGAATCCACATGCAGGGTTCAGAGGGTTATAACCAGGAGGAGCTCCGTAGATTACCAGGTCCAAGATGTTGCAGGTCGCCGCCTTGTAATTAGAGTGGGTGGGTTCCCACTGGAGCACGAAAGCTTGATCCTCGACCCCCAACCTATTGTATTGGTGGGTCGGGAGGGTCGAACCGTCGAGGTAAATCTCTGCCCTTGGGTCCCTCAGACCCTGGAGGTATGCTGAGCCCCTTATTGGCGTCAAGTACAGATTTGGAGGTGGCGGTAGCTCCTTTGCCAGGGACGGGCTCCCCGTGCTCTGACGCACTAAAGCCGCCAACGTGCCTAAGCTCCTATCAACATGTGCAGTGAATCGATTGAATTCTTTTCAAGTTACCCGGGCTCATTTGCCTCTTCCATTGGTCGAGGCAGGGGAGTTGTGGAGTCTGCGGCGTCCTCTAACATGATGGTGTTTGCTCGGGGCTTTTCCTTCAGACCTTCGACTGGTCCAGCATTGCTGGGTCCAGCTGCCATAACTTCTGAATGGCTTTGGGATGACAAGTTGGTTAACTGTTCACACAGACGGTGCCAAACTGTTAAGGCCAAAATTGACTGTCACAGTTGTCCAGCTAATGGGGACTCACGGTAATGAGCTGGAGCCTAGTCAGCCTTCAAAGTGGGACCCTCGGTAGGATGAACCGGGGTCGGTAGTTGATAGTTAGCGATGGTACGACCGTTGATCGACCTAAGAACGATCGTCGGATCGGTCGTTTGAGGTTGAAGAGCTTAATATTGACCTTGGGCGTTTGGAAGGCGATCGTTGATCTGCACCACAGGAAATCGTTAGGGGGTTGGATCTGGGTTCCGACCCAAATCCCCTCCGATGCTTAAGTTAGTGAGGAACTTAAGGGAGAGAGGGAGCTTAGTGTAGTAGAGATCGACCCACTGAGGTTCGTCCCTAGACTAACAATGCAAGCTCGAATAAGAAATGGAGAAATAAGAAGATAGAGTTCGATATATTAGCACTTGTACCCTGAAGATGGAACCTCCCCCACCTATTTATAGGGGTTCGGGGGCCCTCTTAGATACATTGGGGAGATAATTGCCGCCTATATTGGAGCCACAATCCTCCGTCATGAATGGGAGTAAACATTTCCCACGTCCCCGGGATTTCTGAGCCCGCCTTTAATCCCACGTTCGCGAGAGATGGACCCAACGGTCGACTGACCATTCGGGCTTTGAATAAGTCTGAAATCAGACTTCTCTGGTGGGCCTGGTGGGCTTGGATCATTCTTCGACCGAGGTTCCTCGAGTGCCGGCCCAACGACTCAACAGGTAGGGTTTTGATTAGTATATAATTAAGATTAAATAAAGTCTAACTAATTAAGATTTTTAGATGATTAAGATTAGATATTTTGTTCAGTTAAGATATCTTGATTTCTAAGACTCATTAGGATTCATTAAGGTAGGATTAAGATTTAGAAAGATCAATATAGTTAGGATTTGGTTGAGCGGATTTGGTTGGGTATATCTCAATTAGGGAGATCGATTCGATTATGACATAGGATCTATGGAGTACTGGTTTAGATTTTATCAAGACATTAAGCCTTATTAGGATTTGGATCAGATTTGGGAGGAGTAAATTTTAAGATGATCGAGGTATTACGGTCTCGCCCCAGCAATCAACATCAACCAAAACGTTAGGGAAGATATCATCGTGATCGTAATCCAATCACAAGTTCGAATTCAGGGAAAATAATAATGAAATACCAGAACAATCATTCAAATAGATCAACTAATGGAAATACGTACGCCGAGAAACAGGCAGTTACATCCTACCCACCTTATAAAAATTCTGTCCTCAAAATTTCTTAAGTGGTGTAACGATCGAGGAACTGCCAGATAGACGAAATAGCAATAGTAAAAAACAGAAGATACACCTAAGATGCGACAAAACAAAGATAATTATAATATGAATCATTAAATGTGATGGTAGTGAATGGTTCAGATGTCAACACTCGCCACTGGCTCGTCGTCCCTAACTTACTCGGTGACCATAGAGTAAGTCTGATGCCGACTGGGTTCGGGCTTGGCCTGTTGGGGACCTTGACGCTGAGGAATTAGAGGTGGTCCATGTTGGGTTGGTCCTGACGCTACCATAGTCTGGGTTGCTGGATCGTTAGTGCGACGAGGGCAGTTCCTTACAATATGGTCAGGTGCCCCGCACACTAAACACTGGCTCAACAGCACCCAACAATCGTTCTTAACATGCCCCGATCGGTTACAGTGGTGACACACCATTGTAGGTCTGGAGTTGACCAGGGTTGCAGGCTTCTTGAAGTTGGTGGTCAGAGTCGGTCGGAGCTCATTCCGGGCTGGTTCTATAGGGCGCTTGCTTCCATCAGTCTGAAGTGTCTTCTTCTGCTTCATAATGAGTCTATCCTTCCTAGCAGCATCCAATACGTCCTGGTGTGTAGTCAGATTCACCGAAGACAACAAAGCCTGAAAGTCCAGGTCCAGACCCTGGAGGAACTGATATGCACGGTCTTCGGGGATTTCCACCAAATATGGAGCGAATCGACTAAGCATAGAAAACTCCGCCTCGTACTCGTCATCAGTCCGATTGCCTTGCTCTAGGTTGACGAAACATTGTTGGAGCTCTCTCTTTGCTGATCTGGGGAAATACTGGGCATCAAAGCGCTTTCGGAAGATGGTCCAGTTAATAGGCTTAACCAGACGTGCTTCCTCAGTAGCCCACCAGTTCCGGGCATTACCGGTCAGCTGTTTCTTGGCAACTTCTACCCAGCCTGACTGGTCGATGCGGGAGAGGCTCAGGTCGTGTTCAGTGCTTCGGGCCCATTCTTCAGCTTCCAGTGGGCCTTCTGTTCCAGAGAAATTCTTTGGGTTCAGCTCTCAAAACTGCTTGTCTCCAAGCTCAGCTCTAGGAGGAGGCGGTGCAGGTTGTTGTCATTACTGAATCAGCTGTTGTTGAATTTCTAACATCCCTCTCATGACACCCATAAGTTCACGGATGTCGGGATTGTTACTCCTATTGGCTCCATTTCCATTTCGGGTGTTCGGTCCGCCTGCCATGCTATAAGAGAAACA
Source organism: Scilla litardierei (assembly GCA_030789695.1). Taxonomy (NCBI): domain Eukaryota; kingdom Viridiplantae; phylum Streptophyta; class Magnoliopsida; order Asparagales; family Asparagaceae; genus Scilla; species Scilla litardierei. Next base: position 756,379,441 of record CM061142.1, on the reverse strand, counting down.
AGGTAAACATTTTCGTACTAGATTAATATAGACAATTCAGTTCATAATGATGTTCATATTGTTCTGATTTTTTTCGCAGAAAGCAGACCTGCATGGGCCACCACTAAAACCTGTTGGGATTTCATAATCCAATGTTCACTTTCCTATTCAATATGATTTTGATGTGACAACTATTATTATTGTTACTCACTCTATCTATGCAGATGTGCAGATTCCCAATATATCCACGCTTGGACAATTATCACTTGATAAGGAATCCCTGAATAAAGGCATCTCAAATACTCACATGAAGCTCAACATACATATCTACGGAAATCTACGGACTGATGTATTTTTATACTTTATAGATTTCAGAGCCTTGAATATGAAATCCATCTAAGTCCTAGGTTCCTAATAACATATCCTAAACAACCCTTTTTCAGATAAGTCAAAATTCACGTTTTTCTGTCCTGGTCGACTAAGTCAAACATAAGTCGACTAAAAACTTTTTATTCGAATTTTAACCTGAAAATTTCTGAGTAGTCTCCAGTCAACTTCAGAAACTTACCACTAAAATTTCAGTCAAAAATTCCAACTTTTGACTTTTAGTCGACTAACACTCCTTTAGTCGACTAATGCAGTTTTATGACCGTTTTACCTGAAACTTTCCAGACCGTTTCTGAACGGTAGGAAACTCCTTTTCCCCCCCATTTTCCTTCGGTATAGCTGCCCAAAAATCCTATAAATAGGAGGGCATACCCCTCATTCTTTTCACACAACTTTCTTCTCTCTTTCTTCTATAGAATTGTTGATTCTAAGCAATCTTGCCTTAGTTGTTCTCATTCTCATTTGCAAGAAGAAATCGATTGATCTCTCTCTTCTTATGAGAACGGAAGAACTTCAAGATTCTTAATCATAAATCTTTTGAGAATTGAAGTTTTCTTCCTTAAAGCAATTTTGTCTTTTCAACATCTTTTTGGAAAGTTGTTTGTGTTCATAATTGTAAGAAGAAATCGATTGATCTCCCTCTTCTTTTATGAACCAGAGAACTTCAAGTATTGTTCTTCATTACATATCTTATACATCTTGAAGTCTCCTTTTAAACACCATCCTTGAATTTCATTCTAAATTCATAACAAGGCTATATGTGTTTTTCCTATTTCATTATTTAACAGGTTTGAATCTCTGTTTAGAGATTGTACAAAGTTTGGGACACGGGGAGTGTCGCCATTTTTGTAAGTTGGTGCTTGCGGGGCAAGTGATTATAGTGAATTGAAAATCTCTACTGGGAGTAGAGGACTGTAGTAGGATCACAAGGATCCGAACCAGGATACATCTCTGTGTTTGCGTTTGATTTACATTTTCTACATACGTTACTTTCTGCACATCTTAAGCAATTAGAAGTAACTTTTTAATTGCAACAGTTAATTTTTTAATATCCACTATTCACCCCCCTCTAGTGTATTAATCCATACAGGCTAGAATTACATTTGGTATCAGAGCAAGGCTAAGATGGTAGCAAGTTTCTCAGCATCAAACATGAACGCCGTTCCACACAACTACAATCAGCATCCTGAAGGGCACTCTCAAGTACTCCTCCTCTATTTGATGGTTCTAATTACTCATACTGGAAAATACGAATGGAAATTCATCTCCAAAGTATGCATTATGAGATATGGGACATCGTAGAGACAGGATACACTAAGCCAACAACTCCTGTTGCTGATTGGTCCGCCAACGACAAATCTGCAAAGACAAACAACTCAAAGGACATGAGTGCTTTATTCTGTGCCATGGATAAACATGAGTTTAATCGAGTATCTCAGGCCAAAAGTGCAAAGGAGATTTGGCACATACTCGAGGTAACTCATGAAGGAACCAATAAAGTAAAGGAAACTAAGATTGCCTCTTTGGTTCATAAGTATGAGTTGTTCAAGATGCAAGACAAAGAGACGATTGGAGAAGTGAACACCAGGTTCACTAATATTATTAATTCTCTTAATGCTCTTGGAAAAGTTTATTCTTCTCTTGATCAGGTACGCAAGATTCTTAAGGTACTCTCCCCAGAATGGCGTCCAAAGATCACTACTATTGAGGAAGCCAATGATCTTTCCAAATTATCCATGGAAGATCTAATTGGTAACTTAATGGCACATGAAGTCACATTACAAGATACAAAAGAGGAATCCGATCAAAAGAAGAAAGTACTCGCCTTCAACACAACATCAGAAAATGAAGATTCAGATGATGACATGGCATTCTTTGCCAAGAACTTCAGAAAGTTCTTTCAAAAAGGTAAGTATAATAATAAATCTAAAAATACTGATTCTTCTCTTTTCTTCAATTGTAATAGGCCAGGACATATGAAGAAAGACTGTCCACTTCTCAAAGCAAGTTCAAAACTTCCAACAACAACGATCAATCCAGAAGAGAAAGGAAGTTTGACAAGATGAAGAAAGCATTTGTAGCAACTTGGGATGAATCTTCAGCTGATGAAGATGACCATGTTGAAAGTGCTAATATGTGCTTTATGGCACAAGATAATGAAGAAGAGGTAAGTGCTTTTAATAATGAAGAATTATTAGATGCATTAAAAGATCTCTATTCTCGTTTCAAAAAATTAAATAGTCAACATAAATCTTTGAAACAGAATAATGATGATCTCCTTCTTAAATATCAAGAATTTTCATCTTCTAAAAACACTGCACCAAATTCTATACATATTGAGAATACATCTTCTCAAGTTTCGGATCTTAGTAAAGAGAATGATCTTCTTAAAACTAAGAATCTAGAATTGCACACACAAATATCCGAAATAGATAAAAATATTTCATCACTAAAGATGAAATACGACGAGATGTCATCCAATGTGAATAAATTTAACAAAGGAAAGACAAATCTCGATGATTTGCTAAAAATACAATATCCAGCAAATCATAGACAAGGATTGAGATATTCTCAAAAGGATGCACCGAAGTCTTGTAACACTTCTTCCTCTTGTGGAAAAACAACTTTTGTTAAACCACAAAAGAAGAATCACGCATTTATTTATACGAAGAAAGTAAACATTGGTGGGACCGGAAAGGTGCTCTCTCTCAAGTGCAAGAGTCCGTACAAGTAGTAAAATCTGAGAGTCCAGATGTCGAATCCACGGGAAGAAATCTGTTGCAACCACAATTCAAATCAAATAGAAAGCCAACGAAGAGAAACCAAACACTTTTAATGGTGGTGATGGTGGTGTGAATGGGGATACGTGAATGATACGAACAAGGAAAATACGTGAGAACAAATATCTATAAAAGGTATGCACATGGTATGGGTTCGTTAGGATCGATGATTCGTATTAATTTGGTTGATAGGTATAACACAATGAATTCTCCTTTTGGGAGCAATTCACCGGAAAATATCCAATATAACTCAATGAATTCTCCTTTTGGGAGCAACTCATCGGAAGATGCCCTTTTGGGGGTTCAAACACAGATTTCAATGAGAACATCGCTAAAGCTATAATACGATATGAAACTCTCTTTTGGAGAGATCAAAACTACGATATGAAACTCCCTTTTGGGGAGATCAAAGCTCACCCTTTTGGGGCGATCATCAACTTAATCACTTCTTTTGGAAGATGAAAAAGGCGATTTACGAACAAAGATTACAATTTTAACGACGTTTAACGATTTAGCACATGGAATACAACCAAACTAACACAAATCATAGCACCTAACTACTCCATACCATGCACAACAGAGATTTAGCTACTCATCATGCAATAATAAACAACTTTCATAGCAAAATACGTCAAGATTATAGCAAAATACGGTAGAAAAGCATCAAATAAGGAGTTTAAGTTAAAGGAAATATCACCAATTCTCCTTGAAAAGACTTCAAACTCTCTGAAAATAATAATACAAGCCTCTGGAATTTTACAGAATTTTTTAGGGGGGAAATACGGCTCCTAGAGCCTCCAATACGCCCAAAATACGCCCCAATCTGCTTGTATACACTCAAAAAACCCTAAAATACCTTATATAGGCTCATTGCGGGTTTATACGTTGCTATCGGGTTGAAACCCGCGCCCATTTGCGCAAAATCCGCACCCGCATGCCGATTCGATCTCCACCGCTCATCATGAGGCGGGATTTAACCACGTTAAGCCACGTGGCAATCGGATTCGCCCCGCTTCGATTCGCTTCCGAGCTCAGCTCGGAGTGATCTCCGCCGTCGGATGGAAATCTTACCGCCTAGAGCTTTCCACGTTGCCAGCTTTATTTGATAATCTTCGGGGTCGCTGGGGTCCGTTGGATCACGATCGAAAGGATCAGCGCTAGCCACGTCGCCCCGTAGCTTTGCGAATACGAATCACGTCGGTGTGATTCTCAACCGTCAGATGTCTGATCGGACGGTCCGGATCAAGCGCGCAGCTCCGTCTTCGATCGCCCGCGGAGTAGATCTCGTCCGTTAAATGTCGATCCAGCGGTCTGTGTGATGCTGCGTCGCTCGCTTCGCAGTGCCCGTAGGATGAGGCGGGCTACGCTCTGATGAACGCCACGTGTCCCCAAACTTCGATCGGATACGGTTCGTTCCAGACCGTTGGATGAGAATCCAACGGCATAAAACACGCCGCGTCTCCCCGCTGTTGTTAGCCGCTGGATGAAGAGCGGGCGGTCAGGATTTATCCACGTGGACATCAAGATTAGTGCGCGTACGGATCCAGCCGTATTTTTATGTATTTCCTCAGTATTTCTTTATTTAAAATAGTATTCTGCATTCAAAAATTCATAGTAATTAGCACAGATCTCAGAAAAATACAAATAAATAGTCGTTGGAATCGTGAGATCGAGACCAAGCTAGGAAAAATATAAAAAGTGCAGAATTGCATCGTTAAATGCTGTTTTGTGCTCAAATAGTGTGTTTTCTCTAATAAATAATTGTGTAGAAAATACGAATATATTAGAGAACAATATAGCATCACATGAGCACAAAATAGGGCTAAATGGGGGGTTAAATATGTAATATTGAACCCGAATCACACCCCCCAACTAGCGATTTGCTAGTCTCTAGCAAAAAGAGCGATAAATACAGATGATCGATAAAATAATAAATTCTTTCAAATTGCTCATGGCATGGCACAATAATACGCATTCCAACATGATGTTGACCATCAATATACACATCCATGAACAAAATCATGTAATGCCCTACCAGCTACTGCACAAGTACTAGAGGGGGGGGTGAATAGTACTTTAAAATAATAAGGAGTATAATTCCTAATTAAATTGCAAACAACTACCAAATCAATTTGCGGAAGCTTAAATTGAATGACAACACAAAATTAACAATGTTAACAAACGAAGTTAATGGGTTCGGATCCACCCAAGTCTCCCCGACTTGTTCCCGGTGATCCTACGTCCCAACCACCCGGATCCCCTCCGGATACTTGAGTTAGAAACCCTAACTCAAGATTTCCACTATGAATATCTTGTGAAAAACCTTCACAAGATCAAATCATACATGCAATGGCAAAGTGAATCCCACAACCCGGGATCACAATCTTCTCTCACAACCGAGAGAACCAATTAGCAATATTAAAGAGTTTAAATGAAATAAACAATCTTACCACAAAATCCTATACCTTGAGTTTTTCTTACCCAAATGGTGAAATGAAGGATTTGAGGAAGATGAAGTCACCAAGACCTAGCACCAAGGAAATGACCAGCAATCGGTGCCTAGGAATGAGTTGGAGACTTGGATCAAGCAATAGCTTGAAGAGCTCACCAAGAACAAGCTTATCTCTAGATCTAGAAATGAGAGAGAATGGGTTTCTTGTGAGGAAGAGAGCTTTAGATTTGAGGGAGAATAGCTATCTCTTTTGATCTCAATGAATCTCTGAATGGAAGCTCTAACCTAGATAGAAATGACCTAGGTTCGTATTTATAGGGTCCCATAAAAAACAAGTTAGGTCATTCACCAACGGATAGAAATCTGTGAGACTTAGTCGGTCAAAGAACAATCACTGACCGACTAGTTCATCAACTAGTCGGTCAGCCAAACAACGTGGACCGACTAAGAGTAGATCTGAGAAGAGATAGAATTTCAGACCTAGAAATCTAGTCGGTCCAAGAAGACTTTCTGACCGACTAGTTTCACAACTAGTCGGTCAGCCAATGAACGTAGACCGACTAAGAGGCAAAATGAAATAGTCTGAACACAAGTTGACTTAGTCGGTCCAAGAACAAAAGTTGACCGACTAGATTGTCAACTAGTCGGTCACCAAACGTTCTTAGACCGACTAACGATAAACAGTAGCTTAGGAGAAATTTAGCATGAACAGTAAGTCACAACTAGTCGGTCAAAGAAGCATCACTGACCGACTAGTTCACAAACTAGTCGGTCGGTGAGTCAACGTAGACCGACTAACTGTAAACAGTAAAGTCCAAGAAATTAAGGAATCAAACTAGTCGGTCCAAGAACAGTTGCCGACCGACTAGATCACCATCTAGTCGGTCAGTACTTGTTCTTGTACCAACTAACATGCACAAACAAGTCCGAATCGAAGCGCGACGCTTCGAGGAAGTTAGAATGAACTTGTGCAAGGATCCTAGAGCTACGAAATGAGCGTAATGAAGATAGAAACGTAAGATATACTCAAGGCTTAACATTCTATATATCGAAGCTAAAAGACTATAAATAAAACCTTAATAAACGGTCTTCGAGAGCTTCGATTGAATCTTCATATCTTCCAAAGCGTCGCAAGAGCTTCAACGAAGCTTTAGGCATGAATACGAGCTTTGGGAAGTGTTGAGATGTCGCTTTGAATGTTCTCGTGAATTTGGCGACGATCTCCAAAACTGCGCTCACAAATTGTTAGTTCATGGATTATTTATGTTTGCTCATCATCAAAACCAAATCCGGGGAGTCCAATATTCAACATTCTCCCCCTTTTTGGTGATGACAAACCAACATAAATAATAATCAAAAATAATAATTCAAATGTAAAATACTTACTCCCCCTGCATTGATGACACGTTAATTCCAAAATGAATATATATGAATTGCATCAATCAGACGAGTAAGATATATAATAAGAATCGATTTTTGAAATATCGGATTTTGAAAATCCTTATATGTATCTTAACTCCCCCTGAATCTAACATATCAAACTAGATTCTTGGAAATTGAGTTAAATTTTCATTTGCGCTATTTATTATCATTATCTCTCCCCCTTTGGCATTATCCCAAAAATGGGGGGCATACAACGACAACAATTAGGAAATGTAAAATCCAACATCGGGAGTCATAGACAAAGACAATGGACCAACTTGACACCAAGGAAAAAAAATGTGGAAATCAAATCAAGGTGTGCCAAAATGTCCATTATCAAAAAAAATAATCAAAATCATCAAAAATACCAAATAATTATTCATTTCTTGAATAAAGAAACATACTCTTCAATATTCAATATTCTTGGTTAATTTTGTGCATGGAAAACAATTCTATATAATTATAGAAATATAATCTATTTAACCAAGTTTTTTTTAATCGTCGAGCGACGAATTCACATTTCAAATGCATTCAACGAACATATATAAAAAAAATGCACGACGATTAAATGACAAAGTGAATGACGCTGAACATATATATATGTAGAGACAACATGAGTACATCCAAAAAGATATCACATCGAATATATGAGGTACATCATATCAAGTGCTACATATCATCAAAAAGAAAAACATCATACATCATCGACATCATCAAAGTATATCAACATACATCAAAACAACATCATAACATAATATCCAACTCCGACATCCAGAAAGCGCAAAAATACATCAAAACATCTCTCAAACCCCATCCTAACCCAAAATACTCTCACTAAGATATATCATCCAAAGCGTAGTGGAGAGTCCTCGAAACAAGCGATCACGAGGAGGTGGCAGGATCTGCAGTCTCCGTGGGTCCAGTCGACGGAGTGGACTCAGGCTCTGCAGGGAGTAGAGGTGTCTCAACAGATGGAATCGTCGGGGCAGGAGTGGAGATCTCAGCAACAGGCTCATCAACGGGAATCTCAACAGCAGCAGGGGTCTCGACAGAAGCAGCAGCAGCAGCGTCAACAGCAGCAGGAGATACATGAGCATGCTCATCAACAGGGTCAGCAGCAGGCTCAGAAGGCTGAAGAGCTGAAGCAGATGGCTCTGGAACACCGGAAGTGGTGCCAACTCCAGGAGCAGAAGTGGAAGTACCAGCAGCAGCAGCAGTGGCCTCATCGCCACGGGCAAAAGAAGTGACAAGCTCGTCAAGCTCCTCATCGTCCATCTCCTCGGCCTCAGACACTGAATGAGGAAGATCAATCCCCATCAAACGAGCCATACGGCAGACTACCTCCTCAGTACGAGCCAAACGGGAGTCGTGCTGACGAAGTAGGCGTACGACATCGTCCAATGTAGCAGGGGTAGAGGAGGCTGCAGCAGCTGACGGAGTAGACTGGGAAGCAGATGCGGTAGACCTCTGCACGTGACGAAGTGCCGCTAGAGATTTCTTCACGGCCGTCGCGTTCAGAGGCGTACCCAAAGGACGCTCATCGTCAGGAGGGAGAGGGACTCGGAAATGACGGAATACGAGAGTCAACAGGCAAGGGTATGGAATGTGCGCAGACTTATTGGTCTTGCGTATACACTCGAAAGAATCCATCTTATCGAGTATCACGCGAGCCCAATTAATCTCACACCCCAAGAAAAGAGCGTAGATCAATTTCAAGAACGGCTGGGATGGGAGTGAAGAGGATCCATACTTAGGGAGGAGACATGACTTCAAAATCAGGTTAAGAACCCACGCATTCGGCTTGAAAGATTTCGAGGGAACACCAATGAATGCGGATGGGATAACCTGGAAAATCTCAGAAAGAATAGACTGATCCAAGGAAGAAATGTCGTCTACGGAAATGTCCGAAGGGAGGAGACCACACGATGAACAACCAAGAATCTCCCCCAAGATTTCTGCCGTGAGAACTATAGGAGTTCCCAAGACAGTCGTCTCAATGGAGTGGCTGGCATCGTACTGGCCTCGAATACGATTGGCATAGAACAATTTCACGAGGCGAGGGTACGGTTTGGGATTGGCCTTGGGGTCGTATCGAAGATAATCTAGGAGGTCACTATAAGAGAGAAGATCAGCAAGGCCGAGAAAATCAGAAAACTGAACGTAATGCTCTAACAACAGTGGACAGTGCTCTATACGGTTGTACGCTGCGAGACACTGAGGGTCATCACGGCACAACGATATGTCTACACCGCCGACTGGCATAGGAGCTTTACCCTTAGCCTTACGGGTCTTCGGAGGTGGAGTGGGTTCCCTAGTAGGCTCATCCTCTGGGATAAATTCAGAGTCGGAATCGGGAGGAGTAGCCGGAGATTGAAGAATAGGCTTTTTGGTCTTGGATTTGCGGGGTTTGGCTATCGTAGTCCTAGGCTTCTTAGGAGGAGGCGAAGATGGAGAGGCTTGGGTTGACTTGGCACGACGCTTAGGCTTCGGGGGATTCCTAGGGTCGGAAGGCCCTACGGTCATAGGAGAATCCCCGGAAGAGGCGATGGGAATTCTTGTCTTAGCCATAGCACTACGAGCACAAGCAATCGATGATAAGATCAAAAACAACCTAGCACAAACCCTAGAAATCAAAAGAAATCCGAACACACAAACCCTAGGTTAAAACTAGAAACCCTAGGAGCTAGATGAGATAGAATCGAACCCTAGGGTAGGAATCGACCAAGGAGAGGGAGGGAGATACCTAGGAGGTGGAGTCGACGGCGGCGGACGGCGGCGATCGACGGAGAGATGGCCGGAAGTCGAAGGGGTTTCGAGTGGGGGTTTGAGGTTTTTGGGCTGGAGCAAGAGAGAATACCGACTAAAAATGATTTTAGTCGGATGAATTCGAGTATAAGTCGGTCTGGAATCAAAAAGACTCAACTGCCCTAACACACTTAGTCGGTCACAGTTCAAGCACTGACCGACTAGATTACGATCTAGTCGGTCGGTCAATGAGCTTGAACCGACTAAGTCGAAACAGAGGCACAGAGGGATTTTTAGGGCTAGAATTAGTCGGTCGCAGTATATTCACTGACCGACTAGTTTTCAATCTAGTCGGTCGGAAAGTGTACTGTGACCGACTAACGAAAGAAATGATAGGAGTTAGATATAGGCTTGATCTAGTCGGTCTGAGTTCATTTGCTGACCGACTAGATGAGCATCTAGTCGGTTGACAAGTGAACTTAGACCGACTAGAAGAGTCCAAAAATTGATAATTGATTTCTCTTCACAAACCACTTGGATGAAACATCATAACTCACTCATTAGTCATCTAAATTACCCCATAAAACGTCGAAATCTTAAATACGACTTTCAAATACGAATTCGATCATAAATTCAAATATATCACATAAAATTCCCAAAAATTCAATAAATCTAGCATGAATGAAATATCGCGAAATATAATAGCATGCAAGATAGTTGAATGAAATATGAATCCTATATCTCGGATTCACCCATAATCCCCAATTCTCGACGCAACCGCACAAAGGAGTCCTCCTTTAGGGGTTTCGTGAAAATATCGGCGATTTGCTTTTGGGTTTCAACGTACACTAATATGATGTCCTTTTTAGCTACATGATCATCTAAAAAATGGTGTCGGACATCTATGTGTTTTGATCGGGAATGATGCACCGGATTCTTTGAAAGACAAATAGCACTTTGGTTATCCACCATGATAGGGCTAGTATCACAATGAATACCAAAATCCTTCAAAGTGTGTCTCATCCAAAGAACCTGGGCACAAGCGGCACCGGCGGCAATGTATTCCGCCTCGGTGGTTGAAAGTGATACCGAATTTTGCTTCTTGGAAAACCAAGAGACAAGAGAATTTCCGAGAAAATGGCAAGTGCCACTAGTACTTTTCCTGTCGGATTTGCATCCCGCATAATCAGCGTCACTATATGAGACTAACTCATATGTGCTAGATTTCGGATAAAGTAATCCAAAATCTAAAGTGTAACTTAGATAGCGAAAAATACGTTTTACCGCTACTAAGTGAGAATCCTTAGGTTGAGACTGATAACGAGCACATATACATACGGCAAACATAATATCGGGCCTACTTGCGGTAAGATAGAGTAAACTACCTATCATACCTCGATATAGACGAATGTCTACATCTTTTCCGCCCGTATCTTTATCAAGATGCGTTGTAGTGCTCATAGGAGTCTTTTTCCCGGAGGCATTCTCCATTCCAAATCGCTTTAGCAACTCCACCGTGTACTTTGTTTGGTGGATGAAGATTGCATCGTTCAATTGGCGAATTTGGAGACCTAAGAAATATTTGAGTTCGCCCATGTGGCTCATCTCAAATTGTTCCTTCATAACATTAGAAAACTCTTCGCAAAGAGCAAAGTTAGTAGCACCGAAAATGATATCATCAACATAAATTTGAACTAATAATATATCATTATTCGCATGCTTAATAAAAAGTGTTGAATCGGCTTCACCCATTTTAAAATTCAAATCCAAAAGAAAATTCTTTAGGCGATCATACCAAGCTCGAGGAGCTTGTCTCAAACCATAAAGAGCTTTCTTTAGTTTAAAAACATGATTTGGAAATTTTTCATTTATGAAGCCCGGAGGTTGAGAAACGTAAACTTCCTCAACGACATCTCCGTTTAAAAATGCACTTTTAACATCCATTTGAAATAATTTAAAATTCTTATGGCATGCAAAAGACAATAATAATCTAATTGATTCTAATCTAGCTACCGGAGCGAAGGATTCTTCGAAATCGATACCTTCCTCTTGTCGATAGCCTTGAGCTACTAACCGAGCTTTGTTCCGGACGACGACTTGGTTTTCGTCGGTTTTGTTCTTGAAGATCCACTTTGTCCCTATGACGGTGTGGTTCTTCGATGGCAATGGAACAAGCTCCCATACCTCATTCCTCTCGAATTGAATGAGCTCCTCCTCCATGGCTAAGATCCAAGCGCTATCTTCGCATGCTTCATTAATATTCTTTGGCTCTATCGATGAGGCAAAGGCACAATTAGCGAAGTGGTGAACTTGCGATCTCGTCTTGACACTATCTTGAATATTGCTAATGACTTGCTCATGGGGATGGTCACGAACCGAATGAAGCCGTTTGGGAATACCTTGATCACTAGGAACATTCTCAACAACTTCATTAGTTGGGTTAGTCTCAATAGAATCAATAGAATCATTAGACTTAGAATTATCAAACGAATCATATAAAACATCCATAGAATCCTTATCATTTGAAATTCTAGTTGGAACAAATCCTTCATTAAATGAGACATGAAGCGACTCCTCGATCGTTGAGGTTCGTTTGTTGAATATCCGGTAGGCTTTGCTACGCGTAGAATATCCAACAAAAATCCCCTCATCGGATCTTGGATCGAATTTGTCCAAACTACCATATGTGTTCTTAATAAAACATTTCGAACCAAAAACACGAAAATGTTTAACTTGAGGCAACCTACCAAACAACAATTCATAACAAGTTTGTTTAGTGCCGGGCCTCAAAAGTATTCTATTAAACACATAGCAAGCGGTGTGTACCGCTTCCGCCCAAAATTGATGGCCAAGTTGGCTATCATCAAGCATAGTGCGAGCACACTCCACTAGCGTCCTATTCTTTCTCTCAACTACACCATTTTAAGGAGGTGCACGAGGGAAAGAGAAGGTGTGAGTAATACCAACTTCATCACAAAATGTCTCAAAAGACTCATTCTCAAATTCACCTCCATGATCACTACGAATAGTGACAATGGTGGTTCCTAAGAGATTTTGTACTTTCTTAACAAAAATTGTGAAGTTTTCAAAAGCTTCATTTTTATTACACAATGAAAATACCCAAGTAAATCTTGAATAGTCATCTACGATGACAAGTCCATACCTTGCATTTCCTAAGGAAGCTACTCTAGTTGGCCCAAATAAGTCTAGATGTAATAGCTCTAGTGGCCGTTTAGTAGAGATGCTTTTCTTAAGTTTAAATGAAGATTTAGGAAGCTTGCCACGTTGACAACAATCACAAAAAATTTTCTTTTCAAAAACAAGCTTCGGAAAACCTTTAATAGAATTTAATTTCGAAAGCTTATAAAGTGTTCCAAAGTTCACATGTCCAAAGCGTCGATGCCATAAGTGTTGTTCACTTGTGTTGGCAACGAGACATTGTTCATATGACTTAGGAAGATCCAAAATATAAATGTCTTTATGACGAGTTCCGGAAAATAATAATTTATCATTATCTTTTCTTAAAATATGACACAATCCTTTCGCAAAACTAACTATGTAACCTTTGTCACAAAGTTGGCTTATTGAAATAAGATTGTGATTTAAACCACTAACAAGATAAACATCACTAATTAAGGGTTTAGAGGGGTTACCGACTTTACCAACACCTATGATGGTTCCGCTCTCGTTGCCTCCAAATACGACGCGGTTTCCATTCGCAATGGGAACCACTCCGGAGAGCAATCGAGAGTCACCCGTCATGTGTTTTGAACACCCGCTATCGAGTATCCAATTCCCTTTGGAGCTAAATTTAAATTTGTTGCTCCTCTTCTTTTTCTTTTCCTTGAGTACCTAAAGATAGACACTTTCATATCATGGTACCCAAGGTCATTGGGTCCAAGGGATTAGACCTTTGGAAGCCAAGTCCAAGTGGACTTAGACTTCCCCACATAATTCTTACTATGCACAACATCCGAAAAATAAGCATTCATATACATTTGTTTTTCGTCCATGCTTGTGTCCTTTGGGCTCTAAATAGTGAAAATTTTGGGAGCCATCATCCTATTGGGTGCATGCATGCGACGTTGATTTCTACGTGATGCATGTTGTGGATAGGCATACGGGACATGATGGAATGGTGCACGACGAGAATTATTCATATGATGAAGTGGGTGTACATATGCATGTGTGGGAACACGTGCGTGAGGGTGTCTCACATGGTGTGCACGTGCCCGAGAATGTGTTGCATAAAAATCATCATATGTGTGAGATGGTGGAGTAGGACGTGTGTTCCTACGTGGCATGTTATTGGTGTACATGTAGGCATGCCCCTTCTTTGGAGGTCCACCCAAAGTGGGTTTCTTTCCGAAAGAGGGTGTGGAAGCACCATTGGTAGATGAACTACCAATAGAGTGTTTGCTCCCACTCGTTGAGGCTTCGGAAGTTGGCCTAACAAAAGTAGTGACCGACTTGGATGAATTTCCCATCATATACCCCAAGCCAATGTGGTGTTTGGCCGGAAGTAAATCTTTTAGGATATTATCCAAATGGCCCTTACCCTTGTTGAATTTGTTGATTCGGCCCAATGTGTCCTCATATTTCTCTTTGAGAGAACGCAAAGAAGTATCCAAAGTGGATATTTGCGATGTGAGCACATAAACACGAGATTTAAGATTCTCGTTCTCAATACTCAAAGTCGAGTTTTGAGAAGTTAAATCCGCTATCTCATGTTCTTCCGCATCCTCAATGCTAACATGTTCAAGTTTAGATTTGAGATTCACAATCTCATTTCTTAACTCTTCAACAACGGTGTCGTTGTTGGTGATGATATTCTTAGGCGATGTTTGAATGCTAGCTAGGTCATCTTTTACCTTAGTATATCTATTTACTAACTTAGTGTATTTTGACCAAAGTTGAGAGTTAGCATTTCTAAGATCATCCATCGTTACCTCATCGCTTTCGTCATTACTATCATCGGAAGAGGAGGATCCTTGATCTTGCTCCTCTCTTGCCATGAAACACATGTGCGCTTGCTCCACATGCTCATCGTCCGACTCACCGCTTGAAGAATCATCGGAGTCGGTGAAGGTAGCTCCGACAAGTCCCTTCTTATTTCCTTTCGTGTACTTCTTGGACTTGTCATACTTTGGCGCCTTCCACTTCTCCTTTTGCTTATTGAGGGGACACTCCGCTTTCATGTGTCCTGGCTTATTGCACTTGAAACACAAAGGAGAGGAAGAGGCGTTAGAAGAACCAAATTTACCTTTGGTCTTGAAGTTACCTTTTCGGAAGAAACGGTTGAACTTCTTGGCCATGAGTGCCATGGACTCCAAGTCCAACTCGTTTTCCGAGTCTTCATCATCGGTTGATGTGGATGTGGATGGAGCGGCTTTGAAGGCAATAGCCTTTTTCTTTGGCTCGTCTTGCTTTAGATAAGACTTCATCTTTTCTTGCAATTTGAGCTTGCTATCCTTGCGTACCTCGTACGACATTAAAGTACCCATTAGTTGAACTACGGTGTACTTATTCATGTCATTACCTTCCTCGATGGCGAAGGTACGTTTTTCCCAAGAAGAGGGAAGTCCTTCAATAAGCTTTGAGCACTTCTCCTTTTGAGTGTAGGAATTGCCGAGGGCCTCTAACTCGTTTATTATGTCAACAAAACGAGCGTAATATTCTTTCATCTTCTCGCCCTGTTGCATATGAAACATTTCGTAATCTTTGTTTACGACTACGAGTTTAGAGTCTCTTACCCGACTCGTCCCTTCATGTAGAATGAGGAGGGAGTTCCAAATTTGATATGCACTCTTACATGTGCATATCTTATTGAAGTCCTCGGGCTCCAATGCGCATTGCAAGGCGTTCATTGCCTTGGCATTGCTTACCTCCGCGGCGACCTCCGCGGTTGTCCATTTCTCAAAGTCTTCTTCTTCGGGCTCGATGTACTCCTTCATTGTAGTCCTCCATAAGGATGCACTTCGGAGGAAGGTTTCCATCCGACATTTCCAGTACCCGTAGTTGGTACCGTTGAAGAATGGAGGCCTCGTAGAGGAATGTCCTTCCATCACCGAAGATGCTCCTTCACGGTTCCTGAAGGTGTCATAGTTGGAAGGTGGACGCACGGTCTTGCTGTCGTTGGCAGACATAGCTGAGTATCTGGCTCTGATACCAAATGTAATGCCCTACCAGCTACTGCACAAGTACTAGAGGGGGGGTGAATAGTACTTTAAAATAATAAGGAGTATAATTCCAAATTAAATTGCAAACAACTACCAAATCAATTTGCGGAAGCTTAAATTGAATGACAACACAAAATTAACAATGCTAACAAACGAAGTTAATGGGTTCGGATCCACCCAACTCTCCCCGACTTGTTCCCGGTGATCCTACGTCCCAACCACCCGGATCCCCTCCGGATACTTGAGTTAGAAACCCTAACTCAAGATTTCCACTATGAATATCTTGTGAAAAACCTTCACAAGATCAAATCATACATGCAATGGCAAAGTGAATCCCACAACCCGGGATCACAATCTTCTCTCACAACCGAGAGAACCAATTAGCAATATTAAAGAGTTTAAATGAAATAAACAATCTTACCACAAAATCCTATACCTTGAGTTTTTCTTACCCAAATGGTGAAATGAAGGATTTGAGGAAGATGAAGTCACCAAGACCTAGCACCAAGGAAATGACCAGCAATCGGTGCCTAGGAATGAGTTGGAGACTTGGATCAAGCAATAGCTTGAAGAGCTCACCAAGAACAAGCTTATCTCTAGATCTAGAAATGAGAGAGAATGGGTTTCTTGTGAGGAAGAGAGCTTTAGATTTGAGGGAGAATAGCTATCTCTTTTGATCTCAATGAATCTCTGAATGGAAGCTCTAACCTAGATAGAAATGACCTAGGTTCGTATTTATAGGGTCCCATAAAAAACAAGTTAGGTCATTCACCAACGGATAGAAATCTGTGAGACTTAGTCGGTCAAAGAACAATCACTGACCGACTAGTTCATCAACTAGTCGGTCAGCCAAACAACGTGGACCGACTAAGAGTAGATCTGAGAAGAGATATAATTTCAGACCTAGAAATCTAGTCGGTCCAAGAAGACTTTCTGACCGACTAGTTTCACAACTAGTCGGTCAGCCAATGAACGTAGACCGACTAAGAGGCAAAATGAAATAGTCTGAACACAAGTTGACTTAGTCGGTCCAAGAACAAAAGTTGACCGACTAGATTGTCAACTAGTCGGTCACCAAACGTTCTTAGACCGACTAACGATAAACAGTAGCTTAGGAGAAATTTAGCATGAACAGTAAGTCACAACTAGTCGGTCAAAGAAGCATCACTGACCGACTAGTTCACAAACTAGTCGGTCGGTGAGTCAACGTAGACCGACTAACTGTAAACAGTAAAGTCCAAGAAATTAAGGAATCAAACTAGTCGGTCCAAGAACAGTTGCCGACCGACTAGATCACCATCTAGTCGGTCAGTACTTGTTCTTGTACCAACTAACATGCACAAACAAGTCCGAATCGAAGCGCGACGCTTCGAGGAAGTTAGAATGAACTTGTGCAAGGATCCTAGAGCTACGAAATGAGCGTAATGAAGATAGAAACGTAAGATATACTCAAGGCTTAACATTCTATATATCGAAGCTAAAAGACTATAAATAAAACCTTAATAAACGGTCTTCGAGAGCTTCGATTGAATCTTCATATCTTCCAAAGCGTCGCAAGAGCTTCAACGAAGCTTTAGGCATGAATACGAGCTTTGGGAAGTGTTGAGATGTCTCTTTGAATGTTCTCGTGAATTTGGCGACGATCTCCAAAACTGCGCTCACAAATTGTTAGTTCATGGATTATTTATGTTTGCTCATCATCAAAACCAAATCCGGGGAGTCCAATATTCAACAAATCATTCACAAGATAGTTTCTCTAATTTAGTATGAATAAACAACATGCAAGCATCGTTTTGCACAAGCGAAAGTATAACATGTCATTTTGTTCTAGTTTTCTTGTTTCCAAGGAATTGGCCTATCAAAACAATCATTCAAGACATGGGTATTGAAGTTGCTTAGTATATTCACCATTTCTTTTCTTTTATTCGTTCTGCGTAACGCGCATCAAGCAACATTCGCAGAAAAATGTATAACTTGGATCGCTCCATCAAATGAGTGAGTTTCATGTCAATGGCTCCCAAATCAGACGATAATGGGGCATTAGGCCAAAAAGGACCCCTCGGACTGTACTACTCGAGCCAACCAAGTTATTTATTAGTGACATACTTATTCATTCATTTTTTCTTTCATTCAAAATTTTTTCTTTTCTTTTCTTTTCTTCATCTTTCTTTTTTTTTCTTTTGTAAGCAACTCAGCACCCATTCTTTGAACATAAACATTAGAATCAAAGGCCAAATTCCTCTTCAACTTGAAGACTATTCTTAAAAATCGTGTATACTTAAGCGTTTTCATCACATTAGCATGCATGAAATATATTCAAACTATTTCGAGTTATTAATCATGGAAATTGAAAATTTTCTTGAATATCATATTAACGAGTAATTCCATGAAGGAAAATTAATTTAATCAAGCCATAAGCAAACTTTAGAACTCAATTAATTCGTAATCATCCGTATTTGAGGCATATGAAGGAGTTTTAAAATGATGAGATTTGGCGATTTATTCTTATCTTAACCTTATTTTTGAAAAAAAAAATTGAAAAGAAAAAAAATTAATCCTAAGGTCTCATACACACCCCCCAACTAAAGATGGACATTGTCCTCAATGTCGTAAGGGGTACGAGTTTATTCACGCAAGCAACCTAGAAAGCATATAAAAACTACACTACTGGAAAGAACACACCGTGATCAAATGGCGGATCCCGAATCTTTAATTGTGGAGGAAGTTGTTCAATTTGCTCCTTGCGCTCCTCGACGAGTAATCTTCCTCCAACGACTAAACTGGACCCCAGCAACGTAACTCCTAGCATCTCTATAAGATGTCCACCTGTATCCTGCAAGAGATGAGTCACGTCAATCCATTTTAGTTTAAAACTCTTCGAAATGAAATTATTCCAAATGTAGTCATCAAAATAAGTGAAAGAAATTAAAATAAGTTGACGACTACTCCCTGAAAGATATGCACTACTTTCTGTACGATGCTCGTTTAATAGGGAGAGGGATAAATGATTTTGGGACAAAACTGGAGGAGGGCAAGGTTCTGGCTCCATGGCGATAATCTCAAAACCCTTGTCCCTAGCTGTCTCCTCCTCTCGTTCATCCAAAATTGCTAGCTCGTCCTCTCTTTTGCACACACTTTCTGCCATGTGTATATTTATATTCATGTCTTCAACGTGGCATGGCTCGCTCGATTTTCCTGCAATAGAAGATAAACTCGTATTAGATTCTTTAAATTGAGTTTCAAAAGCATTACCTTCTTCTAAGCAAGTGGCAATCAGAGTAAGATTCTCAAAAGATTTCTGAATCTGCCGACTCCGAGCAAGGAAATTCTCCTGGAATTGATGGGATGTGGCCTCCTGTGTCTGAATAATCAGGTAAGCTTCCTCTTTCAAGGATTGCAACGGTACGTCTACGCTTTGCTCTTCTTGATCAAGGCACGAAGGCTCCGTTGAATCGCACTCTGAAGTCTCTTCCATAGCTTCTTCATTTTCTTGTAGAGACTCCATGTATTCCCACGCCTCTGTCGGCGTCATGACTCCCAAAAATTCCTGCAGCTGTGGTTGTAGTCCATCTAGGAAGGACGCCATAAGCTCTTCATTTGTGTACCCATGCTGCTGATAGCTCGATATAATGTCTGTGAACCTCCTCCAGGCCTGAAAGAAAGTTTCACAGTCAGTTTGATTAAAATTAACAATTTTGAGCTTCTCCAGTCTATGTTTGTGTGCATTAGCATACCTTGCATCATACAGATTGTTTGTGCAATAGAAGTTCATATATTCCATTTTTTAAAAATAAAATAATAAAAAAAGTTTATGTACAAAAAAGTGGAAAGATCTCACCGAAGGTCCTCTAAATGAAATAAACCGTAGTCGCAAACCATTCCTCCCCGGCAACGGCGCCAAAAACTTGGTGGGACCGGAAAGGTGCTCTCTCTCAAGTGCAAGAGTCCGTACAAGTAGTAAAATCTGGGAGTCCAGATGTCGAATCCACGGGAAGAAATCTGTTGCAACCACAATTCAAATCAAATAGAAAGCCAACGAAGAGAAACCAAACACTTTTAATGGTGGTGATGGTGGTGTGAATGGGGATACGTGAATGATACGAACAAGGAAAATACGTGAGAACAAATATCTATAAAAGGTATGCACATGGTATGGGTTCGTTAGGATCGATGATTCGTATTAATTTGGTTGATAGGTATAACACAATGAATTCTCCTTTTGGGAGCAATTCACCGGAAAATATCCAATATAACTCAATGAATTCTCCTTTTGGGAGCAACTCATCGGAAGATGCCCTTTTGGGGGTTCAAACACAAATTTCAATGAGAACGTCGCTAAAGCTATAATACGATATGAAACTCTCTTTTGGAGAGATCAAAACTACGATATGAAACTCCCTTTTGGGGAGATCAAAGCTCACCCTTTTGGGGAGATCATCAACTTAATCACTTCTTTTGGAAGATGAAAAAGGCGATTTACGAACAAAGATTACAATTTTAACGACGTTTAACGATTTAGCACATGGAATACAACCAAACTAACACAAATCATAGCACCTAACTACTCCATACCATGCACAACAGAGATTTAGCTACTCATCATGCAATAATAAACAACTTTCATAGCAAAATACGTCAAGATTATAGCAAAATACGGTAGAAAAGCATCAAATAAGGAGTTTAAGTTAAAGGAAATATCACCAATTCTCCTTGAAAAGACTTCAAACTCTCTGAAAATAATAATACAAGCCTCTGGAATTTTACAGAATTTTTCAGGGGGGAAATACGGCTCCTAGAGCCTCCAATACGCCCAAAATACGCCCCAATCTGCTTGTATACACTCAAAAAACCCTAAAATACCTTATATAGGCTCATTGCGGGTTTATACGTTGCTATCGGGTTGAAACCCGCGCCCATTTGCGCAAAATCCGCACCCGCATGCCGATTCGATCTCCACCGCTCATCATGAGGCGGGATTTAACCACGTTAAGCCACGTGGCAATCGGATTCGCCCCGCTTCGATTCGCTTCCGAGCTCAGCTCGGAGTGATCTCCGCCGTCGGATGGAAATCTTACCGCCTAGAGCTTTCCACGTTGCCAGCTTTATTTGATAATATTCGGGGTCGCTGGGGTCCGTTGGATCACGATCGAAAGGATCAGCGCTAGCCACGTCGCCCCGTAGCTTTGCGAATACGAATCGCGTCGGTGTGATTCTCAACCGTCAGATGTCTGATCGGACGGTCCGGATCAAGCGCGCAGCTCCGTCTTCGATCGCCCGCGGAGTAGATCTCGTCCATTAAATGTCGATCCAGCGGTCTGTGTGATGCCGCGTCGCTCACTTCGCAGCGCCCGTAGGATGAGGCAGGCTGCGCTCTGATGAACGCCACGTGTCCCCAAACTTCGATCAGATACGGTTCGTTCCAGACCGTTGGATGAGAATCCAACGGCATAAAACACGCCGCGTCTCCCCGCTATTGTTAGCCGCTGGATGAAGAGCGGGCGGTCAGGATTTATCCACGTGGACATCAAGATTAGTGCGCGTACGGATCCAGCCGTATTTTTATGTATTTCCTCAGTATTTCTTTATTTAAAATAGTATTCTGCATTCAAAAATTCATAGTAATTAGCACAGATCTCAGAAAAATACAAATAAATAGTCATTGGAATCGTGAGATCGAGACCAAGCTAGGAAAAATATAAAAAGTGCAGAATTGCATCGTTAAATGCTGTTTTGTGCTCAAATAGTGTGTTTTCTCTAATAAATAATTGTGTAGAAAATACGAATATATTAGAGAACAATATAGCACCACATGAGCACAAAATAGGGCTAAATGGGGGGTTAAATATGTAATATTGAACCCGAATCAAACACTCCTACATCTTCTTCACAAAGAAATGTTTCTAACATTTCAAAATCAACCCCTAGGAAACCTACTACAATTAGTATATGGGTTCTTAAGGATTTATGTTTAAAAGATAGAAATGATTATATTTCTCATTATATACATTCTATAGTTCATTCTACTGATTATGTTAGAAAGCCAAATTCCACTTGGGTTTGGCTTCCAAAAATCTAATCCCAAGGACACTCAAAAAGGGGTACCAATGCTTAATGTTTTATCTTTCAGGTACCTAAGAAAGAAAAATGGATTTTGGATAGTGGATGTTCAAAACACATGACAGGAAATGTCAAACTGCTTTCAACCGTTATATATAAAGATGGAGGCACAGTTACCTTGGGTGACAACAACAAAGGCAAAATCATAGGCACTGGAACAATTGGTAATACAAATCAGCCAATCATCGAGAATGTTCTCCTGGTTGACGGTTTGAAACACAACTTACTTTTCATTAGCCAATTATGTGATAAAAATTATAAAATAGTATTTGAACAAAATGATTGCATCATTTACAGTTCTGATATGTCATCTATTTTATTTCGTGGTAAGCGTAAGAATAACATTTATATCTTATGCATGTCTATTACCACTCACAATCATTGTTTAATGATTACATTAGATGAAACATTATTATGGCATAAACGTTTTGGACACACTAATTTCAAAAACCTTGCACATATTTCAAACCACAATTTAGTTAATGGAATGCCAAACATCTCTTTCAAACACAAACATTTTTGTGATGCTTGTCAACAAGGAAAAATGCACAAATCTTCTTTTAAATCAAAGGACATTATCTCAACAAAGAGACCATTAGAACTCTTACACTTGGATTTGTTTGGTCCTCCAAGAGTAGCCTCTTTGAATAGAAGTAGATATGCATTTGTCATTGTTGATGATTATTCTAGATATACTTGGGTTATATTCTTACAAAATAAGAATGATGCCTTTGAAGAATTTTCAATATTCTGTAGAAAGATACAAAAGATCAAATCCTCTAACATTATCGCTATTCGTAGTGATCATGGAGGAGAATTTGAAAATGAATCTTTTACCAATTTTTGTAATAAAAATGGCATTACACACAATTTTTCTTTTCCTCGTGCTCCTCCACAAAATGGAGTAGTACAAAGGAAAAATAGAACTTTACAAGAATGTGCTAGATGTTGTGAATGGAAATAACCAGAGTCGGTTAGGATTGCGGGTATCTTAGAGATACGCCCATATCTATGTATTCGATGTATCTACTCTCCTACCATGCCTATAAATAAAGGGCTGGGGGTTCCTCCCCCAGTAGTTGATTCATAACACGTTATCAGCACGAGCCTCTAAATTTTTTCCTTTCCACAAATTTTTTTCCGTTCGTTGCGAAGGCGAAGGCGAAGGCGAGACGGGAGATCCACGAGCGCGGTGCAAGGCTTCCTCCATCGAAGGTCGTCATCCGCGTAGGGCTTCGAGCAACCGTCGCTATATCCGGAGGACGGATATAGAGGTAAAAATACTAAAAACGATACTTTTAATCATACGTATGATTGCCCCTCCCCTAGATCTCGCAAGATCGTCATGGGGATTCATCGTCGCCTTGAAAACGACGGATTTTTCATCCCAAAAATCAATTTTTTTTAGGGTTTCTGGATTTTTTTTTTCAAAATCAACCCTAAATCAACCCCGCCGGCGGCCTAGCCGCCGGCCCCCCCCGGCCACGCCGTCCCCCCAATAGGGGGGGCAGCAGCCGCCGCACCCCCCACAGGGGGGGGCCGCCACCGCTCCCCCCTGCAGGGGGCCGGCCCCCGAAGCCGCCCCCTCCCTCTACAGGGGGGCGGCCCCCGCCGCTCCCCCCCCCCCCCCCCCCCCCCCCCCCCGCAGAGGGGGGCGGCGGCCCCCGCGCCCGCCGTCCCCCCCGCAGAGGGGGGCGGCGGCCCCCTGGCCGCTTCCCCCTCTGCGGGGGGGGGGGGGGGGGGGCGGCCCCCTGGCCGCGCCCCCCTCTGCGGGGGGTTGCGGCCCCCGCCGCTCCCCCCCGCAGCGGGGGGCGGCGGCCCCCTGGCCACGCCCCCCCCTGCGGGGGGCGGCCCCGCCGCTCCCCCCCGCAGCGGGGGGCGGCGGCCTCCGCCGCGCCTCCCCTGCAGGGGGGCGGCGGCGGCGGCGCCCCCCCAGCAAAACCCTAACCCGTAAAAAAAAATCAGTGAGATCTGTGGGCCTGAAGCCCACAGCAGATCTGTGGGCTTCAGGCCCACAGATTAAAAAAAAAACAGATTTGTGGGCCTGAAGCCCACTGCAGATCTGTGGGCTTCAGGCCCACAGATTTCCAAAAAAAAACCCCTATGGGCCTGAAGCCCATAGGTCGACTGCGGGCTTCAGGCCCGCAGGCTGGTTTACCAAAAAAAATGGGGGAGGCAAAAGGGCTATAAACTCGCCTCAAAAGGCAACTCGTTAGCCTAAAAATTAATTTAAAAAGGGGATTTAAGGGCAAAATATTCGTGAAAAATCACGATAAATTACGGGACAAATATCGGGCAGGCGAGGACTTTTTGGGGATTCTTGGGGGGGCTTTTGGGATGATGAGGGAAACTTTTCCCTCTGACAAAGAAAATGTTTATTTTGGGCTCTTAATCAATTTAATTGATTAAACCCATTCAAATTACAACCTTTGCATTGTAATGATTTTTTCTGCAAAAATCATATTTACATGCTTTGCATCTCTGGTATATTCTGTTGGATATTATATGCGTGGTTGTGCATTGTATTTAAAACTTAATAATTAGGAAGATCCTGCGACCGCTCTGCCGTTAGTAACCTAAACTAACGGTGTATGACGTTGCCCAGTGGTCCAATAATTATTAAGTGTTTAAATTATTTATCCATCTCTGCGAATATTAAATGCCTGTGATGCCTGTGATGAAAATGTCTGATGAAAATGTTATGAGCACAATATTTCTGCATGAATTGCTAAATGTGGTTTTTGGATCGGCCGTTTAGTCCCACAGTTTATTTCCCGCACTTTTCTTTTATTTTTGAGAGAAATTGTAGTGAGGAATTTATGTAAATGTCAAAGAAAGAAGACCAACTTCCATGGAGACGGAGGCCACGCTTGAAGATGGAGATATCATATGGGACCCACGGGGTTTCCAAAGTTGTATTTTCATTTTCTTTAAGCTGCAAATTTGTATAATTTGGACTGTGGACTTTCTTTGGACTCTTTCTTGTGGGACTGGCCGATCCACACATTTAGTTTTTCGTTAAATATTGCCTCCGCATGAAAATGTTTTCTCTGAATTAATTATTAATTCATGCATGTTTGTGCTCTGCTAGATAAATGGCTAATATTGCAAGCGTTAATTTCGAAGTACTGGAAGCATCAGGTAGAAACTATCTAAGCTGGCAGCTAGATGTAAAGTTTCACCTGCGGGCAAAGACCCTCATCGCTGCTGTGACTGAAAAAGAAAATGTTAGCGATATAGAGAAGGCGCAAACCATCATCTATATTCGCCGCCATGTGGACAAGACCTTAAAGGCTGAATACCTTACGGTCGAAGATCCACTTGAGCTATGGACTGCCCTTGAGGACAGGTATAAACATCAGAAAGATGTTATACTCCCAAGGGCACGATACGAGTGGGAGAACCTGAGACTGCAGGACTTAAAGTCCGTTGCTGAGTACAACTCAGCACTTTTTAGCATCACCGCACGCCTGAAGTTGTGTGGTGAAAAAGTCTCAGAAAATCGCATGCTGGAAAAGACGTATACGTCCTTCCATGAAAAAGATGCGATACTCATGCAGCAATACCGTGAACGCAAGTTCACCAAGTATTCCGAGCTGCCGTCATGTTTACTCATGGCCGAGTAAAACAGAGAGCTTCTTCTCTCCACTCACAATATACGCTCCCCGGCACTGCCCCCCACCAGAAGCTCACTATTCCTCTTCCTTCAAAAAGAAGAGAGATAATAAAAGAAAAGAAAGACCACAGAAGGGGGGTCAACAGAAAAATGCCAAGGGCCATGTACAGCAGCAGCGAAATAATGAAAGTAAGCGGAAGTTCACGAGGCACAGAAATAACAAAAATAGAAATGATATACCCCCACCCAAGAGGGAATGGGAAGACCAGTGCCAAAATTGTGGCATGAAAGGCCACTGGTCCAGAGTGTGCCGAACTCCGCATCATCTCCAGGATTTGTATAAAGAGAACAAGAAAAATAAAGCTGAAACAAACCTGATGACATCTGATGCTCCAGTTAAGTTTTTCAGCTGGCGACTTCGAAAATAATGACATGCTTGACTAGCCTTTACTTTTATCTTAGCAAATTGTTTAGAACATCTCACGTTATGAGAGCTTTTGTATTACGCAATCTGTTTTGGTTGAAAAAAAATTTAGTAGACAATAAATGAATATGTCTATCTGAATATGCATGTGCCTTTATGTTTCATCTTTTGAAACTGCTCTCATAAATAATTAGTAGACAATAAACACGTACGATCTCTTTCAATACAAAGCCCAATATCAGGGCTATATTGAAGTTCCAGGGAATGCAACACTGTTGCCCCCAAACGACACAAAAATAAAGGATGCACTAATCCCTCCGAATTCCAAAAGAAACTTTCTAAGTTTCTAGGACATCTGTTGCAACGGATTCCACTTGGAAACAACAAATGTAAATGAAAAAAAAAAAAATTTTACCGTATGCAACGTCTCAAGAACAAGGAGTAAAATCCACACTTGAACGTTTTGAGAGCCTTATAGGCCTCCACCATACGAAGATTCGGAGAAAGGAAGCAGAATTTAAACGGAGCACCTGAAGTGCCCGACATCAGCCGAGTTTTTACTCCGGCATGATGGACTTGGCCACCCTGGATTTGTGATGATGCATCGCATCTTATCCTATGGGTATGACTTGAAGAACCAGAAGATTCTTCAGAAGGGAAAACATCCCTCGCATCCCTTACTATAAGGGAAAACTAATTGCAAGGCCATCTCCACAATAAGTTGAAAAAGAATCTCCACGCTTCCTCAAAAAGAATACAAGGAGATAGATGTGGATAAAATCCACCACCCCTAGTGGGCTATTTCAGTACTTCACTGTACTGATAAATGCATCCACAGAATATCCGTACGTGTGTCTACTTCAGACCCGCAACTTAGCTTTTCCAAAGCTATTGGCACAAAAAATAAAAATGTTGCGGGCACATTTCCCAGACAATAAAATGTTGTAAATAAGTCTGGTTAATGTTGGGAAATATACCTCCCAGTCTTTTCAAGAGTACTGCCAATCAACGGGAATTGAAAATGAACATACAAGTGCCGCATGTTCATACCCAAAATGGGTCGGCAGAGTCACTGAAAAGTAGACTCCAATGGACTGAACGTCCATTAAATCCCGATTGCCTATGGATGCATGGGGACATGCAAACTCTGCATGCTGCATCGTAAATGAAAATAAGACCCTCTGGAGGTCAGAGTCTCCAATGCAACTTGCATATGGAATGCCACCGAACATTCCTCATCTGAGAATCTTCGGTCACGCAGTCTTAAATCCCCATTGCACCACCAAAGAGGACCAAAACGGTACTCAACGTCGCCTAGGTATCCATGCAGGGTTTGACTCACCCTCACTTATAAGATACCTAGAACCCCAAACGGGGGACGCATTTAAGGCACATCTTGAAGACTGTGATTTCGATGAGACGAG
Source organism: Scilla litardierei (assembly GCA_030789695.1). Classification (NCBI taxonomy): domain Eukaryota; kingdom Viridiplantae; phylum Streptophyta; class Magnoliopsida; order Asparagales; family Asparagaceae; genus Scilla; species Scilla litardierei. The sequence continues at coordinate 756,351,916 of CM061142.1, read as the reverse complement.
TTTCCCAAAAATAGGCCCAGATACTAGAAAATCTGGCGCGAAGAAAATTATAACGTGGGATACAAAAAGTCTGACCCACTACGATCCGGTAACAAAACAATGTGATGATAAGATCCTAAAGATCTTACACATCCAGAACACAGTTCATAAATTACCGGATTCGTTTACTGACAACCAGAAGATTGTCAGATCACACATCCCTGCTGCAAAAACTCCAGCTAGGATTGACATCCCCGAGAATGGATGCAACCCACTAGCAGCAGAAGTGGCTGATCCTCAACAGAAAAGAGGCAGACCACCAGGCTCTAAGGACAGAAACTCCTGGAGACCTTAAGACAATACTACCACAGGACAATGAGCTCCTGTCCACACCATCACCCTTCCCGGAATCCACTGCAGAGGAATTGCCGGGAAAAAGTGAAATTAAGTAAATGTTGTACGTACTGGGGAGGTGTTGGACAGATAGAACATAAATTGTCGACAATATATTCACGTATTATATTGCCATATACATCGCAATGGCGATGATGTTTGTAAATTATCGTTCCACACTCCGTTGCTAGAAGGCAAACGTAGAGATTGGCCAAAATGTGGAACGTGGCAATAGAAGATGAGCTGGACTCACTTATGAAACGTGAAATGTTCGGACCTGAAGTCCTGACACCAAAAAGGTGTCAAACCTGTGGATAAAACAAAGTATTGCAAACATAAGAAAAATAAATACAAAATCGTATGCTATACGGTACAACCTATAGCCCAAGGAAAATTTCGCTGAAACTAGGGATCGAACAAATTCAAATGAGCATGTCTCATAAATGATGCATCAGTCTCCCTAAGTTATCAAAAGCGAATACCTTACGATTTGGCGAAGGAAAATTTTGGATATGCTGTTATTGGATGTTGTGACGGCATACCTTCGTGGATATCTTGTAAAGATAATTTCCACATTTCCTTAAAATGCCTGAATAGACTTCGGGACGTCTATTCAAGAAAAACAATAAGTATAAATAAATGTACAACCAAGAGAATCACTTGACAAGTCAATGATTCCTACTGAAGGTTGTCTTTGCATCTGTGCAAAGAACAGGATTAGAGATCTTAGTTGTAGACAACTAACATCTCATCGGATCTCCTGAAGAGAAAACCGAAATAAATGTACAAGCCTGACTTTTAAACATGAAATAAAAAGACCTAGGCAGATATAAAGTCATGGCTCATAGAATCCTGTTACAAACGCCCAGAAGAGCGTTGGAGATATTAAAAGGACCATTGTCATCCAAAGTACACCTACGGTGGTACACTTACTGGATGAACAAAAAGAACCCTTCCGATCGCTGGAAGAGGGGGAGGATATAACTGGTCCTAAAGTCCCTTATCTTAGTGCAATCATGCACTCCTGGCTAACTGCATGTGTCCCGGTATAGCAATTGCAGTAAACTCATTAGCCAGAGATAGTTGGCACCTAAAAAGGGCCATTAGACCTGAGTTAAGCCTTCTGCGCTTCCTCCAAGGGTCGAAATATTTGGACTTACAAAATGTAGTAGCATCCTCCAATGTTTATGCAAATGCAGGTTTCAGGTCCAGTCCCTATGCTGAGAAATCACAGAACGGGTACCCACAGTGGGATGGCCATCCCCTGCAGACCTGCAAAGCAACTTATGAAGGCAACATCATCCTATCATTCCGAGATCCTCACCATTCCAGAATCACACCAATGGTGTATTTGAGGGCGCCTGGTGGTACATCACATCCCAGTGACGACTGGGATAGAGGCTGGTTCTGTGGAGCTGACCATATAGTCTGAAGACCACATTAGAGGCGACGAAACTTAGCAACCTCTTCAGAGTTTCTGGATTCAGCAGCTGCTTGATGGTGATAAAATTCGTAATCTGTATACATTTTCGGAATATTGTAAATAGGAGTGATGAGATAAGCCTACGAGATCTGAAAGCCTAAGAGCTTTTACAGATCAGGGGGAGTTGACAGAATTTGTACTCTTTTCCCTTAGCTATGGTTTTTCCCACTGGGTTTTCCATAGCCAAAGGTTTTAACGAGGCAAATCACATCAACTCTGGATCCTGAAGTATCCACCCCTCAGTGACGCTCAGAATCCAGAAGTATTCATGAGCAGAGTCACTTGTACAAATCAGGGGGAGTTAAAGAGCGTTTGCACTCTTTTTCCTTAACTATGGTTTTTCCCACTGGGTTTTTCATAGCTAAAGGTTTTAACGAGGCAAACCTCACCAACTCAGGATCCCGAAGTATCCACCCCATGTGAGACTCTTATTACGCTCAGAATCCCGAAGTACTCTTGAGCGGAGTCCACACCTATGGCTGGATAAGGGGGAGTGTTGTGAATGGAAATAACCAGAGTCGGTTAGGATTGCGGGTATCTTAGAGATACGCCCATATCTATGTATTCGATGTATCTACTCTCCTACCATGCCTATAAATAAAGGGCTGGGGGTTCCTCCCCCAGTAGTTGATTCATAACACTAGAACAATGCTTTGTGATAGTAATTTACCAAAATATTTTGGGGCAGAAGCTGTCGCAACTGCTTGCAACATTATGAATAAAGTTCTTATAAGGCCATTGCTTAATAAAACTTGTTTTGAATTATTCTTTAATCGCATTCCTCGTGTATCATACTTTAAAGTGTTTGGATGTAAATGTTTTATTCTTAATACTAAAGATGCACTTGATAAATTTGATTCAAAATCTGATGAAGGTATTTTTGTTGGATACTCAACACGTAGTAAAGCCTACAGAGTATATAACAAAAGAACTTCAACAGTTGAAGAATCACTACATGTCACATTTGATGAGAACCCATCATCTAATTCTCCCATCATCATTGATGTTGAGGAGAATATATTACCTTTATCTAATTCTTTAGATAATATTAATCTTAATGAAATTGATGCTACTAAACCCTCTGTTGAGTCTGTTTCACATAATGCAGATCTTCCTAAGGCATTTGCACAAGTTCCAAACCATCCATCAGAATTAATCATTGGAGATATTACAGATGGAGTAAGAACTCGTCGTCAAATAGAACAAATGGCGCATTGTGTTTTCCTCTCAACCATTGAACCAAAGAACATCAATGAAGCATGCAAAGACAGCTCTTGGATCATAGCTATGCAGGAAGAACTCAATCAATTTCAGAGAAATGATGTTTGGGAATTAGTTCCCAGACCATCAGATCATTCAATTATTGGTACCAAGTGGGTATTCAAAAATAAATTGGATGAATCTGGTCAGGTAATTAGAAACAAGGCACGACTGGTTGCACAAGGTTATAATCAAGAAGAAGGAATTGATTATGAAGAAACATATGCACCTGTTGCACGTCTTGAATCTATTAGAATGCTTTTATCATTTGCATGTTTTAAAGATTTTAAGTTATTTGAAATGGATGTCAAAAGTTCTTTTCTAAATGGTTTTCTTAAAGAAGAGGTTTATGTTGAACAACCACCAGGTTTTTGTCATGAAACTCTTAATAATCATGTTTTTAAACTAAAGAAAGCTTTATATGGTCTTAAACAAGCACCTCGTGCTTGGTATGAAAGATTGAAAAGTTATCTTTTAAATTTTGGTTATAAAATTGGTAAAATTGATTCAACTTTGTTTATTAAAAATATAAATTCTGACATCACTATTATTCAGATATACGTTGATGATATTATATTTGGTTCTACTAATGAAACTCTTTGTTTAGATTTTTCTAAGATTATGCAGAAGGAATTTGAAATGAGTCATATGGGTGAACTCAACTACTTCCTTGGACTTCAAATCAAATAAATGAAAGAAGGTATCTTCATCCATCAATCAAAGTATGCCAAAGAACTCATCAAGCATTTTGGTTTAGAGACTTCTGCTGATAAACATACTCCAATGAGTACATCTACATCATTAGACAAAGATTTAAATGGTAAGAGTGTTGATCAACATCTTTATAGAGGTATGATTGGCTCTCTACTTTATCTTACTGCTAGTAGACCAGATATTATGTTTTTAGTGTGTTTATGCGCACGTTTTCAAGCAGATCCTAAGATGTCACATCTTACTGCTGTAAAACTGATAATTAGATATGTTAAACATACTTCTGATCTTGGATTATTTTATCCTAAAACTAGCACATATAATTTATTATCATATGGTGACACAGATTTTGCTGGTTGCAAATCAGACCGAAAAAGTACCAGTGGTACATGTCATTTTCTTGGACATGCTTTGGTCTCATGGTTTAACAAAAAGCAAAATTCTGTTTCATTATCTACCACAGAGGCCAAATATATTGCCGCTGGGTTAGCATGTGCACAAATTTTATGGATTAAACAAACTATCTCAGATTATGGCATTAAGTGTTTTACATATCCTATAATGTGTGATAATACTAGTGCAATTAATTTATCTAAAAATCCAGTTCATCATTCACGCACTAAACATATTGATGTCTGTCATCACTTTTTAGATGATCATGTTCAAAAGGGGGGATATAATTTTGAAATTCATTTCCACTGAACATCAGATTGCCGACATCTTAACTAAGACTTTGAAAGATGAATCTTTCATCAAACTTAGAAGAGATCTGGGCATCATCAGTGAATCTGAATTTGTCATATAATGTTTTCCAATTTTTGTGAATTTATGGAATTTTCTTATAATTTTATGATAATTATTTTATTTAGTCGACTAATGTCTTCTTTAATCGACTAATATATCCGGATGTATTTTACAAACCGTTGTGCTTTCACTATTCAAATTTATTTTAATATATATTTTTTCCTATCTATTAGGAATGTTCAATAATTTGGTTTAAATCTCTACCAACCATCCAACATTGTTTTTTCCTATGAGAATTTGGTTAGGTCAAATTTTTCATTTGGTTTGTCTTTTTCCTCTAAGTCTTTATTTAAAACTCTTAATTTTTTTACCTACCTTCCTTGATTCACGCGACCTGACATGGGATTCTTTTTGGCCTTTTGCGTCGGCCAACTCATTTGCCTTGGAAACCAATTCATTGCATTGACCATTTTTTAAGGGTCTTAATTATCTCTCACCCATTACCGTCCTTTACAACCTATTTTTTTATCTTTTCAAATTTTTTAATATTTTATTTTTAAAACAAAAATCCGAACGGACGCACTCTAGATATTTTTTATTTCGTTAACTTAGTTAGTCGACCAACCTATTAGCCGACTAACTCGGTTTTTAAACCGTTTCCGCTCTAACTTACGTTTTTTCATGTTTTCGTATATTCTTCCTTCCGCCTCTTCACATATTTTTTGACCACTTTTCAGTTCTTTCTAACCGATTCAGTTTCTACAACTCCTCTCAAACTGATCATGGCACCCGTTCGCATGGCTAACTGGCTCAATTTTTGCCGATTTATTTTCGGGTGTTTCTTTCTACTTCTTTCCTCCTCTCATTTTCCCTTCTCCTCAAACGAAATTTTCTCTCCTCTCCGATGGCTCTCCCTCAGTTCCGAGATCTTGCGGCCGAAAATCGTTTCAAGGCCTCGGCAAGTGCCAAATTTCACTTCTCAGGACTTTGGATCTCCCTCAGGCAGTTAGCTCTAGATCGAATGTTGTCGCCGTTTATCATCCGCTGTTTTCAAATGTATTGGTCCCTGCATGATGTTGCTCCCTGAATGTTTTGGTTTTCTAAGATGTAGGCCTTAGGGCTTTAGTGGTGGTCTCTGGAAAAGTCGGTTCCATATGTTGGTTGTTAGTCATGCTGGTTATTAGTCGTATGATAGGGGTTATCTTGTATGTTTCATCAATCATCTGTTTAGTAAAACTATGTTCCTTTTTGTGATTTTCTATCTTAATCGACTAACTTGTTCTTTAATCGACTAACATAATTTTTTTTTAAAAAAAACCCTCTTTTTGTCAATGACAAAGGGGGAGAATATTTTAGATATTTTAGGCATAATCTCAGGGGGAGTATAGCATATGATATCTGCATATAACTGAGTATAGCATATGATATCTACATATAACTGAGTATGAACCTTCATTTGTATAAATATTTGTCATCATCAAAAAGGGGGAGAATGTTGGGATTTCATAACCCCATGTTCACTTTCATATTCTTTTAAATATGATTTTGATGTGACAACTATTATTATTGTTACTCACTCTATTTATGCAGATGTGTAGATTCCTAATATATCCACGCTTGGACAATAATCAATTGATAAGGAATCCCTGCATAAAGGCATCTCAAATGCTCACATGAAGCTCAACATACATATCTACGGAAATCTACGGACTGATGTATTTTTATACTTTATAGATTTCAGAGCCTTCAATATGAAATCCATCTAAGTCCTAGGTTCCTAATAACATATCCTAAACAACCCTTTTTCAGATAAGTCAAAATTCATGTTTTTCTGTCATGGTCGACTAAGTCAAACATTAGTCTACTAAAAACTTTTTATTCGAATTTTGACCTGAAAATTTCTGAGTAGTCTTTAGTCAACTTCAGAAACTTACCGTTAAAATTTCAGTCAAAAATTCCAACTTTTGACTTTTAGTCGACTAACACTCCTTTAGTCGACTAATGCAGTTTTTATGACCGTTTTACTTGAAACTTTCCAGACCGTTTCTGAACAGTAGGAAACTCCTTTTCCCCCCATTTTCCTTCGGTATAACTGCCCAAAAATCCTATAAATAGGAGGGCATACCCCTCATTCTTTTCACACAACTTTCTTCTCTTTTTCTTCTATAGAATTGTTGATTCTAAGCAATCATGCCTTGGTTGTTCTCATTCTCATTTGCAAGAAGAAATCGATTGATCTCTCTCTTCTTATGAGAACGGAAGAACTTCAAGATTCTTAATCATAAATCTTTTGAGAATTGAAGTTTTCTTCCTTAAAGTAATTTTGTCTTTTTTCAACATCATTTTGGAAAGTTGTTTGTGTTCATAATTGTAAGAAGAAATCGATTGATCTCTCTCTTCTTTTATGAACTAGAGAACTTCAAATATTGTTCTTCATTACATATCTTATACATCTTGAAGTCTCCTTTTAAACACCATCCTTGAATTTCATTCTAAATTAATAACAAGGCTATATGTGTTTTTCTATTTCATTATTTAACAGGTTTGAATCTCTGTTTAGAGATTGTACAAAGTTTGGGACACGGGGAGTGTCGCCATTTTTGTAAGTTGGTGCTTGCGGGGCAAGTGATTATAGTGGATTGAAAATCTCTACTGGGAGTAGAGGACTGGAGTAGGATCACAAGGATCCGAACCAGGATACATCTCTGTGTTTGCGTTTGATTTTCATTTTCTACATACTTTACTTTCTGCACATCTTAAGTAAGTAGAAGTAACTCTTTAATTGCAACAGTTAATTTTTTAATATACACTATTCACCCCCTCTAGTGTATTGATCCATACAGGCTAGAATTACAAAACCTGTCACACCTCGCTTCCCATTATACTTGGGAGTGAAGATGCGAGCGGGCCCGCATGTGCTTAAAGCAAAGAAGAAGTACTTTTTTCCTTCCTTCTTTGACTTAAGCACAATAAGCGTCTGTGTAAAAGCCTGGCAGATTCTTGCTTGCGAATATCATAACAACACAAATGTAATTATTACACTTTCAAGTCCAGATTACATGTACACAAAGGAATTAGGGCCTAGCATGGCCATTACAACAATTACACAAAGGGAAAATACCCTGAATGAAATACAACACAGATATTAAGTTATTGCAGCGCTGCGAAGACAAGTCGTTTACCAGCAGTGGATCTCAATCTCCGGGTACTCATAGTCAACTAGCTCAGCCTCGAAGTATGCTCCTTTGCAAAAATCTATCCCAGAACCTGGCGTATATTTCACAAGATACCAACCGGAAAATATACGTCGGCGAGGGTCGTTCGGCAAGATTTAAAACGTTAGAAACAAATGGACCCTCAGCAAGTTAATAATATAGTTTACAAAGCTTTGAAAATAAGTGACACAATATAATTTCAATAAGGTGAGGCATGAGCAGCATGAAGGAACATGAGAGCATAACAACGTGTGGTGTACAAAGTAGTGAGAATGTAGAGTGTAGTGTGCTAAGCAGTGGGCATGACAAGTGTAGTATACAGAGTAGTGAACGTAACAAGTGTGGTGCACAGAATAATGAACATGGCAAGTGTGGTGTGCATAGTGAGCAAATTGTTGTGTGCAAAGCAATAGGCAAGCAAGGTGTAGTGTGTAAAGCAATAAGCAGGCAGTTGTATATGTGCATGGTATGAAACTAGCAGTTTACACAATTCATAATAATAACAGCAGAGGCTGGAGAGGCTACAATTACACTCAAACCGACGGGAGCTACCCGTGGCCCTGTACTCACCGTCCCCATCCGGGCGATGGTCGAATTTAGCAATCAATATCTGTACTCACCGACCCCACCAGGCGACGGTTGAATTTAGCAATCAATAAGGTGCAATCCAGTAGTGTCCGTATAGTTCAAGGCATGCCCGAGGGCCCAATATCACAATTAATTAAAGGTGTACATTCCACAAGCAATGATATGACAAGTAACAAAGGTATTTTATGTACATCAGTAAAAACAACATTTTGATAGTGGAAGCAACCAACACATCATCAGTTCATTGAGTAACATACTTTCAAAATAGGTTGTTTGTAATATTTAGTAAATTCAGTCACGACGTTTAGATGATAAATACTTGCCTGAAACGATATCAGGTGATAGTAACGAGACGTGCTTTATCTGCGACAACAGATTGCGATATCAGACTAAAAGCTTACTAACAACATACCGTATATATACACAGAAGCTAACATAAAACTGCTACCCTACTGTGTATATATACATACCCAGCTTATAAAAATATATACATAGTTGAAGTACTAACAGTATCATAACCTATATGAGTATACAACCTTCAGTATATTAAATAACTTACATAGGATAGTGTAACTTATTTTATTTTACAGCTCACTGTATAACATAACTTATGTGTATAATATCATGCCCATATTATTAAACTAATATGCGCCACTTACGTGTTTTGCTCATTGCGACACTTGCAGACGACGACTAGCGACAAGCTTGACGACGGCGTCGAGGAGGTTACCGAGGCTTGGGGAAGATGCCGAAGGCGATGTTGATGGCGCGTCAACTGTGAAGCAGTTTCGAGCGTGATGCGATGTCGGGGGTCACCAGAGCTCGGTGGTGGAGCTTGTGATGAGGCGGCGGTGTGGGGTTTGAAGCGGGGCGATGGTCGGAGATGGGTCGGAGAGCGGGTGGTCGGAGTAGAGCAATGAGAGCAAGCGGCGTTGGGCTGTCGGGCTTCGACGACTCGAGGGAGGTCATCGAAGGGTTGTGCGGTTTGGCGGCGAGGGAATGGAGGCTAAGCAGTGGCTGGGTGTCTGGGTGGTGACAATGGTGCGAGGTGAGATGATCTGAAGTGGAGATCTGCTTGCGGGTCGAAGGATTGATCGGAGGAAGGGCACTGGGAGCTCTTGGGTTTTGAGGGGAAAAGGCTTCGGGCCTAGGGTTTGTTGGGTTTTGAGAGAGAGGGGAGTCGTCGGAGGAGAGGAGGTCGAAGGCTTGTGGTGATGAGGAGGAGGGTTGGCGACGGGGCCGTTGGACGAGGAAGAAGGCCGTCGGAGTTTGGGGTCACTGCGAGTCTTGGGGGAGGAATCGGGAGGCTCGCTGGCAGTTGCGTGGGTTGAGGGAGAAGGGTCGGGGCTTGCCGTGGTGTTATCGGCGGAGAGGATGGCCCGGGTGTTTGGGTCGATAGCTGGGAGAAGAAGGAGGGTTACAGTTAAGGGGAGTCGGAGGTGTCAGTGGGGCTCTCGAAGATGGAGGTCGGTGGGTTTGAGAGGCTGTGGGTTTCGAAGGGAACAATGGTGAGGCGGTGCGTGGTTGAGTTCGAGGATGATGGGGCTCTTGCGGGCTTTTGAAGAAGGGGATTGTAACGACTGCTTTTCATGTATCTGGATTTAATATAATATAATTATATGTTTTGGTGGATTTTCTCCTCTTGTGTGGTTTTCGTCTCCGTAGCTTTCGTTTTCGATCGATTCGTCGTATTTTCTCCTTTCTTCCTTAGGATCGTCGATTTCGAAGTGTGTCATTCGTGACGGGCTTCATAACGGTCGTATCTAACTGTTAGATCAAGCCTAGGAGTCTTAGGAATCGACCCCGGGGCCCCGCGCTCCGTATCGGTGCTTTTGGTGCTCATTAGCCGGTGTAAGAAGGGCCACCGACCGACTAGATGACGATCCAGTCGGTCGGCAATCCTTCTTGGACCGACTAGTTAGCTTTCTAAATTTCTCAGGAGTTACTGTTTATCGTTAGTCGGTCTAAGAACGTTGGTTGACCGACTAGGTTGCAAACTAGTCGGTCGGCAATGCTTCTTTAACCGACTAACTCATCATCTTATTTTTGTGTCAGCTACTGTTTACTCTTAATCGGTCTAAGAACGTTCATCGACCGACTAGATGCCAAACTAGTCGGTCAGTACTTGTTCATGGACCGACTAACTCTAGAATCCTATTTTCGTTCAGGAGTTACTGTTTGCACTTAGTTGGTCTGCGTTGGTCGACCGACCGACTAGTTGCCAAACTAGTCGGTCAGTGGTTGCTCTTTGACCGACTAACTAGTGTTAAAACCCAAATTTCTGGGCAGCCGCCAGCCCATCCTATTTAAACCCAACCCAAACGTTTTCATCTTCTCCAACACGACCCAAAACCCTAAAATCTTCCCCCTTCAGCCCCCATCTTCCTCCAAGCTCCATTTCTCCATTCCAAGCCCTAAAACCATCATCCAAACCATCCATCTACCCTATCTACCTCTCATCTTCCCCAAAATCTCATCAAATCCATCAAAATCCCCAAATCCCCCAAAACCCTAGTTTCCCCAAACTTCTCCAATCTTTTCCAGATCTGATCCTAGGGTTCCCCGGAGTGTTTCTTCCGTCTCCTCTTGGTAAGAAATCGATCTACCGTTGTTTTCATAACCTATTTATATTTTTATGAAACCCTAATAAAATTCATGTTGTTTGTTGATTGATCCCCCAAAACAGCGATTCCCCCGTAGATTGGCATCCGTGTGACGAAGTGGTCGTCATCCCCGGTGCTAGGCAAGTGAAACTTGCCACTTAGGGTTTAGGTCATGTTTTAGGCCATTTGCTTGTTGTAGGCGTAAAAGAGGCTAGGCGACGAAATGATACTCGCCTAGGCGCAAATTGGGGAACTAGCTTGACAACGAAGCTAGTTCCGACATTTAGCATGTTGCACAATTTCCATGTCATGTTTACTTTCAATTAACGGTACGCGAATATGTTCATGTCATTGCATTTCACCTGTCACGTTTAATTTAATTAACGGTACGCAAATAAATTGTCATGACCTCGCATTCTTTAGGTGTTGCTGTGATTGCGTAGCTTTGCTACGATACTTGTGTTCCTGGCTCGTGACCAGAAGCGAGCATAATGAGTTGCTAACCCCAACGCTCGAAATGTATTGAATTGTGAACTAAGAATGCGAGCTCAATGTGCGGGGCAACCCCAGGCTCACTAGCTGAGTTCCATGTGCGGGGACCCCAGGCTCCATATCGTGTGGGTATTGGGTAGTGTTTAGTGCCGATCGGTCTGAAATTCTATGCCATTCAGCGAAGGGCTTAAACACCTACAAAATGTGAATTGATGAAATTGATAGTAGCTTGGCTACTCTTGTCTTGTCCCGATAAATTGTTCCCTTGTACAAATTGTCTTGCCATGTTTTAATTGTGCACTCATGTTATAACTGCCATGTCATGCATACTAAACTGCTAGGTTGCTAGTTGCCTTACTTTCAGTTTCCTTGCCCAAGTCTTTTAGACTTGCTGACATGTGCCCCTTTACTCTTTTGGGTGACACATGTTAGATCCTGAGCCCGAGTACCTTGTTGAGGACGAGGTGTTTGCTGACGTCGAGCCCGAGCTTGTGTTTGACGGGGAGTACGTGGACACTGGGGACCAGTCCTAGTGTCTTCGTTGTGTTTTGCTTTTGTTAGACAGTTGTTTTGTTGTCGGTGCGTGGCACCTATACCTTGTTTTGTCGTCGCTTTTGTTGGCCTTGTTCTGGGCCTTGGACTCTTTTCTTTTAGCCTGGTGGCTTTTCTGGATGTTGAACTTATTTTCATGTTGGACAATATTTGAGATGTGAAGTTTTTATTTCAGTCTCTCCTTTTATTATTATTGTTGTTCCGTTATGGTTACAGGGACCTGCTTATGTTTTGTTTACGCTTATCGGGTTTGGGGCTTCACAGCTCCACTCTCGTGCGGACCTTTTCACGTCTCGCCTCCATTTTAGGGAAGCGGGCCGTGACAGGGATGAAGGATGAGAACGGGTGATGTAGGTTGTTACGATCCCTTGCATGGGATTTTACGGACGTGATATCCGCAAGGGGAAGGTGGGTGGTTACGAGAACAGGAGGAATGCAGACGTGGGTTGAGCTGGCGTGGAGTTGGTGGGCTTGCGTTTCGCTGGGGTTAGTTAAGGATATAGAGATGTGGACGTGGCCTAGGGGAGAGGCAAGGTGATGTAATAGGTTGGGGGGTTATGCGGTATTAGTTAGGTTATTGAGATTGATTTAGATGTGTGTAGGGTTTTGATTAGTATATAATTAAGATTAAATAAAGTCTAATTAATTGAGATTTTTAGATGATTAAGATTAGATATTTTGTTCAGTTAAGATATCTTGATTTCTAAGACTCATTAGGATTCATTAAGGTATGATTAAGATCTAGCAAGATCAATATAGTTAGGATTTAGTTGAGAGGATTTGGTTGGGTATATCTCAATTAAGGAGATCGATTCAATTATGACGTAGGATTTATAGATTACTGGTTTAGATTTGATCGAGACATTAAGACTTATTAGGATTTGGATCGGATTTGGGAGGAGTAAATTTTAAGATGATCGAGTTATTACGGTCTCGCCCCAGAAATAACATCAACCAAAAAGTTAGGGAAGATATCATCATGATCGTGATCTGATCACGAGTTCGAATTCGGGGAAAATAATAATGAAATCCCAGAACAATCATTCAAATAGATCAACTAATGAAAATACGTACGCCCAGGAACAGGCCATTATAAGGATTTCTTGATGCCTTTAGATAGTGCTTAGTATCTTTAAAATCCAAACACGATTACAAATACGAATTGAAGTCCAACTCCATCCTTAAATGCGTAGACAAAAGAAAGCTTCTTCATGAACGCTTTTAATACCAATTGGATTTTATATTTGAATCAAATTCTTATCCAAAAAACAAGACGGAATTAAAAGACCAAATCTCCCAGAAATGATAAAAATTCGTGGGATTTATAATTCGAGTTAAACTCTTTGTATTTAGGTTGGTTTTGGATTCAACACTTAGATCAAACCCAAACCGAAAACCTGACCCAATCCCAAATCCAAATTGAGCAGACGTTAGTTGACTAGCAGATCCTGCTAGTCGATTAATAGAAAACAGAAACCCGGTCTATTTTCCTATGCTTAGTTTAGTCGACTAATCTTAGGCTATTAGTCGACTAACACATTTGTTAGTGGACTAGTAGACTTCATTAGTCGACAAATGGATAGAAACATGTACTTCTTTTCAAAAATCATTAGTCGACCAATGACAATAATTAGTCAACCAATTGACTAGCCTTTGGTAGGAATGTTTGTTGGAGTTTTGCCTTACCTTTTTGCCTGAAATATTCATAACTATTTACTAACATTCCTTCTTCACAATTGCAACTCCTTGCGATGTGTTTCTCTCTTTCAAATAAGTCGATCACAACCCTTTATATTTGATCCTGTATATCTCAAACACATCAAGTTATTTCATTCGATTTTCATGACAAGCCATCATTGTTATGATACTATAAAAAGCTTCATTCACACCCCGACAACGACTTGATTGTACTCTAGGATCAAGTCACAGGTATGACAATGATGCTTGCTGTATGTGAAGACCACCCTTTTGGAATGGTCATTATTTGGTTGGTGTGAGATTGGATTCTCATCCAAACCAAAACTCGGCCCATCAATGATAGCTACCATGCAGTCTGGTCCATTCATCTAAATTATGTCGCTAAGGTGTCTATGGTATGTGAAACTATCAAACCCAACACCTTAAAATCATGAGCCATGTATGCGATGCCATAGTCTAATGGTAGGGTGAAACTTATTACTCTAATAAGTTTATCCTCTCCACACTGGCCATGGATTTACTATGGATCCATATTGACTTCCTGTGACACTAATATCCCATACTAAAGAAGACAAATTCCTTCTTGACCATAACTTCCATGCGCACGCTTTGGATTATGCGCAGCGAGTACCTATCAACGATCACTTTTGATATTTATCCGTAAAAGTCTAAGCATAGTCCTCCCACACACAAAGTTCTTTAATATATATCAGTTCAATGTACTAAGATGCACCAACTGCCACCTAAGAATTTATATTGACAGTTAGAGAATGTTTACCACATAGAAGTTTCTCGATCAGTAGTTCTGTAAACTTATTCTCCAACAAACACATGTGCATTATCTCAGGTGTTCACAGATCAAGTGGCGATGAGACTAGACACTACAATCGCTATTATAAAGATTAGTGTGCACATGATTTTCTAGAATATTAATGGGTTGTCTTGATATTCCTATGGCCATAAACATTTAGGAGTTGTGCTTAAGCTTATCTATTGGGCCACATTATCATGATCTCATCATGATCCCAATATCTTGACATAAGGTCAAGGAATTTATCCATGCAATCATATAAAAATATACATGCATGTGTGTTACGACACTTTCGGCAGCCTAGCTTATGTGTCGATAAAGGTCGCCCTCAGGTGAAGTGAAGGTCGTCCCTAAGGCGGCCTACCTTAAATATCTCCTGAAGAAGGTTGTCCTCGACGGCCTACCTTAAATGTCCCCTGATGAAGGTCTCCCTCGGCGGTCTAGCTTAAATGTCTCCTGACGAAGATCGTCCCTGAAGGTCGTCCTTCAGGCGGCCTACCTTAAATATCTCCTGAAGAAGGTCTCCCTCAGCGGTCTACCTTAAATGTCTCCAGACGAAGGTCTCCCTCGGCGGTCTAGCTTAAATGTCTCCTGATGAAGGTCGTCCCTGAAGATCGTCCCTCAGGCGGCCTACCTTAAATACTCCTAAAGAAGGTCGTCCTCGGTGGCCTACCTTAAATGTCTCCTGACGAAGGTCTCCCTCGGTGGTCTAGCTTAAATGTCTCCTGACGAAGGTCGTCCCTTAGGCGGCCTACCTTAAATATCTCCTGAAGAAGGTCGTCATCGGCGGCCTACCTTAAATATCTCTAACAGGGCCTAGCCCATAAATATCTCTGACAGCCATTAATGCTCGAGGTTAAACGATGAACTGACAGGCACTCATCACGTCCCCCATTAATGCTTCAGCTAAGATCCAGCGGGCTCCCGCTAAGCAGAAGTGACAACTAATTGGACGATGACCAACCGACATTCTCCACTATAAATACCCCCTCCATCCCTGGAGAGGGAGGCTGGTAGGTCTACGTGTAAATTTCATTCCACCCAAACTCTAGCTGGCCGAACGTTGGCCTGGTCTCCTGTGATGGGAATCTAGTTCCACCCCAAGTGGTTTGTTTTGATGATGATCACACCAAATGTTGTTAAATTACTAATCATACTACTTAAGTGTGCAGGTTGTGCAAATGAGCAAAATGAAGCTATAAGCATACTCCGAGAAGAAGAACTTCAACCATACTCATAGAAGATGAAGATGAATTTAGCTCGCAATTCCAAAAATCAAGCACAAGAAGAGTTCAAAGAATAAGCTCAAAGAATGTGCTCAAGCTAAAGCTAAAGCGGAGCTCAAATTCAAGCGAAGCATATGCAACTAGCTCTAGCTCATTCATGGCTTCAAGTTCTTCATAAAGTTTAGTGTATGAGTTGGTTTTCATTTTCTTAGGATTATGTTAAAGCCAAGAAAGAATATGCACACACACAAAATGATTTTCTAAAATGTTTTTAAAACTTGTTTTAAACTTATTTGAGAGCATACTTTTCATAGAAGTTAAGTTTCAACTTGTAATCAATTACAAACACCCAGTAGTTCACTACCATAATTTCTGCCTTCTCCCTGAAAAGATACGCTGGGAGTCGACTACCAATATTAGGGAGTCGACTACCAGATGTAACTAATTTTCTCAGAAACTACTCTGGGAGTCAACTACCAACCTTAGGGAGTCGACTACCAGCTGTACGTGTTGACTTCCTTGATTGCCTCTATCATTTAATTCTCACTTGATTTTTGGGCAGAAGTCAAATCCATTTTGAATCATTTTGAATTCTCCTCTGGCTCTATAAATAGAGACCCCATTAGAACATTTTTCTCACCAATTCATTCTTGAGCTAAAGCTATAATTCTCTCAAAGTTCTCATCGTTCTCATTGCTCTCAAAGCTCTTCGTTGCCAAAACGGTTTTTTTCATTCTTTGATCTTATTGTTTATATTTGTCTATAAATTCTTTTTAAGGTCATATTATTTTTGGCAATTGCAAATTGGTTTTCAAAATCCTCTATTTGTTTTTAATATTCTTAAAAGGATTTTTGAAACATCTAGATTTTAGATCACATTGAATAATTTCATATTCTTTGTGTGATCTAAGAACACATCTAGATTCTAGATCACATTGAATAATTTTCATATTCTTTGTGTGATCTAAGAACACAACAAGATTCTAGATCACATTGAATTATTTCATATTCTTTGTGTGATCTACAAACGATTTAAATTCTTTTAGCCATGTTAAGCACAATTGCAAATTTAATCTTGGTTATAGAATAATAGGGTGTAAACCAATCTCCACTAATTTATTGTGGTGAATTGGATTTTATTTTACTTGTAGTCCCTTGGTGATAAGGGTGTTGAAAGTCCTCGGATTGTGAGGTAAGGAAAAGATCTCGGGTTGTGAGGCAAGGGAAAATCCTTGTTGTAGGCAAGGTGGTTGTAAATCCTCTTGGCAGGAGGTGGTTTGTACTATTTACCGATAATAGTGGATTAAAGCCCGATAAGTGTTTTGGGGACTGGACGTACCCAGGTTATGGGGAATCAGGATAAAAATCTGTGTGTTTACGATTCTTATTTATTTACTTGCAATTTATTATTTCCGCTGTGCTTATTTCATTGATGCAAGTATTTGTTGATTAAGATTGATATTAGGTAATTATATATTAATCTTAGGGAAAATTCTAGAGGTGAAATTTTAATTTCTGAAAACACTATTCACCCCCCCTCTAGTGTTCTGTTTGCCATCCACAGGATTCAACATCCTTGTAGATAGGCCTCATTCCTTTGAGGCATTTCCGAAGTCCCCACACTGATTTGAGCAACTGATGGGATTAGGTCGGACTCCAGTCCGACCCACCCTAACGAGCTGTTCGTGGCAAAGTGAGCTAAAGACAGGTCTCCTGAAGCTCTTCTGAAGGTCACCAGAAGATCGATAGCTCAGCCTGCCCACTGCCTGCTCAAGGCCCAAAGCTCTTCCGACTCCCATAGCTCGTCCCTCAAGGTCATCCACCTCAAGGCCCGAAGTTCTTTCGGCTCCCGTAGCTCGTCCCTCAAGGTCGTCCACACCAAGGCCCAAAGCTCGTCCGACTCCCGTAGCCCATCCCTCAAGGTCATCTGCCCCCAAGGCCTGAAGCTCGGCCTGCTCACTATCTGTAGCCCAGCGAGAGCTCCTAGCCCGGTGAGAGCTCCTAGCCCGGCCAAAGCGGTGACCTAGGCGTCTTCATCACAAAATACCTCTCCTCGACGGGTAAACCCCCTCTAATCACCATAACCTTGATTCCCTAATAAACAAATTTTATTGTTAGGTGGATTTGACCCGCAACAATTGGTGCCGTCTGTAGAAATGAAAGGTTACACCCATGTCAGGCTCCACACCTGTCAAGGTCAGCTATACGTTCAGGAGCCAAGACATCTGGGGTAGATCGCGGCCTAGCTACAGGAGAAATATCTCTGGTGAAAGGTCGCCCACAGGTGAAGGTCGTCTCCGGTGAAGGTCGTCCTGCAGGCAGCCTACCTTAAATATCTACGGTGAAGGTCGCCTATCAGATGAAGGTCCTCCCTCAGGTGGCCTACCTTAAATATCTCAGGTGAAGATCATCCTGTAGGCGGCCTACCTTAACTATCTGCAACGAAGGTCGTCCTTCAGGCAGCCTACCTTAAAGATCTCCGGGGAAGGTCGTCCCTCATGTGGCCTACCTTAAATATCTCTGGTGAAGGTCGTCCCTCAAGTCACAGGTCACAGGTCGGCTATACGTTCGAGTGCCCAAGCTCTCACAGGACGACCTAGAAGATGAAGTCACGGGTCTTTGCTCTATCTGCTACATATGTCATTATGTTTCGACTTACACTCTCTCTTCACATTTTTCTTGCGTGTGAGAAATTATAGGTCAAGGTCAGCTTGATCATTGGTAGCAAGCTACCTCGCCGCAAGCAAAGATCTGGGGCAGGTTTCCAGGTCGCGCCCCCGATAGGTAGCCAAAGGACCTGGGGTAGGCTTCCAACCTGCGCCCCTATCCTTCCAAAGATCCGAGGCAGGCTTCCGGGCTGCGCCCCCGAAAGGTCGCCGGAGGACCTGGGGATGTTTCTGAGCTGCGCCCCTATCCTTCCAAAGATCCGGGATAGGCTTCCGGGCCGTGCCTCCGATAGGTCGCCAGAGGACCTGGGGCAGGCTTTTGAGCTGTGCCCATATCCTTCCAAAGATCTGGGGCATGCTTTCGAGCTGCGCCACTGATAGGTCGCCAACAAGGTCCTTCGCGCTCCGAAGTTCACTGCAAACAAAAGGTATGAAGAGCTTCTCTAAAAAATTTCTGGGTGTCTACTCAACATTCCGTGTCTCCTCCGCCCGAAGATCGTCCACACCTAATGTTGGGGGCAATTGTTACGACACTAACGACAGCCTAGCTTACGTGTCGATGAAGGTCGCCCTCAGGTGAAGTGAAGGTCGTCCTCAGCGGCATACCTTAAATGTCTCCTGACGAAGGACTCCCTCGACGGTCTATCTTAAATGTCTCCTGAAGAAGGTCGTCCCTCCGTGGCCTACCTTAAAAATCTCCTGAAGAAGGTCGTCCTTGGTGGCCTACCTTAAATGTCTCCTGACGAAGGTCTCCCTCGGTGGTCTAGCTTAAATGTCTCCTGACAAAGGTCGTCCCTCAAGCGGCCTACCTTAAATATCTCCTGAAGAAGGTCGTCTCTCAAGCGGCCTACCTTAAATATCTCCTGAAGAAGGTCGTCCACGATGGCCTACCTTAAATGTCTCCTGACGAAAGTCTCCCTCGGCGGTCTAGCTTAAATGTCTCCTAACGAAGGTCGTCCCTCAGACGGCCTACCTTAAATATCTCCTGAAGAAGGTCGTCCTCGGTGGCCTACCTTAAATGTCTCCTGACGAAGGTCTCCCTTGGTGGTCTAGCTTAAATGTCTCCTGACGAAGGTCGTCCTTGAAGATCGTCCCTCAGACGGCCTACCTTAAATGTGTCTTGAAGAAGGTCGTCCTCGACGACCTACATTAAATATCTTTAATAAGGCCTAGCCCATAAATATCTCTAACAGCCATTAATGCTCAAGATTAAACGACGAACTGACAAGAACCCATCACGTGCCTCATTAATGCTTCAGCTAAGCTCCAGCTTGCTCCAGCTAAGCAGAAATAACAACTGATTGGACAGCAACCAACCGACATTCTCCACTATAAATACCCTCCCTCCATCCCTGGAGAGGGAGGCTGGTAGGTATACGGGTAAATTTCCTTCCACCCAAACTCTAGCTAGCCGAACATTGGCTCGGTCTCCTTGTAGATTGGCCTTGTCCATTTGAGCCATTTTCAAAGTCCCCGCGCTGATTTAAGCATCGGATGGGATTAGGTCAGACCCCAGTCCAACCCTACCTAACGAGCTGTTCGTGGCACAGGGAGATAAAGACAGGTCTCCTGAAGCTCTTCTAAAGGTCGCCAGAAGATCGATAGCTCGACCTACCTACTGCCTGCTTAAGGCCCGAAGCTCGTCCGGCTCCAGTAGCTCGTCCCTCAAGGTCGTCCACCTCATGACCCGAAGCTCGTCCGGCTCTCGTGGCCCATCCCTCAAGGTCGTCCGCCCCAAGGCCCGAAGCTTGGCATGCTCACTGTCCGTAGCCCAGTGAGAGCTCCTAGCCCGGCCAAAGCGACGACTTAGGTGTCTTCATCACAAAATCCCTCTCCTTGACGGGTAAACCCCCTCTAATCACCGTAACCTTGATTCCCTAATATACAAATTTTGTTGTTAGCCGGATTTGACCCGTAATAATACACAAACATATATATATATACTCCATATATACATCCAAGTCATATTATATACAGATACTAGTATTTCACACTCAGTGGTATTACAAACATCATCACACACAACCTTATCATGGTGTTGTTCATAAGCCTGTGCTTTACGACCATGCGTATCCAGTATAATGAATGCTCTAGAGAATTTGCCCAAAATTCCATAAGAAGCGGCCACACATCCACGTTCACGTATGTGAGTCTATCAAATGTACTCATGTAGCTAGGTACACCACTCCACATAGAGTATAGATCTCATTAAGAGTTAAAAAATAACTCATCCTTCTATCGCTTCAGTTTATCATGCTCAATTCGATTCTTTTGGAATAGGACCAAA
Source organism: Scilla litardierei (assembly GCA_030789695.1). Taxonomy (NCBI): domain Eukaryota; kingdom Viridiplantae; phylum Streptophyta; class Magnoliopsida; order Asparagales; family Asparagaceae; genus Scilla; species Scilla litardierei. The sequence continues at coordinate 756,331,208 of CM061142.1, read as the reverse complement.
AAATAGCATGATTCTGCACATATCACTTCAAGATTTATTATTACCCTTTGAACCTATTTATCGGGATCTTCGGTCTATAAGTTGGGTTTCCCTCACAAGTGACTCATCATTCTAAGGGCAACAGTCCCATTTCTTTTGAGGTTTCACAAAACTTTTCTCAAGCTAATCCTTTCGTCAAAGGATCGGCTAATTTATCATCAGTACATACATGATCCACTCTCACAGCTCCAAAGGTCATATACTCTCTAATAGTGATGTGCTTGCGACGTATTTGTCGCCTTTTTTCGTTATCATAACGGTTCTGAATTTTTGCAATAGTTGCAGTACTATCACAATGGATCAAGACAGCTAGAATCGATCTTTCCCATAAAGGATGTTCTGATAACAGGTTTCTTAGCCAACATGCTTCTTCAATAACTGAAGCTAGTGTAATCATCTCAGATTCCATAATGGATTGAGCTAATATAGTCTATTTCGTAGATTTCCAAGAAACAGCTCCACCAGCTATGCTAAATATATAGCCACTAGTTGCATTGGAGTCATCTGAAAGGGTGTTCCAATCAACATCGCCATATCCTTCAAGGATAGCGGAAAACTTCTGATAATGTAATCCAAGATTCATGGTCCTCTTGAGGTACCTCGTGACTCTCTCAATAGCACGCTAATGCTCAATACTAGGTCTGCTTGTAAACCTGCATAGTAACCCTACAGCATAAGCTATATCATGTCTAGTGCAATCAGCGGCATATCGAAGACTGCCAATAACGCTTGCATACTCAGATTGTTTAACACTGTCGTCAGTGTTCTTGAACAACTTAACACTAGGATCATATGGAGTACATGCTGGTTTACAATCAAAATAATTATATTTCTTTAGAATCTTATCAATATAATGAGATTGATTCAAAGAAATTTCATGTTCAGACCTAGTTATTTTAATTCCAAAGATTACATTAGCTTCACCATTATCTTTCATGTCAAAGTTTGCACTTAACATAGATTTCACTTTGTTTACAACATGAACGTTAGAACCAAAGATCAGCATATCATCAACATAAAGACATATAAGAGTGCAAATATCATTTTTAGATTTATAATACATGCATTTGTCACTTTCGTTAACTTTGAACCCATTAGAGATAACAAGGTTATCAAAATTTTCATGCCATTCCTTAGGAGCTTGTTTCAAACCATAAAGTGAATTATCTAATTTGCACGCTTTGTCTTTTTGACCAGGAACTATAAAACCTTCAGATTGATCCATGTAGATTTCTTCTTCTAATTCACCATTTAATAAAGCTGTTTTAACATCAATTTGGTGCACTACTAAATCATGTATAGTAGCAAGAGCTAAAAGCACCTGTATGGAAGTAATTCTAGACACAGGTGAAAAAGTTTCAAAGAAATATATATTTTCTCTGTCTACAACCTTTGACTACCAGACGAGTTTTATACTTATCAATAGTTCTATCAGGTTTCAACTTCTTTTTAAGAATCCACTTTACACCCTATTGATTTACAACCTGGAGGTAAATCTACTAGGTGCCAAGTCCTATTTGACTCAAGAGAGTCCATCTCATCATTTATAGCCTCTTGCCACAAGTTGGCATCTATAGAGGACATAGCCTCTTTAAGAGTGGTAGGATCTTCTTCTAAGGTATATGCATAGAAGTAAGGACCAAAATCTTTAGATAATTTAGCACGTTTACTCTGCCTATGTTCAGTTTCTAATTCCATATCAGACTCATGAATATTACTAATGGTCAAATTAATAGAACTTGAGCCCCACTATTCTTCAATTTAAAAGGATATCTATTTTCATAAAAATCAGCATCGTTAGATTCAATAACAACATGATCTTTCAAATCATAGAATCTATATTCTTTGCTATTAATAGAATAATCAATAAACACACATTCATATACCATACTAGCAAGTTTATTCCTCTTGGAGTCAGGAATCCAAACATAAGCTAAACAACCCCAAGTCTTAAAGTAAGACAGATTAGGTTTTTTATTCTTAAAAACTTCATATGGAGAAAACTTGCTTTTAGATTTAGGAAATCTATTAAGCACATAACACACAGTCAATAATATTTCTCCCCACCAATGAGAAGCAGCACCAGAGTAAAGTAAAATAGCAACTACAGATTCAACAAAAGTTCTATTTTTTATTTCAGCTTTGCCATTCATTTCAGGTGAATATGGAGCTGTTTTCTCATGAATTATGCCATGTGAATTATAAAAATCAAAGAATATATCAGAGTCATATTCAGTTCATCTATCAGTTCGTAATCTCTTTATTTTCTTATTACATTGATTTTCAATTTCAGTCACAAGTAACTTGAACTGATCAAATGCATCACTTTTATTTTTCATGAGATAAACAAAAGTTTAATCAGAGCAATCATCAATAAATGTGATAAAAGAACGTTTACTATTCCTAGTCAAAACACCAACAAACTCACATATATCAGAATGAATTAAATCAATAGGTTCAGATTCTTTAACTACTGATTTATGTGGGGTTTTGGTGATTTTGGCTTGACTATAGAATTCACATTTATTAAAATCATTTAAAGACATTTCTGAAATAAGTTCTAAATTGCTCATATTGCTAATAATGTGTTTGTTAACATGACATAGTCTAGCATGCCAAATATTAAAAGAACACAACATATAAACAGAAGATGAAATTTTATTAGCATCATCATTTAATTTAAACATTCCATCAGTGGCATACACTTCCCCAATAAATACATTATTTTTAGAGATAGTATACAAATCAGCCCCAATAGTAAACAAATCAGCACCAATAGTTTGAGTAAACCCAGCCTTGTTGAGAAGATAGCCCGAAACAAGATTCTTCCTCATCTCTGGAGTATGCAGAACATCTTTGAGAGTAACAATCTTTTCAGAGGTAAACTTTAATTCCACATCACCAACACCAGCTACTATAATGGAATGGGAATCTCCCAACAACACTCTCTTGTCCTTAGTTTCAGAATAGGACTTAAATAATCCACGATCAAAGCAGACATGGCGTTAAGCACCCGTGTCTACCCACCACCCTTCGAATCGTCCGATTATATTGACTTCAGAAATCATTGCAACCAGTTCTGCTTCGGTAAGATTCGCCTGCGGAGTAGGACGACGCTTATTCCAACAGTTCCGAGCCAAATGGCCAGGCTTGTTACAGTTGTAGCATACAAACTGTACCGTATCATTTCTTGAAGGGGGTTTAGGTCCTTTCTGAATCTGAGAACCATTCTTAATCTGGTTATATCTATTGCAATATTGATTCTGATTCTTCATATTTTTCCATGTATGTTTCAGAATAACAGAAGCAGTTTTCTTACTGTTAGAAACAAAAATTATTTCATCTTTCTTATCGAGTTTACGAGCCTTCTCCTAAATACGAAGAAAAGTAATCAAACTTTCTGACGAGAATTCCTTAGTTTTGTGTTTAAGTGTATCATTAAAGTCTTTCCAACTAGGGGCAATTTGTCTATCAAAACATCAACTTGGAATTGTTCATCCAGAGACATACCTTCAGAAACAATTTCATGAGCTATCTTCTGTAGCTCGTGAGATTGGACCTCCACAAATTTGTCGTCGGTCATCTGAAACTTCATATAGCGACTGACTGCATACTTCTTCGATCCAGCTTCCTCAGTGTCGTATTTCTTTTGAAGAGTCTCCCAAACTTCCTTAGCTGTTTTGTGAGAGCTATAATAATCATAGAGATCATCAGACAGTCCATTAAGAATGTAATTCTTACAGAAAAAATCAGTTTCATCCTAGGTTTGAGATTCCTTGATCTGAGCTTCTGTGGGATTTTCGGGAAGAAGAAAACTAGCAGATGCAACTTTTTTCATGGTTAGGAAAAACAACATTTTCTGCCTCCAATGTTTGAAATGGGAGCCTTCAAAACAGAAGGGTTTGTTAATATCAGAGGTAACAATGACAACATCGGTTTCGGAAGTCATGGCAGATTCGTCTTAAAATTGTTGTTGCAGAAGCCGAAAAGACATGAATGAAGTTACCGAATGCGGTGGGCTGAGTCGCGGACTAGGTCGCTCTCTTTACGACATTTTGCGGCTCTGCCTAAGTTTGTGGAATCAGTGTACAGCCCCGACGTCCCCAGGATAAGACAGTCCAAAACTCCTCTGTCAACGATCTCTGAACTAGAAGAAGATCTGAAAGAACCAACACCGTAAACAACAAAGATATACTACTCGAGAACGGAGGAGAAAATTTTGTAGGGAAGAATTTGCGGGTGTCAAAAACAGAGAAGAGAGGAAAAGATTTTTCGCAACAAGAATGACTCTGTATTTTTTAAGCTAGAAGTAAAAGATTTTTGCACATACAAAGATGGAACCCACGCACGCATTATTATAAGGAAAAAATAACAACGGATGAAAATCGGAAAGATGCAAGTTAATTCTGGATCTAAGATTAATTAGAGCATAAATTTTGGATATGAGATTAAATGGAGTTCTAAAGATGAAAACGTTCAAACGTTAAAAATTCGAGTTTAAAATTCAGTATCAAAATTTGAATTTTGAATATTTAAAACAATTATATTATCCAAATAATAATTATATTATCCAAATAATAATAGTCGCACGTATGCACGACACGTCACGATCGGCGGCGGCGCGCGTGTTGAACACATGTTCATGTAAGTTATGTCCCCTTCACAAAAGAGAGGTGCCCCTTGGGCCACACCCCCAAGTCTCAACAAAACCTTTATAAACTCCTCCAAGAGTACTTGCCCAAGCAATGTGGGACTAAATCAAAAAGAGGGAAACCCAAGAGAGAGTCTACACAAACAAAATTATTTGAAAAATTCAAAAGTTCCAACACTAGTCATAACCCATGACCATAGGTCACACAACATTCAAAATATTCTCCCGAAAAATTTCAACACATTCAAAATCCCTCCACCATCCAAAAAAATTCACAGACCTTTCAAAATCACCTCAAAAAATTTGCAACAACCTTCAAAATATTCTTCACCAACAAAAAATTTTAACCACATTCAATCCAGAATTTAGTTCCCCTAGAGAATTTAGTTCCCCAAAATTTTTAGTTTCTCCCAATATTTAATTCCATCCAAATTTAGTTCTCTAAAGTTTAAAATTTTAGTTTCCAACTGATTTAATAAACCTCAAAATTTTAAATTAAAATTTAGACTGCCCTAGAAAATTTAGTTCACAAAAAATTTTAATTATCCCAAAATTTAGTTCTCTCCAGATTTAGTTCCTACAAAGTTTAAAATTTTAGTTCCCTCAAAATTTAGTAGGAATGGTAGGGCTGTTGACGAACGAGCTTGAACGAGCTTGAACAGGGAGCTTGGTTTTGTTCATGAACAAAATTCATGTTCAAGCTCTGTTCGTTTACTAACCGAGCTCTAAAAACCTGTTCAAGCTTGTTCGTTAAGCTTACCGAACGAACGTAAATGAACGTAAACGAACATTTTCCGAGCTTGTTCACGAGTAGTTAATCGAACGTTCTGTTCGTTAACAAAACTTATCGAGCTTGTTCGTGAACATGTTCAGGAACATGTTCGTGAACACACAATCATTTTTGTTCATGAACAGATTTTCAATCAAACAAACGAACGTCAATTTTTTAATTGGGAATAATAATATTTAAACATAATTGCCAATGACTAAATCAATTAAATAAAAAGATTAAATATTTGCAGGACAAAAACAAATAAATCCAGTATAATAGCTCCATAGATCCCATTACAAGCATCCATTCCAGACATAATAAAAAAATATAGTATTTGTCTAAATTTACTATTTTCGGTACATGTTCATTCACGAACACTTAACGAGCTTGTTCATGAACATCACTTAACGAGCTTGTTCACGAACACTTAACAAGCTTGTTCGTGAACATAAATGAACGAACACAGTTATGTTTAAGCTCTGTTTGTTTACTAACCGAGCTCTAAAAATCTGTTCAAGCTTGTTCATTAAGCTTCCTAAACGAATGTAAACGAACATGTACCGAGCTTGTTCACGAGTAGTTCGTCGAACGTTCTGTTCGTCAACAGCCCTAAGGAATGGCAATATTGCGGGTCGGGGCGGGTATTTAACTACGCAAGCGTGCCTCGAGCCGTCTACAGGTTGGGGCGGGGGCGAGGGATGGGGGGTCTCTGGGCGGGACGGGTAATTTCTTACCGAAACCGAGTCGGGCCGGTCTGGTCAGGTCATTACTGACATCCCTATGAATCCCAAATAAAAGTTTTATTTGGGAATTGGTAGAATTGTGATTTATTTGGTAATTTGGAATTGAAATTGGCTCAATTGAAAGAATAGTGGAACATAGTATGAGTTATGAGTTATGGGCTGACCGTATGGTCAGCATCAAAATAGTAACATTTTTTAGAACATCTATAGTTTACCTGGGCGGGCTGAGTTGCATACAAAGCCCAAGCATGTTCCGATCCGTCTGTGAACCGGGGCATGTCAAAACCGGGCCAGGCCGGTCGGGTCGGGTCATTACTGCCATCCCTAAAATTTAGTTCACTTTATATTTAGTTTCCCCTAAAATTTTAGAATTCTCATCCAATGTTTTAGAGTTTCCCTCCAAAATTTTCACAAACTCTCGTCTTATCCTTCAATTACTCAAGATTCAATCTTAACCGTCTTTTTACTCACCCTTTTGTCCTAATCAACAAACCAATTCAAAAACATCCATCAATTGTATAATACGTATAATAGATGTAAATCGAGGGTTAAAAAAAGAAGGGGATACACTCAACTAGAAGTTAGGAGATTCTAAGTACCATCCATAATCAACCTGTCATGGCAAAAGAAATTATATTAGTTAGCCCAGACTCGAGCCCTGACCCGGACCCAAACCCGGCCCACTTGATCCCAAGTGAATTTATTGGATTACTAGTCATAACCCGTGCCCGCGGGCACGGTTCATTTAAGATTTCCCACGCGAAATATTTGTTCCCCAAAAAATTATTTCCACTACCAAATTTTCGCGGAACAACAAATTAGCGCAAAAATATTTAACGGCACGGGCGCATTCGATGCGGAACAACAAATTCGACGTAGGTGCATTCGACACAGAACAACAAATTCGGTGCGGGTGCCTTCGGGGTGGAGCAAGTTTGGCGCGGAACAACAAATTAGCGTAAAAAATTTAATGGGAGCTTTTGGGTGCGAAAAAGTGTGGGTGTGCGTGTGGAAGGGTCCATGGGTAAAAATGCAAAACCCGGGATTGTATGTGCAAAATTCCACACATCTTCTCTTATCCCTCAAAATCCCATCTCTTATCCAACTTCTCTTGTCCAACTTCTCTTATCCAATTTCTCTTGATAACATCCCTCTTTTGTAATATAGATAGTCATAACCCGTGCCCGTAAGGCACGGTTCATTTAAGATATCCCCCCTGAAAAGTTTAGTTCCCCTGTAAATTTTGCTCATACCAGAAAATTTAGTTCCTACATAACATAGTTTCTCCCAAAATTTAGTATCACCAAATTTAGTTATTCTTCTCTTAAAATCTTGGATTCCCCAATTTTAGACAAACATCATTACTTAAAGCACAATATATGGACATACCCACTAATTCTACTCAACATCTGTAAGAAGTGACTGCTACCAAAGGCCTCGATTGCATGGGCGGCACCCGTGTTTCTGGGGCACTGATTAAAGTCGTACCACACTGCAATCGAAAGAAGCGTGTGTAGTAGGACACAGAATAACCCATCCGTCTCGATGCAAGTACATATAGTAGATCACATACCCAAATGGCCCTTGTGTCTTGAATGTGTCCCTTGAGCGACGCTCGAAGGTGTGTGACGATGGGTCATCTAGCATAGGCACGTATACCTATAGTCCATTATTAATAATCAATCAGCCAATTAGTTCAGATATAGATCCTACCTTCAAAAATTTTAATTCCAGACATAACACCGAAATTGAATTAGTTCATCCATTTTGTTATCACATGTATCAATCTATCTAGACAAATGAATCGTTGATATTACCCATATCAATCTATCAGTCCCCCCATTTTCCCCCATTTTCCCCCATTTTGTTGAATTTATTCACGCATGTATAAATCAACAATCAATCCGATCTCTTTTTAACATCCTATCATGCTTGCACGTTGCTACAATTCATTAATTCACATTCATCCTTTCATATTGTAACTCTCTTGATGTGGTTGTCTCGAGTGGTAATGTTCTTATGTCTCGGGACAATGTCATGGCTGCTTGGTTACCCTCATTGCTTTATAAAATTATTCTAGTTTCTCCCCTAAAACATCGACATGCTTATGAGGACCTAATTATATAAAAATTTGCATATCGCAGTAGTCTTTCGTTTGTGAAATCAAATTCGAGTTAATAGAAGAATAGTAAGTGATATACTTCATAATAGATTAAAAAAATTGAAATATGGGAAAAAATTTGTTCGATTGAATAAAAACTCCATAAAAGAATGGTTCTGAATATTCAGTAATTCTCATTAAAAGCGTTTTCCATGCAATCATCCACTGTATTACATCAAAAAACACATACAATTAAATGATAGCTACTACCCTTCACATTAAAGAAAATCAAAACAAAATGATTTCAAAATAAGCCAGTGTAGCACCAAACATGCAAGCACATAAACCTGCAAGCACAAAAAGGACATCATTAGTAAAATAAACACATGAAAACTCAAAAAGGAGATGCACAACAAAAGGAAAAACATACTCAGCATGAGCTTTCACATTTCCAGTTATGTGTATGTTTTACCTTTTTGAAAGCTCATACTGTTTATTTCACAGTTCACATTTCTAGTTAGCTTAAATATGAATGAACATAATGAGTATGAATTAACGATGTTGCATATAGAATGGAATTTTTATCTATTTGACAAATGGTATTTGACAACATGGTATTTGACAGAATACTCTCCTTCAGCATACTGTCAACATGGTGTTCTCTATTTGACAAACACCATGTTTTCATTTGACAAATATTTTTGACAAACACCATGTTATCATTTTTCAGATATTTAACAACATAGTATTTGACAGAATACACTCCTTCAACATGGTATTTGACAACATGATATCATTTTTCAGATATTTGCAAAGGTATTTGACAACATGGTGTTTGTCAGAAAAATTTCATTTTATACACAAACATCTCTATTTGATAGGATTACACAGAAAATATTACACAAACATATCTCATTTTGACAGCATACTCTCCTTTAGCATACTTGATTATTAAGACCACTACACAATTGATTACAAAAATCACTACACAATTAATAACTACACAATTAATACTTGATTATCAAGTGGGAAAACGAAGAGAACTACATCAGAAAGTTTGTGTGTCGAATCAGTGACATCATGGGGTCTAATGACATTGGAATCACCTATAGACACTCAGCTAGGTTCCATAAGTAAGATGGTATTTATGTTAATTAAATCAATTAGGCATGGCAGTAGATTGATATACACACATAAAGGTGCAGGTCAAGCCTAAGATTTAACATCTGCTTTTTATTAAAAGAGATTAGGACGTCACATGTTTAAGCATAATGTGACATTGCATTTAGAACTGAATGTTACTATTAGTCTAGAAAAAAGAAAGTATTTCGCTATCTATGCAAATTCTAACATAGTTATCAGGTATTACGACAAATCTATTCACACCTGATACCGTTTGTTCAGTTTCAATCAGCAAAAATTTCAGAAATCTTCCATTTTCTGCTGCAAAATTTACTTGCACATCACATATATACATTGCATATAACCAAGATGGCTCTCATTGATCGTTTGCACAAACATAGTTGAATTCGTCACAGAACATATAAGTTCACTACATTGCTTAAAAATATTTGAACATATTTATTTTGCACATATTTATTTGCACATATTTATATGGAATAATCTATGTTTTCCTTATTTTTTTTGCAACAGCTGTTCATACAATTGTTGTCTGTTCATTTGCAGACTGACTGAAAGCACTTAAGCTCATGGCTATGGTCATGAGAACTGCTAGGAGTGTCGCAGTTTGAGCAAACTTCAAGCACAATGGAGAAACTCTTGGTCTATTAATACTAATATATAAAATCACATATCCAATAAGAATTTGATGTAGGAAATTTCCTTAAAGCACATATCTAGTTTTCTTATATAAAATTGTGTAGGCAATTAGCGATCTATTACTGCAAGGTAGGCCAAATAGCTTCATTCTTTCTTCATTGCTAGGATATTCATCAGAAGCAATTTGATCAAATAAGGCCCGATCATGTGTTAGGGAAGAATACACCATCGGTAGCATGAGCTATAGCAATTCAAAATTCATGAAATCCATATGCCTCTAGTAATCACACACACTGTTACTAACATGAGCTTCTGCAAATTGTAGAATCATAAAATTGATTATACCAGGTTAACAAATTGCAACTAACAAAGAAAATAAGTTTAGCATCTCAGATTGGTTTTCACCATGATTGCTATAAATGTTAAAGATTCCATTCCTTAGGCATTCACTTCTGTCCTTCTCAAGTATTAGTTCTGGTTTTGAACCAAGTTTTTCAATATTGCAGTTTCCCAGTCCACGGATAGCTTCATATTATAAAACATACTGGATATGCAAAGAAAGGGTTACTTTCCCTTTCATAAATAACATCAATCACCTGCAACTCTTCCAGTTTGATCACCGTCCAATTTATATTTTAACTGCCAATTTGTTCACCATTGTATTTGAGAATTCATACATTTTTGTGAGAACTCGTATATCAAAAAAATATAAAGGAACTCTTCCAGTTTGACATGTAAAACTCTAAAATATATGAGAACTCATATATCAAACAAATGAAAATGTGATTTTCTACAAAAGTGTGCATGTTAACTAAATTATCAAAATGAAAGAGTGTATGTATTTAACAACATGATCTGAAATTGGATGTTTTACTTGAGAGAAAGTTGAGAACATTGGAAGATGAGAGAATTACCTGAGAGAAATACCTCTAAGACATCAAACTGAACCAATTTTAAAGCTGAGATCAATTTTACTTCAAATTTGATATCAAACTGATATACTCTCCAATTTGCATTGGACATTGTAATTTGTAGGATGACTTTTCTTGTACAAAGAAAAATATTTGTCCTGGAAGTTAAAATATGTTGTAGATATTTTTTATCATTATTTGCTGGAGATGTCTACAAAGAAAAATATTGTAAAGCATGTAGATTAAAAAATTTTCTGGAGATGTCCTAGACAAAGAAAAATAACATCACACCAAAGAGTTAGCTAACTAATCTGAAAGGGAAAGTAACACTGGAACAACTTAGGTATCATGATATATACAAATGCAATGTATATGATACTTTCAAATTCTCTGATACTAATCTGAAAGAGTTAGCTAACTAAATTCAAGGACACCAAGTGTATTCTTGCATGTTCTTTAATGTATGCTGAAACAACTCTTGTATGCTCTGTGATATCTGCAAGCATGTTGAATGAGACTCATATGTACACCGTGGAGAATGCAAGATATATACATGGCCACAGGAGGGCTTGCTGTGAATGAGCTAGCTGGAGTTCAGAGGGGTTAGAGGGTTCAAAATCAACTTCATTTAGGAGGAAAACAGAGAGACCAATTCACATGACTATCATACGGAAGTTTGTGTGCCAAAATGCTTCACTTTTTTGTGCTAAAATGTCAAAAAATGTGTTGGCTGTTACTATTTTCCTTGTCCAATAAATAAAAAATAAAAAGTAAAGTTGGCCCTCTAATTAATCGTGGTTATATTGTGTTTTTCTTTTTGTTTATTTCCTTTTTGGTGATGAATTGGGCAAACTGGAATTTATTTTTGCAGGATGTAGCTTTGGAAAGCTCAAGAAAGTTTGGTGGATTACTTCCAGTTTCATATACTTTGATCAATTATCAGCACAACACCAAAAAGGTTGTTAAGAAATCCAGAATAATCCAACACTTGAATAGCATACGTCTTATTTTGAATAGAATAATGGGTATCTTATGGCATATGAACTAAGACCTAATCCTTTCTATCCCAATTCTTTGTATTCAAAGAATAACACATTTCCTATAACAATTATCAAAGCGAACATTAATAAATAACAGTATGATAACAAAGAGAACTGCATCAGAAAGTTTGTGGGTCGAATCAACGACATTGTAATAAAAATTGGTAGAATACCGTAGCTATACGAGGATGAACAGAGAAGCAGAAAACTTATCAGAAGAGATTCAAGATTGTGTCGTGGAATGACCACTGCCTTGAAAGCAATTACGGCGCGACCTCGGTGGTAATCGCTGTTGCCGGTTGCTCCCCAAGGTTAACACAACAGCCCCTAGACGCGTCCACTCGTGGCCAGAGACTTGGAGTTTGCACAGCTCGGATACCCAGAAATATTGCAGAGAAATAGTTGATATGTGGAAGAAAAGAATCGTTTTTCGCATATTGTGTCCCAAAAAAAAGAAGAAGACACGGCCGGCCTTTAATAGGAAAATAAGAGAAGTTGAAGAATTCAAACGGCCAAACAAATAAATGCTGCATTTAAAAGCTATAGTAACAGCTGCAATAAAAGGAAAATTATGGCTGTTTGAATGTTAATAGCCTCGAATGAATGCTGCAATAAGTAGCCGACTAAAGCAGTAATTAAGTGGCTGATTAAAGCAGCAATTAAATGACAGCATTTAAATGGCAATTAAGTAGCCGATTAAAGCAACAATTAAGTAGCCGATTAATGATGCAATTAAGCACATCCAAAAGTGGGAATGAAACAAGGCTTTTGAGAGCCTATTATTTCCAACAATCCCCCACTAATGGCTCGAGAAAAGAAACAAGAATCCTGGGTAAAGAAAGGATATATACTTAAGTATCAATGTCTTTCGATTGAATTGATACGTAGTGAAGTGAGGCAACAACTTACTTACTAATGAGTGAATTTCTCTTGAACTCATTAGAGTTCGGTTGAGACCCCCCACAACACGTATTGAACCTTGAGTATGTGCAAACTCCGCGATACAAATCAAGCGCTTTAAGGCCATGCGCACACCTTGGGTCTCATGAGTGCTCTAGAAAGCTGCCCTTGTCTTCCATAGAAGGCGGCCAAACCTTCACACCCACGTAGGTGGTCCATTAAGTGCTTCTCTATAGCACCATCACAAAGGATTTGAAACCATTAAGAGCATATTGCTCAACCTCTCAACAGATATGAGTTCATCAAGTGCTTCTCTATAGCACCACCAAAACTAGTTATGAACTTATCTCAAAGTGAATCCATCAAGTGCTTCTCAATAGCACCACCAAAACTTGGCTATGGATTTAAAAACACTACCACATGTCATAGGGATGGAAATGTAGTGTATGTTAAGAATCATATGGCTTCGTTAGACCACACTGGGTATCAACCATATTATCTTAACTCATGGGCTGTAGCCCCATCCCCCTCGACGAATCAAGAACCACTTTCCTTGGCAATCCCTTGGTTAGTGAATCTGCAAGATTTCTTTCGGACCTAATTCCGTAGAAATTACTCCATTTTCAGGAGTTATTTAACCACTCCGTGTCTGATGCGTATGTGTCTTTTCTTCCCATTATAGACACTGTTTTTATAGTAATTCCAATGGCTGCTTGAGAATCACAATGAAGGGAAACTGTTGCAGATTCCCCCCCCCCTCCCACAATGACACGTCTGCTAACAAGTTCCGTAACCATTCAGCTTCTTGCCATGCCAACTCAAGAGCAATGAATTCAGATTCCATGGCTAAGCCTTTCTTTTGGGTAAAACCCCTAATCACAAGTCTAGCTTTGAACTTTTCTATTAAACCATCCGATCTCATCTTTTCCTTGAAGATTCATTTACTACTAATGGGTCTACTGCCTTTAGGTAAATCAGACAATTCCCAAGTTTGGTTAGAAATAATAGAATCAAGTTCGCTTTTAATAGCATCTTTCCAAAAACTAGCATCAATGGATCTCATTGGCTCATCATAAGTTTTTGGGTCTTCTATCATAAAGGCATACACACTCTCATCACCTATAATGAGAATAATCTATGAACAAATTGTCATAGGTCTTAGGTCCAATGTTAGACTTCTTAAAGTCAGGTAGACTTACTTTAGCCAAACACCCCCCACACTCTAAGAAAATTCAGATTGGGAGTAAAACCTTTCCACGTCTCATAAGGTGTCTAGTCTAGTTTCTTATGGGTACACGGTTAAGAATATGATAGGCCGAAAGTACAGCTCCCCCATGTCATCAGACATCTCTGAACACAAAAGTTTAGCAATCATCATTTCCTTCACGGTACGGTCTTTTCGTTCATCTATACCATTTTGTTGCGGTAAGAAGTGGCACTAAACTAATCATATTCTTATCACAATATTCTTTTTAGGATGTTGGTACTATATTCTCCACCTCTGTTAGGCCTAACTCTCTTGATATTATTATCAAGTTGGGTTTCTGCTTCGACATTATATTTACTAAACATTTGTACTGCCTCACATTTAGTTCTAAGAAGGTACACCCTGGTGAACTTAGAGAAATCATCAACAAATGTGATATGGTGATGTTTCCCTCCTTTGCTTCTAGTAGAGATATATAAGATAAGAATCTAAGACATTTCAATAAGAGAGAAAATGGGAATCAGCGAGTCAATGATGACAAATTTCCTCCTTGGCTAGCGTCGAAACCCCAACTTCCAACCATCTCCTCTTATTGTTTTCTATCTGATTCGTTCATTTTGATATTCATCTCATTCAAACAAAGGTGACATGCAGCATTTTTTTTTCTATGTCAAAACCAAAACACCTATAAGAGGGATTCGTTATATACTAAATATTTTATATCATCAACAATGAGCAATGTAATCTCATTCACAAAGTTGCATACATTTCAGAATCAAAAAACTTTCAAATACTAGCATTCCATTTTCATGCAGAGTGGGGTTTCAACTTTCAATTCATTGCTAGCAAAAACGCTGCTTTGGTTTCAGATCCGATTTGCTGCCTAAAATGACGGGATTCTAAATTGATTGTGGAATATCTGCTTGAGAGATTTTTGGAAAGCCCTTCCTAAATCTGTTGCTAAATTGAAGGCATGTTGGGTTGAAATAGAAAGAGAATATCTCGCAGATTTGTTGGTTGGAAAGTTTGATTGCTGCAGATCTTTTATTGTTGCTATTTCCAGAAGATTTGAAAGAATCATTTCCAATCTTGGTTCGGTTAATTGAAGATCAGCTGGAGATATATTTGGAAGCTATTATCTCTCGTTATTATTGTTGATTCGGTTGGAAAGAATCTCGCTCGGTTGGAAAGAATAATTATTGTTGCAATTGAAGATCGGTTGGAGATATAATTGGAAGTTGCTATCTCTCCGAATTTGTTATTGAATTTGTTAGAGAGATTTTCGCCCGCAAATATTGGTTGGAAGATCTTGTTGAA
Organism: Scilla litardierei; assembly: GCA_030789695.1. Classification (NCBI taxonomy): domain Eukaryota; kingdom Viridiplantae; phylum Streptophyta; class Magnoliopsida; order Asparagales; family Asparagaceae; genus Scilla; species Scilla litardierei. Next base: position 756,315,748 of record CM061142.1, on the reverse strand, counting down.
GATATTGTGGAACCACTTGCCCGAAGTGATTCCTTAATTTGTGGGATGCCGATTCTGCACGGGATTTGAGCGAGCGTCCATCCTTATCTACTCTGTGATTGAGGGGGAGCAAGGATCGAACGTGCGTGCGGTTTTGTGGTAAAGGGCGACTTTTGACGAAAGCTTCGAAGAACTCCGGGAGGAGGCCGACGGCTACGCACGTAGGATCAAGGGAGTTGATCTAGTCGGTTGTGCAAGGGGAGCTTGCGGGCAAGGGGATCTTGCCGAGAATACTCCATGGGTTGGTAGAGACCACCCATCACGGTTTGTATTGAGGGGGAGGTTGTTCCTCCTAATAGAATCGCGATAATTAGTGATTGTACTCATTGATTATTTTAGTGGAGTATTCTGATTTTCTGGGCGTGGCCCCGCAGATGTAGGTGTGCGCACCGAACTGCGATACCAAGTCTCTTGTGTCACCTTGGTGTTTATGTTTTATCTTTGTGTTTTATTTGTCGTGCTTAAGTACTGAACTTTCAATTGGTATCAGAGCAGGTCACCCGTGTTTCTTTGTTAACAAAGAAGGTGTGATCTTGGATTTCAGTACTTGAATCATGGCTACACGAGAAGGTGCCTCCGTTGTTCGTCCTCCACTCCTCACCGGTACAAACTACACTTACTGGAAGTCTCGAATGCGTGTATTCATCAAGTCCATTGATGAGAAGGCCTGGATCGCTATCGTTGAAGGATGGACACCGCCGATCGAAATTGACAAAGATGACAAAGAACACCTCAAGCCGGCAAGAGACTGGAGTCGGATTGAAGAACATGCGGCCTTGTGCAATTCTAAAGCAACTAATGCTATTTTTTCGGCTGTAGATGAAGAGCAGTTCAAGCTAATCTCCACATGTGAGTATGCCAAAGAAGCATGGGATATTCTCCAGAATGTTCATGAAGGAACAAGTACCGTAAAAGCTTCCAAACTCCAGATGCTAGCTTCTCAGTTTGAAAATCTAAAGATGTATAACAACGAGACTGTTGCCGAATTCAATGGGAGGTTGAGAGATATAGCCAATCAGGCCTTCCAACTTGGGAAGAAATATTCACAAAAGAAGTTAGTTGAGAAAACCTTGAGATCTCTTCCAGACAAATTTTCGGCGAAAGTTGCAGCCATTGAGGAGGCCAGAAATACGTCCACCATGAGACTGGATGAACTCATGGGATCTCTTCAAACCTATGAAATGAACCTGAAGCAGAATCAGAGGGACAAATGGATTGAAAATGAGTCTGAGTTAGATGATGACGTTGCCTTGCTGACCAAGAATTTCAGTAGAATGATGAAAGAGATAAGCAACAAGGGTCAAAACTTCAGATCTGGTAACAATGCGGGACGTGCAAATCTTCCCTCTGCAGGCAAGAACAAAGGCAAAGGGATACAGTGCAGAGAATGTGAGGGTTTTGGTCACATACAAGCCGAATGTGCCAATACCCTCAAGAAGCAGAAAGAGAAATCTTTATCAAGTACCTGGAGTGAAGATGATTCTGATGGGAGTGTTAAAAATGAAGACATCATCAGTAATTACATTGCCCTCGCAGCCTCTCAGAAGAAGGGACCTGATTACAACAAACTAGCCAATGTCAGACAGAATGTTGCAACATTATGTTCAACATCATGTTCAACATCATGTACAACATCTACCATCGAATCAGATTCTGAAGCTGATAGCGATGGGAAGGTTAGTGACGATGATATACATACAACATACCAGATGATGTTTGAGAAGTGGATGCAAATCTGCAATATCAACAAAGTCCTGAAGGAGGAGAATGAAAGACTGAAGAAAGAGAAGGAGGAGATCAAAATCGAATGTCTGAAAGCTGATGAAAACTGTAGAGAATTGGAAAGCAACTTCAGAAATGTTCTTCTCAGGGCAGAAAAAGCTGAATGCATATTGGAGAAATGGAATTCTGGAAAAACAAAGCTGGATGATATCTTGAATATGGGTAAGACTTCAGGAGATCGCACCGGAGTGGGATACAATAGAGGAGCTTTTGATGATGTGTCTGCTGAAAGAAGAAGTCAAGTTAGCAAAGAACTTGAAAGAATGGATCAGCACAAGGGCCATGATCAGAAGAAGAGGCAGATTAGAGGTATAAAAGGTGCTCGTTCTGTATGCAGTTACTGCAAGTTCATAGGCCATACTGAGAGAAACTGCTACAGTCGCATGCGACATTGGTCAGAAGGAAGAAATGTTAGACATCCTGATATGAAGATGAAGAAGCAATGGGTCAAGAAGTCTGAATTATACAGCAAGAACACTACAGCTTCAGAGAGAACACTTCATGTTGTGACTAATGTTGTAACATTAGATACAACACAGAACAATGTTGCTGCAGATGTTATGACACCAGACTCGACATCTCCCCTCGACAATCACTGTGAGCAACCTCCGCCAAAGTCTCATGAATCTTCCTCCAGAATTATCAGAGTGCTATCTCGTCGCTTTGCTCACAGCTCTCCCTCCACCGGTGCCATTGAATCTTCGCATGTACCCTCTCCTGCACAGCAATCCACCTCTGCTTCATCTTCTGCGGCCTCATCATCTAAACCGGTTGACTTCCCTAAAGTTCGTTCACTTCTTAGCCGGTTCCAACCCCTCAGAGCTCGACTCGGATGTGAGGTATAATGCTCTTTCTCTTATTCTGCTGTGCCTGAGAATTTATTTGCTATTAAGAGAGACAGACGAGCCTATGGATGTGCCTCAGTTGAGTTTTTCTGAATTTTTCTTTTGGAGATGTGAGGCTAGCTGAAAGGGTGAGTATGTGGTGTCTTTTCTGAATAATTTTGATGTCTCTTCTGAAGTGATCACTGCTCGGGTTGTTCTAGTAAGGGGGAGAATGTGGTTTGGATTATTGTGGCTCAAAGGGGGAGAATGTGTGTGCTTGCTTTGGGTTGTGCCACATAATGCCAAAGGGGGAGATTGTTAGGGTTGAATTCTGCTGATATTTGTTGGCATTAGTGGCACAATAGATGAAGAGTTCTGTTTGAGGAATCAGAAGTGTTTTTGAGCAGATTGAGCTGTATTGTTGAACATAATGTCGTTCAACAAAATGTTCAACATTCGGGATCTGGATTTCTGGTTCGTATGCAAAAACGCTGCTTTGGTTTCAGATCCGATTTGCTGCCTAAAATGACGGGATTCTAAATTGATTGTGGAATATCTGCTTGAGAGATTTTTGGAAAGCCCTTCCTAAATCTGTTGCTAAATTGAAGGCATGTTGGGTTGAAATAGAAAGAGAATATCTCGCAGATTTGTTGGTTGGAAAGTTTGATTGCTGCAGATCTTTTATTGTTGCTATTTCCAGAAGATTTGAAAGAATCATTTCCAATCTTGGTTCGGTTAATTGAAGATCAGCTGGAGATATATTTGGAAGCTATTATCTCTCGTTATTATTGTTGATTCGGTTGGAAAGAATCTCGCTCGGTTGGAAAGAATAATTATTGTTGCAATTGAAGATCGGTTGGAGATATAATTGGAAGTTGCTATCTCTCCGAATTTGTTATTGAATTTGTTAGAGAGATTTTCGCCCGCAAATATTGGTTGGAAGATCTTGTTGGAGATATTGTGGAACCACTTGCCCGAAGTGATTCCTTAATTTGTGGGATGCCGATTCTGCACGGGATTTGAGCGAGCGTCCATCCTTATCTACTCTGTGATTGAGGGGGAGCAAGGATCGAACGTGCGTGCGGTTTTGTGGTAAAGGGCGACTTTTGACGAAAGCTTCGAAGAACTCCGGGAGGAGGCCGACGGCTACGCACGTAGGATCAAGGGAGTTGATCTAGTCGGTTGTGCAAGGGGAGCTTGCGGGCAAGGGGATCTTGCCGAGAATACTCCATGGGTTGGTAGAGACCACCCATCACGGTTTGTATTGAGGGGGAGGTTGTTCCTCCTAATAGAATCGCGATAATTAGTGATTGTACTCATTGATTATTTTAGTGGAGTATTCTGATTTTCTGGGCGTGGCCCCGCAGATGTAGGTGTGCGCACCGAACTGCGATACCAAGTCTCTTGTGTCACCTTGGTGTTTATGTTTTATCTTTGTGTTTTATTTGTCGTGCTTAAGTACTGAACTTTCAACTAGCATTCCATTTTCATGCAGAGTGGGGTTTCAACTTTCAATTCATTGCTAGCTAAATTTTAGCAGACCAGCTTATCAACCAGAAAAATAGCACATATTGAATATTACAATTTCTACCACAAGTGAATGTTGACAAATGCAAGCGTAGGAGGTAAATACCAGGCTATATATGAATTTAGATATTTGGAAATCAATTATTCCTTTACATTGTATCTAAATTCAAGCAACATATGCAAACAAATTCATCTTATGACAAAACAGCACCAAAAGAACGGGAAATTGACCGGGTCTATACCAGTCTCACAAATCACAACACACCACAATTATAAACAAATCTTGCTAATGTCCTAGCCATGCCATAATCAGACTACCCCTCTTTTCCAACAGGTCTCCCCTGGCCGGGTCAATTGTATAATGTTGCAGAACAAAGTTTCAACTGCACCAATAATCCCAAACAGGATGCATTTTTTGGTAATTACCACAACAGTATTGGTTTTTATTGGAAAACAAATACAATACAAGTCCATGATGTTAAATGAAACATTATGACAGACAGAAAAACTTTTTAAATATAAAAGCTTAATGACCAAAGGTGTTGGAATGGCTCAAAAGATTGCTAATGCAAAGCTGGTGCATTTAATTCATATACTAACTTATGTATCTTATACGAGAGCCAAAACACAGACAAATTATAAAACGTATCCTATTTCACATTAACCTGGATTCTTGCATGTACTGGTATTAGTGTCAGGTCCAAATCCTTCCATTTCTGAGGTCTACAATCCACCCTGATGTTTGTAATATACAATCCTTATGAGATCCAAGGAAACCTTATATTCAATGCATGCAAGTAACAGAAGTGTCAACGTAGTATATTACATTTTGTTGGTCATTTTTCTGTCAAAATTTATGGACATGTCCTGAGATTATTGTAGACCAGAATAATTAGAAGATACCATATGTGTAAAAGAGAATGTGGAAATCCTAGAACACGTCACAATCAAGGTAATCAAGAAACACATCTGCTAAAAATTTGATTCATAAGAACTTATATGGTGTTGAAAGTTGTTTGTTTGCTCATATGAGAGCCAAGGTATAATACATAACTAATTGCTTTCAAATTGTAATAAAAATTGGTAGAATACCGTAGCTATACGAGGATGAACAGAGAAGCAGAAAACTTATCAGAAGAGATTCAAGATTGTGTCGTGGAATGACCACTGCCTTGAAAGCAATTACGGCGCGACCTCGGTGGTAATCGCTGTTGCCGGTTGCTCCCCAAGGTTAACACAACAGCCCCTAGACGCGTCCACTCGTGGCCAGAGACTTGGAGTTTGCACAGCTCGGATACCCAGAAATATTGCAGAGAAATAGTTGATATGTGGAAGAAAAGAATCGTTTTTCGCATATTGTGTCCCAAAAAAAAAGAAGAAGACACGGCCGGCCTTTAATAGGAAAATAAGAGAAGTTGAAGAATTCAAACGGCCAAACAAATAAATGCTGCATTTAAAAGCTATAGTAACAGCTGCAATAAAAGGAAAATTATGGCTGTTTGAATGTTAATAGCCTCGAATGAATGCTGCAATAAGTAGCCGACTAAAGCAGTAATTAAGTGGCTGATTAAAGCAGCAATTAAATGACAGCATTTAAATGGCAATTAAGTAGCCGATTAAAGCAACAATTAAGTAGCCGATTAATGATGCAATTAAGCACATCCAAAAGTGGGAATGAAACAAGGCTTTTGAGAGCCTATTATTTCCAACAGACATTATGGGGTCTAATGATATTGGAATCACATGTAGACAGTCAGCTAGCTTCCATAAGTAAGATGGTATTTATGTTAATTAAATCAATTAGACATGGGATTGATACACACATAAAGGTGCAGGCCAAGCATAAGGCTAAACTTTTGCTTTTATTAAAAGATATTAGGACGGCGAATGTTTAAGCATAATATGACATCACATTCAGAACTAAATGTTACTATAAGTCCAAAAAACGATAGTATTGCGCTATCTATGCAAATTCTAACATAGTTATCACACATGATACCTTCTATTCAGTTTCAGGCTGCAAAAGTTTTTCAAAAACTTCCATTTTCTGCTACAACAGTTACTTGCACATCACATATATACATTGCATACAACCAAGATGGCTCTCATTGATTGTTTGCACAAACACATTTGAATTCATCGCAAAAATATGTAAGTTCACTACATTGCTTAAAAATATGTGAACAAATTTATTTTGCACATATTTATTTGGAATAATCTAGGTTTGCCTTATTTTTGTTTGCAACAGCTTTTCACACAATTTTTCTTTGTTCATATGCAATGTAGGGTTGCAAAATTGAAATTGATAGATAGGGTTGCAAAATTGAAATTCCTCAAAAGCTCTTCCTCCAATTTCTGGCACTTCACTGCAAATTATGTAGATAATGTCTTCCTTGTCTACTACTTCTTCTAACAAATCCACCTCGTCACTTGGATTTCAGACTTTGGAATGGGACAACTCGAGCTCATACTCCAATGCCTTCCTCTGATCTTCCACATATTCTATTTTGGCAGCAAGATCTATAAACAAACATCTCTCTTCTTCAATGCTCTGTCCTAATAGGTTTACCCTCGCCTATAGATTTTTGAATGAGACATTTCATTGAGCATGGTGTCCACATAATTTATATTCGTCATCAATCGTAGAGCTTGAAAATAAGATGGTGACTCTACAAAAATTTACAAATCATTTCTAAAAGCTATGTTTTCTCCAAAGGCACAGAGAAGGTAAAATTTTGAGGATTTCAAAAAAAGAATAATCCCTACAAAAATGTTTTATATATATGAAAATTAAGGGAAGAGAAAATGATCTCAACTCGCAAGGAGAAGAGCAAACAACGGAGCATGGAGTAGCATAAGTGTAACGGCCTGTTTCAATCGTACCTTCTTCGTGCACGTGCTTTTGATCGTGCACGTGTTTATTTTAGACTTTATTTGTTTTTGAACGTTTTTGTGTGATATGTCGTCGTGATCGTCTCTGAAAGTATTAGTTTGAGGAACAACTTGGGAACGGCATATCTCGAGTCGTTCTTCAGCGGTACTATCTAAATTGACGTGACGTCGCGACTTTCTGTTTTGATGCGAGACGTTACGAATTTTAGTTTCGTCTCTCGACATCAAAATGAAGATCCGTCTTCTCCACTATCTTTCTTTAGTCATCTAGAACACACCAGAATTATTTTATAATTTTTGGACTTAATTTGACCTATTTTCTATTTTTTTGAAAGCTTTAAATAATTTTAAAACCTATTTTTATAAAAGTTTTAATTACAATAAAATTACTATATTATAATAACGTATTAAAGAATTTTCTGTCAAATTTTTAGAATTTTTGGCCGCCCCAATTTCGTGTGAGGGAGAGGAGAGTAATTTTTAAGTAAATTAATTATTTTAAATTATTTTAATAATATTTTTCCGAACCCAAACCCTAAACCCTAGCTCTAACCTATTTAAGTTAGCCCTAGGCAAAGTATTTTCGTCATTACTCAAAACCCTAGCCGCCGTTTCATCTTCTAAAGCTTCGTCGCAACGTTGCGACGATCGCAACGTGCACGACCGACGGCCACCCCCGCAAATCTCAGCGCACGACCGGAGCAAGCCCCCGCATCGCCGCTTGCAGCGCCCGCTGCATCGCCCCCCCGCTGTCGCCCGCTCCGACCGAGGCCTTCTCTCGGTCTGACCGAGAGAACAGCCGCTTGGCCGCTCCGCTGCACCGCTCCGCATCGCCCTAGCGCCCGACCGATGGGTCCGCCCGCAGCGACCGAGAGGCCGCCCCGCACCCGCTCTCCGCTCCGCCTCGTTGCAAGTTGCAACGTTGCAACGTGGCCCGCCCGCTGCGACCGATGGGATCTGTCGGTCAGACCGACGGTTCTCCTCGCACCCCCGCTGCAACCGACCCCGCTGCGCTGCTCAGTGCACGACCGAGAGCCCCTCTCGGTCTGACCGAGAGGAACCCCCGCACCGACCAAGTCCGACCGACCCAACTTCGTCGCAACATCATTTCTCCCACACCAACTTCTGTGGTGGGCCCCCCAAGTGCTCCTGAGGTGTTGTGGGCCCCCTTGGACCCCTAGCACTGCTGTGGGCCCCACTTGGACTTGCTACTTCACGGATTTGCCGTCTACGACGTTGCGACACGTCGTAGGCCTTCGTCGCAAGTTTGGACTTTTGGAGAATCGTGCGAGGACCAGATCTGAAGCTGTGGAGTGCTCCGATCAGACACGACATCCATTCTACGACAAACTCCGGTTCAGGTTAGTTCCCCGAAACTCGTAGAAACCCCCACAATAGCTGACTGAACCCTAAACTAAAAACCGTCAACTTGAACTAAATTTACTTTTTAGCTCCTGTAAAACGTTGTACGAACATAGAAAATCGACGAACGGACTAATTTGACTGTGCACATAGGATAGATCGTCGATTAGGTTGATACATCAAAAAGTGACTTTTGACGAATAGGATAGTCCCGAAAACCTAGAAACGAAACCTAATAGGACTTGATGAATTTGAGACCTGACATCGTCGCCGTGGCGATATTTCAGACGGACTTCCGCGGACGAGACGCTTGGACGAGACGCTTGGACGAGACGCTTCGAGAGGACGACACACTCGCCATTTCAGGCAAGTGTACCCACTTGCGTTTTTGACCGTGCTTTGTTCTTAGGTTGCTAGAACTGTTAGACTGTGAATGTATAGAACCGGACGTGAAATGATAGCGTCTGGGACGACTCCTGACGGCTCAGACTTGACGACGAAGTCTGAGCCTGACAACAACAACTTTTTTCATGCTGTAGGGCTATCATGTGTGTGCGTGTGTGTGGACACCCTAGAATAACCCTTCCCGTCTTGTCACGTCACGTCCCGTCTTGCACAGCCCGATGGGCAATAGGGCACTCGCCGAGTGATCCCTTGTACAGACTCACAGCCTGCGGGTAATAGGGCACTCTCCAAGTTGAGAGAGTGATCCCTTGTACGGATACACAGCCCGAGGGCAATAGGGCACTCTCCAAGCTAGAGAGAGTGATCCCTTGTACGGATTCTCAGCCTGCGGGCAATAGGGCACTCGCCAAGCTAGAGCGAGTGATCCCTTGTACGGATATCTTGTCTTGTCTTGTCTTGGGGTTTGGGGTTGGGTTGAGCGTGCGCACGGTAAGAGGGTCTGATCCCCCTCGAACCGTAAGGCGTGAACCCTTTCGTGTCTCACTTGTCTTGTCCTGCCTTGTTTCCGTCACGTCACGTCTTGTCTTGACACCTGTAGGCTAGTCCCGTAGTTGGTAGCACACGCTACGACTACTACTTGTCCCGTTTTACTTTCCTGCTGCGTTACTCCTTGTCGTGTTACCCTGTTATAACCACAGCATGTTAATCAACCAGTAAACTGTTGTGTAAAAGAACCTCAGCATGCTAATCAACCAGTAAACCGTTGTTTAAAGTTCGGTGCACTTGCAGTAAAGTCTAACCCTTCTTGTAGACTTTACCTGACGTACAGTTCCTTTTTCTTGGGTGCTGTACGTCAGGTGTTCAGCCAGAGATCGTGGACGAAGCAGACTCGCTGGAGTACGTGGAGCCGAGGACGTCGACCCAGAGCACGTGCCCGACGAGGACCAGACCTTGAGGTCTTCTTAGTCGTCACTTTCAGAGGTTACTACTTTTAGTTTGCTTTTAGATAGTTTGTTGCCACGCTTAGGCTTTTCTTTAGACTTTGTACTTGTTGGATATTATTTCTTCATGTAAGTGAATGCAAATTTCCTTTCCGTACTTTTGTTGTTTCGAACTATAATAATGCAAGAACCTGAAATTCTTTTAAAATGGTACCTCTACAGACGCTTATTGGGTCCGAGCTTCTCAAGCTCTGGCCTAAGCGGGCCTCGTCACATTTCGCTTCCGTCCATTTTGGGAAGCGGGGCGTGACAGGTTTTAGTGGTGGCCCATGCAGGTCTTGCAAAAGTTCGGAACAATAAAAGTACCGCATTCATTGATATACACGTACAAGTCTGAATTAGTTTCCAAGTCTTAGATAGTAGGAAGACTTAGGTAGACGTCCCAGGTTGATAGTCGGATGCCTTGGTTAAGATTTAGTCGTCCTCGTCCTAGACTATTTTAGCATCCCCATTTGACTCCGATCGTGCTAGAATTTCTAGAGTCCTTCTCTCTTTGTCTTTTGCTCGGATCCATCGACTTCGGGCCCAGCAGAACGTAACCTTGATTCTCTTAGGAACCCCCCTCTTTAGATCCTGATTATAGTCTAGCTCATAGGAAGCCTTTGAGCTGAGTTATCCAGACGACCCGATGATTAGAACCCTTGTCCTCCAGCATCCCTCTGATCCTTGCAAATTTTGTGCTATCGACCATAGAGTCCCATCGTGGCTCTTCACGATTCATATCTTAAGCGTAATCTTCATGCGATCATTTTTCCTTTCTCTCGACTCTCGTGATCGTTTCCTAACGATCATCACCAATCCTTCGAATCCCTTCCCTGACCAATTCTACCTTCTCTAAAATTATTTTCGACTTTCCTTATTAAGTTTTCGCTCCAGATTGATTTCTTTGAAAACCCCTATATTATATATTTAAAATTTGTTGTTTTGGATCGAGTTAAAACTTTTAATTGACTTGGAGCTTTCTTGGACGTAAAAATTTTAAGTCAATATCTCGCACTCGTTTTAAATCATTATTCCTCAAATTCAGTTTTATTTGCCTTGTTTCTAAAATATATATATTACTTTTATAAACTACACAATTTATTTCTACTATCTTGTACTTATTTTCGAATTTTTCCCTTTCCCAAAACCTGCTTCCTTTAAAAGTATTTTTGAAATTCATTATTAAATTCTCCGTCGAATTTGACTTTTTTTTGAAAACTTTTATTAATTATTTAAAATTTCTTATCTTCGGTTGAGTTAAAATTCTTTCGCAAATTTTGATACCTTTCGGTCGTGAAAGTTTTAAGTTACGACCTCGTACTTATTTTCGAATCAGCATCCATCGAATTTTAGTTTTAAAACTTTGTTATCATTTCGGGAATTCAATATATCATTTTTTTACCTACGAAATTTATTTTAACCATTTACGTACGTACTTTAGAGTATTTTTTCTAAAACAAAGAGGGATTTTAAATTTCTTACATATAAACATCTCTATGTTCATCGTGCTCTTACTTCAAGAATTTTTGTTTAAGTTCATTTTCATTTACAAAACAATCGCTACCTCATCCCACTTTTATTTCCTTTATTTCTTGTTTTCGAAACCCATTATTAAATTCTTCGCTCGGTTTAACTTCCTTGAAAACCCTTTATTATATATATTTAAAATTTATTGCTTTTCGATTAAAAGTTCCTTCTTAGATTTTGAAATCTCCTTGGTCGTCAATTTTCAAGTTACTATCTGGAAATTATTTCAAGTCGGTATCTTTCATATTTTCATTTTTAAAAAAACGTGTTAACATTTTGATAATTCAATTTATATTTTTCTGGGCTACAAGATCTATTTCTAAATCACTTACCGTGCATACTTTTTAAAATATTTTTCCTAAACTAGGGGGAACTTCAATTATTTTATTATTATTATATCTGTTCTATGTTTCTCGTGACCACATTTCAAAACCTTTGTGAAAACTTATTTTTTTCATTTGCAAAACAATCGTTTTACACCCAACCAACTACCTCCTTATCTTGCCTTATTTGACCTCTATCCTTCCGATCTTATTTCGTTCCGCTTTTGATTTAGTTTTCTTTCCTTCTTTTATCTAGACATTAGACCTTGTGGTTATCCATGCTATCTCCAGTTTAGGAGTAGGCCCTCTGGTAGGTGATGTCGTTGCAGTGCCTGAGTATAGGTAGAGTGTGTAGACCTGTATGAGTGTGTCATCTTTAGGATCCTGATGTTTGTCCCCTGTGTCTTGAATGTGTACTCAGTGTTAACCATGGTATGCTGGAAGTTGTCTGAATGACGGTATTCATACTTATATGAATGGTGTCATCGCATGCAGATCCTTAGACTGAGTTTTAATTTTAATGAATGGTTTATCTTGGTTGTATGAGAATCATATCAAAACTTTGTTTTCTTTAAACCAAACCTTTAAAGTTTTTTTAAAACTAGCTCACAAGATCACAAATCACTTAACCTCCCTCATCCATTACCGCAACGCCACACGTTTTTCCAAATGTTTTAAAATATTTCTTTGGCCTTGAAGTCTCTCTTTCTCTTCTCTTCTTTCTTCCTTAAACAAAATTTTCGTGTTTATGATTGTTATATTAATTGGGCCTAGCTATTATCGTTGTAGGATTTTGTTTGCGGGTAGGCTCAGGGAGTGAGATGAGTTTTATTCTGGCAATGATTAATTGATTTTGGGAACACGAGGATGATGGATTAGAATATTTTTTTGGATGAAAAGAATGAACTGTCTCAGACTTATTTATAAAACCGAAGTGTGGTGGACTCAATGGAGAATTCTGTTTGAATGAGATTAAATGCGAGGAGATGATGACTTATCAGACTTGAGGCTTAGACGGGTAGTAGATAGGAGTAACTACCGAGAATAGTATGAGTTAGGGTGATCATGAGATTGAGAAGAGCTTATATTAGCATTGAGACTGATTGATGAATTGACGTGAGAAGACTTTGAGGATAACACGACGTGTGGAGATAAATGGATGATTAGGCAGTCGGACTTAATATTGGTTGGGATTAGTTACAGTGAGTAGGATGAGGGGAAATTCTGACAGATCAAAATATTTGGTGGATGAATTTATGGGGAGATATGACGAGAATGTAATGAAGACACGACGATTGCTGATTGGTGAAGGTATTATAGGATAGACAAATGTTTTGTCTTGGATTGGTGGATGACTAGAATCGCGTTTTTTTGGAGATTTATTAATGTTGGGAAAAGGTTTAGAAATTCAAAAGATATTAATGAGCGATGATGATGCTTAGTGGAGTGGTACGATATCAGAAGATGTTAATATTTCTATGAGAACTTGGAGTTGGAAATTGGAACGGTAGTGATGGAACTATATATTAGGAGGAGAGATTAGTCGTGGCTTTGCCCAGTGAAAGATGGATTACGAGGAATTATTGAGGAATGTTGTTCGAAGTTACAGGATTAGAAATCTTTATGAGCAGATATGATAGTTGCGGGTACAAGGTTATATGGGTAATATTATTACTAGTGTGAGTGATTCCGAGGGCGGAATCATTTCTAAGGTGGGTAGAATGTAACGGCCTGTTTCAATCGTACCTTCTTCGTGCACGTGCTTTTGATCGTGCACGTGTTTATTTTAGACTTTATTTGTTTTTGAACGTTTTTGTGTGATATGTCGTCGTGATCGTCTCTGAAAGTATTAGTTTGAGGAACAACTTGGGAACGGCATATCTCGAGTCGTTCTTCAGCGGTACTATCTAAATTGACGTGACGTCGCGACTTTCTGTTTTGATGCGAGACGTTACGAATTTTAGTTTCGTCTCTCGACATCAAAATGAAGATCCGTCTTCTCCACTATCTTTCTTTAGTCATCTAGAACACACCAGAATTATTTTATAATTTTTGGACTTAATTTGACCTATTTTCTATTTTTTTGAAAGCTTTAAATAATTTTAAAACCTATTTTTATAAAAGTTTTAATTACAATAAAATTACTATATTATAATAACGTATTAAAGAATTTTCTGGCAAATTTTTAGAATTTTTGGCCGCCCCAATTTCGTGTGAGGGAGAGGAGAGTAATTTTTAAGTAAATTAATTATTTTAAATTATTTTAATAATATTTTTCCGAACCCAAACCCTAAACCCTAGCTCTAACCTATTTAAGTTAGCCCTAGGCAAAGTATTTTCGTCATTACTCAAAACCCTAGCCGCCGTTTCATCTTCTAAAGCTTCGTCGCAACGTTGCGACGATCGCAACGTGCACGACCGACGGCCACCCCCGCAAATCTCAGCGCACGACCGGAGCAAGCCCCCGCATCGCCGCTTGCAGCGCCCGCTGCATCGCCCCCCCGCTGTCGCCCGCTCCGACCGAGGCCTTCTCTCGGTCTGACCGAGAGAACAGCCGCTTGGCCGCTCCGCTGCACCGCTCCGCATCGCCCTAGCGCCCGACCGATGGGTCCGCCCGCAGCGACCGAGAGGCCGCCCCGCACCCGCTCTCCGCTCCGCCTCGTTGCAAGTTGCAACGTTGCAACGTGGCCCGCCCGCTGCGACCGATGGGATCTGTCGGTCAGACCGACGGTTCTCCTCGCACCCCCGCTGCAACCGACCCCGCTGCGCTGCTCAGTGCACGACCGAGAGCCCCTCTCGGTCTGACCGAGAGGAACCCCCGCACCGACCAAGTCCGACCGACCCAACTTCGTCGCAACATCATTTCTCCCACACCAACTTCTGTGGTGGGCCCCCCAAGTGCTCCTGAGGTGTTGTGGGCCCCCTTGGACCCCTAGCACTGCTGTGGGCCCCACTTGGACTTGCTACTTCACGGATTTGCCGTCTACGACGTTGCGACACGTCGTAGGCCTTCGTCGCAAGTTTGGACTTTTGGAGAATCGTGCGAGGACCAGATCTGAAGCTGTGGAGTGCTCCGATCAGACACGACATCCATTCTACGACAAACTCCGGTTCAGGTTAGTTCCCCGAAACTCGTAGAAACCCCCACAATAGCTGACTGAACCCTAAACTAAAAACCGTCAACTTGAACTAAATTTACTTTTTAGCTCCTGTAAAACGTTGTACGAACATAGAAAATCGACGAACGGACTAATTTGACTGTGCACATAGGATAGATCGTCGATTAGGTTGATACATCAAAAAGTGACTTTTGACGAATAGGATAGTCCCGAAAACCTAGAAACGAAACCTAATAGGACTTGATGAATTTGAGACCTGACATCGTCGCCGTGGCGATATTTCAGACGGACTTCTGCGGACGAGACGCTTGGACGAGACGCTTGGACGAGACGCTTCGAGAGGACGACACACTCGCCATTTCAGGCAAGTGTACCCACTTGCGTTTTTGACCGTGCTTTGTTCTTAGGTTGCTAGAACTGTTAGACTGTGAATGTATAGAACCGGACGTGAAATGATAGCGTCTGGGACGACTCCTGACGGCTCAGACTTGACGACGAAGTCTGAGCCTGACAACAACAACTTTTTTCATGCTGTAGGGCTATCATGTGTGTGCGTGTGTGTGGACACCCTAGAATAACCCTTCCCGTCTTGTCACGTCACGTCCCGTCTTGCACAGCCCGATGGGCAATAGGGCACTCGCCGAGTGATCCCTTGTACAGACTCACAGCCTGCGGGTAATAGGGCACTCTCCAAGTTGAGAGAGTGATCCCTTGTACGGATACACAGCCCGAGGGCAATAGGGCACTCTCCAAGCTAGAGAGAGTGATCCCTTGTACGGATTCTCAGCCTGCGGGCAATAGGGCACTCGCCAAGCTAGAGCGAGTGATCCCTTGTACGGATATCTTGTCTTGTCTTGTCTTGGGGTTTGGGGTTGGGTTGAGCGTGCGCACGGTAAGAGGGTCTGATCCCCCTCGAACCGTAAGGCGTGAACCCTTTCGTGTCTCACTTGTCTTGTCCTGCCTTGTTTCCGTCACGTCACGTCTTGTCTTGACACCTGTAGGCTAGTCCCGTAGTTGGTAGCACACGCTACGACTACTACTTGTCCCGTTTTACTTTCCTGCTGCGTTACTCCTTGTCGTGTTACCCTGTTATAACCACAGCATGTTAATCAACCAGTAAACTGTTGTGTAAAAGAACCTCAGCATGCTAATCAACCAGTAAACCGTTGTTTAAAGTTCGGTGCACTTGCAGTAAAGTCTAACCCTTCTTGTAGACTTTACCTGACGTACAGTTCCTTTTTCTTGGGTGCTGTACGTCAGGTGTTCAGCCAGAGATCGTGGACGAAGCAGACTCGCTGGAGTACGTGGAGCCGAGGACGTCGACCCAGAGCACGTGCCCGACGAGGACCAGACCTTGAGGTCTTCTTAGTCGTCACTTTCAGAGGTTACTACTTTTAGTTTGCTTTTAGATAGTTTGTTGCCACGCTTAGGCTTTTCTTTAGACTTTGTACTTGTTGGATATTATTTCTTCATGTAAGTGAATGCAAATTTCCTTTCCGTACTTTTGTTGTTTCGAACTATAATAATGCAAGAACCTGAAATTCTTTTAAAATGGTACCTCTACAGACGCTTATTGGGTCCGAGCTTCTCAAGCTCTGGCCTAAGCGGGCCTCGTCACATTTCGCTTCCGTCCATTTTGGGAAGCGGGGCGTGACACTAAGACATCGATCTAGCCATCTCCATAACATTTGGACTTAACTCACTACCCGATAGCAACATGCTCTTGATAGCAACACCCTTGTAACAAAAAAGAAGAAGGATTTCACTTAAAACCATGTATGAACTATCCATCTCCAGATTCTAATACCGTTAGCAGTTGACATATTAGCATCAGATATGAACATCGTCATGTTTCGAAACTCATCTACTTGCCTACAAATCAAATTTCTCCTAAAATACAATCTACATCGGATCCTTCCATACTGTCACTGGGCAACTACAGAAACACTTACCCATGCATTATTATGTAATTCATGTTTTGAAAGGAACAAACTGCAAATTTTATTATTAGGAATCCATTGATCAGTCCAAACAGCACACTCAGAACCATTACCTAAACAAACCTCAGTATATAAAAAATTTGTAAATAACCAAAATATTTTGCCATTAAATATATTGGCACATGCAGCATTGAAAATAATTTAAAACTTATTGCAAAATAAACATGGAAATGTGCATCAATAAACTCAACATGGCAAAAATATTGATAGGTACCAAGTACAAAACACAGCTAGATGAACCCACATCATTGGCAAACTATAGAGTTCACATGCTCACATGTCTACCTAAATCAACATGATTATTATCAAAGGGGTACACATGCAGCAACTTTTATCGATAATAATGTTTCATCAACTAAAGCAATTAATCTTGGAGCCTAGACATCCATTCCTGAAGAGGCCAAGTTTATACAAAATACCTGAAGATGCCTTTATTCATTTTAGCTTTGTGTCTTTATGGTACCTCTTTTTTGTTTTTAAGCCTAAGGGAAATGATGAATTCAAACAAAAGTATGAGTTCCTTGTGATCTACAACTTAAATATGAGATCATATAAATCAGTATTAGGATTTCAGGGGTCCCGTGCAGGTTTTTTTTGTTTTGGGGGGGGGGGGACATAGGAAATACCCCATATTTAAACCAAAAACCGTATTTACCTCAATATTCATTATACAATATCCATCAAATTTTATATAAGAAAGATTTTTAAAAAAATGTTGTGAAGGGTGTGAGGATTTGTTTGATTGATATTTGTCAAAATTAATCAGTTGATTGGGATGTTTAAGCAAAAACATGCTTTTGTGGAAATATTAAAATTACTACACCATCAATAACATGTGCCTAAAATTATAATAACATCAGAATATACACATCCCAAAACACATGCTATGACATAGGATAAGAGAGATGCAGAGGAAAGTTGGGGTTGCCAATGATATTTAAAAAATCTCAACATTATAAAATTATGGTAGAAGCACTCAACAACGGGATTTTTTAGACATGTAAACCAAGTGGATTCTAACTTCATAGAGTTTCAGAATATACACAGCCCAAACCTTCGTATCAAGAATACTACTTGCAAATCCAAAACCTAAAACGTCATAAAATTGAAAGAGAACTATTTCAGGACTTAAGACAACATTTTTTTACATCGACTTATAATATCACACAACCTAAACTATATGCTAAAAGAAAAAACCCTTAACTATGAACAAATATACACAAAAATACATTCTGGATTGAACAACCATGCAGTCCAATTTCAAAAACACCATCTCTCACACCGGCATTTAAAACCAACAAAATTTACATATGACGCTAGGGCCGTGTGTCCTGAAAATTAAAAATAAAATCATAGATTAGAATAGGAAAATTAGAAACGAAGATATATCTAATTACTTTGTACAACTCGCTATTATTACCTTCATCATGTTTAAGCAGAAAACCTTTTACTCATCACATTATAAAAAGATGACGTGTCAAGCTCAATCCAAAGTGGAGAGTTAATAGGATGAGCAATAACCTAGATAAATTAAGAACATAAATTTCTAAGAAAAATGAATATATATTTGATAATATGGAAAATTTTAAATTTATACATTTATTTACCTTTTTTCGTTGGAGTGGTGGATGTCGTGCTTTCTGGAACCAAGCAAGCTCGGTAAGAACCATCTTCCACTTCTATAACAAAAAAGGTTTTTGGATGGTCAATGCACAGGATATTTTGAAAAACAAAATCTAATATTTTTATATTACCTCGGAAAAGGAGATTGCTTTGTCTTCAATGTGACTCGTCGCCGTTGCTTGTAAAGTTCTTTTAGCAATTTGCTGAAAATAATAATAATAATAATAAACAGTCACTAATTTTTAATTTCAAAATGGGAATGTTTGTAACGGTATGCATACCTTATCAAAACAAAATCCGATATAACCCCGTAGCCTGACATTTATGTGATTGTTTTGAAGTAACAGAACCTGTGAGAAGAAAAATGTTAATGCAAACACAATATATTAAAAATATAATGTAGAATTATGATAAGAAACTTACAGTTTTTGCCAAATCTGCATCATCATCTATCTATATAAAAATACAAACCAATATTTTATCAAACAATGCATACCGAAAACTATTAAGTCATGCAATGAAATGTAGTAAAGGAAAAAATTTCTTACCCTGCCATATATGGTAATGTGGGTCCACATTTTAAAGCTTGGTAACGTATGATAATGCTATACCTGCATGTTAGACAACAATCGATAATAATTTTTTAAAAGATCATTTAAACAAATAATATAAATAAAACAATGTAAAGAAAGAAAGTTAAAAAACTTACATGCAATTTTTATCATTCATTGGAAATCATAGCAGAACTTCTGGGTAAACGATGTTTACTGTGTTATTTATGTTGGGCTGAAGAAGGACACATACACGATCAAAAGATGTGCACCTTGAAAGTTCAACATAAAGATGTCCATGACTGAAAACTGGGGTCCGCAAATCAACTCCAACGAATTTTACAGATTGTCTTTGGGCTTTATTAATCGTCATAGCATATGTCACACGGACAGGAAACTGCCTTCTTGTCATATGAAAAGGTAATTCTGTAGCCGATGGTGACAAAGATATTCTTGGAATAAACACAAAACAACCGGCTTTATCCCCATTTAAAATTTGAGCTTCAATGACACGTGATGCACATCTGACAACCATCAATCGAGTGCCATTGCAGAGCCCGTCTTTTGGTGCAATATTTCGTAATAAAATAATAGGACAACCAACCTTAAGCTCAAGTGTAAATTGTGGCAACCCAGGAGGATCCAAAGAGTTTATGTACTCAGTTGGATATCTACTCATAATGGTTGGATCGGTTTCATCATTTTCAGAAAAACTGTCTGCAGCTTGATACGTAATCTTCTGTCCCGGAAAAATGTTTAATGCAGCAGCATTTATAAAAGTAACATCATCATTCCGTGCAGAAAGAATTATTCGTTCAGTAAGGTATGCCGAAGTCACGGCACCCTCAATATCAAGCTGCGGATAAATTCGAAGTATTAACTCGTTTAAATCCTTGCACCTGAATATGTTAGAAAGAAGTTCTACCACTTCGGTAGGATTTGTCCCAACCTAATACATATAGATATAATTTTAGTGAAGGAATGGCTAAGATAAAAATAGTAAGTAAAATTAAATTAGGCATGAAATAAAATACCTCCAAAATGAATTTTGCAAAATTTGCATTCTCAACCGATGAGTTATTTAACCGCATATTTTGATCCAAGATCAAAACTTGTACAGAGCACCATAATACAGATCGTCTCAATGAGGCACCAACAATTTCTTCTCGAACCCCCTTTGGTATGACGGGCAAGATTTGTCGGAAATCCCCACCAAGAACAACAGTAATACCACCAAATGCTCTGGGGTTATCACAAATATCTTGTAACGATCGATCCACTGCCTCAACACAGTGCCGATGTTGCATAGGTACTTCATCCCATATTATAAGTTTTGCTTGTCGGAATAATTGAGCTTGCATGGATTGCTTGCTAAAATTACAAATTGAAGTATCATGCACATCTAACGGGATACGAAATGTGGAATGTGCAGTCCGACCTCCGCTAAGTAGCAATGATGCAATACCGGAAGACGCGACGGTGATAACTATATGTCCAAGACTACGCAACATTGTTGCAAGTGCATTGTACAAAAAAGTCTTTCCAGTTCCAGCACCACCGCTCAAGAAGAATGTAGTACCTTTATTTTCAAATACAGATGAAGTAATTGCCGAGTAAGCATGGCGTTGTGCATCATTGAGGCAATCAATGTCTTTTTGAGCATCCAATTGTTTCGCCTTATTTATAAGTTCCTGATGTTCATGCAACAATCTATTGCCAACAATTTCATTCCAATCTCCAGCAGGAAGTGGCATTGGTGGAAAGTCGGATAGACACTTACCGTACTCCTGAAGCAATTCATTGATAAGGAATAATCCATAATCTTCAAGTTGGCCTTGAGTTGGGGTAGAAATTGCAAATAAAGTTTGCAATTTATGTGGAAGATCATCGCAAATGTGCATTGAAAATTCATTCCATAATGCAAGGGGGTCGATCGGCAAACATTCGATAAGAATAATACAAAACAGTCTTCGTAATTGATATCCTGTTTTCATAATTGAAGCCTCGGAAAGACATTGTCTCCACTCGGAATCATCTTCAAGAAGACCTCTTGCAATACATGTTGCTTTGAATGTAGGGTACTCGATAGAATTGAATGTGCGTAAATTTTCCCACGATGTGGGCCCTTTAACAACTGTTAGTAGCAACCGTAGATAAAATCTCTCACCAGAATTAGGGGAGGCAAAATACATTCGGCCAATTGCATATCCAGATTTTCTTGGAGTCCAGACCTTTGTTGACGAATGCCACACAAACTTTTGAGGAAATTCTTGATATGTGAGATCATGTGCAGACTCATGTAAGGCGCAACATGTAAAAAATTCAGTCAAAGTTGTCTTATCATTTTCAGCCCTAGACCTTATTGCATCTACATCTTCATCTGGATCAAAAATAACACGGTGTTGCCCTGGTAAATGAAGTATCAATCTTTGAACTGACGGAATCTCTTGATGCAAAGGATGCTCGAATATTCGCCAAGCTGCCTCAGGTGGTCCAATATATCTTGCATCAAGGTATTGTTGGATCTCATTTACTGCGCCCAATACCATTGTGGTCCGATCATGACCTTTATAAATATACTTATGAATGTACTTCACACATCTTACCCCAGCACAAACTTCGACATTAATGTGGCAGTTAAAGCGCCTTGAGAGATACCTGTTGTGCGGCACAACATCGCGGTTATCAACCTGATGCCCCCTTACAGTATATAGATGCCCATTACTACGACGACGGTACATAGGATATCCATCACGATCCAAGGTTGTTGCATCTGCATAATTTCGAGGGTATTTCTTAGTACACTTACCATTTTCCATGCATGAAGCATTTGGATTTCGAGCACCACATGGTCCATGTACCATGCATTTTGACACAGTATCGAATAATGCAGGATCTTGAGCAGGATCAGGAAATTCAGCACATACAATTCTATCCACTTGATCACATGTATGAATCTTATCGGGTCCACGAAGAAAGAAAAGAGCATGCATATGTGGAAGACCCCGTTTCTGAAATTCAATTGTAAATACATGTGCTACTTTCTTTCCAAATACATTATTGCCATCAATCTCCTTCATCAAAGCCTTTCTTTTTAACTCAAATACACGTGCAACTAAATCTGGACGGTCGGTAGCCTTTTGATTGGGCAGTAGAGCCGAAGTAATTTCTGGCCACTTTGGATTTGCGGTCATTGTAAGAAAAATATCCGGGTGCTGGTTATAACGTGTGATAGCCATCGAGTCTTGAAATATTTCAAACATGTGACGTGCACTGCCAGTGAAAGATGAAGGAAGTATCATGCGCTGTCCAATTTGGTCGCATCTGGCATATGCATCGATATCTGCAAGACCCTGATAGAGCTCTGAGCGGAGTTTTCGTTGATTAAGTTTGATGAATGTCAAACGATGTTGCTCAATTGCTGCCCAAGCATCAACTATGACCTCCTGGAATAACTTTCCCGCTCTCAAAATTGAAGAATACTCATTCTGTCTTTCAAACAGACGGTAGCTATAAAACTCACACATGGTCAGGCGTCTACTTGATGATATGTTTTGAACTGGATCCCACTGCTTCAACTCAGGTTCCCATCCAAGCTGACCATCAGGAAATAATAAGACGTAGTGTAATGGTAAGTATGCAGGATGAGTCTCATTGATTTGCATTAATTGATGATTTCCTCGAAGATGTAAAACTATATCTCGCATCCCGGAAGGTCGATAGCCATCGCCAGGTAAAATAACCGCAATCTCATCTACGGTTGGGAGGTTATAACGGCGACGATCCTTGTTTGAATTGTAATGCAGATATACAGGAAGATCATGACCACCTAAATCTGCTTGAGATAAAACAGAATACGCCTGACAATATAGTTTGATGAATGGATTTATGCCCGATAGACAATTTTGAATAATTTGTAAGACATCCTTGCTCAAATGTGGATTTCTATTACTTCGTAACTCCATAGCAGAATCCGGATCATATATGTAAAGTTGACAATAACTGGCTGTTTGATCCGGTTGGGGCAGAAGTGATCCTGTTCGATGGCGTAATTCTCCATGAATTGTAAATATGTTCGGGCCTCTGCCAGCAATCAATCTTTGATCCATTGTCACACCAAGGCTGGTAAATGCATTAGCTGCATTATACTCCCGAGTATACTTTCGAAATGATTTTGATGCTTCACTTTCACCATCATATAATTCTCTAAGTGCTGGAGGGGGTTCATTAAGTTTCGGCAATCTTACTTTTCCTTGCAAACAACATGTGCCAAAAAGACGTGTTGTCAAAGTTGACCTCGACAACCGTTCATCCAACCAGTGTAAGGCTGAACAATGAGGGCATGGAATGTTCATTAATCCAAGATGGTGCCGACCAAAATCAACCTGAGTTGGTGGACCAGAGCCATGATGAGTTGACCTACAAACTAACATCGAAGCTATGTCATCATCTTCATGTTCAGCTTGAAAAGTTGCGACTGGAGGTATTATGTGAGGTGTATTAAGTGATCCTGTAGCTAAACACCTATCCAATATAAAACCAACATTAAATAAATTTACATTACATTAAAGTAGATAGATTCCATAGATAATAACCTGGAAGATGGTTCAGCATCTTGGGCTGAGACCTCATCTTCATGTTCAACAGTAGAAGTTGGTAATGCATGTGTGCTTTGAGGTATATCAAGTACACTGTTAGGAGTCATATATCGAGATATGTTTCCTTGTTTTTGTTCTCGATCTCTCCTTTTGTGTTGAGCTAAAGACCTATCAAAAATAAACCCAAAACTAAATACAAATACAATACATGAGTAGAATTGATTTTATGTACAGTCAGGAGGATAATAACCTGACAGATGGTCCAGGTACTTGTCCAGAAATCATATCGTTATGCAAGGCTGAGACAGCATCTTCTTGTTCAAACGGGGAAGTTGTCATCGCTGGTGTTAAATGAGGCATATCAAGGACACTGTCAGAAGTCAAAGCGTGAGATATGTTTCGGTGTTCTTGTTCACGCTCTCGATCTCGCCTTCTGCGTTGAGCTAAAGACCTATCCAAATTACACCCAAACTAATTACAGTTAAAATACATGATAGTAGTAAAGATTTTATGTTTAATCAGGTGATAATAACCTGACAGATGGTCCAGGTACTTGTCCGGAATTCATAACGTTACGTGAGGCTGCGACAGCATCTTCTTGTTCAACCGGGGAAATTGTCATTGCTGGTGGTATATGAGGCATATCAAAGACACTATTAGATGTCAAAGCGTGAGATATGTTTCGGTGTTCTTGTTCACGCTCTCGAGCTCGCCTTCTGCGTTGAGCTAAAGTCCTATCCAAATAACACCCAAACTAATTAAAATTAAAATACATGATAGTAGTATAGATTTATGTTTAGTCAGGTGATAATAACCTAACAGATGGTCCAGGTACTTGTCCAGAATTCATAGTGTTCCGCGAGGCTGAGACAGCATCTTCTTGTTCAACCGGGGAAGTTGTGAGTGCTGGTGTTATATGAGGCATATCAAGGACACTGTCAGACGTCAGAGCGTGAGATATGTTTCGGTGTTCTTGTTCACGCTATCGATCTCGCCTTCTGCGTTGAGCTAAAGACCTATCCAAATTACACCCAAACTAATTACAATTAAAATACAGTAGAGTATATTTGATTTTTGGCACATTCAAATGGAAATAACCTGGCAGATGGTTCTGCGTCGTGTTCAAAAATTGTGTCATTATGATTCCTTTTATGTTGCCATTGTCGCAAGGGTGAAATGCGACGAACACTTGGTAGTGAAGAACTAATCGTAGGCTCAGTGAGAGAGCTATGTTGTTCTTGTCCTTTCCGTGAGGCTGATACGTCACTATCAACAGATGCCTAAATTGAGTGCATAGCATAACCTTGATTAATGATGATCAATCAAGCATGAATATAGTAGTTTATACTAACAAATTCCATACCGTTCGCATGTTGGTGTGAAGCAAATGGGAATGCGAAAATCCGTAGGCTGGTCAAAGAATGCCAACGTATAACTGAATCATTTAAACTTAGTGTTAACATAATTTTATCACAGATGAATATTTATTCTGAGAGAATGAGTGAATTTGACATATTCAAATGAGTTTGAAGGTTGACATATTCAAATTTTATCACAGTTTATAAAATTTGAAGTGAATATGACATATTCATTTGAAGTTTATCACTCATGTGAATAAATTTGACAAATTTAAATTCCATATGTCAAACTGTGACGTATTCATTTGCTCAGTTTCTCGGCATCAGGACCCTAATCCAAATAGCAAAATATGCAAATGACAGGACGTGTTGATACAATTAGTGTGGATATCAAATTCATTTCAATGTTCACATATTCAAAAATTTGAGCATATCCTATATCTCATTTCAAAATTGAGTGCATATTCAAAATTTCCTATGGTGATCTGTACTTGATGAACATTTTGGAACATTATGATACATGTTCTGAATTCATCAAATTCATCATTGATGGCTATTTGAACTAATATCATTTTGAATATGCATTGATGGCTATATGAATTGAGTGCATATACATGAAATTGAGTGCATATTTCAATTCACTCAATTGAGTGCATATACATGAAATTCAAAATGATTTCAATTGAGTTATAATTCAATTCAAAATAATTTGAGTGCATTTTGAATTGAGTTATATTTCAATTGAGTTATATTTCAATTGAGTGCATTTTGAATTTCATCAAATTTGATGGCTATTTCATTTTGATGGCTGTTTCAATTGAGTGCATATTTGATGAATTGAAACAGCCATCAAATTCATCATTGAGTGCATATTTGAATTGAGTGCATATTTGATGGCTATTTCATTTTGATGGCTATTTGATGAATTGAAACAGCCATCAAATTCATCATTGAGTGCATATTTGAATTGAGTGCATTGATGGCTATATGCATTGATGGCTGTTTCAATTCATCAAATAGCCATCAATCAATTAAGTGCATATTTCAATTCAAAATGATTTCAATTCACTCAATTGAGTGCATATACATGAAATTGAGTGCATATTCATGAATATGCATTGATGGCTGTTCAAATATCATTTTGAATATGCACTCAATTTGATGAATTTGATGAATTTGATGTATCTCAATTTGATGAATTAGATGAACATTTTGGAACAGGACATAGGACCCATAATGATTTGATGAACATTTGGAACATTTGGAACAGGACTTAAAATTTTTTTGAGATAAATGAAGACAGAAATTTACAGATAGCCTCAAAAATGAGAATATCCTCAAATTTGATGAACTTGAGAATATTTCTTAACAATAACAAAAATGAGAATATTTCTGATTGAGTTCACATAACAAAAATGACTACAGATAGCCTATGAGAATATTTTTGTTATTGGTCATATTCTCATTCAAAATATTCTCAAAATATTCAAAATATCCTCATTCAAAATATTCTCAATAACAAAAATAACAAAAATATTCTCATTCAAAATATTCTCAAAGAAATAACACAGATAGCCTCATGACCAATAACAAAAATGAGAATATCCTCAAAAATCAGAAATAACAAAAATTTAAGTAAGGATATCTCAAAATATCATAATTCAGTTCATCATTCAAAATTTAACATTCA
Source organism: Scilla litardierei (assembly GCA_030789695.1). Taxonomy (NCBI): domain Eukaryota; kingdom Viridiplantae; phylum Streptophyta; class Magnoliopsida; order Asparagales; family Asparagaceae; genus Scilla; species Scilla litardierei. The sequence continues at coordinate 756,289,145 of CM061142.1, read as the reverse complement.
TGATTTATAGGAAATCAAGAAAGAAATTTTTGAGATAAATGAAATATGTGTGTGAACTTAATGATTCAGTTCACATAACATTCATCAGTCAACAATAACACAACATTTTGGAACATTATGATACATGTTCTGAATTCATCAAATTCATCATTGATGGCTATTTGAACTAATATCATTTTGAATATGCATTGATGGCTATATGAATTGAGTGCATATACATGAAATTGAGTGCATATTTCAATTCACTCAATTGAGTGCATATACATGAAATTCAAAATGATTTCAATTGAGTTATATTTCAATTCAAAATAATTTGAGTGCATTTTGAATTGAGTTATATTTCAATTGAGTTATATTTCAATTGAGTGCATTTTGAATTTCATCAAATTTGATGGCTATTTCATTTTGATGGCTGTTTCAATTGAGTGCATATTTGATGAATTGAAACAGCCATCAAATTCATCATTGAGTGCATATTTGAATTGAGTGCATATTTGATGGCTATTTCATTTTGATGGCTATTTGATGAATTGAATGCTTTATCAAATTCATGAGTGATATCCTTGCTTTATCAAATTCATGCCAAGTTTTGAATTGAGTTCAATCTAATAACACATATCAAACTTGCTTTATCTAATAACACATATCAAATTTGGAACATAAATGAGTTCATGCCAGGATATCTCAGTTCATCATTCAATTCACATATTTTTAACATTCACAGGATATGTGTTATTAGATTTTATCATTCACAGGATATCTCAAATTTTAAAAATGATTAAAAATGATTCACATGATAAAATCTGAATGTAATTATGTGAATGATAAAATTATCAAATTTGATATCTCAATGTGTTCACAGGATAACATCTGAATGGTATTTGATAATATTATCAAATCTGTCACATATCCTGTACAGTCACCTAATGATATTTGATAATATTAGATAAAATCTCAATGATAAAATCTGAATGATAAAATTCACAGGATTAAATCTGAATGATAAGATTTGATAAAATCTGAATATAAAATCTGAATGTGTTCACATGATATGTGTTATTAGATATCATTCACAGAATATCTCAAATTTTATCATTCACATATCCTTGAGACATATTTTTAACATTCAGTTCATCATTCAATCCAGGATATCTCAGTTCATTTCTCAAGAGTGTGTGTTATTAGATTTTATCATTCAATTCATCAAGATATGTGTTAACACAAAAATGAGTTTTGAGATATCCCTGCCTCCCTGCCTCAATTTCATTCAATGAGTTCAATTGAGTTCAAATTCAAATTATGCATGAAATGTTATGTTATGTCCTGTTGTTCACATAATATGAATATAACTGTTATCCTGTTGCATTCAAATTATTCAGTTCAATGATGAGAATATCCTGTTATCCTGTTATAACAAATTATTCAGTTCAATGATATGATATCCTGTGAAATATAACAACATATCCTATAAATGTTATATTCAAATTATTCAGTTCAATGATTCAGTTCACATAATATAACAACATAATATCCTGTTATATCAATGATGAGAATATCCTGTTATATTCAGTAGTCATTTGATTATTTGAATGCAACATAGGATATTTTGATTATATTGAATGCAACATAGGTCATTTTTGGGCTATCAAATGATGAGAATATCCTATTTATGGGCTATCTGTAGTCATTTTTGAATCCTATTTATTCAAATGTTGATTATATTTTGAATCCTATTTATATCCTGTTGAATCCTATTCAAATGTTTATGTCCTGTTTATGGCCCATAATATCCTGTTTATATCCTGTTTATGGGCTATCAACATTTGAATCCTATTTATGGGTCATATCCTATTTATTCAGATAGCCCATAATATCCTGTTGTAGGATATTTTGATTATATTGAATGCAACATAGGTCAATGATGAGAATATCCTATTTATGGGCTATCTGTAGTCATTTTTGAATGCAACATAGGTCATTTTTGAATGCAACATAGGATCATTTGATTATCCTGTTATTTATGGGAGAAATGAAGAATATCCTGTTGCATTCAAATAATTGCAATATGACAGGAAATATCATAATTACAGGATATCATAATTGTTCACATTCATGATTTATAGGATGTTATGTCCTGTTGTTCATATTATATTTCATTCTATATATTTAACATTCATATTGAGTTCAATTGCAGACCAGTCCAGTTCATCAGGATATAACAACAGTGTTAAAACTCATTCAATTCATCAGGATATGAAATTTTAACAACAGTGTTAACAACAGTGTTATCATTCAACACAAAAAATCAGGATATGTGTTCCTTATCTCAAAATTTAAAATGAGTTACACAAAAATGAGATATCATCTGTCATGATTAAATCTCTCACCTGTTAAATAACATGACTATGGGTGAAACACAAAATCAATATCTCTCACCTGTTGAATATCCCAGTTAACTGTTCAAATCACCAACTTGAACGTTTGAAGAGCACACGTAGACACCTTGCAAAAATCCGAAACAACCAAGTGAGGAAGATGATTGATAAAACACAAAATGTTGCTACAACGTGAGGAAGATGATTACGGCTGTTGCGTGGAGGCTGATGATTATGGGGATGGATCCTTGAAGATGATGTTGAAGATGAGGGAGATGGCAACGTTGGATGGAAACGTGAGGAAGCTCGGTTTTCTTTGCGTGGAGGCTGATGATTATGGGGTTGGATGCTTGAAGATGATGTTGAAGATAAGGGAGATGTTAACGTTGGATGGAAACGTGAGGATGTTGAAGATGAGGAAGATCACCTTCCCTCCAAGAAACGTGAGGGAGATGGATCTGATGTGATCAAATAATTTGATCACATCACCAATTTTCCCTCCATATACTAAGTTTCCCTCCAATTTCAACCCATGCTGCCAACGGGTGAAGGGTTCTTCAAAGTTCAATTTCATTCAATTTCATTCAAATTTCATTCACTTAGTTCATTTTCATTCAAATTTCATTCAAATTCAAGACAAATTCAATTACATTCAAGTTCAATTTCATTCAAGTTCAAATTTCATTCAAGTTCAATTTCATTCAATTAATGCTGACTGGGACAAAGCAATATGACTGGACTGCTGACTGGGACAAAATTCAAATTATGCATGAAATATAGAATAGATTATTGTTTGTTACCGCAATAATGAGCCCATATTATCTCCAATCTTCGCCCAGATTTGTTACCTAAATGCGAGAATCAACCCATTTAACCCCCCAACAAATTTTGCCACCAAATCTTCCCCTGTATCCTGCAAGGCGCCAACACTCTCCTTCCCCTTCATCTATAAACGCAGACTCACTCGCCAAGAATGGCAACTCGAATACGACAACCAACCAACCGAAAACACACGAAAGGAAATCTCAATGGCGAGGAAGAAGGTGAGGCTGGAGTGGATAGCCAACGACGCAGCCCGTCGAGCCACCTTCAAGAAGAGAAGACAGGGGCTGATGAAGAAGGTGAGCGAGCTGGGCACCCTGTGTGATGTCGGCGCTTGCTTGATCGTCTACGGGCACAACGAGCCCGCCCCCGAGGCGTGGCCGTCCGTGCCCGAGGCGGCTCGTGTCGTGGCGAAGCTGAAGAGGATGCCGGAGATGGAGCAGAGAAAGAAGACGATGAGCCAGGAAGGGTTCATGAGGCAGAGGATCGCGAAGCTGCAGGAGCAGCTGAGGAAGCAGGACAGGGAGAACCGGGAGCTGGAGACGACTGTGACTATGTATCAGAGCATGATGGGGAAGGGGCTCGAGGGGGCCGGGATCAAGGAGGTGACCAGCCTGGGTTGGCTGATTGAGATGAAGGTGAACGAGGTGAAGAAGAGGATCGATGGGTATGAGGGGGACTCTACGAGGAAGGCCGGGAAAGGGGCGGCGAAGGCGGAGGAAGGGCCGGTGCGGCCTGCGACGGCGAAGGAGAAGAGCCCAATGGAGGTGGCTATACAGGAGCTGCAGATGCAAGAGTGGTTCACTGATATTATGAACCCCCCTACAAATAATACTTACACTAGTATGGCTACTGCAGAGGGAGGGGATGGAGGATATGCTGCTGATGTGGAACATAATGGCAACAGCAGCAGCAGTCATAACAATCCATGGCTGGGTGCATATTTAGCTCTGATTTAGGGTTTACTCCTTGTCTAGTTTAATTTCATATGGATCAGGAGCGTTAAATTTGTTGCTGCTTTTATTTCTCCTTGTTTCTATCTTTTTCACTTTCCTTTTGGCTCTTTTGTAGTTCTATCTTGAATATAGTACAACCATGAACAAAGTCAGTTGTATGAAAATACATTACTGTTTCGACTGCTGTTAGAGTATTGTAAGTTTATTATAATTTTTTTGAACACTTCCATTGTCTTCTACTTCATTTTTGACAAATGATGCAACAACAAAAGGTCTATAAACTTCAAGTTGATATCATTACAAAAATATGTAGCGGGGCAGGAGCAGTCTGTTACAATAACAAAGCAAGAGCAAACCCAGAAACAAATGTATGTCCAGGAATGCCGAGGCTCCATATAAAGAAAAAATATACATGGATGTACAGAGTGATAACTATTTGTTCATCCCCACGACTATGCCCCAAGCTTCATCCATAGAAGTAACACCACCATCCTATAGTGGCAAAAAGCTGGTGAAGCGATGAAAAGCTCCACAGCTTTCCTATCTCCATGACGACATGATAGGGGGGGAAGCGTTTTGCAGGGGCTGTGGTATCAAACAATGATGCGGCCACTGCTGTAAACCTTGCTGCATATCCTCCTCAACTTCCATAGATGCACCTCCAGCCTCCTCTTCTGCTTCCATCGGCTCCTCCACATACATGACTCTTGCGTCAGAAGCAGCTGCAGAAAAGGCCTGGGATGGTGGTACCGATGGTACCCAGGGAACAACAGCTAAATTGTTGTTAGCAACCGCTTGTTTGTCATCCGTGGGAACATCCTCCACTGTTACAGCATTAGGATTTGCCGGCCAGAAAGATTGATCTGTACAAAATTCGACGAGTGGTAAGACATCAAACCAACAGGCTCACGCTGTCACCAATAATGACGACGACGACGACAATTAACCGTATACTGATGTCATTTTATTCTGAACGTGCAAATGCATGTAAAATACAATTAAAAGATTTCATCTTAAGTCATGTTATTAGAAATTGAGAAATATTATGTCAAAATGAAAATTTAATCAGGAGATGTTATTGGGATTGTGCTGAATTAAATAAAGACCCAATTATATGATATAGTCAATTAAAACCAATGTTATGCTAGTCCATGACATCTTAGAAAGAGATGCCGGAGTTGTGGTTATACAGTTATAACAGTAGAGTGTCTACAAACTCCATGGTTCTCCACAGGAATATGTAACTAGTGTCTTGTAAGAAAAACATCGGCGCAAGAAAGAGGAGGTTTTGGGTGGGGGCACCAAATGTTCAGAAATCATTATTTAAAAACATCATTGCAAGGAAAATTTCTTGCGGATGAAATATGACTTGCTTACTGTTCCACTGATAACAGAGTCTATTGTTTATCACTGAATGTAAAGAAAGGAAAAGGAACATGACAAAGCAAGTTTTAGCAACACAACTTCGGTGACAAAAAGAACCTACATTAATAGTTAGTTCAAATTAAGTTATACAGCCTACCCACCCAAAGTAAAAGAAATGAAACCATCAAAGCCAAAGTCCTGGGCTGAAATGGATAATGAAAGACTCAGCAGTGTGTTGCTGAAGGTGCATCCATGGCGGCATAATTGCTAGAAGAGAGCTTCATAGGCGAAAAACTTGCCGCTATCCACCAACACGAACGCCTAATCACCTATGTGGACACTTTTTGGGGCTGCCGTATATGCATCGGATGTGTATTGACCAAACACTCCATGATAGAGCATGGACACCGTGCTGGATACGCATAGCCATGTCCGAGCTAAAAGGTTTGTTCCAGATACAATCAACAAGATAAACATGGTTTCTGAAATTGGGTACATGAGATTACATTGTTCTTCTTTTGGAATTATAAGCATTTTATAAATAGTTTGAGCATTTGCATGGATAGCTTCTAATCGTTAGTTGCTTTGTAGTGCATCATTTTAGATAGCACTCACAAAGAACAGAGGCTTCCATTGTGAAAACCCGGATATGCGTCATAGATCAACAATTCCCAAGTATGTCCTCTAATTTCTAAGATATTTTAAAATTTAAGACCTCATGGAGGTAATACTTGTCGCAAATTTACATTTCCCAGAATTTCCTCCTTATTTGCAACATATTGAAATGTTTATTTATTCATTTACATACATGGGCAGTACTATAGTCAAAAAGAAAAAAAAAATCAAACATGTATAAGAACTTAGATAAATATAAAAAATATTTATGCTCCATTATAAGAAGTGAGATATGTTTAGCTACTATGTATAAAGTCATGGGCTATTTCTTATGCAAAGTCAATAAATATACAATAATATAATATGCAAACATTATAAATTGGCCTATTGTAAGAAATGTGACTATGGGCATTTGCATTCTAAGATGCACCCCCTGTCATTTATATATTTACACATGTCTACTTGTGTGTATACCCTACTTCTTAAAAAATTATTGTGTCCTGCATCAGTATTTGTATCTGTGTCTCTATTTGTGACATGGTCCATGTTTGTGTCCATACTTCACTGCCTACTAGCCAAAACCAAAGCAAGGCACCACTGAGAGAAATAATTGAATTTCAAATGTCTGGGGCAAACCCACAAAGGGCTGTCATGTACTTTCCTGCACGTCCATAGTAAAACATTTCTAGATCCCGATACACCCAATGCCAGATGGCCACCGAGAAAAGCGCAAGCCATGAAACACAATATGTGTCCCTATACCACCTTCATAATTCTAAGTATCTGGGTTCTTTATAGTTCCTCCTAACATACCACAGCCACCTCCACAAATTGGTTATTCCTAAACTGTTTATGACGGGCATAACGGCCATACCTTATTTTTGTGGGTGCATTTATTATGATGGAAAAATGGTGGAAAATAACATTTTGTATCTTTTCCAATGGGATATCACATATTAAATCAATTCAGCCACATAAGTCCAATCATTGAAACGGTGGACTTCTTTGTTTATGGCATTTTCTCTTGAAACGTACTGCAACAGAGACTTTAGCTAGGTTTATATGCTCCAAAATCCTGGATAGACAAACGGTGGCTGGCACTAGAAAGTCTCATTTCAACATGGAACTTTTCGGGGAAAACAAACAAATACAAATTTATAGTAATATGACTATACCCAGTGACTTGTAGAGCAGTTAAACTAACGATAATAACTGGTCAGACATTCACTTGCATTAGAAACGCTCTACTAGATAAAAGAAATGCTCTATGTACCAATTTTTTACCGGTTTTTAGATAAGCATGTATCAAAGTAGAAAGAAAGAGAGACTCACTCTTAAGACCGTAGACCAAGTCAGAATGTACTCTAAATGAGACATTTGATGAAACACGTGACAGAGCAAACGGGTTATCAACAGGCCTGTATAGAACCAGAGCTTTCTCTTCATTCACAGGAATAGAAGGCCCAGCATCTACCACTCCTGCGCCTAATTCAGGCATTACACTCGCTAACTCATCCGCCATTTGATGTTCGACCGGCAAATGAACTGTCAGATCTTCATCTTCTATAATTGGAGGCAATTCAGCATCCTACATCATGACAACGGGTAAACTAAGTTAATAGTTTCATATTTAGTTTTAAAAAAGGAGGGAAAAAGTGCCTTGCAGTGTCCTTTTCAGAAAAGAAGGTGAATGGGAGAAGAAGTATGAAAGGAAGATAGATGAAGAGAAAGGGGGAAACCAAAATTCTAAATTTAGTACGAAAAAACATATAGGATCAACGAAGCAATATACAATAAATTTCAACAGAAAATTAGACGGTTTGAAAAATTAAAATCCAAAACAACCCAGCATCATAATGACCGTATAATTCTTCATAAAATATACTATTTTGACCCAAAGGCTTCATTTTGTTTTAGCTTTTGCCACTTTCTCACATTGCATACTTCAATTCTTCTCAAATCAGACACAAAAGGATACTCGGAAAATATCATTAAAAACTACACAGCCATTAAAACATTAAAAATTGAAGGGAAAAAAAGACAGAAAAATGAGTAAACGATCGAACTAAAAAGATGAAGAAGAAATTGAACGGTTACCAGCCTCCTGATCTTTCGCGCCGGAGAATTGAGCGAAAATTCCGAAAATTCGTCATAAACATCGTCCAAATCCTTTCTCTTGGTCTTCGCTGACATGAACCCAGCCATTTCCCCAATTCTCACCAAAAAAGCCTAACCCTAACAAGTACGAATCTCCACTAATCCTCCCTCTCTCACACCCACGACTTCGTTCCTTGACTCTCTCTTAAAATTTCGACGCTTACAACTAACGTGATCGAAGTTTGGTGCAGAAATCCAGGAGAAATAGAAGAAGGCGAGTGCTAGAGGGAGCCGGGGTCTCTTCGTCATTTTTCTGGATGTCTCCAGAAACTACGGGTAATTCTATACACACATACCACTTTACACTGTTTAAAATAACGTTAGTACTTTACACACCCCCCGTCGTATATCCAAATTGCCTATCTTCTCTTCCTTCTCTCCCACAGTCCCACTTCCGCTGTAGCCGTCTCCTCGCGCCCTGTGCCGCATTTGCCGGCCCCTCCCACTCCTCATCCCCTCCTTTCTTCCGCCTGCATCGTCGTCGCCGCCTTGGAAGCGATGGAAGGATAAAGAGAATGCAGCGGGGGTTGGATGAAGGATTCAGAGGGGTTAGCGGAGGTTGCGCTGGTGGTGGGGGTCTCGTGGAGGCGGCGACGATGGAGAAGGCGGCGGCGGCTGAAGTGGTGTAGGATTGAGGAGTAAGAGAGGCTGAGTGTTGTTGTGTACGGGTACGGACCATGGAGGAGTATCTGCATATCCGACCCATTTAGTGCCAACGATCCAAAACCTATCAGCAAGGCAGAGTAATACCGAGTCAAGCGAACGGCTCACTCGACCGTTAAACTTCCGGTGATACTTAGGGTGAAGTTAATGTGACCGAATATATGTGCAGCAGTTATCTCGAATTTCGGAGAAGATCACATCCGAATCAATGAGTGACGTTTACATACAATCAATAGAGAACTGCCTATAAATATCCGAAAGGACAAATGTAAAGGGGTTCCAATTCCGAAGATACGAGATCGAATGCATAGACTCTACTCTTTCAGCATATCTTTCTTCCACTGAAAAGCTTGCGACGTCAGATCTGAGATGAACCTCTGTAGGTCGATCGCAGCTGCTCCAAGCTCCCTCTTTTGTTTAAGTTCCCGTATTAACTTACGCATCGGAGGGGATTTGGGTCGGGACCCAGATCCCCCCCCCCCGACGTTTCTTTGTGATGTAGATCGTCGAGTCTCAATCTCCTGTGAAAGTCGCTCCAGAGCTTCCCAGCATCGATCTATCGACGTACAAGCCGCTCAAGAGTCGATCGAGCACCATATACCAATCAACATCCATCAACCGACCCCGGTTCTTCCAACCTAGGATCCTACGCAACTCGTTGACGAGGCTCCGACTCAGCACGAAGGGTCTACGTCGGCAACTCAATTGTTTTGGTCATTTTTGGTCTTAACAGGTTGACGCCGTCTGTGGGAAACACGAGTCGACATCCCAGTCAACGAAATATCTGGACCATGTCGGCTCGCCCATCAACACCCTCTAGTGATGCCTTGGTGCCTTTCAGCGTTGGCCACATCAACATGATAATGGGAGGTCCTCCGCACGCCGAGTTGTCAATCTCGTTCCAAAGCTCATATGCCGGAAGGTTGATGACAATATCCATGGGACGAAAGCGTCCCAGAGATTCTACACTCCTATATCCTTCTTAGATAAAGATCTAGATGGTGTAGAACTGCCGCACGATGATGTCGTCGTCATCACAGCCACCGTCAACGAGATCGCTGTAAAGAGATTACTCGTCGACACCGGAAGCTTGTGCGACGTGCTCTTCTTCACCACATCGGAGAGAATGAGGTTATCCTCTACGGAGTTGACACCTTGTTTGGGACCTCTAGTGGGATTCACCGGATACTCCGCCAAATAGCAGTCATCATCACCCTACCGATGACCCTAGGTACCTATCCACTAAAAGTCACTCGCATGACCAATTTCATGGTGGTAAAGATCAACTCGGCGTACAACGGAATCATCGGCAGCCCACTACTAAATGCTATAGAAGCAGTGGTCTCAACTTTCCATCAAATGATCAAATTCCAGACTCCTAAGGAGTCGGGAAAGCTATAAGAAATCAGAAGCAAGCCTGGTCATGATATATTCTATCCACCGCTTTGAGAAGGATAGGGCAGGCAGACACGGTCGATCCCAAAGTTGAAAATCGATGGCACGCGTCAGTCGAAGAGACGGAAAACATCCGGATCTCCGAAGAAGAAGGGAAGACTGTCTCTATTGGGTTAATACTCCCTTTCGACCTAAGGGAGCAGTTGATCGCCCTCTTGAAAGAGCATGCAGACGTTTTCTCCTGGTCTCCGAAGGATGTGCCCGGCATCGACCCTGAGGTGATATCCCACAAGTTGGAGGTCGACCCGACTTCCAGACCCATGAAGCAAAAGAAGAGGAACATGGGGGTGAAAAGATGAAGGCTATAATCGAGGAAGTGGATCGACTTCTGGAGGCAGGCTTCATTCGGAAAGTCAAATATCATGATTGGCTTTCGAATATCATGATGGTGAAGAAGGCGAACGGCAAATGGTGAATGTGTGTCGATTTCACCGATCTCAATAAAGCATGTCCGAAGGATAGTTACCCCTGCCCTGGATCGACCATCTGGTCGACAATGCTTCGGGCTATGAACTCCTCATCTTCATGGACACATTCTCATGATATAACCAGATCCAGATGGCACCGGAAGATGAAGAGAAGACTTCTTTCATCATCGATCGAGATATTTTCTGTTATACCAAAATGCCATTTGGTTTGAAGAATGCAGGGGCCACGTACAACGCATTATGAACTGAGTCTTCGAGGCTCAGATCGGGCAGAACCTAGAAGTCTACGTCGACGACATGCTGATCAAGTCGAAGAAGCCGGCAGATCACATTGCAGATCTCCGAGAGATATTCGCACAGATCCGACGATACAACCTTCAGCTGAACCCTACCAAATGTACCATTGGTGTTCGACCGGGGAAGTTTCTCGGCTTCATGCTGACGAATTGAGGGATCAAGGCTAACCCAGACAAGATCGTGGCGATCGTAACAATGAAGGAGACTTCGACCATAAGAGAACACCAGAGACTGAACGAGAGAATAGCTGCTTTTGGCCGGTTCTTGTCTAAGTCGGCCAAGAGATCGTTACCTTTCTTTAAAGTATTAAGAAAGGCGATAGCATCTGTCTCGAATGGCAAATGGGTCATCGAGTGGGACGCATTGCAAGAAAGCTTTCTCCGAACTGAAAGAGTACCTCCGCAACCCACCACTCCTGCCCAAGCCAGACAAGGATAACCAACTCATCATTTATCTGGCCGTTACCATGGAGGTCGTAAGCTCGGCGCTCGTCAAAGAGGACTCGGGAGTGCAACGACCTATCTACTACGTCAGCCAAGTCCTCTGAGGCGCAGCAGTAAATTACTCATGAATAGAGAAGATGGCCTCCGTACTGATCCAATCTGCAAGGAGACTACGACCATACTTCCAAGTGTACACCATCTTGGTCCTCACTGATACTCCCTTGGAACAGACTCTAAAGATGTTGGATCGTTCAGGGAGAATGATGAAGTGGGGAGTCGAGCTGAGTGAATTCGACATCCAGTTCAAGTCGAGGACCGACATCAAAGGGCAGGCTCTCGCCGACTTCATCGTCAAACTTACTTACGACGACAGCCCAACGGAGGAGGTATATATTACTAACATAAAACCCGATGCTACCTCTTCACCCTCGACAGGTCTCAATTCGTCAACCGATGTAATTAAAGACGAGGGAACGTGGATCGTACAAGTTGACGGTTCGGCCACTCAAACCGAGAGCGGGGCCGGAATCATTATCCAAACGTCAGTGAGCAACATATTTGAGTACGCTATCCGCTTCGATTCCAAACCAAAAATAATGGTGCAGAGTACGAAGCGGCCATCAACGGACTCCGATTGACTCGAGCCTTAGGAGCAAAGGTGGTCCAATTACTCAGCGATTCCAACATCGTCGTCCACCAACTAAACGGAGGCTTTGAGGCCTGCAAAGACACAATGCAGAGCTACATGCAAGTTGTTAAAGCAGAGCTCACCAAATTCAGACGAGTAGAAATCCATCATATACCAAGGTCAAAGAATCACCGAGCCGATGCCCTTTCGAAGCTCGTGTCATCCTTCCCTGCATGACTCGGTCGGACAGTGTATGTGCAACGTCTACCACACCCAGCGTGCTGGAGCAGGAACTGCTAAACCTCGACCAAGGAGTCACTTGGATGGATCCCATGATCCGTTACCTAAGCACGGGGGAAAATCCGACCGACTTGGTAGAGGCGCGAAAGCCAGAACGGAAAGCGTACCAATTCTTTCTGCTAGATGGTTCATTGTACAAAAGCCGATGGACCATGGATCAGGTATGACGTTTTCCCCTGCCTCAAATGTTTAGCCTTGCAAGAAGCGCTCTATATGATCCAAGAGATCCACGAGAGCGATTGTGGAAACCATTGCGGGGGAAAAGCAATAAATTTGAAGGCCGTAGGACAAGTTTACTACTTGCCATCCATGTCCAAGGATGCTGTCGAGTACGTGCAGAAGTGTCCAACTTGCCAAAAATTCTCAAGGATCACCTCGGCCCCTCCAACTGATCTGATCCCCATCGTAAGTCCAGTGCCCTTCGCTAAGTGGGGATTAGACCTCCTCAGACCGTTTAAGAAAGCGAGCGGGCAACAGAAATTCCTGATAGTGGCAATCAACTACTTCATGAAATGGATCGATGCAAAGCCCCTATCTCGAATCACCTGGAAGGAAGTCAGGGGCTTCGTCTGGAAATCCATTGCCTGTCGGTTTGGCATCCCACAATCTATTGTGACAAACAATGGGAAGCAATTCGACAGTGCCGGCTTTAAGGATTTCTGCTCCGAGCTGAAGATCAAGCTGTATTTCACCTCTGTCACCCATGTCCAGTCCAATGGATTGGCAGAGGCTGCTAATAAATGCATCCTTGGACCCCTTTGAAAGAGAATAACCGGGCTCAAGGGAACCTGACCGGAGGAGATCCCCGTCATATTATGGTCGTACAGAACGACCCACAAAACCTCAACAAGTGAAACGTCATTCATGCTTGCTTATGGTTGTGAAGCTATTGTCCCAGTGGAGGTTAATGAGCGACCACTTTATCTCCAATACTACGACGAAGAGAGAAACTCAGAAGGACTCTAACTCAACCTACAACTGGTCGACGAGGTTCACAGGTGGGCTTTGGCAACCCTCATTGAACAAAAAGAACACATGGCTCGGTATTTCAACTCCAAGGTGCACGGACGTAGCTTCTGTATAGGCGACTTGGTGCTACGTAAGGCTGCCTTCACCCCCGAGATTCTTGATCAAGGAAGCTTGCTGCGAAGTGGGAAGGGCCTTACAAAGTGATCAATGTGCTCGGCCCGGCCACCCATCGGCTCGCTACATTGGATGATAAGGAGCTACCCCATCCTTGGAACGCTGAGCATTTGCGAAAGTACTATCAATGATTGTACCAGCGATGGTAAATACATTGGGTGATCAAAAGTTACCTTTATTTTTGATCTTACACAAATTTATGATAACTACAAAGTCGATCGTTTCGTATCTATTGAATGATTTCTAACCCCAAGTTGTCAGCCGTAAGCCGAGGGGTCACCCCTCGCCACTGAACGACCTTCAATCGTCGTCGGTCGTAAGCCGATGGATCTCCCTCGCCACCGAACGACCCTCGATCGTCGTCGGTTGTAAGTCGAAGGGGCCTCACCCCTCACCATCGAACGACCTTAGTCGTCGGCCGTAAGCCGAGGGATCACCCCTCGCCACTAAACGACCCTCGACTATCGTCGGCCGTAAGCCGAGGGATTTCCCTCGCCACCGAATGACCCTCGACCGTCGTCGGTCGTAAGTCGAAGGGGCCTCACCTCTTGCAACCAACGATCTTAGTCATCAGCCGTAAACCAAGGGATCACCACTCGCCACCGAACAACCCTCGACCGTCGTCGGCCGTAAGCCGATGGATCGCTTTTACCACCGAGCGACCCTCAACCATCGTCGGTCATAAGCCGAGGGATCGCCCTTGCCACCGAATGACCCTCCACCGTCGTCAGCCATAAGTTGAAGGAGCATTGCCCCTAGCCACCGAAAGAATCTAATCGGCAGCCGTAAGCCAAGGGATCACCCCACGCCACTGAACGACCCTCGACCGTCGTCGGCCGTAAGTCGAAGGGGCCTAGCCCCTCGCACCCGAACGATCCCAGGCATCAGCCATGAACCGAGGGATTCGCCTCACCACTGAACGCACCACTACGGCTGATGACCTAAAATATCACACTTATCGGGTGAATATGCCTAACTTGTCAACAACCCAACTTACCATCGATTTGTAGAAAGTCGAAAATTGCATCGTTGAGGGGCCAAACACACACATATGCTCAAATGAATGATAACGCAAAAGTTGCAAAAGTTTTCATTATTTTCATTTCAAAACCAAAAGGAACGAAAACAATAGGGTTACACAAAACCTAGGCTAAGTTCTACCAGCCTAGGAGGGAGGAGCGTCTCTCGGTACAAAGACGCTGTAGAAAGCTTCCATCGCCTTTGTGAACCTCGCCATGAGCTCCTCCTTCTCTCTCCCGGCGGCCCTCTCGAGCTCGACAACTTTGGCCCGAAACCCAGCGGCCTTTGCTTTGCAAGCCTCCACCCATCTCTTAGATTCGAAATCTTTGGCTCGGAGCTCGATCGCTTCCCTCTTCGAAGCGTCAAGGTCTGCCTGGAGCTGAGTTATCTCCATCCTCCATTGAAGCTCAACAGACGTGTAGAGAGCAGACATGGACGAGAGGCTATTTTTGGCCTCTTCAGCCGCCCACTCGGCCTCTGCCTTGGCTGCGAGGGCTCTCTCCAGATCCTTCCGCCTTCCTCGTACGGGCTTCGAGCTCGGACGCCTTGTGCTCAGCAGCTTCCACCTGCCAACCTCCTTCGATCAAGTCAACGGCATGGCGATGCAACACCGCGTCAAGGATGGATATATGTAGAAAGGATCAGCCAGGGACGGCCAAATTGCAAGTTAATTAATAAAAGGCAGACGACGTACCTGATATCCGCTCCCCACAAAGAAGTTGGCCACATGTTCGAGGTCCAACCCCTGAAGGAGCTCCAGATCCCTAGGGAGGATCAAATTCTCCACTAGCCGAGCAGTCGCCCTGAAATCCAATAGGGTCGACTCTTCCCTTCCGACGACGAATGAAGGATGGTGAGGATCACCCCATACGGGTCCTGAGGAGAGCGATGAAAGCTGGTTGAGCAGCAGGACTCGGTCGAACTCTGCGGGGATCGGGGTGACCAAAGGAATGGGTGACTCGATACCTCCTCATGGCCATTTATCCAAATGAGGCGTAACGGGAGTCTGAGGTGCCAAGGAAGTCTCGATCACCTCCTGAGACTCGATAGTGGTCGCTCCCAGACATTTTGCCATGGGCAAAGGAGGAGGGTCTCCCTCCTTTGCTCGCCTCCTTTTCCCTGACTCCTCCCTTTCTTTGGAGGATATCCCATGTTTCTTGCCAACGGCTTCGGTGGGCTCAACGACCTCAACAGCGTCAGCGTCATCCACTACCATCAGCTCAGAGACAACGATGGAGGGGCAGAACAGATCGAACGGGGGCCCTATTCGGAGCCACCTTCAAAGAACCACGAGAGGATGACCTTGAGGTCTGCCTGACCTCCCCCCCGAGGAAGAGCTCTGACTGATGTGAAGGAGAGACCGATCACTCAACCCTTCAGCGTGAGCGCTTGACCCTTTAGTGCTCCTCTTCTTCTTACGCTGCTCCTTCCAGATCTGACCCAGTCCAGAGTCACCACTCCTATAAGCACCGTTAGTCATATCTGCAAACAACGAATATAATTATCGTTAGAGGCTGTGATAAAGACACAGAAGTAGTGTGCATTACCCGGGCTCCACAACAAAGTATTCAGTCACTGGCCGTCCAACAGATACGAGGTCGACCTCTGTAGCCACGGTCGGCCCAGAAGGAGCTTTGCCGCCTCGAACTTGCCCGACGTCAACCTGGCCTCGACCTCTTCCTTTGTTAACCTGGACTCTTCAGCGAGCTCAAGGCTTGGAGAGCTTCAACCATTAGGCATCATCCCAAAATCAGGAAGTATGACAAATACAAAAGTGTCTTTCCAACCAGGATCGGAAAGCGTGAGATCATATATGAGCCTCATCGCCAGACGAGCAACGATATGATGCCAACTTTGTGGGGATCGAGTATTATCCGAAATAAATACTTGAACATGCAAAGGGATGGTCGAACCCCACAAAGATTACAAAGCACAATAAAACCGACTAGAGGAGGAAGGTCTTGGGGTGTTAGTTTACAAAGAGAAAGCCCCAAAGAGCATAGGACTTCTATGATGGAAGGGTGAAGATGAAAGCAGAGTCCAAGTCGAAAAGCTTTGAGATAAACTCCAACCTCGTTCTTCTGGTGAAAACAAACTCTCTTATCCAAATTGGGCATCCTAACCCTAAAAGGAGGACAGAAACAACCCAACCAAACCTCGGCAACCAGATCGAGGGAAAGCTCAGGGACCATCTCCAAGATCACTCTTGGAACTTTCAAATTCGGATCCCTCTGACGTATGGGAGGATCCGGTTCGACGCGGACCCCTTTCCCTTTACCAGGAACTTCCTCGCTTGGAGGAGGTCGAAGGCACACCACGAGCCTTCATAGGACAGCTCTTGTATCCTAACTGGTGAGAACATGCCTAAATGGATCTAAAGAGGAGTCAAGGTCAATCAATAAAAGTACCTTAGAAAGAACAAGCAAGCTCCGAAGAAGGCGACGACAAAATCAACCTTTCGAAACGAAGAAGAATGCAGAACAGAAAAATCTTTTCTCTTCCCACACTTTTCTTTTATATGGAGGAGTTTAACCGACTGATGATCAATGAACGACACGTGTCTGAAGCCGTCCTCAAGAAGCGGTGGGGATCGATTCAAAGATGAAAGGATTTTGGCGGCACAAATCAAATCAAACATTTCGAAAACTGTGCGCATTTAAGGAGACTACATATCATGCGGTCTCAATCAACACAGTTTCTGAGGCACGAATGATGGGGGCCATTGTTAGTGCACGGGTATGGATCATGTAGGAGTATCTGCATACCTGACACATTTAGTGCCAACGGCCCAAAACCCGTCATCAAGACGGAGTAATACCGAGTCAAGCGAACAGCTCACTCGACCGTTAAACTCCTGCTGATACTCAGGGGGAAGTTAATGGGGCCAAATAAATGGACAGTCGTTATCTCGAATCCCAGAGAAGATAGCGCTTGAATCAATGAGGGATGGTTACATACAATCAATAGGGAACTGTCTATAAATACCTGAAAGGACAAAGGTAAATGGGTTCTAATTCCCAATGCACGAGATCTAATACATAGACTCTACTCTTTCAGCATATCTTTCTTCCACTAAAGAGCTTGCGACGTCAGATCTGAGACGAACCTCCGTGGGTCGATCTCAGCTGCTCCAAGCTCCCTCTCTTCCTTAAGTTCCCGTATTAACTTAAGCATCGGAGGGGATTTGGGTCGGGACCCAGATCCAACCACCCATACGTTTCTTTGTGGTGTAGATCGTCGAGTCTCAATCTCCTGTGAAGGTCGCTTCAGAGCTTCCCAGCCTCGATCTATCGACGTACAAGCCGCTCGAGAGTCGATCGAGCACCGTATACCAATCAACATCCATCAATCGACCTCGGTTCTTCCAACCTAGGGTCCTACGCAACTCGCTGACGAGGCTCCGACTCAGTATAAAGGTTCCACGTCAGAAACTCAATTGTTTTGGTCATTTTTAGCCTTAACAAGTGCAAAAGAGGGAAAAATTTAGATGGCAAACCAGTAAATTGTGAATGGTAAACTTGTAAATAAAATGATCTGTGTGTTCAGCAATTAGATATGTGTGTATATCAACTCCCAGAAATTGCTCTGACTGTATTATATTTTTATTTTTACAAATGGCTTAAAATTTGTTTTAACAATTTATTTAGAAAAATATACACGTCGAAATATTTCATATGATATGTCGAAATGTTACTCTCGATATACGCATAGTATTTGAAGATACGTATTTTAAAAGAAAATTAGAATTAATTACGTACAACTTTAAAAATTCATTTTTAACAAAATAGGTTTCTGATTGAGATGATTTCGGCGTCTGTTCATTTAGTACGTCACACTGGATTTTCTGATAGTCTCTGTGTATGTTTCTTTTCTCTATATTATTTATTATAAATATTTATCTGATTTACTCCTCTTATATATATAATTTATACATATACTAGTATTATATGTATATAATACGTAGATACCATGTATCTCTCTTCTCCCCCTTTCTTCTGTGATCTCTCTCGTGACGTGAGCTGTAGGGGAAGCTGACGGGGTAGTGGCTAGTGGCGATGCGGGCGACGGTGACGCAGGTGGAGACCGACGGACATCGATGAGGCAGTGGGAAGCACTAGCATCGTCATGGAGGCGGGGGCTGCTCGGGCTGTGGCTGTGTTCGTGTGGTGGCGTCGCCTGGGGGCCACAGAGGTTGTCGCTGGTGGAGAGGGAGACGACAGCGAGGCGAGATGGCGATGCGGCCGAGCTCAGAGGAGCTGCTGGCGGTAAGGGGAGCTCAAGGGGGCTCCTTCGGGGGTTGTGCGGGGGGGGGGGGGGGGGGGGGGGGGGTTTGGGGCGTCCGAGTTAGGAGGAAGGAGGCGGCAGCTTGAGATGGGAGCTCACCGAAGTTGGGTGCCTGCGACAGAGCGCGGTGGTTTTCCGGGGTGAGGCACCGCGAGAGGGAGGGGTGTTTGGAGGAGGGGGGCCTCGCAGGGCTTCGGTGGCGGGCTACCGTGGGTTGTCGGAGGCGACGGAGCATGGTGGCTCAGGGGGGCGGTGCAGCAGTGGCGGCGGGTTGCCAGAGTGAGGAGAGAGGGCAGCGGGAGAGGGGTGCAATAGAAGGGATGTCTGCTGTGTTTTGGGTTGTGATGGAGGGTTTATATAAGAAAGTTATATAATTAAACTACTTAAAGTATTAATGTGGGGGTAATTAATAATATTGGTTGGGGTTTAGGGGAGAGGAAAATGTTTTCCTTGATTAGCTGCATTTAGGGTAGGTTAATTAGTGATATTAGGGATAAAGTAATTAGTTTATGTAAAATCGTAATTAATAAATAGTAATTAGAATAGTAAAATATCATTTTCACAAATGACTCCGAAAAATTACGAAAAAAATGCCACGGTTTTGTATCGTCACGAGGATCATGAAAATGAAGTCCATTTTAGATTTGTAGAAATAAATCATTTATGTTATGAATAAGCCCATGAGGCCCATTGGGTATCCGACCCATCAATGAAAGCTATAAATATGAGGGTATGGGGATCTTAACCCTGTTGAGTATTGGACTTCTACCTACTTGGTGTTAATGATGAGCAAACATAAATACTTGTGACTAATCCCCTATTTTGCAGTTAATCCATTGCATAAGCTTACTATGAAGTTCAACTAGCAATGGATGACTCACAAACGTGATTGAAGGCAAATGATATGAATTGGATGATCGTAGATTGTTGATTGAAGCTCCGTAAAGACTTCAAGCTCATACGATGGAAAGAAGAGATTATTCGTCAATGTAATTTTTCTTTTATCTCTTCTAGTATGTAGCTTAGAAGTAGAACTATGATGGAGCACTCACACACATCTACTTTCGGTCATAGGACATCTCTAGACCTTTGTCCTTTGATCTCAATTCAATTCTCTTTTGTTTGTGCTAGGATTGTTCATAACAGCCGACTGCTTAACAGTGTACAGTCGTCTGTCTCAAAAACAGTCGACTGTGTTTTGTTCTACAGTCGCCTGTTATGCACAGACTATTACAATGCAGTTTTTGGGTCCTCTCTGATTATCTGGCACAGGCTACTGTTGAACGTTTATCAGGCACCTGTCTTAGCGACCGTCGACTGTGAATGGTTCATCAGTCGCCTGTCTCTCCTTGCCCAAACTCTGTTTGATCCGATTTCTACGGCCAGTCGACTTATGCTGTATATACAGTTGACTGTCTATTAGATCAGTCGACTATCTATGCTGCAACAGTCGCCTGTCTGTAAGTCTATTCTTTGACTCAGCTCTCTGGAAATTTCTCCTGTCTGTGACAGTCGTCTGTTTAAGGATATACAGTCGCCTGTTCTGATTGACAGTCGACTTTGTTCCTTGCATCAGTCGTCTGTCCTGTATCTTGTGAGATTTCCAGTATTTTATCTAACTTACTCTTCTCTCGGCCAGTCGCCTGTCGAAGAATGTACAGTCGCCTGTTGGTTTTACAGACGACTGTCTTGACTTCATTAGTCGACTGTCCACGTGGTAAGTTACCGTTATGAATTCTCACCTACCCTTGCTGACTGTGCAACAGTCGACTGTGTTTTGTTCAACAGTCGACTGTCGCAAGTTCAGATTATATCCGTTGAGATTTTTCTCACGGATTTCGATTGGGTTTTTACCAAAACTGTTTTGTGGATTTGAGAAAGCTTATAAATAGAGCTTCTATTGTTTCATTGGAAGGTTACTCATTCATTGCAAAATCCTTTAAGCTTTCATTTCCAAAGATCAAAGCTTTCAAATCCAAAGCCCTAAGTATTTCCAAATCTTGTTCTCTTGCTCTCCAACCTAGAACCAAAGATTGATCTTCTAGGCATTTGGTGCAGTCAAGAGAAAGGGCTTTTCTCCTCTCTTCCAAGAGAGTTCTTCAACACACATCACTCTTCTCCTTCAAGTTCTACTTCAAGGCATATGTGATTGTAAGTGTTGCTTTCAGATTTCATAACTTCTTTATTTGAATTGTGCTCTCGGTTGTGAGAGTGGTTTTTGCTTGCTCCCTGGTTGTGGGAGTCAAGGACATCGATTGTATTCGATTGCACTTGTAGGGTTGCTACAAGTGGGTTTTAAGGAAACCTCAAGTTAGGGTTCTAACTTGAGTATCCGGTGGTATCCGGGTGGTAGGGACGTAGGATTACCGGAAACAAGTCGGGAGTTGACTTGGGTAATCCGAACCCTTGAAACATAACTGCGTTTGCGTGTGTTTCTCTTTGGGTTGTTTTTCTATTCCGCACTATTTGTTGGATCACATCTTATTTGGCGTAAATTCCTTTTAAATTTGCATAAACACTATTCAACCACCCTTCTAGTGTTTTCCCCATAGACAGGGTCCTTACAATTGGTATCAGAGCGCAAGGTTTTATATATGGCATCCAACAACAATAACGTTCCTCCACCGCCTACGTACAACAATCACGACCGTGATGGCGCGTCCACACTTTTCGAAGGTCAATCTATGGTCCGTCCTCCACGTTTCAATGGTACTAACTTTGGTTATTGGAAGTGTAGGATGGAGACGTTCCTTAGGAGTGCTTCTCTTTGGAGAACTCTCCACAAGGAGTACGTCGAGCCCTCCGAAGATGATTTCGAGAAATGGACGACTTCCGAAAAGTCCGCCGAAGTCAACAACGCTAAAGCAATGAACGCTCTTCATTGTGTGTTAGACCCGAATGAGTTCAACAAGATATGCACATGTAAGAGTGCATATCAAATTTGGAACCATCTCATCGTTACCCACGAGGGAACGAATAAGGTAAAGCTTTCAAAGTTATATGTTGTCGTGCAAAACTTCGACTTGTTTCACATGCAGGAAAATAAGAGCATTGCGTCGATGTACAGACGCTTTACCGACATCACAAACGAATTGGAAGCCCTTGGCCAAATCTACACCGAACCTGAAAAGGTAAGGAAGATTATCATGGGGATGACCTCCAAATGGAAAAGACGAGCAATCATCATTGAGGAGGTCAATGACTTGAAGAACTACACCGTGGTGAATCTCATCGGGACTCTTATGTCTTACGAAGTAAGACTGGATAACCGATTGAAGATTCGAGCCATGATGAATCCCTCGGAGGCCAAGAAGAAAGCTTTGGCGTTCAACGCCAATTCGTCATCCTCCGAAAGTGATGAATCCGAGAACGAGATGGATTTGGGTGAAATGGCCCAAATGGCGAAGAAGTTCCAACGCTTCTTCCGCAAAGGTAAATTTCCCTCCAACAAATGTTTTGAATCTACTAATGCTACTTCCTCTCTTTGTTATAAGTGTAATAAGCCAGGGCACATCAAGAGGGATTGCCCAATGCTAAACAACAAAGAAAAGTGGAAGGCACCAAAGTACCACAAGTCCAACAAGAACAAGAAAGACAAGAAAAAAGGACTCGTCGGTACCTTTGATGACTCAAGTGATGACTCATCAAGCGATTCCGATGATGAGAAGGGTAAGAGCGCCCACATGTGCTTCATGGCACTTGAAGACCCACTCTCGGATGAGAGTGATTCCGATACGGATAACACCGAGGTAACAATGGATGAACTTCGCATAGCTAATGAAGAACTATTTGCTAAATACCAATCTTTAATGCTTAGATACTCTAGCTTAAAGAAATCAAAAGTTAGCAAGTCATCCATTCCATGCATTATCAACAATGACACCATTGTTGATACTTTAACCCTTGAGAAAGCAAACTTAGCTTCTCAAAATGTCACTTTGAGAGATGAGGTGAATTCCCTCAAATCTCAACTAGATCAAACACATCCCATGGATAATAGTGATCTAGTTACACGCCACACACAATTGGGTTTAGAGAATGATTCTATTAAAACCCAAGTGCACGAGCTCAAAGCACGGGTGTCCACCTTGGATACCAACATTTCTTCTTTAAAGGAGAAATATGAGCTCATGTCCTCCCGTATTGTGAGATTCAATAAGGGACAAGGACAATGGGATGATTTGCTTGCAAATCAATTTCCGGCCACACATCGTGTTGGCCTTGGATTTGTAAAAGCAAATGCATCTAATGATCGCACCTCCTATAGTGGGGTCACTATAGATTTTGTGAGGCCTTCCTCCGGTGCATCTACAAGTGGTGTCAAAGACACTATAGGTAGCAATCCTACCAAGAATGTCACCACATCACTTTCTCTTCCTTTTGGCAAGAAACCCACTAAGGGTGGAAACCAAAAGCAAGGCCATGCTTATATGTACACTAAAACTCATCCACGTAGGAAACATCCTACTTCACAAGTGGATAATCATGACACATTTTATGATCCGCACCCACGGACACGTACACAACCACATATGAGAAATACTCATGTACGTGCTCCCACACACCCATATGCTCATACGCATCATTCTTTCATGTATGCTAATTCTCCACATGTCATGCATGATCAATATGCTTCATATAATATGCATGTTCCCAAGAATACATTTCATTCAAGAATGTACAATGCATATCCTCCACCACATATCTATGCTAGAAATCATGTTCCTAAGAAGCATGCACCACATAGAAATCCAACACATATGCATGCAACTAGGAATATGACTCCCAAGATGTACACTATTTAGGGTCCTAAGAACACTAGTCTAAATGTTAGGAATTCTTATGTTGATTCCTACTTTCATGATGTAATTAGAAATAGTAACTATGTTGGGAAGCAGAAGTCCACTTGGACTTGGCTTCCAAAGGGCTAATCCCCTTGGACCCAACAAACATTGGGTACTATAAGCTTATGGTATATTATATAGGTACCCAAGAGAAAGAAGAAAAGCAATAAATGTCTTATTATCTCTAAAGGGAAAGGATGGATTCTTGATAGCGGTTGCTCCAAACACATGACGGGAGATTCCCCATTGCTCTCCGAAGTGATTAGCATCAAAGATGCTGCAACGGTCACTTTTGGAGGTAATCAAAAGGGAACCATCATTGGAGTATGTATCGTTGGTAATCCTTCCAAACCCATAATTACTAATGTTTATCTTGTTAGTGGTTTATGTCGCAACCTCATTTCCATTAGTCAACTTTGTGACAAAGGTTACAAGGTTAACTTCGGAGAAGGATTGTGTACTATTGTTGATTGTGATTCAAATGTTTTATTTTCCGGTATTAGGCGTAAAAATATTTATTATTTAAGCTTGCCTAAAACCGTAGAACATTGCTTAGTTGCTAACACAAGTGAACAACTATTATGGCATCGCCGTTTTGGTCATGTTCACTTCACGCACTTATATAAGTTAGCTAAGCATGATCTAGTCAAAGGTTTTCCTAAGATTGTTTTTAATAAGAAAAACTTTTGTGATTCATGTCAAAGAGGTAAACTAAGTAAATCTTCATTTAAGCTTAAAGAAGGGATTACTTCTAAGAGGCCCCTAGAACTTCTACATCTAGATTTATTTGGGCCAACTAGAACCGCTTCTTTAGGTAATGCTCATTATGGACTAGTTGTCGTTGACGACTTTTCTAGATTTACTTGGGTTTCATTCTTAACTAATAAGAATGAAGCTCATGAAGAGTTTACCAAATTTGCAAAGAAGATTCAGAATCTTTTAGGATCCACCATTATCACTATTCGTAGTGATCATGGAGGAGAATTTGAGAATGAGTCTTTTACTAAGTTTTGTGATGACTCCGGGATAACTCATAACTTTTCCTTTCCTCGTGCACCACCACAAAATGGTGTTGTAGAAAGAAAGAATATGACTCTTATTGAGTGTGCTCGCATTATGCTCCATGATAGTCATTTAGGACTACAATTTTGGTCAGAAGCGGTGCACACAGCATGTTATGTGCTCAATAGAATCCTAGTGAGACCCCGAACAAACAAAACTTGTTTTGAGTTGTTTTACGATAAAAAGCCTCAAGTGAAATATTTTCGTGTCTTTGGTTCAAAATGTTTTATAAAGAACACCTTTGGTAATTTAGACAAATTTGAGCCAAGATCCGATGAAGGAATTTTTGTTGGATATTCCACACGTAGCAAAGCCTACCGCATATACAACAAAACTTCTTCAACGATTGAGGAATCACTTCACGTATCTTTTTATGAAGATTTTGACTTTCCTCATGTTGATGATGATAATGTAGATATTCTTTGTGATTCTCTTAATAATGTTAAGATTAATGATAATATTATTGAGACTAACACTTCTAACGAAGTTGTTGAAGTTGTTCCTAGTGATCCAGGTTTACCCAAAGCTTATCCAACCGTTCACAACCATCCTCATAACCAAATTATTGGAGATATTGGTGTGGGTGTTCAAACGAGATCAAGAATTGAAGAATTCTCCCATTGCGCATTCGTCTCTACCATTGAGCCAAAGAACATTCAAGAAGCTTGTGAGGATAGCTCTTGGATAGTGGCAATGGAGGAAGAACTAGCGCAATGTGAGAGAAATGAAGTTTGGGAACTTGTACCTCTTCCAAGTGGTCACCAAGCTATCGGGACCAAATGGATCTTCAAGAACAAGACGGATGAAAATGAGGTAATCACACGGAACAAAGCAAGTTTAGTAGCTCAAGGCTATCGGCAAGAGGAAGGTATTGATTTCGAAGAATCCTTTGCCCCCGTAGCTAGATTAGAAGCTATTAGGTTGCTTTTATCTTTTGCATCCCATAAGAATTTTAAATTATTTCAAATGGATGTTAAAAGTGCATTTTTAAATGGATTTGTAAATGAAGAAGTCTATGTTTCTCAACCTCCCGATTTTATTCATGAGAAATTTCCAAACCATGTTTTCAAACTTAAGAAAGCGTTGTATGGATTGAGACAAGCTCCTAGAGCTTGGTATGATCGCCTTAAGACCTTTCTTTTGAATTTAGGTTTTAAAATGGGAGAAGTTGATTCTACACTCTTCATTAAAGATTATGAAAATGACATTCTTTTGATTCAAGTTTATGTAGATGATATTATTTTCGGTTCTACTAACTTTAATCTTTGTCAAGAATTTTCCAAGTCTATGAAGGATGAGTTTGAGATGAGCCACATGGGAGAGCTCACCTACTTCCTTGGTTTGCAAATTCGACAAATGGAGAATGGCACTTTCATACATCAGACAAAGTACACAGGGGAGCTTATTAAGCGATTCGGGATGGAATCGTCTTCAAGCAAAAGGACTCCCATGAGTACTACTACTCATCTACACAAGGATGAAAGCGAAAAAGATGTAGACGTTCGTCTATATCGACGTATGATCGGTATTTTACTTTACTTAACCGTTAGTAGGCCCGATATCATGTTTTTCGTATGTATATGTGCTAGATATCAAGCAAGACCTAAGGAGTCACATTTGATTGCGGTTAAACGAATATTTCGTTATCTCAATCAATCCCTAGATTATGGGTTACTTTACCCTAAGTCTAGCACATATGAATTAATCTCATACAGTGATGCCGACTTTGCCGGATGCAATTCCGACAAGAAAAGTACTAGTGGCACATGCCATTTCTTAGGAAATTCCTTAGTTTCTTGGTTCTCTAAGAAACAAAATTCGGTGTCATTGTCCACGACTGAAGTGGAATATATTACCGCGGGTCTTGCATGTGCACAAGTTCTTTGGATGAGACACTCTTAGTGACTATGGTGTCAATTGTGATACTTGCCCTATTATGGTTGATAATCAAAGTGCTATTTGTCTTTCTAAGAATCCGGTACACCACTCCCGTACCAAACACATAGACGTGAGACACCATTTTATAAATGATCATGTAGCTAAGAAGGACATCATCTTAGAGTACATTGAAACCCAAAAAAAAATTGCAGATATCTTCACTAAACCTCTTAAAGAAGATTCATTTGTGAGGTTGCGTGGAGAATTGGGAATTATGGGTGAATCTGAAATCTAGAAGCTCAATTTCCATGCTATAACTACTTATTGAGCTCATATTCTTAATAGTCTTTCTTCATGTGCTTTATTGTTTTATGAGATTAAGAAAGGCAATTGTGACTTATTTGATTTCATGAGTTTTCGAAGTTGATTGGAATAATTTGTGTTTCAATAGATTTATTGTTTTCATAATGTTTTTAAGATGTATTCGTGATTAGAGTATAGGTCCTAGGGTGAGTGTTCTTATTCTCTGGAATTCTATCTCACTGTGCATTTTTGGACCAGGATAGACGACTGTTTTTCTTTTGACAGTCGACTGCCCTACTCTATATCCTCCATATGAAAATTGATATCTTTCGCACAGCCGACTGATGACTGTTTTACAGTCGACTGTTAGTTTAACAGGTGACTACAATTTAGTCATTAGGTGACTGTATTCTCTATCGAATTTTTTACAGTGTTCTCTGTTATTCTTGTGATCTGTATTAATTCTCGGCCAGCCGACTGTTGATTATATGTCAGTCGACTGTCCAGTGGACAGGCAACTGCATTATACTTGCCAGTCGACTGCCCATCTCTCTGAGCTTTAATTTTATCACTTCGTACAGTCGACTGACTTTTGTTCTCCAGTCGACTGTCTCCTGCTGTGTCGGTTCATTTGATTTAATCCGAGCCGTCGATTCCTTGATCCAACGGCTCAGATTGATTTTCCCTGTTTTATATTCAATCGAAGCGATCACTCCCCACGTCGTTTTTCTCTCTCCTCCGCTTCGACCGTTCAACTTCCCGCTCGATTCTCTCTACAAAATCGACCGATTTAGTTTCTTCAACCGTCGATCTCCTCTTAATCGTCGCTGTCGATCGTGTTCTACCGTCGTCTTGGATCTGCCACTCCGCGATCATCTGTCTTCCCTCATTTGGTTTTCTTTCTCTCTCTCGATCTTCGTTGATTCACTTTGTTGCCTTAGTTCTTCTTCTCTTGTCTCCATGGCTCCTAAACCTAAGGGAAAAGAGAAGATCATTGCTTCTAAACAACCTAGGGCTCCTAAGAAACTCATCGCCAAGAGAAAGAAACCTTATAAAGCTCGAACCAAGCATGCACAATCACCCGTGCATTCATCTTCGCCGGGTTATTCTCCTCCTTCTTCTTCGAGCGATGCTCAGCCCTTGATTCATCGTCAGCGCAAGCCTACTGGTGTTCACATCAGTGAGCCTGCTGCTGAGATTCCTCATGTCTCTCCTTCTGCATCCAGTTCGTCTGAAGAGCCTCCTGCTGTAACCCCCCTCTGATCCCCTGGTTCCCGTTTGTCGAGACGATCTTTGTCTGGCAAAGTTTCACTCTCTCCTCGGGATCAACCTACTTAGGGAGCGGTACATTGCTTTCCCCGCATTCACTGCTGAGAGACTCTCTGACATTCTGTCCGCTACTCACCTGGCCGATCTTTTTCGCTTCTCTCAGAGCGAGTCCCCCAGAGCCTACCCATTTCTGGTGAAGCTCTTCTATGCGAACCGCGTTCGCGGTGAGTATTCGACCACCGACATCCTTGATAATGTCGTCCAGGGAACCCACATTCAGATCACTCCCTCTCTCATAGGGACTATTCTTAGGATTCCTTCTGTCGGCTTCCTCCCCACTGATATCAGCTTTTCCGAGATTGACGATCTTGACCAGTCTGTTCTCCGGGATATGTTTCGAGAGGTTCCTTTAGCTCTTGACTCGGATGTCAGATCATCCATGTTCTCTGCATAGGGTTGGGCTATTCACCTAGTGGTGAAGTCCAACATTCTGCCGAGATATGGATCGTCCGACCAGCCGTCTCAGGATATACTAAAGTGTATGTATGCTATTTTCTCTGGCATGCCCGTGAACTGGACCGGTGTCCTCCTTGACAGGATGGACAAGGTCGAGTTCACGTCCTCCTCGTCTCACATTCCCTTTGGTGGTCTTTTGACTCGTGTCTTTCATCACTTTGGGATTGACTTGACCCGTTACGAGCCCATGCCCTTTGACCCTCTCCTTGACGCTTCTGCAAAGTCGAAGTCCTCTTCGGCTCTGCAGACTGCCTCGAAGAAGAGGAAGACTACTTCATCTTCATCCTCATCCACTGTGCCTCCAGCTGATTTGCCTTCATCATCATCTGCTCCACCGTCTCAGGATACACTTTTGTCGATGATCTCTGGTATTTACCGGCTGCTGCCTCTCTCTCTCTCTCTCCTCCATCAGGGAATTCCCTTCCCTGAGGATTTGAGACAGTATCTTCCTCAGCCTCATGTGCCTCCTCAGCCTTCTGGTGTCGTTGAGCCTCCTGGTGTTGCCTCTACACAGGATGCTGCTGCTTCTTCTTCTGTTGCTCCTTCTGACCCTTCTCCAGAGGACACTCCTGCTGCTTCAGAGCCTGCTTCCTCGTCCGCAGCCCCTGGAGACGCTCACCCAGATCGATGATTTTGAGAGATGTTATTTTTGGATGATGATATATGTTTTGTCTTTGTATGATGGATGATGCTGTATGCGACACTTTTATATATGTATGATGATATACTCTTTGATGTCGTCATGATGTAGTTATTTTTTGTTGATCATGATGTATCTTTTTTGGGTGGTCATGTTGATGACCATCCGTTGATGTACTCAGCTTCTTTATATATATATATATATATATATGATGTTGCATCTCTCTCGGGTGTCACACTATGCTATATTGATTAACTTTTGTGTGATGTATGATATATTGTCTCTATGTATGCTTCACTCTTCTTGATGTGCTTTTGAGACAATACAAGAATTTGATATTGGTTAATTCATGCTCTTTCGTTGATGAATTTGTGAAAATTATTTTCATTTCGAGTATCTAAAATGTTGATTTTGGATTTCAATTCCATTACTCACATGTGTATATGATGAGATTTTATGAGTTTTTGATTCGATATATCTTTATACTCCTTGATTGTTGTTAGTTCGTATTTTAGCATTATTAATGTTGTTGTTATTTGCTCCCACCTTTTTTGGATAATGCCATAGGGGGAGAGAAATAAACATACAAGATTCATAATGGATGTGCTAAGTATGGTCTAACGCTTGAATCTAAGATTTTCGTTGCCTTAGATTCAGGGGGAGTAAGATTACAATGAATAGGGATTTTATTTCCTAGATTACTTGAATTAAATTCATTCATATCTCACTCATTTGCTTCAATTGCTATGTAGATGCTCTAATATTTGTTGGCTAACTTGATTGGCATCTATGTAGGGGGAGTAAGCTTTCATTGCGCACAACTATTTATCTTTTTGTTTATGTTTGTTTGTCATCATCAAAAAGGGGGAGAATGTTGAGTATTGGACTTCTCCCTACTTGGTGTTAATGATGAGCAAACATAAATACTTGTGACTAATCCCCTATTTTACAGTTAATCCATTGCCTAAGCTTACTATGAAGATCAACTAGCAATGGATGACTCACAAACGTGATTGAAGGCAAATGATATGAATTAGATGATCGTAGATTGTTGATTGAAGCTCCGTAAAGACTTCAAGCTCATACGATGGAAAGAAGAGATTATTCGTTAATTTAATTTTTCTTTTATCTCTTCTAGTATGTAGCTTAGAAGTAGAACTATGATGGAGTACTCACACACATCTACTATCGGTCATAGGACATCTCTAGACCTTTGTCCTTTGATCTCAATTCAATTCTCTTTTGTTTGTGCTAGGATTGTTCATAACAGCCGACTGCTTAACAGTTTACCGTCGTCTATCTCAAAAACAGTCGACTATGTTTTGTTCTACAGTCGCCTGTTATGCACAGACTATTACAATGCAGTTTTTGGGTCCTCTCTGATTATCTCGCACAGGCTACTGTTGAACGTTTATCAGGCGCCTGTCTTAGCGACAGTCGACTGTGAATGGTTCATCAGTCGCCATTCTCTCCTTGCCCAAACTCTGTTTGATCCGATTTCTACGGCCAGTCGACTTATGCTGTATATGCAGTTGACTGTCTATTAGATCAGTCGACTGTCTATGCTGCAACAGTCGCCTGTCTGTAAGTCTTTTCTTTGACTCAGCTCTATGGAAATTTCTCCTGTCTGTGACAGTCGTCTGTTTAAGGATATACAGTCGCCTGTTCTGATTGACAGTCGACTGTGCTCCTTGCATCAGTCGTCTGTCCTGTATCTTGTGAGATTTCCAGTATTTTATCTAACTTACTCTTCTCTCGGCCAGTCGCCTGTCGAAGAATGTACAGTTGCCTGTTGGTTTTACAGACGACTGTCTTGACTTCATTAGTCGACTGTCCACGTGGTAAGTTACCGTTATGAATTCTCACCTACCCTTGCTGACTGTGCAACAGTCGACTGTGTTTTGTTCAACAGTCGACTGTCGCAAGTTCATATTATATCCGTTGAGATTTTTCTCACGGATTTCGATTGGGTTTTTGCCTAACCTATTTTGTGGATTTGAGAAAGCTATAAATAGAGCTTCTACTGTTTCATTGGAAGGCTACTCATTCATTGCAAAATCCTTTACGCTTTCATTTCCAAAGATCAAAGCTTTCAAATCCAAAGCCCTAAGTATTTCCAAATCTTGTTCTCTTGCTCTCCAACCTAGAACCAAAGATTGATCTTCTAGGCATTTGGTGCAGTCAAGAGAAAGGGCTTTTCTCCTCACTTCCAAGAGAGTTCTTCAACACACATCACTCTTCTCCTTCAAGTTCTACTTCAAGGCATAGGTGATTGTAAGTGTTGCTTTCAGATTTCATAACTTCTTTATTTGAATTGTGCTCTCGGTTGTGAGAGTGGTTTTTGCTTGCTCCCTGGTTGTGGGAGTCAAGGACATCGATTGTATTCGATTGCACTTGTAGGGTTGCTACAAGTGGGTTTTAAGGAAACCTTAAGTTAGGGTTCTAATGTCACTCCCCGCTTCCCAAAACGGCGGGGGCGAAGCGTGACGAGGCCCGCTTAGGCCAGAGCTGAGGAGCCCTGACCCAATAAGCGTCTGTGTGGTACCAAGACAAAGGCATAGGTCCCTGCATGTTAGTACAGAACAATAAAAGTACAAGAAGGAAAAGAACATCACAGATTTTATCCCAACATATCAAAGTGCCAAGTCTCAACGCCCGAAGGGCTACAACAGCAGAAAAGTAAAACTAATGGTGCAAGCACCCAACCTAGTCAAAGAAACACAAAAAGGTGCTACGCACCCAACAAGAACAATATCGCCTCTGGAATCTGAAACCAACAGTCACTAGCTCTGATCCTCCTCAGGTTCGTACTCGGGATCGACGCTCTTTGGCTCCACGTCGGCTGGCAAGTCAGTCTCCTCCACGTACTCTGGCTCAATCCCTGACGTACAGCACCAGAAGAAGGAACTGTACGTCAGGTAAGGTCTACAAGGAAAGATTAGACCAAACTACAAGTGTACCAATTACTTACAACATTTTACTGGTTGATTAACATGCTGAGGTTCTTACAACAGAAAGAAAAACACAACAGACAAGTAAACAAGACAAGTGGTGGTCACAGCGAGTGCTATGGACTACGGGACTAGCCTACAGGTGTCAAGTCAAGACGGAACACGGGAAGCCAGACACGACAAGACAAGACAAGACACGAAAGGGTTCACGCCTGATCGGTTTGAGGGGGATCAATCCCTCTTGCCGCTTGCACGCTCAACCCTACCCCATAACCCCAAGAATCGTGACAGGACATGGGATCACTTGCTCTAGCTTGACAAGTGCCCAATTGCTCTCTGAGCTGTGTATCGGTACATGGGATCACCTGCTCTAGCTTGACAGGTGCCCAATTGCCCATCGGGCTGTGAACTAGTACAAGGGATCACTCGCTCTGGCTTGGCGAGTGCCCTATTGCCCATCGGGCTGTGCAGACGGTAAGGGACAAGACACGACAAAACAGGGAGGGGTTGTACTAGGGTGTCCACAACTCACGCACACGCATGTCAATCCTATGAGATCAGCATTGGTTGTTTTTGGACTCGGATTTCGTTGTCAAATCTGAGCCTTCAAGGGCGTCCCGGACGCTATCATTTCACGTTCGGTTCTCAAGTTCCTAAATTAACAATCCCTAACAAGATGAAGGCCTAAACATGGCCAAGAACGCAAGTGATACACTTGCCTGTGGTGGCGAGCGCGTCGTCTCCCTGGTACGCCTCGTCCAATCGTCTTGTTGGCGGAAAAGTGTCCGTAAATCGTGACACGGCGACGGTGTCAGATCATGATTCATTAATCCCTATTAGGGTCGTGTCTACATTATCGGGACTATCCTATTCAATCAAAAATCATATTTTTAATATAATTAACCTAATCGACGATCTATCCTACGTGTACATGCATAATGTCCATTCGTCGATTTCTACGGTTTGTACAACGTTTTAAAGATCAGCGGAAAATAAACTTAGTTTGATTAGGTTGCTGATTTTAATTAGGGTTTGATCACCTATGGTGTGGGTTACTACGAATTTAGGGCACTAACCTGAAATTGACGTTTGCACGAAGATCCGGCGTTAAATCTGAAAGGGGTGAAAGCTTTACGTCGTCCGAAAATTCCCAAGCCGCGGGTAGCGCAGCGAGGAATGTTGATCGTCGGTGGTGGTGAAGATTTCAGCGTCTCCCGGCGTCGTTGCTGTTGGATCTGAGACGAGATCTCCGCGCTAGGGCAAAAGAAGAGGGAAAAGAGAAGAGAGGAAGAGCTTTGGGGAGGTTGGAAGGCGTAAGGATGGAGGAATGAACAAGGGGAGGACGTGGGTGGTAGGAGAGTATGATTGGGGAAGAGGGAGACTGAAAATAATCTGAAGAAATGAGAAAGAGGGCCTCGTTTAAATAAGAAAACAAAGCGGCGGCTAACACAGAAATTAGGGTTTCGGGGTCAACTAGTCGGTCAGAGAAGGGTGGTCGACCGACTAGTTTGGGAACTAGTCGGTCGATCATATAACTGTGACCGACTAAAACCCAAACCGTGAACAGGGCTATTGTAAAATTATAGAGTTAGTCGGTCTGTGAAGGCTCGTCGACCGACTAGTTTGCAACCTAGTCGGTCGACCAGTGTTCATAGACCGACTAAAGAGGAAAAAATGGCAACAATATATTTTTGAAAGTTAGTCGGTCTGAGAAGGATACCTAACTGACTAGTTCGTCAACTAGTCGGTCGGTTTTCGTTCTTTGACCGACTAACGGGTAAACAGTAACCTGATGCGAAAAATGATCTATGTACTTAGTCGGTCTGCGAAGAAGTGTTGACCGACTAGTTCGCAAACTAGTCGGTCGGCGGTTGAACTTAGACCGACTAAGCGCAAACAGTAACTCAAGGGAAAAAGCCTGACAAGAACTAGTCGGTCCATGAGGAGTTGTTGACCGACTAGATGAACATCTAGTCGGTCGGCTCCTCAACGTGAACCGGCTAACTTGCACAGGAAGTCGCCAAAGTGAAGCGGGAAGCTTCGGGATGATCCTAGTGAGTTCCAAGAGTGATCCTACACTAAGATGCGAGCGCGGAGAAGTAACGAAAGAAGACGAACAATTTAATATAGATATAAATAATATTTATTATACAAAACCAGCCGTTACATCTAACTTGAGTATCGGGTGGTATCCGGGTGGTAGGGACGTAGGATTACCGGGAACAAGTCAGGAGTTGACTTGGGTAATCCGAACCCTTGAAACATAACTGAGTTTGCGTGTGTTTCTATTTGGATTGTTTTTCTATTCCGCACTATTTGTTGGATCGCATTTTATTTGGCGTAAATTCCTTTTAAATTTGCATAAACACTATTCAACCCCCCTTCTAGTGTTTTCCCCATAGACAGGGTCCTTACAAACCCCTTACACCTATTACTCTACTTTGCCCTTCACAACACGTTATCAGGGCGATCACGCTCGTTGGAAAAGGCGTCGACGCTCGAGGAAGGAGATCCATCAACCGCTTAGTTTGAAGATCGTAATCTTCTCAAAGGGGAGCGAAAAGGGCATCCTTCACCAACCGTCATCTAGATTTCCTTGTCGAATCTAGAGGTAAATCTCAAAACTTTTTAGATCTAAACTTGTGTTTCCCATAGATCTGCATGATTTAAGATCAAAAAGTTTGAAAACATGGTAAAAATCACATTTTTATTTAGATCGCATGTCTAAAAACAATAAAAATCGTTTTTTAGAGATCCAAATGTTTGAAAAATCAGTTTTTTTACCCCCCAACCTTGATCCATACCTCGCACGCCCAAAGGGCGTAACGGCGGCGCTCCACAAGCACCGCCGGTGGCATGCGCCGCGGCCTGTGGTCGCAGACTGCAGCCGTGGCCACAGGCTGCAGCAGCCGTGGCCTGACGTCGCGGCCCGCTGCCGCGGCCAGCCGTCGCGGCGGCGCGCCGCGGCCCCCTAGGGTTTTTCGGAAACCCTAGCCCTTAACGGGCCAATTTTTAGGGGAGGCCCAATTAACCCTAATGGGTTGTTTTCATGGCCCAAAAGCTTGAAAATTAACCCATTTAACCATAATTTTTCTTATTTATTTTTGGCCCCAAAAGCCCAAAATAATTAAAGAAATTTTAAACTTTATAAAAGGGTTAAAGCGGAAAATAAAATATAAATTATATGGATCAAGGTAAAAAAATTTCGAAATAATTTTTAGCACGTCACACATTATTTAAATTATTTATTAATCTTTACATGCCTGTAAAATGATTATCTGCATGGTTGTATATTTGTAATATATTTTCTGCGTGCATGTGCTTTTAGGCTATGTTTTTAGGGATCAGCCAGGTTTTCGACACCTTTACTTTTGGGAGAAATTTGTAAGTGAGGTTACACATGTAAAAAGAAGCCTAAGGACACCAAAAGGAGCTGAAGGCGTCTGCACAAAGAAGAAAGGGGCTTCTCTCAGAAGTTTCCAAGTTGTATTTACTTTTTCATGCAATTTTTTGATGTAATTTCGGACTGTCTTTTTCGTTTTGGTGTCGGCTGGCTGATCCCCATAGTCCTAATTTATTTTCATTGCTTATACATTAAATGCGTGGATGTTAACTATTTCATGCTATTTCAATGTTAAAATAAAAATGTTAAAAAGCATGCGTGGATGTTTATTTTCTTAAATAATTCACGTTATGAAAATGTTAAAAACCATGCATGGATGTTTATTTTCTTAAAAAATTCATGTTATGAAAATGGTAAAAATACATGTGTGGATGTCTATTTTATACAGTTTAATAATCCATGCTATTTTTATATTACTAGATCATTTAATGGCCAGACTGGCGAATGTCGATTTCTCGGTCCTGAAGGCCGATGGGTCGAACTACTTGAGTTGGCAGTTGGACATGAAGTTCTATCTGCGATCTCTTGAGTTCAGTCTAACACCGACTGAGAAGGCAACAGCAAGTACTGCCACAGCTGAAAAGGATGCTTCTAAAGAAGCACCTCATACAGAAGAAGTTTCCAATATACTAAAGGCGAAAGCCATTACTATATCAGGAAACATTTAGACTCGACCCTGAAGGACGAGTATCTTACTGTAGAGGATCCTTACGAACCGTGGGACGCACTTGAGGAGAGGTACAGGCATCAGATGGATGTCATACTCCCCCATGCACAGTACGAGTGGACTCACCTCCGTATACATGATTACAAATCCGTAGCGAAGTACAACTCAGCATTGTTCCGTATCACCTCACGCCTGAAGTTGTGTGGTGAGACTGTGACTGAGAAAATGTTACTGGAAAAGACGTTCACGTCTTTCCACGAGAAGGACATGATCCTTATGCAACAATACCGTGAGAGGAAGTTCACGAAGTACTCCGATCTGCTTTCATGCCTGCTAATGGCTGAACAGAACAGAGATTTGTTGGTTGCCACTCATAACCTGCGCCCTGCTGGCTACGTTCCACTGCCACCTCCTGCAGAGACACATTTCCAGTCTTCCCAGAAGAAGAAGATGGACAAGAAGGCTAAATTCCAGAAATAGAAAGAATAGAAGAAGCGGAAGAAGGCCACTCCCCAAGCTCCTCCTCAGAACCAGAAGTTCGTGGAAAAGAAGCAAAAGTGGACGTCAAACAAAGGTGGTACTCCCAAGAAAGACTGGGAGGATAAGTGCTCCAAATGCGGAATGACGGGCCACTGGTCCAGAATCTGCCGCACCCAGAAACACATACAGGACCTCTACCAGGCAAGCCTCAAGCCTCGAGCTGAGACAAACCTGATAGAGAGAGCAGTGTTGCCAAATACCATATGGACTCCTGAAGATTTCATGGGAGACGATAATCTCTAGTTATGGACCATAAACAATTGTTATTGCTAGCAATGTATCTTCCTTTTATGCATCGTATCTAGTTTTTATTCCATGTCAAACATTTTTGAGCATCTTAAATGAAAGTAGATTTCTTCTTTTCGTATTATTTACTGCTTAAATGTCTTTCTTAATATAGATATGGATTCAATTTGCCTAGTGGACAATGCATCGACGCACTCGATCCTTCAAAACATAGACTACTTTACGAGCATAGGTAGTTACTCGGGTCCACTGAGAACAATCTCAGGACCAGCTAATATAATCAAAGGATCAGGGAAGCAATCATTTTGCTCCCCAGTAACACACTAATCACACTTAGAAATGCGTTATACTCCTCTAAATCTATCCGAAACCTCCTAAGCATTAAAGATGTCCGTTTAAACGGGTATCACTTAGAGACAATCGAGGAAAATGAAAGGGAATACTTGCTTGTAACGGCTCTTACAAATGGTTCAAAACCCAATGTGGAACGTTTCAAGGGACTCCCCTCGGGACTCTACCAAACAAGTATTCAACTCCAGAAACGTCAATGGCAGAGCACCTGCAGTGCTCCCAAACACCAGAATTCCAACTCTGGCATAGTAGAATGGGACACCCTGGATCTGTTATGATGTACCACATCATAAAAAGCTCAAGGGGTATATATTTGAAGAACCTGAAGATTCTTCAAAAAGGTAACTTTCCATGTACACCCTGTTACAAGGGTAAACTAATTACGAGACCTTCTCCACTGAAAGTGGACCTGGCGTCTCCAAGCTTTCTGGAAAAAAATCCACGGAGAAATTTATGGGCATATACACCCATCAAGTGGTTCGCTCAGGCATTTTATGGTCCTGATAGACGCATCTACTAAGTGGTCACATGTGTGTCTACTGTCCACATGGTCCGCTCAGGCATTTTATGGTCCTAATAGACGCATCTACTAAGTGGTCACATGTGTGTCTACTGTCCACCCGTAACCTAGCTCTGTCTAAGCTCTTAGCTCAGATAATCAGGTTGCGGGCCCACTTCCTCGACTACCAGATAAAGAAACTTCGTCTGGACAATGCGAGGGAGTTTACATCACAAGTCTTCCTAGACTATTGCCAAGGACAGGGCATTGAAGTCGAACATCATGTAGCGCATGTTCACACCCAAAACGGGTTAGCAGAATCTCTAATTAAGAGACTGCAATGGATTGCTCATCCATTATTACTTCAATCCCAGCTGCCAATGAATGCATGGGGCCATGCATTTTGCATGCTGCATCTTTAATAAAATTAAGACCTTCTGGAGGTCAGTCATCTTCTCCAATGCAACTAGCACTTGGAGCCCCACCATTTGTCTCACACTTGAGAATATTTGGTTGTGCAATATACGTCCCCATAGCACCACCACAAAGGACAAAGATGGGTCCACAACGTCGCCTAGGCATTTATGTTGGGTTTGACACCCCCTCCATAATAAGATTCCTAGAACCCCTTACGGGAGACGTTTTCAAGGCACGTCTAGAAGACTGTGAATTTGATGAAACATCATTTCCAAGACTAGGCTCACAAACAAAGAAGCCCGAAGCTTCAGAATGTATCACTTGGGATACAAAGACATTATGTCACTTTGATCCGCCCACAAGCCAGCGTGAGGAGGAAGTCCTGAAGATTCTCCATATCTAAAACACTGTCCATCTCTTGCCGGACAAATTTACTGACAACCAAAAGATTGTCAGATCACACGTCTCTGCTGCTAACACTCCAGCTAGGATTGACATACCGCAAAATGGATGCAATCCGCCTGCAGCAGAAATGGTCGGACCTCTTAAAAAGAGAGGGCGACCACCGGGATCCAAGGACCAAATCCCTCGAAAGAGTAGGACCCTTGGCAATGGTAAAATAATACCACCACAGGATGCTACTATAAGCACTGCTACCCCCATCTCTCCCAAACTCTCAAACAGAGGAAAAACCGGGAGAAAATGAAGTTTCGATACACTATGTACGAACTGGGGAGTATTGGGACAGAAAGAGCACCACCATAGATGACACATTTGCATGTAATATTGCCATCAACTTTGTGTACTGCGACGATGATATTGAACCACGCTCTCTGACAGAATGTCAAAGCAGAGATGATTGGCCAAAGTGGAAAGCAGTAATAGGAGTGGAGTTAGATTCACTCACCAAACGCAAGGTCTTCGGACTTATAATCCAGACACCAAAAGGTGTAAAACCTGTGGGTTATAAATGGGTATTTGTTAGAAAACGAAATGAAAAAATGAGATCGTTCGCTACAAAGCAAGGCTTGTAGCGCAGGGTTTTACCCAACGTCCAGGGGTGGATTTTGAAGCCACATACTCCCCGGTCATGGACGCAATTACCTTCTGATTCCTCATTGGCTTAACAACCCAAGAGGGTTTAGATATGCAGCTTATGGACGTCGTGACTACATACCTATATGGCAACTTAGACCGAGACATCTATATGAGATTGCCCGACGGTTATTCCTTGCCTGCAGCACTAAAAGAGAGACAACGTGACATCTACTCAGTGAAACTGCAAAGATCATTATATGGTCTAAAACAATCTGGAAGGATGTGGTATAACAGACTGAGCGACTTCCTTGCAAAAACAAGGATTTATAAATGACCCAGTCTGTCCTTGCATCTTTATAAGAGCAAAGGCAACATGATTTGTCATTATAGCCGTCTATGTGGACGACTTGAACCTCATCGGATCTCCTGAAGAGATCGCCGTTAGAAGCTTGACAGAAACCTTCGAGATGAAAGACCTCAGAAAGTCAAAATTCTGTTTATGTCTTCAAATAGAGCATCTTAACGATGGGATCCTGTTACATCAGTCAACTTACACATCGAACTTACTGAAAAAGTTCCAAATGGATAAGTGCCACCCACTCAGCACCCCAATGGTCGTCAGTTCATTGGATGTGCATAAAGACCCCTTCCGGCCGCTGGAAGAGGGGGAGGAAGTACTAGGCCCTGAAGTGCCTTATCTAAGTGATATCGGTGCACTCCTTTACCTGGCTAACTGCACTCGCCCTGACATAGTGTTCGAAGTCAACTTACTAGCTAGATATAGTGCTGCACCTACATAGTGGCACTAGGCCGGAGTTAAGCATCTTCTGCGCTACCTCCAAGGGTCCATAGACTTAGGTCTATTCTACAGGAAAAGGGGCATCAACTGGTTTAGTTGGTTATGCTGATGCAGGTTACAAGTCTGATCCTCATACAGAGAAGTCTCAGA
Source organism: Scilla litardierei (assembly GCA_030789695.1). NCBI lineage: Eukaryota > Viridiplantae > Streptophyta > Magnoliopsida > Asparagales > Asparagaceae > Scilla > Scilla litardierei. Next base: position 756,248,621 of record CM061142.1, on the reverse strand, counting down.
CCGGATACATGTTTAACTATGGCGGCACTGCCATATCCTGAAGATCTGTAAAGTAGACCATGACAACCATCTCATCCACTCACTCAGAACTTCTAGCGATCCATGAAGCAAGCAAGGAGAGTTTCTGGCTACGCTCTGTAATCCAGCACATTCTCACCTCCACCGGCCTGATGACCTGCGTCCTTGCGCCTACTCCACTCCAAGAAGACAATGCATCATGTATAGCCCAGCTACAGGACGGCTACATCAAAGGCGACAAGACAAAGCATATCTCCCCCAAGTTCATCTGGACGCACGACCTTCAGAAGCAAAAGCATATTGAGGTACAAAAGATCCAATCATGTAATAACTTGGTGGATTTGCTTACCAAATCCCTGCCTACTAGTATCTTTGAGAAACTTGTATATGGGATTGGGATGAGGAGAGTGAGAAAATGTAAACTGGGTCAGGATGAGAGAACTATGAACTCATAGATACATAGAAGACTGATGTATAGATTCATAGGAAATCTGCAAGCCTGAAGCTTGGTCAGATGAGGGGGAGTCAACTACAGAGTTGTACTCTTTTCCCTTGGCTACTGGTTTTTTCCCACAGGGTTTTCTGTAGTCAAGGTTTTGACGAGGCAACCTCGTTGACTCTGGATCCTGAAGTATCCACCCCTAGACACATCCATAAAACAGGGGAAGTTATGGATTAACTGTTCTTTATTTAACAAGGCAGTTATCCTAACTCAGATCCTGAAGAATCCACCTATTATTCAATGTTGGTTGGATAAGGGGAAGTGGTATGAATAGGCCCATGAGGCCCATTGGGTATCCGGCCGATCATTGAAAACTATAAATATGAGGGTAGGGGGCTCTTAACCCCTTACATCTATTACTCTACTTTTCCCTTCACAACAATTTACTCATTTTTGAAATTGTTTGAATATGGAAATATCTGCACGACGAAATCAGGTCGTTACATTTTATCATCCTTACAAAAATTTCGTCCTCGTGATTTAGAAAACAGATCATTGCCTAGGCAATTAAATGATCCAAAAGAAGGCTTGAGGGGTAATAGTGATTTAGTAAAATAAGTTGTAAATAGCATGAAATGTAATGTAACATTATAGCATCGAGAAAACAAGAGATGCTATTTATAAATACTTATTATTAACATCACCATAGCTTCCCTAACTAGTCCCGAGACCAGTCTCATCCAATAGCTGCCCTGATTTCTCGAGTAGCCAAAGTTAATATGAGATAATGGCATCTCATGAAAATGAGGGCTATTATGATAACAACATCTGTTCGTACTTGGAACTTGAGGTGATATTTATACATATACTAGTATTATATGTATATAATATGTAGATACCACGTATCTCTCTTCTCCCTATTTCTTCTGTGTTCTCTCTCGTGACGTGAGCTGCAGGGGCAGCTGACGGGGCAGTGGCTGGTGGCGATGCGGGCGGCGGCGACGCGTGTGGAGACCGACGGACATCGGTGAGGCGGCAGAAGCACTGGCATCGTCATGGAGGCGGGGGCTGCTCGGGCTGCGGCTGTGTTCGTCGTGGTGGCGTCACCTGGGGGCCACGGAGGTTGTCGCTGGTGGCGATGGAGACGGCAGCGAGGCGAGACGGGGCACGGCCAAGCACGGAGGAGCTGTCAGCGACAAGGGGAGCTCAAGGGGGCTCCTTCGGGGGTTTTGCGGGGGGGTTTGGGGCGTCCAAGTTAGGAGGATGGAGGCGACAGCTTGAGATGGGGGTTCGCCGAAGTTGGGTGCCGGTGACGGAGCGCGGTGGTTCGATGGGGTGAGGCACCACGAGAGGGAGGGGTATTTGGAGGAGGGGGGCCTCGCGAGGCTTCGGTGGCGGGCTATCATGGGTTGTCGGGGGCAGCAGAGCACGGTGGCTCAGGAGGAGGTGCAACGGCGACGACGGGTTGCCAGAGTGAGGAGAGAGGGCAGCGAGAGAGGGGTGCAACAGTGGGGGTGTCTGCTGTGTTTTGGGTTATGATGGAGGGATTATATAAGAAAGTTATATAATTAAACTACTTAAAGTATTAATGTGGGGGTAATTAATAATATTGTTGGGGTTTAGGGGGATGAATCTCGTTTAGGGGAGAGGAAAATGTTTTCATCGATTAGCTGCATTTAGGGTACGTTGATTAGGGATAAAGTAATTAGTTTATGTAAAATCGTAGTTAATAAATAGTAATTAGAATAGTAAAATATAATTTTCACAAATGACTTCGAAAAATTACGAAAAAATGCCACGGGTTTGTATCGTCGCGAGGATCATGAAAATGAAGTCCATTTTAGATTTGTAGAAATAAATCATTTACTCATATTTGAAATCATTTGAAATCGTTTGAATATGGAAATATATGCACGACGAAATCAGGTCGTTACATTCTATCATCCTTGCAAAAATTTAGTCCTCGTAATTTAGAAAACAGATCATTGCCTGAGCAATTAAATGATCCAAAAGAAGGCTTGATGGGTAATAGTGATATAGTAAAATAAGTTGTAAATAGCATGAAATGTAGTGTAACATTATAGCATCGAGAAAATAAGAGATGCTATTTATAAATACTTACTATTAACATCACCATGGCTTCCCTAACTAGTCCCGAGACTAGTCTCATCCAATAGCTATCCTGATTTCTCGAGTAGTTAAAGTTAATATGAGATAATGGAATCTCATGAAAATGAGGGCTATTATGATAACAACATCTGTTCGTACTTGGAACTTGAGGTGATAAGTCAGTAGCAAGCTAGATAAACAACATCAAAAGGGAGATCATAAAGTTTAAAGTTTCTATTCATGCTAATTGTGACTAATGGGGCCTATCCAATGATGTCATTCATAAGATAGCATGCAAAGGCGTAATGATCAATCCATGCATTTATGCTTTTACACATCACCAGCCAAGCACGAATGCCATCAATTCCCATAAAGTCAAACGACAATTCAACGTCCAATACAACACCCTAAGACAAATACAAGGCCAACATCCAAAGAAAATACTCATCGCCAGCACTTCTTCCATCAATTTCCATAATATCCAAAACAAGCCAACCCCCAAGCCATCTTCCAAAGCCAAGCACAAGGTGTTGGATCATGTGGATGGCAAGCAACACTAGAAGGGGGGTTGAATAGTGTTGTTCAAATAATAAAACTTTTTCGCTCAACGATATTAACACAAATAAACTCCTTCTAACGTTGCCTAAGAAACCAAGTAGAGAATAGTAGTAAGGATTTTGAAAAACAATTTAGCCAATAAAAAATAATAGTATGATCTTCAAAAAGGAATGAGAAAATATTGCAAGATCAAAACAGAAATTAAACTGGCTAGAGAGAAAATTAGAGAGCTTTTAATTCACGAGAGCTTTCACGAATTTTGATTTTCAATGTTGTTATTTTTCACAAAAGAATTTAGCTCTATTTATAGGGAAAAACTGAGATTTGAATTTCAAATTTCGTTTGACTTATGTCCCAAAAATTTCGGAGTAAATTGCTCAAAAGATTTTAAAATTCAAATTCAAAACGTCTGAAAATTTCCAGCTGGTAGTCGACTCCCTCATATAGGTAGTCGACTCCCAGAGGGATCTAGGAGATTTTCATCCCTGACAGGTAGTCGACTCCCAGAGGAGTTTTTCCTGTTGTTCTTCTAGTCAGATAGGTAGTTAGCTCCAGGGTGCGTGGAGTTTCACTACGAGAATTATGAAGTGACTAGAAAAGCTCTTGAAAACTATTTTGAAGATAGTTAAAATTATTTTCGAAATCATTTGTGTGTGTGTGTTGTCTATTTGATATGGCTTTGACAAATACCCTAAAAGACACGACACACTCACACTAGACTCTGAACATGTCTTTGGAAGTTTTGGTCAGCTTGATGAAGTGAAGGCAAGCTTCTCTTTGTGCTTCTCGAGCTTTGAACTTCATCATTTGAGTTTAGCCATGTTCTTCTTTGTCGTGGAGCGTTGATGCGTGCTTCTTGGAGTATAAGTAGAGCTTCACGAAATCTGCACACTTTTAAGTGTAGTGTAGTTAGTACACTAAGCATTCATTTGGTGTGCTCATCATCAAAATCACTTGGGATGGAATTCAATTTCCATCACTCTCCCCCTTTTTGATGATGACACCCAAATGAAAAAATGAAGTAAGATTGAAAATGAATAATATTTCAAGTATACTTACTCCCCCTGCTTTGATGCGGTTCTCCCCCTGCATCGAAGCTATTTAGAAATACAATTCATATTTTTGCATTTCATATATTTTTCTCCCCTTGTCATCAATAAAAACAAAAGTAATTTCTACAGAACATTAAATAAGAGGAATTCAATTCCATATGCCTGCAAGGGAGATGTTAGTTCATAGGAACAACTGATTATGGCATAGTAGATAACTTCATAATAGCTAGCATCACACAATAAGAGTTATTACAAACCATAGTTTAGAGAATCATTGTTTTAAAAAGAGAACCATTGTTTTGAAAGAGAAGTTCATGAAGCTAAGGATGACCGCTGTTCTTTTTCAGTTCCTTGATCTCTTCAAGGATCATAACAAGCGTCTCCTCAGTCATCTTGTTGCTTTTCACGACGATCTCCTTGAGGTCGTGTACCTTTTGATTGAGATCTTCAAATCCTTTCTCTTGTGAGATCTTCAATTTTCCAATCTTCTTCAGGACCATCTCCTGAAGTTCAAGGATGTAAGCTGGAACTTCTTCTTCTTCTTCGCCGCTTCCTTTTTCTTCTTCCTCACTTTCTTCATCTGAATCTGAAATGACAACCTTCTTACCTCGCCTTGAGGATGATGATCCTCCTTCGGTAACAATTTGCTCTTCAGGGACATTCTCATCAAGGTCATGATGGAGATTCATTCTCCCAAGAGCATGAACATCAAAGACACGGGCAGGTTCTAGAATGGTTGTTTCATGATCCAATGGCACGTTAAAGCTAATGAATAGAATGGTCAGATAGTTCCCATGAGAAAGAGTGGAGGAAGGTCTATCAGATGAAGCTGAAAGTAGGATGGAATCCATGATGACTTTAGCCCAATTAACACGAATGTTACCTAGGATGGCATAGATGCATTTAGCTTGTTTTTCAGAAAGAATAGCATGACTCCCAGATTTTTGAGTTATGTTATACGACAAAATATTAGCCAAGATTCTCGCCGGATAGCGAAGATGGCAACAAGAAAGTTTGGTTTGAAAGTGTTTACCGGGCAGATACATTCTCTCTAGGATATTCTCGTCAGTCATCTCAATTTTGTCAAGGATCATACCGGAGTATGGGATTCCTAGGGCTTCACCTAGGGATTTGACAGTTATTGCAAGTTTGGTATCCAGAACCTTAGTTATGAAACGACTTTTCACGAGATCATAATCAATGTTTGCATAAAAGAGATGAACAAGCCTAGGATAACATAGGTACACATTTTCAGAGGAGAACAAATTTGCTAAGTTTTGGAAATCTAGCAGACTGTCAATACCGTAATTGATAACATCATTAAGTTTGACAAATCTTTCATGCAAGATTGGTTTCTTAGAAACTTTAACAAAATGTTCATAGGTAGTTGATTTGAAGAGATAGGGTAGGATGATTTCTTTCTCAGAATCAACTTCAGCAGTAGTAGTTTTTCTCTTCTTAGAGAAAGCTCCTTTGAAAGGCATCTAGATAGAGTAAAACAACAAAAATATATTTTTACACTACTAGATAACCAAGAGAGATGAAATAATAAAGTTCATGGAAGTAAAAAAATTTTTTACCTTGAGTAATTTTGAAGGAAGATGAAAATTGCTCCAAAAGTCCAAGCTTCAAGAGTCCAAGCTTCAAGATGAAAACTCAAGAGAGGAGAGGGGAAAAAGGAGGTAGTCGGCTACCTCTAGGGTTTTCTTGGGGTTTTGTTTGAAGAAATGAAGAGATGGAGAGAAGGGAGAGCCATTAGATCTAGATTTGGGTGGCTAGGATGAGTTTTAGGCTAAGTGGGTAAGTTGTCTTAACGGATCTTGACCCATCCACTCAATAGAACCCATTAGGAGTTAGTCAAAAAAAGAGCAACCCAGAAATTTACGCACTGGTAGTCGACTCCCTCCTGTAGGTAGTCGACTCCCTGCTGGGTTGAGTCGTTTTCTCATCCCGGAGAAGGTTTGGTCCAGGTTGAGCGTGCTCTTTTAACAAGAAATATTTTTAGCAATAAAACACAATCATACATATAAATTAACTTATTTCAACCCATTTAAATAATTATATATAAATATAAAAAAAATAAAAGCATTTGTTCCGATTCAGCCGTTTTGACTCCCTGAATTTTCTTCATTGTTTTCCTCCTTTTTAGAGCACCTGAAAAATAAGCGTTTATGGTACTCTTTGGTTTTGAGTCCGAGGAGTTAGTCTTTAGGAAGCCAAACCCAATACGGTTTAGTTCCTTCATGAACAATATATTTATAATTTTTGTTAAAATGAATCTGTTAGACAAAGTTAATAGCGTACCTTTCTTTTTGCTGATCAGATAATCTCTTTGGTACCCAGATGCTTAAAACATTATCGTTAGCATGATGCATCCTAGTGTGCTTAACCCGTTTCTTGGTATGATGTGAATCATAGCCAAGTCCGGTTTTGCTAGATGAAGCTTTTTGATTATCTATTATATTATCTAGCTTCCCTTTTCCTTTATTAAAATTCTCAATAATTTTCATCGTAGCGTCGTATTTATCTTTGACGGATACGAGAAGATTATTCAGACTTTCAACCTTTTCATTTACTAGCAAAATATCTTTTTGTAGAAGATCATTTTTCTCTTTAAGAAGACTATTTTCTTTAATGACTTCTTCTTTTTCCTTAGTCTCTCTTTTAACATTTCTAAGTGTTTTTCTATGTTCTTTAATGAGCTTTTCATGCATCTTGCATAGCTCCTTATATGCTCCCCTATAATCCAAGTCTTCATCATCACTTGACGATGACTCATTGTCGCTGATGAATCATGATGCGAGCTTACCTTGGAGGATGTAGATGCCATGAAGCACATGTGTGCCGTCTCTCTTCTTTCATCATTATCTTCTTCTGATGATTCGTCGGATGAAGAATCGTCGCTCTGGTCGAAGGCTGCATAAGCTTCTTTCTTTGGTCGTCGAAACTTGTTTCTTATATTGGTTCGTCTTTCATTATTCTCTTTGTTCTTCCCACGATCTCTGGAATCACGGTTGTTTCTTTCCAATGGACAGTCTCTCTTGACATGCCCTGGTTTATTACAACCAAAACAAATAATACTGTTAGTGGGTCTAAAAGATCGTTTTCCATACTTACTTGTGATGAACTCTTTAAAATTCTTTGAGATGAACGCGATGTGATCTTCTTTGTCCGTGTAGTCGGAATCTTCTTCTTGAGCTTTGAATGCAAGATTTTTCTTCTTTGGTTTTTCTTCGATTTTCTTGTCTTCTTCAAGCTCGATCTCATATGCCATGAGATTTCCCATCAGTTCTTCGATGGTGAGGTCCTTTACATTATGAGCTTCTCAAATGGCCGTAGTCTTTCCCTTCCATTCGGGTCGGAGGGATCTTAGTATCTTCATTACCTGTTCATACTCGGAAAGTTTCTTTCCTAGTCCTGCAAGCTCGTTTGTAATGTTAGTAAAACGAGTATTCACTTCGGTGATACTCTCTCCTTCTTCCATTTTAAAAGTTTCGAATTTTGAATGTAATACATTTATACGAGATTCTTTTACCTTTTCTGTACCTTCGTGACTTACTTGAAGAGTATGCCAAATTTGATGTGCTGTCTCACATTGGGAGACTCGATTGAACTCATTTCCTGTAACAGCGCAAAACAAGGCATTCATTGCTTTTGCATTAAGATTAGCTCTCTTCTTGTCGTCGATAGACCATTTTCCAAACTCAACGTCGGTGGGTGCGATGTACGGGACTTTGGTGATCGTCCAGGCTTCAATGTCCAATGACTCTAGGTGAGTCTTCATTCGAATCTTTCAGCTGGCGTAGTTGGTTCCGTTGAATAGAGGTGGTCGCATAGTGTTCAGTCCTTCGGAGTGAAAAGATGTTGACGCCATCACTATTGTAGCCTCGCTCTGATACCAAGTGTTGGATCATGTGGATGGCAAGCAACACTAGAAGGGGGGGTTGAATAGTGTTGTTCAAATAATAAAACTTTTTCGCTCAACGATATTAACACAAATAAACTCCTTCTAACGTTGCCTAAGAAACCAAGTAGAGAATAATAGTAAGGATTTTGAAAAACAATTTAGCCAATAAAAAATAATAGTATGATCTTCAAAAAGGAATGAGAAAATATTGCAAGATCAAAACAGAAATTAAACTGGCTAGAGAGAAAATTAGAGAGCTTTAATTCACGAGAGCTTTCACGAATTTTGATTTTTCAATGTTGTTATTTTTCACAAAAGAATTTAGCTCTATTTATAGGGAAAAACTGAGATTTGAATTTCAAATTTCGTTTGACTTTTGTCCCAAAAATTTCAGAGTAATTTGCTCAAAAGATTTTAAAATTCAAATTCAAAACGTCTGAAAATTTCCAGCTGGTAGTCGACTCCCTCATATAGGTAGTCGACTCCCAGAGGGATCTAGGAGATTTTCATCCCCGACAGGTAGTCGACTCCTTACTTTTGGTAGTCGACTCCCAGAGGAGTTTTTCCTGTTGTTCTTCTAGTCAGATAGGTAGTTAGCTCCAGAGTGCGTGGAGTTTCACTACGAGAATTATGAAGTGACTAGAAAAGCTCTTGAAAACTATTTTGAAGATAGTTAAAATTATTTTCGAAATCATTTGTGTGTGTGTGTGTGTTGTCTATTTGATATGGCTTTGACAAATACCCTAAAATACACGACACACTCACACTAGACTCTGAACATGTCTTCGAAAGTTTTGGTCAACTTGATGAAGTGAAGGCGAGCTTCTCTTTGTGCTTCTCGAGCTTTGAACTTCATCATTTGAGTTTAGCCATATTCGTCTTTGTCGTGGAGCGTTGATGCGTGCTTCTTGGAGTATAAGTAGAGCTTCACGAAATCTGCACACTTTTAAGTGTAGTGTAGTTAGTACACTAAGCATTCATTTGGTGTGCTCATCATCAAAATCACTTAGGGTGGAATTCAATTTCAATCACAAGGCCTACATCTAACTTCAACACCCAATGCCAATATCATGCCAATAATCATCACCATCACTCCTTCCATAGACCAATAATTGAGCTCCGCAACACTCAACACCACCCAACAAGCAAACATCCAAAAACACACTGTCCAACAAACCCGAAAGAGTAGACGTAAGAAGAAGCCCAGAGACATCAACAGGGGCAAGACCCAGGACATGGAGCCCAAAAGAAGCCCAAGAACCGTAACTTCCCAAGATCTCATCCACATAGCATTAGCGAGGGTGGCGGCGAGGGTTGTCGCTATGGCAAAAAATCTCTAACATCCCAAAGCATATCGTCGGAGGGCCATCGGCGGTTATCGATGAATGGTTTTCGAGGTCCAAGGGCTCTCTTTCGACTAGTGCATTGTCCATCCTTCGCCCTACTTGAGAGCGAAGGTCGGACAACCTTGCACAAAATAACGCAGCGGAAGCGAAAATAAAGAGGAAAAATTTATATAAACATTTTATATAAACTAGCCCTATCTGCATAAAACCCAAGCCAAGAAAATGCTATTATCCCAGGGTTGGGCCCAGACCAACCCCTGAGGATACTACTATCTAATTAACTACTGTAGCTACTGATTTTAAAATAATGCACATTAATTAAAACTACAGTTGAGAAAACTCAACATACCTGTAACTCTTGCCTTGCAGCAAAAGTGTTACCGAAGGCAATCAATTGCCCTTTCCGCATTAGCCGCTACGATCCCAACAACCGCTTGCACCGATCCCAACAACTTCTGGTCGCCGAGCCAACCACTTGCTCCAGAAAGTTTCACGCGAGTGAAACCTCCGCCTAGATTTTGGATCTGAATCCGAACTCCTTTGCATCTTTGCTAGAGCCCTCAGGAGCAAGGCAGAAATTTATAGGGAGAGGAGAAATATTAATTTAAGCCTAGATCCGAGCGTGCTCTAACATTTACGAGAGCCGCTCAGATCTAGAGCTTGGGACGAGTTATGAGAAAGGGGGATGGCCTCTATTTATAGAGGCGGCTGACTCTCCCCTTTTCTCCACAACCGAGGTTGGACTATTAATTTGGGATTAATTGAATTAAGTTAGTTTACCTTTCACAAAGGGCAAACTTCCTCGAATTTTAACTCCCTCAACGTTGAGCTTCAATGTTGGTACAACCTACCAAATCGAAGCGGGTTCAACGGTGAACGCGTAGGAAAAAACGGCTCGTCAATCCGAGTCCGTTTGACCCTTCAAACAATTGTCCAAAGTTAGCCAAAAGTCATGCTTCTCTTAGAAACGTAGCCGTCAAGAAAATCCCAGGTTTCAAAAAACCCTAACCAGAAAATTCGGGCTTGGTGGGCCTCCATTTTCGCTGGTTTCAGCCCAACAGTTTGGGCTAACTTGTTTTGGCTATAACTTGTGCATTTGGACTCCGTTTTTGACGCGGTTTGAACCTGCGTTTAGAGCGGGACGATCCCGTCATCTAGGTAACCTTTTCAACGCGTTTATTTAATTAAATATAGTCTTAAATAATTTAAGACACATTTAATCTCTTTTGCATCATATGCAAATTAGTCACTATCTAGGCTTAAATTTTCATTTGCATCAAATACAAATGATCTGAGGGCATTTTCCTCTACATCTCCCACTTGCACCCAGGATCATTTATCCCGAATGCAGGAGATTATTGCAAACATCTTTTGCAATATTTATCCCTTGCATCAAATGCATATTCTCCCTAATGTTTCTACCTATTACTAGACGAAGCTCGTACTCTATGTGAGACCCTACAGCCTGACACTACTACAGGTTTGGGTTCGTGACCCTAGATGGCAGTGACCACGAGCAGTAGTTGCCGTCCCTGTTTCGGCATCATAATTATATGGTTTAACACATTGACAAAAATCGTCGGGACTATTAAGACTGTATCCGTGATGAATACCGCAGTTTTAATCCTTTCGTCAAGACTATGTTGTTTATTCAAGTTTAGGGTATGGTAACATGTAAACCACACTAACTTGAAACCGGTCAGTTACATCGGTCTTTAGTTAAATACATGTTAAACTTCTTTCAACATACTTTGATCAAAGATTTTCACTAAATCACCGAACCAACACATACAACACTAACTCTCCTTAATGAGAGAGACAAATCCTTTCTTAGACACAACTCCCTTCACACGCTTCAAGTGCCACCCAACCAAAATCCTTTCGACAAGTAAAGCCTTGAAGCTAGGAAAATGATCTAAGTGACACCATTCACATGCAGGTATGTTCAATGTCCTCAAGTCATAGGACCAACTTGCCTATCAACACTAAAATTTATCATTGACATTTTAAATTAAGTTTAACCAAATGATAACCTTTTATGAGTCGTTCAGTGAACTCATTCTCTAATGAGCACCTGTGTCTTATTTCTGACTTCACCAAGTCAAACGATTACGAGTTCATCGTTACTAATCTATAGTGAATACAAAGACACAATGATCTTATCGATGTGTCGATATCCTCTTCTCGACATATCAATGACCATGACCATGTTTAAGACTTTAAGCTCCAATCGGTAAAAAACACTTTCTCATAATCGTGATCTTCATCAAGATAAGTGTATACCTTGCTGTAAGTCTAAGGAAATTATCTAAGTATATAAGATATCACAAATGCACAAATATAATTTGATACCAATAAATTTATTTTATTCATGAATAAGATGTTTTTCAAGACAATGTGCCTCATAGGCATACAACTCTCAAAACATCTACCACTCACTACAAGGCCCACTCTTTATGGTATTTCATACCGCTTTTACACATTAGTTTCTCCAAACGATCACGTGTAAGGGCCTTTGTAAATGGATCAGCTAAATTCTCTTCAGACGAGACTCTGAGGATTTCTATGTCCTTCCTCCTCTCAATATCACGTATCAAGTGATATTTTCGAAGAATGTGTCTGGATCTCTTGTGGAATCTGGGTTCTTTGACCAAGCTCATTGTGGCATTGTTACCACAATACAACGGTATTGGATCTATAACAGTAGGCACCACTCCTAGCTGGCTCACAAATTTCCTTATCCAGACAGCTTCCTTTACTGCATCATTGGCCGCTATATATTCGGCCTCCATAGTTGAATCAGCAACGGTATCTTGCTTTGAACTTCTCCAGCTCACTGCACATCCGTTGAGAGTGAAAATGTATCCTGAAATTGATTTGCTGCCATCTACGTCACTCTAAAAGCTGGAATCCGTGAAGCCCTCAATCTTGAGTTCTTCACTTCCATAAATCAAAACTAGATCTCTTGTTCTTCGCAAGTACTTGAGAATCGTCTTGACTGCTTTCTAGTGTTCTTCTCCATAGTTAGACTGATATCGACTTACTGCACCTAGTGCAAAAGCGACATCAGGTCTGGTACATATCATGGAATACATGATCGATCCAACTGCCGAAGCATATGGAATATTGCTCATGCGTTCTCTTTCCAAGTCAGTCTTTGGAGACATCTTCTTGGAAAGACTTATTCCGTGATTTGCGGGTATAAACCCACCTTTACTGTTTTCCATGTTAAACCGTTTTAACACAGTATCAATGTACCTAGATTGGGAGAGTCCTAGCATCCTTTTAGATCTATCTCTATAGATCTTCATACCTAGTATGTAGGATGCTTGTAACGGTCGGTTTCCGATCGTAAGTTCTTTGTGCACGTGCGCTTGACCGTGCACGTATTTATTTTAGACTATGTTTGTTTCCGAACCCTATCGTGTGATATGTCGTTGTGACTCTCTCTGAGGGTACTGCATTTGTCGTGTTGACATGCAACGTCAATTCACGGGCCGTTCGCCCACGATTTGACCTTTTCCGAGGAGACGTCGCGTATCGCACTTTTGATTTGAGGCGTTTTTATTTTTAATTTCGTTTCTCGTCATCGAAATTGTAATCCGTCTCTTCTGATTTCTTGCTCTCTTCGCCCCGGTCGCCCCGGTATTTTTCTTATAATTTTTGGGCACCGTTTGACCCTTGTACACCAGTAGAGCCAGTTAATTACAAGTTTGCCCTTAACAATTTAACCCTAACCACCTCTAATTAACCCTAAACCTAGCTAGGTGGCAGCCCCATCACGTGTAGCATCTCGCCTTAGTCACGTGGGCCCCCACCCTATTTAATAACCTAGGTCTTTCTCTAAAAAAATTGCACAGCACGCAAACTTCTTCCTTGCGCCGGCCCTAAAACGCAACCCAACCACGCAAACCCTCTTTCTCTCCCACCTGAGCCCACGCCGGAGGCCGCCGCCGCCGCCGATCATCTCCAGCGGCTTCCCCGACCTCCCCTCTCTCGACTGCAACCGCTGCCGCCGCCGGAGACCGCCGGAGACCGCCGCAAAACGCCAGCAAGCGTGCACAGCAGCTGCTGCAACCCGCGACGGCCGCCGCCGCCGCCGCCGCCGCTGGAGCCCCCACGCCGTCGCCGTGAACCCCCCTCTGCCTCCTCTCGCCGTTGGCCGCGACCCCAGGCCGCGAAACTCCCTCTAACAGCGTGTTTGCTCGCTGTTTTGGGTGTTGGCGACGTTCCGACGCGTCGCCGAGATCTCTTCGTATCCCCTCGCTGTTGGAGCCCTCCGATAGCCTCCTGCATCCCCTGGGGGCGTCTTCCTACGTCACGAACTCTTCCTACGACTCCCAACGTCGTAGGCATTGGGTACGACGAACCGTTCATCTCGGTTGTCGTTGCAGCTCTCCGGAAGCCGTAGTACGCCTACCCGACGCACTGCTCGTTGGTCACGCGTTTCGCCCACTGCCAGAACGTGTCTGGCTACGCTGCCCGTAGCTGAGACACCGCTAGAAGACGATCTGTAGCCGTGCCAATCAGATCGGTCGTCGTTCAGACTCTACGTCCGCTCTACCCCAGACTCCGGACAGGTTGGTTCCCCTACCTCGTAGCGAAACCCCCACAGTAGCAAAACTGAAAACCTAACTAAAACCGGCAACTTAACTCAGTAAATTTATTTTTCTGCTCTCTTAAATCGATGTGTAACCGTAGACCGACGTTTGGACTTTTGAACTGTGCACATAGGATAGAATCGTCGGATAGGTTGATCGGACACTTTTGACTTGTGACAGTTAGGGTAGCCTCGCCTAACTTAGAAATGAACCTAAATAGGAATTGACGAAAATCGCGACTTGACACCGTCGCCGTGATCTCTTTTCAGACGGACTACCGCGGACGCGACGACTAGACGAGACGCCCCGGACAGACGACGCACTCGCTATTCCAGGCAAGTGTACCCACTTGCGATTTGACTGTGCTTTAGTTCTAGTTTGTAGAACTGTTAGATTGTGTGTGATGAGAACCGGACGTGAAATGATAGCGTCCGGGACGACCCGTGACGGCTCAGACTTGACGACGAAGTCTGAGCCTGACAACAATGAACTACTGACAACATAGGACTATCTTGTGTGTGCGTGCGTGTGGACACCCTAGAATAACTTTCCCTACACTTGTCATGTCGTGTCCTGTCACACAAAAAGCCTACAGGCGTTTCGGATGCTTTCCCTAGCGGAAGTGATCCCCGTGATACAAAAAGCCTTCGGACGTTTCGGATGCTTTCCCCCGCGGAAGTGATCCCTGTTACCAAAAAGCCTACGGGCGTTTCGGATGCTTCCCTCCGCGGAAGTGATCCCTGTTACCAAAAAGCCTACGGGCGTTTCGGATGCTTCCCTCCACGGAAGTGATCCCTGTTACACAAAAGCCTTCGGGCGTTTCGGATGTTTCCCTAGCGGAAGTGATCCCTGTTACCAAAAAGCCTTCAGGCGTTTCGGATGTTTCCCTAGCAGAAATGATCCCTGTAAATCTTGTCCTGAGTTCCTGGGTTTGGGGTTGGGTTGAGCGTGCGCACGGCAAGAGGGTCTGATCCCCCTCGAACCGTAAGGCGTGAACCCTTTCGTGTCTTACTTGTCCTGTCCCGTCTTGTCTTGTCCTGTTCCGTCACGTCCCGTCTTGTCTCGACACTTTTAGGGTAGTCCCGTAGTCGGTAGCACACACTACGTCTACTGCTTGCTACGTTTACTTTTCCTGCTACGCTACTTTTCGTTACTCAGTTATAACCCCAGCATGCTAAAACAACCAGTAAATCATTGTTAATAGTTGATACACTTGCAGTAGAGTCTGACCGTTTGTGTAGACTTTGCCTGACGTATAGTTTCCATCTTTTGGTGCTGTACGTCAGGTGTGGAGCCAGAGTACGAGTACGAGGCAGACCTGCCAGTTGACTTGGAGCCGGAGGGCGCTGATCCGGTGTACGATCCAGAGGACGATCAGAGTTAGAGATCTTCTGTTGCTGTTCCAGAGTTATCTATTTCAGTTCGAGTTGGGTGCGTTGCACTCTTATTTTCTCGTCTAGGTTGGGTGCTTACACCATTAGTTTCCCTTTCAGTAGTTGTAGCCGTTTACGACATTTTTTTAGACTCTCAGTACTTTGATGATAAATTTTGGAATAAAATGAAATGTTCTTTTCAGTACTTTTGTTATTTCGTACTAACTTGCAGGGACCTGTACTTTCGCTATGGAAGACTACAGACGCTTATTGGGTCTGGGCTCTTAGCCCCGGCCTAAGCGGGCCTTCGTCACGCTTCGCCTCCGTGTTTTTGGGAAGCGGGGCGTGACAGGTTTTAGTGGTGGATCATGCAGGTCCCCTCTTCTGCGAGTACGGAATAATTGAAGTATTAAATTTCATTTTATTATCATCATCCGGAAATTGTACGAGTCTAATCTGTGTCTTTCTGTCAATAGGATGGCAGGATGACGTGTTACCCGATCAGGGAGCTCTGGAGATGGGATTCAGGAAGACCAGAGCGGAGACTTCCGTCAGGTTCTGGGCGTGATGAGAGAGATGCTGGAGGTGCAGCATCAGTTAGTTCAGCAGTCTCAGTGTGCTGCCCAGGCTGTCCCAGTTGCACCACCCCCACCTCCGCCTGCCCCTCGAGCTGCTCCAGGAGTGAAGCAGTTCAACGAGCTCCAGCCGAGGACATTTTCGGGGAAGGAGGGACCCCTAGCTGCTGACGAGTGGATCCAGAGCACGGAGGAGAAGTTAGTTGCTGTGAAGATTCCAGACGATACCCGAGTGGAGATAGCGAAGATGCAGCTGACGGAGAATGCGAGGAACTGGTGGCGCCTTGAGGAGAGGCATCTGGAGAAGCCAGTGGATTGGAAGATTTTCAGGTCTATGTTCAGGACGAAGTATTTCACCAAGACTACTAGGAGGGAGCTGCTGAGCAGGTTTATAGATCTGAAGCAGGAGAACATGACCGTCGAGGAGTATGAGGCGGAGTTTGAGATGCTGAGTCGCTTTGCTCCGCATATGGTGAAGAAGGAGGAGAAGCGAGCTGATCGTTTTCGACAGGGACTGCGTCCGAAGATTCAGGCTTCTATGTCTTCGGCGAGTTTCACGACTATGAGGGAGGTGCTGGATGCTGCGAAGAATCATGAGCTTATTTCACTCCTACCTGACCCTCCAGCTGATAAGGGGAAGCGCCCTATGGAGCAGTACCGGCCACCTGCTAGGCCGGCGATGAGGCCAGTTCAGACAGTACCATTTAAGAGGCCTGGAGCACCCATTCAGAGTCAGAGCAAGGGACCGTGTCATTACTACGGGAAGCCAGGACACGTTCAGAAGGATTATCGGAAGAAGATGGGACTGTGCCTAGTTTGCGGAGATGCCTCACATGCTGCGAAGGATTGTCCGAGAGCCCACCATGCTGTAGTTGGAGCGCCAGCCCCGCTGCAGGTGAGAGCGCCCGCTCCAGTTCAGAGAGGACCTGCCGTTCGTGGACCACCCTTGGCGCCACAGAGGCAGATGTTTCAGAGAGCAGCGCAGCCCCAGAGGCCGGCTTACACCATGACGGCTTTGGAGACTGAGGAGCTGGATGGAGTCATTGCAGGTAACTCCTTGATTCTAGTCTTTCATTTCATAGTTTAGCTTTTAAATTGTTAGTCTTGTTTGCCTGACTTGTTTGTTAGAGTAGCTTGGTTTGACCGTAGTTTCCTTTTAATATCTTAGGCACCATTCTAGTGTCTTCTCACCCGGCCTTGGCCTTGTTCGACTCCGGTGCATCCATGTGCATCTTATCCCGGAGATTCGTGACAAGACACTCCATTCCCACCCATACACTTCCCAAGTGTTGGGACATCACCACAGGGAACGGAGTAGTGACAGTGAACTTGGGATGTAGATCGATTCCTTTGGTGGTCAGTGGACACGAGCTCTTTGCAGATTTCATTGTCCACGACCTGCCACATTTTGATGCCATTCTTGGCATCGATTGGTTGGGAGATTTCCACGCCTCGATCGATTGTCGCAGCAAGAGGGTGGTGTTCCGGATTCCAGGCCATCCAGAGTTCAAGTTCCACAGCAGAGATGAGTCGCTTGGACCCATCAAGTATCGGGCCACGCCGGTGGTGCCGATTGTTGTAGCTATGCCGATGGAGATGGAGATCGAACGACCAGCAGTATTCCGAGACTACGACGATGTCTTCCCAGAGGATATCTCAGGTTTGCCGCCCGACCGAGCCTTAGAGTTTGGTATTGATCTTATGTCGGGAGAGCAACCGATATCGAAGGCGCTGTACCGTATGGCTCCCGCTGAGCTCGAGGAGCTGCGGAAGCAGTTGGATGAGTTGTTGCAGAAGGGTTTTATCCACCCTAGTGTGTCGCCATGGGGCGCACCAGTTCTACTCGTGAAGAAGAAGGATGGGTCCCGCAGGATGTGCGTGGACTATCGAGGATTGAATACTGTCACCGTGAAGAATAAGTACCCGCTGCCGCGCATCGACGATATCTTTGACCAGCTTGGAGGTTCGAGAGTCTTCTCGAAGTTGGACTTACGGAGTGGATACCACCAATTGAAGGTGAAGAAGGACGATGTTCAGAAGACGGCTTTCCGGACGAAGTACGGACATTATGAGTTCGTGGTCATGCCGTTTGGCGTGACCAATGCGTCGGCTGTGTTCATGAATTTGATGAACTTAATATTCTATGACTTCCTGGACAAGTTTGTTGTCATATTCATTGATGACATTCTTATTTATTCGAAGTCTGAGGATGAGCACAGCTGTCACCTGATGACAGTGCTGGAGACTCTGAGGCGACATAAGCTTTATGCCAAGTATAGCAAGTGCGAGTTCTGGCTGGACAGAGTCGCATTCCTGGGACTCGTGGTGTCCGGTGATGGCATATCTATGGATCCGGAGAAGGTCAGAGCAGTCAGGGATTGGCCGACTCTGCAGTCAGCATCAGACATCAGGAGTTTTCTGGGTTTAGCAGGCTATTATCGGCGGTTCATCAAGGATTTCTCGAAGATTGCGGAGCCGATGACGAAGCTGACAAGGAAGGATGTGGAGTTTCTCTGGTCTGATGCTTGTGAGGAGGCCTTCAGTATCTTGAAGGCGAGATTAACCACGGCACCAGTGTTGGCAGTACCGGATCGAAGCGGAGGCTTCGAGGTTTATTGTGATGCATCAGGGAAGGGCCTAGGGTGCGTCTTGCATCAGCATGGCCACGTGGTCGCGTACGCTTCTCGTCAGTTGAGGACTCATGAGAAGAATTACCCAACGCACGATCTGGAGTTGGCAGCAGTGATTTTTGCACTGAAAATTTGGAGGCACTTCTTGCTAGGTGAGAGTGTGAAGATTTTCACCGATCACAAAAGCTTGAAGTACATCTTCACGTAGAAGGAGCTCAACATACGTCAGAGACGATGGTTGGAACTCATGGCTGACTACGAGATAGACTTGCAGTATCATCCGGGGAAGGTGAACGTAGTGCCTGATGCCTTGAGTAGACTCCCTACCGCGATGATGCATACAGCCGACTGGAGGATTCAACAGGAGCTGAGAGAGATGGATTTGGAGGTTGTCCTACCTGGGGTAGTTCATTTATTCATGAATCTGCAGATTCAGTCCACGATCGTGGATCGGATCAAGGCAGCGCAGGCAGGAGATCCGAAGCTGTAGAGGATCAGGAGGCAGGTTGAAGCTGGACTATGGACGGAGTTCGTGATTCATGAGGATGGATCGCTGCGGTACGGCAGTAGACTCTGTGTACCTGCAGGTGATGTCCGCGAGGAGCTGTTGAGCGAGGCTCATAGCTCGCCTTATTCTATACATCCTGGAGGCACCAAGATGTATAAGGACCTCCGTCTAAATTATTGGTGGATTGGCATGAAGAGGAGCGTGGCACGGAGCGTTGCCAAGTGCCTGATATGCCAACAGGTGAAGGCTGAGCACCATCGTACTGCTGGGTTGCTGCAACCGCTTCCCATTCCGGAGTGGAAGTGGCAACATATTACGATGGACTTCGTGACTGGTTTACCTCGGACCCCGAGGCAGAACGACGCAGTTTGGGTGATCGTGGATCGGTTGACCAAGTCTGCGCACTTTATTCCTTTCCAAGTGGGCCAGTCTACGGAAGCTTTGGCGAGGAAATATCTGGAGGTAAAATTTTGTTTCTACTTTTACTTCCACTTTGATTTTCTCTTTGAAATGGTCGTGATGTAGACCGTGTACGTGCAGGATATTGTACGCTTACATGGAGTCCCTGTGAGCATTGTGTCTGACCGAGACACGAGGTTCACATCTCAGTTCTGGAGAAGTCTGCAAGAGAATTTGGGTACGAGTCTGAGTTTCAGCACGGCGTACCACCCGCAGACTGATGGCCAGTCCAGAGGACTATTCAGATCCTGGAGGATATGCTGCGAGCTTGTACGCTCGATTTGAAGGGTTCTTGGGAGGACCATCTTCACTTGGTGGAGTTTTCATATAACAACAGCTACCAGGCGAGCATTGGCATGGCGCCGTTTGCTGCCCTATATGGGAGGAAATGTCGTTCGCTACTGAGCTGGGATGACATCGGTGATCGGGAGCTGTTGGGTCCTGAGATGATAGTGGAAGCTGTGGATGTCGTGAGGGACATCAGGGAGAAGCTCAGAGTTGCACAGGATCGCTTCAAGCATTGGGCAGATGCCAAGAGGAGACCTTTGGAGTTTCAGCCTGGTGATCACGTCTTCCTGAAGATTTCTCCGAACCGCGGAGTTATTCGTTTCGGGAAGAAGGGAAAGCTGAGTCCGAGGTATATTGGGCCGTTTGATGTGCTAGAGCGTGTGGGAGCAGTGGCCTACTGCCTTGCCCTACCACCATCTTTGGAGGGTGTTCATGACATTTTCCACATATCCCAGCTACGTCGGTACGTCAGTGATCCGTCACACACGGTTGACTTCTCAGAGATTACAGTTCGCCCGGATCTGACATATGACCAGCAGCCTGTGCAGATTTTGGACCGTCGACAGAAGCAGTTGAGGAATAAGGTAGTCGACCTGGTGAGAGTGATGTGGCGTCACGGATCACCTGGAGAGTCCACCTGGGAGCGCGAAGATGATATGAGAGAGCGCTTTCCGCATCTATTCCCAAGCAGTGCTTGATGTTGATTCCGAGGACGGAATCATTTCTAAGTTGGGGAGGATGTAACGGTCGGTTTCTGATCGTAAGTTCTTTGTGCACGTGCGCTTGACCGTGCACGTATTTATTTTAGACTATGTTTGTTTCCGAACCCTATCGTGTGATATGTCGTTGTGACTCTCTCTGAGGGTACTGCATTTGTCGTGTTGACATGCAACGTCAATTCACGGGCCGTTCGCCCACGATTTGACCTTTTCCGAGGAGACGTCGCGTATCGCACTTTTGATTTGAGGCGTTTTTATTTTTAATTTCGTTTCTCGTCATCGAAATTGTAATCTGTCTCTTCTGACTTCTTGCTCTCGTCGCCCCGGTCGCCCCGGTATTTTTCTTATAATTTTTGGGCACCGTTTGGCCCTTGTACACCAGTAGAGCCAGTTAATTACAAGTTTGCCCTTAACAATTTAACCCTAACCACCTCTAATTAACCCTAAACCTAGCTAGGTGGCAGCCCCATCACGTGTAGCATCTCCCCTTAGTCACGTGGGCCCCACCCTATTTAATAACCTAGGTCTTTCTCTAAAAAATTGCACAGCACGCAAACTTCTTCCTTGCGTCGGCCCTAAAACGCAACCCAACCACGCAAACCCTCTTTCTCTCCCACCTGAGCCCACGCCGGAGGCCTCCGCCACCGCCGATCATCTCCAGCGGCTTCCCCGACCTCCCCTCTCTCGACTGCAACCGCTGCCGCCGCCGGAGACCGCCGCAAAACGCCAGCAAGCACACACAGCAGCTGCTGCAGCCCACGACGGCCGCCGCCGCCTCCACCGGAGCCCCCACGCCGTCGCCGTGAACCCCCCTCTGCCTCCTCTCGCCGTTGGCCGCGACCTCAGGCCGCGAAACTGATCGCGCCCCGGATACACGTCCTGGAGCGACGGTTGTAGTTTTACCGCAAGCGCACGGCGTAGTGGCGAGCGGGTATCGAACACGAGGAGGTGGTGTTGAGCTCCAATCTATCCTAGGTTGGTTTGACTACGAACGTTTTATTGGTGGAGATGGCTATGGTATGATATAATGGAAATGATGGTGGATGTCGGTGTCGATGATAAAGAAATCGGTCAAATATCGACTCAAATACAATATAATAAAAGAGGGAATTTGCCTTGCGGCGATCTTATCACAATCGTCGGGCAAAGTATGGGGATATAAAATCAAATAAAGACGTCTAGGGCTAGGGAATCCCCACTACGGACCGTCATGCATCATTGTTAATTGTGAATCTCAATATTACTAGACTTGCGTTGAGGTGAACTAGTCGCAACTTAATGTAGAACCAAGCTCACACTCTCGCGCTATTGCCGGTCTATAGCAAACCTAGGTTAGGGCCCAATCTCTTGCAAACCCTAACCTAAGCCACTAGCATGAGGATCGACATCATCGTTCAATCGCCCCTCGAGCCCACTCTCGTGCAAACTCGAGTTACGATCTAGGTTGTGATAGTTCGTATTCGTCCAATCTCTTGCAAACGAATATGTGTATAGATTTACAATTAAAAATCCTAGCTTTGGTCCAATCTCTTGCAAACCAAATCTAGAGAAACCCAATTGTAAACCTAAATCGAATATCTAGGCCTTCCCATCGATTAGAATCCAATCTCTTGCAAATCCCAAATCGATGGAAATCCCTAGCTATCCGTAGGAAATCAATCACAACCTAACCTCCTAGCAATTCTAGCAATTTAGAAATTCATTCTTCACAAATATGAAATTAGATCCATAGGGTTCATCCCCAAACCCTAGAACAACAAATCTACTCTAGCATAGCAATAATGACATGAGGATCAATAAAAACCATTGCTTGCATATATAAAAATATCAAAACAAAGATTCAAAGAATAAGAACAAAGATACTTAGCTTGATGAAGATCTTCAATCCAAAGTACAAGCTTTTTGATCCAAGAGGGGGCCTAGGGCATGGCCTAACCTCTAGAATAATCCTAAGAAAAACATATGGAGGCTAAGAAAACATAATGGGGATTCCTCTCTAATGGTGGCTACAAACCCCTTAAATACTCTCCCAAAACCCTAGCAAATAACCCTAGAAAACCCCTCAAATTCGTGCCCAAAAACAGCCCAAACCGCAACTTAAAATCTGGGCCCAGGCCGCACTCGGCCGAGTGGAACATGTGACCCGGCCGAGTGGAAATTCCAGAACTGCAGCATCAACTTACAGAAATTCCCCAGATTTCACCCGACCTCCGATTTGCGCGTTCTTGGCGGCGTTGGAACCGTCATGAAGTCTACTATCCATAAAAAATATGAGAAAAATACTTTGCTTGCTGGAATGATAGCAGATTTCAAAAGAGTGGGAGGCTGTCTGAAAATCTGGGCGCTGCATGTCCTCGGCATCACTCGGCCGAGTTGACTTCTCTACTCGGTCGAGTGGGCTTCTCTACTCATCCGAGTGATAGACCCTGTAAAATTCCAGTAACTTCGAGGTCCTCAGGGGTCTGTCTCCGGAGGTGACTCGGCCGAGTGGCTTTACTCACTCGGCCGCGGGGCATTCGGTACTCGGCCGAGTCGGAACCCTCAATCGCCTGACGGATTCCAGTAAGTCTGAGATTTTTGCTTACCGTCGTCGTGATGCCACTCGGGCGGGTGGTGTCGCCGTGCTCGGCCGAGTGGGCTGGCGATGCTCGGCCGAGTGCACGCTGATACTCAATCTGATGCGTGTCCGATCTGACCGGCCGAGCGGGCTTCTTTGCGCGGCCGAGTGACTCCTTCACTCGGCCGAGTGGCATGCTAAAATGCCCAATCTTCTCCCTTTCTCCTCCTCGTCGCTCCTACGGAGTTCCTTCTTCTTCCACCTGTCTCCCATCGCCGAATAGCCCTCAAAAGAGCCTTGGGTGACGCTCCGGAGTGGGTGCAAGTCCCTTAAGCTCATTTTTGCTCCCGATCGCTCCATATTTCCTGAAATCCGACAAAAACAAGAAATAGTGAAAAATAACACAATATCATCGAATAATCGTGAAAATCGCAATATGAGCAACCGAAATGACATGCAAATATGTAGAAAAAAGGTGTAAAATATGGACCGATCAAAATCCCCCAAGCTTACCTCTTACTCGTCCTCGAGGAAGATAAGTAGAGAGACGAACTCGGGAGATGAAAATAAAGAAAATAAAACGAAAGAAAAAGAAAGAACACGAGGTGGAAGGGGTCGGTAGATTATTCTCTCGGATCTCAAGCCATAAGCTACACATCACGATAACTTGGAAAATACGAATCGCATGCTATAAAGATTTCATATCTTACTTAAACATGGTACTTGCAAGCTTTTAAGAATAATAAGAGGGACTCTCTAAATTCATACAATCAATTCATATCCACATCACGCATTTCATAGAATTTAATATACAAATGTTGGCAATGCACTTTTCAATCAAAAGTTATGAATGAAGCATATAAGATACACACCAAGCATGCAATAGAGAATAGAATAAGAGTCATGGCATTCACAGATTTATTTCAAATCATGAAAAATCTCCATATCTAATATATTTTGCAAAGTCTAAGCATTATCGAATATTCACATTCATGCACGTCTCCACTCTAATGTCATACTCACTCATATGGTCAAATGAATTCACCCCCCCAAGCTTAGCTTGAGGCATCGCATCTAAAGGAATATGATAGTGGAAAATGGGATTTTTGCCTTGGTTTTCCCAAGTATTTTGTGGCTCCAATAATAAGATAGAGAAACATTTTTTTTTCTTCTTTTTTTTTCTTTTTGAACTTTTTTGTTTCTCACTTTTCTTTTTGGATTTTTGTAGGAGCTGTTTGATTTGTATTTTTGGTTTTTGGCTCCTTTTTGGCTTTTTGGACTTTTTGGAGCTAACTTTTTCTTTTGTGGGGATTTTTGGGAAATAGATGCGATATAAGTAGCTTTATGAGGTGAACGCAAGTGACATGTAGAGAATAAAAAGATATATGTGGAGAAAGAAACAATGTAGCACTCGGTTCACTCTAAGATGTGCACGAACGGTTCAATAAAATAATACTTCAACTAAAACTCATATGTAAGCATGGATATTCTCAATCATCTCAATAAAGAGTGAAGTCAAGCGGTAAAGCGCACAATCATATCAAGCATGCAACAGAAGGTGAATACGACAATAAAACTGATGCTTCAGATATACTAATGATGCGTGAATCTTGGTGCATTTCCAACAAAAGCATACCAAACACTAATCCATACATTCAGTTTCAATTAATATCATGCATTCATGTAGAGGAATCATCAAAAGAAATAGATTTGCAAGCACATGTGAATAGCAAGACTATGGAATACTCTAAGTAGCATGGCAAGGAATAATAAGCATCGTGATGGCTACTTGAGCAATAAGAGATATCATCATAAGGAACGCATCTAGCAAAAGAAGAGAAAGGAAAATAAAGAAATAAGAAAAAAATAAAAGAGAGGAAAGAAAAGAAAAATAAGCACACAACATGATGCATGAACACACATAAAAGGAAAATAAGATGGAAAATTCAAAAATATGATGCAAAAATTTTGAAAAATTTTAAAAACCCTAAAATAAAGAAAAAATGCAACTAATGCATCTAAATGGCATGGAAATGCACTCCCCCAAGCTTAAACTTCACATTGTCCTCAATGTGATCATAATGAAAGAATATGAGGAACAACGATAATAATAAGGGGGGTGAATGAAAAATGATGAAATGAATGATATGAAATCCTAATACAACTACATGCACATACAATGATGCATGAGAGCGCCTTCCCCCAAGCTTATACCAAACAATCCTATTCAAATGACTTGACCAAAAATGTCATGGCTTTGCAAAGCGTGATCAAGTCAAACGAATAAGAAAGCAAGGTTTCACTTGAAAGAAATGCTCGAATGTAGTGAGCAAAAGGATGTGACACATCAAAATATGGAGAGGGCAATTAATGTATATAATGGGTTTGGGGTGTAAAAATTTTTGTTGCCGTCATAAGAGGTGATATTTATTCAATCAAATCTATACGGTCCCCTCGCTGTCGAGAGGATTCGGGTTTATTGAAAGCATAAAAATTTCTACACTACTGGATTGATATCACCTATAGCAAAAGGTGGATCCAGTATGTTTGCCGGTGCAGGCAACTGCTCCAACTGCTCTTTCCGTGGCTCTGCCAGATGCGTGTGTCCACGGACACCAACGAACTCCAGCAACGCATCCTCTAGCATTCCCACAAGGACTCCACCTGTACCCTGCAGGGAATAGGATGCATCAGTTCGCCGCAAAAAATTCACCCTCATAATAAAAGTATCCCAAAGAGAATCGTCTATAGAAATGTATGGAATAAATAATGGTGGACGATACTTCCCTGGAAATAATCCAATATCCTCACGTGCCGTGATAGCTGTCTCCACGGTGTCTTCTCTATGCTGCTCAGGTAAATCTAGATCATAGATGTGGACCCCATCAAGATGCTCCTCATCATCGTCAGACTCATCCCAGTGCACCCCTTGATCATATTCATATGTGTCCATGGGTGCTAACTCCTCGCTCTCCTCCTCATATACGTCCCATCGTACCTCTTGATCGTATGTACATGAATCCTGCAAAAGGCACGATGAATCATAAAAAACATCATACACTGGAGGGAAATCAAAGATAAAGGGCAAGGGAGTAAAGAGATCTCCCTGAAGGGGGGCCAAAAGCTCTGTGGGGTAGTCCTCTGCGTCAGTGGGAGGATGAGGTGGCTGCGGAAGCTCTAATGGAGGGGGATAGTGCTCGGGATCCTCATGAATGGCTGTGTCCTCGTCCCGATGCAAGACCTCCTCGGTGATAAGCTCTGGCTCTGTGTGTAAGGCCTCCTCATCAACTATCAATGTAGGCTCTCTCTAGGATGGTGATGCTGGCTGCTCAGGTGTGTCAATTTGTGGGGATGTATCATGTGGACGGGAATGCCCGCAAGCAATCCGAAAATATAGTCTATCCCCCTCAAGACTGACATGGATGTCCTCCTCAATTGTTCCTGTAGCTGAAACACGGTTCATAACAAAATCTGCAAATCGTAGCTCAAATGCATCACCTGCTGTAGTGCTCTCTGAACCGGTGAACCTCGCTGACTCCAAGAGGCCCTCCAATAAGTTCTGAAATGCTTTCTCCTCAAAATCTGCGGTCCACATAAAACCATCCATAACACCTGATAAACAAAGATAAATACCTGGAGAAAAATATCAGTGGCACAAAAGAATATAGAAATGATAATAATGGTGGCAGGGGTGAAAATTTCCTTTTTATTTATTTTTTTTCGTAGTCTAATCAACCTAATTGTGACAAATTGGCACCAACAGAAACACCTCCCCGGCAACGGCGCCAAAAACTTGATCGCGCCCCGGCGTACACGTCCCGAGGCGACGGTTGTAGTTTTACCGCAAGCGCACGGCGTAGTGGCGAGCGGGTATCGAACACGAGGAGGTGGTGTTGAGCTCCAATCTATCCTAGGTTGGTTTGACTACGAACGTTTTATTGGTGGAGATGGCTATGGTATGATATAATGGAAATGATGGTGGATGTCGGTGTCGATGATAAAGAAATCGGTCAAATATCGACTCAAATACAATATAATAAAAGAGGGAATTTGCCTTGCGGTGATCTTATCACAATCGTCGGGCAAAGTATGGGGATATAAAATCAAATAAAGACGTCTAGGGCTAGGGAATCCCCACTACGGACCGTCATGCATCATTGTTAATTGTGAATCTCAATATTACTAGACTTGCGTTGAGGTGAACTAGTCGCAACTTAATGTAGAACCAAGCTCACACTCTCGCGCTATTGCCGGTCTATAGCAAACCTAGGTTAGGGCCCAATCTCTTGCAAACCCTAACCTAAGCCACTAGCATAAGGATCGACATCATCGTTCAATCGCCCCTCGAGCCCACTCTCGTGCAAACTCGAGTTACGATCTAGGTTGTGATAGTTCGTATTCGTCCAATCTCTTGCAAACGAATATGTGTATAGATTTACAATTAAAAATCCTAGCTTTGGTCCAATCTCTTGCAAACCAAATCTAGAGAAACCCAATTGTAAACCTAAATCGAATATCTAGGCCTTCCCATCGATTAGAATCCAATCTCTTGCAAATCCCAAATCGATGGAAATCCCTAGCTATCCGTAGGAAATCAATCACAACCTAACCTCCTAGCAATTCTAGCAATTTAGAAATTCATTCTTCACAAATATGAAATTAGATCCATAGGGTTCATCCCCAAAACCTAGAACAACAAATCTACTCTAGCATAGCAATAATGACATGAGGATCAATAAAAACCATTGCTTGCATATATAAAAATATCAAAACAAAGATTCAAAGAATAAGAACAAAGATACTTAGCTTGATGAAGATCTTCAATCCAAAGTACAAGCTTTTTGATCCAAGAGGGGGCCTAGGGCATGGCCTAACCTCTAGAATAATCCTAAGAAAAACATATGGAGGCTAAGAAAACATAATGGGGATTCCTCTCTAATGGTGGCTACAAACCCCTTAAATACTCTCCCAAAACCCTAGCAAATAACCCTAGAAAACCCCTCAAATTCGTGCCCAAAAACAGCCCAAACCGCAACTTAAAATCTGGGCCCAGGCCGCACTCGGCCGAGTGGAACATGTGACCCGGCCGAGTGGAAATTCCAGAACTGCAGCATCAACTTGCAGAAATTCCCCAGATTTCACCCGACCTCCGATTTGCGCGTTCTTGGCGGCGTTGGAACCATCATGAAGTCTACTATCCATAAAAAATATGAGAAAAATACTTTGCTTGCTGGAATGATAGCAGATTTCAAAAGAGTGGGAGGCTGTCTGAAAATCTGGGCGCTGCATGTCCTCGGCATCACTCGGCCGAGTTGACTTCTCTACTCGGTCGAGTGGGCTTCTCTACTCATCCGAGTGATAGACCCTGTAAAATTCCAGTAACTTCGAGGTCCTCAGGGGTCTGTCTCCGGAGGTGACTCGGCCGAGTGGCTTTACTCACTCGGCCGCGGGGCATTCGGTACTCGGCCGAGTCGGAACCCTCAATCGCCTGACGGATTCCAGTAAGTCTGAGATTTTTGCTTGCCGTCGTCGTGATGCCACTCGGGCGGGTGGTGTCTCCGTGCTCGGCCGAGTGGGCTGGCGATGCTCGGCCGAGTGCACGCTGATACTCAATCTGATGCGTGTCCGATCTGACCGGCCGAGCGGGCTCCTTCACTCGGCCGAGTGGCTCCTTCACTCGGCCGAGTGGCATGCTAAAATGCCCAATCTTCTCCGTTTCTCCTCCTCGTCGCTCCTACGGAGTTCCTTCTTCTTCCACCTGTCTCCCATCGCCGAATAGCCCTCAAAAGAGCCTTGGGTGACGCTCCGGAGTGGGTGCAAGTCCCTTAAGCTCATTTTTGCTCCCGATCGCTCCATATTTCCTGAAATCCGACAAAAACAAGAAATAGTGAAAAGTAACACAATATCATCGAATAATCGTGAAAATCGCAATATGAGCAACCGAAATGACATGCAAATATGTAGAAAAAAGGTGTAAAATATGGACCGATCAGAAACTCCCTCTAACAGCGTGTTTGCTCGCTGTTTTGGGTGTTGGCGACGTTCCGACACGTCGCCGAGATCTCTTCGTATCCCCTCGCTGTTGGAGCCCTCCGACAGCCTCCTGCATCCCCTGGGGTCGTCTTCCTACGTCACGAACTCTTCCTACGACTCCCGACGTCGTAGGCATTGGGTACGACGAACCGTTCATCTCGGTTGTCGTTGCAGCTCTCCGGAAGCCGTAGTACGCCTACCCGACGCACTGCTCGTTGTTCACACGTTTTGCCCGCTGCCAGAACGTGTCTGGCTACGCTGCCCGTAGCCGAGACACCGCTATAAGACGATCCGTAGCCGTGCCAATCAGATCGGTCGCCGTTCAGACTCTACGTCCGCTCTACCCCAGACTCCGGACAGGTTGGTTCCCCTACCTCGTAGCGAAACCCCCACAGTAGCAAAACTGAAAACCTAACTAAAACCGGCAACTTAACTCAGTAAATTTATTTTTCTGCTCTCTTAAATCGATGTGTAACCGTAGACCGACGTTTGGACTTTTGAACTGTGCACATAGGATAGAATCGTCGGATAGGTTGATCGGACACTTTTGACTTGTGACAGTTAGGGTAGCCTCGCCTAACTTAGAAATGAACCTAAATAGGAATTGACGAAAATCGCGACTTGACACCGTCGCCGTGATCTCTTTTCAGACGGACTACCGCGGACGCGACGACTAGACGAGACGCCCCGGACAGACGACGCACTCGCTATTCCAGGCAAGTGTACCCACTTGCGATTTGACTGTGCTTTAGTTCTAGTTTGTAGAACTGTTAGATTGTGTGTGATGAGAACCGGACGTGAAATGATAGCGTCCAGGACGACCCGTGACAGCTCAGACTTGACGACGAAGTCTGAGCCTGACAACAATGAACTGCTGACAACATAGGACTATCTTGTGTGTGCGTGTGTGTGGACACCCTAGAATAACTTTCCCTACACTTATCATGTCGTGTCCTGTCACACAAAAAGCCTACGGGCGTTTCGGATGCTTTCCCTAGCGGAAGTGATCCCCGTGATACAAAAAGCCTTCGGGCGTTTCGGATGCTTTCCCCCGCGGAAGTGATCACCGTTACCAAAAAGCCTACGGGCGTTTCGGATGCTTCCCTCCGCGGAAGTGATCCCTATTACCAAAAAGCCTACGGGCGTTTCGGATGCTTCCCTCCATGGAAGTGATCCCTGTTACACAAAAGCCTTCGGGCGTTTCGGATGTTTCCCTAGCGGAAGTGATCCCTGTTACCAAAAAGCCTTCGGGCGTTTCGGATGTTTCCCTAGCGGAAATGATCCCTGTAAATCTTGTCCTGAGTTCCTGGGTTTGGGGTTGGGTTGAGCGTGCGCACGGCAAGAGGGTCTGATCCCCCTCGAACCGTAAGGCGTGAACCCTTTCGTGTCTTACTTGTCCTGTCCCGTCTTGTCTTGTCATGTTCCGTCACGTCCCGTCTTGTCTCGACACCTGTAGGGTAGTCCCGTAGTCGGTAGCACACGCTACGTCTACTGCTTGCTACGTTTACTTTTCCTGCTACGCTACTTTTCGTTACTCAGTTATAACCCCAGCATGGTAAAACAACCAGTAAATCATTGTTAATAGTTGATACACTTGCAGTAGAGTCTGACCGTTTGTGTAGACTTTGCCTGACGTACAGTTTCCTTCTTTTGGTGCTGTACGTCAGGTGTGGAGCCAGAGTACGAGTACGAGGCGGACCTGCCAGTTGACTTGGAGCCGGAGGGCGCTGATCCGGTGTACGATCCAGAGGACGATCAGAGTTAGAGATCTTCTGTTGCTGTTCCAGAGTTATCCATTTCAGTTCGAGTTGGGTGCGTTGCACTCTTATTTTCTCGTCTAGGTTGGGTGCTTGCACCATTAGTTTCCCTTTCAGCAGTTGTAGCCGTTTACGTCATTTTTTTAGACTCTCAGTACTTTGATGATAAATTTTGGAATAAAATGAAATGTTCTTTTCAGTACTTTTGTTATTTCGTACTAACTTGCAGGGACCTGTACTTTCGCTATGGAAGACTACAGACGCTTATTGGGTCTGGGCTCTTAGCCCCGGCCTAAGCGGGCCTTCGTCACGCTTCGCCTCCGTGTTTTTGGGAAGCGGGGCATGACAATGCTTCTCCCAAATATTTCATGGAGAAGTTAGTTGATAACCAATCCTTAACAGACTTCAACATTGGTATGTTGTTACCTATTAAGAGAATGTCATCAACATAAAGTACGTGGATGACTAAATTGTTTCCACTGGTTTTCTTATAAATGCATGGCTCATCTTCATTTTTAATAAAATCAAACTCTTTGACCGTATTATCAAATCGGATGTTCCTGCTCCTGGATGCCTGCTTCAATCCATAAATGGATCTATGCAGTCTACACGCTTTCCCTTTGCTCCCACTGACTTCGAAACCTTCCGGCTAAGACATGTAAATATGCTCTTCTAAATCACCATTTAGAAATGCAGTTTTTACATCCATCTGCCAGATTTCGTAGTTGTGATAGGCAGCAATAGCGAGTACGATCCGGATGGATTTGTGCATGGCTACGGGTGAGAAAGTTTTGTCATAATCTATACCTAGAATCTGACGATAACCTTTCGCAACAAGTCTAGCCTTGTACGTTTCTATTTTTCCATCTGCACCGATCTTCCTTTTGAAGATCCATTTGCAGCCAATAGGAACACTTCCCTTGGGCACATTCTCTAAAGTCCAAACTTTATTAATGTGCATGGAATCCATCTCAGATTTCATTGCATCCAGCCATTTCTTAGAGTCTTTACTCTGAATGGCTTCTTGGAAGCTAATAGGATCATCTTCAACTAAGATGCTATCCTCAACTCCTCCATCTACGAGAAATCCGTAGTATCTTTCTGGAGCTCGAGGAATCCTATTTGACTTCCTAATAATTGCTTCAGGAGCATTAGGCTCTGTCTCTCCCACTGGTTCCACGATCTGTTCATGTGTTGATTCAGTCTCTAGACTTTCGTCCAGTTCTATTACCTCACCATTAGACTCCTTTACAAGGAATTCCTTTTCAAGAAAGGTGGCGTGTTTGGACACAACAATCTTTTGTTGTTCCTGGTGATAGAAAATGTGTCCCGTCGAGTGACTAGGATACCTAATGAATCTACACATAACAGACCTATCCTCCGGTTTATCTGGATTAAGCTTCTTGACATACACAGGACAACCCCATACCTTAATATGCTTAAGGTTTGGTTTCTTCCCGTTCCATATCTCATATGGTGTCATTGGCACGGATCTAGATGGAACTCTATTAAGGATATGGGTAGCAGTTTCTAGGGCATAGCCCCAAAGGGAGATAGGTTTTCAACTTCTTTACGATACTCTTTGAATCGCTCAAATGTATCAGACTTGTGCTTCATCAAGAACACATGTCCGAACCTAGAGTGATCATCAGTAAATGTAACAAAGTATGAATAACCTCCTTTCGCTAAAGTAGACATTGGTCCATATACATCAGAATGTACTAGACCCAAGAGTTCACTAACTCTTTCCCCTTGACCCGCAAAGGGAGTTTTAGCCATTTTACCTTTGAGACAAGACTCGCAAGTGTCGAACGACTCATAATTCGAGAGGTCAAGAGACCCCTCTTTATGCAACTTGCTAAGTCTTTTTTCTCCGATATGGCCTAGTCTACAATGCCAAAGGAAAGTTTCATTAAAACTAGATTCCTTACGTTTTCGTGTGTTAACACTTAACACAACGTCATTAGACAGAGTGTTTACACCATTATTTATTGTTCCAAATCCCAGCAATTTATCATTAAAGAAAATGTTCATAACAGATTCATCAATGGTAAATTTATATCCGTCTTTGGCCAAAGCCGAAATGGAAATAACGTTGCATAAGAAATTTGGTATATAATAACATTGTTTCAAAAATAATGTGGCACCATTTGCCAAGGTATTCTTTAGGTCTCCTACAGCTTTAGCAGCTACATTAGCTCCATTACCGACTTGAAGAACTATTTCGTCTTTTCTTAAGTTTCTAAATGTGCTCATACCTTGTAAAGATTTACAAATATGAGTACCCGCACCAGTATCCAATACCCATACGTTAGAAGTTACAGAAAGGACTATACTCTGTATAACTAATACCTTAGAAGTCGAGACATCAATATGTCCTTTCTTCTCTCCGTTAAGCCTAGAGTTTTCTAAGCAATCAATATTTAAACCAGTCAATTTATTATTCAGGATAAGATTCATATTCGATTTCATGCTGCAAAAGACATAGAATTAATTTAGTGTAATTCATGATAAAATAATATAGTTAATATGGTTTTTAATTAACTATGGTCTCCCATTATTTTACGGTCAATCTCTGAAATGAACGAATTTTAATATTTAAAATATAGTGAAAGAGGGATCCAATCATCCTGAACCTCACAACCTTGAGGAGACTCAACAAGTTGATTGGTTCCATGATTGGTAGACTAACTCTTAGTCAATCACATCACATGTGACTTCCTTTCGATTTTTACCCACAGTCACTTATGATCTTGAGGAGACTCAACAAATCATAATGACTGGTCTAGTCAGACCCTTGATTTCGTGTCCAGATTTGACTTAGATCGATGCTCGAGGAGACCCGACGTATCGATTTGGGTCAAGTCTAGACTACATCACATGTATGTTGGAGTTTGTTCCTTAAAGAAAAACATGCCATAGCTTGAGGAGACTCAACAACTATAATTGTCTTCTTTGAGTTACCAAGCTCCAAAATCAAGGAGGGATACGAATTAATCTTAATAAGATTTGTAACGCATTGACTAGATATAACCAAAACTAACACATTTTATTATTAGCAACTTTGCGGTACAAGCGGGCATGACCAGGGTTAGGGCCGGGCAGGATCACTTGCGCCCAGCAAAGCTGAGTCGATCCACAACACCTTCCCTAACTACCTAACCATACCATTCACCATTGAAAGTGCTAATGATAAAAATGTGTTATATTGATTTAATCTGGTTGTTATGATTTATTTAACTAGTTAATCCTATCAACTAGTTATAACCTATAATTCAAAATTATTAGGATGTGTTTCATAACTTTTATTAGAATCCTATCAACTATAAGATTTTAATAAATCACATCAAAATTGTTTCAACAAACATGGGACAATCCTAATCATTCATTAGGATGTGTTATTTAAAATATTGTGAACAACATTTTAAAACATAGCCAAAGCTAGTCATAAATTTAATCAAATTAGAGATTTAAATGAATTTTAATGGCTAACCCAACAAGTCTTTCTTTTAGCAATTATCAAATAAAAGCAAAAGAAACATAAAGTCATTAATTATCACATAATTAAAAAGATCTAATCTTGGGTTTCAAAACAATTTTCGAAAAATTTGAAAACCAACATATAATTAGTGCAAGACTAACTACAAGTTTTAATGCATAAACCCATCGCATAGTTAGAAAAAATGCATAGAAAACTTTCAAGTTTTAATCACATGCATTTCATAAAAGCAGTATATAGATAGTCTATGTAGCCTGGCTCTGATACCACTGAAGGGTTTTCGAGGTCCAAGGGCTCTCTTTCGACTAGTGCATTGTCCGTCCTTCGCCTTACTTGAGAGCGAAAGCCGGACAACCTTGCACAAAATAACGCAGCGGAAGCGAAAATAAAGAGGAAAAATTTATATAAATATTTTATATAAACTAGCCCTATCTGCATAAAACCCAAGCCAAGAAAATGCTACTATCCCGGGGTTGGGTCCAGACCAACCCCTGAGGATACTAATATCTAATTAACTACTGTAGCTACTGCAATTAAATTAATGCACATTAATTAAAACTACGGTTGAGAAAACTCAACATACCCGTAACTCTTGCCTTGCAGCAAAAGTGTTACCAAAGGCAATCAATTGCCCTTCCCGCATTAGCCGCTACGATCCCAGCAACCGCTTGCGCCGATCCCAGCAACTTCTGGTCGCCGAGCCAACCACTTGCTCCAGAAAGTTTCACGCAAGTGAAACCTCCGCCTAGATTTTGGATCTGAATCCGAACTCCTTTGCGACTTTGCTAGAGCCCTCATGAGCAAGGCAGAAATTTATTGGGAGAGGAGAAATATTAATTTAAGCCTAGATCCGAGCATGCTCCAACATTTACGAGAGTCGCTCAGATCTAGAGCTTGGGACGAGTTATGAGGAAGGGGGAGGGCCTCTATTTATAGAGGCGGCTGACTCTCCCCTTTTCTCCACAACCGAGGTGGGACTATTAATTTGGGATTAATTAAATCAAGTTAGTTTGCCTTTCACAAAGGGCAAACTTCCTCGAATTTTAACTCCCTCAACGTTGAGCTTCAATGTTGGTACAACCTACCAAATCGAAGCGAGTTCAACGGTGAACGCGTAGGAAAAAACGGCTCGTCAATCCGAGTCCGTTTGACCCTTCAAACAATTGTCCAAAGTTAGCCAAAAGTCATGCTTCTCTTAGAAACGTAGCCGTCAAGAAAATCCCAGGTTTCAAAAAACCCTAACCAGAAAATTCGGGCTTGGTG
Organism: Scilla litardierei; assembly: GCA_030789695.1. Taxonomy (NCBI): domain Eukaryota; kingdom Viridiplantae; phylum Streptophyta; class Magnoliopsida; order Asparagales; family Asparagaceae; genus Scilla; species Scilla litardierei. The sequence continues at coordinate 756,212,927 of CM061142.1, read as the reverse complement.
GGCCTCCATTTTCGCTGGTTTCAGCCCAACAGTTTGGGCTGACTTGTTTTGGCTATAACTTGTGCATTTGTACTCCGTTTTTGACACGGTTTGAACCTGCATTTAGAGCGGGACGATCCTGTCATCTAGGTAACCTTTTCAACGCGTTTATTTAATTAAATATAGTCTTAAACAATTTAAGAGACATTTAATCTCTTTTGCATCATATGCAAATTAGTCTCTATCTAGGCTTAAATTTTCATTTGCATCAAATACAAATGATCTGAGGGCATATTCCTCTATATTCGATCCATGCTATATGATAGCTACGCTCGTTCGAGGTAGAATAGGGGTGAAATCAAGAAGATGATCCGTAACGGTCTGTTTTCGTTGTACTTTGTTCGTGCACGTGCTTTTGGCCGTGCACGTGTTTATTTTAGATTTTATTTGATTGTGAACACTTTTGTGTGATATGCCGTTGTGAACGTCTCTGAGAGTATTAAATAGTGGCACTAATTTGGAACGACGTTTCTCGAGTCGTTTTCCCACAATTTAATCTTATTCGATGAGACGTTGCGATTCTCACACTTGACGGGAGACATTTCTATTTTTATTTTCGTCGTCTGACATCGAAATTGAGATCCGTCTTCTTAGTTAGCTCACTTTCGTTATCACGATCACCCCGATATTTATTTTATAATTTTTGCAGTTTACTTGACCACTTTTATATTTTTAGCAAGGTTTATAATATTTTTAATAATTACGTTTTAAATTAATTTCGGCCAAAGAAAATTTATTTGAGTTTAAAACGTTTTAAAGAATTTTTGAGCCAATTTCTAGCTCATTTGGACCGCATCAAATCCTTGTGTGCGTTGGAGAAGTTGAGATTCAAATTTTAAATTTTTTTGAACTTCTAATCCCATTAGGATTAGCCCTAGACCTAGTCAACCCATCTACACTATATAAACAACCTCTAGAAAGACCTATTTTCGCAAGAAAATAACCCTAGCCGCTTCCAAAACCCAAATTTGACGTTGCGACGAATCGTCGCAACATTGCGACGAACTTCTGCCGCACGACCGAGGAAAACAGCTCCGTTCCCCCCGCTCCGACCGAAGACCCGCCCCGCACCAAGCCCGCTCCGCACGCTGCAGCCGCCCCTCGCTCCGTTCCCCTTCTTCGACCGAGAGAAGCTCTCGGTCAGACCGAGAGCTCAAGCCGCATCCCGCTCCGCACAGCCGCCCGCACCAACCCCCGCACCGTTCGCCCGCCTCCGCTCGTGTCAGACCGAGCGGGTCGCCCGCACCGACCGACGTTGCAACGTTGCAACGTTGCAACGTTGCAACCCCCGCATCCAAGGCGCCCGACCGACCGCTCCCCCCGCACCAACTGAGAGGAAGCCCCGCACCCGCAGCTGCGACCGACTCGCACCGCTGCACATGCCGTCCCCTGTGTCTGACCGAGCAAATCCCCCGCACTGAGGCTATACAACCGAGAGCCATTCGTCGCAACCCCGCACCCGTCACACCACTTGCCACCGTGGGCCTCCCAAGTTCTCCAGAGGTATTATGGGTCCCCCATAGGTCCCTAGGACTACTGTGGGCCCCACCTAGGTGCTTGCTCTTCGAGGAATTACCGCGTACGACGTTGCGACACATCGTAGCCCGTCGTTGCACGTGCTAGCTTTGGAATCTGGATTCGTTGCTCCGGTTGCTGATCTGAACTTTCCAGCGGGGAATTCATATTGGAATCAGGACTTGGAGCGCGTTCTTTTATTCCAACCCCTGGCGTCGCTACCCGACGCCAGTGTAGCCTCGCGTCGTGTTGAGGTAACGCTTTGCACCCCTAGGACCCCCAACCCAATTGCATGCTAATCAAGACTAAAATCAGTATTTTTAAAGTATTTTAAATGTTTTAGAATTCACTAATCAAGATTTAATAAAACGGATGTAGGCCGGTGGACTTGTGCACGTAGGATTATTGTGATTTGGACTCGTTGGACGGTGTTACTCAGACGTGATACTTGCAGGCAAGTGAAACTTGCCAACTCTTGTGTAGGGCCATGTTTTTAGGCCACTTCCTTACTTTTAGCGTAAAAGAGACTAGTCCGTGAAATGATAGCTGGTTAGACGCCTACTTGATCTAGTTTGACAACGAAACTAGATACGTCACCTAAATGATCTAGCTTGACAACGAAGCTAGATCCAACTCCTTAAACTTATTGATCATGCATACTAAACTGTCATGTTTACTTTCCTTACCTGTACGCTTTACTACTTGCCATGTCATGTCATCCATGCATTGAATGTCGCATTCGTAGCACACGCTACATACTTGTACTTGCTTGTCCCGGGCTATGTGCACCCCTATGCCAACATGAAAAACACTTCCTGGCTCGTGGTCCAGAAGCAAGCATTCCCGTTCGGGGGTAAGGCCCTGGCTCGATACACGTGGAGGGGTACGGTTGAGTGACCACTCAGCGTAGAAGTGTGCATGTACAGTCGCTTCAGCTGTAAGGCGTGAACTCTGTGCACGACTTGAAAAGTGACTTGAGATTGTTAGTAGTTTACTACTCTTGCCATGCCATGCTAGTTGTCCTCTTGTACTTGATTTACTTTACTTGTTGCACTCGTACTTTAACTGCCATGTCATTGCATCATGCTAGAACTGCTAGGTTGCTTTTACTTGTACTTTCAGTTTCCTTGCACAAGTCTTTTAGACTTGCTGACATGTGCCCCTTGCTCTTTTGGGTGTCACATGTTAGACCCTGAGCCAGCGACAGTTGTTGAGGACGAGGTGTTTGCTGACGCTGAGCCTGAGCCTACGTTCGTCGAGGAGTTCGAGGACACCGGAGACCAGTCTTAGTGACTGTTGAGTTGTTTTTGCTTTAGGTTGCTGTTAGTTGTCGGTGCTTGCACCATTACTTTGTTTTCGTACTTTGTACTTTTGTTGGTCATGCTGGGGTCTCTTTTAGACTCTTTTATTTTAGCCTGGTGGCTTTTCTGCGACGTTGAAATTTATTCTTATGGATATTCTGAGATTTATTCTTGTCTCATTTTCTTTATTATATTTGTTTCGTAATGCAATTGCAAGGACCTGCTATTATTGTGTAATTGGCGCTTATCGGACTTGCAGCTTTGTAGCTTCAAGTCTGAGCGGACCTTCTCACGCCTCGCCTCCACGTTTTTGGGAAGCGGGGCGTGACATGATCGAGTCCCAAACTCATGTGGAAGTCACTGGAAGTTGGAAGTTGACGACGTGCGAGGAAGGGTCGTCGATCAATGGCGATCCGTAGGCGACGACGATCGATCTGGAGAGAATGGTGGAGAGGATTAAATGGGGACCGAAGTCGTTGATGGAGTAGGGTAAGGTTGGGTAGGTTAGTGCTCGAGGAGAGATTACAGACAAAGGGTAATAAAGAGGTGGGGGATGGTGTGCGAGAAAAAGGATCAAATCCATGGAAAATCGGTTACAGATTAGATAGAAGAAAATTATGAGCTTAAGAAAGATGAAGAGGACGTGACTGCCTATGTTGAACATCTCGGTTTGGCTCGTCTCAAATTCTCTAGCACCATCCCCAAATGCTTGGCATGCATCTAAGCGTCCTTCAATTACATCAAAATATCGTTGATGAGGATTACCACAAATATATCCAAACACTTGTAGACTGCTTGGTTCACGTGACTCGTGAATACCAACGGTGCGTTGACCATGCCAACAATATCATCAAGTATTCATAGCGTATACCCTTGGTCTTGAAAGATGTCTTCGAATTTGAGTCGTTGACTTTCAATTGATGACATCCTTTTCTCAGATCCAACTTTGATTGATCCTCCAAGTTGATCGAAATATAATTAATGCGAGGAAGATGACACTAGGATCCATCTTATTCTTTGAACAATAGTCGATACTCATGCGATACTCATGCGCTAGGATCCATCCTTCTTCTGCTTATTTTTAACCAATAATACAAAAGTATTCCCAGGTTAGGTCATATCCATTCATCTCGCAACAAATCATCCAACCGAGCCTGAAGCTCAGGTGGCATTATGTGTAAAGTGTTGGGTGCCTGGCACCAAATCAACTGAAAACTTAAGGATGTGATCCAACGGTAATACTACGAGAAAATTCGAAAATACATCCAAGAATTCTCGAACATCTTCAGGTTTCTCTCCATTGTAATCATCAGTGCTTCCATTGATCTGGCTTTGAACTTCACTGGTCTTTTCGATCTGCTCCCTTTATTGTTGAGTATTGGACTTCTCCCTACTTGGTGTTAATGATGAGCAAACATAAATACTTGTGACTAATCCCCTATTTTACAGTTAATCTATTGCCCAAGCTTACTATGAAGATCAACTAGCAATGGATGACTCACAAACGTGATTGAAGGCAAATGATATGAATTGGATGATCGTAGATTGATGATTGAAGCTCCGTAAAGACTTCAAGCTCATACGATGGAAAGAAGAGATTATTCGTCAATGTAATTTTTCTTTTATCTCTTCTAGTATGTAGCTTAGAAGTAAAACTATGATGGAGCACTCACACACATCTACTTTCGGTCATAGGACATCTCTAGACCTTTGTCCTTTGATCTCAATTCAATTCTCTTTTGTTTGTGCTAGGATTGTTCATAACAGCCGACTGCTTAACAGTTTACCGTCGTCTATCTCAAAAACAGTCGACTATGTTTTGTTCTACAGTCGCCTGTTATGCACAGACTATTACAATGCAGTTTTTGGGTCCTCTCTGATTATCTCGCACAGGCTACTGTTGAACGTTTATCAGGCGCCTGTCTTAGCGACAATCGACTGTGAATGGTTCATCAGTCGCCAGTCTCTCCTTGCCCAAACTCTGTTTGATCCGATTTCTACGGCCAGTCGACTTATGCTGTATATGCAGTTGACTGTCTATTAGATCAGTCGACTGTCTATGCTGCAACAGTCGCATGTCTGTAAGTCTTTTCTTTGACTCAGCTCTCTGGAAATTTCTCCTGTCTGTGACAGTCGTCTGTTTAAGAATATACATGTTGGATCCTGTCAAAACAACGTTAGGATCGATAAATGAAGTTGAGACTTACGCTTGCGTACGCAGCACGGTAATCTCGGAACTTCGCCCTCGGATTCGTCACAACGGTCGATACTTCGTCACGGAGGATCGAAGCAGAGTTTCACCGCCTAAATCTCTAACTAGAAGAGGATTTTAATGGAAGGGAGAAGAAGAACATAAGATGCCTTATGCAAACTTATGGCATGGAAAGTGTGAATGAATGCCTTACCCTTGGGTCCTATTTATAGGCTTTAGGGGTGGTTATTGTATGAAATAACCAATTATAAGCTTATTAGCCTATATTAGCACATTCATTTATCTTCTTCTTTATCCACTTATCAAGTGCCATTTTGCACTTATAAAGTGGCTTTTTCCACTTATCGAGTGGCTTTTTCCACTTATCGAGTGGTCCTTTTCACACGAGAAAAGGTTCCCTTCGCGCACGCCTTCGTGCACGCGACATCTGAGGTCCGTATACCCTCATACATCCCCTCATGGGTGTATTTATGTCGTCCATATCCAACATCTCCCACTCACACTTGAGGGGATTGTAAGGAAACATCTTTTCCTTTAACTCTTCTGTTTGTCATACCGAGAAATAGGCCGTGTGACCGTCATGCGCATAGAGTCTGTTGTTGTGCACTTGTTAGAGATACACAACACTCCTCAAGGTGCAAAGTTGAGTAGATCAACGCATGCTTTACCCTAGATTATTTCTTCACATTTCTTATACTTTATATTCAACAATTGAATCCCATCTGGATTGCAATTGGCTGGCCAGCTTTGAATCTTTAAAGTCCAAATGTGAATGCGAAATTAATCTTCCTCTTCTTGCGATCCTTTCGATCTTGACTTGACTTGCTTTTCTAACATGCCCCGCCGGACCGAATTAACCATAGTCCATAAGCAACATGCTAAGATAGCAATCACCCGGTCAAATCTAAAGGAACCAATTAGAGTCCATAAGGGCAATGAATTAAGACCCATGTGGTCTTTGGGTCTCACATAATAGTAAACTTATTTACTATTCTAACCCAATGGTCAAAAAATGCATACGTAGTATGAATACGTATTACATCATCGCTCCTTTCCCAGGGAGTGTATGTCTCAATGATGTTGTAAGGATGATGATCAGACACCACAATGTCTGACTTTGAGTCCCTTTTTCTACTCAAATAATCCTTTGGACTCACATCCCGCATTTAGACAGATAGGATTTCAAAATCCTCTTAGATCTTCTGTAAGCATCCATATGCTGCAGATCTTTAATGCGACCATTTTGTTTAAGTCATGACTCTAAATCATCCGTCTGATGATTTTGACTTTAAACAGGTCTCATCTCTATTCTATCCGTCTGATAGAATAAGGCGGTTGCTCATGTGAGAGAGCCAACCTCAATCTGTCCGACATACTAGAAAGTATAGCTGAGATTTCAAAAATGTACACAAACATTTCTCAAGAAATTCATATGCAATGTTTGAAAAAGAACATATTCTTTAATTAAATTTGATCATTTACAGACATGGGAATTTACATTGGTACAACTCAGCTCTTAGGCAATCCTTGGGATGATAAGTGTTTGTAAAACACATCTCTGGGGATCGCCTTCGTGAGCGGATCCGCTATCATCTCATGCGTAGATATGTACCTTATGTCCACCTTCTTGGTCTTATCATAGTCTTTTGCAAATTTGTAGCGGATATCAATGTGTTTGGTCTTACAATGAAATTTAGGATCTTTGACATAAGCTATAGATGCTTGACTGTCGATGTGTATAGGTACAGCACCTGAGTCACTTGCATCAATTAGCCTGTCTAAGAATTTCCTAAGCCAAACAGCCTCTTGGACTGCCATGCTAAATGCTACAAACTCGGCTTCCATAGTTGAAAGTGCGATGCAGGATTGTTTCTTGCTACTCCAGGATATTGCACCAGATCCTAGTAGAAAAACATATCCTGAGGTCAATCGTCGCTCATCGAGATCACCCGCCCAATCAGCATCAGTGTAGCCTTCGAGACTTAAGGCATCTCCTTGATAGCATAAAGCAAAGTCTGCAGTTCCTTTGCGATACCGCATTATCCTCTTAACCGCTTTCCAGTGTACTTGCCCTGGGTTGGATTGGTAACGACTTACCATTCCAACGACAAAACAGATGTCCGGTCTTGTACACATCATAGCGTACATAAGACTAGCAACTGCACTGGAATATGGAACTTTTTCCATAATCTCTTTCTCCTTTTGGTTCTTAGGACATGATTTCAGACATAAATTATCGCTTTTGCTTATAGGAGTATCAATGGACTTGCAGTCCTGCATATTAAATCGTTCTAGAACCTTCTTTATATAAGTCTCCTGTGAAAGAGAAAGAAGTTTCTTCGAACGATACAGATAACCTTTGGAGTTTTCTGCGTATCGTATAAAGATACATTTCCTTCCCCTTGGCCCAAGTTTGCCATACTTATGGGAGGAAATATGTGCGTAGGATGCACAACCCCAAGGTTTCAAAATGTTTAAGTCAGTAGACCTTTGGTTCCACAACTCATAAGGAGTGGAGCTAACTGATTTCGAGAGTATGCAGTTTAAAATGAAAGCGGCCGTCAATAATGCATCGTCCCAAAAGGTGATTGGCAAGTTAGCTTGCGCCATCATTGAACGGACCATTTCCATTAAAGTCCTATTTCTCCTTTCTGCAACACCGTTTTGTTGAGGAGTATAAGGCATAGTTACCTGATGTACTATGCCTTTTTCATCACAAAGTTCCTTAAAACTTCTTGATTGATATTCACCGCCCCTATCGGTTCGCAAGACCTTAATCTTGCGATCTAATTGATTCTCCACTAAACTCATATAGTTTTTAAAGCAAGCCAATGCTTCACTTTTGTGGGATATCAAATAGATATGTCCGAATCGTGTGAAATCATCAATAAAAGTGATGAAATAGGACTTTTCGCGTCTTGTCTTGACATTCATCGGACCACATATGTCCGAATGGATAAGCTGTAATGGAACCTCGGCCCTTGTGCCGGTTCCAAACGGCTTGCGACAAGATTTCCCCACTAGGCAATGTTCGCAGGTCGTCATTTCAACCTTTGAAACATTGGATAGAAGGCCACGTTTGGCAAGTCTATCCATATGCGTTGGTCCAATATGACCAAGCCTTGCGTGCCAACAAATCACATCAGACTCATAAGTCTTAGAATTTGCAATAAGGAAATTTTCATTACATGAGGAGTCATACATTGTACCCATTACAATAAATCCTTTAAATACAAACCCAGTACCAATAAGAGTATTATTACAACTTAAGTCCACATTACAATCATGAAAAAACCAGTTATAACCAAGACCCATTAACACGACCACAGATATTATATTCCTTCGAATATCAGGAGCGAAGAGAACATCATGAAGTAGGAGAGTGCGGCCGTTGTCCAAGACTAGCTTGCAAGTCCCTACATAGATCCACTTCGTTCCTTGGGGTATCCGGTGATACTCCACGAAGGACCGTCTGTCCCTTGCTATGTGGTCGGTGGCACCTGAATCAATTATCCAAAATGGATTAGATTCCACAAGAAATATTGAACTAGAAACACATATGTAACTAGTATATTTACAAGTTACCTCGTTGCCTCCACTCGTACACGAACGAGCATAGTGACCGAGCTTGTTGCACTTAAAGCACTTGATCCTCTTCAAGTCTTTCTTCTTGTGCCATTTCTTGTGCCCACCCTTATGTTTGGGTTTCTTGGTAGACTCAGGTTGCTTATTACGTTCATTAGTGAACTTTGAACGATCTTTCCATTTCTTTCCCCCGTGTGAGGAACTAGCAACCATGTGCACTTCTGCACTTGGCTTAGCAGCCGCAAGCCGCTCTTCCTCTAATTCGAGGTGCTTAGAAATATCGCTGAAAGTCTTGATGCTCTCATTGTGAGTGAGATGCATCTTCATTTGGTCCCACCCATTTGGTAGGGAACGTATGACTGCTTGGATTTGTTGCTCATCAGTGAGCATATGACCTGCGTCCTTTAACTCCGAGATAAGATTCGCCATATGTCGCAGATGTTTCCCCATGGAATGATCTGGATGTTTCTTATATGAATCGAACCTTATAGTTAAGGCACGAAGTTTAGACACCGATGTGCCACCGAACTTCTCTTCTAGCTTGGACCATATGTCCATGGCTAGGTCATGTTCTCGGAAGATGCACATTATGTCATCAGCCATACTTCTTAATAACGTAATGCATGCTATCTTGTTCTTCCAAGACCAAGCATCAAAAGCTTCCTTGTCTCATCTGTGTTGGGCCGTAGTGCCCAACTCAGGTTCAATCATTACGTTCTTTAGAGTTTCGAGCACTTCTTGCTCCTCTAAAACGTATTGTAGCTTGATGGACCAAAGTTTGTAATTATCGCCGTTGAGTTTTTCACCTCTGTTTAACTCAGCGATGATATTCTTTGAAGCGGAAGACATTTTACTTTTAAAATGCTACAAAAGACACAAAACCGAAGGTTTGATCAAAATCATTGCATTAAAAATTTCTTAAAATATAATTCACACTTGAAATGATAATAGAATATCCCATTTGGATAGTTCTAATTTCAACTCCCACTTGGAAGGATATTTATAATTTGATAAGTTAATTTCGAAAAATATTGAAGATGTTACTCTAGAATCGGAAAGGTCACTATGTTTCCAATCACCATCTAGAGTAACTTTCAATATTTCTCCCTCACTTTATCAAACGATAGTACTCTTATAGTACTTTGCAGCGGAAAAGCGTTTTTGAAAACGTATTTTTCAAAATTGTATATTTCAACCTAGTACCCTTATGATACTAGTGAAATACTCGACACTTCCTGGCCATTTGCCGGGTTTAAGCCGTTGCCGTACCAAGGTCGGATCCCCCCTTGAGGATATTTTTCTGCAAGCCATTGTCGCCGGCTCCCGTATGGATCCAGGCGCTTCCCCCCTTATAGGAGAATTTTGCCGCAAATGACTGCCGACGGCCCCGTATGGGCTAGCCTTGCAGATGGCCGGGGCCAAAATTGCTGGCAAGGCCTCCGGCTGAATTGGTCGACCAAAAAACCCAAATTGGTCGACCAGTGCCGACCAAGGGTTCTGGCACCCTCCACCCCCCGGCCAGGGCCGGCCAGGCCGGCCCCTGGACTTAGCCGAGGCCGGCCAGAGCCCCTTGGCCCTGGCCTGGCCTCGGCCAGGCCTGTCCTTGGCCACGGCCAGGGCCCCTTGGCCCTGGCCGGGGCCGACCATGGCCATGGCCGGCCATTGCCGGGCCATGGCCATTTGGCCTTGGCCGGCCATGGCCCATATGGCCATGGTCGGCCACCCCCTTACATGGGGTTGCCGCACACCCCCGCAGGAGGGGTGGCCGTGGTGGTTATTGGCCGTAGCCAACCCCCTCCGCATGGGAAGGGGGGTGCGTTGCCTTCATAGCCCATTTGGCCATGGTGATCAAGCACCAAAAGTCATCTTCCCCGATGGGAATAACTACCATCTTCTTCCTCGATGAAGCACCCGTTCGTCGATGAAGCACCCGTTCGTCGATGAAGCACCCGTTCGTCGAGAAAGTAGTTATCTTCTAATGGCCGTGTGCCAAAAATGAAAAATAACATACTTTAAAGTTCCTAAACTACACGCTCCACATGAAGAGAGTTCACATTCCCTATGAATGGAGACTCGGCATCCATGAAGAGTGCGAGCTTGACGACGTGAACGGTCGGTTCTTCCCGTCACGGAGAGTTCCTGCCATATCCGTAATGACAGAAGACCCTAACGTGAAAAGAACAACCGTTGCGTTCTCTCCGTCACGAAGCGTTCCTACCATATCCGTAATGGTAGGATACCCATTCGTGAAAAAGACAACTCCTCGTTCATCGGTTCGACGGGGCGGCGGTTTGACCGGGGCGAACCCGTATGGCTCTGATACCAATGTTGGATCCTGTCAAAACAACGTTAGGATCGATAAATGAAGTTGAGACTTACACTTGCGTACACGGCACGGTAATCTCGGAACTTCGCCCTCGGATTCGCCACAACGGTCGATACTTCGTCACGGAGGATCGAAGCAGAGTTTCACCGCCTAAATCTCTAACTAGAAGAGGATTTTAATGGAAGGGAAAAGAAGAACATAAGATGCCTTATGCAAACTTATGGCATGGAAAGTGTAAATGAATGCCTTACCCTTGGGTCCTATTTATAGGCTTTATGGGTGGTTATTGTAGGAAATAACCAATTATAAGCTTATTAGCCTATATTATTTATCTTCTTCTTTATCCACTTATCAAGTGCCATTTTGCACTTATAAAGTGGCTTTTCCACTTATCGATTGGCTTTTTTCACTTATCGAGTGGTCCTTTTCACACGAGAAAAGGTTCCCTTCGCGCACGCCTTCGTGCACGCGACATCTGAGGTCTGTATACCCTCATACATCCCCTCATAGGTGTATTTATGTCGTCTATATCCAACAATACAGTCGCCTGTTCTGATTGACAGTCGATTGTGTTCCTTGCATCAGTCGTCTTTCCTGTATCTTGTGAGATTTCCAGTATTTTATCTAACTTACTCTTCTCTCGGCCAGTCGCCTGTCGAAGAATGTACAGTCTCCTGTTGGTTTTACAGACGACTGTCTTGGCTTCATCAGTCGACTGTCCACGTGGTAAGTTACCGTTATGAATTCTCACCTACCCTTGCTGACTGTGCAACAGTCGACTGTGGTTTGTTCAACAGTCGACTGTCACAAGTTCAGATTATATCCGTTGAGATTTTTCTCACAGATTTCGATTGGGTTTTTGCCTAAACTGTTTTGTGGATTTGAGAAAGCTATAAATAGAGCTTCTACTGTTCCATTGGAAGGTTACTCATTCATTGCAAAATATTTTAAGCTTTCATTTCCAAAGATCAAAGCTTTTCAAATCCAAAGCCTTAAGTATTTCCAAATCTTGTTCTCTTGCTCTCCAACCTAGAACCAAAGATTGATCTTCTAGGCATTTGGTGCAGTCAAGAGAAAGGGCTTTTCTCCTCTCTTCCAAGAGAGTTCTTCAACACACATCACACTTCTCCTTCAAGTTCTACTTCAAGGCATAGGTGATTGTAAGTGTTGCTTTCAGATTTCATAACTTCTTTATTTGAATTGTGCTCTCGGTTGTGAGAGTGGTTTTTTCTTGCTCCCTGGTTATGGGAGTCAAGGACATCGATTGTATTCGATTGCACTTGTAGGGTTGCTACAAGTGGGTTTTAAGGAAACCTCAAGTTAGGGTTCTAACTTGAGTATCCGGTGGTATCCGGGTGGTAGGGACATAGGAATACCGGGAACAAGTCGGGAGTTGACTTGGGTAATCCGAACCCTTGAAACATAACTACGTTTTCGTGTGTTTCTCTTTGGGTTGTTTTTCTATTCCGCACTATTTGTTGGATTGCATTTTATTTGGCGTAAATTCCTTTTAAATTTGCATAAACACTATTCAACCCCCCTTCTAGTGTTTTCCCCATAGACAGGGTCCTAACAATTGGTATCAGAGCGCAAGGTTTTATCTATGGCATCCAACAACAACAACGTTCCTCCGTCGCCTACGTACAACAATTATGACCGTGATGGAGCCTCCACACTTTTCGAAGGTCAATCTACGGTACGTCCTCAACATTTCAATGGTACTAACTTTGGTTATTGGAAGTGTAGGATGGAGACATTCTTTAGGAGTGCTTCTCTTTGGAGAACTCTCCACAAGGAGTACGTCGAGCCCTCCGAAGATGATTTCGAGAAATGGACGACTTCCGAGAAGTCCGCCGAAGTCAACAACGCTAAAGCAATGAACGCTCTTCATTGTGCATTGGACCCGAATAAGTTCAACAAGATATGCACATGTAAGAGTGCATATCAAATTTGGAACCATCTCATCGTTACCCACGAGGGAACGAATAAGGTAAAGCTTTCAAAGTTATATGTTGCCGTGCAATACTTCGACTTGTTTCACATGCAGGAAAATGAGAGCATTGCGTCGATGTACGGACACTTTACCGACATCACAAACGAATTGGAAGCCCTTGGCCAAATCTACACCGAACCTGAAAAGGTAAGGAAGATCATCATGGGGATGGCCTCCAAATGGGAAAGACGAGCAATCGCCATTGAGGAGGTCAATGACTTGAAGAACTACACCGTGGTGAATCTCATCGGGACTCTTATGTCTTACGAAGTAAGACGGGATAACCGATTGATGATTCGAGCCATGATGAATCCCTCGGAGGCCAAGAAAAAAGCTTTGGCATTCAACGCCAATTCATCATCCTCCGAAAGTGATGAATCCGAGAACGAGATGGATTTGGGTGAAATGGCCCAAATGGCGAAGAAGTTCCAACGCTTCTTCCGCAAAGGTAAATTTCCCTCCAACAAATGTTTTGAATCTACTAATGCTACTTCCTCTCTTTGTTATAAGTGTAATAAGCCAGGGCACATCAAGAGGGATTGCCCATTGCTAAACAACAAAGAAAAGTGGAAGGCACCAAAGTACCACAAGTCCAACAAGAACAAGAAAGACAAGAAGAAAGGACTCGTCGGTACCTTTGATGACTCAAGTGATGACTCATCAAGCGATTCCGATGATGAGAAGGGTAAGAGCGCCCACATGTGCTTCATGGCACTTGAAGACCCACTCTCGGATGAGAGTGATTCCGATACGGATAACACCGAGGTAACAATGGATGAACTTCGCATAGCTAATGAAGAACTATTTGCTAAATACCAATCTTTAATGCTTAGATACTCTAGCTTAAAGAAATCAAAAGTTAGCAAGTCATCCATTCCATGCATTATCAACAATGACACCATTGTTGATACTTTAACCCTTGAGAAAGCAAACTTAGCTTCTCAAAATGTCACTTTGAGAGATGATGTGAATTCCCTCAAATCTCAACTAGATCAAACACATCCCATGGATAATAGTGATCTAGTTACACGCCACACACAATTGGGTTTAGAGAATGATTCTCTTAAAACCCAAGTGCACGAGCTCAAAGCACGGGTGTCCACCTTGGATACCAACATTTCTTCTTTAAAGGAGAAATATGAGCTCATGTCCTCCCGTATTGTGAGATTCAATAAGGGACAAGGACAATTGTATGATTTGCTTGCAAATCAATTTCCGGCCACACATCGTGTTGGCCTTGGATTTGTAAAAGCGAATGCATCTAATGATCGCACCTCCTATAGTGGGGTCACTATAGATTTTGTGAGGCCTTCCTCCAGTGCATCCACAAGTGGTGTCAAAGACACTATAGGTAGCAATCCTACCAAGAATGTCGCCACATCACCTTCTCTTCCTTTTGGCAAGAAACCCACTAAGGGTGGAAACCAAAAGCAAGGCCATGCTTATATGTACACTAATACTCATCCACGTAGGAAACATCCTACTTCACAAGTGGATAATCATGACACATTTTATGATCCGTACCCACGAACACGTACACAACCACACATGAGAAATACTCATGTACGTGCTCCCACACACCCATATGCTCATACGCATCATTCTTTCATGTATGCTAATTCTCCACATGTCATGCATGATCAATATGCTTCATATAATATGCATATTCCCAAGAATACATATCATTCAATAATGTACAATGCATATCCTCCACATCATATCTATGCTAGAAATCATGTTCCCAAGAAGCATGCACCACATAGAAATCCAACTCATATGCATGCAACTAGGAATAGAACTCCCAAGATGTACACTATTTGGGGTCCTAAGAACACTAGTCTAATTGTTAGGAATGCTTATGTTGATTCCTACTTTCATGATGTAATTAGAAATAGTAACTATGTTGGGAAGCGGAAGTCTACATGGACTTGGCTTCCAAATGGCTAATCCCCTTGGATCCAACAAACATTGGGTACCATAAGCTTATGGTATATTATATAGGTACCCAAGAGAAAGAAGAAGAGCAATAAAAGTCTTATTAGCTCTAAAGGAAAAGGATGGATTCTTGATAACGGTTGCTCCAAACACATGACGGGAGATCCCTCATTGCTCTCCGAAGTGATTAGCATCAAAGATGGTGCAAAGGTCACTTTTGGAGGTAATCAAAAGGGAACCATCATTGGAGTAGGTATCGTTGGTAATCTTTCCAAACCCCTAATTACTAATGTTTATCTTGTTAGTGGTTTATGTCGCAACCTCATTTCCATAAGTCAACTTTGTGACAAAGGTTACAAGGTTAACTTCGAAGAAGGATTGTGTATTATTGTTGATTGTGATTCAAATGTTTTATTTTCCGGTATTAGGCGTAAAAATATTTATTATTTAAGCTTGCCTAAAACCGTAGAACATTGCTTAGTTGCTAACACAAGTGAACAACTATTATGGCATCGCCGTTTTGGTCATGTTCACTTCAAGCACTTATATAAGTTAGCTAAGCATGATCTAGTCAAAGGTTTTCCTAAGATTCTTTTTAACAAGAAAAACTTTTGTGATTCTTGTCAAAGAGGTAAACTAAGTAAATCTTCATTTAAGCTTATAGAAGGGATTACTTCTAAGAGGCCCCTGGAACTTCTACATCTAGATTTATTTGGGCCAACTAGAACCGCTTCTTTAGGTAATGCTCATTATGGACTAGGTCGTTGACGACTTTTCTAGATTTACTTGGGTTTCATTCTTAACTAATAAGAATGAAGCTCATGAAGAGTTTACCAAATTTGCAAAGAAGATTCAGAATCTTTTAGGATCCATCATTATCACTATTCGTAGTGATCATGGAGGAGAACTTGAGAATGAGTCTTTTACTAAGTTTTGTGATGACTCCGGGATAACTCATAACTTTTCCTTTCCTCGTGCACCACCACAAAATGGTGTTGTAGAAAGAAAGAATAGGACTCTTATTGAGTGTGCTCGCACTATGCTCCATGATAGTCATTTAGGACTACAATTTTGGGCAGAAGCGGTGCACACGGCATGTTATGTGCTCAATAGGATCCTAGTGAGACCCCGAACAAATAAAACTTGTTTTGAGTTGTTTTATGATAAAAAGCCTCAAGTGAAATATTTTCGTATCTTTGGTTCAAAATGTTTTATAAAGAACACCTTTGGTAATTTAGACAAATTTGAGCCAAGATCCGATGAAGGAATTTTTGTTGGATATTCCACACGTAGCAAAGCCTACCGGATATACAACAAAACTTCTTCAACGATTGAGGAATCACTTCAAGTATCTTTTTTATGAAGATTTTGACTTTCCTCATGTTGATGATGATAATGTAGAGATTCTTTGTGACTCTCTTAATAATGTTAAGATTAATGATAATATTGTTGAGACTAATACTTCTAACGAAGTTATTGAAGTTGTTCCTAGTGATCCAGGTTTACCCAAAGCTTATCCAACCGTTCGCAACCATCCCCATAACCAAATTATTAGAGATATTGGTGTGGGTATTTGAACGAGATCAAGAATTAAAGAATTCTCCCTTTGCGCATTCGTCTCTACCATTGAGCCAAAGAACATTCAAGAAGCTTGTGAGGATAGCTCTTGGATAGTGGCAATGGAAGAAGAACTAGCACAATTCGAGAGAAACGAAGTTTGGGAACTTGTACCTCTTCCAAGTGGTCACCAAACTATTGGGACCAAATGGATCTTCAAGAACAAGACCGATGAAAACGAGGTAATCACACGGAACAAAGCAAGGTTAGTAGCTCAAGGCTACCGGCAAGAGGAAGGTATTGATTTCGAAGAATCCTTTGCCCCGTAGCTAGATTAGAAGCTATTAGGTTGCTTTTATCTTTTGCATCCCATAAGAATTTTAAATTATTTCAAATGGATGTTAAAAGTGCATTTTTAAATGGATTTGTAAATGAAGAAGTCTATGTATCTCAACCTCCCGGTTTTAGTCATGAGAAATTTCCAAACCATGTTTTCAAACTTAAGAAAGCATTGTATGGATTGAGACAAGCTCCTAGAGCTTGGTATGATCACCTTAAGACCTTTCTTTTGAATTTAGGTTTTAAAATGGGAGAAGTTGATTCTACACTCTTCATTAAAGATTATGAAAATGACATTCTTTTGATTCAAGTTTATGTAGATGATATTATTTTCGGTTCTACTAACTTTAATCTTTGTCAAGAATTTTCCAAGTCTATGAAGGATGAGTTTGAGATGAGCCACATGGGAGAGCTCACCTACTTCCTTGGATTGCAAATTCGACAAATGGAGAATGACACTTTCATACATCAGACAAAGTACACAGGGGAGCTTATTAAGCAATTCAGGATGGAATCGTCTTCAAGCAAAAGGACTCCCATGAGTACTACTACTCATCTACACAAGGATGAAAGCGGAAAAGATGTAGACGTTCGTCTATATCGAGGTATGATCGGTAGCTTACTTTACTTAACCGTTAGTAGGCCCGATATCATGTTTTACGTATGTATATGTGCTAGATATCAAGCAAGACCTAAGGAGTCACACTTGATTGCGGTTAAACGAATATTTCGTTATCTCAATCAATCCCTAGATTATGGGTTACTTTACCCTAAGTCTAGCACGTATGAGTTAATCTCATATAGTGATGCCGACTTTGCCGGATGCAAGTCCGACAAGAAAAGTACTAGTGGCACATGCCATTTCTTAGGAAATTCTTTAGTTTCTTGGTTCTCTAAGAAACAGAATTCGGTGTCATTGTCCACGACTGAAGCGGAATATATTGCCGCGGGTCTTGCATGTGCACAAGTTCTTTGGATGAGACACACTCTTAGTGACTATGGTGTCAATTGTGATACTTGCCCTATCATGGTTGATAATCAAAGTGCTATTTGTCTTTCCAAGAATCCGGTACACCACTCCCGTACCAAACACATAGACGTGAGACACAATTTTATAAATGATCATGTAGCTAAGAAGGACATCATCTTAGAGTACATTGAAACCCAAAAAAAAATTGCCGATATCTTTACTAAACCTCTTAAAGAAGATTCATTTGTGAGGTTGCGTGGAGAATTGGGAATTATGGGTGAATCTGAAATCTAGAAGCTCAATTTTCATGCTATAACTCCTTATTGAGCTCATATTCTTAATTGTCTTTCTACATGTGCTTTATTGTTTTATGAGATTAAGAAAGGCAATTGTGACTTATTTGATTTCATGAGTTTTCGAAGTTGATTGGAGTACTTTGTGTTTCAATGGATTTATTGGTTTCATAATGATTTTAAGATGTATTTGTGATTAGAGTATAGGTCCTAGGGTGAGTGTTGTTATTCTCTGGAATTCTATCTCAATGTGCATTTTTGGACCAGGACAGACGACGGTTTTTCTTTTGACAGTCGACTGCCCTACTCTATATCCTCCATATGAAAATTGATATCTTTCGAACAGCCGACTGATGATTGTTCTACAGTCGACTGTTAGCTTAACAGGCGACTGTAATTTAGTTATCAGGCGACTGTACTCTCTATCAAATTTTTACAGTGTTCTCTGTTATTCTTGTGATCTGTACTAATTCTCGGCCAGCCGACTGTTGTGTATATGTCAATCGACTGTCCAGCGGACAGGCGACTGTATTATACTTGCCAGTCGACTGCCCATCTTTCTGAGCTTTAATTTTATCACTTCATACAGTCGACTGACTTTTGTTCTCCAGTCGACTGTCTCCTGCTGTGTCGGTTCATGTGATTTGATCCAAGCCGTCGATTCCTTGATCCAACGGCTCAGATTGATTTCCCCTATTTTATATTCAGTCGACGCGATCACTCCCCACGTCGATTTTCTCTCCCCTCCGCTTCGACCATTCAACTTCTCGCTCGTTTTTCTCTACAAAAATGATCGTGTTCGCTTCTTCAACCGTCGATCTCTTCATAATCGTCGCTGTCGATCGTGTTCTACCGTCGTCTTTGATCTTCCACTCCGCGATCGTCTGTACTCCCTCAGTTGGTTTGCTTTCTCTCTCTTGATCTTCGATGTTTCCTTTTGTTGCTTTAGTTCTTCTTCTCTTGTTTCCATGGCTCCTAAACCTATGGGAAAAGAGAAGATCGTTACTTCTAAACAACCTAGGGCTCCTAAGAAACTCATTGCCAAGCGAAAGAAACCCTATAAAGCTTGAACCAAGCATGCCCAGTCACCCGTGCATTCATCTTCACCGGGTTATTCTCCTTCTTCTTCTTCGAGCGATGCTCAGCCCTTGATTCATCATCAGCGCAAGCCTACTGGTGTTCACATCAGTGAGCCTGCTGCTGAGATTCCTCATGTGTCTCCTTTTGCATCCAGTTCGTCTGAAGAGCCTCCAGCTGTACCCCCCTCTGATCCCCTGGTTCCCGTTTGCCGAGACGACCTTTGTCTAGCAAAGTTTCACTCTCTCCTAGGGATCAACCTACTTAGGGAGTGGTACATTACTTTCCCCGCATTCACTGCTGAGAGACTCTCTGACATTCTTTCCGCTACTCACCTGGCCGATCTTTTTCACTTCTCTCAGAGCGAGTCCCCCAGAGCCTACCCATTTTTGGTGAAGCTCTTCTATGCGAACCGCATTCGCGGTGAGTATTCGACTATCGGCATCCGTGATACTGTCGTCTAGGGAACCCACATTCAGATCACTCCATCTCTCTTAGGGACTATTCTTAGGATTCCTTCTGTCGGTTCCCTCCCCACTGATATCAGCTTTTCCGAGATTGACGATCTTGACCAGTCTGTTCTCCGGGATATGTTTCGAGAGGTTCCTTTAGCTCTTGATTTAGGTGTCAGATCATCCATGTTCTCTGCACGGGGTTGGACTGTTCACCTAGTGGTGAAGTCCACAATTCTACCAAGATATGGATCGTCTTACCAGCCGTCTCAGGATATACTAAAGTGTATGTATGCTATTTTCTCTGGCATGCCCGTGAACTGGGCCGGTGTCCTCCTTGACAGGATGGACAAGGTTGAGTTCACGTCCTCCTCGTCTCACATTCCTGTTGGTGGTCTTTTGACTCGTGTCTTCCGTCACTTTGGTATTGACTTGACTCGTTACGAGCCCATGCCCTTTGGCCCTCTCCTTGACGCTTCTGTGAAGTCGAAGTCCTCTTCGGCTCTGCAGACTGCCTCGAAGAAGAGGAAGACTACTTCAGCTCCATCCTCATCCACTGTGCCTCCAGCTGATTTGACTTCATCATCATCTGCTCCACCATCACAGGATACTCTTTTGGCGATGGTCTCTGGTATCTACAGGCTGCTGTCTCTCTCTCTCTCTCCTCCATAAGGGAATTCCCTTCCCTGAGGATTTGAGACAGTATCTTCCTCAGCCTCATATGCCTCCTCAGCCTTCTGGTGTCGTTGAGCCTCCTGGTGTTGCTTCTACACAGGATGCTGCTGCTGCTGCTTCTGTTGCTCCTTCTGACCCTCCTCCAGAGGACACTCCTGCTGCTTCAGAGCCTGCTTCCTCGTCCGCAGCCCCTGGAGACGCTCACCCTTAGATCGATGATTTTGAGTGATGTTATTTTTGAGTGATGATATATGTTTTGTTTGTGTATGATGGATGATATTGTCTGCGACACTTTTATATATGTATGATGATATACTCTTTGATGTCGTCATGATGTATTTATTTTTTGTTGATCATGATGTATCTTTTTGGGATGGCCATGTTGATGACCATCCGATGATGTACTCAGCTGCTTTATATCTATATATATGATGTTGCATCCCTCTCTTGTGTCACACTATGCTATATTGATCAACTTCTGTGTGATGTATGATATATTGTCTCTATGTATGCTTCACTCTCCTTGATGTGATTTTGAGACAATACATGGATTTGATATTGGTTAATTCATGCTCTTTCGTTGATGTGATGAATTTGTGAAAATTATTTTCATTTCAAATATCTAAAATGTTGATATTGGATTCAATTCCATTACTCACATGTGTATATGATGAGATTTTATGAGTTTTTGATTCGATATATCTTTATACTCCTTGATTGTTGTTAATTCGTATTTTAGCACTATTATTGTTGTTGTTATTTGCTCCCATCTTTTTAGATAATGCCATAGGGGGAGAGAAATAAACATACAAGATTCATAATGGATGTGCTAAGTATGTTTCTAACGCTTGAATCTAAGATTTTCGTTGCCTTAGATTCAGGGGGAGTAAGATTACAATGAATATGGATTTTATTTCCTAGATTTCTTGAATTAAATTCATTCATATCTCACTCATTTGCTTCGATTGCTATGTAGATGCTCTAATATTTGTTGACTAACTTGATTGTCATCTATGTAGGGGGAGTAAGTTTTCATTGCGCACAACTATTTATCTTTTTGTTTATGTTTGTTTGTCATCATCAAAAAGGGGAAGAATGTTGAGTATTGGACTTCTCCCTACTTGGTGCTAATGATGAGCAAACATAAATACTTGTGACTAATCCCCTATTTTGCAGTTAATCCATTTCCTAAGCTTACTATGAAGATCAACTAGCAATAGATGACTCACAAACGTGATTGAAGGCAAATGATATGAATTGGATGATCGTAGATTGATGATTGAAGCTCCGTAAAGACTTCAAGCTGATACGATGGAAAGAAGAGATTATTCGTCAATGTAATTTTTCTTTTATCTCTTCTAGTATGTAGCTTAGAAGTAGAACTATGATGGAGCACTCACACACATCTACTTTCGGTCATAGGACATCTCTAGACCTTTGTCCTTTGATCTCAATTCAATTCTCTTTTGTTTGTGCTAGGATTGTTCATAACAGCCGACTGCTTAACAGTGTACAGTCGCCTGTCTCAAAAACAGTCGACTGTGTTTTGTTCTACAGTCGCCTGTTATGCACAGACTATTACAATGCAGTTTTTGGGTCCTCTCTGATTATCTCGCACAGGCTACTATTGAACGTTTATCAGGTACATGTCTTAGCGACAGTCGACTGTGAATGGTTCATCAGTCGCCTGTCTCTCCTTGCCCAAACTCTGTTTAATCCGATTTCTACGGCCAGTCGACTTATGCTGTATATACAGTTGACTGTCTATTAGATCAGTCGACTGTCTATGCTGCAACAGTCGCTTGTCTGTAAGTCTATTCTTTGACTCAACTCTCTGGAAATTTCTCCTGTCTGTGACAGTCGTCTGTTTAAGGATATACAGTCGCCTGTTCTGATTGACAGTCGACTGTGTTCCTTGCATCAGTCGTTTGTCCTGTATCTTGTGAGATTTCCAGTATTTTATCTAACTTACTCTTCTCTCGGCCAGTCGCCTGTCGAAGAATGTACAGTCACCTGTTGGTTTTACAGACAACTGTCTTGGCTTCATCAGTCGATTGTCCACGTGGTAAGTTACCGTTATGAATTCTCACCTACCCTTACTGACTGTGCAACAGTCGACTGTGGTTTGTTCAACAGTCGACTGTCACAAGTTCAGGTTATATCCATTGAGATTTTTCTTACGGATTTCGATTGGGTTTTTGCCTAAACTGTTTTGTGGATTTGAGAAAGCTATAAATAGAGCTTCTACTGTTCCATTGGAAGGTTACTCATTCATTGCAAAATCTTTTAAGCTTTCATTTCCAAAGGTCAAAGCTTTTCAAATCCAAAGCCCAAAGTATTTCCAAATCTTGTTCTCTTGCTCTCCAACCTAGAACCAAAGATTGATCTTCTAGGCATTTGGTGCAGTCAAGAGAAAGGGCTTTTCTCCTCTCTTCCAAGAGAGTTCTTCAACACACATCACACTTCTCCTTCAAGTTCTACTTCAAGGCATAGGTGATTGTAAGTGTTGCTTTCAGATTTCATAACTTCTTTATTTGAATTGTGCTCTCGGTTGTGAGAGTGGTTTTTTCTTGCTCCCTGGTTGTGGGAGTCAAGGACATCGATTGTATTCGATTGCACTTGTAGGGTTGCTACAAGTGGGTTTTAAGGAAACCTCAAGTTAGGGTTCTAACTTGAGTATCCGGTGGTATCCGGGTGGTAGGGACGTAGGATTACCGGGAACAAGTCGGGAGTTGACTTGGGTAATCTGAACCCTTGAAACATAACTGCGTTTGCGTGTGTTTCTCTTTGGTTTGTTTTTCTATTCCGCACTATTTGTTGGATTGCATTTTATTTGGCGTAAATTCCTTTTAAATTTGCATAAACACTATTCAACCCCCTTCTAGTGTTTTCCCCATAGACAGGGTCCTTACATTTATCGGACTCGAACTTCGGATGATCGAAAATTTCGAATGCTACCTATTAGGTATTGGCTTTTTAGACCAATATAGTTTTTATGATGATCACAACATTATGTTGTTGCTAATGACTCTCAATGTTTTAGTCTCACGTTTAATAATTGAAGAAGAGCATTTTGGAGACTAAAAGCTTGAATGAGGATAGGCTTAATGAAGGGATTATATGATCTTCAAAGTTTCCCAATAGTTCTAAATGAACTAAGCACTCTCATATATATACGGATCTCAATCTCATTCCTTTCTTAGAGAACATATTTCTTCTCTTCTTTCTTACACTCAATTAAGAAGTGTTAGGGTTCATTCCTAGAAGAGAGAAAGATCAAAAGTGCAATCAAAGCCTCATCTCAAGCACTTGGCTTTTACACTTATATGCCTTCGTCTACACTTTGTCTGTGTTGTTTAGTATTGCAGGGTAGACGGTCCTTACACTACCCTCCATATAAAAGAGTGTAGTCAGAGTTCATGCGAACTAAACGCAACTGGAAGTATTCTAAGAATAAGTAGGACGATCGAAGGCCATCACCAACTAAAGGAAGGGTGCTGATGATGAAGTGAGTAGATAGATCAACCTATAGAAGATCCCTCTGGTTGTAAACAAAGGAGGTTACTAGAAAAAAGGGAGTATAAGGTTATATCCAAATGATGGAACGGGGGTTCAAGAGTTTCAAAGAAGGACTCGATGGCCAAAGAAGATGGGCAATAATTACACTCCACCTATACGTCCTATACAGGTGAAATCTTGAGACATCATGTACTTGAGAGGTCAATTTGAATATTTTACACCGTACATCATGATCTTAATATATTATTCAAAAGGTAGTTAGCGTGGAGTTGCATGTGTCACCAAACTTGTAATAACCCGCTCTTAAGGGGGTCATTACTTATTTGATATACTCGTAGATTTTACAGATAACCAGTAAAAATAACATAGCTTACGATTCAGAGGCGTACAAAATATGCAAACAGGTGTCCATTTATTACAATCCATACTGAAGTACAATACTTCACAATAAGTTCTCACACTAAGTACATGAAAGATAAAGCAGAATAATAATGCTTATGCAAGTACACAACTCAAATATAAAAGACATCGATCTCAGGGTCGAACTCTGGCTCCTCAAACTCGGGAGCCTCTTCATTCACATGTGCGTATTCTGACGGTACCATGGAGATGGAACTGTACGTAAGTCACAACAATTCTAACAATAGTAGTAAAAGTAGTGCAAAAGCATGGAAATTAACATGCTATGACAAGTAACTAAAGATGATCATGCAAGAGCAACAAGTAATGTAAAAGCAGTCATGCATGCCTGTACTATAAGTAAGGTAATGATGAATGTGCGAGTGCGATAAGTAATATACACGAGCAACAACTATAGTGGCAATAGTAAGACAAGCAGGTATGAACTGTAACAATGGTAAACATGCAAGTGCAGAGTAAGACGTGCATATAACGAAATGGTTATTGTGGTGCTAGTTGTAATTAGCTAAACTATGTGACTGGTCGCTCCAAAATGTAACCCCGAGAGCACAACCAAGTATGGCACAATTTACACGGAGATGAATCCCTGACAACGGCGCCAAAAACTTGGTCGGCCCTGGATACACACCCGGAGAACGATTGTAGTTTTACCGCAAGCGCATGGTGTAGTGGCGAGCGGGAATCGAACACGAGGAGGTGATGTTGGCTCCAATCTATCCTAGGTTGGTTTGACTATGAATGTATTATTGGTGGAGATAGTTATGGAATGATATAATGGAAATGGTGGTGGATGTCCGTGTCGGTGATAAAGAAGTCGGTCAAATATCGATTCAAATACAATATAATAAAAGTGTCTAGGGCTAGGGAATTCCCACTACGGATCGTCATACATCATTGTAAATAGTGAATCTCAATATTACTAGACTTGCGTTGAGGTGAACTAGTCGTAACTGAATAGAGAACCAAGCTAACGCTCTCGCGCTATTGCCGGTCTATAGCAAACCTAGAATAGGGCCCAACCTCTTGCAAACCCTAGCCTAAGCCACTAGCATTAGGATCGACATCATCGTTCAATCGCTCCTTGAGCCCACTCTCGTGCAAACTCGAGTTACGATCTAGGTTGTGATAGTTCGTATTCATCCAATCTCTTGCAAACGAATATAGGTATAGATTTATAATAAAATCCTAGCTTTGGTCCAATCCCTTGCAAACCAAGTCTAGAGAATCTCGATTATAAACCTAAATCGAATATCTAGGCCTTCCTATCGATTAGAATCCAATCTCTTGCAAACCCCAATCGATGGAAATCCCTAGCTATCCGTAATAAATCGATCACAACCTAACCTCCTAGCAATTCTAGCAATTTAGAAATTTATTCATCACAAATCTAAAATTAGATCCATAGGGTTCATCCTCATGCCCTAGAACAACAAATCTACTCAAGCATAGCAATAACGATAGAGAAATTGATAAAAAACATTGCTTGCATATATAAAGATATCAAAACAAAGATTAAAACAATAAGAATAAAATACTTAGCTTGATGAAGATCTTCAATCCAAAATACAAGCTTTTAGATCCAAGAGGGGGCAAAGGGCATGGCCTAACCTCTAAAATAACTCTAAGAAAACATGTGGGAACCCCCTCTAATGATGGCTACAAACCCCTTAAATAGCCCCCAAAAAACCCTAGCAAAACTGCCTAAAAACCCCCTGAAACCCGCGCCCAAAATAAATTCTGCGCGTGACTTAAGTTCTGCGCCAGTCACGACTAGGCCGAGTGGAAAGCTCACTCGGCCGAGTGGGAATTCCTGCAAAATTTCCAGAGAACAGCACTCTGTCAAAAACTGGCAAAAACTGGTCACTCGGCCGAGTGGAAATCTCACTCGGCCGAGTGGAAATGTCACTCGACCGAGTGACACTGACATGCAAATTCCAGCACTGTAGCATCGACTTGCAGAAATTCTCCAGATTTCATTCGACCTCCGATTGACGAGTTCTTAGCGGCGTTGGAACCGTCATGAAGTCTACTATCCATAAAAAATATGAAAAAAATATTTTGAACTTTGGAATGATAGAATATTTCAAAAGAGTGGGAGGCTGTCTGAAAATCTGGGCGTTGCGTGTCCTCGGCATCACTCGGCCGAGCGGCAAATGTCACTCGGCCGAGGGGCTTTTGGTACTCAGCCGAGTCGGAGCTCATAGTCGACTGACGGATTACAGTAAGTCTGGTCTTTTGGATGCCGTCGTTCATGTGCCACTCGGGCGAGTGGTGTCTCCATACTCGGCCGAGTGGGATGTCGGCACTCGGCCGAGTGCACGCTAATCTTCAAGTAATTGCATGTCCGATCTGGCTGGCCGAGCGGGCTTCTTTGCTCGGCCGAGTGAATCCTTCACTCGGCTGAGTGGCATGCTGAAAATGCCCAATCTTCATCATTTCGCTTCCTCGTCGCTCATATGACGTTCTTTCTTCTTCCACTCATCTTCTATCGCTGATAGGTCCTCAATAAGTCCATGAGCGATGCTCCATTACACGTGCAAGTCCTTTAAGCTCATTTTTGCTCCCAATTGCTCATATTTCCTGAAATCCGACAAAAACAAGAAATAGTGAAAAGTAACACAATATCATCGAATAATCGTGAAAATCGCAATATGAGCAACCGAAATGGCATGCAAATATGCAGAAAAAAGGTGTAAAATATGGACCGATCAAAATCCCCCAAGCTTACCTCTTACTCGTCCTCGAGGAAGATGAGTAAAAAGCGAACCCGGTGGATAAAGAAAATAGAAACGATGGAAAAGTGGAAAATGAAAAATGAAAAACAAAGTAGAAAGCGAAGAGGGAAGCTGCTAGATCATTTTTCTCAGGACTTGGGTTTTGCTTACTCATATAGCACGCATCGAAAGTAAAAACATATGTCAAAGACCTTTATCTCGATATCATAGTATAATGTGCATTTGAAATAGAAAACCCAAGAATATCAATATAGCATGAAAAATGGAATAATCCTAGAATTAGCATCGTCTGAAGCATATAAAGCGGTATACAATATCATAGATCACACACTTTTCAATTGAATGCTTTCTATAAGGAGTATAAGAGATATCACACAATAGAGTAGTAAGAATAGAAAAGTGTGGTTTTCATGAAATGAGTGCTAAGCGTAGATTTCTGGATTTTGTGAAACTTTAGCGATCTCACCGAGTATAAAATATTACTTAGCCTAGGTTGTCATGCACCGTCAAGTATTCACTCTCTCACACATCATAGGATCCTCTCCCCCAAGCTTATCCATAAGCGTGGTGGCATAAACAAAACAATATTTACATCCCCGTTTCTTTTGAAGCTCCAAAAGTCAAAGAAAATAAAAATAAAAACAAAAGTGGGAAGAAAGAGAGAAAGGATATGAGATGGGATCATTTTCGAACTTCTTTTCTCTCTTCTTTTCTTATTCTCAAATCTTTTTTCTTTTTTTTCTTTTTTTTTAATAACATATATACACAAATGATCCCAAATCAAAGAGAAGGATATACAAGTATATTTTTTTCTTTGAGTTTTGGGGAATTTGGAGCATGTGATATAATAACGGGAGAATGCCAATAATAGAATTGCTAAGGGGAGATTCACCAATGAATTTAAAATAGAGAAATAATGTTCAAGATATGTGGAGAAAGAAATAAATGTATCTCTCGGTTCACTCTATAGGACGTGCATGACAACTTTAGCAGTGTAATCTAATCTACTCAGTTTGATCTCAAAAAGTAAACTAATCCAGATTTGTCAATGCTAGCAAACATTCAATCAACCTGAAGTGAAGCGTACAAATCATGCAATAAGAAGTGATATGAGAAAAGAAAGCAGTACTCCAGATATAAGCATCAATGCGTGAATCTTGGTGTATTTTCTACGATAGCATACATATGAATCATCAGACATCAGCTAATAATAGAATTTCATCCATTTTCATACGGAAAAAGAAGTGGTTTACTATTTCTAAATGCAAAACAGGACATAGCATATGATATCAGAAACAAAAGCTATGACATGACAAAATTAGCATGCATATAGAGAAAAGCTAACTCCACGTCATCATCATCACAGAAAAATCATCTCTAGCAAAAGATGAAAGAAATAAAGATAAAAGAAAACAGAATTATTTACAATGCAGCACACAAAGAAAATAAGGGAAAATGTGATGCATGGTAAAAAAATGAAAAAGTGATGAAAAATGGGTGCAAAAGCGGAAAAACGTGAAAAAAACTAAAAATAAAGGTGATAAAAGTAAAAAGTGTGAGAACTCACTCCCCCAAGCTAAAGTGCACAGTATCCTCAATGTGCAAAGTGTGGCACACCGAGAGACGGGTAATGGGTGGGGAGGGTGAGGATGCATGCATGATAAAAAAAGGTAAAAATAAAAAGAAAATATGATGATGTGAATGATGCATGCAAAGATGGGAGTGATGCAGATATGTGTCACCAAAAATAACTCTCCCTCTCTCCCAAAATGGATACAAAATGATGTGAGCTGAAAAGGGACAAAAGAAGTGCGGGGAGGAGGGGGTGGGTAAAAATCTATCGACAGGACCAGCAGAGAATGGGCAGCATAACGACAAAAAATATCAATGGCATCAAGGGTGTGCCTAAGCTGGTGGTGCTGCTGTTGGATCCTGCCAAAACAGAGTTAGGATCGATAATTAAAGTTGAGACTTACGCTAGCGTATGCGGCACGGTAGTCTCGGAACTTTGCCTTCGGATTCGCCACGACCGATCGAGTCTTCTCACGAACGGAGTAAGGCTACTAAATCCACAATCTAAATCTCTACTTTTAGATTAAGAACTTGGATAGAGGGAGAGGAAGTATTTCGGCAGAGCTTCGCTAGAAAGAAAATGCATGCAAGAATGCCATGCAAAAGTGTAAGGAAAAAGGCTAACCCTTGGGTCTTATTTATAGCCCCCAAGGTAGTTATTTTAGGAGCAATTGTTCCTTTGGAACAATTTAACTAAGGTGTACCATCGTACATGGCATATTATAAGCTTAAGTTGTACCATATGCATGGTAAAATATAAGCTTAAGATATTACCCCTTTATTAGCCATATGTCGCTTGCACTTATGCACATATAATGCGACTTTCCCATCAATCTAGAGATCCTCTCCGCAAGGGAACATATTCCATTTACGCATGACTTCGTGTACGCGACGTTCGAGGTCCGTATTCCCTTGTACATCCCCTACAAGGGTGTACTAACGTCTTCCATATCCAACATCTCCCACTCACACTTGAGGGGATAGTAAGAGAACGTCTTTCTCTTAGTTCTTTCATCTATCATACCGAGAAATAGACCGTGCGACCGTCATGCGCGTAGAGTCTGTTGTTGTGCACTTGTTAGAGATACACAACGACCTCGAAGGTGCAAAGTTGAGTAGTTCAACGCATGCTTTACCCTAGATTATTTCTTCACATTTCTTATACTTTATATTCAACAATTCAATCCCATCTGGATTACAATTGGCTGGCCAGCTTTGAATCATTAAAGTCCAAATGCGAATATGAAATCAATCTTCCTCTTCTTGCGAACCTTCTGATCTTGACTTGATTCGCTTTTCTAACGTGCCCCGCCGAGCCGAATTATCATAGCCCATTAGCAACACGCTAAGATAGCGATCATCTCGTCAAATCTAAAGGAACCAATTGGAGTCCTTGAGGGTAAGATTTAAGACCCATATGGCCTTTGAGTCTCACATAATAGCAAACACTATTGCTACTAACTCAGTGGTCGAAATGCATACGTGGTATGAACACGTATTACAACATCACTCCTTTCCCAGGGAGAGTATGTCTTAATGATGTTGTACGGATGAAAGATCAGACACCAAAGTGCCTATCTTTTTGAGTCCCCTTACTACTCGTGAAATATTCACGGACTCTCATCCTGCATAAGACAGATAGGATTTTAAAAAAAATCCTATGAGATCTCTTTCAAATATCCTTGTGATACAGATCTCAGATCTTTTGTAAGCATCCATATGATGCAGATCTTTCATTCGACTATCTTGTTTAAGTCACGACTCTAAATCATTTGTCTAATGATTTTGACTTTAAACTAGTCTCATCTCTATCTTATCCATCTGATAAGATAAGGCGGTTGCTCATGTGAGAGAGCCAACCTTAATCTGTCCGACATACACACAATAAAATAGCTGAGACTTAAACACAAATGTATATAAAATCATTTGTAAGAAACTTGTATGCAAATTAAATTTTGATCTTCTATAGACATGGGAAATATTACATGATACAGCTCAGCACCTACGCATTCCCATAGATGATAAGTGTTTGAAAAACACATCTCTGTGGATCGCCTTAGTAAGGGGATCCGCTATCATCTCATGCGTGGATATGTATCCTATGTCTACTTCCTTCCGTTTGTCATAGTCCTTCGCAAACTTGAATCGAATATCAATGTGTTTGGTCTTACAATGAAATTTAGGATCTTTGACATAGGCAATCGAAGCTTGACTATCACTGTATATAGGAACAGTGCTCGAGTCAGTGGCATCCGTTAGCCTGTCTAAGAATTTCCTAAGCCAAACAGCTTCTTGGACCGCCATGCTGAATGCTACGAATTCGGCTTCCATGGTTGATAGGGCGATGCAGGTTTGCTTCTTACTGCTCCAGGATATTGTACCATTCCCGAGCAAGTAAACAAAGCCTGAGGTAGATCTTCGCTCGTCGAGATCACCTGCCCAATCAGCATCGGTATAGCCTTCGAGTCTCAAGGTATTGCCTTGATAGCATAACGCATAGTCCGCAGTCCCTTTGAGGTACCTTAATATCCTCTTCACCGCTTTCCAGTGTGCCTGTCCTGGGTTGGATTGGTAACGGCTTACCATACCAACAGCATATCAAATGTCCGGTCTGGTACACATCATGGCGTACATCAGACTCCCGACAGCACTGGAGTATGGAACCTTTTCCATAACTTTCTTTTCTTTTGGATCTTTGGGACACATTTCCAAACATAGACCCTCGCCTTTGCTTATTGGAGTATCAATTTGCTTGCAGTCCTGCATATTAAACTGTTCTAAAACTTTCTTTATATATGTCTCTTGAGAGAGAGAAAGAAGTTTCTTGGAACGATTCCTTGATATCTTAACCCCAAGGATATATGCAGCTTCACCCATGTCTTTCATCTCAAAGACGGATGAGAGCCAAGCTTTGATATCCATGATAAGACGCTTATCATTTCCGGCTATAAGTATGTCATCTACATAAAGAGACATAATTACGTACTTGTTTTTAATCCTCTTAATATATACGCAGTTGTCTTCGTCGAGCATGGAGAAACCATACGACAAAACGACTTCTTGAAAGCGCATATACCACTGCCTTGAGGATTGTTTAAGACCATATATGGATTTACGAAGTTTACAAACCTTATGTTTGTTTTCTTCTTGTACGAACCCGTTTGGTTGTTCCATGTAGATCTCCTCATCTAGTTCTCCGTTAAGAAAAGCAGTCTTTACATCCATCTGATGTAACTCGAGGTCCAAACAAGCCACCATTGCCAGAATTAAGCGAATGGAGGTAAAATGCACGACAGGAGAGAAAGTCTCTTCGTAGTCTATTCCTTCCTGTTGCGTGAAACCTTTCGCAACAAGGCGAGCTTTATATTTCTCGATGGAGCCATCAGCCTTATGCTTGATTTTGAGAACCCACTTGTTCCCAATGGCTCTACGTCCTTTAGGTAAATCAACCAAGTCCCAGACTTGGTTTGTTTTCATGGATTGAAGTTCTTCTTCCATTGCCGCTATCCATTTATCTTTAGCAGGGCATGTGACGGCCTGTTTGAAATTTGCAGGTTCGTCATCATCTTGTAGTAATGTCATGAATGTTTGAGGAAATTCATCCTCAAATCTCAGAGGTGTTAGCCTCGTTCGATTACTACGTCTTGTTTGAGTTTGATCACTCCCACTTGGAATGACATCACTCCCACTTGGAATAATATCACTCCCACTCGGAATAGGATTGGTATCGTTCGTGTCATCCATTGGTGAAGTTTGAAACGTTTTTTTCTTCTTCACCAAGAATTCTCCCACTCGAACGTTTCGATCCTTCTTGATCCCAAGTCTCAAACAAGGATAAGTCTTGACTTATCTCACCCTGTCTTGGAAACTCGTTTTCCAAGAAGACAACATCCCTCGATTCGAATTCTATTAGACCCCCATTATCCTCTTGACCGACGAAAACATATCCTTTGGAGTTTTCAGCGTATCGGATGAAGATACACTTCCTCCCACGTGGCCCAAGTTTGCCATATTTGTGAGAGGATAAATGTGCGTAAGAGGCACAACCCCAAGGTTTTAGAATGTTTAAGTCTGGAGTTCTATTGTTCCACAACTCATAAGGAGTAGAACTTACCGACTTCGAGGGTACACGGTTTAAGATGAATGCTGCCGTCAATAATGCATCACCCCAAAAGGTGATAGGCAAATTTGCCTGAGACATCATTGATCGGACCATTTCCATCAATGTCCTATTTCTTCTTTCCGCAACACCGTTTTGTTGCGGAGTATAAGGCATAGTTATTTGATGAACTATGCCTTTTTCATCACAGAGTTCCTTAAAACTCGTTGATTGATATTCCCCACCCCGATCGGTTCGCAAGACCTTTATCTTGCGATCTAGTTGATTTTTCACTAAACTCATATAGTTTTTGAAGCAAGTTAAAGCTTCATGTTTGTGGGAAATCAAATAAATATGACCGAAACGAGTGAAGTCATCAATGAAAGTGATGAAATAGGACTTCCCGCGTCTTGTCTTAACATTCATTGGACCGCAAATGTCCGAATGGATAAGCTGTAATGGAACTTCGGCCCTTGTGCCAGTTCCAAACGGCTTGCGACAAGTTTTCCCTACAAGACAATGTTCGCAAGTTGACATTTCAACTTTTGAAACATTAGATAGCAAGCCACTTTTGGCAAGTCTATCCATTCTAGTTGGTCCAATATGACCAAGTCTTGCATGCCAACAAATGATCTCAGATTCAGAGTTAGAAGCATTTGTCAAATGGAAACTTTCATTAATGGAAGAAGAATCATCATACATTGTATTTAAAACAATTAATCCATTACAAACATTACCCGACCCAATTAAAGAACTATTACAAACAAGGTCAACCTTCTGTTTATAGAACCTCCATTCATAATCTAAAGACATTAACATGACCACGGATACGATATTTCTTCTAATATCTGGAGCAAAGAGGACGTCGTGCAATAATAAAGTCCGGCCGTTGTCGAGAACTAGCTTGCATGTTTCGACGCCTTTGACTTCAACACGAGTGTTGTTACCGACGTATATCCACTTTGTTCCTTGAGTTATCTTTCGATACTCTACGAAGAACCTTCTGTCCTTCGCTACGTGGTCTGTGGCCCCTGAATCAATCAACCAAAAATAGTTAGATTCAGTAAGAAACATGGAACTAGAAACACATATGTAACTAGCCCTACAAGTTACCTTATCACTTCCATCCGTACATGTACGGGCGAAGTGACCGTACTTGTTGCACTTAAAGCACTTGATCTTCTTCAAGTTTTCTTCTTTGAGTGCACATTCTTTTGCCACTTTTTGTTCTTAGTCTTCTTTGAGGTTTCCGGTTCTTGCTTTCGTTCGTTCACAAACCTTAAGCGTTTATTCTTCCGCTTATTTCCTCCATGTGAGGAACCAGCGGCCACGTGCACTTCTGCACTAGGTTTTGCGGCTTGAATCCGCTCTTCCTCGAGTTCGAGGTGTTTTGAAACATCGCTTAAAGTTTTAATGCACTCATTATGAGTGAGGTGCATTTTCATGTTATCCCAGCTATCTGGGAGTGAACGAATGACTGCTTGGATCTGCTGTTCATCAGACAGCGTAACACACGCATCCTTTAATTCAGATATGAGATTCGCCATGTGGCGGAGATGCTTTTTCATAGAATGATCTCTCCGCATCTTGTACGAATCAAATTGAATATTTAAGGAGCGGAGTTTGGTAACCGAAGTTCCACCAAACTTTACTTCTAGCTCAGACCATATGTCTTTGGCTAGGTCGAATTCCCGAAATATACGCATTATGTCATTGTCCATTGCGGACAGTAACTTAATACGTGCTATTTTGTTCTTTCGAATCCAAGTCTCATAAGCTTCCCGGTCCCTTTTGTGTTGGGCCGTATTGCCCAACTCAGGTTCTTCCATTATGTTTTGGAGTGTTTCAAGCACATCTTGCTCCTCCAAAACATATTGGATTTTAATTGACCAAAGTTTATAATTGTCGTCGTTGAGCTTTTCACCTTTGTTAAGCTCTGCGACAATGTTCTTAGAAGCGGTAGACATATTCGAATCAAAAAACTGCAAAGAAAATGAAAAACACGATCAAAATTCTATGCATAAAGTTTCGACTCTTTAAACACTTGATAAGTTCCTTGGATGCGTTGAAATGTTACTCTAGAATCGAGAAGTTCACTACGTTCCCAACTACCATCTAGAAGTAACTTTCAAAGTATCCCTCTTACTTATCTCAAGTAAAAAAAGAAATCAGAAATAATACCCGTATGGTATTAGCAGCGGAAAAATACTTTGAAAACATATCTTTCAAAATGGAATAGGTGAGAGTTTGCGCAAAGAATTTTAGCGCAACAATTGCCAAGACACGAGACCTGTTCTACACACCCATGGGTTAGATAACCATGGCCGGATCGTGGTAGGACTTGGAATTCTAAATTGCGCTATCCCGATTAAGGACGGGACATAACCTATTTGAAAAACACCTTTTTCAAAAAATTTGAAAATACATTGGCTAATCTCCGTAGAGTAGAGCACAATGTTATGTGTACATTGGCTAATCTCCGTAGAGTAGAGCACAAT
The DNA here is from genome assembly GCA_030789695.1 of Scilla litardierei. NCBI lineage: Eukaryota > Viridiplantae > Streptophyta > Magnoliopsida > Asparagales > Asparagaceae > Scilla > Scilla litardierei. The sequence goes on along the minus strand of CM061142.1, from coordinate 756,177,815 downwards.
GACATGGCTAATCTCGCATGAAGTAGAGCACTATGGCTAATCTTCAAGGAGTAGAGCCCAATGAAAAACTTCATTAAAACGTTAGCCCCGTATGGACTAGTCGGCACTGTGGTTAGCCCCGTATGGGCTAATCGGCACATTCGAGTTTGGCCAAGGCCTTTTGTCACCCCGTATGGGTCAGTTGGCAAGTTTGCAATCGACCCAGACCTTCTGCCAGATTGGTCGACCAAAACGACCAAATTGGTCGACCAATTATTTTGGTCTGCAACTTCTCCCGGCCAGGGCCTCTGCCCTGGCCGAGGCTTGGCCAAGGGCCGGCCAGGGCCTCTGCCCTGGCCGGCCAGGGGCCCTGGCCCCTCGGCCAGGGCCTCTACCCTGGCCGAGGCCGGCTAGGGCCGGCCATGCCCTGGCCGAGGCCAGGGCATTGGCCCTGGCCTCTGCCAGGGCCGGTAGGCCGGTAGGCCGGCCCTGGCCTCTGCCAGGGCCGGCCTGGCCGGCCTGGCCATGGCCGGCTACTGCCGGCCTGGCCATGGCCGGCCATGGCTTGGCCATGGCCGGTCATGGCCAAGGCCATTTGGCATTGGCCGGCCATGGCCAAAGCCATTTGGCATTGGCCGGCCATGGCCCCTTTGGCCATGGCCGGCCACCCCCTTTGAATGGGGTTGCTGCACACCCCACCGGAGGGGTGGCCGTGGTGGTTATTGGCCGTAGCCAACCCCCTCCGTAAGGGGAGGGGGGTGCATAGCCTTCATAGCCCATTTGGCGATGGCGCACATGCACTAATATTCATCTTCTCCGATGGAGATAACTACCATCATCTTCCTCGATGAAGCACCCGTTCGTCGATGAAGCACCAGTTCGTCGAGAAATTAGTTATTTTCTAATGGCCGTGTGCCAAAAATGAAAAATAACATACTACGTGAACGGTCGGTTCTTCCCGTCACGGAGAGTTCCTACCATATCTGTAATGATAGGAGACCCTAACGTGAAAAGAACAACCGCTGCGTTCTCTCCGTCACGAAGCGTTCCTACCATATCCGTAATGGTAGGATACACATTCGTGAAAAAGACAACGACTCGTTCATAGTTTCGACGGGGCGGCAGTTTGACCGGGGCGAACCCTTATGGCTCTGATACCAATGTTGGATCCTGCCAAAACAGAGTTAGGATCGATAATTAAAGTTGAGACTTACGCTAGCGTATGCGGCACGGTAGTCTCGAAACTTTGCCTTCGGATTCGCCACGACGGATCGAGTCTTCTCACGAACGGAGTAAGGCTACTAAATCCACAATCTAAATCTCTACTTTTAGATTAAGAACTTGGATAGAGGGAGAGGAAGTATTTCGGCAGAGCTTCGCTAGAAAGAAAATGCATGCAAGAATGCCATGCAAAAGTGTAAGGAAAAAGGCTAACCCTTGGGTCTTATTTATAGCCCCCAAGGTAGTTATTTTAGGAGCAATTGTTCCTTTGGAACAATTTAACTAAGGTGTACCATCGTACATGGCATATTATAAGCTTAAGTTGTACCATATGCATGGTACAATATAAGCTTAAGATATTACCCCTTTATTAGCCATATGTCGCATGCACTTATGCACATATAATGCGACTTTCCCATCAATCTAGAGATCCTCTCCGCAAGGGAACATATTCCCTTTGCGCACGACTTCGTGTACGCGACGTTCGAGGTCCGTATTCCCTCGTACATCCCCTACAAGGGTGTACTAACGTCTTCCATATCCAACAGCTGCACCATCTCCGTCCTGTGGCGGAGGTGGAGGTGGAGGAGGAGGAGGTGGTGGTGGTGTCTGCTGGGTGGGTGGGTATAGTGGAGGCAGTCGCGCTAGGATCTGATTCAGGCAAACCTGAATATCGGGAAGCATGGCGATGCGGGTCTCCATGGAACTGACTGCGGCAGAGAGAGCCCTAAAATCACCCCTGAGTCCACTCATCGCCCCCTCAAGAGCACGAATGCTCTGAACTAAGGCGTCAGGGGGTGGTGGAGCGAAGGGACGGACAGGTCTAGGCTGTGAAGGTCGGGGCTGCCTGATACGGGCAGTGTAAGTAATCAGGACAGTAGGTAGGTGTGGAAGAGGTGTTGTGCTCACTAGTGGATGCCCAGCCTCAGTGCGAGGCTGGGACGCAGGCTAGGACGACGAGGCAGCAGCAGTGGTGGAAGACAAAATCGGCAACGAGGCAGCAAGAGAGGTCGGTGACACAGAAGCAGGGACAGACGTCACGACACTCTCGGATAGGACAGCTGCAGTGGGGACAGAAAGGTCGACCACTGGGGAGGAAGTGTAAGGACCAAAAGGTGACACCCCAGCGGACATCAAACTGGACAGGGTCCCCACGACGGCAGTGAAGGAAGGCTCGCCGCTCTCAAGTATGGTGGGTGGATGCTCGGGAAGAAGTGAAGAAATAGGCTCAACCGAGATAGGCACAGCAGTGGTGGGGGTGGTGGCGGACGTGGTGGACGGCTCAGCAAGGGTACTCCCAACACTGGCAGAAGTGGGGACAGAAGTGCCGGGAGGTGAAGAAAGTGCAGGCTCGGGCTAAGGGATCACGAGGTCAGCAGGAGGTGCAGGGTGTGCAGGGGGTTCCTGCTCATCTCCCTCAGCCTCAAGAACGTAGGCAGCTGGGATGAGGAGATCCATCGCTGGGATCCAATCCTCGTGGGTCGGTCCTATATGTGTCCAAGCTAGGCTCGAGAGGATCATGTAATCGGCACTAAAAGGACCGTGCAACCACACCCAGTGCCGCTGGCCATGGGGACGAAGCATCTTCATCCAGGCCATGACGTCTATCGAGAGTGCAGTGGGGCCTGGGGCTCGTCTAAGGTCAGCCGGTAGGTCCACACCGGTCATCAGGGCTAGCAGAGTAATCAGACCGCCGCAGCAAATAGGTGAGCAAGCACCCACCAAAATGATGATGCGGTCTAAGAACCAGCTAGCAATAAAGCTCAGGCGTAGACATCGTCCCAGGCTCGTACCTTGCCAAGAAGGTGGTCGCCATGAGGCGCTAGGCTATGCGGAGGCAGAGGTGTAGGATGGCTGAGGCCTTGGCCCTACTAGGGTCAAATCCATGGTGGGAGCCCGTGATACGTGTCCTGAACGTGGAAGTGTCAAATGATGGTGGTGGGATGTGAGTGGGTGCATAGGCTCGGTCGGGGACAGGGACATCGGGCCACTGGAAGAATGCACGAAGCATGGCGAGAGTGACCTCGCACTCTCGGTCCATAAGGCGAAATGTGCATCCTCCAGGGGTCCGGGCAATCGATCTAAGTACCTCAAGTGTCGGACGGACGTAGGTGTCCGCCGACACAGACAAGAAATCACGCCAACCCACGTTGTGGTACAACGTGAGCATCCCCTCTAGCACCCCTAGGCGGTCAAGGTCTGCTAAGTGTGCAAACCTAGAGGGCACTATAGATCGCTGGGCGATACGCTCAAATCGGACGCGATGTGCATCGTCTCTGAACGTGATCCCCATCGGCCCGACAACGGGAGCCAGTGGTGGGATAGGATCGGCGGGGATGGGCTGTGCGTGGATGGGATCGGTGGGAAGCGGCTGTGTGGGGGTGGTGGACTAGGTGGAGGGGAGTCCTCCCTAGCGTGAGAGGGACCGGCGTCATCGGTCCTCTTCCGCTTGGAAGAGGCTCCCCGCGTGCGTGGCCTAGTACGGGGCGGCATGTGTGCCGCGAGTGCTCACCCAATAAAAATATAGTGCGTCGTGCTCAATAAAAGGAACGAGTGTACCTGAACACGTCGCGAGAGAAAATCAGCAAGTGCGTGCGAAGAGCGCCGCCTCCGCGAAGCTAAAAATGCATCCTGATGCTCCCCTAAGCTCCCCCAAGATAGCCTGCAAGTCAAACAACGATATCAGTGAGTAATATTCGAAATGCATGGGGGAGATAGGGTATAATAGATAGATAAACAAATCAATTTGGGTTAGGGGCTCAACGGGCGTACGGATCGTCAAAAATGGGGAGAAAAGGGAATTTTGAGCTAAATAGGGGATCGCCGGAGGTCGGCCGGCGGTGGGGGGTGTCATCGGAGGTCGGGGCGTCGGCGGTCGGGCGATCGTCGGCGGTGGTGCGGCGATCGGGCCGGCGGCGAGGCAAATTAGGCGAGAGGGGTGCAGTTGCGGGCAAGGAGACGAACAGTCGTGGGGCTCGGGTGGAAAATTGGGATTAGCTGCGTTGGAATTCGCGTCGAGCCCGCTGCGACTTATATAGGGATAGTTACGACTCGGCCGAGTGACTATGTTGCTCGACCGAGTGACGTAACGAAAAATGAGTTTTAAATTTCTCTCTGCCACTTACGACTCGGCCGAGTGGCTTCTGTTCACTCGGCTGAAGGGAGGAAACTCCTTCGACCGAGTGACATAAGCTACTCGGCAATATTCAGGCTAGGAGGGTATCCGTTTCCCTCGGCCGAGTGACGAAACGTACTCGGCCAAGTGGCAGTTAATACGAAATGCACAAAAAAGACAGAGAGTTGGGTTCAGCGTACTTCCCTTGTTGGTGCCCCACTCAACCGAATGGGGTCCTTTGCTCGGCCGAGTCGCATATGATACTCGGCCGAGTGACGTGCTGTTTTCTGCTTCGGGGCTCCGTTTTCGCTCTTCTCTCTGTTTTCCTTCCTCCAATTGGTTTCTTCCTCCTCCCAAGGCCTGAGTGCATTCCTGGAGCGCTCTTCCTTGCCTCTATCCTCCTCCATATGAGAGATATCCTTTTCTCCTCTCCTGTCATAGAAATTAAGACCCGTTGTCACGGTTTTTATGGGCAAAAAGACTCAAAACACTAATAAAGTCTAAAATAAAAATAAAAACCAAAATAAAAAGAATGCAAAAACCATCGGGTTGCCTCCCGATAAGCGCTCGTTTAAGGTCTTGAGCTCGACCCCTTTGGATTTTCAATTAACGCTTGATGTTGGGTGCATATGAGATGCACCCGTCGAACTTACCGGGAAGACCGCTCGGATTTGGATTGTGGTGGTGCGTGGCCTTCCTCAGCGCCCCTTCATCATGAGCAATGTTGGGGGATGGCTCCCCCAAGTTTGAGCTTGTTCCGGTCTTCGACTTCACCGGTGACACCAATCTTCGAATCGGTGGAGCTTTCTTTGGGTTCTTCAATGTCGAGAGCTTGCAAAGCTCTCGTATTCTTACAACATCAGCGTCGCCATCATCATTTACCGTGGAGCTATTGGGAGAGTCCTTCGTCTTCTCTTCTTCGCTCAAATCTTGGCTTTCTTTGAAGCCGTCATCATGGAGCGCACCGATGGAGTAGGGGATAGCCTCTTCTATAACCTCGTCAAGGAGGTATGAAAGGTCATCCGGCCATCCCTTGAGTAGATATATTCTATTTACTTCGCCCATGGGGACTCCTTCGGAATAATGCTTTAGCCGTTGCCCATTCACCTTGAAAGTGGTTCCGTCTTTCCCTTCCAATTCAAAAGCTCCTCCCGGTTGTATGTGCTTGATGGTGAAAGGTCCGGACCACCGTGACCTCAACTTCCCGGGGAATAGTCGGAGTCAGGAATTATATAGCAAGACTTTGTCTCCGACCTTGAAGTCCATGACAGTTATGCGAGCGTCGTGGAGAATCTTCGTCCTTTCTTTGTAAATCCTTGAGCTCTCGTAGGCATCTCTTCTAATTTCGTCAAGCTCATTGATATCTAGGAGCTGTCTCACCGTCGCACTCTTATAGTCATAATTGAGGGTCTTGATGGCCCAATATGCACGGTGCTCCAACTCTACCGGCAAGTGACAAGCTTTCCCATAAACAAGTCAGAACGGCGTGGTGCCAATGGGAGTGCGAAAGGCCATGCGATATGCCCATAGGGCATCATTTAGCTTCATGGACCAATCTTTTCTAGATCGATCTACGGTCTTTTCAATAATTTGCTTGATTTCTCTATTTGAAACCTCCACTTGTCCGCTCGTCTGAGGGTGGTAGGCCATGCCAATTCTATGGTTTACCCCGTACTTTTTCAACATGGCTTCAAATTTGTTTTCTATAAAGTGACTTCCCCGCCGCTTATCAAAGTACGGGGCACCCCAAAGCGCGGGAAAATATTCTGCTTGAAAAACTTAGAGACAACCCTCGCATCATTGGTAGGGGTGGCGATGGCTTCTACCCATTTGGAGACATAGTCCACGGCCAATAAGATATACTTGTTACCCTTGCTTGACGGAAATGGTCCCATGAAGTTCACTCCCCAACAATCAAAGAGCTCAATCTCTAGAATGGGCCTCATTGGCATCTCATTTCGTTTGGAAATATTCCCGGTCCGTTGGCATCTATCGCACCCCTTGACGAAGTCGTGCGTGTCTCTGAACATGGTTGGCCAAAAGAATCCACTCTGCAATATCTTAGCGGTAGTCTTAGAAGCGGCGTGATGTCCCCCGCATGGCATACCATGGAAATGCAAGATGATGGAGGTGGCCTCCTCCTTAGAAATACATCTCCGGATAACCCCATCCTTGCATATCTTAAAGAGATACGGATCTTCCCAGAAATAGCTATGGACCTCATGCATAAATCTCCTCTTTTGCTGTGTGGGCATCCTGCATGGTTTAATCCCACAAGCCAAGTAATTTACGAAGTCCGTATACCAAGGAACTTCCCCGTGCCTTATGGCGTATAGCCTCTCATCAACAAAGGAGTCATCGATGGGCAAGCTTTCGTCCTCCTTGTCGCGAATAAGCCTAGATAAATGATCCGCCACAACGTTGTCCGTACCCTTCTTATCTCCGATTTCCAAATCAAACTCTTGCAATAGAAGTATCCACCTAATCAACCTAGGTTTGGCCTCTTTCTTGTTTAGAAGATACTTCAATGTCGCATGGTCGGTGTGGACAATTACCTTGGATCCAAGGAGATAGGAGCCGAACTTTTCAATGGAATATACGACCGCTAGAAGTTCTTTCTCCGTAGTTGTATAATTTTTCTGTGCGTCATCCAATGTTTTGCTTGCATAGAATATTGCATGAAGCTTTCTGTCCTTCCTTTGTCCTAACACCGCTCCAATGGCTTGGTCACTTGCATCACACATGAGCTCAAAGGGAAGGCTCCAATCCGGTGGTTGTATGATGGGCGCAGAAATTAGTGCTTCCTTCAATGTGTTGAACGCCCGCAAGCATTCTCTTGAAAAAACAAATGGAGCATCTTTAGCAAGCAAGGAGGTAAGGGGCCAGGCAATCAAGGCGAAATCCTTGATAAAGCAGCGGTAAAACCCCGCATGACCAAGAAATCCCCTAATGCCCTTAACATTAATAGGAGGATGGAGTTTCTCGATTACCTCGATCTTCGCCTTATCAACCTCAATCTCTCTTGAGGAGACAAGGTGCCCAAGCACTATCCCTTCGGTGACCATGAAATGACATTTCTCCCAATTAAGAGTAAGATTATTTTGTTGACATCTTTTAAGAACTTTGGTAAGATTAGCCAAACAAGAATCAAACTCACTTCCATACACTGAGAAATCATCCATGAAAACTTCCATAATATTTTTAATATAGTCGGAAAAGATGGAAGTCATGCACCTCTGAAAGGTGGCGGGTGCATTACAAAGACCAAAGGGCATTCTACGGTAGGCGTAAGTGCCATAAGGACAAGTAAAATTAGTCTTTTCTTGGTCGTCTTCATGCAAAGGGATTTGGAAAAACCCCGAATACCCATCCAAGTAGCAAAAGTATTTATGTTTAGCAAGCCGTTCAAGCATTTGATCTATGAAGGGTAGTGGGTAATGGTCTTTCCGGGTGGCTTTATTTAGTTTTCGATAATCAATGCACATCCGCCATCCCGTGACAGTGCGTGTAGAAATGGGCTCTCCTTTTTCATTTTTTATAACGGTCATCCCCCCTTTCTTGGGGACGACGTGAACGGGGCTAACCCATCTACTGTCTGAGATTGGATAAATAATGCCGGCCTCAAGCAATTTAAGGATTTCCTTTTTGACTACCTCTTTCATATTCGGGTTCAACCGCCTTTGAGGCTTAATAGAAGTGGCTTCAGTGTTTTCCAAGTGGATCCTATGCGTGCATAGCCTAGGGCTTATTCCCGTAAGATCAGAGATAGTGTAGCCAAGGACATCCTTGTGATCCCTAAGGACTTCTAATAGTTTTTCAAGTTGATCATGGCCAAGGTGGGCATTAACAATCACCGGGAAGGTCAATTTACTACCCAAGAAAGCATACCTTAGATTCGACGGTAATTGTTTAAGCTCTACCTCAAAGGGTGCCGTACCCTCTGCTTCGTCATCTTGTGTGAGTTGGGCTTCTCCTTCAACATCTGAGTTTAGCTCACTCTCGAGTGGAGGCTCAGATTCGCTTCTTAGTGAGGACGGTGCATCGGAATAGACGCTCTCCAATTCTGCGCTAGCATCGATAGGACCACCACCTTGCTCCGGTTCATTCCTGAGATCAAGAAATACGTCAGCAGATTCATAAATGCAAGAGTGGGGGTCGTAGAGTGTATCTCCCTGAATATCGGTTTGCTCGATGGATTCCTCGGGGGTGTAGTACTCTTCGACGCATGTTCTACCGCCTTCAAAATATAGCTTGTCGTCCCTCACATCAACTCTGATATCGCCCCCAATAGTCCCATCCGAGGAGATTCGATCCATCACAAAGCTAGCAAACAATTGTTCGATGGGGTCCTCGATATTAATAGCAAAAGCTCCGGTAGCGTGGACCTCATCAATAAGTTCCTTAAGGAGCTCCGCAAAGGATTCATCATCTCCCTGGCTAGACTCAGTCATTGGAATTGCATCCCCCATTTTACCTGTTAAGATCTTGTGGAAAATTTCGGGAGAGCGTGCAAAATAGGGCTATAAACAGAGTTAGAAAAGAATGAAGAAATAAATAAAGAAACTGAAAAATAACCGGGTGATCCAAATTGAACTTCGTCAAAACCCCTTCCCGGCAACGGCGCCAAAAACTTGATCGGAGCCCCAGGATGTGCGAACACGCAACCGGGGCACGCGACTCGCTAGTCTTACCGCAAGCGCACAGTGTAGCGGCGAGCGGGTATCGAACACGAGGAGGTCAAATGACAATGTCTTCTTCAATTCACCTAGCTATAAGAATAGTCGAGAAATGTTCGCAATAAAACGGTCACAGTCGTTCAATGGTATAAAAGGAATATCAAATTAATAAAGACGCCTAGGGGATAGGGAATCACCGCTACAAACCGTATCTCGTCATTGTGATTCGTAGGTGTCACAATTGCTAGACTTGAAATTCAGGTGAACTAGTTGCAACTAAATGTAGAACCAAGCTCACGCTCTCTCGCTATTACCGGTCTATAGCAAACCTAGGGTAGGGTTCAATCTCTTGCAAACCCTAACCTAGGCAAGCTAGCGTGAAGAACAACATCATCGTTCAATCATATCTCGAGCCCACTCTTGTGCAAACTCGAGCTACGACCTAGGTTGGGATAGTTCCTACCCGTCCAATCTCTTGCAAACGGGTATTGGTATAGAATTACAGTCGAAAACCCAAGTTTCGGTCCAATCTCTTGCAAACCGATTCCGGAGAAATCCAATTGTAACCCAATTCAAATTTCTAAGGCTTCCTATCGAGTTGGGATCCAATCTCTTGCAAATCCCAATCGGTATGAATCCCTAGCTATTCGTATTAAATCAATCCCAAACTAACCCTAATCAATTCTAGCGATAATTTCACCAATTCATCACAAATTAGAAATAGGGTTCTTAGGGTTCATCCCTACGCCCTAAGACGGTAAAACTAATCACAATTCATAATAAAATTCAATAGAAATTCACAAATAAAATCAGTAGTATTCATTGCAGTATTCAATATATCAATAAAAATGGAGTTTTTGATAGGGAGAGAGACAAACCAATGAAGAATCAATAGCATCCAACAAAATAACACTTTTTCTCTCTCCCCTAAAAGCTCAATCTAATCTCCTAAAAGTAATCTAAAAAAGGCTGCAAAAAGTTCTGAAAAAGCTCTCTAAACTAGGTTAAAAACTGGGGTTAAATACCCCCAAAATCGCCCAAAAAACTGTGACGAAAATGCCCCTACGCAGCCTCAAAATCGCAATTTACGCTACAGGCAGCGCGGCTCACTCGGCCGAGTGAAAAATTTCATTCAGCCGAGTAACAAACCCTGACAATATCCAGTAACTTCAGACTTTTGGGGGTCAGCTCCTCGGGAGTCACTCGGTCGAGTGACTTTCTTTGCTTCGGCCGAGGGGACTTCTTCACTCGGCCGGGTCGGAACTCGGGAAACGACTGACAAATTACAGTAAGTCTGGACTTTTTGTTGTCGTCATCTTGATGCCACTCGGGCGAGTGGTGTCTCCGTGGTTCGGCCGAGTGGGCTGGCGATGCTCGACCGAGTGCACGCTGATACTCTATCTTCTGCGTGTCCGATCTGGCCGGCCGAGCGGGCTCTCGATGGTCGACCGAGTGACTCCTTCACTCGGCCGAGTGACATGCTCAAAATGCCCAATCTTCGTATTTTTGCTCCCTCGTCGCTCCTACGACGTTCTTTCTTCTTCCACTCCTCTCCAATAGCAAAATTCCCCTCGGAAGAGTCACGGGTGACACTCCGGAGTGGGTGCATCTCAGAATCACTCCAAATCGATCGAAATCTCCTGAAATCCGACAAAAACAAGAAATCGTGAAAAGCATCGCAATATTGCCGAAAAATCGTAACAAACACGATTCGAGCGATCAAAATGGCATGCAAACATGCAGAAAAAAGGTGTAAAATATGGACTGATCAAAATCCCCCAAGCTTACCTCTTACTCGTCCTTGAGGAAGATAAGTAGAGAGACGAACTCGGGAGATGAAAATAAAGAAAATGAAATGAAAAAGAAAGAACACGAGATGGAAGGGGTCGCTAGATTCTTCTCTCAGATCTCAAGCCATAAGCTACACATCACGATAACTTGGAAAATACAAATCACATGCTATAAGGATTTCATATCTTACATAAACATGGTACTTGCAAGCTTTTAAGAACAACAAAAGAGATTCTCTAAATTCATACAATCAATTCATATCCACGTCATGCATTTCATAGGATTTAATATACAAATGTTGGCGATGCACTTTTCAATCAAGAGTTATAACTGAAGCATATAAGAATCACGCCAAACATGCAATGGAGAATGGAATAAATCATGGCATTCACATATTTATATCGATTCATAAGAAATCTCCATAACTAAGGTATTTTACTAAGTTTCAGCATGGATATTCTCAATCATCTCAATAAAAAGTGAAGTCAAGCAGTAAAGCGCACAATCATATCAGGCATGCAACAGAAGGTGAATAAGACAATAAAACTGATGCTTCAGATATACTAATGATGCGTGAATCTTGGTGCATTTCCAACAAAAGCATACTAAACACTAATCCATACATTCAGTTTCAATTAATATCATGCGTTCATGTAGAGGAATCATCAAAAGAAATAGATTTGCAAGCATATGTGAATAGCAAAACTATGGAATACACTAAATAGCATGGCATGGAATAATAAGCCTCGTGATGGTTGCTAAAGCAATAAGAGATATCATCATAAGGTACGCATTTAGCAAAAAAAGAGAAAGGAAAATAAAGAAATAAGAAAAAATAAAAGAGAGGAAAGAAAAGAAAACCAAGCACACAACATGATGCATGAACACAAATAAAAGGAAAATAAGATGGAAAATTCAAAAAGATGATGCAAAATTTTGAAAAATTTTAAAAACCCTAAAATAAAGTAAAAATGCAACTAATGCATCTAAATGGCATGGAAATGTACTCAAAAACGTGGTCGCTCCAAAATGTAACCCCGAGAGCACAACCAAGTATGGCACAATTTACACGGAGATGAATCCCCAGCAACGGTGCCAAAAACTTGGTCGGCCCCGGATACACACCCGGAGAATGATTGTAGTTTTACCGCAAGCGCACGGTGTAGTGGCGAGCGGGTATCGAACACGAGGAGGTGGTGTTGGCTCCAATCTATCCTAGGTTGGTTTGACTACGAATGTATTATTGGTGGAGATGGTTATGGAATGATATAATGGAAATGGTGGTGGATGTCAGTGTCGGTGATAAAGAAGTCGGTCAAATATCGATTCAAATACAATATAATAAAAGTGTCTAGGGCTAGGGAATTCCCACTACGGATCGTCATACATCATTGTAAATAGTGAATCTCAATATTACTAGACTTGCATTGAGGTGAACTAGTCGTAACTGAATAGAGAACCAAGCTCACGCTCTCTCGCTATTGCCGGTCTATAGCAAACCTAGGATAGGGCCCAATCTCTTGCAAACCCTAGCCTAAGCCACTAGCATTAGGATCGACATCATCGTTCAATCGCTTCTCGAGCCCACTCTCGTGCAAACTCGAGTTACGATCTAGGTTGTGATAGTTCGTATTCGTCCAATCTCTTACAAACGAATATGGGTATAGATTTATAATAAAAATCCTAGCTTTGGTCCAATCTCTTGCAAACCAAGTCTAGAGAATCTCGATTATAAACCTAAATCGAATATCTAGGCCTTCCTATCGATTAGAATCCAATCTCTTGCAAACCCCAATCGATGGAAATCCCTAGCTATCCGTAATAAATCGATCACAACCTAACCTCCTAGCAATTCTAGCAATTTAGAAATTTATTCATCACAAATCTAAAATTAGATCCATAGGGTTCATCCACATGCCCTAGAACAACAAATCTACTCAAGCATAGCAATAACGATAGAGAAATCGATAAAAACATTGCTTGCATATATAAAGATATCAAAACAAAGATTCAAACAATAAGAATAAATACTTAGCTTGATGAAGATCTTCAATCCAAAATACAAGCTTTTAGATCCAAGAGGTGGCCTAGGGCATGGCCTAACCTCTAAAATAACTCTAAGAAAACATGTGGGAACCCCCTCTAATGATGGCTACAAACCCCTTAAATAGCCCCCAAAAAACCCAAGCAAAACTGCCTAAAAATCCCCTGAAACCCGCGCCCAAAATAAATTCTGCGCGTGACTTAAGTTCTGCGCCAGTCACGACTCGGCCGAGTGGAAAGTTCACTCGGCCGAGTGGGAATTCCTGCAAAATTTCCAGAGAACAGCACTCTGTCAAAAACTGGCAAAAACTGGTCACTCGGCCGAGTGGAAATCTCACTCGGCCGAGTGACACTGACATGCAAATTCCAGCACTGCAGCATCGACTTGCAGAAATTCCCCAGATTTCATCCGACCTCTGATTGACACGTTCTTGGCGGCGTTGGAACTGTCATGAAGTCTACTATCCATAAAAAATATGAGAAAAATATTTTGACCTCTGGAATGATAGCAGATTTCAAAAGAGGGGGAGGCTGTCTGAAAATCTGGGCGCTGTGTGTCCTCGGCATCACTCGGCCGAGCGGCAAATGTCACTGGGCCGAGGGGCTTTTGGTACTCGACCGAGTCGGAGCTCGTATTCGACTGACGGATTATAGTAAGTCTGGTCTTTTGGATGCCGTCGTTCGTGTGCCACTCGGGCGAGTGGTGTCTCCATACTCGACCGAGTGGGATGTCGGCACTCGGCCGAGTGCACGCTAATCTTCAAGTAATTGCGTGTCCGATCTGGCCGGCCGAGCGGGCTTCTTTGCTCGGCCGAGTGAATCCTTCACTCGGCCGAGTGGCATGCTGAAAATACCCAATCTTCATCATTTCGCTTCCTCGTCGCTCCTATGACGTTCTTTCTTCTTCCACTCGTCTTCTATCGCTGATAGGTCCTCAATAAGTCCATGAGCGATGCTCCATTACGCGTACAAGTCCTTGAAGCTCATTTTTGCTCCCAATTGCTCATATTTCCTGAAATCCGACAAAAACAAGAAATAGTGAAAAGTAACACAATATCATCGAATAATCGTGAAAATCGCAATATGAGCAACCGAAATGGCATGCAAATATGCAGAAAAAAGGTGTAAAATATGGGCCGATCAGTGACTCATGTAGGAGAGTGCAGTATGCAACCATGAGCCACCTCGTTTGCCACAGGGAGCTAATCACGGGCGTCTACACACAACTTTTGACACGGTTAGGAGATTATACTTTTAAAACGGGACTGGACTGGACATGTGAGGTGACTTCGTCATAGCTCTCACACCCTCTTTATAATGACCCCAAACACTAGTAACGTGTCATGTGTATATGTTTCTTACAGGATGTTGACGCACCCGAAACCTACACCTAGATTCCACCTGGCGGTGTCACGATCGCCAGGCGTGGTATGGCCCATAGGTGTCAATTTCGGGCTCAATCCGCAAGCGGACAGTGTCAAGTTGTAGTATAAAAGATATCGAATCCCACAGGGACAGTGATGTGTATTTGGGCTCTCAGTTCACTTCTATATCTCAAAGTGAAATAGCTATCTGTGTTGAGAGAATTGGGTGTTGTGGTGTTGTTGTTTTAATAATAAAAAGGACTAGGGCGTTAGGGATCACCGCTAAGATCGTCAGGGATCGACGTTGGAATAGGATCCTTACGTTGCTTAGGGTTAGGGGATTAATCTCATTATTTGTACCACTCTCATGGGTTAGAATTGCAAGGTATTTCGGTGGCTCTCGTTGACGCAATGGCGGTAGCTGTCATTGTAGCGGTATAGTTCGTCGATGGATCCCCTCAAGGCACGAGCCGGGCATGGTCACGAGCCTTGGTTAGATCCACCGATTTCCCTATTCGAATCCTAAAGATACCCCTTAAGCACATCAATTCCACAGACCGTGTGCATGATCTCAGTACGGGTTATCTAGGGATTCGGTAGGATCGACCGAAATACTCCCCTAAATCCTAATTCAACCTAGGGATCCAGATCTACGTCTTCCTCCTAGGATCTTAGGGCTAACCCATCAACCTAGAAAGGACTACTCACTCATATAAATATTAACGAATAAAAATGCAACTTTTAGAGATGGAGACATCATAACAAGTTGATAGAATAAAAATAGAGAACTTACAGCGAGAGATAGAGAAAAACTGCGATTAATAGATCCAACGAATAATCGAGATTCCAAGAGTGCCAGAAGAACGAAACAAAACTCCAATAAAAAAATCGATATTCAGAAGTTTTCCTAACCAAAAATTATCTCTTATCTCCGCTCTCAAAAGTATTCAAAAAAAACTCAAAATGAATCGCTTTCCATCGAAGTCGCCAACTCCCAAACTTCACTCCCCCCAAAATCACGCAACAAACGGCTCCAAAAATACTTCCAAAAATGGCCTCAGCATCGCCAACCGAGTGGGTGACTCGGTCGAGCATTGGGTTGCTCGGTCGGTCGCTCGGTCCGAGCAGATGTTCTACTCGACCGAGCACGACAGTAAATCAAAATTCTCCAAAATCTTCACTCTGCCTGCACGAGCCAAGTCAGCTCAGCTCGGTCCGAGCAGAGAGCTGACTCGGTCGCTGAAAAGTTGCTCGGGCCATGCACTGGATTGGTTGGGCTTCAGAATGAATAGCTGCTCGATCAAGCACTATAAGTGCTCGGTCCGAGCAGCATGTGTATCTGCTCCTTCTTCTCCAATTGCATCTGCTCGACCGAGCAGCTGCTCTGCTCGATCAAGTAGCCTGGGAATTTATTTCCTGAGGCTGCTGAAGCTCCTCTCTCTTCCTGCTCTCTCTCCTCCACTCCTTCCAAGGCTCCCAAAACATGGCAAACTCATGTAGAGCTTCACCAACGAGCTCACGGGTGTGTCGGATGTGTCCATATCCATGTCGGGTCCCGAATCGCTCCAAAATCCCTGAAAACTCATAAAATACTACAAAACTCGAATATAACGTCAGAAATACGATATCGTAGGGAAATATGGGATTTGGAAGTGAAAACATCACGGAATGCGATGTCATGATGATATGGAAAAAGGTAGAAAATATGGACACATCAAAATCCCCCAAGCTTACCTCTTACTCGTCCTCGAGGAAGACAAATACTAGGTATGTCGGGAGGAAAACAAAAAAGAAATAAGAAATAAAAATAAGAAGAGAAGGGAATGCAAGTGGATGGAGGGTGCTAAGGATGCTCGGTCAGATCTCAGGCCTAAGTAGTATAACACGATGCTCCGAATAATGAAAATACATGCTAGTGGCAAATTCAAGCTTTACAGATCATATGTCTAGCATGCAATACAGACAAAAGACAGGGATCTACTGAAATAACACCATCAACTCATATCAATCTCATGCAGTCCATAGAGTCTAGTATAAAGAAGTTGGGAATGCACTTTTCAATCACCGATACACATGAAACATATAGAAATCATGCAGAGTGCAATAGAGAATGGAAAAAAAAGTCATGCCATTCAGTTATTCATTTCGATTCATGAAAAATCTCCAAAAACTAAAGCGTTTTGTAAAGTTTAAGTATTATCAAATCTCACCGTTATGCACCGTCTCCACTCTAATGTCACGATCACTCATGTGATCAGTTGGTCCCCCCAAGCTTAGCTTGAGGCATCGCATCTAGGAATAGGATATGGAATTTTTCTTCTTCTTCCCATATATATGATAGCTTCTAATGAAAGGATACAAAACAATTTTTATTCCTTCATTTTCTCTCTTTTTCTTTTCTTTTTCACATAAAGATATATACACATTTTTTCTTTTTTTTCTTTTCATTTAGAAGCCATACTTTTCAATTGGGATTTTTGGGAAGTGAGATGCGGTAAGGATAGTTGTGGGGTGTAACCAACTGATATGTAGAGAACTATAGAGATATGTGGAGAATGAAGATAATGGATCTCTCGGTTCACTCTAAGAGGTGCACAACGGATTGATAAGATAATACTCTAACTAAAATCATAAATAGCATGGATATTTTCATTCCTCTAGATGAATTACTGAAAAAGCATGAAGCAATAGGCACAATGATATCAGGCATGCAAACAGAAGTGAATAAGATAAAAAACAGATGCTTCAAGTGTTCTAGTGATGCGTGAACCTAGGTGCATTGCCCAACATAGTGCATACTAGATACTAATTCATGCATTTGATTTTCAATTCATTTCAAGCATTAAATCAAATAGATCAACAAAAGAATATGCACGCATATAGATAGTAAAGCTGAAACTACCCTAATAGCATGTCAACAGATAGTAAGCATCGCAAATAACTACTAAGGTGCTACGAGAAGTATCATCATGTGGAACATCCTTAGCATAAAAAGAGGAAAAAGGTGGAGAAAATAGGAAAACGAGGAAAAAGAGATGCATGCATGGTAAAAAAATAGAAAACGTGATGCAGAATGAGAAAAAATAAAAGGAGGTGGAAAACTGGTGAAAAAGTAAAATAAAAACTGAAAAAGGGAAGAAAATGTAAAAGAGAAAATGAAAAATAAAGCGGTAGCACTCATCCCACAAGCTAAACCTAGCAGTGTCCTCACTGCTAAGAAAACTCTAGTAGGTGGGATATGATGCTAAATAGGGTGGGGTGGGTGGGGGAATATAAAATAAAAACTATGCAAAAAGAAACTAAAATATGACATGATGCAATGCTGAATGAAAATGATGCATGCGTGGGTGTCCTCCCCCAAGCTATCTAAGTGCATGGACCCGAACAAACAGATGGGCACAATAATAAATGGGGGAGGCAAAAACTGGTATGGACGACATCAAGCAGAGGCACCACCCTCTAGGGGTGGTGATGGGTCCCTTTGCTCTAGACCAGGTAATGTGGAAGGATCTGGTTGGAACTCAGTAGGTGGGTCAGTTCGCCAGCGACAAACTTGGCTCCGAAGAAAAGGTAGGTCGTGCTCGACTGACTGTTGAGTAATGGCACCCCTTGACCTAAGATTAGGAGCATGGCGGTGAACTGGTCGCCCTGGTCAGCGTCACGGAAGGTAACCTCATATTCTGCGTCGTCGATATAAAGAGGTTCAGGGGGAAGTGGGGCGGTGGGTGGCATAGGGGAAGTGGTGGATGATTCGCCAACAGTGTTGGTTTAAGTGGGTGAGCGAGTACGACGGGTACGCCGAGTAGGCCTAGGGTTTGTTGTGCCGGTGTTGGTGGGTCTAGCACGACGTGGAGGCATTGTGCAAGTGGTATAAAAGAGTGCGGCAGTATGTAAAGTGAATAGGGGAACGAATGTACCGAATAGAATAAGATGGCGTTGAGATTTGTCACGTGATTGTCGCTGATCTGGAGTGTCCCCCAAGCTGCTTCTAAACGTGTCTTCGGACGTAAGCAAATTGTACCTGAAATAGAGATAGGAAAAATGTTAGTATATTAAACATAAAAATAAGTGAAATTTTGGCGTTGGGTTGCTCGACCAAGCAATTATACTGCTCGGTATGAGCCGTACTGCTCGATGGAGATGTATGAACAAGGAGGGAGAGGGATATGCGGGAGGGTTGTGTACGGTGCGATGATAGATAAGGGGGTAATGACGGAGAGGGATATGCGGGGTGGGGGTTTTGAGGGGGTGTTTCATGAGGTGGGCGGCGGTGGGAAAGAGGAAGGGGGGAGAGAAGGGGGGAGAGAGAGGGACGGCGACTGACCGTACGGGAG
The DNA here is from genome assembly GCA_030789695.1 of Scilla litardierei. NCBI lineage: Eukaryota > Viridiplantae > Streptophyta > Magnoliopsida > Asparagales > Asparagaceae > Scilla > Scilla litardierei. The sequence continues at coordinate 756,159,292 of CM061142.1, read as the reverse complement.
CTGCGGGCAGAGGCGGTGGCGGGTTATCGACCGGGTCGAGTAGAAGGGGGTGGCTCGGGGATGATTAGGGTAGGGAATTTAAGGGAAAGGTTTAACGGGTGGGTGTGGGTATAACGAACGGCTTGAACCCGAAAAAAATAATGGGCCCCGATATCAATCTATAGCCTGCTCGGACCGAGCATTCTGATTGCTCAGTCGAGCAAGCTGTAAGATGAACGGGGATAAAATCCTAAGAATACTCCCTTTAGCATGCTCGGTCGAGCAAGACGTTACTCGGTCGGGCAGGAAACTGCTCGGGCCGAGTTGCTATCGCTCGGACCGTGTAGACAGAACGTCGTTTTCTCCACATATTCGAGAGCCTGTTATACTCAACCGAGCAGTAAGCTACTTGGTCGAGTCGCCATCTGCTCGAATCGAGCCAATAATGCTCGGGTCGTGTAGATAGGGTGATGATTTCTCACATTCTCCAAGAGCCTGTGCAATCCGATCGAGCACTTGATTACTCGGTCGAGTAGATGTCTGCTCGGACCGAGCTGATGCTGCTCGAGCCGTGCAGGTAAAGTGATGATTTCCCCTCCTTTTTCGTGTCTGAGCTGCTCGACCGAGCAGAGTGGCTGCTCGGTCGAGTCTCCTGTGGCTCCTTTTTGCTCCTTTTTCTTTCATTTTCTCCTTAAATCGGGTGCTCTCCTCCAGCTTCCTTCCGTTTAAGATGTCGATCTGCATGCTCCCTCACGTTCAACCTGTACAGGGGAAAAACTCATCATATTTTTGTGGTTTTATAGTTTTACGTGAAATAAAAAACATTTTTATTTGGTTTTCTAAAAGAAATGAAATAAAAATAAGAAATCGAAAAGGACAATCCAAAATCTATGAAATTGGGTTGCCTCCCAATAAGCGCTCGTTTTTAGTCATGAGCTCGACTCCCTTTAATTTATCAATTGTCGTCGGGAGATCCCTCAAGGAAGTATGTCTCCTCTTGTCCTATTGGTTCTCCTGCTCTGTAAGATTTAATCTTCTGACCGTTTACTTTGAAATTTCCGTTTTTTCCTTCGAGCTCAACAGCACCTCCCGGAGATAAGCTTATTATCTTGTAAGGGTCGGACCACCTTGATTTTAATTTCCCAGGGAAGAGGCGTAATCTTGAATTTTAAAGGAGTACCTGGTCATCGACATCATGGCGAACCACCGTGATATTTCTATCATGATAGGCCTTGGTTCTCTCCTTATATATCTTCGCATTCTCGTAAGCATGTCGTCGAATCTCGTCCAACTCATTACTGTGTAAGGCTCGCCTCGTGGCGGCACTTTGGTAGTCAAAATTCATTTTCTTTATTGCCCAATATGCCCTGTGATCCAACTCTACCGGAAGACGGAAAGCTTTTCCATATACTAGTCTGTAGGGGGTTGTCCCGATGGGAGTTTTGAAGGCGGTGTGATATGCCCAAAGGGCGTCATCCAACTTGTGTGACCAATCCTTCCTTGTGGCACTAACTGTCTTCTCTAGGATGCTTTTGATTTCCCTGTTGGATACCTCCACTTGGCCACTAGTCTGAGGGTGATAAGCAAGAGCGACCTTGTGATGAACTCCATATTTTTTCAGCATCGTCTCGAACTTCTTCTCGATGAAATGGATCCCTCCATCACTTATGATTGTCTGGGGGACTCCAAAATGAGGACAGATGGTATTCTTGAAAAACTTGGCTACTATCCTCGCGTCGTTTGTCGGGGTGGCCATGTCTTCCATACACTTCGAGACGTAATCAACGGCGACCAAGATGTACTTATTGCCATTACTCGATGGAAAAGTTCCCACGAAGTCAACGCCCCAACAGTCAAATAGTTCTATCTCCAAGATGCCATGAAGGGGTGTTTCATTCTTTTTCGTGATATTTCCCGTCCTCTGGCATCTATCACATTTCCTGATGTATTCATTTGCATCTCTGAATATAATGGGCCAATAGAAACCACTTTGCAAGTTTTTTGTCGTGGTTTTGGTGACAACTGCATGTCCGCCACATGGTTGATCATGGCAGTGTGATATGATGGAGGTCGTTTCTTCATTTAGGATACATCGCCTGATGATCCCGTCGGCACATGTTCTGAATAGGTACGGGTCGTCCCAGAAGTAACTCTTGGCATCGTGTAGGAACTTCCTCCTCGAATAGGTTGCCAAACTGTGTAGGACTATGCCGCTTACCAGGTAATTCACTATATCAACGTACCAGGGGGCTTCAGAGGAATTTGCTGCAAATAGTTGTTCACCGGTGAAAGAATCGTCAATCGACAAGCTGTCATCCACGTGCCTTTGGATTAACCGCGACAAGTGGTCTGCTACTAAATTCTCTGATCCCTTCTTGTCTTTGATCTCAATATCAAATTCTTGGAGCAAGAGGATCCACCATATAAGACGTGGTTTAGCATCCTTCTTGCTTAGTAGGTATTTCAACGCCGCGTGATCCGTGTGGATAATCACCTTAGACCCCAAGAGATAGGACCTGAACTTCTCGATAGAATAGACCACAGCTAGCAGCTCCTTCTTCGTAGTGGTGTAGTTCTTTTGAGCATCATCCAAGGTCTTGCTAGCATAGTATATAGCATGAAGCTTTCCTTTCTTCCTTTGGCCAAGAACAACTCCCACGGCTTGGTCACTAGCGTCACACATAAGCTCAAACGGCAGATTCCAATCTGGCGGCTGTATAATCGGGGCTGAGATGAGAGCTTCCTTTAACCTGTTAAAAGCTAGCAAACAGGCGTCAGTACACACAAAAGGAGCATCCTTGGTGAGAAGCTCCAAGAGCAGGCGAGCAATATTAGAGAAATCCTTTATAAAGCGCCGGTAAAAATCGACATGCCTAGAAAACCACGTGTCACATCCCGCTTCCCTAAAATGGAGGCGAGACGTGAAAAGGTCCGCACGAGAGTGGAGCTGTGAAGCCCCAAACCCGATAAGCGTCAATAAAACATAAGCAGATCCCTGTAACCACAAACGAAACAACAATAATAACACAAGAGGAGACAGAAATAAAATCTCATATCTCATAATTTGTCCAACATGAAAATTAAGTTCAACATCCAGAAAAGCCACCAGGCTAAAAGAAATAGTCTAAAGGCCCAGAACAAGGCCAACAAAGGCAACAACGTAACAAAGTAGAGGTGCTACGCACCGACAACAAAACATCAGTCTAAACAAAAAGGGAAAACACAACGGAGACACTAGAACTGGTCTCCAGTGTCCACGTACTCCCCGTCAAACATGAGCTCGGGCTCGGCGTCAGCAAACACCTCGTCCACAACAAGGTACTTAGGCTCAGGATCTAACATGTGTCACCCAAAAGAGTAAAGGGGCACATGTCAGCAAGTCTAAAAGACTTGGGCAAGGAAACTGAAAGTAAGGCAACTAGCAACCTAGCAGTTATATATTGCATGACAAGGCAGTTATAACATGAGTGCTCAAGCAAGACATGGTGAAACAATAAGTACAAGAGAACAATTATCGGGACAAGTCAAGAGTAGCCAAGCTACTAACAATCTCAATCAATTCACTAGTCACGTTTCAAGTTGTTTGTAGATGTTTACGCCTTACAGCTGAATGGTTTGGCATTCACGCTGATTGGCCGCTTAACACTACCCCAGAACCCAGAGTTTACGCCTTACCACTGCAGTTGCTGATCGGGCAGACTCCCAGTTGATTGGCCGCTTAACTCTTACCCCCAATACCCACATGTAATCGAGCCAGGGTCCCTGCACACGAGCTCAGTAAATGAGCCAGGGTTGCCCCGCACAGGAGCTCGCAATCTAGTACACGACTCATAAGCATTTGGCGTAGGGGTGCACCTAGCCGGGAACAAGTAATTCGGGCATTGGCTATCAACCAACACATGGCCCGCTTCTGGAACACGAGCCAGGAACACAAGCATTGTAGCGAAGCTACGCAATCACGGAAACACTTAAAGAATGCAATGACATGACAATTAATTTGCGTACCGTTAATGGAAATTAAACATGACATGGGAATTGTGCAACATGATAATTTTCGGATCTAGCTTCGTTGTCAAGCTAGTTCCTAAATTTGCACCTAGGCGAGTATCATTTCGTCGCCTAGTCTCTTTTACGCCTACAACAAGTAAATGGCCTAAAACATGGCCTAAACCCTAAGTGGCAAGTTTCACTTGCCTAGCACCGAGGATGACGATCAACGAGGGTTCGTCTCACGGATGCTAATCTACGGGGAAGTCGCTGTTATGGAGAAACAATCATCAAAACAACATTCATTTCATTAGGGTTTCATAGAAACACAACGGGTTATGAAAACATCAAGAGATCGATTATTACCGTGAAGAAGCGGAAGAATGATGCCGAGCAACCACGGCGACAGAAGAAACGCTCCGGGGAACCTAGGGTTCAGATCTGGAAATGGATGGAGAAGTTTGGAGAAATAGGGTTTTGGGGGATTTTGGGGGTTTGATGAGATTTTGAGGAAGATGAGAGGTAGAATGTGTTAAGGGAGAGTTTGGATGATGGATTTTGGGCTTGGGATGAAGGAATAAGGGTTTGAGGTAGTAGGGGGCTCAATGGGGGAGAAACTAGGGTTTTAGGTCGTGAGGAAGGAGAAGAAAACGTTTGGGAGGGGTTTAAATAGGAAGGGCTGGCGGCTGCCCAGAAATTAGGTTTTTGGCACTGATTAGTCGGTCAAAGAGCAACCACTGACCGACTAGTTTGGGAACTAGTCGGTCGGTTGACCAACGCAGACCGACTAAGTCCAAACAGTAACTCCTGTACAAAAATAGGATCTAGATTTAGTCGGTCAAAGAACAACTACTGACCGACTAGTTTGGCATCTAGTCGGTCGAAAGATGAACTTAGACCGACTAAGAAGGAACAGTAACTGGTACCAAAAATAGTTAATGAGTTAGTCGGTTAAAGAAGCATTGCCGACTGACTAGTTTGCAACCTAGTCGGTCAACCAACGTTCTTAGACCGACTAACGATAAACAGTAACTCCTGAGAAATTTACAAAGCCAACTAGTCGGTTCAAGAAGGTTTACCGACCGACTGGATCGTCATCTAGTCGGTCGGTGCCCCTTCTTACACCGGCTAATGAGCACCAAAAGTTCCGATATGGAGCGCGGAGCTCCGGGATCGATTCCTAAGACTCCTAGGCTTGATCTAACAATAAGATATGACCGATACGAAGCCCGTCATGAATGACTTGCTCCGAAATCGACGATTCTAAGGAAGAAGCTAAGAAAACACGACGAAACGATCGAAAATGAAAGTTACGGAGACGAAAACCACATATAAGGAGAAAATCCACCAAAACATATAATATAATATAATAAATCCAGATACATGAAAACCAGTCGTTACATCCTCCCCAACTTAAGAAAAATTCCGTCCTCGGAATTTCCCAACACTCACGTGTCCGGGAACAAAAGTGGGAAACGCTCTCTCATCTCATCCTCATTCTCCCAAGTAGACTCTCCAGGTGAGCCATGTCGCCACATCACCCTCACAAGATTGACAACCTTGTTCCAAAGTGAATTCTGACGCCTGTCCATAATCTGCACTGGATGCTGATCATACATCATATCGGGGCGAACGGTAATCTCCGAGAAGTCCACAGCATGAGATGGATCGCTAATGTATCGACGAAGCAGCGACACATGGAAAACATTGTGAACTCCCTCCAAAGATGGCGGCAAGGCTAAGCGATAAGCTACCTCGCCAACCCTCTCCAGAATGTCAAACAGTCCAATGTATCGCGGGCTCAACTTCCCTCGCTTCCCAAAACGAATCACTCCACGATTCGGGGAAATCCTCAGAAACACATGATCGCCCAGCTGAAACTCCAAACGACGACGTTTAGCATCCGCCCAATGCTTAAAACGGTCCTGAGCAATCCTCAACCTCTCCCGAATGTTCCTGACAACATCCACGGCCTCCACAATCATCTCAGGTCCCAACAACTCCCGATCACCAACGTCATCCCAACTCAATGGCGATCGACATTTCCTCCCATAAAGAGCGGCGAAAGGCGCCATGCCAATACTCGCCTGGAAGCTGTTGTTGTAAGAAAACTCTACCAGATGTAGATGGTCCTCCCACGAACCCTTGAAATCCAACATGCACGCCCTCAGCATGTCTTCCAAGATCTGAATCGTCCTCTCGGACTGGCCATCCATCTGTGGATGGTACGCCGTGCTGAAACTCAGACGCGTACCCAAACTCTTCTGCAAACTCTGCCAGAACTGAGATGTGAACCTCGTGTCTCTGTCCGACACGATACTCACGGGGACTCTGTGAAGTCGCACGACCTCCTGCACGATTCACGTCACATCACTGTCCAAACAAGGAAAAGGAAATAAAAACGGAGAGTAAAAGAATTTTACCTCCATATATCTCCTCGCTAGCGCCTTAGTGGACTGTCCCACTTGGAATGGAATAAAGTGCGCGGATTTGGTCAATCGATCTACGATCACCCAAATCACGTCATTCTGCTTCGGACTCCGAGGTAGTCCAGTCACGAAATCCATAGTGATGTGTTGCCATTTCCACTCCGGAATCGGAAGCGGTTGTAGCAATCCGGCCGTACGCTGATACTCCGCCTTCACTTGCTGACAAACCAAGCACTTGGCTACACTCAGAGCCACACTCCTCTTCATACCATGCCACCAATAAATCAGACGAAGATCCTGGTACATCTTGGTGCCACCAAGATGCACAGAATACGGCGAACGGTGTGCCTCCACCATCAACTCCTCTCTAATATCTCCAGCTGGCACACACAACCTGGCTCCAAACCTCAGCGAGCCATCCTCATGAATCAAAAAGTCAGTCCGCAGACCGGCTTCCACCTGCTCCCGAATCTTCACCAGCTTCGGATCCTCAGCCTGGCCAGCCTTGATCCGATCCACAATCGTCGACTGTATCTGCATACACATCAACAAAGAAGCCTCCCCAGGAAGAACAATCTCAATACCAGACTCGCAAAAATCCTGCTGCAATCTCCACTGTGAAGTCAAAATCATCACCGCTGGAAGCCTACTCAGCGCATCAGGGACCACATTCACCTTGCCAGGGTGATACTGCAAATCAATCTCATAATCCGTCATGAGCTCCAACCATCGATGCTGTCGCATGTTGAGCCCCTTCTGAGTAAAAATATACTTCAAACTTTTGTGATCGGTGAAAATCTTCACTTTCTCACTCAGCAAGAAGTGCCTCTAAATCTTAAGAGCAAACACAATGGCAGCCAACTCCAAATCATGCGTCGGGTAATTCTTCTCATGACCCTTAAGCTGACGAAACGCATACGCCACAACATGCCCGTGCTGATGCAACACACAACCGAGACCCTTGCCAGAAGCATCGTAAAAGATCTCAAATCCACCGCTGCGATCAGGCACAACAAGAATAGGGGCAGTCGTCAACCTCTCCCTCAGGACACCAAAAGCACTCTCACAATCACCCGACCAAACAAAAGGGACATCCTTCCGTGTCAACCTGGTCATCGGCTCAGCAATACGGGAAAAGTCCTTAATGAAGCGCCGATAGTAACCAGCAAGTCCAAGGAAACTCTGAATCTCAGATGCTGACGACGGAACAGGCCACTCTCTGATGGCCCTAATCTTCTCGGGATCCACTGAAATACCCTCTCCAGTCACCACATGCCCGAGAAAAGCAACTCTGTCCAGCCAAAACTCGCACTTCAAAAACTTAGCATACAAACGATGCTTCCTCAAAATCTCCAATACCGTCCTCAAGTGCGAGGCATGCTCCTCTTCCGACTTTGAATAGATCAGAATGTTGTCAATAAAGATAACGACAAACTTATCCAAAAAGTTGTAGAAAATCAGGTTCATCAGATTCATGAAAACTGCAGGTGCATTGGTTACACCGAAAGGCATAACCACAAACTCGTAGTGTCCATACTTTGTCCTGAACGCTGTCTTCGGAACATCTCCCTTCTTCACCTTCAACTGATGGTAACCACTCCTCAAATCCAATTTAGAAAACACCCTCGAACCTCCAAGCTGATCAAAAATATCATCGATGCGAGGAAACAGGTATTTATTCTTGATGGTCACCGCATTCAACTCCCGATAGTCCACGCACATGCGACGCGAACCATCCTTCTTCTTCACCAACAACACCGGTGCTCCCCACGGAGACACACTAGGGTTGATATAACCCTTCTGCAAAAGCTCATCCAACTGCTTCCGTAATTCCTCCAACTCAGCGGGTGCCATACGATACGGCGCCTTCGAAATGGGCTGCGCACCTGGAATAAGATCGATAGAAAATTCTAGAGCTCGATCAGGTGGCAAACCAGACATCTCCTCGGGGAAGACGTCATCAAAATCTCGCACCACAGCTGGCCACTCCAACTCCATCTGCATAGCCACAACCTCCACCGGCCTGGCCTGAAACCTGACAGGACCAAGCGAACTGCTACCACGGCTGAACTCAAATACTGAATGTCCGGGAATCTCGAACACCACCTTCTTCCTCCGACAGTCGATCGTAGCATAGAAGCTCGCAAGCCAGTCCATCCCAAGAACTGCATCATAGTTGATGATGTCGTGGATGATGAAATCGGCGTAAAGCTCATGTCCACAGACCACCAACGAGCAAGAATTGCAACCACGATGCACCGAGACCACGCCATTCCCTGTAACGATATTCCAACTCTTGGGAAGAGGGGATGTCGACAAGGAATGCTTCTCCACGAAGCTCCGAGAAATAATGCACATCGAAGCACCAGAGTCAAAGAGGACTCGTGCAGGAAATGTGCACACCAAAACCACACCTAACAAGCAATTAACAATCAAACCCTAGTCTAGCAAACAATCATGTTCAAGCAAACAACACAATCTAGCAATCAAAACCAGCTAGGAAGGTAACAGCTAGATTGAGGATTACCTGTGATAACCTCATCCACAGCCTCGCTCTCCACAGCGGTCATCAGAAAAGCCTGCCTCCTCGGCGGAATAGCCTGCTAAAAAGCATGCCTTTGTGGAACAAGAGCTGTTCCACGTCCAGCAGGAACAGACGCTCGCTGCTGCAACGGCTGTGCTGCAACAGGTGCCCTCCGCGGCTGATTCGCATGCCGACAATCCTTCGCGACATGGGAAGCATCACCACAAACCAAACACTGGCCCAGAAACTTCATACACTGATCCTTGGCGTGGCCAGGCTTGCCGCAGAAATGGAAAGTCTTCAGAACAGGCCCTCCTGGCCTCTTGAACTGAGCTAGCTGATTAGGCTTGAAACCAGGCCTAACCACCGCCCTGGCCTGCTCCATAGGCCTCTTCCCAGCACCGGAAACATGTCCTCTCCTCTGACTCAGGTTCAGCTCCTGCCTCCTCACAGCGACCAGGACCTTCTGATAAGAGTCCAGATCAGAGGAAGACACAAAACTCTGGAGCTCCAAAGCAAGTCCCTGCAGGAACCTCTGAGCCCTCTCATCAGCATCCTGCACCATCTTCGGTGCGAACCGACTCAGCCTAGTGAACTCTTGGTGGTACAGGTCCACCGTCAAGCTCCCTTGCTTCAGATCAATAAAGCGATGCAGCATCTCCTTCCTAGCAGCCTTCGGAAAGAACTCCTCATCAAACCTGGACTTAAAGGTAGTCCAAGCTATCGGCTCCACCAACATCTTCTCTTCCGCATCCCACCAGTTCCGAGCATTATCCTTAAGTTGCCTCTTCGCCAAATCAACCCATCCAGCCGGGGTGATCTTGGCCATCTTCAAGTTATCCTCAATGTTCCGAATCCACTCATCGGTAGCCAGAGGACCCTCAGACCCATCAAAATATGCGGGACCCAGCTCCCGAAATTGCTTCGCTTCCGGCTCGGAGCGAGGAACATCCAGAAGTGCCCGGGCAGCTCGAGCAAGTGGAGCATTCTGGACTTGCAGGAGCACGCCCTGCTGCACTTGCATCATCTGAAGCATCATCCGCATCATCTCTCCGTTGGTGGGTTCCCGCTCAGGCTCCTCATCATGAGGGGGCGCACCACTACCTCCACCACGGGTGAATCGCCTTCCTGCCATCTAATGACACAGAAAACGAAGCAGATTAGACTCATAGCTTATGACTCGGATGTCGAACTTAGTTTATTGGACATTCTAATATTATTATCGTCATTCCGATAATCGCAGTTACAGAAGAGGGACCTGCATGGGCCACCAACAAAACCTGTCACGCCCCGCTTCCCTAAAATGGAGGCGAGACGTGAAAAGGTCCGCACGAGAGTGGAGCTGTGAAGCCCCAAACCCGATAAGCGTCAATAAAACATAAGCAGATCCCTGTCACCACAAACGGAGCAACAATAATAACACAAGGGGAGACAGAAATAAAATCTCATATCTCATAATTTGTCCAACATGAAAATTAAGTTCAACATCCAGAAAAGCCACCAGGCTAAAAGAAAGAGTCTAAAGGCCCAGAACAAGGCCAACAAAAGCAACAACGTAACAAAGTAGAGGTGCTACGCACCGACAACAAAACATCAGTCTAAACAAAAAGGAAAAACACAACGGAGACACTAGGACTGGTCCCCAGTGTCCACGTACTCCCCGTCAAACACGAGCTCGGGCTCGGCGTCAGCAAACACCTCGTCCTCAACAAGGTACTCAGGCTCAGGATCTAACATGTGTCACCCAAAAGAGTAAAGGGGCACATGTCAGCAAGTCTAAAAGACTTGGGTAAAGAAACTGAAAGTAAGGTAACTAGCAACCTAGCAGTTATAGTATGCATGACATGGCAGTTATAACATGAGTGCTCAAGCAAGACATGGTGAAACAATAAGTACAAGAGAACAATTATCGGGACAAGTCAAGAGTAGCCAAGCTACTAACAATCTCAATCAATTCACTAGTCACGTTTCAAGTTGTTTGTAGATGTTTACGCCTTACATCTGAATGGTTTGGCATTCACGCTGATTGGCCGCTTAACACTACCCTAGAACCCAGAGTTTACGCCTTACCACTGCAGTTGCTGATCGGGCAGACTCCCAGTTGATTGGCCGCTTAACTCTTACCCCCAATACCCACATGTAATCGAGCCAGGGTCCCTGCACACGAGCTCAGTAAATGAGCCAGGGTTGCCCCGCACAGGAGCTCGCAATCTAGTACACGACTCATAAGCATTTGGCGTAGGGGTGCACCTAGCCAGGAAAAAGCAATTCGGGCATTGGCTATCAACCAACACATGGCCCGCTTCTGGAACACGAGCCAGGAACACAAGCATTGTAGTGAAGCTATGCAATCACGGAAACACTTAAAGAATGCAATGACATGACAATTAATTTGCGTACCGTTAATGGAAATTAAACATGACATGGGAATTGTGCAACATGATAATTGTCGGATCTAGCTTCGTTGTCAAGCTAGTTCCTAAATTTGTGCCTAGGCGAGTATCATTTCGTCGCCTAGTCTCTTTTACGCCTACAACAAGTAAATGGCCTAAAACATGGCCTAAACCCTAAGTGGCAAGTTTCACTTGCCTAGCACCGAGGATGACGATCAACGAGGGTTCGTCTCACGGATGCTAATCTACGGGGAAGTCGCTGTTATGGAGAAACAATCATCAAAACAACATTCATTTCATTAGGGTTTCATAGAAACACAACGGGTTATGAAAACATCAAGAGATCGATTATTACCGTGAAGAAGCGGAAGAATGATGCCGAGCAACCACGGCGACGGAAGAAACGCTCCGGGGAACCTAGGGTTCAGATCTGGAAATGGATGGAGAAGTTTGGAGAAATAGGGTTTTGGGGGGTTTTGGGGGGTTTTGGGGGATTTTGGGGGTTTGATGAGATTTTGAGGAAGAAGAGAGGTAGAATGTGTTAAGGGAGAGTTTGGATGATGGATTTTGGGCTTGGGATGAAGGAATAAGGGTTTGAGGTAGTAGGGGGCTCAATGGGGGAGAAACTAGGGTTTTAGGTCTTGAGGAAGGAGAAGAAAACGTTTGGGAGGGGTTTAAATAGGAAGGGCTGGCGGCTGCCCGGAAATTAGGGTTTTGGCACTGATTAGTCGGTCAAGGAGCAACCACTGACCGACTAGTTTGGGAACTAGTCGGTCGGTTGACCAACGTAGACCGACTAAGTCCAACCAGTAACTCCTATACAGAAATAGGATCTAGATTTAGTCGGTCAAAGAACAACTACTGACCGACTAGTTTGGCATCTAGTCGGTCGAAAGATGAACTTAGACCGACTAAGAAGGAACAGTAACTGGTACCAAAAATAGTTAATGAGTTAGTCGGTTAAAGAAGCATTACCGACCGACTAGTTTGCAACCTAGTCGGTCAACCAACGTTCTTAGACCGACTAATGACAAACAGTAACTCCTGAGAAATTTACAAAGCCAACTAGTCGGTTCAAGAATGTTTGCCGACCGACTGGATCATCATCTAGTCGGTCGGTGCCCCTTCTTACACCGGCTAATGAGCACCAAAAGTTCTGATATGGAGCGCGGAGCTCCGGGATCGATTCCTAAGACTCCTAGGCTTGATCTAACAATAAGATATGACCGATACGAAGCCCGTCACGAATGACTTGCTCCGAAATCGACGATTCTAAGGAAGAAGCTAAGAAAACACGACGAAACGATCGAAAATGAAAGTTACGGAGACGAAAACCACATATAAGGAGAAAATCCACCAAAACATATAATATAATATAATAAATCCAGATACATGAAAACCAGTCGTTACACCACGGCTACCTTTGAGGTTAGTGGGTGGCGGTAGACTTTTGATAACTTCGACTTTGGCCCTATCAACCTCAATTCCCTTAGAAGTGATGACATGGCCAAGCACAACCCCTTCTGTCACCATGAAATGACACTTTTCCCAATTTAATGTTAGATTATTGTCATGGCACCGTTCCAGAACCTTGGATAAATTGGCAAGACAATCATCAAAATCGGTGCCATAAACAGAAAAATCGTCCATGAAGACTTCTATAATGTTTTCAATGAAGTCTGAGAAAATAGACGGCATGCACCTTTGAAATGTGGCAGGTGCATTACATAGCCCAAACGGCATTCTTCGATAGGCGAATGTGCCGTATGGACATGTGAATGTCGTCTTTTCTTGGTCTTCCCGATGCAACGGGATTTGGAAGAATCCAGAGTATTCGTCTAGGTAACAGAAGTATTTGTGTTTGGCCAAACGCTCAAGCATTTGGTCAATAAAGGGTAGGGGATAATGGTCTTTTCTGGTGGCCTTATTGAGTTTCCTATAGTCGATACACATATGCCACCCGGTGACAGTCCTAGTGGAAATTAGCTCATTTTTTTCGTTTTTAACGACTGTGATGCCCCCTTTCTTAGGGACAACCTGCACAGGGCTAACCCATTTACTATCAGAAATGGGATAGATAATATCGGCCTCTAAAATCTTCAATGCCTCCTTTTTCACTACCTCCTTCATGTTGGGATTCAATCACCTTTGAGGCTCAATGGAGGTGGCGTCCTTATCCTCTAGATGAATCCTATGGGTACATATGGTTTTGATGATACCCTTCAGGTCAGCAATGTTGTACCCTATTACTTTTTTGTGGGATCTAAGGATTTTTAGGAGACTTTCTAGCTGGGGCACGGTGAGGGCTGCATTAACAATAACAGGGTATAAGGAATTTTCCCCCAAGAAAGCATATTTCAAATTAGCAGGAAGAGGTTTTAGTTCTACCTGAGGGGGCGCTACATGAAGGGTTTTCTGGGACCCTTAGGGCACAAAAACTCTATTCCCGTCCTAAGTCGGACGGAAATAGACAGAAAGAAAATTTGCAGCGGAAGAAAAATCTAGTTAATCTAATTAACATGCAGTTAAAACAATTTTAACTTAGCCCTAAGGTCCAAGACCATTAGCCAAGATCTATGCCAACTTGGGATGGATCTGACCATCCCAAGAAGGATCTAGCCTACTGCGATTAAATTAAACTAATGCTTATTAAACTACATACCCGGAATCTTAACCCTGGAGCAGGCGAGATGTTCCGCACCGTCTTCCGAGCCGCTCCCCGTCCTACGCCGAGCCGCTCCTTGAACCGCTCCCGGAACCGCTCCTCGAACCGTTCCGCATCCCGAGGTGAGCAATCCTCGTGTCACCGAGCCAACCACGCACCGAAGAAAGTTTCACGCGAGTGAAACCTTCGCCTAGATTTTGGATCTGAATCCGAACTCCTTTGCGACTTTGCTAGAGCCCTCAAGAGTAAGGCAGAAATTTAGAGAGATAGAAGAAATATTAATTTAAGCCTAGATCCGAGCGTGCTCCAACATTTACGAGAGTCGCTCAGATCTAGAGCTTGGGACGAGTTTTGAGGAGGAGAGCAGACCCCTATTTATATAGGTGGCGGACTCTCCCCTTTTCTCAAAATCCGATGTGGGACTAATAATTAGAGTTAACAAAATCAATTTAGTTTGCCTTTCACAAAGTGCAAACTTCCGTGAATTTTAACTCCCTCACCGTTGAACTTCAGGATTGATACAACATTTCAATTCGAAGGGTGTTCAACGGTGAATGCATAGGAAAAAACCGTTCGTCAATCGGAGTTCGTTTGACCCTCCAATTAATCGCCTAAAGTTCAGCTCAAGGCTAGTATTTCGCAAAAACTGAGCCGTCAAACGAATCTGCCCTAAGTGTAGAAAAACTGCACTTTGTGGGACCCACCTGACCAGCTGGGTGAGCCCAGACCAGGCTGGACGCCTGGTCTGGGTGCACCCAGGCTGGTGCGCCTAGCCTGGGCGCCTGGCCCAGGCCAGGACGCCTGGCCTGGGCCTGGGCCTGGCGCCTAGGGGCCCAGGGCGCCTGGGCGGGCCGCCCGGGCCTGGCCCAGGCACCCAGGGCACCTGGGCAGGCCCGCCTAGGTGCAGGCCCAGGCGCCCAGCGCCTGGGCCAGCGCCCAGGGCGCCTGGGCGGGCCCGCCTGGGCACAGGCCCAGGCGCCCAGCGCCTGGGCCTGTGCCCAGGCACCTGGGCTGGCGTCCTGGCTCAGCCAGGTCTGTCCAGGCGCCCAAGCCAGACCTGGTCTGGCCTGGGTCAGCCTGGTCTGATCCGGTCTGATCTGTTTGACTGTTTTGGGCATATCTTGGACATTTGGCGTCCGATTTGGACGCCGTTCGAACCTGGGCGTAGACCGGGACATTCCCGTCTTACCCGTGAACTTTTCCTTGCGTTTATTTTATTAAATATTGTTTTAAACAATTTAAAACACATTTAATCTTTTGCATCAAATACAAATTAGTCCCTATCTAGGCTTAAATATCATTTGCATTAAAATGCAATTTTCTCTTCTTTTGCATCAAATGCAAATTATTCTCCCTAACTAATTTCTACCTATTACTAGACGAAGATCGCACTCTGTGTGAGACCCTACAGCCTGACCCTTACAACAGGTTGGGCTCAAAGCCCTATACGACAGTGACCACCACCAGTGGTTGCCGTCCCTGATCAAGAATCATCATTATGTGGTTGACTCATTGACATGAGACTTGTCGGGACCACCCTGACTGTTTCCGTTATGAATTTCGCAGTTATAGTCTCTTTGTCTTAACTATGTCGTATAGATCAAGTCTAGGGTACGGTCAAACTGTCAACCCCAATAACTTGACTCCGGTTAGTTTCTATCGATCTTTAGTCAAATAATGTTGGACTTCTTCCAACAAACTCTGGCCAGAGATTTTACTAAAGACCGAACTAACCCTACGACACTAACTCCCATTGATCGGGAGAGACGAATCCTCTCTTGGTCATTACTCTCCTCATGCGCTTCAAGTGTCACCCAATCAAAAGACCTTTCGACGGGCCTTGCCTCGAAGCTAGGTCAGTTGATCTAAGTGGCACCATTCACGCATAGGTTTGTCAAAATGACCTCAAGTCAAAAGACCAACTAGCCTATCATCACTCAGAGTCATCATTGACAGATTGGTCAATATAACCATATGATAACTCTTGTGGATCGTTCAGTGAACTCATTCTCTAATGAGCACCTGTGTCTCGTCTCTGACTTCGCCAAGTCGAACGATCATGAGATCATCGTCACCGCTTAACGGTGAAGACTAAGACACAATGGTCTATCCGATGTTTCGATATCCTTGTCTCGAAACATCTACGACCACGAACTCTTTTAGACTTATGCTACAGACGGTCAAACATTTCTCCATGATCGAGATACTCATCTCGATACCTGTTTGACCTCACATAAAGTCTCAGGACTTTACCTAAGTTAATATCTAATGTTAACTACATTACAATATAACTTAGAAAAATTATTACCAAACAGCTTACTGTTATTTCGAACAAGATGTTTGTGCTATTCACACATGGATAAATAGCCTCGAGGGCATCATATCTCTACATCTCCCACTTGCACTCAGGCCCATTTATATCGGTATCTTATACCGTTTTTACATATAAGTTTTTTCGACTTCATGTGGTAGAGCCTTCGTGAGTGGATCTGCTAAAACCGTCTACACTATAGACTTAAGGGGTTTCTATGTTCATGTTAGACCAACCAATTGAATCTCATTCAAATAATTCACTTGGTCTTTCGGAATCCATAACATTTTATTTCCTTGGATCTCATCCAGTTCAACGTACCTTACGATAATAATTTAAATTAGTTAATGGTCATCTCAAATGGCTCATTTCTATTTCTGATAAAGTGTCAAACCTTTTGATAACTTTGTCAAAATAAACGTTCCATCCCTTTGATGTCTCACATGTAATTTATATGCTCCCACTGACCTTGAGAACTTTCTGGCTAATTCTTATAAGTTGATTCGTCTAAATCATATTTATAAAAATGAAATTATAAGTGAATGCTCCAATTTTCATGGTCAACTTAAGCGTTTACATGAATTTGGTCCAATTAGATATGTACACATCTGCTGGCGGAAAAGCGGTTTCATGATAATCTGTTTTATAGGAATTAAGATGAAAACCGTTCTCGACCAATATGATTGCACTTCACTATTTTCTTTCTGCACCAATCTTTCAACTTAAGGATTTACTTGCAGAAAGTGAGGACACATTTTTCTTGGGTACGTAAACTAAATTCCAAAATTTATTTACGCACACAGACCTATTCTGATTGCATTAAGTTTTAAATCGGAGTTACTACTCCGAAATTTCATCCCGGAAGTTGACTAAGTCATCATCAGTTATGATGTCCAACTCGACAGTTCGTCTTACGATATTCGAGTAATTTTACTTCCTTACGATTGATTTAATGAATATCTCATTGATAATGTCCTCACAGAACATTATCAAAACCTAGGCATTACTATCTGGGACTTAGCCCATAGGGAGGACTTAACTCAGAGTCACTTACAATGGATCACACCAAGTCTAACTAAGTGTGATTCATACCTTTTAACACACCGATGTGTTAACAGACTTGACCTGAGAGAAAATCATATTTTCTTTTAATTACGCAAGATTTTATGTAGCTAAATATTTGACCATTCGATCTAATCGAATCAGTTTAAATACTTTTGTCATTTCGTTCTTTATTTTATCAGACTTGTGTTTCATCAAGAACACGTGTCTTAATAAAATATACGAACAACTTATTTTGATTAATCTAGACTCGAGTACATCAGTATGTACTAGACTGAGTTCGACAACTTATTCTCCCACTGTCTTACAGATGGGTATCGAACATTGTATCTAAGAGGGTAAGATTCACAAGTGTCCGCAGACTTCATAATACGAGAGGTCAGACCCATCTTTATGTGACTTGTGAATCTTACTCTCTCGATACGGCCTAGTCTATTTTGCCATATAAGTTTGCTACTATCCTGCGTATTTATATTTTAACATTTAATACATATATTATCGTTATACATATTATTCATTGCTTCAGAAGCAATGTGACGACATTTGTCAAAATGTGTTAACCTTTTGTATAACAATAATTATGAAATCGTGACACCAGAATATGTCACATTTTCATTTCATCCTACTTATGCCTTTACTAATGATAAATTAAACTATTTAACTCGATTGACTTTCCGGAGTGCCTTCTTCCTTTTCTAAATCACATTTAGATATAAATATCCCAACATAAATAAATAGCTATACAAGCATCTTATGTATCCAAACGCCTGAGAGTTGCAATCTTGAGTGTAGCTCAAGAAGTTGCTTGTCTCAAGATCCGGTTGGGATACATAGTCTTGCACCGCTCATGCACTCGTATTCGACTCAAACAGTTTGATCGAATTCTTGAACTTTGCGGATCAAAATTGTTTGTCCATACAACCTTGAGGATAGCTCGACAAGTTGTAGGGAGAAACATACTTCGAATATCCTATATGTTCAAGCTGCCTCATATAGAGACGAGTGACATGTAGCGTGAATTTATTTGTTGGACTCAGAACTTAATGAAATCACATTTCTTAATTCTGTTCTTTAGAAGGTCATTTTAATGTCAACGAGAATATAGTTTAACTCTATCAATTAGAATTTAACTTGATATTCAATTAATCAACCTATTCGATCGGTTAACTAATTCCATTAAAATATTATAATTAGATTCTGTTGGTAAACATAGTCTTGCCCTAGTTTAGCATATGTTCAATATTAAATATAGGTAGATTGGCTTTTATGTATCTATATCATCCCACTATTTTTACGATCGTTTCAAAGCTTAAAAACATACGATTTAATCGAATTAAAATTAATGGGTAAGATGTCCAATCACCCTGAGCCTAACAACCTTCAGTGTAGCTCAACAAGTTGCTTGACTCTGTAAATCGGAAGATGACTCTTCATCGATCATATCGGATATGACCCTCTTATCGGTTTTTTCCCCTAGCCATTTGTGATCATGAGTGTGCTCATCCAAATCACAATGTCTAGTCTAGTCGGACCCTTGTTTTCGTGTCTAGCCTGACTTGCTCCGGTGCTCGGTGTATTCACGACACGTCAGTTTGGGTCCGGTCTTAGACTACATCAAGTCAGACTACATCCTTGACGTAACTTATGCCGGCGCTCTGGGTACGAGACGATGTTTGGGTCAGTCAAGATTTCATCTTATGTATTTAAGGAGTTGGTTTCTGCAGGGTTGCCATGTCATAGCTTGAGTGTATCTCAACAACTGTAACACGGGCCCTATAGTTGCTAACCCCTAAAATAAGGAGGGCTACGGCTAATCTTGAAAAAGATCATTAACGTATTTGACTTAGATATAGTCCAGGGTGTCATGCAATCATTGATTAAGGTTCAATATTGTATATTTTACCCCTCATTAGATGGTATTTTGTGCATAATTTGTGTTCATTTTGGCTCCGATACGCGCATTTTGATGATATCACTTAATATTGGAGCATACCGTTTTTATATGCTTAAAACATAACTTTTACAGCTTATTATCATCTTCATCTTGGCCTTCTATTATTTTTCAGTTAAATTTCGTGAAGTCCCAATTCCAACGCATATTTTTCCAGAATTTTTGGAGGTCGGAGCAATTTACTGCATTTTTTGGAAGACAATGTGACGGTGCTGAAAATTTCTGGGCTAGAAAGTCTGCTTTTCCCTTCTTGTGCAGAATTCTGCTATCATTTCAGTATATATTCTGGGCTAGTGATATTTTTCTGGTGTTGTACACTTTGTTACGGTTCCATCGCCGCCTAGAACACGTCATTCCGAGGTCGGATGATTTTTCTAGAATTTTCGCAAGACATGGTGACGGTGCTGAAAATTTCTGCAGATTTGCCCCTCTTGTGAAGATATTTGCTATCATTCCAGTGTAATTTCCGGCCTAGTCATATTTTTCTGGTGTTGTACACTTTGTTACGGTTCCATCGCCGCTTGGAACACATCATTTCGAGGTCGGATGATTTTTCTAGAATTTTCGCAAGACAGGGTGACAGTGCTGAAAATTTCTGCAGATTTGGGATTAGTTGCGGGTTTGGACGCGGATCCGACCCGTTTGGGCTGTTTTCAGACCCGAAATTCTGAGTCTATTTCTTGAGCTTCCCTCCCCTCTTTTCCCCTCATTCCATTCTTCCCTCTTCTTCATCTTAGGGTTAGAGCTTGGGGAGCACAAAGCCAGCTTGGAGGAGCACTTTGGAAGAGAAAGTTTATGTTTTTCTTAGAGAAATCTTGGTGAACTCTTTCTCTTTCTTTGTGTATTTTGATTTGGTGATTTGTAATGATATTGGATGATATTTTTAGAAGTAAAAAATCTCTCTTTTCTTGTTATAATGAGCTAAATCTTCTTCTTGTGTGGTTGGGTGGTGATATTTGGTTGTTGTGCTTTGGTATTTCAATCTTGCATGTTTTAATGATTATGTGTTAGATTGTTGAGATATACTTTGAATTAGGAACCCTAATGGGTATCCCTAGAGTGGAGTTTGCTTAGTAGTACCACTCATGCATGCTTGGATGTTTATTATCTCGAATTTCCATACACTACTTTCATTGCACACCAAGTGTTTGATAAAATGCCACATCCACCGATTGCGCTTTCCTTAGCCGGAAAGACAATTGAGTTATCCTCGGATTGAACCCATATGCTTAACAACCACATCCCCACACACCACACAAGCTTCCTCGCCTATTTTCCTTCCCGATACTTCCACCCTAGGTTGTTGATTTGGTAGACATTTTCATACACATTTTCACACACATTTCCTCCGTTAGCTTAGTTGGTTGTAACTTTGCCTTTATCTCTCCTTTATTAATTGAACTTGTGATTGTAAAACAACTTGTCCCCGTGTTCCGACCCGGTCTCACCGGTTATAAATTTATTACTTGATGTCCTCCTACACTTGGGAGTAGCGCTCAAGCATCACATACTTGAGAGGCGTTCAAGCAATTGGCACCGTTGCCGGAGACAACGATTTTTGCATTTACATTTTCGATTTATTTTGAAAATTTTGGCGAGATACTTCCCACTATTAGTGTGAGTCTTTTCCGATTCTTTATTTTTCACTTTTTGATTTGAGATTTCTTTATTTTTCACTTCTTGAGTCCTTTGCTATCTTTATTTTCATTTTCTTTTATAAAAATTCAAAAAAAGTTATGGACTTTAACGGCATAAATTCTTTGTATGATACACTTTCATTTTCTTTGCACATGACCACTTCTTTGAAGCTCAAAATTGTCGGCTTTGCTCAAATTGACGGTGAATCCTTCTATCAAGCTTGGAGGATGTTCATGGATTTATTAAGCGGCTGTCCACATCATGGATTCACGATAGACCATCTTTTCCAGTTTTTCTACGAGGGGTTGAAGGAGGAGATGCAGGACTACATGGCGATGTTGGACGATGGAGCTCTATTTGACATGTCACCTGAGGATGCTTGGGAATACTTGGAGTCCATGGAGGATACGGCACGACCATTAGATGGGACTTCAAGGAGTGATCCATTAGCACCAGATCACGATAGCATTGGAGCATCCCTTGACCAAGGAGAGCAAATCGTGGACGCACCCTTGCAAGCCTTGGGCGATGAACTTCAATTGCTTATTCAGACACATGAGGCTCAATCCCGATATTTTCTGCGGAGCATGGAGACTCGAATCCAGTATATTCATGAGATCATTTCCAGTCTTGCACTTCTTGCCTCTTGCTTGGGAGAAGGAGATTTGTGTGAAGATGGAGAGGACGAGCGTGAAATTTTGGAAGGAGTGGAGGAGGAGACTAGTAGGGCCACGAGCTCATCGATCATTTTGGTGGAGTCCGAACCATGCTCTCCCCCAATCTTGTCCCAAAATCCATCATTCCTCTCCCCCGTGGACATGCATCATATGGAGATGGATGCAATCACTTTAGGGAGGTTTCGTCAACTTGATTTAAATTCTTAATCTTATGTTGACGACTATATTTGGATCACTTTTGTTGAAAGGCAATGGTGTCAGCTTTGGATTGACACACCTCTCTCTCGCAGGGCACGATTGGAAATTTTATGGAGGGAGCACTTGTTGGTGTGTTTCTAGGGTCCAAAGTGATTTGTGGAGGTAAGACGCTCGCGGAGGAGCGTAAAGATCTAATTGAGCAACTTTCCTCACCGTTATACATCCGAGATCCTCCTTTTGACCCCGGTGATCTCCTTCTAGTAGTATAGAAATTTTAATTTAATGCACTTTCAATGCTTTTTAGGATAGTTTTATTTCAATAAACCTCTACTTTTTCAACATTGAGGACAATGTTTGTCTTTAGTTGGGGGGAGTAGTAGGTGGTTTTAGGATGTTTAGTTAGTTGTTTTCGTTTTAATTTTTTTTTTGTTTTATGTTTGGAGACATCCATTTTGACATCACCAATCATTTTGCAAGAATATCATTTACCCTTCTTGCTCTCTTGCTAGTTATTTGCTTAGTCCCTTGCCGTTTCATCTTCGTGCATGTTTTCATATTCAAATTCTATTTTCAAATCCTAAATTGTGATTGGCATGCATTTGATTGTTTTTTCTTCATGAAATCAATTTTAATATGCCATTTATGATGTGAGTGCTTAACTCCATGAAGTTTGTCTTCAAAATGGGTTAAATTAGTTTTGAACAAGCTTTGTGATGCATGAGTATGGATTAAGCCAGTTGAGTAGAGTAGTTTTCAATTCGATGGGTTATAATTATGTGCCTAGTGTGGTTGGTTGGTGTGTTGAACAAAAGAGAGAAAGAAGGCAAAAAGAAAGCAAAAGCAAAAGAAAGCAAAAGAAAAAGAAAACAAAAAAGAGAAAGAATAAGAATAAGTGCATCGTTCTTCTAGTTTTGTCGAGTAGCCGGGTCCTCGTGCCTCAAGAAGCATTGGGGATTCGCGTCGAAAGATAGGATTTTGGGGAGTGCACGAGAAAAAAAAATTACGTGAATCTTAGGTGATTCGGGTTATTAGGTCCGCGGGGTCCTTTTGGCCCAATGCCCTGAAATCGTCTGATTTAGGAGTCATTGACCGAAAACTCATTACATGGGTTATCCGAAGTTTCATACAAAGAAAAAGAAGAATAAATTCACACATCCAACCTCCAAAATTAGGAAAGTGTTGTTTTGGCAAAACCCTGAGATTTGCGAAACTATGATACAACGTTGTGTTTTAATCCTCATTCGTGCAAAACATTACTTGTTCTCCTTTATTTGAACCAAATTGAAGTTTTGTTCATGGGTTTGTTCTCATTCATGGATTGGTATATTGAATTTGATATTTTGTTGAAAACTTTATTTTCACCAGGAATAATTTTGAGTTTGATATGTGCTTTAATTGAGAATCCAAATTTATCGCTTGTTTTGCTAGGGACTAGCAAAACGCTAGTTTGGGTTGTGATTAAGGTTCAATATTGTATATTTTACCCCTCATTAGATGGTATTTTGTGCATAATTTGTGTTCATTTTGGCTCCGATACGCGCATTTTGATGATATCACTTAATATTGGAGCATACCGTTTTTATATGCTTAAAACATAATATTTACAGCTTATTAGCATCTTCATCTTGGTCTTCTATTATTTTTCAGTTAAATTTCGTGAAGTCCCGATTCCAACGCATATTTTTCCAGAATTTTTGGAGGTCGGAGCAATTTACTGCATTTTTTGGAAGACAAGGTGACGGTGCTGAAAATTTCTGGGCTAGAAAGTCTGCTTTTCCCTTCTTGTGCAGAATTCTGCTATCATTGCAGTATATATTCTGGCCTAGTGATATTTTTCTGGTGTTGTACACTTTGTTATGATTCCATCGTCGCCTGGAACACGTCATTCCGAGGTCGGATGATTTTTCTAGAATTTTCGCAAGACATGGTGACGGTGCTGAAAATTTCTGCAGATTTGCCCCTCTTGTGAAGAAATCTGCTATCATTCTAGTGTATTTTCCGGCCTAGTGATATTTTTCTAGTGTTGTACACTTTGTGGCGGTTCCATCGCCGCCTGGAACACGTCATTTCGAGATCGAATGATTTTTCTTGTATTTTCGCAAGACAGGATGACGGTGCTGAAAATTTCTGCAGATTTGGGATTAGTTGCGGGTTTGGGCGCGGATCCAACCCGTTTGGGCTGTTTTCATACCCAAAATTCTGAGTCTATTTCTTGGGCTTTCCTCCCTTCTTTTCCCCTCATTCCATTCTTCCCTCTTCTTCATCTTAGGGTTAGAGCTTGGGGAGCACAAAGCAAGCTTGGAGGAGCACTTTGGAAGAGAAAGTTTATGTTTTTCTTAGAGAAATCTTGGTGAGCTCTTTCTCTTTCTTTGTGTATTTTGATTTGGTGATTTGTAATGATATTGGATGATATTTTTAGAAGTATAAATCTCTCTTTTTCTTGTTATAATGAGCTAAATCTTCTTCTTGTGTGGTTGGGTGGTGATATTTGGTTGTTGTGCTTTGGTATTTCAATCTTGCATGTTTTAATGTTATGTGTTAGATTGTTGAGATATACTTTGAATTAGGAACCCTAATGAGTATCCCTAGAGTGGAGTTTTCTTAGTAGTACCATTCATGCATGCTTGGATGTTTATTATCTCGAATTTCCATACACTACTTTCATTGCACACCAAGTGTTTGATAAAATACCACATCCACCGATTGTGCTTTCCTTAGCCGGAAAGACAATTGAGTTATCCTCGGATTGAACCCATATGCTTAACAACCACATCCCCACACACCACACAAGCTTCCTCGCCTATTTTCCTCCCCGATACTTCCACCCTAGGTTGTTGATTTGGTAGATGGTTTCACACACATTTTCTCACACATTTCCCCCGTTAGCTTAGTTGGTTGTAACTTTGCCTTTATCTCTCCTTTATTAATTGAACTTGTGATTGTAAAACAACTTGTCCCCGTGATCCGACCCGGTCTCATCGGTTATAAATTTATTACTTGACGTCCTCCTACACTTGGGAGTAGCGCTCAAGCATCGCATACTTGAGACGCGTTCAAGCAATCATGATTCGCGACATTGCGGTCCAGCGGAACACAGCCAGGGAATTGACTAAGCCAGGATCACTACCCCTTAGACTAAATAGGGTTGATCCAGAACTCTTAGCCAAGCACATTGACTGGATCATGGTCCATTGAATGAAGCTTGTCATTTTTGTATGTGTGCCATAGACTAAACAGCTTTTATTAACAACTAATTAATCCTATCAACTAGTTGCATCCTTAAATTCAAAATTTTAGGATTTGTTTAATAATTTTATTAAGTCCTTATCAACTATAAGGTTCACGTGCTATCCTAATCGTTATTAGGATTTTAATAAATTTATTAACCAACGCTAAAAATGAAGTCCATTAATGAAAATTAATTATAACAATTAGAATTAAAAATTCATTAAAGGGACTACCCTAATCAGGAATTAGGTCTTGAAGTGTTGTTAATGTTTTATTAAAACATATCATGTCATTAAAATTCAATTAATAAATTTTAATAATTTCTTAATGGCTAACCTAAAGGGTTGTCTTGTGTTATCAAATAAGGGACAAGATAAACTAGCCATTAAAATAAGGCTACACTAATTTTATCGCATAAAATGAAAGTGTAAAACTATTTAACAATTAAATAGACTAAAGTTTATCACATAAACAATTTTAACTTTTAAAATCAGTTTTAAAAATATCTTATAAATTTAAAACATTATTTTTAAAATTTTACATGTTCAAAAATTTATCTTAAACAATTTTTAAACATGTAAAACATTTTAAACTTATCGCATAAATTTAAAAAGCCTTTAAATCAATTTTAAAACTATCACATAAATTTAAAATCATCATTTTAAAATTTTCATGTTTAAAAATTTTATCACATAAAATATTTAAACAAAAATCCTTTTAAAATCGCCTTTAAAAGATATCGCATAAAATTTAAACTATTTTAAAAGGGCATCTAAAATTATTTTAAAATTATCTCATAACTTAAAACATTTTATAAAGCATTTTGAAAAGCATTTCAAAGTTTAATAATAATCGCAGGCTTAGATCGCAACGCATACAAAGCTCTGATACCACTGAAGGGTTTTCTGGGACCCTTAGGGCACAAAAATTCTATTCCCGTCCTAAGTCGGACGGAAATAGACAGAAAGAAAATTTGCGGCGGAAGAAAAATCTAGTTAATCTAATTAACATGCAGTTAAAACAATTTTAACTTAGCCCTAAGGTCCAAAACCCTTAGCCAAGATCTATGCCAACTTGGGATGGATCTGACCATCCCAAGAAGGATCTAGCCTACTGCGATTAAATTAAACTAATGCTTATTAAACTACATACCCGAAATCTCAACCCTGGAGCATGCGAGATGTTCCGCACCGTCTTCCGAGCCGCTCCCCGTCCCACGTCGAGCCACCCCTTGAACCGCTCCCGGAACCGCTCCTCGAACCGCTCCGCATCCCGAGGCGAGCAATCCTCGTGTCGCCGAGCCAACCACGCGCCGAAGAAAGTTTCACGCGCGTGAAACCTTCGCCTAGATTTCGGATCTGAATCCGAACTCCTTTGTAGCTTTGCTAGAGCCCTCAAGAGTAAGGCAGAAATTTAGAGAGATAGAAGAAATATTAATTTAAGCCTAGATCCAAGCGTGCTCCAACATTTACGAGAGCCGCTCAGATCTAGAGCTTGGGACGAGTTTTGAGGAGGAGAGCAGACCCCAATTTATATAGGCGGCGGACTCTCCCCTTTTCTCAAAATCCGATGTGGGACTAATAATCAGAGTTAACAAAATCAATTTAGTTTGCCTTTCACAAAGTGCAAACTTCCGTGAATTTTAACTCCCTCACCGTTGAACTTCAGGATTGATACAACCTATCAATTCGAAGGGTGTTCAACGGTGAACGCATAGGAAAAAACCGTTCGTCAATCGGAGTTCGTTTGACCCTCCAATTAATCGCCCAAAGTTCAGCTCAAGGCTAGTATTTCCCAAAAACTGAGCCGTCAAACGAATCTGCCCTAAGTGCAGAAAAACTGCACTTTGTGGGACCCACCTGACCAGCTGGGTGAGCCTAGACCAGGATGGACGCCTGGTCTGGGCGCACCCAGGCTGGTGCGCACAGCCTGGGTGCCTGGCCCGGGCCTGGGCCAGGCGCCCAGGGCGCCTAGGCGGGCCGCCTGGGCCTGGCCCGGGCCTGGGCCAGGCGCCCAGGGCGCCTAGGCGGGCCGCCTGGGCCTGGCCCAGGCGCCTGGGCTGGCGTCCTGGCTCAACCAGGTCTGGCCAGGTGCCCAGGCCAGACCTGGTCTGGCCTGGGTCAGCCTGGTCTGATCTGGTCTGATCTGTTTGATTGTTTTGGGCATATCTTGGACATTTGGCGTCCGATTTGGACGCAATTCGAACCTGGGCGTAGACCCGGACATTCCCGTCTTACCCATAAACTTTTCCTTGCATTTATTTTATTAAGTATTGTTTTAAACAATTTAAAACACATTTAATCTCTTTTGCATCAAATACAAATTAGTCCATATCTAGGCTTAAATATCATTTGCATCAAAATGCAATTTTCTCTTCTTTTGCATCAAATGCAAATTATTCTCCCTAACTAATTTCTACCTATTACTAGACGAAGATCGCACTCTGTGTGAGACCCTACAGCCTGACCCTTACAACCGGTTGGACTCGAAGCCCTATACGGCAGTGACCACCACCAATGGTTGTCGTCCCTGCTTTAGGAATCAACATTATGTGGTTGACTCATTGACATGAGTCTTGTCGGGACCACCCTGACTATTTCAGTGATGAATTCCGCAGTTATAGTCTCTTCGTCTTAACTATGTCGTGTAGATCAAGTCTAGGGTACGGTCAAACTGTCAACCCCGATAACTTGACTCCGGTTAGTTTCTATCGATCTTTAGTCAAATAATGTTGGACTTCTTCCAACAAACTCTGGCCAGAGATTTTATTAAAGACCGAACTAACCCTACGACACTAACTCCCATTGACCGGGAGAGACGAATCCTCTCTTGGTCATTACTCTCCTCATGCGCTTCAAGTGTCACCCAATCAAAAGACCTTTCGACAGGCCTTGCCTCGAAGCTAGGTCAGTTGATCTAAGTGGCACCATTCACGCATAGGTTTGTCAAAATGACCTCAAGTCAAAAGACCAACTAGCCTATCATCACTCAGAGTCATCATTGACAGATTGGTCAATATAACCATATGATAACTCTTGTGGATCGTTCAGTGAACTCATTCTTTAATGAGCACCTGTGTCTCATCTCTGACTTTGCCAAGTCGAACGATCATGAGATCATTGTCACCGCTTAACGGTGAAGACTAAGACACAATGGTATATCCGATGTTTCGATATCCTTGTCTCGAAACATCTACGACCACGAACCCTTTTAGACTTATGCTACAGACGGTCAAACATTTCTCCATGATCGAGATACTCATCTCGATACCTGTTTGACCTCACATAAAGTCTCAGGACTTTACCTAAGTTAATATCTAATGTTAACTACATTACAATATAACTTAGAAAAATTATTACCAAACAGATTACTGTTATTTCGAACAAGATGTTTGTGCTATTCACACAGGGATAAATAGCCTCAAGGGCATCATATCTCTACATCTCCCACTTGCACTCAGGCCCATTTATATCGGTATCGTATACCGTTTTACACATAAGTTTTCCCGACTTCATGTGGTAGAGCCTTCGTGAGTGGATCTGCTAAAACCGTCTACACTATAGACTTAAGGGGTTTCTATGTTAATGTTAGACCAACCATTTGAATCTCATTCAAATAATTCACTTCGTCTTTCGGAATCCATAACATTTTATTTCCTTGGATCTCATCCAGTTCAACGTACCTTACGATAATAATTTAAATTAGTTAATGGTCATCTCAAATGGCTCATTTCTATTTCTGATAAAGTGTCAAACCTTTTGATAACTTTGTCAAAATAAATGTTCCATCCCTTTGATGTCTCACATGTAATTTATACGCTCCCACTGACCTTAAGAACTTTCTGGCTAATTCATATAAGTTGATTCGTCTAAATAATATTTATAAAAATGAAATTATAAGTGAATGCTCCAATTTTCATGGTCAACTTAAGCGTTTACATGAATTTGGTCCGATTAGATCTGTACACATCTGCTGGTGGAAAAGCGGTTTCATGATAATCCGTTTTATAGGAATTAAGATGAAAACCGTTCTCGACCAATATGATTGCACTTCACTATTTTCTTTCTGCACCAATCTTTCAACTTAAGGATTTACTTGCAGAAAGTGAGGAAACATTTTCCTTGGGTACGTAAACTAAATTCCAAAATTTATTTACGCACACGGACCTATTCTGATTGCATCAAGTTTTAAATCGGAGTTACTACTCCGAATTTCATCCCGGAAGTTGACTAAGTCATCATCAGTTATGATGTCCAACTCGACAGTTCGTCTTACGATATTCGAGTAATTTTACTTCCTTACGATTGATTTAATGAATATCTCATTGATAATGTCCTCACAGAACATTATCAAAACCTAGGCATTACTATCTGGGACTTAGCCCAGAGGGAGGACTTAACTCAGAGTCACTTACAATGGATCACACCAAGTCTAACTAAGTGTGATTCATACCTTTTAACACACCGATGTGTTAACAGACTTGACCTGAGAGAAAATCACATTTTCTTTTAATTACGCAAGATTTTATGTAGCAAGTATTTGACCATTCGATTTAATCGAATCAGTTTAAATACTTTTGTCATTTCGTTCTTTATTTTATCAGACTTGTGTTTCATCAAGAACACGTGTCTTAATAAAATATACGAACAACTTATTTTGGTTAATCTAGACTCGAGTACATCAGTATGTACTAGACTGAGTTCGACAACTTATTCTCCCACTGTCTTACAGATGGGTATCGAACATTGTATCTAAGAGGGTAAGATTCACAAGTGTCCGCAGACTTCATAATACGAGAGGTCAGACCCATCTTTATGTGACTTGTGAATCTTACTCTCTCGATACGGCCTAGTCTATTTTGCCATATAAGTTTGCTACTATCCTGCGTATTTATATATTAACATTTAATACATATATTATCGTTATACATATTATTCATTGCTTCAGAAGCAATGTGACGACATTTGTCAAAATGTGTTAACCTTTTGTATAACAATAATTATGAAATCGTGACACCAGAATATGTCACATTTTCATTTCATCCTACGTATGCCTTTACTAATGATAAATTAAACTATTTAACTCGATTGACTTTCCGGAGTGCCTTCTTCCTTTTCTAAATCACATTTAGATATAAATATCCCAACATAAATAAATAGCTATACAAGCATCTTATGTATCCAAACGCCTGAGAGTTGCAATCTTGAGTGTAGCTCAAGAAGTTGCTTGTCTCAAGATCCGGTTGGGATACATAGTCTTGCACCGCTCATGCACTCGTATTCGACTCAAACAGTTTGATCGAATTCTCGAACTTTGCGGATCAAAATTGTTTGTCCATACAACCTTGAGGGTAGCTCGACAAGTTGTAGGGAGAAACATACTTCGAATATCCTATATGTTCAAGCTGCCTCATATAGAGACGAGTGACATGTAGCGTGAATTTATTTGATGGACTCAGAACTTAATGAAATCATATTTCTTAAGTCTGTTCTTTAGAAGGTCATTTTAATGTCAACGAGAATATAGTTTAACTCTATCAATTAGAATTTAACTTGATATTCAATTAATCAACCTATTCGACCAGTTAACTAATTCCATTAAAATATTATAATTAGATTCTGTTGGTAAACATAGTCTTGCCCTAGTTTAGCATATGTTCAATATTAAATATAGGTAGATTGGCTTTTATCTATCTATATCCTCCCACTATTTTTACGATCGTTTCAAAGCTTAAAACGTTCTATTTAATCGATATTTTTAGAAGTAAAAAATCTCTCTTTTCTTGTTATAATGAGCTAAATCTTCTTCTTGTGTGGTTGGGTGGTGATATTTGGTTGTTGTGCTTTGGTATTTCAATCTTGCATGTTTTAATGATTATGTGTTAGATTGTTGAGATATACTTTGAATTAGGAACCCTAATGGGTATCCCTAGAGTGTAGTTTGCTTAGTAGTACCACTCATGCATGCTTGGATGTTTATTATCTCGAATTTCCATACACTACTTTCATTGCACACCAAGTGTTTGATAAAATGCCACATCCACCGATTGCGCTTTCCTTAGCCGGAAAGACAATTGAGTTATCCTCGGATTGAACCCATATGCTTAACAACCACATTCCCACACACCACACAAGCTTCCTCGCCTATTTTCCTCCCCGATACTTCCACCCTGTGCATTCAAGCATGGATTCATCCATGCGTGAATCCTGAAGACCATGTAAATGATAAGGAGAGAAGCTAAACTCATCTGAGTCACTATCGGATTCACAGGTCCACTGTACTTGCATCACCATCTCCATTACGTCTGATTAGTCAGGAATAAACACTAGCTGGAGGGAGATGTTAGTAGCGAGGCAAAAATAGAAAGAGAATAAAAAGGGTGGAAAGGTTAGAAATGGAAAAATTTGCTAGCTGACTTCTCAAAGTAAAAATAAACTGAGATAAAGACTATTACCGTCCCAGGCAACGGTGCCAAAAACTTGACGCACCCGAAACCTACGCCTAGATTCCACCTGGCGGTGTCACGATTGCCATGCGTGGTATGGCCCCTAGGTGTCAATTCCGGGCTCAATCCGCAAGTGGACGGTGTCAAGTTGTAGTATAAAAGATATCGAATCCCACAGGGACGGTGATAGTGTATTTGGGCTCTCAGTTTACTTCTATATCTCGAAGTGAGATAGCTATTGGTGCTGAGAGAATTGGGTGTTGTGTTGTTGTTGTTTTAATAATAAAAAGGACTATGGCGTTAGGGATCACCGCTAAGATCGTTGGGGATCGACGTTGGAATAGGATCCTTACGTTGCATTAGGGTTAGGGGATTACTCTCACAATTCGTACCACTCTCATGGGTTAGAATTGCGAGGTATTTCGGTGGCTCTCCTTGATGCCACTACTACAAAATGGACCTTTAACAGCACTTAAAAAAGATCTTTACTAGCGCTTTACAAGTGCTGTCTATCTCGCCGCTGCTAAAGGGGGGCTGCTTTTAATAGCACTTTACAAGCGCTGTTAAAGGGGGGCCTTTAACAGCGCTTGTTTGTGGAAGCGTTGTTAAAGGGGGGCATTTAACAGCGCTTGTTTGTGCAAGCACTGTTAAAGGGGGGCCTTTAACAGCGCTTGTTACTGCAAGCGCTGTTAAAGGGGGGCCTTTAACAGCGCTTGTTTGTGCAAGCGATGTTAAAGGGGTGGCCTTTAACAGTGCTTGTTACTGCAAGCGCTGTTAGAGGGGGGCCTTTAATAGCGCTTGTTTGTGTAAGCGCTGTTAAAGGCCCCCCTCTAACAGCGCTTGTTAGTGAAAGTGATGTTAAAGGGGGGCCTTTAACAGCGCCTTTAACAGTGCTTTCACTAACAAGCGCTGTTAGAGGGGGGCCTTTAACAGCGCTTGTTTGTGCAAGCACTGGTAAAGGCCCCTCTTTAATAGCGCTTGTTTGTGCAAGCGATTTTAAAGAGGGGCATTTAACAACGCTTGTTAGTGCAAGCACTATTAAAGGTCCACCTTTAACAGCGCTTATACTAAAGAACCGATGTTAAAGGTCCCAGATAGACAGCGCTTGTTTCAATTCATTTTATTGTTTCTCCCTACGTTTTATATTTAAATAGATCCATTTAATGTTCAAAATGCTTAAATAAACCACCAATAACATTAAATTACAAGAAACAATCAAATTAAATTCCTTTTATTCAACAATCACCTAAATTAGACAATGTACATTGATATTGGAAGATGATCCGTAATACAAATAAGAAACATTATCGCATATAAAACTTATCAGTCATTATCCATTAAATCACTCCGTGAACAATACATTTCCCGACAGCAGTATACACATTCCAGAGCGGGTTCCATCTCAAAAATCTTTTCTGCTGCTGAATCTCATCTCTTTTTTGCTGAAGAGCTTACTCCACCACTGCGACAATAAGCAGAAAGGAGAGCAGGGCAGGTACGGTCGACCCGAACCCCGCTGCTTTACCGACCCCAAACCCTTCCTCTGCATCCTCATCGGCGCCATCTTCTTGGGTTCCGGACCCGGCTACTGGGTACTACCGAGATGAGAGACTCTGCTTTCCGACACCAGGACCAGGCTTGAACACCTGCAACATAGCTTAGCTTAAAGACTTGCACTGTACTTCCATTTACCTGCAAGCAGTATGTAAGACGGAACATTTAGTATGGGATCTATGAAATTGCTAAAGATGTGATATGTGTGAATCAGCTCAGGCCCTCGCACCTAAACTCAAATAAACAGTAATCAGGTTAGAATCATGGTTGATGTTATCAGAGTGAAATGTATGGAAAAATATCATAAAGTCAGTCAAGAGCCAAACTCAAGGATATTGCAGTACTCTGTAAATAATACTTATCATAACTATGTTTGAATGTGTAGAAGACAACAGATCACTCAATAATACTTTAGCATAAATACCATTAATTTTTTAACACCCAAAAATTATATGTCCAGGCAAGCAATAGGGCTTTACTTTGCTTTCACATGACATTATGCTCTGTTCATAAGCTTGATCTTTCAACATATGAGCAAGCCTTTTATTACAATCCTTAATGACAAAAAAAATTAGATTAATCTCATACCTCTGACAGCCAATCTCCATCCAACCATTAATTTGATCTCCTCAATATCGAAGCTGCAATTACCAAAAACAGAACATGACCATTAATCAAAAATTATGCAAGAGTACATCTTGTTTACTATAAAGTTGTTGTTGCATGTAGAGAGTAGCAGACAAAGTTGCTGCAAATTTACAAGAATATTTCTCCTTACCATGGTAATGAAGCATCTTGCAAGCAGCGATCATCCAGATGCTGCATCAAGGGTTGGCTCATGTTTGTAAAACTTCATTGGTATTGCATTTTATATGTAGGAACACACCTAGAATGCACACGCACAGCTCTTCCATTTCCAAAACACAACAATATTACAAAGGTGATTCATTGCGCAGCTAATGGCTCCTATAAGCATATTGCAACTCAATTTACAGGAGTACCGAATGCCAACAGACATCTAGATAATAACTAATTATGATACAATAATACATGGCAACTCTCACTGTTGCAATCTGTAATCACCAGCACTTGGTTGAGTATGATAGAACCATGAAGCTTCCAATGCTGGAATCCCGAGGATCGCACAATTTGTGAAATTTGCCTGAACAAACTTCAAAACATTTGCACAACTCAGATCTGGCTTTGCAACGCCTAAGAAAATCTCGGCATGCTCTTGCGGCAAGGAACGACTCTCAGGAGCATAGCGGTAGATGGCTGTTCATAAGCTATATTCCCTGTTCGCTCATTTGCTGTACTTCGAAAGGTGATAAAATCTTGATGCATCGGACGCACTTGACAATGTGACAACAATTTCTTTTTGCAATGCCGGTAACTTTCCAGGATCAATAACTTTACTGTAAATTGCCCTGAAGAAGAAGCATAGTTTTGTGGTGGTCACCCTCACCTTTTTTGGCAAAATGGAACGTATACCCACTGGTAGTAAATGCTCCATCAAAACATGACAATCATGAGATTTTAGACCTTTTAACTTGAGATCTTTCATAGATACGAGGCTTCTAATGTTTGACGAGTATCCCACTGGAACTTTAACTCCATCGAGAAACTTACAAAAAACTTTTTTTTCTTTCCTAGATAGAGTATGAGCTGCAGGAGGTAGATATGTACGCTTTCCCTTCTTTACCGGTCCCAATTCTATCCTCATTCACTTACTTACCATGTCCTACCTCGCATTTATCCCATCTTTACTCTTTCCTGGAACATTAAGCAACGTCCCGATAACACTTTCAAAAACATTCTTTTCAATATGTATCACATCAAGGAAATGTCTTACATACAATGATTTCCAATATGGTAATTCAAAGAAAATAGAGTTTTTCTTCCACCCACTGGTGACAAGTTCTCCTGCAAATGGCTTACCAAAATTACTACTTAAATTCTTTACCTTTTCAAACAGCTTATCACCTGTCAATGGCACAGGAGCTCTACATTCCTCTGTATTCCCATTGAATGCTTTCCTCAACCACCGGTAACGATGCCTCACGGGTAAAAATCTACGATGTCCGAGGAAGACATTCTTCTTACAATGTTCCAACCGCATCCAATACGTACTCTCTTCACATAAATGGCATGCACACTTTCCTTTAATACTATATCCTGACAGATTACCATATGCTGGAAAATCATTAATTGTGCCAAATAACATAGCCCTCAAGTTGAAATTCTCTTTCTTGTACCCATCATACACCTCTACACCTGTGTCCCACATTTGTTTCAAATCTTAAATTAACGGAGACAAGTATATGTCTATATCATTTCCTGGTTGTTTAGGCCCAGAAATTAACATAGACAACATCATGTACTTGCGCTTCATGCATAACCATGGAGGTAGATTATAAATCTTCAAAATCACTGGCCATGTGCTGTGGGAACTACTTTGAATACCATGTGGGTTCATTCCGTCGGTAGACAATGCAATTCGTAGGTTTCTTGCTTCTTCTCCAAATTCAGGATAATCGTGATCAAATTTTGTCCATTGAGGAGAATCTGCCGGGTGACGGAACATGCCATCTTTAATCCGTTCATTTGAATGACACGTCAAGTGTTTTGCATCTTCTGGACTGCGATACATGCGCCTAAATCTCGGTATTATGGGGAAATACCATGCCACCTTCACTGGAGTTGATTCTTTTCTTTTATATCGTAAGGCATTACATTTAGGACACATGTTTAACGATGCATATTCATTACGAAATAAGATGCAATCGTTAGGACAAGCATGAATCCTCTCATAGCTCATGCCTATAGAGCATAACATTCGCTTAGCCTCATATGTTCGACTAGGAAGCACATTATCTTCTGGCAACATATCCTTTAGAATTATGAGTAACTCTATGAAGCTCTTATCAGACCATCCATTGCTCGCTTTCAAGTTATACAATTTTAATACCACCGACAATCGGTTGAACTTAGTACAACCACTGTACAATGGCTTCTCCGCATCACTTACCAACCTTGTAAACATTTCAGGACAATCCCGGAGATCCTCTTCAACCATATTTGCCATCTCTTCTAGGCGATCGTCATCATATGTATTTGTGTTTGTATCACTTGTAGCATACCTCTCTGTACTTCCAAATTCACTGCACTCTTCTCTTGTCTCACCAAGCCTTGTCCAACATGTATAACTTCGATCAATTCCATTGCACACTAAATGATCTTTCAACTCATCCTCGCTAACTCCCCTTGCATAGCAACACTTTAAACAGGGGCATATGATTTTCCTTGGATTTTCTGCATGATCAACTGCAAATCTAATGAACTCTTTCACTCCATCCTCGTATTCTTTCAATAAACGATTTGCAGACATCCATTTTCGATCCATATTTATCAATCTAACAAAAAAATTATTAACATTAGTTATTTTGTTATTTGAGAGGTGAAGGTCTGAATGAAAGTAGAAGGCTAACCTGGAGATAAAACAAGCAGATGGCAATGGCACCGTTATATCAAAGTAGGCCTCATAGAAGACCAATCACAAAAGTATTTACTCCTGCAAGTAACACGAAGTTGTTTTTAGTTATATATATAATAGCACCTAATAGTAAAATAATCTATAAACCATTTTCTTTTGTCAAAAAGAGGCAAAGCGATTTCATATTTACATTATGTTTTACATGAATAAAGATCTTGTGTTTTTAGATATATATATATGAGTATGTTAATACATGAATACATGCTAAACATACCAAATCGAAATAGTGTAAACTAGCATGCTTTTAGATATATATATGAGTAAACGGGGATAAAGAGTCTCAGAAAATCGTAGCTTCGAGATATATATTGAAATCTTTATAAAAGCCTGGCAAACATGACATAAATTTACAATCAGGCTATAGAAACAAGGTGTCTGTGTTTAATTTCCAAAACTGCCTTCAGAGTTTAATTCGCGAGTTCTAAAATTAGGCAAGGATAAGATCTGAATTAAATGGCCTTTTCATTTTTCAACCACAATTAAAAGGCAATAAAGCAAGACAATAAGATGCCATGGCTAAGAATATATCATGCCAAAAATGCTGTTATATTCAGTATAAAAGATGAAGCCCTCATGACACATGCCAAATCAATTGCAAAATAAGAGTAAAATCAGAAAAAATCAATCAATTAACTCATGGAAATTACTCAGCATGCCATGATTAAAAAATAGCATGTATTACTCTGAATGCTAATTAAGGCTTTTGTTTGAGAAATATTCATGTATATATCCTAGAAGTTTAGCTATTGGTTCGTGGGCATTTTCATGACAAGGAAGTTAGAGGCCATTAGGTAGGCTTCATAGCTATGTTTTAACAATGACAAGGAATACAGAAGCGTTGTGATATCTTCATATCAATGATATGAAGCAGCTCTCTGAATCAAAGGTGGATTTTGCAAAATAATTAAATGAAACGATGGGCATTCCCTGAATAGGCGTTGGGAGTTGGTCGTGTGCTAAATATATCAAAACTGTCAAATATTTTAGTGTTTTCCATTAAAACCTCTTGAAAATTACAATTAACTACTGAAAATGTTCTTGCAATGTAATATAGATGATAGCTTTTATTAACTTTGTAAAAGTAAAGTGTTATTAAATTAAATAGTTTTAACAGTACAGTGTAGTATAAATAAAATTTTAAAACTTTATAATAATTTTCGTAAATGAGAAAAAATTTGGTGGCTAAACAATGGTAATTAACTTTAATGTTTAAAGGTTAGGTTGTTTTAACGAAAAATGCCAGAGTATTTGATGGTTTTTATAAATTGAGCCATTGGTCATGCAACACGAAGGGTGATATATATTCCAATTGGAGGCAACTGAATTGAAGAAGAAACCGGGTTGGATGGGCCCGAGGAGAATTTTCACCGACAGACCATAGAGAAACAGAGAAAAGGTGGGAAAAGACCCATCGAAGGTAGCAAGCAGCTCATGTCATTTTATCCTTGTGTTTGTCAATTTAATAACGCGATGCGTATCATCAGTTTGGATGAGTGGCAGTACCAAGGAGATATTAGGATTGAGAAATATTCATGTATATATCCTAGAAGTTTAACTATTGGTTCGTGGGCATTTTCATGACAAGGAATTTAGAGGCCATTAGGTAGGCTTCATAGCTATGTTTTAACAATGACAAGGAATTCATGTATATATGCATGCTATGTTTCATGACAAGGAATTCATGTATATATGCATGCTATGTTTTAACACGATCATGTTGGAAAACTTGTTTGTTCTCATAAAATTTGGCTTCATAGCTAATTTCTCTAACGGAATTACCAATCTGATTTTAAACACTGAAAGCAAGAATCCATGAAGTTTCTGACTAGATGGTTGAGACAATTAACATTTCAGTCATTCAAATGGTTGCATTATTTAGTAATAACTATAGCCGTTCAGTTGGCAATCCACAAGCAGTTCAGTTCTTGCCTATAAAATGCACCATCGAATATGGATGAATTGACTTTATATTATTTAGGCACATAGTTCTTTCACATTGCCAAAAAATGATCTGCATTATTTTATTTTTAACTTCAAAAAATAAAAACCCTCTAATATCAATGTATCAAAATAAACATCAAGTGCATCCCTCTATGCATACTAACTGTAGAATGATGTAGTCACTAACCTTTACTGTAATGAGGACAATAAGCGCCAAATAGATACATGGTGTTTGTTGCACTCTAGAAATCGTACCACAAGAAAAAGAACTGCAATCCTTCTCAAAGTACTGACCTGTAAACAAGTCCATTACAGAAGAATAGAAATATTCTTTAAGATTACAAAAAGGAATCATATGGACTTTGAGAATCAAGTTGTACAAGTGGAGAGACAAACAAATTAATTACAGGTTCCAGCAACCAACTATTTCATAAGAAAGAATCATCAAAGCCTATTTAAAACATAAGAAGTAAACAAAAAACCAAATATAATGGTTTGGGTGCAATTATATTCACAACATTTTGATGTTAGCTAAAAGTTGAAATCACAATTTTCCATTCATCTAGGAATTACAACAAGCTTGGGCTTCTGCAGTTCTTTATTTAGCTCTTCTTGCCAAACTTTTACCCTCACTGTGATGGACAAATTAGAAAATGAAACAGAATAGGTTTAGGTGCAATGAAAAATAATAAAATTCAACTCAATAACATGCATTATTGTATATACGGCTATAGTTATTACTAAATAATGCAAATAGTAAATTACAGCAATTAAAATAGAACAGGTTTAGGGGGGAAAAATATAAGCAACAAAAATATACAAATGAATAAGAACCCATATGAATCTGTGGACTTGATCAGACATGATGCCAGGCAGAGAACAAAATTTCAGTAGTTTCATATCATATTCATGTTTCTCATAATTAGAC
Organism: Scilla litardierei; assembly: GCA_030789695.1. Classification (NCBI taxonomy): domain Eukaryota; kingdom Viridiplantae; phylum Streptophyta; class Magnoliopsida; order Asparagales; family Asparagaceae; genus Scilla; species Scilla litardierei. The sequence continues at coordinate 756,119,829 of CM061142.1, read as the reverse complement.
ATGGGCATCGAGCGCTCATGTGTCAAGAAGAATCGTCAATGGCTTGCACATGGACCTCGGATTCAGAAAAGCAAGAAAATTCAATTGGCAAACACACTACGATTCGAATTCAGAAAGGCATGAACAAAACAAATCAACAAAATCCATAGAAATTACCTCAGGTCGATAAGCAAAACTCGAGCGCACGAAGATGGAAGAGGGAATATGGCTTGGGTTACTCGCGCACGAAGATGGAAGAGGGATTATGGCTAGGGGTCGCTCTAGGGCTTCTCGAGCGCTCGAAGATGGCAGCGGCCGTGATAATCGCTATCGAGCGCATGATCCTAGGGCTTCGGAGCACACGAAGATGGCAGCGGCCGTGATAATCGCTATCGAGCGCTCGATCCTAGGGCTTCGGAGCGCACGAAGATGGCAGCGGCCATAATCGCTATCAATTGCACGATCCTAGGGCTTCGGAGCTTCGGAGCGATATTGGGTTACTTGCGCGATTACATGAGTCGGGCTTCGGAGCTTCGGAGCGATACTGGGTTACTTGCGCGATTACATGATATTGCGAAACCGTGAATGTATAATACCTTTAACAGCGCTTGTTTAATACAAGCGCTGTTAAAGGCCACCCTTTAGCAGCGCTTTCACAAACAAGCACTGTTAAAGCGGGGGGCCTTTAACAGCCCTTGTTTATGCCAGCGCTGTTAAAGGACCCCCTTTAACAGCGCTTGTTTGTGTAAGCGCTGCTAAAGGGTGGCCTTTAACAGCGCTTGTATTAAACAAGCGCTGTCTATTGGGACTTTTAACAGCGCTTGTTCTAAAGAAGCGCTGTCTATTTGGACCTATAACAGCGCTTGTAGAAAGAAGCGCTGTCTATTGTCTGACATTTAACAGCGCTTCTTTCTACAAGCGATGTGTATTATCTGTGTCTCTAATACACAGCGCTTGCAGAAATAAGCGTTGTCTATTGTCGGACCTTTAACAGCGCTTGCAGAAAGAAGCGCTGTCTATTCTCCGACCTTTAACAGCGCTTGCAAAAAGAAGCGTTGTCTAATATGTGTGCCTCTAATTAACAGCGCTTATAATTGGCAAGAGCTATTAAATGTGTGCTATTAAAGGTCCATTTTGTAGTAGTGTGCAATGACAGTAGTCGTCAACGTAGCGGTATAGTTCGTCGATGGATCCCCTCAAGGCACGAGCCGGGCATGGTCACGAGCCTTGGTTGGATCCACCGACTTCCTTATTCGAATCCTAAAGATACCCCTTAAGCACATCAATTCCATAGACCTGGGCATGATCTCAGTATGGGTTATCTAGGGATTCAGTAGGATCGACCGAAATACTCCCTTAAATTCCTAATTCAACCTAGGGATCCAGATCTACGTCTTCTCCCTAGGATCTTAGGGCTAAACCATCAACCCTAGAAAGGACTACTTACTCATAGCAAATTAACGAATAAAAATGCAACTTTTAGAGATGGAGACATCATAACAAGTTGATAGAATAAAAATAGAGAACTTACAACGAGAGATATAGAAAAACTGCGATTAATAGATCCAACGAAAAATCGAGATTCGAAGAGCGCCAGAAGAACGAAACAAAACTCCAATAAAAAATCGATCCAACAATATTCAAAAGTTTTTATCTAGATCTAACCAAAAATTATCTCTAATCTCCGCTCTCAAAAGTATTCAAAAAAACTCAAAATGAATCGCTCTCCATCGAAGTCGCCAGCTCCCAGACTTCACTCCCCCAAAATCGTGCAACAGATGGCTCCAAAAATACTTCCAAAAATGGCCTCAGCATCGCCGACCGAGTGGGTGAATCGGTCGAGCATTGGGTTGCTCGGTCGGTTGCTCGGTTCGAGCAGATGTTCTGCTCGACCGAGCACGACAGTAAATCGAAATTCTCCAAAATCTTCACTCTGCCTGCACGGGCCGAGTCAGCTCAGCTCGGTCCGAGCAGAGAGTTGACTCGGTCGCTAAAAAGTTGCTCGGGCCGTGCGCTGGATTGGTTGGACTTCAGAATGAATAGCTGCTTGACCGAGCAATATAATTGCTCGGTCCGAGCGGCTTGTGTATCTGCTCCTTCTTCTCCAATTGCATCTGCTCGACCGAGCAGCTGCTCTGCTCAGTCGTGCAGCCTGGGAATTTATTTCCAGAGGCTGCTGAAGCTCCTCTCTCTTCATGCTCTCTCTCTCTCTCTCTCTTCCACTCCTTCCAAGGCTTCCAAAACATAGCAAACTCCTGTAGAGCTTCACCAACGAGCTCACGGGCGTGTCGGATGTGTCAAATACCCATGTCGGATCCCGAATCGCTCTAAAATCCCTGAAAACTCATAAAATACTACGAAACTCGAATATAACATCAGAAATGCGATATCGTAGGAAAATATGGGATTTGGATGCGAAAACGGCACGGAATGTGATGTCATGATGATATGAAAAAGGTAGAAAATATGGACACATCAGATGTTCCACAAGAAATTCCATAGGATATTCTACAAGATATTCCACAAGATGTTCCACAAGATGTTCCATAAGATGATTCATTAGCATTCAATGAATCATAGATGGCATGCAAAAGGTGTTGTGACTATTAACATTTGCAAAGTGTCACAAGTGTAGCGATATTTCATGTATAGATTTCCAGTGACAAGTATAGAAATACAACATGCATAGTGAACGTGATAAATGAGATAATATCGTGATCATCTGTTCATATACGATGAGTATAATAGAGAGATGCATGTAAAGGGTCTAAATAACTATAATCAATGTTTACATTAGATGATAATTGGAATTCTGTTTGATCCACACAAACACGGCCAGTCAGGATTGGCCAAGCAGGTCACTATCCCCGTAGGGTGATCCAGACTTGGACACAAACGATCCTAGACACCGGTTCAGGGTCCAATATCATGAACGTCAATTATCAACTTCTACTCCGTTGACATATTTGTAAGTTATGGTAAAGTAATTAACATTCAGTTGAGTAGTTCTCTAGTTAATTAGATCTCTACATTGGCAATGTCGTATGTTCAAGTCAATAGTCGCTCTGAAACTATATGTAACATCCTAAGTTCATACTAGTACACATCGATATAGTTATGGGTTACACAATTGAGTAGTCCCATATTTAGTTAGGTCTTTATGTTCAAGATAGTCATCTCTATGTTATGTTCATGCGTTATTCTATATTTTATAGTAGTGCACTTGTCTGAACTTCTAAAGCCAGAATTAAGGTGACTAACGGGTTTTCGAGATCATCATATGAAATAGAGTCTGGAGCTAAAGCTATATGGAGTGTTCGTGCACGCGAAACGGTACATGCAAACACAAGAAATCACAGGTTAAATGTAACACTATTTTCTACTTATTTATCTTACTCGGTTTTATTTTTATTATAGCTTAGAATAGGTCAAACACGTACTAATAATTTTTAGAAATGCTAGATATGAAGAATATAATTTTATCTAATAAGAAAATAATTTTCTAAAGCTTATAGGTATTTTTTAAATAATTTTTAAACCGTTAAAATCAATTTTCTAGATTTAAAATGAATTAAAAATTAATTTTCTAAATTATAAAACAACCGTCGTAAACGTTCAAGGATTTATTTAGAAAAATATACACATTGAAATATTTCATATTATATTTCGAAATGTTACTCTCGACTAGTAGAATACAATGGTATTTTTGTATTTGAAAAATACGTGTAGTATTTGAAGATACATATTTTAAAAGCAAATTAGAATTAATTACATATAACTTTAAAAATTCATTTTTAACAAAATAGGTTTCTGATCGGGATGATTTCAGCTCTACGCGTTCAATAAGTCACGCTGGATTTTCTGGTGGTCTCCGTGTATTTTTCTGGTCTCTATATTATAAATTATAAATATTTATCTGATTTACCCCCTATATATATACACACACACACACTAGTATTATATCTACATATACCCTATATCTCTCTTGTCCCCCTTTCTTCCTCGTTCTCTCTCGCGACGTGAGCTGCAGGGGCAACTGACGGGGCATCGACGGGCGATGATGCAGGCAGTGGCGATGCAGGTGGGTCGACGGCACGGGTGGCGACCGACGAATGGTGGTGAGGCGACAGAAGCACCGGTGGCACCATGGATGTGGGGACTTCTCGAGCTGCGGTTATGTTCGTCGTGGTGGCATCGCCTAGGGGGCATGGCGGTTGCCGCTAGTGGCGAGGGAGGTGTCGTGGGGCAGAGACAGTGTTAAGGTGCGACGACGGTGCAGGTGAGCTCGGAGGAGCTATCGACGATAAGGGGAGCTCGAGGGGGCTCTTGCGGGAGTTGTGCGGGGGGGTTTGGGGCGTCGGAGTTCGGAGGAGGGAGGTGACAGCTTTGGGCGGGGGCCGCCTGAGTTGGGTGACGACGGCGGAGGACAGTGGCTCACCAGGGTGAGGCAGCGTGGGAGGGATGGCTGTTTGGAGGAGATGGGGCCTCGCAGGGCTTCAGTGGCAGTTTGTCGCGGGTCTCCTGAGGCAGTGGAGCACGGCGGATAAGGGGGCGATGCAGTCGCAGCGCAGCGGCGGCAGAGTGTCACCGGAGTGTGGAGAGAGGGCAGGCGGGAAGGGGTGCAACGGAGGTGGGTGGTGGCTGAGTTTTGGGTTGTGAGGGAGGAGATTATATAAGAAAGTTATAAAATTAAAATACTCAAACTATTCATGGGGGGTAAATAATAATATTGGTAGGAGTTGAGGGGGTTGAACCTCGTTTAGGGGAGAGGAAAATGTTTTTCTCAATTAGCTGCGTTTAGGGTAGGTTAATTAAGGTAAAAGTAATTAGTTTTTGCAAAATAGTAATTAGTAAATAGTAACTAGAATAGTAAAATATTAGTATTTTAATAGTAAAATGTCTTTTTCATAAATGACTCCGAAAAATTACGAAAAATGCCACAAGTTCGTATCGTTGCGATGATCATGAACATGAAGTCCATTTTTAGATTTGAGTTACGAAAAAATAGAAACAAATCATTTACTCATTTTTAACTCATTTGAAATTGTTTGCATATGGAAATACGTGCATAACAAAATCAGGTCCTTACATTCTACACTCCTTACAAAAATTCCGTCCTCGAAAAATAATTTGAATTTTGAAATTTGGGGGAACATATTGGAGTGAAAATTAAAACTTGGTGGGAAAATTTAATTGAGTTTTGTTTCTTGTATTGGAGTGAAAAGCTTGGAAATATTTAACTTTGAATTCACTTTTGGGGACGGGTAATTTTGGGTGGAAAAATTTAAATGAACCATGCCATACAGGCAAGGGTTATGGGGGAAGGAAAAGCTAGAGTGTGGAAATATTTAACTTTGAATTCACTTTTTGGAGGGAAAAATAGTTGGGAATGAAAATTTAAATGAACTGTGCCCTGCGGTATGGGTTATGACTAGTTCCTCGATATTAGAGGAGAGTTTCGTCCTTTCCGCTCAGGGCCTGTTTCACAACTTGAAAGTGATTTTTGGAAAGTTCTTGAGTTGTGGAATATTTGATCGAGAAAAATAAAGTTTTTTGTTACTTTGGTCTTGAATGTGGTGTGGAAAGTTGGTTTGAGAGTGTTATGTGTGGCCTATAAAACTTTCTAGCGTTTATTTTGGGTTTGAAATTGGTGTGAATAGTATGTTTGAGAGTTTGTTGTGGGTCCTACGAAACTTTTTGTTGTTTCTTTGGGACTGAAAGTTTTATGGGAATGTTTGAGATGTAGAAATAATAAATAATTAAATCTAATTTAGTTATAAGCTAATTATTATCTTAAACTAAATTTATTATTAAAGTAATCTATTTTTAAGTTAATTATTAACTAACTGTTGACGAATGGATTCCACCAAACTATAGGTGGAGCTGACGTGGACTCTTCTGTCGATGTGGAGCCTCGTAAGCTGATGAAGTGGGACCCTCGGTTGGTAGAACCGGGGGCGATGAAGGTTAAACAGAGTATGCTGAGAGCATCGGGTTGGATCTCGATCGATCGATCGATCGATTAGGACGACCGTTCGACCTTCCTGTTGAGTCAAACCACGAGCTCCCCGCACCACAGAAATCGTCAGGGGGTCAGATCTGGGTTTAGACCTAAATTCCCTCTGATGCTTAAGTTAGTGCAGGACTTAAGAAAGGCTCAGGGCTGTAGCGATCGGCCCACGGCGTCTCAAGTCAGTCACCTCAAGCTAATATGGAGGAAGAAATATAAGAGTGCAGAGAGATAAAATGTCAGAGTTTCAGGTATCTTGTACCATAGGAGTCTGTCCTTCTTCTGTTTGACTCTTCTATATTTATAGACTGAAGTGTGTGTTCAGTGACGTTGGGGAATAATGGTCACCAATTATGGTGGCGCGATTATTCCTCATAAATATCCATAATCGTTACCCACTCCTCATGCCATTTATGAGCCCATTATCAACTACCTCCTCAAGCAACAGAAGATCAACGGGTAAATGGCATGTGGCTTTTGATCAGGTTTATGATTAATAGCATTTACGTGCCTGATGGGCTTAGTGGGCCCCGACGCTATCTTTATAGGCTTCTTGGCAACCAACTTATCCTTTCCTCAGGTGTCAGCACAATGATCTAACAATGCCCCTCGTCATGTGGGCTCAGACAATTAGCCTGTTGAGGTTAAGTGACGTGATATCTCATTCATGAGGCACGGTAGTCGAGGTGGTAGTATTTGAGTTTAAGCGCAAAAAATTTCACTCTTATAATTCGGGCGTTGCGTCGATTCAAAATCTAAGATACAAGCATGCTCCAATCGTCGACATTTGTTCATTAATGACAAGATTAACTTAGATCATTGGTAGACATCCATTTATCCTGATATGGTAGTCTTGGAGAGAGAAAGACTTCATCGTCTTTGGCATTCTCAAATCGAAGTTCAATCTCTGACGATGGCTTCCTCCCCTGCTCGTGCTTCCGTTAGAACCTCGGGTTCTGTCCCTCGAAAAGATAAAGGGGAGGCCGTTGCATCTGATCTAATTTCTGGCCAAGCCTCTCGAGTAGGGGCTGATCTGATCCCTGATTTCCAAAAAAGATACGTAAGGTGTGATTACCAGGTTAGATTGCCCTATGCGGAGGAGAGGGTTCATCTTCTTGGCAATCGCGAAGTTGGGGTTTATGTCAAAGCCTTTCAACATAGGCTTCGATTCCACACGCATCCCTTCATGATGTGTGTATTGAAGACATTGGGTCTTTCCCTTTGTCAACTGATGCCGAATGCGGTGGGCATCCTGGTCAGCTTCATAGCACTGTATGTGCTAAACAGAGTTGAACCATCCATGAGCTTGATCAACTTCTTCTTCAGAGTACCACCTCTTCATTCTCCAGGTTGGTACCTGATCACCGCTCGTCACAACAGGAAGTTGTTTAATGATCTTCCTACCTCAAACCCAAAATGGAAAGACCAATTTGTGTTTGTCGTATTTCTGGGTGAAGCAAGTTTCGTCACCCGATGGGGAGATCCCGAGCTGGCCATGAAAGAAGACAAGCTCCTTTCTAAAGAGGAAGAGAAGGTTGCAAATCTTCTACTAAAGTTACCGGAGGGGCATAGATCAACAAAATGGCTTTTGTCCGACCAGATGCTGGGCAAAACTGTGTGGATGAGAGGTTGGATCTCTCGCTCGCCCTTAGCTTGTTTTTCTTCTTCCTGAATTTTGCATCGTCTTTGTAGGTATGGTCGCACTGGAGTACCAGGTCGAACCAGAGGTGAGGGATGCACTTGAAGCTTCCATTTGAGAAGCTGAAAAGGTTGTGCCTTCCCTTCAAACGGGTCTCCCGGATAGCAGAGTTATTGAGGCTATCGAGGGTCTACCCCTGAGAGTTATTGAGGATGTCAAGGGTCTACCCCTGGTGGTCCATGAAGCTCCCCAGTGGACTCAACCATTAAAAAAAGAAGGAGCTCCTCTCAACTAAAGTAGGGGGGTTGAGTCCAAGAAATCGAAGCGAAGGTGAAGGCTGATCACTGCCAAATCAGATTGACTGAGTCGATCGGCATCACTGTTCCGATTATGGCCCTGGGACAAGATCGAGGTCCTGAACAAAGTTGGTCTTCCGAGCATGGACATGATCCTCTTCCAGAGAAAACTTTGGAGGATTCATCCTCCTCTCGAGGTCCATCTCTATGTCAATATTCCTGGCCTTGGAGAGGCCTATTCGCTCAGGAGTTATTGGCCGATGACATTGATCGATTCAAAATGTAACCCTAGAGAGACCTAGCTATGGCACAAATTACACGGAGATAAATCCCCAGCAACGGCGCCAAAAACTTGATCACGCCCGGATATACACCTGGAAAACGACTGTAGTTTTACCGCAAGCGCACAGCGTAGTGGCGAGCGGGTATCAAACTCAGTGAGGATAATTGACAGTATTCTACTTTGATTACCTTGCTATCATGAGAATAAGAATAGATTTGATGGTAATGTCACAATCGTTCAATAGCAAATAGATATTAATATAATAGAAGCGTCTCGGACCTTTTCTCATCCTTGTGAATCATGAATTTCAATGTTGCTAAACTTGAATATAGGTGAACTAGTCGCAACTTAATGTAAAACTAAGCTCACACTCTCGCGCTATTGCCGGTCTATAGCAACCTAGATTAGGGCCCACTCTCGTGCAAACCCTAACCTAAGACACTAGCATGAGGATCGACATCATCGTCCAATCTCAACTCGAACCCACTCTCATGCAAACTAGAGCTACGATCTAGGTTATGATAGTTCGTATTCGTACAATCTCTTGCAAACAAATATTAGTATAGATTTATAATAAAAATCCTAGCTTTGGTCTAATCTCTTGCAAACCAAATCTAGAGAATTTCAATTATAGATCTAAGTCGAATATCTAGGCCTTCCTATCAATTGGGATCCAATCTCTTGCAAATCCCAATCAATGGAAATTCCTAGCTACTCGCAATAAATCAATCAAAACCTAACCATTATCAATTCTAGCAACAAATCTATTCGTTCATCACAATTCAAAAGATCGGGTCCATAGGATTCATCCCCATGCCCTAGAACGAATAAACTAGTCACAAATCATCATGGAAATCTCAGAAAAATAGCAATTGATCATGGCACAATTCATTGCTAAGAAGAGACAATTCATAAAAATAAGATTTTTAGCAAGAAAATACAAACCAAAATCGTCGCCTATGATCTCCAGCTGAGATTTCACAAAAGAATAGCCGTCAAAAAACAATAGAGGTCTCTTCTCAAACTAGGGAAAAAACTAGGTTTAAATACAAGCCAAAATTGTCCAAAAAATCGTGACAAAACTGCCCCTGCGCAGCCCAGAATTCGCAATCCTCACAGCAGTCGGAATGCGTCACTCGGCCGAGTAGCAATGTCACTCGGCCGAGTGACAGACCCAATAATAAACAGAAAATCTGGGGTTTCGAGGGTCTGTTTCTCTGACTGACTCGGGCGAGTAAGCTTCTCTACTCGACCGAGTAAACAATCATGCTTGGCCGAGTAGGCTTCTCAAAAATTCCAGTATCTTGGCCGCTTCTCGGAAGAAAAACCCTGTCTACTCGGGCGAGTGAGCTTTCCCACTCGGCGAAGTAGACTTCTCTTGCTCGGCCGAGGAAACTTCGAAATTTCGCTGTGCGTATCCGTTTCACTCGCCAAATGCTGCTTCTGCGCGGCCGAGTGTGGTCTCTGTTCGGCCAAATAGGATGTATCTGGGCTCTTTTCTTCTCCTCCTCGCCTCCTCGTCGCTTCTCTCGGATTTCTTCCTCTTTCGCTCATCCTCTAGCGCTGCTAACTCCTCAAATAAGCCGTGGACAACGCTCTGGTATGTGCGAAAGTCCCTTGATCTTATTTTTGCTCCAGATCGCTCCATATCTCCTGAAATACGAGAATAACAAGAAATAGTGAAAAGCAACGCGATATCGTCGAATAATCGTGGAAAACGTAATATGGGCAATTGAAATGACATGAAAACATGTAGAAAAAAGGTGTAAAATAAGGAGCGATCAAAATCCTCCAAGCTTACCTCTTACTCATCCTCGAGGAAGATAAGTAAAAGGCGAACCCGGCGGGAAAAATAAGGAAAAAGGAAAAAGAAGATAGAAACGAAAACAAAGAGGGAGGTGCTAGATCATTTCCTCAGGACGTGGGTTTTCTTACTCATCTCCAGTCACCACATGCCCAAGAAAAGCAACTCTATCCAGCCAAAACTCGCACTTCGAAAACTTAGCATACAAACGATGCTTCCTCAAAATCTCCAACACCGTCCTTAAGTGCGAGGCATGCTCTTCCTCCGACTTCGAATAGATCAGAATGTCGTCAATAAAGATAACGACAAACTTATCCAAAAAGTCGTAGAAAATCAGGTTCATCAGATTCATGAAAACTGCGGGCGCGTTAGTTACGCCGAAAGGCATAACCACGAACTCATAATGTCCATACTTCGTCCTGAACGCTGTCTTCGGAACATCATCCTTCTTCACCTTCAACTGATGGTAACCACTCCTCAAATCCAATTTAGAAAACACCCTCGAACCTCCAAGATGATCAAAAATATCATCGATGCGAGGCAACGGGTATTTATTCTTAATGGTCACCGCATTCAACTCCCGATAGTCCACGCACATGCGACGCGAACCATCCTTCTTCTTAACCAGCAACACCGGTGCTCCCCACGGAGACACGCTAGGATTAATATAACCCTTCTGCAAGAGCTCATCCAGCTGCTTCCGCAACTCCTCCAATTCTGCAGGTGCCATACGATATGGCGCCTTCAAAATCGGCTGCGCACCTGGAACAAGATCGATAGAAAATTCTAGTGCTCGATCAGGTGGCAAACCAGACATCTCCTCGGGGAAGACATCGCCAAAATCTCGCACCACAGCTGGCCACTCCAGCTCCATCTGCATAACCACAGCCTCCACCGGCCTGGCCCGAAATCTGACCCGACCAAGCGAACTGCTACCACGACTGAACTCAAATACTGGATGTCCGGTAATCTCGAACACCACCTTCTTCCTTCGACAGTCGATCGTAGCATAGAAGCTCGCAAGCCAGTCCATCCCAAGAACTGCATCATAGTTGATGATGTCGTGGACAATGAAATCAGCGAAAAGCTCATGTCCACAGACCACCAACGAGCAAGAATTGCAACCACGATGCACCGAGACCACGCCATTCCCTGTAACGATGTTCCAACTCTTGGGAAGAGGGGACGTCAACAAGGAATGCCTCTCCACGAAGCTCCGAGAAATAATGCACATCGATGCACCAGAGTCAAAGAGGACTCGTGCAGGAAATGTGCAAACCAAAACCACACCTACCAATCAATTAACAATCAAACCCTAGTCTAACAAACAACCATGTTCAAGCAAACAACATAATCTAACAATCAAAACCAGCTAGGAAAGTAACAGCTAGATTGAGGATTACCTGCGATAACCTCATCCACAGCCTCGCTCTCCACAGCGGTCATCAGAAAAGCCTGCCTCCTCGGCAGAACAGCCTGCTGAAAAGCCTGCCTCTGCGGAACAAGAGCTGCTCCACGACCAGCAGGAACAGACGCTCGCTGCTGCAACGGCTGAGCTGCAACAGGTGCCCTCCGCAGCGGACCCGCATGCCGACAATCCCTCGCGACATGGGAAGCATCACCACAAACCAAACACTGGCCCAAAAACATCCGACACTGATCCTTGATATGGCCAGGCTTGCCGCAGAAATGGCAAGTCTTCAAAATAGGCCATCCTAGCCTCTTAAACTGAGCAGACTGATTAGGCCTGAATCCAGGTCTAACCACAGCTCTCGCCTGTTCCACAGGCCTCTTCCCAGCACCAACAATAGACCCCCTCCTCTGGTTCACGAGCAGCTCATGCCTCTTGGCTGCTACTAGAACCTTCTGATAAGACTCCCGGTCAGAAGAGGTCACAAAACTCTGGAGCTCCGAAGCAAGTCCCTGCAGGAACCTCTGAGCTCTCTCCTCAGCGTCCTGCACCATCTTTGGTGCAAACCGACTCAGCCTCATGAACTCTTGGTGATATAGGTCCACCGACGAGCTCCCTTGCTTCAAATCGATAAAACGCTGCAGCATCTCTTCCCTGGCAGCTTTCGGGAAGAACTCACCCTCAAATCTGGCCTTGAAGGTAGCCCAAGCTATCGGCTCCACCAACATCTTCTCTTCCGCATCCCACCAATTCCGGGCATTATCCTTGAGTTGCCTCTTCGCCAAATCAACCCATCCAGCCAGGGTGATCTTGGCCATCTTCAGATTGTCCTCGATGTTCCGAATCCACTCATCGGCAGCCAGAGGACCCTCAGAACCATCAAAATATGCGGGACCCAGCTCCCGAAATTGCTTCGCTCCCGGCTCAGAGCGAGGGGCATCCGGAAGAGCCCGGGCAGCTCGAGCAAGTGGAGCATTCTGGACTTGCAGAAGCACGCCCTGCTGCACTTGCATCATCTGGAGCATCATCCGCATCATCTCACCGTTGGTGGGTTCCCGCTCAGGCTCCTCATCATGAGGGAGCGCACCACTGCCCCCACCACGGGTGAAACGCCTTCCTGCCATCTAATGACACAGAAAATGAATCAGATTAGACTCATAGCTTATGACATCGGACGTCGAACTTAGTTTATTGGACATTCTAATATTATTATCGTCATTCCAAAAATCGCATTTACAGAAGGACCTGCATGGGCCACCAACAAAACCTGTCACGACCCGCTTCCCTAAAATGGAGGCGAGACGTGAAAAGGTCCGCACGAGAGTGGAGCTGTGAAGCCCCAAACCCGATAAGGGTCAATAAAATATAAGCAGGTCCCTGTAACCACAACGGAACAACAATAATAACACAAGGAGAGACTGAAATAAAATCTCACATCTCATAAATTGTCCAACATGAAAATAAGTCCAACATCCAGAAAAGCCACCAGGCTAAAAGAAAGAGTCTAAAGGCCCAGAACAAGGCCAACAAAAGCAACGACATAACAAGGTATAGGTGCTACGCACCGATAACAAAACAACTGTCTAAACAAAAGTAAAACACAACAAAGACACTAGGACTGGTCCCCAGTGTCCACGTACTCCCCGTCGAACACAACCTCCGGCTCGGCGTCAGCAAACACCTCGTCCTCAACAATGTACTCAGGCTCAGGATCTAACATGTGTCACCCAAAAGAGTAAAGGGGCACATGTCGGCAAGTCTAAAAGACTTGGGCAAGGAAACTGAAAGTAAGGCAACTAGCAACCTAGCAGTTATAGTATGCATGACATGGCAGTTATAACATGAGTGCACAAGTAAGACATGGTGAACAACATGTACAAGAGAACATTTATCGGGACAAGACAAGAGTAGCCAAGCTACTAACAATCTCAATCAATTCACTATTCACGTTTCACGTTGTTTTGTAGATGTTTACGCCCTTCAACTGAATGGTACATCATTCACACTGATCGGCACTAAACACTACCCCACCCCAGAGTTTACGTCTTACAACTGCAGTTGCTGATCAGGCAGACCCCCAGTTGAATGACTGCTTAACTCTTACCCCATCCCACACGTTAACAAGCCAGGGTCCCTGCACATGAGCCCAGCAAGTGAGCCAGGGTTGCCCCGCACGGGAGCTTGTTTTCCAAGTTCACAATTCAATATCGAGCGTTGGGGTTAGCAACTACAGGGCTCGCTTCTAGAACACGAGCCAGGAACACAAGCATTGTAGCGAAGCTACACAATCACAGCAACACTTAAAGAATGCAATGACATGACAATTAATTCTCGTACCGTTAATGGAAAGTAAACATGACATGGCAATTGTGCAACATGCTAAATGTCGGAACTAGCTTCGTTGTCAAGCTAGTTCCCCGATTTGCGTCTAGGCGAGTATCATTTCGTCGCCTAGCCTCTTTTACGCCTACAACAAGCAAATGGCCTAAAACATGGCCTAAACCCTAAGTGGCAAGTTTCACTTGCCTAGCACCGGGGATGACGATCACGAAGGTTCGTCTCGCGGATGCTAATCTACGGGGGAAATCGCTGTTATGGGGAAACAATCATCAAACAACATGAAATTTCATTAGGGTTTCATAAAAATACAAATAGGTTATGAAAACATCGAGAGATCGATTTCTTACCGAGAGGAAGCGGAAGAAACACTCCGGAGAACCCTAGGACCATATCTGGAAACAAATGGAGAAGTTTGGAGAGTTAGGGTTTTTGGGGGATTTTGGGGATTTGAAGGAGATTTGGGGAAAATGAGAGGTGGAAAGAGTTGATGGAGGGTTTAGATGATGATTCTAGGGCTTGGAATGAAGGAATAGGGCTTGGAGGAAGATGGGGGCTCAATGGGGAAGATTTTAGGGTTTAGGGTCGAGTGGAGGAAGATGAAATCGTTTGGGAGGGGTATAAATAGGTTAGGCTGGCGGCTGCCCAGAAATTAGGGTTTTAACACAGGTTAGTCGGTCAAAGAGCAACCACTGACCGACTAGTTTGGCAACTAGTCGGTCGGTCGACCAACGCAGACCGACTAAGTGTAAACAGTAACTTCTGAACGAAAATAGGATTTAGAATTAGTCGGTCCATGAACAAATACTGACCGACTAGTTTAGCATCTAGTCGGTCGATGAACGTTCTTAGACCGACTAAGAGTAAACAGTATTGATACTAAAATTTAGATGATGAGTTAGTCGGTTAAAGAAGCATTGCTGACCGACTAGTTTGCAACCTAGTCGGTCAACCAACGTTCTTAGACCGACTAACGATAAACAGTAACTCCTGAGAAATTCAGAAAGCAAACTAGTCGGTCCAAGAAGGATTGCCGACCGACTGGAACGTCATCTAGTCGGTCGGTGCCCCTTCTTATACCGGCTAGTGAGCACCAAAAGTTCCCATACGGAGCGCGGGGCCCCGGGATCGATTCCTAAGACTCCTAGGCTTGATCTAATAGTAAGATACGACCGTTATGAAGTCCGTCACGAATGACATACTTTGAAATCGACAATCCTAAGGAAGAAACGAGAAAATACGACGAATCGATCGAAAATGAAAGCTACGGAGACGAAAGCCACACATGAGGAGAAAATCCACCAAAACATATATTATATTATAATAAATCCAGATACATGAAAAGCAGTCGTTACATCCTCCCCAACTTAAGAAAAATTCCGTCCTCGGAA
This sequence comes from Scilla litardierei, assembly GCA_030789695.1. Taxonomy (NCBI): domain Eukaryota; kingdom Viridiplantae; phylum Streptophyta; class Magnoliopsida; order Asparagales; family Asparagaceae; genus Scilla; species Scilla litardierei. Next base: position 756,104,679 of record CM061142.1, on the reverse strand, counting down.
TTTCCAAATACTCACGAGTCCGGAAACAAAAGTGGGAAACGCTCTCGCATCTCATCCTCATTCTCCCAAGTAGACTCTCCAGGTGAGCCGTGTCGCCACATCACCCTCACAAGATTGACAATCTTGTTTCGAAGCGATTTCTGATGCCTGTCCAGAATCTGCACTGGATGCTGGTCATACGTCATATCGGGGCAAACGGTAATCTCCGAAAAATCCACAGCATGAGATGGATCGCTAATGTATCGACGAAGCTGCGACACATGGAAAACATTGTGAACTCCTTCCAAAGATGGCGGCAAGGCCAAGCGATACGCTACCACGCCAACCCTCTCCAAAATGTCAAACGGTCCAATGTATCGCGGGCTCAACTTCCCTCGCTTCCCGAAACGAATCACACCACGATTCGGGGAAATCTTCAAGAACGCATGGTCGCCCGGCTGAAACTCCAAAGGACGACGTTTAGCATCCGCCCAATGCTTAAAACGGTCCTGAGCAATTCTCAACCTCTCCCGAATATTCCTGACGATATCCACGGCCTCCACGATCATCTCAGGTCCCAACAACTCCCGATCACCAACGTCATCCCAACTCAATGGCGATCGACATTTTCTCCCATAAAGAGCGGCGAAAGGCGCCATGCCAATACTCGCCTGGAAGCTGTTGTTGTAAGAGAACTCCACCAAATGCAGATGGTCCTCCCACGAACCCTTGAAATCCAACATGCACGCCCTCAGCATGTCTTCCAAAATCTGAATCGTCCTCTCGGACTGGCCATCCGTCTGCGGATGGTACGCCGTGCTGAAACTCAGACGCGTACCCAAGCTCTTCTGCAAACTCTGCCAGAACTGAGATGTGAACCTCGTGTCTCTGTCAGACACGATACTCATGGGGACTCCATGAAGTCGCACGACCTCCTGCACGATTCACGTTACATCACTATCCAAACTAGGAAAAGGAAATAAAAACGGAGAGTAAAAGAATTTTACCTCCATATATCTCCTTGCTAGCGCCTCAGTGGACTGTCCCACTCGGAACGGAATAAAGTGCGCAGATTTGGTCAATCGATCTACGATCACCCAAATCACGTCATTCTGCTTCGGACTCCGAGGTAGTCCAGTCACGAAATCCATAGTGATGTGTTGCCACTTCCACTTCGGAATCGGAAGCGGTTGTAGCAACCCGGCCGTACGCTGATGCTCCGCCTTCACTTGCTGGCAAACCAAGCACTTGGCTACACTCCGAGCCACACTCCTCTTCATACCATGCCACCAATAATTCAGACGAATATCCTGGTACATCTTGGTGCCACCAGGATGCACAGAATACGGCGAACTGTGTGCCTCCACCATCAATTCCTCTCTGATATTCCCAGCTGGCACACACAACCTGGCTCCGAACCTCAGCGAGCCATCCTCATGAATCAAAAAGTCAGCCCGCAGACCGGCTTCCACCTGCTCCCGAATCTTCACCAGCTTCGGATCCTCAGCCTGGCCAGCCTTAATCCGATCCACGATCGTCGACTGTACCTGCATGTACATCAACGACGAAGCCTCCCCAGGAAGAACAATCTCCACGCCAGACTTACAAAAATCCTGCTGCAATCTCCACTGCGAGGTCAAAATCATCACCGCTGGAAGCCTACTCAAAGCATCCGGAACCACATTCACCTTGCCAGGGTGAAACTGCAAATCAATCTCATAATCTGCCATAAGCTCCAACCATCGACGATGTCGCATGTTGAGCTCCTTCTGAGTGAAAATATACTTCAAGCTTTTGTGATCGGTGAAAATCTTCACTTTCTCACTCAGCAGGAAGTGCCTCCAAATCTTAAGAGCAAACACAACGGCAGCCAACTCCAAATCATGCGTCGGGTAATTCTTCTCATGAACCTTAAGCTGACGAGACGCATACGCCACAACATGCCCATGCTGATGCAACACACAACCGAGACCCTTGCCAGAAGCATCGCAAAAGATCTCAAATCCACCGCTGCGATCAGGCACAACAAGAATAGGGGCAGTCGTCAACCTATCCTTCAGAACGCCAAAAGCACTCTCACAATCACCCGACCAAACAAAAGCAACATCCTTCCGCATCAACCTGGTCATCGGCTCAGCAATACGAGAAAAGTCCTTAATGAATCGCCGATAATAACCAGCAAGTCCAAGGAAACTCCGAATCTCAGACGCAGACGACGGAACAGGCCACTCCCTGATGGCAAAAATCTTCTCGGGATCCACTGAAATACCATCTCCAGTCACCACATGCCCAAGAAAAGCAACTCTATCCAGCCAAAACTCGCACTTCGAAAACTTAGCATACAAACGATGCTTCCTCAAAATCTCCAACACCGTCCTTAAGTGCGAGGCATGCTCTTCCTCCGACTTCGAATATATCAGAATGTCGTCAATAAAGATAACGACAAACTTATCCAAAAAATCGTAGAAAATCAGGTTCATCAGATTCATGAAAACTGCGGGCGCGTTAGTTACGCCGAAAGGCATAACCACGAACTCATAATGTCCATACTTCGTCCTGAACGCTGTCTTCGGAACATCATCCTTCTTCACCTTCAACTGATGGTAAGCACTCCTCAAATCCAATTTAGAAAACACCCTCGAACCTCCAAGCTGATCAAAAAAATCATCGATGCGAGGCAACGGGTATTTATTCTTAATGGTCACCGCATTCAACTCCCGATAGTCCACGCACATGCGACGCGAACCATCCTTCTTCTTAACCAGCAACACCGGTGCTCCCCACGGAGACACGCTAGGATTAATATAACCCTTCTGCAAGAGCTCATCCAGCTGCTTCCGCAACTCCTCTAATTCTACAGGTGCCATACGATATGGCGCCTTCGAAATCGGCTGCGCACCTGGAACAAGATCGATAGAAAATTCTAGGGCTCGATCAGGTGGCAAACCAGACATCTCCTCGGGGAAGACGTCGCCAAAATCTCGCACCACAGCTGGCCACTCCAGCTCCATCTGCATAACCACAGCCTCCACCGGCCTGGCCCGAAATCTGACCCGACCAAGCAAACTGCTACCACGACTGAACTCAAATACTGGATGTCCGGGAATCTCGAACACCACCTTCTTCCTTCGACAGTCGATCGTAGCATAGAAGCTCGCAAGCCAGTCCATCCCAAGAACTGCATCATAGTTGATGATGTCGTGGACAATGAAATCAGCGAAAAGCTCATGTCCACAGACCACCAACGAGCAAGAATTGCAACCACGATGCACCGAGACCACGCCATTCCCTGTAACGATGTTCTAACTCTTGGGAAGAGGGGACGTCAACAAGGAATGCCTCTCCACGAAGCTCCGAGAAATAATGCACATCGATGCACCAGAGTCAAAGAGGACTCGTGCAGGAAATGTGCAAACCAAAACCACACCTACCAATCAATTAACAATCAAACCCTAGTCTAGCAAACAACCATGTTCAAGCAAACAACATAATCTAACAATCAAAACCAGCTAGGAAAGTAACAGCTAGATTGAGGATTACCTGCAATAACCTCATCCACAGCCTCGCTCTCCACAGCGGTCATCAGAAAAGCCTGCCTCCTCGGCGGAACAGCCAGCTGAAAAGCCTGCCTCTGCGGAACAAGAGCTGCTTCACGACCAGCAGGAACAGACGCTCGCTGCTGCAACGGCTGAGCTGCAACAGGTGCCCTCCGCAGCGGACCCGCATGCCGACAATCCCTCACGACATGGGAAGCATCACCACAAACCAAACACTTGCCCAAAAACTTCCGACACTGATCCTTGATATGGCCAGGCTTGCCGCAGAAATGGCAAGTCTTCAAAATAGGCCCTCCTGGCCTCTTAAACTGAGCAGACTGATTAGGCCTGAATCCAGGTCTAACCACAGCTCTCGCCTGTTCCACAGGCCTCTTCCCAGCACCAACACTAGACCCCCTCCTCTGGTTCACGAGCAGCTCCTGCCTCTTGGCTGCTACTAGAACCTTCTGATAAGACTCCCGGTCAGAAGATGTCACAAAACTCTGGAGCTCCGAAGCAAGTCCATGCAGGAACCTCTGAGCTCTCTCCTCAGCGTCCTGCACCATCTTTGGTGCAAACCGACTCAGCCTCATGAACTCTTGGTGATATAGGTCCACCGACGAGCTCCCTTGCTTCAAATCGATAAAACGCTGCAGCATCTCTTCCCTGGCAGCTTTCGGGAAGAACTCACCCTCAAATCTGGCCTTGAAGGTAGCCCAAGCTATCGGCTCCACCAACATCTTCTCTTCCGCATCCCACCAATTCCGGGCATTATCCTTGAGTTGCCTCTTCGCCAAATCAACCCAACCAGCCGGGGTGATCTTGGCCATCTTCAGATTGTCCTCGATGTTCTGAATCCACTCATCGGCAGCCAGAGGACCCTCAGAACCATCAAAATATGCGGGACCCAGCTCCCGAAATTGCTTCGCTCCCGGCTCAGAGCGAGGGGCATCCGGAAGAGCCCGGGCAGCTCGAGCAAGTGGAGCATTCTGGACTTGCAGAAGCACGCCCTGCTGCACTTGCATCATCTGGAGCATCATCCGCATCATCTCACCGTTGGTGGGTTCCCGCTCAGGCTCCTCATCATGAGGGAGCGCACCACTACCCCCACCACGGGTGAAACGCCTTCCTGCCATCTAATAACACAGAAAACAAATCAGATTAGACTCATAGCTTATGACATCGGACGTCGAACTTAGTTTATTGGACATTCTAATATTATTATCGTCATTCCAAAAATCGCAGTTACAGAAGGACCTGCATGGGCCACCAACAAAACCTGTCACGACCCGCTTCCCTAAAATGGAGGCGAGACGTAAAAAGGTCCGCACGAGAGTGGAGCTGTGAAGCCCCAAACCCGATAAGCGTCAATAAAACATAAGCAGGTCCATGTAACCACAACGGAACAACAATAATAACACAAGGAGAGACTGAAATAAAATCTCACATCTCATAAATTGTCCAACATGAAAATAAGTCCAACATCCAGAAAAGCCACCAGGCTAAAAGAAAGAGTCTAAAGGCCCAGAACAAGGCCAACAAAAGCAACGACATAACAAGGTATAGGTGCTACGCACCGATAACAAAACAACTGTCTAAACAAAAGTAAAACACAACGAAGACACTAGGACTGGTCCCCAGTGTCCACGTACTCCCCGTCGAACACAAGCTCGGGCTCGGCGTCAGCAAACACCTCGTCCTCAACAATGTACTCAGGCTCAGGATCTAACATGTGTCACCCAAAAGAGTAAAGGGGCACATGTCAGCAAGTCTAAAAGACTTGGGCAAGGAAACTGAAAGTAAAGCAACTAGCAACCTAGCAGTTATAGTATGCATGACATGGCAGTTATAACATGAGTGCACAAGTAAGGCATGGTGAACAACAGGTACAAGAGAACATTTATCGGGACAAGACAAGAGTAGCCAAGCTACTAACAATCTCAATCAATTCACTATTCACGTTTCACGTTGTTTTGTAGATGTTTACGCCCTTCAGCTGAATGGTACATCATTCACACTGATCGGCACTAAACACTACCCCACCCCAGAGTTTACGTCTTACAACTGCAGTTGCTAATCAGGAAGACCCCCAGTTGAATGACCGCTTAACTCTTACCCCATCCCACACGTTAACAAGCCAGGGTCCCTGCACATGAGCCCAGCAAGTGAGCCAGGGTTGCCCCGCACGGGAGCTTGTTTTCCAAGTTCACAATTCAATATCGAGCGTTGGGGTTAGCAACTACAGGGCTCGCTTCTAGAACACGAGCCAGGAACACAAGCATTGTAGCGAAGCTACGCAATCACAGCAACACTTAAAGAATGCAATGACATGACAATTAATTCTCGTACCGTTAATGGAAAGTAAACATGACATGGCAATTGTGCAACATGCTAAATGTCGGAACTAGCTTCGTTGTCAAGCTAGTTCCCCGATTTGCGTCTAGGCGAGTATCATTTCGTCGCCTAGCCTCTTTTACGCCTACAACAAGCAAATGGCCTAAAACATGGCCTAAACCCTAAGTGGCAAGTTTCACTTGCCTAGCACCGGGGATGACGATCACGAAGGTTCGTCTCGCGGATGCTAATCTACGGGGGAAATCGCTGTTATGGGGAAACAATCATCAAACAACATGAAATTTCATTAGGGTTTCATAAAAATACAAATAGGTTATGAAAACATCGAGAGATCGATTTCTTACCGAGAGGAAGCGGAAGAAACACTCCGGAGAACCCTAGGACCATATCTGGAAACAAATGGAGAAGTTTGGAGAGTTAGGGTTTTTGGGGGATTTTGGGGATTTGAAGGAGATTTGGGGAAAATGAGAGGTGGAAAGAGTTGATGGAGGGTTTAGATGATGATTCTAGGGCTTGGAATGAAGGAATAGGGCTTGGAGGAAGATGGGGGCTCAATGGGGAAGATTTTAGGGTTTAGGGTCGAGTGGAGGAAGATGAAATCGTTTGGGAGGGGTATAAATAGGTTAGGCTGGCGGCTGCCCAGAAATTAGGGTTTTAACACAGGTTAGTCGGTCAAAGAGCAACCACTGACCGACTAGTTTGGCAACTAGTCGGTCGGTCGACCAACGCAGACCGACTAAGTGTAAACAGTAACTTCTGAACGAAAATAGGATTTAGAATTAGTCGGTCCATGAACAAATACTGATCGACTAGTTTAGCATCTAGTCGGTCGATGAACGTTCTTAGACCGACTAAGAGTAAACAGTATTGATACTAAAATTTAGATGATGAGTTAGTCGGTTAAAGAAGCATTGCTGACCGACTAGTTTGTAACCTAGTCGGTCAACCAACGTTCTTAGACCGACTAACGATAAACAGTAACTCCTGAGAAATTCAGAAAGCAAACTAGTCGGTCCAAGAAGGATTGCCGACCGACTGGATCGTCATCTAGTCGGTCGGTGCCCCTTCTTATACCGGCTAGTGAGCACCAAAAGTTCCTATACGGAGCGCGGGGCCCCGGGATCGATTCCTAAGACTCCTAGGCTTGATCTAATAGTAAGATACGACCGTTATGAAGTCCTTCACGAATGACATACTTCGAAATCGACAATCCTAAGGAAGAAACGAGAAAATACGACGAATCGATCGAAAATGAAAGCTACGGAGACGAAAGCCACACATGAGGAGAAAATCCACCAAAACATATATTATATTATAATAAATCCAGATACATGAAAAGCAGTCGTTACAACATTCATATAATCAAAGGTGTGGGTTACTATCTCGAATGCATAGCAAGACATAGCATATGATATCTGAAATAAAAACGATGGCATGACAAGATAATATGCATATCGAGATAAGCTAATACCACGTCGTCGTCGTCACAGAAAATTCATCTCTAGCAAAAAGGGCTAAAGGAAATAAAGATAAATGAAAATGAAAACTACTATACATGAGTAGCACACAAAAAGTAAGAAAACGTGATGCATGAGAAAAAAATGAAAAAGTGTGTGAAAATAAGGTTAAAATAAAGAAAGGTGGGAAAAATAAAAGAAAAAGTGAAGAAAATAAAAAGTGCATGAGACACTCACTCCCCCAAGTTGAACTGCACAGTGTCCTCAATGTGCAAAGTGTGGCACACCGAGAAAAAATGATAAGGGTGGGGTGGGTGAGGATGCATGTATGATAAGGATGCAAATAAAAGAAAAATGATATGGGTATGCAAATGATGTATGTAGAGATGCAAGTGGTGCATGCAGAGATCAAAATGGCGCAATATAAGTGTCCCCAAAAGTATCTCCTCTCTCCCAAAATGATATAGACAAGTATGAGCAAAATGTGACCAAAAAGTGTGTAGAGGAGGGGTGCAAAATCAGCAGGCAGAAAATATCTAGAATATCAGCAGCCAAAGTATGAGAGGCATCCAGTGTGTGCCTAAGGGGGTGGTGGGGCACCAGCACCGTCCTGTGGCGGAGGTGGTAGTGGCGGAGGCTGCTGGGTAAAGGTGCGGGTAGTGGTAGATGGTGGCTGTGACAGACGCACAAGAATCTGGTTCAGGCTAGCCTGAATACCAGGAAGTAAAGCGATGTGCCTCTGTATAGCAGTGACGGTAGTGGAGAGAGCCCAGAAATCTCCTCTGAGCCTATTAACTGCCCCCTCTAGAGCATGGATGTGCTGAACAAGGGTGTCGGGGGGGCGGTGGAGCAGAGGGTCGTACAGGTGAGGAACGGGCCTGCCTCGCACGGCTACCGTAAAGGACTGGTGCGACTACCTGGTGGGGCTGAGGTGATGTGCTCACAAAAAGACGCTCTACATCTGTGGGAGGCTGAGACGCCGGAATGGTTGAGGAAAAAGGAGCAGCAGCAGAGGCTGAAATGGTGACAGAGAGCGAGGAGGTCAGAGAGGTCGGTGACACAGAAATAGGGACAGACGTCACCCCATCTCCCCATGTATATATTGATATACATTGCTAATTTGATCATTTGTTCTTCAGTTATCTTGGGGGAGCTTGGGGGAGTTTCAGGACGCTTCATAGCTCCGCGGAGGAGGCGATTCTTTGCACACTTCACTTTTTGATCTCGCATCATGCTCAGGTATACTTGTTTCATTTTATATCACTTCGCATTTCATTTGGGTGGGCACGCCTCACGGGCCATATGCCCCCGCGTCTTAGGCCACGCACTCGGGAGCCTGCTTCCAAGCAGAAGAGGTCAGGCGATCCTGGCTCCTCTTCTGCTAGGGCGGACTCACCTCCACCTAGCCCACCACCACCTACACAGCCACCTCCTACCGCACCCATTCCACCACAGGCACCGCCCGCCCCCGCTATCGATGCGATGTGGATTACGTTCAGAGACGATGCTCAGCGTCCCAGATTTGAGCGTATCTTCCATTGCTCGATCGTACCCACTAGGTTCGCACACCTTGCTGACCTTGAGCGCCAAGGGGTACTAGAGGGGCTACTCTAGTTGTATGAAAACGTGAGGTGGCGTGATTTCTTGTCGGTGTCGGCGGACACTTACATCCGTCCGACACTAGAGGTCCTTAGCTCGATTGACCGGACCCCTGGGGAATGCTCCTTTTGCCTGATGGATCGAGAGAGCGAGGTCACTTTCAATATGCTTAGAGCATTCTTCCAGTGGCCCCCTGTCCTGGACCCAGACCGTGCCTACAGTCACACGCACATCCCACCCCCGTCATTCGACACGCACGCTTTTTGGACATGTATCACGGGCTCTCCCCTCGCCTTTGACCCTAGCCGGGCCAAGGCCTCCGCGATCCTCCACCCGTGCCTCTGTATTGCACAGCGCCTTATGGCGACCACTTTTCTTGCAAGGTATGAGCCGGGGACGATGTCGACACCAGAGCTCTACATGCTCTACGCGATGACGTGATCGCGGGCCTTTGACCGAGGAGGAGACGTTTTGGTCCCCGCCGTCGAGATAGACATTTCCAGTTGGTACATCGACCGCATCATTATTTCTATCGGCGCTCGTATGCCCATCTGCTGTGGCGGTCTGATTACCCTCTTGGCCCTTTTGTGCGGAGTTGACCTCCCAGCTGGCCTGCTGAGACCACCAGGCCACACGTCACTCTCCATAGATGTTATGGCCTGGATGAGGATACTTCGTCCTCATGGTCGGCACCACTGGGTATGGCTGCACGGTCCCCATAGCGCCGATTATATGATTCTGTCGAGCCCTGCTCGGACGTATATTGGACCCGCTGGCGGAGAGTGGATTCCAGCGATGGATCTCCTCATCCCCGTCGCGTACGTTCTTGAGCCTGAGGGTGCTCAACAGGAGCCCCTCCTTCAATCCCTTGACCCCGTGATACCCCAGCCTGCTCCTGATCTGTCTGCACCTCCCGACAACTCTGTCCACATGTCTGTTAGTGTCAGGAGCACTTTAGCTGAGTTCACCCACACCACCACCACCACTATGCCCATGTCCATAGATCCCATTTCTGTGGTAAGCCCCAAGCGTCCCCCCACCATAGTTGAGTGTGGCGAGCCTTCTGTTGCCTCCGCAGTGGAGACCCTTTCCTCATTCTTGTTCTCGACCCCTGGGGAATCATTTCCTTCGCAATTCACGACCTCCCTAGTCGTCGACCCTTCGGTCTCCACTGCCGCTGTATTCTCTGAGAGTGTTATGACGTCTGTCCCCATGTCTGTGTCACTGACCTCTCTGCTCACCTCGTCGTCTGCCACCACTTCAGCTTCTGTTGCTGCTCCATCCTCTTCGACATTTCCTACGTCTCGGCCCCCCACAGAGGCCAAGCGACACTTCGCGAGCACAGCACCACCACCGCACCACCCCACGGTCGCACCTATCCTTTACGGTAGCCGTGCGAGACAGCCCCGCTCTTCACCTGTTCGTCCTGCTCGATCTTCTGCTCCACCTCCCCTCGACACCCTAGTTCAGCACCTCCGTGCTCTAGAGGGGACAGTGAGTGGACTTAGATCAGATTTTCGGGCTCTCTGCTACCGTTAGCGCTGTCCAGACATGCGTCATATTACTTCCTGGTATTCAGTCTTGCCTGAACCAGATTCTAGCGCTTCTGCCTCAGCCACCCACCCCCACCCAGCAGCCTTCCACGACCACCACCTCCGCCATAGGACGGTGCTGGTGCACCACCACCACCCTAGGCACACTCTGGATGCCTTTCATATTTTTGCTACTGTTATTCTGGATATTTTGCGCCTGCTGATTTTTGCCCCCTCATCCACACACGTTTTGGTCACTTTTTGGTCGTATCTGTCTATATATTTTTAGGAGAGAGGGAGTATTTTTGGGGACACTTACATGGTACTATTTTGATCTCTGCATGCATCATTTGCATACCCATCTCATTTTTATTTTATTTTCATCATGCATGCATCCTCACCCACCCCACCCATATTTTGTCTCTCAGTGTGCCACACTTTGCACATTGAGGACACTGTGCACTTTAGCTTGGGGGAGTGAGTTCTCACGCATTTTTTATTTTTATCGCCTTTTGTTTCCATTTTCCCACTTTTCTTTGTGTTTACACTTATTTTCACCCACTTTTCATTTTTTTCCATGCATCGCGTTTTCATACTTTGAGTGTGCTGCATTGTACAGTAGTTTTTATTTATCCTTATTTCTTTTATCCTTTTTGCTAGAGATGAATTTTCTTTGATGATGATGACGTGGTATTTGCTTATCTCTATATGCATATTATCTTGTCATGCTATAGTTTTTATTTCAGATATCATATGCTATGTCTTGCTATGCATTCGAGATAGTAACCCGCCTTTTGTTATATGAATATGGATGAAATTCTTTTATTAGCTGAGTCTGATGATTTTTACTGTATACTTTTCATAGAAAACTCACCAAGCTTCACGCATTGATTGCTTATATCTGGAGTACTGCTTTCTTGTCTTATATCACTTCTTATTGCATGAAAATTGTACGCTTCACTTTCAGGTTGATTAAATGTATACTAGGTTGATATAACTGGATTAGTTTACTTTCTGAGATTAAACTGGGAGATTATATTACTCTGCTGAAAGTTGTCGTGCACATTCTATAGAGTGAACCGAGTGTTACATATATTTCTTTCTCAACATATCTTGAGCATTATTTTTATACTTAAAATCATTGGTGAATCTCCCTTTAGCGATTCTTATATTGGCATTTTCCCCGGCTACAAAAGATCCATGCTCATATACCCCAAAATCAAAAAGAAAAAATTCATGTATATCTTTCTATCTTTTGATTTGGGACACAGTTGTGTATATATGAATGAAAAAAGAGAGAAAAATAAAAAAAAGAAGAAGAAAATAAAAGAGAAAAGAAGTTTATACATGATCCCACTTCATATCCTTTCTCTCTTTCTTCCCTCTTTTATTTTTTATTTTTGTTCCTTTGAGCTTCAAAAATGGGGAATAAGCTTATTGATTTATCTTATGCCACACGCTTAGAGATAAGCTTGGGGGAGAGGATCCAATGATATGTGAGAGAGTGACTACTTGATTGTGCATGACAACCTAAGCTAGGTAATTTTCTATACTCGGTGAGATTACTAAAAGTTTTACGAAATCCAGGAATTGAAACTTAGCATGCATTTCATGAAAACCCACTCCTTTCTATTCTTATTGCTTCATATTGTGTGATACTTCTTATACTCCAAATAGAAAGCGATCAATTGAAAAGTGTGTGGTATGTGATTATGTATATTGCTTTAGATGCTTCAGACGATGCTAAATCTTAGAATGATTCCATATTTCATATTGTTTTGCTATTCTTGGGTTTCTATTATGAATGCATCATTATATTATGATATCAAGATAAAAACCTTTGGCATGTGTTTTATATTCGCCGTGTGCTATATGAGTAAGCAAAACACGCGTCCTGAGAAAATGATCTAGCACCTCCCCCTTCATTTTCTTATCTATTTTCTATTTCCTTTTTCCCTTTTCCTTATTTTTATCCATCGGGTTCGCCTTTTACTCATCTTCCTCGAGGACGAACAAGAGGTAAGCTTGGGGGATTTTGATCACTCCATATTTTACACCTTTTTCTGCAAGTTTTCATGACGTTTCGATCACCCATATTATGTTTTCCACGATTATTCAACGATATTGCGATGCTTTTCACTATTTCTTGTTTTTGTCGTTTTCAGGAAATATGGAGCGATTTGGAGCGAAATTGAGATCAGAGGATTTTCACGCACTTTGGAGTGTCACCCACGGCTTATTTGAGTACTTATCAGCGATAGAGGATGAGCGGAAGAAGAAGGAATTCCATAGGATCGACGAGGATGCGAAAAGGAGAAGAAAGGAACTCAAGAGCACCTCACTCGGCCGAGCAAGACTGCTCATTCGGCCGAGTGAAGGATCACCCTCGCCCGAGTGAAACAGATATGCACTGTGAATTTCAGACGTTTCCTCGGTCGAGCAAGGAAGTCTACTCGGGCGAGTGAGAAAGCTCACTCGCCCAAGTCAGTCAGAGAAATCAGACAGGAAAGAGCCCAAGTTACTGGAAAATATGAGGAAGCTCACTCGGCCGAGCATGATTGCTCACTCGGCCGAACGAAGAAGCCTACTCAGCCGAGCCACCCCGAGAGACAGACCCCTAAAAACCCCGAAGTTACTGTTATTTTACAGGGTTTTTCACTCGGTCGAGTAACAAGGGTGACTCGGCCGAGTGACCCTCTCCGTCTGCTGCTAGGAATACGAATTCTGGGCTGCGCAAGGGCAGTTTTGTCACGCTTTTTTGGACGATTTTGGCTTGTATTTAAGCCTAGTTTTTACCCTAGTTTTGGGAGAGACTTGAATTATTTTTTAGAGACTTCTTTTAGGTTTTAGACGTCTATTCTTTGGATAAATCTCAGCTGGAGATCATTGGCGACAATGTTGGTTTGTTCTTTCTTGTTAAAAAACTCATTTTTATGAATTGTTTCTTATTTGCAATGAATTGTGCCATGATTATAGTTATTATTTCTGAGATTTTCATGATGATTAGTGAGTAGATCCGTCGTTCTACGGCATGGGGATGAACCCTATGGACCCGATCTTTGAATTGTGATGAATTTGTAGATTTCACTACTACAAAAAGGACCTTTAATAGCACACCTTTAATAGCGCTTGCCAATTATAAGCGCTGTTAATTAGAGGCACATATATTAGACAGCGCTTCTTTTTGCAAGCGCTGTTAAAGGTCGGAGAATAGACAGCGCTTCTTTCTGCAAGCGCTGTTAAAGGTCCGACAATAGACAGCGCTTATTTCTGCAAGCGCTGTGTATTAGAGACACAGATAATACACAGCGCTTGTAGAAAGAAGCGCTGTTAAATGTCAGACAATAGACAGCGCTTTTTTCTACAAGCGCTGTTAAAGGTCCAAATAGACAGCGCTTCTTTAGAACAAGCGCTGTTACAAGTCCCAATAGACAGCGCTTGTTTGATACAAGCGCTGTTAAAGGCCACCCTTTAGCAGCGCTTGCACAAACAAGCGCTGTTAAAGGGGGGCCTTTAACAGCGCTTTCATAAACAAGCGATGTTAAAGGCCCCCCCTTTAACAGCGCTTGTTTGTGCAAGCGCTGTTAAAGGGTGGTCTTTAACAGCGCTTGTATCAAACAAGCGCTGTTAAAGGTATTATACATTCACGGGTTCGCAATATCGATCGCTCCGAAGCCCGACTCATGTAATCGCTTTAACAGCGTTCCGAAGCCCGACTAAAGTTAAATTCCCATCGCGCAGAAGCTCCGCTGCCGAAGCCCTAGGTCGTCCGCTGCCGTCTTCGTTGCGCTCCGAAGCCCTAGGTCGTCCGCTGCCGTCTTCGTTGCGCTCCGAAGCCCTAGGTCAACAGCGCTCCGAAGCCCGACTAAAGCTAAATTCCCATCGCCTTACTCCTCTCGGCGGTCAGTGTGGGGCTCCACCGTCTCTTACTCCTCTCGGCGGTCGTCGCCTCCCTCTGCCTCCTCTCGTGCCCGCTCGTCCACGGCACCGACTTCCAGTACTGCGGTAAGTGTTTCACCTGTCAAATCTAGGGTTTATTTCTTTTGCGCGGACCTTTGCTGTGATTTCTTTGTCTGGATTCGTCTATTGAGTGGGAAAATATCCAATCTTTTCTTAGCTACTACGAGTTAATTATGTGTTCAATGGCTTGTACCTGAACCTGAACCTTCTTCGCAGCTGAAACAGTTCTGATGGTGATTTGTGTTATTTGGATTAATATTTACTCACGTAATTGCTCAAAGGATATGAGATACTTGGATTTACTCATGTAATAACATTTTGCAGCTTCTGGAGCTAAGAGACAACGGGTTGATTCAATTCAAATAACAGAGAAAGTGCAAGTAGGGATATCATAGTAATGTTTACTTCATTTGGATTTAAATAATTGCCAGATTAATATTTATGTTATTTGGATTTAGATAATGGCTCGAACCATCATAGTACCTTACAACTGGAAGATAATAGCAAATGTTTAATTGTGTAGGTGAAAAGATCCAACAAGAAAGAGGCTCATTCTAGCGGAAAGAAGAGTGGTGAGTATTTGAGATTCTAACATATGCTTGGTGGCTCTCTTTCCATCCTGTACCGTTCCAACCTATTAATTTTTTTCAGATATATAGTTTTGAAATTTGAATATAAGAGTAAAGTTATATTTATATTTAAATATGCTGTCATGAATTAAGAGATATTATAAAAAACACATGACGAAAACGAATGAAAGTTTGGTGTTAAATATTATTAAAATAATACAAATAAATAGAAACTTATTAAATAGGATATTGCTAATGAATCCAATAAACTTGCTATCATATATGACACTGCAATTGTCTTGGATCACCTTTTTTCTTTCTTTTCTTTCTTTTTCTTTTTCTTTTAGATGAATGGTGCTTTTAACATGTGCCCTTGTCTTTATTCTTTTGGGCAGGGGCTTTCTCCTTCTTCAGTTAAAAAAGGTTGAATATCAAAGAGTTGAAGCCCAGGAAATTGACTCATTGGAGTTACTGATACTGATTCATACATAATTTGCAGGTATGACTAGCCTTACTCATAGCAATTGCTGGGCGAGTTAAATGCCTACTAAGCAAACTAAATCACAGGATAAATCACTTTTGATTCAATAAATAGAGCATACATAACTTATTCTCACTGTGACGTAGGCCATGTCTTAAACTTGCGCTAAAATTGAACTCAGCTTCTATAATCATAATTGCTATAAAAACTTAGTGCCAATAGGAGGACACACATATAACAGAACTAGTGACATTGGTAATCCATTATGGGGCCTAGAATTGTTTTTCTTCTTATATGTGTGTTGCATCGTAGAAGATCTATACAGAAGAATATGTGATAGTTAAATCTTATATTAATGTATCGCTATTAATATCATGAGTAGCCAGAGCGGCAAACCCTTGTACTCACTTCTTCATTTTCAGATAGTTTCATTAAAATCTATTTCGAAAGCTATGTTCAAAAAAATTACTGGGTTTCGATGTGATGACTTAATCTGTTGTTGCGGTTGTGAATGGTTCTATTGTGTTTCCGAAAGTGCAGAAAATGGGACTGTTGTGTCTAAAATCGTGGGGATTGTCTTTGGAAATCGCACATGACCGGAGTGCAATTTTTTCTCTTGTTTTGTTTGATTCCCCTTTATTCTTCTTGTGACTGATGGTCTTTTTACAATATTTTACTCAAGGAAAGGTATCATCTGAGATGCATGAGGGGCTCCTTTAATGCTTTCACTTTGGAAAGTAGATTTTTTAGCATGTGTAAATGCACTTGAAGTAGGGATAGAATTTACAAAAAGTGTAGAGCTCAGTACCAGGTTGATCTATAAGATGATATGTATGTTGAAAGGATAATGTCATTTGATATTTGTTGCTTATTCTATAAAAGTGTAGAGCTCAGTACCAGCTCAGCTCAGTACCAGTTCTTATGATCTCCTCAAGATTGCCCACTAAGAGAGAGGATTTTTGAGTGAAGGTTTAAAGACAGGGGGGAGGGAGAGAGAGAGAGAGAGAAAAAAGGGAGGAGAGGTGGTGGAGCCCAAGGGAGGAAGATTGCGAAGAAGGAAATACTTTTCAGTAGATTTGGTTGTCGGGAGGGAATCGTTCCCACCTTCTTCTTCATGTGTGGGGATCTGAGTCATTTGACCTCTTCATTGATCCTCTCCCTCGTCCCTAATTTATTTCATGCTATTCCTTTTTTTATTATGATCGCCATTGTTATTATTAGGGTGGCACTTGCGTGGCCGATCCTGTGATTCTGGCTTGCAGTTCACTCACTAAAATCTGAAGACTTTAAAAAAAACTAGTTTCAATGTAGCTTCATTTTCCCCCTCCTCTATTTTACTCTTAGATTTTAGTACATTTTTTCCCATTTGATCTTTCTTGTAAAGTTTTTATATTTATTTTAATTGTGTTTTTATATATTTCTTTTCTTTTTAATGATTCTCCAATCAGAATTTTTCTTGTAAACTAACGATTTCAAGTACATGGATACTTCACAATTTTCTGACTTGATGATCACATATAACATAGAATAACAACTGTAATTCTTGCAATAGAAATGACATTCTAACTGTCAACATGACTTTATTTTGTTCACTAATCTTCATGGTTTTCCTTTGATAAACCTATATGCCATATTAAGAAGCTACATAAGGTTAAGGTTTCAATAAAAATTTCCTTCAGTAGGCATATTAGGTTGATTCATAGTGTGAGCTATGCGGGCAATATTCCGACAAAAGGATCCTTCATTACCAATTACTTTTAAGTTCAACATGTTCTTTTAAAGGCTGACATGTATTTTCGATTTGCATTTACCTTGCTTGTTATGTTATTAAGCTTTTGTTCATTATGTGTTCAGTTGGGCATGGCATGTGCACAAACAAATTGGATGGAAATGACCACACCGACATATGCACTTACATGTTAAAAATGCTCAGAAAATCCTGGCAGGATTATTTAAATACGGCCAAAAAGCTAAAAAAAATAAGATCATATCTACTTAAGCTCACTTCTGCTTCAATCAGTGCTGCTGTTTATTCAAATACTTCTGCTTCCACCTTGATTCTGAGCACTGTCATGTTGATCTCTCTCTCTCTCTCTCTCTCTCTCTCTCTCTCTCTCTCTCTCTCTCTCTCTCTCTCTCTCTCTTAATTTCATCTGTGTTCCAAATAACAAAGGCAACAAAAGGTACACCTGTTTTCTAAATAACAACATAACATATATTCTGTTTTATTTGTGCCTAGCTTATGTGTTGTTCCAGATGCAGAATGCACCCAGTTATGTCATGCTTAGTCTTATGTGATAATGCTCAGGATTTGGAAGTCATCATACAGCCAAATATATGATGTAATTACATGGATTCACGATCATCCACATCTCTGATTATGCATTATGTGTCATTAGAGTGCACAAAAAAGTGCACATATACAAAATTGATCGATGTCAAGCATAAATATTTGGTACATATATCTTGCAAGGGCAGTCTGATTCCTTATTTTTGTTTCTGATATGCTATGACACAACTGAATTTTACAGGAACTCTAAATATCAAGTGTCCATGGTGAATCACATTATTTATGCAAGCTTGTTTGAGCTTTTCTTGAATGCCACATCATACTTATAATATTTTGCAAATTGCAACTCATGCATTGGATTCCATAATTTTCACTCGAGGTTCCAGAACATGGTTCAAGAACAACAAAACATGGTTCCAGACCAAAAAACCATAGCAAAACAAAAAATTTCCAAAAGTGCATTAATGACTGTGGATAGCCAACTAGATATAATTTCAATATATCACAATATATTGCAGTACTCAACGACTGTTGTTACTTAACAAGTCAGATCATTTTTCACCTACGGCCTTTCCCAAGCTATAGAAAAATAGAATACAAATATCAGTCATGATTTGATTATAAATTATTTTACTATTAGGTGCTATTATATATATAACTAAAAACAACTTCGTGTTACTTGCAGGAGTAAATACTTTTGTGATTGGTCTTCTCTGAGGCCTACTTTGATATAACGGTGCCATTGCCATCTGCTTGTTTTATCTCCAGGTTAGCCTTCTACTTTCATTCAGACCTTCACCTCTCAAATAACAAAATAACTAATGTTAATAATTTTTTTGTTAGATTGATAAATATGGATCGAAAATGGATGTCTGCAAATCGTTTATCGAAAGAATACGAGGATGGAGTGAAAGAGTTCATTAGATTTACAGTTGATCATGCAGAAAATCCAAGGAAAATCATATGCCCCTGTTTAAAGTGTTGCTATGCAAGGGGAGTTAGCGAGGATGAGTTGAAAGATCATTTAGTGTGCAATGGAATTGATCGAAGTTATACATGTTGGACAAGGCATGGTGAGACAAGAGAAGAGTGCAGTGAATTTGGAAGTACAGAGAGGTATGCTACAAGTGATATAAACACAAATACATATGATGACGATCGCCTAGAAGAGAAGGTAAATATGGTTGAAGAGGATCTCTGGGATTGTCCTGAAATGTTTACAAGGTTGGTAAGTGATGCGGAGAAGCCATTGTACAGTGGTTGTACTAAGTTCAACCGATTGTCGGCGGTATTAAAATTGTATAACTTGAAAGCGAGCAATGGATGGTCTGATAAGAGCTTCACAGAGTTACTCATAATTCTAAAGGATATGTTGCCAGAAGATAATGTGCTTCCTAGTCGAACATATGAGGCTAAGCGAATGTTATGCTCTATAGGCATGAGCTATGAGAGGATTCATACTTGTCCTAACGATTGCATCTTATTTCGTAATGAATATGCATCGTTAAACATGTGTCCTAAATGTAATGCCTCACGATATAAAAGAAAAGAATCAACTCCAGTGAAGGTGGCATGGTATTTCCCCATAATACCGAGATTTAGGCGCATGTATCGCAGTCCAGAAGATGCAAAACACTTGACGTGGCATTCAAATGAACGGATTAAAGATGGCATGTTCCGTCACCCGGCAGATTCTCCTCAATGGACAAAATTTGATCACGATTATCCTGAATTTGGGGAAGAAGCAAGAAACCTACGAATTACATTGTCTACCGACGGAATGAACCCACATGGTATTCAAAGTAGTTCCCACAGCACATGGCCAGTGATTTTGATGATTTATAATCTACCTCCATGGTTATGCATGAAGCGCAAGTACATGATGTTGTCTATGTTAATTTCTGGGCCTAAACAACCAGGAAATGATATAGACATATACTTGTCTCCGTTAATTGAAGATTTGAAACAAATGTGGGACACAGGTGTAGAGGTGTACGATGGGTACAAGAAAGAGAATTTCAACTTGAGGGCTATGTTATTTGGCACAATTAATGATTTTCCAGCATATGGTAATCTGTCAGGATATAGTATCAAAGGAAAGTGTGCATGCCCTTTATGTGAAGAGAGTACGTATTGGATGCGGTTGGAACATTGTAAGAAGAATGTCTTCCTCGGACATCGTAGATTTTTACCTGTGAGGCATCGTTACCGGTGGTTGAGGAAAGCATTCAATGGGAATACAGAGGAATGTAGAGCTCCTGTGCCATTGACCGGTGATAATCTGTTTGAAAAGGTCAAGAATTTAAGTAGTAATTTTGGTAAGCCATTTGTAGGAGAACTTGTCACCAGCTGGTGGAAGAAAAACTCTATTTTCTTTGAATTACCATATTGGAAGTCATTGTATGTAAGACATTTCCTTGATGTGATGCATATTGAAAAGAATGTTTTTGAAAGTGTTATAGGGACGTTGCTTAATGTTCCAGGAAAGAGTAAAGATGGGATAAATGCGAGGTTGGACATGGTAAGTATGGGAATGAGGATAGAATTGGGACCGGTAAAGAAGGGAAAGCGTACATATCTTCCTCCTGCAGCTCATACTCTATCTAGGAAAGAAAAAAAAGTTTTTTGTAAGTTTCTCGATGGAGTTAAAGTTCCAGAGGGATACTCGTCAAACATTAGAAGCCTCGTATCTATGAAAGATCTCAAGTTAAAAGGTCTAAAATCTCATGATTGTCATGTTTTGATGGAGCATTTACTACCAGTGGGTATACGTTCCATTTTGCCAAAAAAGGTGAGGGTGACCATCACAAAACTATGTTTCTTCTTCAGGGAAATTTGCAGTAAAGTTATTGATCCTGGAAAGTTACCGGCATTGCAAAAAGAAATTGTTGTCACATTGTGTGAGCTTGAGATGTATTTACCACCATCCTTCTTTGACATAATGGTTCATCTGACTGTTCACCTGGTTAGAGAGACACAATTGTGTGGACCAGCCTATATGAGATGGATGTACCCGATCGAGCGCTATATGAAGATATTAAAAGGATATGTGAAAAACCGTAGTCGACCAGAAGGTTGTATGGTTGAGCGTTACATAGTTGAAGAAGCTGTTGAATTTTGTACAGAGTACCTCAGCAATGTTGATTCCATAGGGCTTCCAAGATCTCGTCACACAGGAAGAATATCATGGGAAGGGATTAAGGGAGGTGATGTAGTGCTCATATCAAGGACAGAGTGGGAGCAAGCACATTTATATGTTCTGCACAATGATGTTGAAGTTGAGCCGTATACTGAAAGACACAAGGAACTACTTCGAAATTCAAACCCAAATAGGAATGAGAATTGGGTAACAAGAGAACACACTCGGTCTTTTATAACATGGCTGAAAGAACAAGTCTTTGGAGAGTTGGCTATAAATAGAGCTTCAGTTTCAGATAGATTGAGATGGTTAGCAAATGGTCCAAGTGTACACGTTTTTTCTCACAATGGTTACCTTATTAACGGGTACACATTCTACACTAAAGATCATGATGATCAAAGTACAATGCAAAACAGTGGAGTGACTCTTGTAGCTGAAGCTATGCACATCTCTAGTGCAAAAGACAGAAATCCCATATATGCAAATATGTCATACTTTGGTGTTATTGAACGCATATGGGAGTTGGATTATAGTATGTTTCGATTGGCTGTGTTTGGTTGTAAGTGGGCAGACAACAATAATGGGGTTCAAATTGATGAGTTAGGGTTCATGCAGGTGGATCTCAATAGGGAGGGGTATAAGGACGAGCCTTTTATTTTAGCTTTGCAAGCTCAACAAGTATTCTATGTCACAGATCCCACTGATGTGAAGTGGTCCATTGTGTTGTTGAATAACAAATTAAATGACTGTCGTAGCCAAGCACATGAAGATATCAATACTGAGGATGATCCTTTCTTAGGGACATCACAATCACTTGATATTGATCCTACTGTAGATGATGGTTTCTATATGAGAGATGATCATGATGAGGGGATTTGGGTCAATCCGTCATTTCATGTCATGGAGAGAGACATTTTTGGTATATCATATATGGAGTTAATTAGTCATCAAATTGTCAATGAACTTCTTCAACACGAGTGGTTGGATTGTCCGGTAATCTGTGTATATATCAGGTACTTTAAGTAAACAATTTTTAGAGTTTCATTTCAATTAAACGTTGATATTATTGATAACTTATTTTTAATCTTCATTCAAGGTACTTGTACTATGAGTTGGTTGTCAACAGACAAAACACAAGGAGATTCTCATTCTTATGCCCACATAACACATCTTCTTTTGTTGATGAGCCAACGAAGTATATAGCCGATGCACTTATTGAATATAACAAGACAGGGAAGTTATTCTTGGCACCATATAATACAGGGTAAATAACTTTTTAATATATTTTATTTAATTTAATGAATTCCTAAGAATGTAGTCACTTAGAATTTGCTAACTACTTTTGTAGGGGTCATTGGGTGTTGTTAGTCATCAATGCCACATCAGAGACAATATATTATTTGGATTCCTTGCATCATGATCCAAAATATAATCGAACCATGAAGGATACATTCGACAAGTAAGTTAATTGTGTTTTATGTCAATATGTAAATATGATATATGTTGAATATAACGAGTTGACTAAATTTATTTTATTTTGTTAGAGCTTTGTGCATTTATCGTGCTTCTAAGGGAACCAGGGGCCCGAAATCTAGATCAAACAAACCCACGTGGATCCGTATAAATGTATGTACAACGGTCTCTTCTAATTTCATATGTTGCTCAAATCTAGATCAACCAAGGATAACTCACCATTCATATAATTTTTCATTTTTTGAATTGTATAGTGCCCCCTTCAGACCAATACAATTGATTGTGGTTATTATGTTATGCGATTCATGAAAGAAATCCTTTCACAAAATGAAAACATCATCCCAGATACGGTATGTAGTTTTAGTTTTAATTTATATTTTTCGCATTTTTTAGTTATATTTGCTAATATTTGATTATAACATATATTTTCTATTTGCTATGATATTCTATTTTGTAGTACTTCCCTGACTACCAATGTGCTACTTACTCTCCTGATCAACTAGCTGAAGTCAAGGAAGATTGGTGTCGTTATGTGGTCCAGAAATATGTCACTTTAGTATAGATGTGCACCCTAAAGGTCGGTATTCAGTGAAACTTTGTTTTTAACCCTTTGATAAAGTTGTGATATTTGGTCAATTTGCATTAATAATGCTTGCATCGTGTCTTCTGTTATGTGGTCCAGAAATATGGTTTTGTACTTTTTGATAGCCTTACATCGTGTCTTCTGTTTATCCTTCCGTTTATGTTTAATTTTTGCAGAAAGTGATATTCGCTCATGCTTAAACACCCTTCAATTCCTAAATAAAAAGAAAGAGGCCCTGAAATTTGTAAGAGGCCCTGGACATCGACTTGCGTCCGGACGGCGAAGCCGGGGGAGGGAGGGAGGCGAGCGTGAAGAGGTACAGGGAGAAGCGGAGGACACGTCTCCTCTCCAAGAAGATACGGTACCAGGTCAGGAAGGTGAACGCTGATCGCAGGCCCCGGATGAAGGCAAGTGTAAGATTCATTGATCTTACACTGCATCCACTATATGTAGCCTGAAAAGTACTTTACAATTCATGTAGCTATAAATGTATCATTTGCCATTCTGATTTAGTGTTTACCAACTTCTTAATACTGATTTCTATGTTTTTGTTCTTGCAGGGCCGATTTGTTAAAAGGCCTGATCTTCTACAGTGAGCAATTGATGAAGAAATCAGCCAGTGAGATCTCATTCTATGGAGAGTTGCAGATATAACTCATAAATTTTGCCATTTTTTTGGTGAGAGGAGAGAAATGTTACAAATTTTGTGCCCCCGTTTTCTGTTTTTTTTTGTTTCAATTTTTATTCCAAAGTGTTGATCGAGAGAGAGAGCGCGCGCGCACTCAAATGTTTAAAAGTTATGAACTAGACATTTTATTTCTTATAGCAAATCAATTTAGAAGTTATGAACTCTAAATTTTCAAACAGTGCACACGCTCAATTTCCATTATATGATTCTCCTCCTCATGAAGTTTCAGTTCTGAACCTGATTGAGATCTTTTCTCTCGAAATACATGTGGATTTTTTTCAGGTACACTCCCATATCAGATCCTAACTCTAAAGGTTACTTTGATTTATTGATCAAGGTATGATAAAGATATTTAGTATTTCTTTTATTGAGATATACCATGTTGCATAAAACATCTCTTAGTTGACAGACTACTTTGATTACATTTTATAATAATCACACCAGATATGTTTCTATGTTCAGATGGTGTAACATTTTACATTTGATTTAAAATTCACATGCTTTTGTTGTTAACTGTCTCTTTTCCAGGTTTATCCTGAAGGAAAAATGAGTCAGCATTTTGCAAGTTTGAAGCCAGGCAATGTAGTTGAAATTAAAGGGTAACATAGTTTGAACTATGAACTATGAATAAGTTATTGCAACATGAACTATTATCCTGTCTTGTTAATCCATCTTTTCATCATCTATCACAGGCCAATTGAAAAGCTCAGATATAGCCCAAATATGAAGAAGAAAATTGGCATGGTACGACATTCATGTAGCTATACTCCAGAATTTTATACTCATAACCTTTTACTTATTTTTAGTTTTATTATAAATTTTCTGACGGGACATCAGCTGGCATGTATGAAAGCTTTTATGCAGCTTCTCACAAGGTCATTTAGGACCTTTTTCCTGATGGACACAGAGAAGTGTATTTCCACTTCTCTTCACTCATACTCTCTCATTTCCATTGTTTTGAATCGAAAAATTACTGCTAACATAGATACTGTGATACATTTCCTTTTAAGTATGCATCGTGGCATCATATGGATTGAATTTATTTTTTCTTATTCATTTTATTTGTTAATCTTGTTCAATGTCTATTATTTGATATTTACAGAATATGACTTGTGGAAATGTCATCCAAAGATTCATTATTTAATGCAAATGTGTAGAGATAAGTATACAATATACATTCTTTTATGTGAGTTTATATAGTATATATATAATTAGATATGAACACGGAACACATGTAACATCTATTTTTAACGTCCGATGTGATACTCCGATATTTAATTAGTATATTAGATATCCACTATCGCTGTGTAATTGATGGTGTTCAGGTTTGTTCTTGTGAAAGTAGCGAAACATGCACAAATACTCTTGATGTGTCTTGATGAACATATATAACTAATATTTGACATTGGGAACCTATTAAATTTATATGGTTGCATCCTCAAAAATATTTGACATTTGGTTAGTCATAGTTTTGAAATTAATAAATGTTCTCATTTGCAAAATTACTTTCAACTGTGATGTTTATGTAAGGAAATTTTGTTCTGAAAACATTTATTCTGTTTAGTACTTTTTCCATGTACAAATAACAAACATCCAGTATTGGTTTCATATTTTAGCTGTGTTGTTAAAATATCTCTTTCCACTCTTTTTTATTTTGATTTTGTAACTTGTTTAAAAATTTTACCAACTTTAATCAGATGTAAAGAATCCACCGAGTTTTTTTTCTCAATGTTGTAATATTTCATGAGAACATGTATGAATATGCTGATGTGATGCAGGTGATTGTGGAAGAAATGAACATCTTGACTACAGTCTTCCTTCGCTATGATCATGAGAAGATCTACTACCCCAATTCTGTGTTGCTGACAAAGCCCATAAGCAACTTTTATCGAAGTCCTGACATGTGTGACACAGTTGAGTTTGCTATTGATGTTTCAACTGACGTGGAGACCATTGCCCTTTTGAGGGCATCAATTAAGAAGTAAGCACGAATTTGGCAATTCTTTTCTTTTTATTATTTGACAACAAAAAGTACTTTGTCCCAGTTATTTGCGCATGTACTTATGAATGCTTTTCCCTCCATCGCTTTTTCCTTCAAATATATTCGTTAAAATAAAAAATCCAAAGAAAAGAGAGGACATTCAAACTAGTTAGGTTGATTTGCTAATTAAAAAAACTTAGTTTGCACTTCATTCCTTTTGGCTTACAAATATTTTAACTTGGGAAAAGCCATATTCAGTGTTGTTCCCGGTTATCTGAATTGATGTTCGAGACCAGTCCTGTGGCCTTTAGGATTATCCTCCTGCTTCGCTGCTCCTTAGTACCGATTCATGCACTTTAATTTCATGCATACCCATCTTTATTACTTTTGTAATAGTTCTTTGCCTCACTTGTCACTTCAATTGGTATATCTTGGCTTTGCCATTTGTAATCTGTAGTACTTTTGCAAAACTGATGATTAGCATTATTCTGATGATTATTTATTTTTTAACAAACAGAAAGAAGTTGTTTTAATTACTGACTTAATTCTTTGACTTTAATTTAATTGTTAGGTAAGAACCAGTTAGGACATGGACCTGGACCTGGATAATTGATATGCATATGAATAATTGTAATATTTGCTAAATATTGATTAAGTTTTGTTTAATTAGGAACTATGCAAATAGATTGACTCGTGACTGATCAATGTAATTGGACACAGAAACTATACAACCAATGAGAACGTGAATCGAAACACATAAATGCTATACATAGTTTCTAGTTATGCAAGGAAATCTAGATACATTGAGATTAACTAAGAAATAGTTGTAGAACTGACATGACACATGACATTGGGGATTGGGAAACACATGACACATGACACATGACACTTGAGCAATAGTCCAAGAATTGAGATTTTAATTCATGTGGAGTAGCTACAGGTTTCTGTTCACTACACTCATACGGATATTACTAACACTTGGTGATTGTGATCCATGAGTGCAGCATGAGGACCACAAGTACAGAATGTTGTAGCAAGAATTCTCCTTTTAATGGGAGTGCATATCAGTTCATGACTCCATAGCAGGGCGCAATATATCAATCCAAATACAAGATATTTTAATAACATTTAGAGCTTATAGTCAGGAAGATGTTTGGATGAAAAAAATGCTAGCATCAAACCGAATGACTAGAATTATCCACTACAACAGAAAATTTTACGAAAATTGGATTTTATAAATTTATAAATATGTTAGTTGTTTTCATGTTTTCATGTTTTTGGTGAAACCCATGGAAATCCAATATTATACATGTATATTAGTTAAGTAGCTACAAGTCTTGAAAAATCCACGTATAAATTATGTGAAGAAAATATCACATTGATATGTATATTTGATAAGCTCACGAAATCAATATTTATTCTATATATTCTTACATAGGGCCGTTTGACTGAAAATTAAACCCAACCCAAATGAACCAGACCTCCTGAAAGTTGCTACAGATCTTTGAAGCCCTGCCATCACCAAGAAAAGTCGTTAGCGTGCACACAGAATCAGAAGCTACCACCACAGGGGAAGGCTCAGGACTTGAGAAGGAAGGGGTCACAGGGAAGGCTTTTATACTTGTTGAGCACACACAATGTGACAGCATTGAATTATTTTTTTAAAAAAGGCAACTTCATGGTTATTAATAACAGAATAATGAGGTTTAGGGTATTTAATATAGTTTTGGAGTAGTGATTTATTAAACTAATCTCAATAGCGTCATCTCCTTCTGTTTGGACTCCACTTGGAAACATTCTCGTACTTTGTTGATTGTAAGTGGACAATGATCATTTGCCTAGAAAGCCTAGGTCGAAATATGCAAGGTCGGCTTTAGTATCTTACATGGTTTGTTCTCTGGCAGAGACAATACCTATTATGGCCAGTATCCAGTGTCATTGAATTCCTTCATGCCACCTTCATGCTATCTGCTGATCTTTCGCCTTTTTACTCCTTGAATATAAAATCCAAGCATGACCAAAGCCCATTAGCATTTCATGCTATATCCAGAGCCATTTTTACATTATCATGTTCTCAATTTGTGCAATCCCACTCATCTCACCATGTTTGTCGTATGAATAACATGTGTCCATTTCATCATTCTCACTTGAGCAATAGTCCAAGAATTGAGATTTTAATTAAATTTGGTACTACACGCAAACCAACTTCAAAGACGTTGCAAGTCTTCTATATACGTGTCATGTGTGCAGGATTATGATGAGACTGATCCAAAATCCCACGAAGGGTTAGATCTCAACAAAGTTACAACAAGAGAAGTTATCTCGTAAGAATATCATCTCAGCTAATAACAGAAATAGTAACTATAAATATTTCGCGTCATTTTTGTAATATAATATTTTCCTCATTATTTAACTTGATTGTACTTGTACTTGAATCTACCATAATTTCAGTGGTTTGTATTTCCCGCAGTATGTTTCCTGTATGATTAATGTTTTCACTACTTTTTGCCATATTGGTAGCTAAAATGTTTCTTGTGTACTTTGAAGTTTGAACTTCACAACTTCTGGGTATTCATATCAGTTGATACTGTTGCTGGACTCTAGTTATTATGGTTCTTTTGATTATGATATGGTTGTATCAGATTTGTCAAGTGCATTGATAATGTCGTACAGTATTTTAACCGAAATCTATGCTCTCCTCTTCATACAGGAAATATGGGCTAGATGACAACACAGTTGAATTTATTGGGCATGCGTTGGCTCTCCATAGCGACGATAGTTACTTGGATCAGCCTGCACTGGACACTGTAAAAAGGATGAAGGTAAAATGTGTATTGGTTTGTCCCCTGATATCTTCAGCTATTTCCTAGTGTAAGGTAATAAAACTGTAGAGCATTGTTTGGTGCTTCATCTAATGGCAAAATGCTCAGCCATCAAATAGTTAGTTCTTGAAAATATTTGGAAAACAAAACACTTGCTATCATCTTCATATTAGGTTAATGTTCTTGGTTTATGAGACTGTGTTTGCTTAAAAAGGAATAAATATGAAAGAACACTCTGGGATTCTGTTTTCTTATTGTCCCTCGGCAGTTGCACAATTATGATGCAATTGGGTATAGTATCATGTGTGTTGGGAACAAGTTTTGAAGGCCAATTTGTAAACTAACTGATTTCTTCAATATTATTTGCTGATGATTTGGGGTGTTCTTAATCTTTGGCATTTGTTTTGATTAGCTTTATGCAGAATCACTGGCAAGATTTCAAGGAGGATCCCCATATATTTACACTCTATATGGATTGGGAGAACTCCCCCAGGTTTGTTCCCTTCAATTATCATATGCCGATTGTTGGATTATTTTTTTGTTGAGCAATTGAAGCTTCTTCTCTCCGAGCTTTTCACATTATCACATGCATGGTTGTATTGTCCTCTGTAGGGATTTGCTCGTTTAAGTGCTTTTTATGGCGGTACCTACACGCTGCACAAACCAGAATGCAAGGTAAGATCATGTTATTATACCCAAAACAATTATGAAATTTTAAGAGATGATTTGAGCTATGAACCAGAATTCCAATCCATATGTGATGTTTTGGGCGACAGGTCGAGTTTGATGAAAATGGAAAAGCCTACGGCGTCACATCTGAGGGGGAGACCGCTAAATGCAAGAAAGTAGTATGTGATCCTTCCTACTTGCCTGACAAGGTAAACACTGGCCTACCAAAAAAAGAATCACTTGCTTATAGTTGGTTTCACTTGATGCAACTTGTAAACTGAAGCTGCCTAATTCTACAGGTTAAGAAGGTCGGAAGAGTATCCCGTGCAATATGTATATTGAGCCATCCTATCCCAAGTACGAATGACTCACACTCGGTGCAAATTATTCTTCCTCAAAAACAACTCGGACGCAAATCAGACATGTATGGTTCTTGGACTTGAGTCGAGTAATCAAAATACGTGTCAAGCTTTTTGTTCTTTTGTTCTTTTGTTCTGTTCAAACCACAGAATTCCAGTATGGTATGTTTTGCTTCCACTGCATGCCTTATTTAACATACAAATACACAAAGAAATCCATTTCTTTTCTTAGGTACAAGAACTGGACAGGGAAACTGCCCATTCAGTTTTAGATTTTCCACCCTTTCTTTCTAGTTGCCAATCAGCCCTAGATGATGATATTCATAGTATTTGTATACATCTTAGCATGATGGCTCCCGTTGGTTGTAATTGGACCATATTCCTTGTAATAGCGGACTTGATGGATTCTTCTTGGTGAAATATGTATGGTCACCTCATGCAGTATCTGAATTTTGCTATTTAAGATGGAAAGTGACTCTGATACCACAAATACCATGACATGGTCTAGTAGATCATTAGAAAACCTTCCAAACTTGCTTTTTATTGATCTTTATTATTATTAACAAATTGAGATTTAACTTGGTGACGATCAAAAATGCTTTTGTGTAATATTATTTTTATTGATTTGTATTTACTTGAAATGGTATTGCAGGGATCAAAACCTTCACTTTGTGGAATCTCCTGCGCTTGCTCCACCAGAGGTGCGGATTGATTTTGATGTATAGAGACAATAGGTGGATATATAAAAATTGCTGAGTACTCCTGGCGAGCCTTCGGGTCTGTGCTCCCACGCCAGAAAGCTCATCCAGCCATCCGAAAAGGGGGAAATGCATTAGGGAGTTGTTTTAGAATCAGAAATTGCAGAAGTTGCAATGTAATTGGTCATGAAATGTATTCTTCGGAGTGATTTAATGGATATTAAATGGATAATGACTGTTAAGTTTTATAAGCGATAATGTTTATTATTTGTATTACAGATCATCTTCCAATATCAATGCACATTGTCTAATTTATGTGATTGTTGAATAAAAGCAATTTAATTTAATTGTTTCTTATAATGATTGTTTCTTGTAATTTAATGTTATTGGTGGTTTATTTAAGCATTTTGAATATTAAATGGATCTATTTAAATATAAAACGCAGGAAGAAACAAAAATGAATTGAAACAAGCGATGTCTATCTGTGACCTTTAGCAGCGCTTCTTTAGTACAAGCGCTGTTAAAGGCCCACCTTTAACAGCGCTTGCACTAACAAGCGCTGTTAAAGGCCCACCTTTAACAGCGCTTGCACAAATAAGCGCTGTTAAAGGGCCCCCTTTAACAGCGCTTGCACAAAGAAGCGCTGTTAAAGGGGGGCCTTTAAAAGCGCTTGCACAAACAAGCGCTGTTAAATGCCCCCCTTTAACAGCGCTTGCACAAAGAAGCGCTGTTAAAGGGGGGCCTTTAATAGCGCTTGCATAAACAAGCGCTGTTAAAGGCCCCCCTTTAATAGCGCTTGCACAAACAAGCGCTGTTAAAGGCCCCCCTTTAACAGCGCTTGCACAAAGAAGCGATGTTAAAGGGGGGGCCTTTAATAGCGCTTGCACAAACAAGCGCTGTTAAAGGCCCCCCTTTAACAGTGCTTGCACAAAGAAGCGCTGTTAAAGGGGGGCCTTTAATAGCGCTTGCACAAACAAGCGCTGTTAAAGGCCCCCCTTTAACAGCGCTTGCACAAACAAGCGCTGTTAAAGGGGGGCCTTTAACAGCGCTTGCACAAACAAGCGCTGTTAAAGGCCCCCTTTAATAGCGCTTGTAAAGCGCTATTAAAACCAGCCCCCCTTTAGCAGCGGCGAGATAGACAGCGCTTGTAAAGCGCTATTAAAGACCTTATTTAAGCGCTGTTAAAGGTCCATTTTGTAGTAGTGTTTGTTGCTAGAATTGATAATGGTTAGGTTGTGATCGATTTACTACGAGTAGCTAGGAATTCATATCGATTGGGATTTGTAAGAGATTGGATCCCAATTGATAGGAATGCCTAGATATTCGATTTAGATTGATAATTGAATTTCTCTAGATTTGGTTTGCAAGAGATTGGGTCAAAGCTAGGATTTTTAATTATAAATCTATATTAATATTCGTTTGCAATAGATTGGCCGTATACGAACTATCATAACCTATATCGTAGCTCGAGTTTGCATGAGAGTGGGCTCGAGATGTGATTGGACGATGATGTCGATCTTCACGCTAGCGGCTTAGGGTAGGGTTTGCACGAGAGTGGGCTCTATCCTAGGTTTACTATAGACCGGCAATAGCGCAAGAGCGTGAGCTTGGTTCTACAATAAGTTGCGACTAGTTCACCTAAATTCAAGTTTAGCAACAATGAAATTTATGATTCGCATGGATGAGAGACGGTCTGTAGTGGGAATTTCCTATCCGTAGACGCTTTATAATATTGATATTTCTTGCTATTAAATGATTGTGACTATTACATCAAAACTATTATTATTCTCTTAATAGCTAGGTAATCAAAGTGAGATACTGTTATTTGTCCTCCCTGTGTTCGATACCCGCTCGCCACTACACCGTGCGCTTGCGGTAAGACTACAAGTCATTTTTCGGGCGTATATCCGGACACGATCAGGGGTCTGGGACATGTGGCCACTGGAAGAATGCTCGGAGCATGTCGAGAGTGACCTCACACTTTTGATCCATCAAGCGAAAGGAGCAACCCCAGGGGTCCTGGCAATAGAACTAAGGACCTCTAGTGTCGGACAGACGTAGATGTCCGCCGACACCGACAAAAAGTCACACAACCCCACATTGTCATACAACTGGAGTAGCCCCTCTAGTACTCCTAGGCGCTCAAAGTCGACTATGTGCATGAACCTAGTGGGTACGATCGAGCGATGGGAGATACGTTCAAATCTGGCGCGCTGCACGTCATCTCTAAACATAATCCCCAGTGTGTCGAACGTGGGGGTGGGCTGTGCCGGTGGTGGTGGTGGTATAGGAGCGGTAGGAGGCGGAAGTGTGGGTGGTGGCGGGCTAGGTGGAGGGGAGTCTGCTCTAGTAGAAGAGGAGCCAGGCTCGCTGGTCCTCTTCCGCTTCGAGGCGGGTGCCCTCGTGCAGGACCGAGTGCGAGGCGGCATGCGAGCCGCGAAGAGTGCCTACCCAAAAAAAATGCGAAATACTCAAAATATGGAACCAGTATACTAGAGCACAATGCGAGAGCAATCAATGTGAGCGTGCGAAGAATCACCTCGTCCAAGAAGCTCCAAGGCATACTGAATCTTCCCCAAGCTCCCCAAGCTAGCCTGAAAAACAAATAATCAAATCAGCAATGAATATCAATATATATTGGGAAATATAGGGAATAATAGATATATATACGAATTAAATTCGATGTGGGGCATAACAGGCTTACGGATCGTAGAAATGGAGAAAAATAGGCGAAATGGGGTGCAATTGAGGAGAAACGGCGGCGTAGGAAGGAGCGCCGACGATCGGAGTCGGCGACGAAGAAGTGTCGGTGATGGGGGGTGGCAGTGACTTAGCTGGTGGGCCTGGGTGCTCAGGCGAAGGGGTTTGGGTTCGGGCGATGAGAGGGGAAGACGAAGCGGCTCGGGTTCGAAATTGGGAAATTTTTACGTTTTTGGAATTCGAGCCGCGGCTGCTGAATTTATAAAGATGGTCACTCGGCCGAGTGACGTGTACACTCGTCCGAGTGACACTATAAAAATTTCGACGCAGAAGTAGCGACTCTGCCGAATAGAAAATGGTCATTCGGCCGAGTAGCAAGGCTACTCAGAGCTTATGATGCGTGGGGAGTATCAGATTCACTCGGCCGAGTAGCAACAGTACTCGACCGAGTGGCATATAATTACAGTAAATTACTAAGTGTAGTTTTTAGGAACTTCCCTGATCTGTACCCTACTCAGCTGAGTAGGGTCTTTGCTCGGCCGAATGACTAAGTCACTCAGTCGAGTGGCCTGCTGTTTTCAGCTCCAACTCTCTGTTTTTGCTCTACTTTCTATTTTTCGTCTCCCCGTCAGTTCCTTCCTTCTCCTGAGGCCTGAGCACGTTCCTGAAGCACTCCCCTTTCGCCAAATTGTTTCTCGTTCTCCATCTCTTGTCATGAAAAATAGAGCCCGTTGTCAAGATTTTTGATCGATTTTTGATTCTAAACACTAGGAAAGATCTAAAACAAAAATTAAAATGAAAACTCCAACTAAAAATAAGATAAAACCATCAGGTTGCCTCCTGACAAGCGCTCGTTTAAGGTCTTGAGCTCAACCCCTTAAGGTATCCATTTAGTGCTCGATATTCGGCACATGTGAGATGTGCGCATCAAATTTGTCGGGAAGGCCACTTGGATTCAATTGTTGTTGTTCGTAGGCATTCCTCGGCTCCCCCTCATCATGGGTGGTAGTGGGGGACGAGTCCCCCAAGCTTGATCTTTTAGCGTTCTTTTTCTTTGCCGGTGATGAAACTTTCTTGTCCGACGGATCTTTCGTCAAATTCTTGGCCGTGGAGAGCTTGCATAGCTCCGTAATTCTTCCGACATCAGCATCGTCTTTCTCATCAATTATATAATGATCCGACGGGTCCTCCAACTTTTCTCCATCTCTAGAAGATTGGCCTTCTTCGAGGCCGTCATCGTGAAAGGCACCGATAGCATGCGGCATAGCATCATCAATGACCTCATCGAGGAGGTCCATGTAATCAACGTCCTCTTGCCAAGGCATGTACTTCATGGCCTTAGGAATGTGAAGCTCTACCTCTATGTTTCTGACATTTAAAGATAAGGTGCCCTCTCTCACGTCAACTATCACGCCGGCGGTGGCTAAGAAGGGGCGTCCAAGTATTAGTGAAGTATCGCCTTCCTCCTTGATATCCATAACCACGAAGTCGCACGGCAAGCAAATTCATCCCGGTACTTGGAGCGGTATCTCTCTACGATCCCCATGGGCCTAGTGACCCGACCGTCCACAAGTTGTATTCTCATATACGTCTGCTTCAATTTGGTCCCTGTATTCAATTTCTTAAACATAGTTAGGGGCATTAGGCTCACGCTTGCTCCCAAATCTATTAATGCTTTTTGAAGCGGGACTTCGCCAAGCGTGTAAGGGATGCGGAAGCTTCCGGGATCTTTAAACTTTGTAGGCTCCTTCTCCTTCCGGGTGAACCATGTACCTTGCTCGGCGAGCATTATCTTCTCCTTTCGCTTTTTTCCCGAAATCAAGTCTTTTAGGAATTTGGCGTATAACGGGATTTCTACAATGGCGTCCAAGAAAGGGATATTTAAGCTCACTTCCCGCAAGTACTCAAGGAACTTGGCAAGCCTCTTCTCAATCTTTGCTCTTGCCAACATTTGTGGGAAGGGCACCGGTGGCATATATTTGCGCTCCTCATGTGGCTTCATAATTTCAGAATTTTCACCGTCTTTTGACTCTTTCGGGCACTCCTCCTCAATAGCCGGCTCCTTGTCATCCAAAATCTCTT
Organism: Scilla litardierei; assembly: GCA_030789695.1. Lineage (NCBI taxonomy): Eukaryota > Viridiplantae > Streptophyta > Magnoliopsida > Asparagales > Asparagaceae > Scilla > Scilla litardierei. Next base: position 756,069,727 of record CM061142.1, on the reverse strand, counting down.
CCTCCTGGTTCCTTGGTTTGAATCATGGTGGGAGTGGTGTCCTTCCTGCCTCTAATAGTTACCGTCACCATCGCATTGGTGTGGCCGGTATTTCCCCATGGGTTTGGCTCCGGTTGAACCGGCAATTGTTGAGTATTTTTGTTGAGCAATGCTAGTTGCTCCGATAATTGTGCCATGATGGTATTGAGAGAGTCTTGTTGAGCGGTCAATCTAGCATTCACTTTCTTTTGCTCTGCCATGAATTCTTCAACTCTCACTTCATGTCGGACCTCGGTGGTGCTTGTGGTGCATTAGGTGCTCTCCACCCTTGATTATACCCCAGAGGTCTATATGGTCCCGCGTGTTGCCTCGGTTGAAAATTTTGTTGTTGAGGCCCTCTTAGTGGATACTGCGGTTGTTGTGGAGGCCGAGTTTGAGGTTGTTGCGGCTGTGGGTTTAAAGCTCCATCATTATTTGCATATGAAAAGCCCGGATGGTTTCTCGCGACCGAGTTTGCCCAATAACCGGTGTTTCCTGCAATGTATTGGACTTGCTCTATAGCTCCTTCTCTGTGCTCTCCTCCAACATACATGACATGAGCTTGGTCTTGCCAATCACCCGTAATTCCTCCCGGAGTAGATGTGGTGGGGTCCCATGCAGATCACTTATCAACTTCTCCAATCTCTCCACAACCTTGTGGAGAGAATCAAACTTCGTAGAAAGCTCCGCTCTGGCATTTGCCTCATAAATACTTGTTGGCTTCAAGGAAGACGTAGAATGTCCTCTCTCGTCACCCCATTGTTGGTTATTAGAGGCCATCTCCTCGAGTAGGTCCGTAGCATCATCCGGTGTCTTAGATAGAATGGCTCCATTAGCGGTTGCATCGATGATTTGCTTGGTTCCCGGTTGCAATCCATTGTAAAAGCTATGTACAAGCTCCCCTGCTTCAATACTATGATGGGGGCATTGGTGTTGGAGATCTTTAAAGCGCTCACATGCCTTAAATAGGGTTTCCTGAGGTCCTTGCTTGAAGGACATGAGTGCGCTCCTAATCTTGACTGTCTTGGATGGTGGGTAAAATTTATTGACAAATGCGCTCGCCAACTCATCCCATGTAGTAAAGATCCCCTCCGCTTGCGTCCTCAACCAATATAATGCTTTGTCCCGAAGTGTGGATGGAAAGAGGCGCAGTCGGATAGCATCGGTCGGTACACCGGGCATCTGAAAAGTAGCGCACTTGGACAAGAAAAACTGTAGGTGGTAGTGTGGATTCTCATGAGAGTTCCCATGAAATGGATCTTGTTGCGTCAAAACCACGAGTCCCGTCTTGAGCTCGAAGTTCTTATCCGTCGCCAACTCCGTCATCATAATAGACGAGGTAGTAGAAGTAGTCTTAGGCCGTAGCCTATCTCTGATAGAAACAAGCCTAGCCATGTGTGCCGCTAACTCCTCTGGTGTCTCATGCCAGTTCATATGACATTCCTCTATATATAGTCTCATCTCGGCTCTAAGCCTCCTTGCCGTACGCTCGATCTCCGGATCAAATAATATATCTTCTTGATGCGCCTTTGATCTCGTGTACATGCACAGAAAAATAGAGTCTCGATGGAATCGTTAGCAAAATAGAGGAATAAAAAGGTAAAATAATAAAAAGAAAAAGAAATAACTAATTAAAGAAAATAAAATACTGTCGCCTCCCTGGCAGCGGTGCCAAAAACTTGATCGATCCAAAATGTAACCCTAGAGAGACCTAGCTATGGCGCAAATTACACGGAGATAAATCCCCGGCAACGGTGCCAAAAACTTGATCGCGCCCGGATATACACCTGAAAAACGACTGTAGTTTTATCGCAAGCGCACGGCGTAGTGGCGAGCAGTTATCGAACTCAGGGAGGACAATTGACAGTATCCTACTTTGATTACCTAGCTATCATGAGAATAAGAATAGTTTTGATGGTAGTGTCACAATCGTTCAATAGCAAATAGATATCAATATAATAGAAGCGTCTAGGGATAGGGAATCCCCACTACGGACCTTTTCTCATCCTTGTGAATCATGAATTTCAATGTTTCTAAACTTGAATATAGGTGAACTAGTCGCACCTTAATGTAAAACTAAGCTCACGCTCTCGTGCTATTGCTGGTCTATAGCAACCTAGATTAGGGCCCACTCTCGTGCAAACCCTAACCTAAGACACTAGCATGAGGATCGACATCATCGTCCAATCTCAACTCGAGCCCACTCTCGTGCAAACTCGAGCTACGATCTAGGTTATGATAGTTTGTATTCGTCCAATCTCTTGCAAACGAATATTAGTATAGATTTATAATAAAAATCCTAGCTTTGGTCCAATCTCTAGCAAAACCAAATCTAGAGAATTTCAATTATAGATCTAAGTCGAATATCTAGGCCTTCCTATCAATTGGGATCCAATCTCTTGAAAATCCCAATCGATGGAAATTCCTAGCTACTCGGAATAAATCAATCAAAACCTAACCATTATTAATTCTAGCAACAATCTATTCATTCATCACAATTCAAAAAATCGGGTCCATAGGGTTCATCCCCATGCCCTAGAATGAATAAACTACTCACAAATCATCATGGAAATCTCAGAAAAATCGCAATTGATCATGGCACAATTCATTGCAAAGAAGAGACAATTCATAAAAATAACATTTTTAGCAAGAAAATACAAACCAAAATCGTCGCTTACGATCTCCAGCTGAGATTTCACAAAAGAATAGCCGTCAAAAAACAATTGAAGTCTCTCCTCAAACTAGGGAAAACCTAGGTTTAAATACAAGCCAAAATCGTCCAAAAAATCGTGATAAAACTGCCCCTGCGTAGCCCAGAATTCGCAATCCTCGCAGCAGTCGGAATGCGTCACTCGGCCGAGTAGCAATGTCACTCGGCCGAGTGACAGACCCAATAATAAAACAGAGAATCTGGGGTTTCGGGGGTCTGTTTCTCTGACTGACTCGGATGAGTAAGCTTCTCTACTCGGCCGAGTAAACAATCGTGCTTGGCCGAGTAGGCTTCTCAAAAATTCCAGTATCTTGGCCGCTTCTCGGAAGAAAAACCATGTTCTACTCGGGCGAGTGAGCTTTCCCACTCGGTCGAGTAGACTTCTCTTGCTCGGCCGAGGAAACTTCGAAATTTCGTTGTGCGTATCTGTTTCACTCGGCCGAATGCAGCTTCTGACTCGGCTGAGTGTGGTCTCTGTTAGGCCGAGTAGGATGTATCTGGGCTCTTTTCTTCTCCTCCTCGCCTCCTCGTCGATTCTCTCGGATTTCTTCCTCTTTCGCTCATCCTCTAGCGCTGCTAACTCCTCAAATAAGCCGTGGGCGACACTCCGTATGCGTGAAAGTCCCTTGATCTCATTGTTGCTCCAGATCGCTCCATATCTCCTGAAATACGACAAAAACAAGAAATAGTGAAAAGCAACGCGATATCGTCGAATAATCGTGGAAAACGCAATATGGGCGATCGAAATGACATGAAAACATGCTGAAAAAAGGTGTAAAATAAGGAGCGATCAGACATCCCCATGAGTTTAGGCCGATCTTACTGGAAGACAGATCGCCTCAGGCCCTGGTCGAATATCCCAAAGAGGAGCTTTTTCAACCGGGGTACCTGGTGGTAAAAAATGAGTCGGGTCTTCTCGATTGAGGGACTGCTTCTCGACTGGCCGAGAATTCGACCCTTCCCAGGGACATGGCTGTTCTGGTGAGGGTTGATTATGAAAGGTTGACCACAATCACGATCCATCAAAACCTTCAGGTAAAAATTATTTGCACTCAATATTTGGTCGAACCCAAGCATTAGAGTTGATGCTTTTGCCTGTCTATATGCCCTTTTGGGTAGCACAGAGCTACGTCGCCGTTTTTTGGTCGTGGCTAACTACGAAGCCACCCAGAAAGGGGTAGAGTCAGCCAACATGACCGTGGAAGTGAAGCTGCAGCGATGGGAACTTTGTAAGAACATGCGAAAGTCTCATGTGGGTCGACTTGAGCAAGGATTGGGTGAATATCACAAGAGGGAGGCTGCCCTTTCAACAGAGGTCGATAAGCAAATTGCTTTGAGGGAGCAAGCAGAGAGGATGATGCTCAAGGAAAAGAGAAAGTGGGAGGCCGGGGTGATCGAGCTTCAGGCTTGACCTTTTGTTGGCTCCCTAGAATTCATCGTGAAAGAGATCACGGAGAAGGCTGTCCAGGATATAGGGACAATTTGCCCGTCCGGGATGTGCTATATATAAGAGGCTATGAATGGTGTCGTCAAGAGATGAATGATCGATTTCCTGATTTTGCAGATGAGATCGACCATGTTTCCGTTGTCATGGATAATGACGAACCGGACACACCCTTGGACGAATTTGGTCAAGTTATGACCACAGAAGCTGCGATTCCAATCGACAATGCCATTATCATGACAAGTGGAGTTGACGATGCAGCTGCTGCAGGGGACCAGGAGCATGTAGCTTCGGTCGAGAGAGATCCAGGGCCCATCACATAGGTTCAAGGGAGCTTAGAAATCGCACGTCCACCAAGGCTTTTGAAACTTTCTTTTTGTAATGGGGGGGAATTTTGTAATAAATTTTGTAAAAGTATGACAAAACATATCAAAAAATGTACTATATTTTTTTATATTGTCTTGTACCTCTTTGTTGTAAAGAACATGAAGAGCATTCGCGTCCTATCACCGGTTGGCCCCTTTCAAAAGGTTAATTATTCACCTAAAATGAAGGTAGTAATTGAGTTGTTGAATGACTCTCTAAGCAGCAAGAGGAGTGACCTTTCTCCTTACGTCTGATGATGATGGTTGTTCATTGGCGAGGGAACGACCCCTCGGCTTACGGCTTACTGTAAGGACAGTCATTCGATGGCAAGGGGGTGACCCCTCAGCTTACGACTGATGACGATGGTGGGTCATTTAGTTGTGAGGGGATAGTCCCTCAGCTTACGGTCGATGATCGAGGTGGGTAATTCAGTGACGAGGGGGTGGCCCCTTCATCTTATGGCTGACGACGATAGCCATTCGATTGCGAGGGGTATGGCCCCTTCGGCTTACTGTTGACATCCGAGATGGGTCGTTCAGTTGTGAGGGGGTGGCCCTTTCGTCCTATGGCTGACGACGATAATCGTTCGGTTGCGAGGGACATGGCCCCTTCGGCTCACAGTTGATGACCGAGATGGGGTGTTCAGTTGCGAGGGGTGGCCACTTTGTCCTACGGCTGACGACGATAGTCGTTCGATTGCAAGGGGGATACCCCTTCACCTTACAACCGACGACCGAGTTGGATCATTCAGTTTCGAGGGGGTGACCCCTTCGCCTTACGCTAATAATGATAGTCGCTCGATTGCAAGTGACATGGTCCTTTTGGCATACAGTCAACGACCGAGGTGAGTCGTTCAGTTGCAAAGAGGTGGCCCCTTTGTCTTACAGCTGACGACAATAGTCTTTCGGTTGCAAAGGGTATGTCCCCTTCAGCTTATGACCGACGACCGAGATGTGTCATTCAGTTGCAAAGAGGTGGCCCTTAATCTACGGTTGACGACGACAATCGTTCGGTTGCGAGAGACTTGGTCCCTTCGACTTATGGCCGACGCCCGAGGTGGATCGTTCAGTTGCGAAGAGGTGGCACCTTCATCTTACGGCTGAGGACGATAGTCATTCGGTTGCGAGGGAAATGATCCCTTTGCGAAGAGGTGGCCCCTTCATCTTACGTGTAACCCCCCTCTGTGGATGATACAGTGTTGTATTTTTCCTTTGTGTTGTATATAGTAGATGTAATGTGTAGCAATACATGGGTTTCTTTGGTAATTTCTTAAGAGTGGCAATTCTTGTAATTAACACCCTAACTTAAGTGGCAAATACACAAACCCTCTTGCTACATGATATTTTCCATTTTTGGAAAAGAGAATTAATGTATTTTTGCGAGTATTTAGTGTATTAGTGTATTTTAGTGTATTTAGTAGGTTTTTTGGATGAGCTTAAGTGTTTTCTAGAAACCACTTGAATTCTCTACCTCTTTCTTTCCTTTTCTCTAATTTTCTTTTTCTTTTTCATTTTGTTTTCCTTTTTCCTATCATCTTGGCCGAAATTTCCTTGGCAAAAAAACAGATAGAGAAGAAGAAAGGAGAAGAGCAGGAAGAGAAGGAGGATTTGTTTCCCAATCTTAAGGTAGGATATTAACAAACTATGAAATTTTATTTAGGATTCTTGGTTAGGGATGTAGTAAAATGGATTAAAGTTCTTGCCTTTAGAACGTAATTATGCACAAATTCTCATTTTTCATGCATGCATGCAAGTGTTATGCCAAGACCCTATCTTTAATATCCTGAAATTCTACAGTAGGTTCTTTCATGCATAAATATTACTGTAGATAGATGAAAATTTTAAAATATATATATTTGGAAAGCTTATGAAGTCCTTTACAACTTGTGTTTGTTAATAATGGCCTAATTCTATCTAGATCTTGACTGAAACACTAAATTACACTTATGTATCGGATTCTGCCAGAATCTGCACCGTGTCACCGAAAAAGGTATGACTCCCATTGTAGAAATTTAAACATGATGATTTTGGTCAATTTGGAAAGCTAACTTCAACATCTACAACTTTCATGTTTTCCCCTCACTGAGATTCTGACTATCGGCTAATGGAAACAGCTGATCTTTAGGGCTCAATAAATCTATTTTATAACCAATTCTGTACTCTGTGGGATTTATCCCATATCAATTAGTTTACTAGCTCTAAAATTATGATATTTGGTATCTACATAGAGGACATTAGTATCTACAACTTTCATTTAATGAGTTTTGGCAAATTCGAAAAGAAAATGGCTGATAACTGCCTCTGTTATGACTATCTGTATGTTTACTGCAATTTGATGTGTGTAAGAACAAAAACATATATGGTGCGTTATTTTGCATAAATGGTAGTTGCATGTTTCTTGATTTAAGTTACAAATTCCCTTATTAATTGGCAAATTGCATGTGGAAAAGATGCTATGTTGAAATGAAAGTGGTGGCTTTGTGGTAATGTAGGTGGCTCTACTAAGTTCGAAGAAACTTGTGTTTATGTTCTGGTTATGTCTTAAGTTTATGGTTATGTGTATGCTTCCATGCATGAATGCAATTATCTTTCTCTTATATTTATGTTTCATAGTATTTAAAGAAATGAAGTTCTAGTTTATGTACTAAAACATGCCCTAGGATGCCTCGTTCCACCCTAAGGTGGGTGTGCACCCTGGGATGGGGTTGGGCGAAACCTGAATGTCGCATGGGCATAAGAATTGGACTCGTTAGATGTCTCACTCGCACTCCCGACAACCAGCAGTAGGGAGTGGACAGGGTTAGAGATGCTCATATGTGTATTCGTGATGCACCATGGGTAGTGGATTCTTATATCTCCCTTTATTTATCTCACTCCCAAAACAAGGAAGTTCGAGAGTCCCCGTTACTTGCAGTGCTCATGTGCCACTGGCGGAGTATATTCTTCCACCTAACCTGGGTGAGGTCCAGTCCCTTATGCTACATTCAGTACCTAGGTTTTGAAAGCAAAAGACTAATTAAACAAATGAATTAATTTGTTTACTTTTGTTGCTCCTTTTGTGATTGATACCCCGTAGAGTCTGACAACCAATAACCCTTAAATAAAATTTTCTAGCTTTCTTATGTTTCTTACTGGGCACGTTGTGACGTGTCTGCCTTCTCAGGTCCAGGGTAGTTGACGACAGGGCTGGAGCCGGAGTCGGATCCTTCAAAGGATGTTACCACACTGTCGGGCTTTTTGGGTTAGTGATTTGTGGTGAAAAGTGTATATTTATACCCCCTAACTACCCCTATTTTGTGCTAAGAATTAGGCTTAATCTTGCTCTTTTGGGTATAAACTCACTTTATGTTTCATATTAGACTTATTTGCATTCTTTGCACAAAAGAGCATTATATGGACTAATTTCTCCTTCTCCTATTTTTTAGGTACTTCTGGGAATCTTGGGGATTTTTCAGAATTTTCTGGGATTTTTCTGTGATTTTTGGATATTTTTGGTGAATTAATTGGAGGAAAAAAGATGGAGAAAATAGGAAAAGGGGATTTATAATGGGGCGCCACGTGGTGCAACCACGCGGCGCCACATGGCACCATTCGAACCGTCGGATGCCGCCCACTCGCTATGAGAGCTGTGGGGGCACATGCCGCCCACGTGCCCCCAATTTCTTTGCCCGCCCGTTGATCGGGCTGAAGAGCTTAGGGGGCACGTGCCTCGCACGTGCCCCTCCTTTTGTTTTCCAAGCAAGCGCGCGCAACTTTCTTGTGGGTCGGGTACTTGTCGACCCGACCCGGGCCGCTCCAAAGAGCCTAAGCGCGCACGGGAAGTGGTTATGCGGGTTTCGGGTGACATTTGCAGACCCGCAAGCCCGGAACTCAGGCTTTTGGGGTTATTTTTCGCCTGCAGCGATTTCCAGCGGCCATCTCTCTCAGTTTTACTATTCTATTGGGGGTTTGAGACCCCCATCTTCTTCCCCAAGAGCTAGGGCAAGGGCTTGGAGGCCATTGGAGGCTAAGAGAGCTTGGAGAAGGAGCAAGAGAGGGGAAAGCTTGGTTTTCTAGGGTTTCTCTTGGTGATTTCTTCCCCTCTTTTGTAGATATTGGTTTCTAAATAATTTGTATGAATTTGTGAATGATTATTGAATGAAAGTGAGATTCCTTAGATAGTTGTTTGCTCAATGGCTTGTAATGAATGCTCATTAATGTTTATCATCTTGCTTTTCATTATGAAGGCCTAGAGCCAATAGTGTGTGGAATTGGGATTAGCTAGGGTTTGTGAGATTGAATAGTAATTGCTCATTCCTTGCATTTAATTGGATTAGCATGCCTTGAAATGGGTGCTAAATAGTGTTGATTGATGGGTTGTGCTCTAGGTTTAATTGAGTCGTGCACTACTATTGGCGGGGCCGTAGAACGGTGGTATACCTTAAGGGTCACACCTACGTGCACCATCCTTGCATTCTATTGACACGGATGCAAGGATTGACTCTCGAGCCTAAGTTAGGGATTTCAACCCACTAATCAACACATGGATGAATTGTGCATTACCCTTGGTGGGATCGTAGAATGGCGGTGTGCCTTACGGGCATTACCTATGGATGACACACCATTCCAACCTTGCTTGACTAGCTCCACACTTTGGTCTCCACCCTACCTACCTTGGGTTTGGCCCGACATTGTCACCCCACACTTCCACTCACCGCACTTGTTAGATTAGTTGGTTGCACCAACACCTTTAACATTCCTTAACCAATCGAGATTGTGAACGTGAAACGAATTGTCTTTGTGGATTCGACCCTGTACTCACAGTTAGTCTAGGGTGTGATGCCCTTTTGGGTTGTTGGGTAGTGTTGAGTAGTCTGATGCTCACTTGTGTACCCCATTTAGGTGCATGTTCTTGCTTTTCGTACAGTGTAATATTAGCTATACTTTGCATGTGTAGCTATGTATAGTTAGTAGTTGTTTCTTAGCCTGCGCTGGAGCTGTTCTCATGTGTACATATCCGAGAGTAGTGCTTAGTTATGTTTGTGTTAGAGAACTTCACTTACTTTACTTTACATACTTTTCAGTACTTTTGTTGTCTGTATAATCCCAGCTGTTGCAGTGGAATGCGGGTCTGTTGATAACACTTTTATGCTTGGCATGTAAAATACTTAGTCACCCCCATTCTTCCTTTATCTTGGGAAGATTCGTATTCATTGGGTTAACGTGGTGGCCCATGGTTCTGTGCTCATTGCGCATGCGTAAGGATGGTACAGATAATGCTCCAATACTTAAGTTTGTAGAGCTAATTTGGTTTGTTCTGTTTTCCCTCCGCAGTATGAATGGTGGGAACGTGACATCCGACAGACCGAGGCATCTGGTGATGGTATCTCCTGGTGATAGGTGAGTTTGTCCTGATGGCAAAGGTTCTGATGGGGATTTTGGACAATCCGAGTCAGCAAGATGAGAAGGCAGAAGGCGTCGATCTCAAGCATTTTTGGGCGAACCCGAGATTTTTCTCTTCTAGAGGTTAACGAGTTAAGGCATATGAAGGACCTGACAATAGTTGAGATGAAGGAGGGGTGGAGATGACAGTTGACTCACCATTCCATGATTGGTGGGATCTTGACCAGGAACATCTATATATTCAGAGAGCGCACGGCGAAGGATGAGCTGTTTGAGCACCTGATAGGTCGCCGGAGTGTAGATAGTATGATGTAGACTTCCGCTATTCAGCAAGTATGCCAATGGCTTGTAATGTCTTGCTTTTCATTGTGAAGGCCTAGAGCCAATAGTGTGTGGAATTGGGATTAGCTAGGGTTTGTGAGATTGAATAGTAGTTGCTCATTCCTTGCATTTAATTGGATTAGCATGCCTTGAAATGGGTGCTAAATAGTGTTGATTGATGGGTTGTGCCCTAGGTTTAATTGAGTCGTGCACTACTCTTGGGGGCCGTAGAATGGTGGTGTACCTTAAGGGTCACACCTACGTGCACCATCCTTGTATTCTATTGACACGGATGCAAGGATTGACGCACGAGCTTAAGTTAGGGATTTCAACCCACTAATCAACACATGGATGAATCGTGCATTACCCTTGGTGGAGCCATAGAATGGCGGTGTGCCTAAGGGCATTACCTATGTGCACAACCCCGCATACCTTGAAATGGATGCCATGGTTGATTCATTTGAGATGAACCTATTGCTAATCAAGTACAACCCTAATGACACCCCATTCCACACATTTCTCCTTGCTTGACTAGCTCCACACTTTGGTCTCCACTCTACCTACCTTGGGTTTGGCTAGACATTGTCACCCCACACTTCCAATCACCGCACTTGTTAGATTAGTTGGTTGTACCAACACCTTTCGCATTTCTTAACCAATCGAGATTGTGAACATGAAATGAATTGTCTCTGTGGATTCGACCCCGTACCCACGGGTTCATATTGCATCTGACACTCCTACCCTTGGGAGGTGAGCGTGTGCATCCTACTTGGATTGTGCACGTCTCGCGGTCAATCAATTTGGCGTCATTATCGGGGACAACGGTTTTCACACTCACATTTTTGGTTGGTTTTGGACACTTTAGGTGTAGTACTTCCAGCTTAGTGTTGAGTCTTTTTGGTTGTTTATTTTATACTTTTTTGAGTCATTTTCTTTCTTTCTTTCTTTTATCTTTAAAATATTTTGCATATAATTTTTTTATGGATGCATTTTCAAACTTTAGCGATTCTTATGTGGAGGATTCCTAACTACTACCGTTCTTCCCCAGTATGGGGTTGAGAAATCCTAGTTCATTTATGCCAAAGTTTGAAAAATGGTGTAGAGAAGAATTTTGGGATTTGTTTGATGAGAAACTTGTGCAGATTTTTTTTATTTTAAAGTGTTCCCATATATTTTGAGAGATGATGCTAAAATTTGGTTTGATGCTTATCCTCAAGATACTTTTTCTACATGGCTTTCTTTTTAGACTGATTTTCTTCGAGCTTTCTTTCCTATTTATTACAGGAATCGGGTACAAATGCGCCAGGCATTTAAGCAGCTCATGGTAAGCTTTGTCCAGTTTGACGGTGAGACTTACTGTCAGGTTTTGGAGAGGTTCGATGGTTTAGTGCTTGGGTGTCCATGCCACGCTTTCAGCGCAGAGGATCTACTTCGGATTTTCTACACAGGGTTGCAGTCGTCGACACGGGACTTTGTGCAGATGAGCAACAGTGGAGATTTCTTTGCATACACTACAAAGGATGCATGGTTGTGCCTGAGGGACCTTGCAAAGTGGGAGCAGACTACGCCACCTAGAGAGCCGTCACTTGGATATGAGGATGATGGCTAGTCCATACTTCCACTTCAGGATGCAGAGCAGCAGGTCCAGTACCAGTCTGAGGAGCCACTTTTGGGCTCTTTTTCTTGCGACCCCATGTGATACAGAGCAGAGCAAGAGGATGGGTTGCATGAAAGCCAAGTAGAGGACATTGAGAGATTGTGTATTGAGGATCAGGAGGAGATGGATGATGGAGTTTGTGTCACCCATGTTGGAGACACGATGCAGTTTCGTTGGGTTAGTGGTGATGATGAGATGGAGATGTATCTAGGCGAGAGTGAGATAGATGACATCGGAATGCCTGAGTCACATTGCCGGTCTGATCCATTACCACAGCTGGAGGTGTGTGAGCATCTTGGATGGACTGCTGAGATGGTTTGCCATGGTGGGATTGAGGAGGACGAGTGCACGGGACACATCCTACAGACTACTTTAGAGATCGAGCCCTCCCTCCCTTCAGATTCAGTTCAGCAGCCAGCACTTCAGAGACCTCAGGATATACATCAGTCCGTCATCTAGGACGACAATTTTCGGGGTGGACCACAGAGTCAAGGGATTACTGCAGAGGCCATTACATTTGATGGCGAGGATGCAACAAGCGATAGTGACTGTGAGATGATCTGCATTGAGCCTGCGCTGCCTTCTCCTCCACACTTGCCCCTGCAGCCATTTCAACCCCCCCTCCTGTCCTGAGGAGTCGCATCAACCAGGCGATAGCATCACCATTCAGGGAAGTTCTCATTATGTCATGCCCTATTTTGCACTATACATGTATTCTACTGAACACACGTGGTATTTCAACCTACGATGCATATGTGGGCATGAAATAAGCGTAGACATCGATGCATGTGACGTAGTACGATGGGGATTAGGCCTAATACGTGGCTAAGGGAAGATAATACGAGATGTGAATGCGGGAGAAGAGCAAATGACGTCATGGGTGTAAAACAACAGGAATATGTTAGACGTGTGTGTGTGTGAAGCGTGTATGCACGCAAGGATGTGCGTGGATGTGTGTAGGAAGAGCCATGATAGTGTGAAAGGGGTTGGGGGTCAATGGCAACCCCCGTAAATTTTTAGAAAGGCGAGGGGCAAAACGGTCATTTGGACTAAATTTGCTGTGCGTACATACTTAAGTGGTGTGTACATAAAGTAATGGCAAACTTGTAAATATTTACAAGTTTAGTGGCATTTTTGGAAGGGTATTTTAGTAATTTTAGGTTAACCATGGCTTAAGGGAGAAGCTAAGGGGGGAGTGTAGAAATTTCTAAGAAATTCTTCTCCTTTCTTTAATCTTCTCATTTCTTCTCCCTTCTTCTTACTTTTTCCTTTCTCCCCCAAGCTAGGGCGGCCACCCCCTCTCCTCTTTCTCCTTATTTTTCATTTGGAACCCCTAATTACTCACTCCAAGAATTAGATATGGCATGTGGCTCGAAGCGGGAAAAAGATGGAGAAGAAGGAAGAGGAAGAGAAGAGAAAATTGAGCTTTTTGGGGTAGGATCTTTATTGGGTTGGAATTCCATCAAATTAATTTTTACTAAAATGTTTTTATAGCATGTTTTATTTAATATGTGACGAGAATAGTCAATTTTTACATGCTATGGCTCAATTTCATAATTTCCCTTTGAAATTCTTAGCAAAGTCATTTCCTTTTGAAATTCAGAAATCTTGATGTCTGATTTTTCCTTGATTGTGGCCTTGATTGTGCTTACTGTAGCTCGAATTAGGGTTTGAAAAAAATATGAGCTTGTAGATCTTGAAGTTCTATCCCAAAATCATATTAATTTTGATATGTGTTCAATTCAAGAATTAGGAGCAATAAATCCATCTTTACAACATGTCTGTTTGATTTTCAGTGTTGACACAGTTTAGCAACATTGGCCTAGACGCCTACACATACAATGGAATTTTATGTTTTTGGTCTTGTTGGAAAGTTAACAAGTTTTTTTAAAAATTCATCAAAGTACTTATATGTTGAATTTCTGGCTCCAACATGCCCAAAATTGGATTTCAATACAGACCCAGAAATCTGTCTGAAAAACAGATTTGACACACTTTACCAAATAATTCACCATAAATCACCTACTTAATATCTTTGCATGAAATTTTATCTGTGAATCCAGAACTAGTATATCTATAACTTTAATTTGGGACACTTTATCAAATTCTCAATGAAAACTGAAGTTATATGGCCATGTATTATCACCTTCTGCAATTTCAGCAAGCTGAATTCATTAAGCGATGTTCTCATTCATTAATTGTGGTTAATTGGTCATCATTATTCTTGCTTATTATGATTGTGCGATGGAATGAATATTTATGCCCTTGGCACATGTAAATTATATTGTGTTTCCTTGATATAAATTGCGCCTGTCATGTGTTCGCTGAAATGCCTCAATAAAAGAAAAGTGGAGAAACATGCGGTATGGGCATGTTTATAATTGTAATATGAGATATGATGTGAATGTGCAATGTTTTAGGACACGGATGGCACTACATGGAGCGAGAGCCACAGTAGGAGGCGTGGGAATTCGCTGTGAGCCGTGACCGTGTAGGCACCTCTTGACTCCATCGGTAGTTGCCACAATTGAGAACGGAGTAGATCACGATGCACTTGCACGCCTGCACATTCATGGGATCTCATTACATTGCATTGCACTGCATCTCATGTTGCATCATGTGCATCATTATGCATCATTATATCCATTGTGTGTGATGTGTTACATATATGCAATGTATGTGTGTTGAGTGTTGTGCATTGAATGTATACTTATATGTTTGTGCCTTGTATGTGTATTTGTGTATGTGGTTGTATAAAAATTCGTATTACTATTCGTGCTAACCCTTTTCTTGCAGTAACTCTACATTGGACCGTAAGTATGATCCTTTTACTCAACTATTTACTTTCCATATATATTCGGTTACATGTCTTATATTCCCTGCCTTGCCTTGTGGATAAATAACCTTAAAATGATGGTCCAATTCCAAGTTAGTTCCTACTGGGGCACGCATTGACATGCTCCATCTTATTTTTCAGGTGGCCCGGGCATCATGGTTGGTGGCGAATTGGACTCGGGTTTAAGGAGTAGCACTTGGTGTGAGCTGTAGTTGTGGTGTGACATGGTAGGTTTGGGGGGAGAGAGAGATGGTGTATATGTAGTGGTGTACCTGGACTATGTAAATTAATGGAAGTTCTTACATATATGATACGATGTTGTAGATCTATGTTATTTATGAGGTTGTATTGATTTCATTGTGGAGCTTCACTTGTACTATCCCAGCATATGCGCAATGGCCTGCTTGTTCTATTTCTTCTTTCTCTTTCCTTTCCTCTCTCATCGCCCTCAAACTTCATGATACTTGGAAAACAAAAAAAATTAGACACCGGGTATTCTGGGGGTCGGGGCGTGACACATCACACTTTTCCCTTCATTTCTGAATCTCAAGTTTCATTTCCATATATATTAGATTCAGATTGTCGTCATACATATTCATATCCATATTTTTATTATGACGACCCAGCTGTTTCCCTCTCGACTTTGGATCTTAGCAGCAAGCCGGGAACCGGGCACAGGGATCAAGAAAAGCACTTCCTTCATTGGAAGTCTTACTTATTTTCCTTGGATTAACACATCTTGTCTCCCGCAGGACACAGGAGTATATTCTATTGGATCCTGTGGAGGGCAAACAACACTAGAAGTGGGTCGAATAGTGTTGTATAGAGATAAATTTTTTTTGTTCTTTACAAATTAACACAAAACAAATCCTTCTAATGTTGCTTAAGAAACCGAGTAGAGTGATCCATGCTTGGTTCTTAATCAACAAATTAATCTTATAATCACAGAGTAATTTCACAGCAGGTAGTCGACTCCCTATGAACAGTAGTCGACTCCCAGAGAATTTATAAGCACAGTTAAGATTACAAGTAATACAAATATTATATCTTTATTCACAGCAGATAAAAGAAAGTTAATCTTTGCAATAGATGTACAAAAATTAGCAAATAATAAAGTAAGATCAAAGATGAACAAACACAGATAAGCAATCGCAGACACAAGGATTTTTATCCAGGTTCCCGACAACTTTTGGGTACGTCCAGTCCCCGACCAATCTGGTACGAGATTTCCACTATCTGCCTTGGCAAATACAAATACCTAACTCCACTCGTTAGGATTTCCAACGACCTAGTCTTGACCAGGATTTCCAACAGTAACACCTAGACTTGTCTAGGGTTTCCAACAACAACACCCTTACAACAGAGGGTAATCTCAAAATAAAAACAATATCCAATTCACCACAATAGATCGGTGGAGATCGGATTTACATCCAGATTCTATAGCCAAGTAGTAATAGACAATTACGTGTAGTGGCTTGATAGAATAAGATTCTAGATCACACAAAGATACGAATTGAAGTCTTTGTGATCTAGATCTAATGTTTTTCAAAAATCCTTTAAATAAAAACTTGAGAACAAATAATACGGATTTGAAAAACAGTTAGCCAAATAAAATAAGATTATGATCTTCAGAAATAATAACAAACAAAATTGCGAGATCAAGAGTAAAACAGATTTGGCTAAGAGAGAATGAGAGCTGAGAACTTTAGAACGTTTTGCACAAGAGAATTTGAATTCGATAGTTGTATTTTCTCAATGAAGAATGATGCTCTATTTATAGGAGAAATATGAGAATTCAAAATTCAAACTCCTTTGACTTTTGTCCCGAAAATCATGGGAGAAAATCAATCAAAGATATTTCAAAAATCAAGTCAAAACGTCAAACTTCGACAGCTGGTAGTCGACTCCCTAGGAGTGGTAGTCGACTCCCAGTGTGTTTCAGGAGAAATTGATCCTCGGCTGGTAGTCGACTCCTTACCTTTGGTAGTCGACTCCTAGTGGAGTTTCTACTGAACCACAGCTAGTCAGCCAAGTAGTTAACTCCAGGGTTTATTGGAGTTTCACTACGGAAATATAAAACGACTAGAAAAAGCTATCAATATCTTTATGAAAATGATTTAAAAGATATTTAAAACGTTTTTGAAATCATTTGTGTGTGTGTGTGATTGTCTATACGACTTGGCTTTAACAATACCCTAAGAAAGACACAACACACTCACTATAGACTAGGACACGTCTTCGGAAGCTTGATCAACTGATGGAGTGGATGTGAGCTTCACTTGAGCTTCTTGTGCTATTTGAGCTTTGAGCGTCATCATTGATATTAGCAACGTTCGTCCTTGTCTTTGAGCGTAAATTGCGCTTCTTTGAGTATGTATAAAGCTTTTCATTTGTCGCCCATCCTGCACACTTCATTGTAGTGTAGTTAGTACACTAAGCTTCATTTGGTGTGCTCATCATCAAAATCACTTGGGGTGGAATTCAATTTCCATCACTCTCCCCTTTTTTGATGATGACACCCAAATGGAAAAATGAAGTAAGTTGTAATATGAAAATACATGAAAGTATACTTACTCCCCCTGCTTTGATGTGGTTCTCCCCCTGCATCGAAGCCGTTGGCAAAATGCAAAACAATACAGTCATATGATATATTAATTTTTGCATTTCATATTTTTCTCCTCCTTGTCATCAACAAAAATTAATGACAAAGTATATTAACATATGAATCATAACATGAATTTTTGGAGGGGAATTCAATTACTATACCTGCAGAAGAAATGTTAGCATAAGATCAACCAATATTTTGCATAATAGATAAGTTTATAGATATGAAGAGGTAGCAAGCATCACACGATAATAGAGTTATTACAGACCACCATTGTTTGAAAGCCATTGTTTTGAAAAACTTAAGGATGACCGCCATTCTTCTTCAATTCCTTGATCTCATCAAGGATCATGACAAGCGTTTCCTCCGTCATTTTGTTGCTTTTGACCACGAATTCTTTGAGGTCGTCCACCTTTTTGTTGAGGTCATCGAAGCCTTTCTCTTGTGATATCTTTAACTTCCCAATTTTCTTCAAAAGCATCTCTTGAAGTTCAATGATGTATACCGATGTCTCTTCTTCTTCCTCCTCGCTTCCTTTTTCTTCTTCTCCTTCTTCTTCCTTATTAGAATTTGAAACAACAATTTTCTTACCTCTCCTGGAGGATGACGATCCTCCTTCAGCAGCAAGTTTTTCTTCGGGAATGTTCTCATCAAGGTCATGATGTCGGTTCATTCTTCCAAGAGCATGGACATCAAATATGTGTGTCGGTTCTAGATTATGGTTTCATTATCCAAAGGCATATTATAGCTAATAAACAGGATAGTGAGATAGTGTCCAAGTGCTAGAGTGGATGAGGGTCTATTTGAAGAGGCTGAAGCAAGAATAGAGTCCATGATGACTTTGGCCCAATTGACGTGGATGTTCCCTAACATAGCATAGATACATTTGGCCTGCTTCTCAGACAATATAGAGTGACTACCAGATTTTTGGGTAATATTGTAAGATAGTATATTTACAAGAATTCTACCGGGATAGCGAAGATCGCTACAAGGGAGTTTAGTTTGAAAATACTTTCCTGGCAAATACATTCTCTCCAAGATATTACTATCAGTCATCTCTATTTTATCAAGTAACATGCCAGTGTATGGAATGCCTAGGGCTTCTCCAAGGGATTTGACGGTTATGGCAAGTTTTGTGTCAAGAACTTTGGAGACAAATCGGCTTTTGGCAAGATCGTAATCCATATTAGCATAAAATAGGTGCACAAGCCTGGGATAGCAGAGATAAGTGTTTTTAGAAGAATATAGGTTGGCCAAGTTTTGAAATTCTAGTATGCTATCAATCCCATAGTTTACTACATCATCAAGTTTGACAAATCTCTCATGTAGGATGGGTTTCTTAGAGATTTTGACAAAGTGTTCATAGGTGGTACTCCTAAACAGATAGGGTAAGATTGTTTCCTTCTCAGATATAGATTCAGTTGAAACTTTCCTCTTCTTAGGAAGTATTCCCTTGAGAGGCATCTAGATAAAGTAAAAAAATAAGAATTTACAATACTAGATATGCAAGAGAAAATATGAAGTAAAGATGGTGAGAAAAGATTTTACCTTGAGTAATTTTGAGAAAGAGATGAAAAAGTTGAGAGAGAGCTCCAAATAACCCAAGCACCAAGAAAAATTTTCAAGAGAAGAGCGGAATGGAGTAGTCGGCTACCCTAGGGTTTCTCTTTGGCGTTTTTAACAAGATGGTGAAAGATGGTGAAGAATGAGGGCCAATGGATCAAGAAATGAATGGTTGGGATAGAGTCTAGCTTATTGGGTATAAGTTACCTTTAGGATATCAACCCATTAACTTCATAGAACCCAATAGGAGTTAGTCAAAAAACCAAACCCAGAATTCTGCATACGCGCTGGTAGTCGACTCCCTCATGTAGGTAGTCGACTCCTTACTGGGTTGAGTCGTTTTCTCATCCCGAGGGGTTTTGATCCAAGACTGAGTGTGTTTTCTGAACAAGCGATGTTTTAAAAAAATATAACGCAAACATTTATAATCATATAAAAAATATTAACCCTTAAATTTAAGCGTATATATTTAAAAAAATTGATTAAGCTGTAAAAGAAAGCTTTTGATGCTGATCCAGTTATCAAGCGTTGGATCTTGTTTTCTCCTCTCTATTTCTTTAGAGTACCTAAAAATAAACGTTTATGGTACTCTTTGGCTTTTGAGTCCGGAGGGTTAGTCTTTAGGAAGCCAACCCCAGTGTGGTTTAGTTCCTTCATAAAAAGTATATCTATAGTTTTTGATTAAGTGAACTTGTTGAACAAAATTTGTAGCGTACCTTTTCTTTTGTTGATCGGACAAGTTCTTCAGTATCCAGATGCTCAAAAATTTTTTATTAGAATGATGCATCCTAGTATGCCTAACCTGTTTCTTGGTATGATGTGAATCATAACCGAGTCCGGTTTTGCTAGATGAGGCTTTTTGGTTATCTATTAAACTATCTAGCTTCCATTTTCCTTTATTGAAATTCTCAATAATTTTCATCGTAGCGTCATATTTATTTTTGACAGATACGAGAAGATTATTCAGATTCTCAACCTTTTCATTTACTGATAAAATATCTTTTTGCAAAAGAATCATTCTTTTCTTTAATGAGACTATTTTCTTTAATGATTTCTTCTTTTTCTTTAGCATCCTTTTTAATATTTCTAAGTGTTTTTCTATGTTCTTTTATGAGCTTTTCATGCATTTTGCATAGCTCCTGATATGCTCCCCTATAGTCCATGTCTTCATCATCAATTGATGACGAATCATTGTCACTAGATGAAGCATGATGCGAACTTACCTTAGAGGATGTAGCAAGCCATGAAGCACATGTGTGCTATTTCTCTTCTTTCATCATTATCTTCTACTGAGGATTCATCGGATGAGGAATCGTCGCTCTGGTCGAAGGCTGCGTAAGCTTCCTTCTTTGGTCGTCGGAATTTGTTTCTTCCATTGTTTCTCTTTTCATTATTGTCTCTGTTCTTCCCTCGATCTCTGGAATCATGATTGTTTCTTTCCAATGGACAGTCTCTCTTGACGTGCCCTGTTTTATTGCAACCAAAACAAATAATACCGTTAGTAGGTCTAAAAGAGCATTTACCATACTTACTTGTGATGAACTCTTTAAAGTTCTTTGAGATGAAGGCGATATGATCTTCTTTGTCCGTGTAGCCGGAATCTTCTTCTTGGGCTTTAAACGCGAGATTCTTCTTCTTTGGTTTTTCTTCGATCTTCTTATCTTCTTCAAGATCAATCTCATATGCTATGAGATTTCCCATAAGTTCTTCGATGGTAAGGTCCTTTACGTTATGAGCTTCTCGAATGGCAGTTGTCTTTACATTCCACTCGGTTCGGAGGGATATTAGTATCTTCATTACATGTTCGTATTCAGAAAGTTTCTTTCCTAATCCTGCAAGCTCATTCGTAATATTAGTAAAACGAGTATTCACATCTGTGATACTCTCTCCTTCTTCCATTTTAAAAGATTCAAATTTTGAATGTAAAACGTTTATGTGGGATTCCTTTACCTTTTCAGTTTCTTCATGACTTACCTGAAGAGTATGCCATATTTGGTGTGCTGTCTCACATTGGAAAGCTCGATTGAACTCATTTCTTGTTACGGCGCAAAATAGTGCATTCATTGCCTTTGCATTTAGATTTGCTCTCTTCTTGTCGTCGGCTGACCACTTCCCAAACTCAATGTCGGTAGGTGCGATGTACGAGACTTTTGTAACGGTCCAAGCTTCAATGTCCAATGACTCCAGGTGAGTCTTCATTCGGATCTTCTAGCTAGCGTAGTTAGTTCCGTTGAACAGTGGTGGTCGCATGGTATTCAGTCCTTCAGAATGGAAAGATGTTGACGCCATCACTTTTGTAGCCTCGCTCTGATACCAAGTGTCGGATCCTGTGGATGAAAAACAACACTAGAAGGGGGGTTGAATAGTGTTGTATAGAGATAAAACTTTTTCGTTCTTTACAAATTAACACAAAACAAATCCTTCTAATGTTGCCTAAGAAACCAAGTAGAGTGATCTATGCTTGGTTCTTAATCAACAAAGTAATCTTTTATTCACATAGTAATTTCACAGCAGGTAGTCGACTCCCTATGAACAGTAGTCGACTCCCAGAGAATTTATAAGCACGGTTAAGATTACAAGTAATACAAATATTATATCTTTATTCACAGCGGATAAAAGAAAGTTAATCTTTGCAATAGATGTACAACAAGTAGCAAATAATAAAGTAAGAGCAAAGATGAACAAACACAGATAAGAATCACAGACACAAGGATTTTTATCCTGGTTTCCCACAACTTTTGGGTACGTCCAGTCCCCGACCAATCCGGTACGAGATTTCCACTATCTGCCTTGGCAAATACAAATACCTAACTCCACTCGTTAGGATTTCCAATGACCTAGTCTTGACCAGAATTTCCAACCGTAACACCTAGACTTGTCTAGGGTTTCCAACAACAACACGCTTACAACAGAGGGTAATCTCAAAATAAAAACAATATCCAATTCACCACAATAGATTGGTGGAGATCAGATTTACACCCAGATTCTATAGCCAAGTAGTAATAGACAATTACGTGTAGTGGCTTGATAGAATAAGATTCTAGATCACACAAAGATACGAATTGAAGTCTTTGTGATCTAGATCTAATGTTTGTCAAAAATCCTTTAAATAAAAACTTGAGAACAAATAATACAGATTTGAAAAATAGTTAGCCAAATAAAATAAGATTATGATCTTGAGAAATAATAACAAACAAAATTGCTAGATCAAGAGTATAACAGATTTGGCTAAGAGAGAATGAGAGCTGAGAAATTTAGAACGTTTTGCACAAGAGAATTTGAATTCAATAGTTGTTGTATTTTCTCAATGAAGAATGATCCTCTATTTATAGGAGAAATCTGAGAATTCAAAATTCAAATTCCTTTGACTTTTGTCCCGAAAATCATGGGTGAAAATCAATCAAAGATATTTCAAAATCAAGTCAAAACGTCAAACTTCGACACCTGGTAGTCGACTCCCTAGGAGTGGTAGTCGACTTCCAGTATGTTTCATGAGAAATTGATTCTCAGCTGGTAGTCGACTCCCTACCTTTGGTAGTCGACCCCCAATGGAGTTTCTACTGAACCACAGCTAGTCAGTCAAGTAGTTAACTCCAGGGTTTATTGGAGTTTCACTACGAAAATATAAAACGACTAGAAAAAGCTCTCAATATCTTTTTGAAAATGATTTAAAAGATATTTAAAACGTTTTTGAAATCATTTGTGTGTGTGATTGTCTATACGACTTGGCTTTAACAATACCCTAAGAAAGACACAACACACTCACTATAGACTTGGACACGTATTCGGAAGCTTGATCAACTGATGGAGTGGATGTGAGCTTCACTTGAGCTTCTTGTTCTATTTGAGCTTTGAGCCTCATCATTGATATTAGCAACATTCGTCCTTGTCTTTGAGCGTAAATTGCGCTTCTTTGAGTATGTATAAAGCTTTTCATTTGTCCCACATCCTGCACACTTCATTATAGTGTAGTTAGTACACTAAGCTTCATTTGGTGTGCTCATCATCAAAGTCACTTAGGGTAGAATTCAATTTCCATCACATTCTACGGAGATGCGGGGAGCTGTGTTGCTAGGATCCATGAAAGCTGGAGGAGCGGCGTTTCCAAAGCAACTGGCTAAGGAATGCAAGGATATGATTAGAAAAGCTACCTCCACCATTACACATTCGGCATCCGCCTTTTGCTAAGTGTATTCCTTCGTTTACTTAGTGTAAATAAAGAAAAAAATAATTTTTTTAGTTTAGTTTGCTTTAGTATGTGTGTTTTCCCTCTAGCATCATTGAATAATATCTAGTTTCACTTCAACCATTGAAGACAAAGCTCATTTCTAGTTGGGAGGAGTGAACTATGAAGTTGGATACTAGTTTTGGGCAGTTTTGAAAAAATTTGATGTTAATAAAAATTTTCTCATTCATCATCATCATTCATTCATTTTGAGAATACCATTTTGATGCCTCCATCCGTGCTTCCATCACATTTCTTTTGCTTAGTCCCTACATGCTTAATGCCATGCAATTTTTTCAGATTATTATTTTGGTATCAAATTTATAGATGTTTCATTGGTGTGTTTTAATTTCTTTTCCATTTTGGAGTCAAATGCTAATATGCATTTTATATGTTTTGATACTCTCTTTGAAATAATTCGGGAATACTTTGGTGTAAGTAATTGCATGAATTGGGATGAATGGCTTAGTTTTTGGTTGGATTGGATGTGGCCAATGGTTTATGTTTTGTTTTCCTCTTAAGGAATGGGTGGATGAGTTGATAATTCATGTTGGAATGAGAAAGAGAATTAACATAAGTGAATGGTTTTTCTAATCAAATTGAGTAGTCGGTGCCCCCACGAAACATTGGGAAGGACGCCAAAGATAAGATTTAGGGGATCATTCCATCCATTTGCATATATAGCGTTATCGCGTGTATGCAAATGTGGCCGTGTTTGCATTTCATAGCATTATTGCGTGAATGCAAACATAAACATATTAAAACAAAAAGAATATAAAAAAGAGAGAAAATGAAAAGAAAAATAAAAATTGAATGAGTAAAAGAAGGAATAAGTTTCATGAATGATGCAATCTCTTCTCCCACAACTTAGAAGGAATTTCTTTTGGTTTTATCCACTCCCTTGAGTTTCGAAAATTTTGCCATGTGCGCATCTTCCCAAAGAATGCAATACGCTGCTTATTTCCTTACTTTTCTTAGAATTGGATTGAGGAGATTATCATTTATTGTTTACTTCATACATTGTGTATATTAGCTTTGAAATCAATTGGAAATAACATGTGAAGGATGCCATGAGAATACTTTAAATTCGGTGCATGTTTTTCCATTTAATCCGAAATAATCGCTTATTTTGCTACGGACTAGCAAAATGCTAGTTGGAGGGTGTGATTCATGGTGAAAAGTATATATTTATACCACCTAACTACCCCTATTTTGTGCTAAGGATTGGCTTTAATCTTGCTCTTTTGGATAACTTTATGTTTCATATTAGAGCTTATTTGCATTCTTTGCACAAACAAGCATTATATGGACTAATTTCTCATTCTCCTATTTTTCAGGTACTCCTGGGAGTTTTGGGGATTTTCCAGAATTTTCTGGGATTTTTCTGAGATTTCTGGGTATATTTGGTTAATTAATTGGAGGAAAAAGAGGGAGAAAATAGGAAAGGGGGGATTTATAATGGGCGCCACGTGGCGCAACCACGCGGGGCCACGTGGCGCCACCACGCGGGTCCACGTGGCGCCATTCAAACCGTCGGATGCCGCCCGCTCGCTATGAGAGCTGCGTGGTTACGTGTCGCCCACGTGCCCCCATTTCTTTGCCCGCCCGTTGATCGGGCTGAAGAGCTTAGGGGGCACATGCCTCGCACGTGCCACTCATTTTGTTTTCCAAGCAGGCGTGCGCAACTTTCTTGCGTGTCGGGTTCTTGCCGACCCGACCCGGGCCGCTCAAAAGAGCCCAAGCGTGCAAGGGGAGCGGTTATGCGGGTTTCAGGTGACATTTGCAGACCCGCAAGCCCGCAACTCAGGCTTTTGGGGTTATTTTTCGCCTGTAGCGATTTCCAGTGGCCATCTCTCTCGGTTTTACTGTTCTATTGGGGGTTTGAGACCCCCATCTTCTTCACCAAGAGCTAGGGCAAGGGCTTGGAGGCCATTGGAGGTAAGAGAGCTTGGAGAAGGCGCAAGAGAGGGGAAAGCTTGGTTTTCTAGGGTTTCTCTTGGTGATTTCTTCCCGTCTTTTGTAGCTATTTGTTTCTAAATGATTTGTATGAATATGTGAATGATTATTGAATGAAAGTGAGATTCATTAGATAGTCGTTTGCTCAATGGCTTGTATTGAATGCTCATTAATGTTTATCATCTTGCTTTTCATTATGAAGGCCTAGAGCCAATAGTGTGTGGAATTGGGATTAGCTAGGGTTTGTGAGATTGAATAGTAATTGCTCATTCCTTGCATTTAATTGGATTAGCATGCCTTGAAATGGGTGCTAAATAGTGTTGATTGATGGGTTGTGCTCTAGGTTTAATTGAGTCGTGCACTACTATTGGCGGGGCCGTAGAACGGTGGTATACCTTAAGGGTCACACCTACGTGCACCATCCTTGCATTCTATTGACACGGATGCAAGGATTGACTCTCGAGCCTAAGTTAGGGATTTCAACCCACTAATCAACACATGGATCAATTGTGCATTACCCTTGGTGGGATCGTAGAATGGCGGTGTGCCTTACGGGCATTACCTATGTGCACAACCCTGCATACCTTGAAATGGATGTGAGGGTTGATTCATTTGGGATGAACCTATTGGTAATCAAGTCACAACCCTGATGACACACCATTCCACACACTTCACCTTGCTTGACTAGCTCCACACTTTGGTCTCCACCCTACCTACCTTGGGTTTGGCCCGACATTGTCACCCCACACTTCCACTCACCGCACTTGTTAGATTAGTTGGTTGCACCAACACCTTTAACATTCCTTAACCAATCGAGATTGTGAACGTGAAACGAATTGTCTTTGTGGATTCGACCCTGTACTCACAGGTTTATATTGCATCTGACACTCCTACCCTTGGGAGGCGAGCGTGTGCATCCTACTTGGATTGTGCACGTCTCACGGTCAATCAGTTAGTCTAGGGTGTGAGTTATGCCCTTTTGGGTTGTGGACACCGTGGTGGGTAGTGTTGAGTAGTAGTTGTCTGATGCTCACTTGTGTACCCCATTTAGGTGCATGCTGGGAGTTCTTGCTTTTCGTACACCCAGTGTAATATTAGCTATACTTTGCATGTGTAGCTATGTATAGTTAGTAGTTGTTTCTTAGCCTGCGCTGGAGCTGTTCTCTTGTATGTGTACATATCCGAGATAGTAGTGCTTAGTTATGTTTGTGTTAGAGAACTTCACTTACTTTACTTTACATACTTTTCAGTACTTTTGTTGTCTGTATAATCCCAGCTGTTGCAGTGGAATGCGGGTCTGTTGATAACACTTTTATCGCTTGGCATGTAAAATACCACGGCTTAGTCACCCCCATTCTTCCTTTATCTTGGGAAGATTCGTATTCATTGGGTACTTGGGAGGATGGGGCTTGACAGGTAACGTGGTGGCCCATGCAGTTCTGTGCTCATTGCGACATGCGTAAGGATGGTACAGATAATGCTCCAATACTTAAGTTTGTAGAGCTAATTTGGTTTGTTCTGTTTTCCCTCCGCAGTATGAATGGTGGGAACGTGACATCCGACAGACTGGGGCATCTGGTGATGGTACATCTCCTGGTGATAGGTCCTCTGAGTTTGTCCTGATGGCAAAGGTTCTGATGGGGATTTTGGACCATCCGAGTCAGCAAGATGAGAAGCTGGCTAGTATTCTGATGCAGAAGGCGTCGATCTACAAGCATTTTTGGGCGATGCACCCGAGATTTTTCTCTGGTAAGGAGAGTTCTCTAGAGGTTAACGAGTGGCTAAGGCATATGAAGGACGATCTGACAATAGTTGAGATCCCACTAGAAGGAGGGGTGGAGATGGTTAAGAGACAGTTGACTCACCATGTCCATGATTGGTGGGATGCCCAGGAGTGACACTTGACCAGGAACATCTCGTTGGATATATTCAGAGAGCGCTTTGAGGCCAAGTTCATTCCCGAGACGGCGAAGGATGAGCTGAGGCAAAAGTTTGAGCACCTGATATAGAGTCGCCGGAGTGTAGATGAGTATGATGTAGACTTCTCGCTATTCAGCAAGTATGCCCCAGAGATAGTAGCGACAGATGCCATCTGAGCTCGATTCTTCCGTCTGGGTCACAACCCAAAGTATAGAGGGTCGATGTCTACATTGGAGCTACCGACATATGAGGTTGTGCTGAAGGTGACCAGGCGACATGAGACCAATTTATGTAGCATATGGAGGATGCTTGCTAGTGAAAGACGTCTGACAGGACCGCAGAGGAGCCTCCCCGACCAGTCCAGATAGTTCAACTGAAAAGGCCAGGGGTTCCACTAGTGACTCAGAGGCAGGTGTCATGTCAACTTTGTGGCAAGTCGAGACATGAGCAGAATGATTGTCGATCCTTGACCAGGCAATTCTATGCATGTGGGGGTATAGGACACATCAGCCGATTCTACCCCCAGACGGGCCGTTCTCCAGTGCCAATAGCACCTGTGGCGGCAAGACCATTGCAGCGACGACCTCTTCCACCTGTACCTCAGAGACTTCCACTTCCAGTGCCATCTGGACCGAGACCTATCGCTCTGAGAGGACCTCATCTACCCCTCAATAGCAGGTGTTCGAGAGGGCAACCTCTACTCCTTCGAAGCGGCAGAAGTTCATGATGACCGCAGTGGAGGAATGGAGCACATGCCAGGTGATCTCTGGTATATTTCTGACCTCTACATTGGTTTATGTGTTTTCATTTCCTTAGTCTTTTGTCTGGATGGTTAGTTTGTTTTCCATGTCTTGGCGTCGGCATTGTTAAGGTAGCCTCCTTTCCCACCTTGTCACTGTTTGACTCTGGAGCTTCCACGGTTTCCTGTCCAAACAATTTGTGACCAAGCATGCTATAGTAGTAGATTCTTCACAGCTAGTTGGAATGTCCACACGGGAAACAGTGTAATATGCAGTTCATCTGGGTTGCAAAACTGTCTAGTTGAGATAGGTGGGTAGGAGTTATATGCCGATTTTCTAGTGATCGCGATACATATTTACGAGGCTGTGTTTCGGATGGATTGGTTAGGGATGTTTTATGCTACCATAGATTGTAAATTAAGGAGGATAGTCTTTCAGATCCTTGACCATCTGGAGTTCGAGTTTTGTAGTGGTAGTAGTACACCCGAACCTGTGAGGTTCAAGGCAATTCCAGTAGAAGTCCTGACGATGGTCATGGAGGCGGAGCTGATTCTACCAAAGGTTGTCCAAGAGTTTCCTGATATTTTCACAGATGACATCTATGGGCTTCCTCTAGATAGGTCCTTGGAGTTTACTATTGACATAGTACCAGGCACACAACCAATTATGACAGCTCTGTATCGTATGGCTCCACATGAGTTAGTTGAGTATCGCAAGTAGTTGAAAGACATATCAGATAGAGAACTGATATGTCCTAGTGTGTCTCTATAGGGAGCACCGGTGTTATTGGTAGATAAGAAGGATGGATCTTGGAGGATATGTATTGATTATAGAGAGTTGAACAAGGTAAATATAAGTATCCTCTCCATCGAATTGATGACATACTTAATCAACTTGGTGGATCCTGGGTGTATTCGAAGTTGGATTTACGAAGTGTGTTTCACTAAGTAAGGTTCGGGGGTCTGATGTTCCGAAGACTGCCTTCTGGACCCGTTATGGTCCTTATAAGTTTTTGGTGATGCCTTTCGGAGTAACTAACACACCATCCACCTTCATCATATTGATGAATCAAGTTTTCTTCAAGTATTTGGATAATTTTGTGGTGGTCTTTATCGATGACATCCTGGAGTACTCGAATGACGAGGAAGAGCATGCTGAACATATGAGGATCATTTTGGGGACCCTGAGACAACATCGATTATATGCCAAGTATAACAAGTGCCAATTCTGGTTAACTAAGGTTGCTTTTCTTGGACATATAGTTTTTGGAGGAGTATCTGTTCATCCAGAGAAGGTTGTTGCAGTAGAAAAATGGGCGATTCTCAAACAGTCACAGAAATCAGAAGCTTCTTAGGGTTGGATGCCTATTATCAGAAATTTATTAGAGGCTTCTCCAAGATTGCCTCGCCTCTAACTCATCTTACCAAGAAGGATGGCGTCTACGCCTGGTCTGAGGATTGCCAGTGTGCATTTGATGAGTTGAAGCACTGGTTGACAACTAGTCATGTTCTGGCAATTCCAAATCGTTCTGGTGGGTTCGAGATTTTCTGTGATGTATATGGTAGAGGGCTTGGCTGCATCCTTCATCAACATAGTCGTGTTGTAGCCTATGCCTCTAAATTATTGAGAGTGCATGAGTAGAATTATCCCACCCGTGACTTGGAGCTGGCTGCAATGATTTTTTGCTTTGAAGCTATGGTGACACTTCTTGCTGGATGAGCATGTTAAGATATACACAGATCATAAGAGTTTGAAGTACGTATTCACTCAGAAGGAGCTCAATATGAGGCAATGTCGATGGCTTGAGCTGATGGCGGAGTACGACATAGACCTCCAGTATCACCCTGGGAAAGTTAATGTAGTTCCTAACGCCCTTAGTCGACTTCCTGCCATGATGAGATTAAATTCTCAACTGCAACTTCATGGGGCGCTATGTCATATGATAGAGTTCATACTCCCAGGAGAGAAAGCTACTATGATGTGTCTACGGATTCGATCTGATCTGGTGGACCAGGTCAAGGTTACACAATTAAAGGATGCGAAGTTAAAGAAGATACGAGAGCAAGTAGATGCTGGACTTCGGACTGACTTTTGCATTCATGAAGATGGATCTGTAATATTCGGGAGTAGGATCTGTGTGTCCAGCGGTAATATTCGAGAGGAGTTATTGAAGGAAGCCCACAGCTCTATGTATTCTATCCATCCAGGAGGAACGAAGATGTATCATGACCTGCGATAACATTATTGATGGCATGGTATGAAGCAATGTGTAGCTAAGAGTGTGGCCTCTTGCTTAGTTTGTCAGCAAGTAAAAGCCGAGCACCAGAGAGTTGCGGGTCTGTTACAGCCTCTTCATATTCCACGATGGAAATGGCAGCATGTGACAATGGATTTTGTGGCTATATTACCGCGGACCCCTAAAGGAAATGATGCGACTTGGGGATCATTGATCGATTAACTAAATCAACACACTTTATTCCCTTCTGGGTTGGTCAATCTATAGAATTTTTGGCCAAATAATATATGGAAGAGATCATGAGACTTCTTGGAATTCCTGTATGCATAGTTTCTGATCGGGGCACCAGATTTATGTCTCATTTTTGGCGAAGCTTGCAAGCTAGTCTTGGAACGCATCTCAGCTTCAGTACTTCATATCATCCCTAGACAGATGGTCAGTCTGAGCATACCATCTAGATCCTGGAAGACATGTTAAGAGCATGCATGCTAGACTTCAAGGGGTCTTGAGAAGATCATTTGCACTTGGTAGAGTTTGCCTATAATAACATCGACTAAGCAAGCATTGGCATGTCCCCATTTGCATCCTTGTATGGGAGGAAGTGTCGGTCACATTTATGTTGGGATGATGTTGGAGACCGTGAATATCTGGGACCTAACATAGTGGTTGAAGCTATCTATGTGGTACGAACAGTCAGGGAGAATCTTCGTATTGCTCAAGATCGCTACAAGCATTGGGGAGATACAAACTGGCGTCCCTTGGAATTTCAGCCGAGCGACTATGTGTTCCATAAGATCTCACTGATTTGTGGTACTATCGATTTTGGCAGACGTGGGAAATTGAGCCCAAGGTATGTTGGCCCATTTGAAATCTCAGCCCGTGTTGGTGAAGTTGCCTATCGCTTGGTGTTGCCACCATCCCTTGAGGGTATGCACGATGTGTTCCACGTACGCCAACTCAAGAAATATGTGGGGGACCCAAGTCATGTCGTGGACTTCTCGAAAACTAAAGTTAGTCCAGACTTGACCTATGAGGAGCAGTCTGTGGCTATTCTAGACCGAACACAGCAGATGCTGAGGAAGAAGGCCATCAATCTTATGAGGGTCATGTGGCAGCAGGAGTCTCCAGCAGAGTCCACATGTGAACGTGAGGATGAGATGCGAGAAAATACCCTTAGTTGTTCACATGGTGACTCTCGTATCCTTGTATCCCTTTTGGCTTTTTTATCTGTGTATATATGTACATCTACCCTCATGGCCTCATCTTGAAATTCCTGGGACAGAATTTGTTTTAAGGAGTGTAGGATGTACACCCCCCCTCCGTGGATGTAATGGTGTTGTATTTTTTCCCTTGTGTCATATATAGTAGATGTAATATGTATCAATACGTGGGTTTCTTTAGTAATTTCTTAAGAGTGGCAATTCTTGTAATTAACACTCTAACTTTAAGGGGCAAATACACAAACCCTCTTGCTACATGATATTTTCCATTTTTTGGAAAAGAGAATTAGTGTATTTTAGTGGGGTTTTAGTGAATTAGTGTATTTTAGTGTATTTTTAGTGGGTTTTTTTGGATAAGCTTAAGTGTTTTCTGGAAACCACTTGAATTCTCTACCTCTTTCTCTCCTTTTCTATCAGTTTCTTTTTCTTTTCATTTTGTTTTTCTTTTTTCCTATCATCTTGGCCGAAATTTCCTTGGGAAAAAACAGAGAGAGAAGAAGAAATGGGAATGAGAATGAGGAGGAGGAAGAGAAGGAGGATTTGTTTCCCAATCTTAAGGTATGATCTTACCAAACTATGAAATTTTATTTAGGATTCTTGGTTAGGGATGTAGTAAAATAGGTTAGAGTTCTTGCCTTTAGGAAGTAATTATGCACAAATTCTCATTTTTCATGCATGCATGCAAGTGTTATGCCAAGATCATATCTTTAATTTCCTGAAATTTTACAGTAGGTTCTTTCGTGCATACATATTACTGTAGATAGGTGAAAATTTTGAAATATATATATTTGGAAAGATTATGAAGTCATTTACCGTTTTAATAATGGCCTAATTTTGTCTATATCTTAACAGAAACACTGAATTACACTTATGTATCAGATTCTGCCAGAATCTGCACCATATCACCAAAAAAGGTAGAACTCCCATTGTAGCAATCTAAACATGATGATTTTGGTCAATTTGGACAGCTAACTTCAACATCTACAACTTTCATGTTTTTCCCTCACTGAGATTCTGACTGTAGGTTAATGGAAACAGCAGCTCTTTAGGGCTCAATAACTCTGTTTTAAAATAGATTCTACACTCTATGGGGGTTTAACCCATATCAATTAGCTTACTAGCTCTAAAATTATGATATTTGGAATCTGCGTAAAGGACTTCAATACCTACAACTTTCATTTAATGAGTTTTGGCAAATTCACAAAGAAAATGGCTGATAACTGCCTCTGTTATGACTGTTTGTATGTTTACTACAATTTGATGTGTGTAGGAACATAAACCTATATGGTACGTTATTTTGCATAAATGGTAGTTACATGTTTCTTGATTTAAGCTACAAAATCCCTTATTAATTGGAAATTTGCATGTGGCAAAGATGCTATGTTGAAATGAAAGTGGTGGCTTTGTGGTAATGCATGTGGCTCTAATAAGTTCGAAGAAGCTTGTATGTATGTTCTGGTTATGTCTTAAGTTTATGGTTATGTGTATGCTTCAATGCATGGATGCAATTCCCTTTCTCTTATGTTTATGTTTCATGGTATTTGAAGAAATGAAGTTCTGATTAATGTACTAAAATATGCCTTAGGATGTCTCGTTACACCCGAAGGTGGGTGAGCACTCTGGGATGGGGTGGGAGAAACCTGAGTATCGTGTGGGTATACGGACTGGACTCGTTAGAGATGTCTCACTCGCACTCCCGACAGCCAGCAGCAGTGAGTGGGCAGGGTTAGAGAGTATCATAGGTGTACTCATGATGCACCATGGGTAGTGGCTCCTTCTATCTCCCTTTATTTATCTCACTCCCGAAACGGGGGAGTTCTAGAGGCCCTGTTATTTGCATTGCTTGTGTATCACTGGTGGGGTATGATTCTTCCACCCAACCTGGGTGAGCCAGTCCATTATGCTACATTCATACCCAGGTTTCAAAAGCAAAAGACTAATTAAACAAATGAATTAATCTGTTTACTTTTGTTGCTCCTTTTGTGATTGATACACAGTAGAGTTTGACTACCAATAGCCCTTAAATAAAATTTTCGAGCTTTGTTATATTTCCTACTAGGCACGTTGTGACGTGTCTGCCCTCCTTCCAGGTTTAGGGCAGTTGACGACTGGGTTGGAGACGAAGCCGGAGCCTTTAAAGGATGTTACCACATTGTCGGGCTTTTTGGGTTAGTCTAGGGTGTGAGTTGTACCCTTTTGGGTTGTGGACACCGGGGTGGGGAGTGTTGAGTAGTAGTTATTTGATGCTCACTTGTGTACCCCATTTATGTGCATGTTGGGATTTCTTGCTTTTTGTACCCCCGTGTAATATTAGCTTATACTTTGGCTGTGTAGATCTGTGCAGTTAACAGTCGTTTCTCAGCCTGCGCTGGAGCTGTTCTCTTGTATGTGTACATATTCGAGATAGTAGTACTTACTTCTGTTTGTGTTGGAGCACTTTACTTTACTTTAATATTTTTTAAGTACTTTGGTTGTCTGTATAATCCTAGCTATAGTATTGGCCCGCGCGTCTGTTGTTAAAACGTTTATCGTTTGGTATGTAAAATACATCAGCCTAATCACTCCCTCATTCTTCCTTTATCTTGGGATGATCCATATTCCTGGGTACTTGGCAGGATAGGGTGTGACATTACTGATGGGATTCTAGTCCCACCCCAAGTGGTTTGTTTTGTTGATGATCACACCAAATGTTGTTAAATTACTAATCATACTACTTAAGTGTGTAGGTTGTGCAATAAGATAATTGAAGCTCGAAACATACTCCGAGAAGAAGAACGTCAACCACACACATAGAAGATGAAGATGAATTTAGCTCGCAAAGCTCAAGCACAAGAAGAGTTCAAAGATGAAGCTCAAAGAATGTGCTCAAGCTCAAGGTAAAGAGAAGCTCAACTTCAAGCGAAGCATATGCAACTAGCTCAAGCTCAACCATAGCTTCAAGTTCTTCATAGGGTCTAGTGTGTGAGTTGTTTTTCATTTTCTTAGGATTATGTCAGAGCCAAGAAGAATTTGCACACACACAAAATGATTTTCTAAAATGTTTTTAAAACTCATTTTAAACTTATTTGAAAGCATACGTTTCATAGAAGCTAAGTTTCAACTTGTAGTCAACTACAAACACCCAGTAGTTCACTACACTGATTTCTGTCTTCTACCAGAAAAGATACTCTGGTAGTCGGCTACCAAAGTTAGGGCGTCGACTACCAGTTGTAGCAGATTTTCTCTGAAACACTCTGGGAGTCGACTACCAAAGTTAGGGAGTCGACTACCAGCTGTACGACCAGAATTCCTTGATTCACTCTCTCATTTATTCATTGCTTGATTTTTGGGCTGAAGTCAAACTTGATTTGAATCATTTTGAATTCTCCTTTGGCTCTATAAATAGAGACCCTATGACAACATTTTTCTTACCAATTCATTCTTGAGCAAAATTATTATTCTCTCAAAAGATCTCATCGTTCTCATTGCTCTCAAAGTTCTTCATAGCCAAAACAGTTTTTCAATTTCTGATCTTATTACTTATATTCTTTTATAATTCTTTTTAAGATCATTATTATTTTTGGCTATTGCAAATTGGTCTTCAAAATCCTTCTCTTTGATTTTTTATATTCTCAAAGGATTTTTGAAACATCTAGATTCTAGATCACATCGAATAATTTCATATTCTTTGTGTGATCTAAGAACACATCTAGATTCTAGATCACATTGAATAAACTCATATTCTTTGTGTGATCTACGAACGAGTTAAATTCTTTTAGCCACGTTAAGCACAATTGCAAATTTAATCTTGGCTATAGAATTATTGGGTGTAAAAACCAATCTCCACTAATTCATTGTGGTGCATTGGATTTGATTTTACTTGTAGTCCCTTGGTGATAAGGGTGGTTGTAAATCCTTGTTGTAGGCAAGGTGTTTGCGAAAAGCCCTCGGATTGTGAGGCAAGGTAAAGTATTCGGGTTGTGAGGCAAGGGTAAAATCCTAGACAAGTCTAGGTGGTCGGAAATCCTAGTTGAGGCTGGTATTTGTATTGCTAAGGCAATAGTGGAAATCTCGTACCGGATTGGTCGGGGACTGGACGTACCCAGGGTTGTGGGGAACCAGGATAAAAATTCTTGTGTTTGCGTTTGATTCTCTCTGTGATTGTTTATCTCTACTTTATTTATCTTGATTCATTAAGTATTACATTTGTAACTCATTCATAATATATTGCAAGATCAATTTCTGTATCTGCTTCTCTCTTATACTTCTGTGCAATCTTATATATTTTCATTAAGTATTTATTTAACTGAGCTGTGCTTAATTTCCCTCTGGGAGTCGACTACTGTTCGTAGGGAGTCGACTACCAGAAGAGTTTTATCTCTGCCTTGTTTTGAAGATTAATTAAGTTGATTAAGAACCAAGCGTAGATCACTCTACTTGGTTTCTTAGGCTTAGAAGGCTTTGAATTGTGCTAACCAATTAGAACGAAAAAGTTTATTTTTATACAACACTATTCAACCCCCCTTCTACTGTTGTTTGCCATCCACAGGATCCAACACTTACGACAGACGACGATAGTTACTCGGTTGCGAGGGACATGATTACTTCGACTTACGGTTGACGATCGAGATAGGCCGTTCAGTTACGAGGAGGTGGCCCCTTTGCCTTACGGCTGACGGCGATAGTCATTCAGTTGTGAGGGACATGACCCCTTTGAGTTACGGCTGACGACCGAGATGGGTCGTTCAGTTGCAAAGAGGTGGCCCCTTCGTCATACAGCTGACGACGACAGTAGTTCGGTAGCGAGGGACATGGTCCCTTCGCCTTACGACTGATGACCGAATGGTGTCGTTCAGTTTTGAAGAGGTGTCCCCTTCGTCTTACGACTGACGATGATACGTCTTTGGTTGCTAGGAACATGGACCCTTTGACTTATGGTCGACGACCGAGGTGGACCGTTCAGTTGCAAGTGGGTGGCCCCTTCGCATTATGGCTGGCGACAATAGTACTTCACACCCTCTTTCATCAAGATAGTATGAGCAAAGAGAAACTTGGCCCATTTAAACTTTCTCTAGGGATCGGATCCTCGCCACACTTTTTCACTTGCTCTTTTGGGCTTTCTGCTATAACTCTCATCAGGCGACTGCTGCACAATGTACAGGCACATGTCCAGTTACAGGACATATGACTTGTTAGTCAGTCGCCTGTCTCTTCTAGCCCAAAAGTCCCCAGGTTTGTCAAGTTTCGCACTTGCACATGCAGGAGATGTAAGAAGGAATTACAGGCACCTGCCCATGGCACAGTCGCCTGTATATGCTTTTATAGTCGCCTGTCCCAGCTTGTCAAACTTCCCAAGTTTTGACAACCTTCGCACTTGCACCTGCAGGCGATGTAAGAAGGATTTACAGGCGCTTGCCCATGGTACAGTCACCTGTATAGTATTTTACAGTTGCATGTCATGTCTTCCCAAACTTCCCGAGTTTTCACCACTTACGCACTTAGGAATTCAGTCGCCCGTAGAAGCTTTTTCTGTCGCCTGTTGTTTTATAGGTGCATGTCCAACCTTTATCAGTCGACTATCCTACATGGTAAGTTACTGTTTGAATTCTCCCCTACTCTCTGACACAGTGCAGCAGGCGACTGTGAGTTCTTCACCAGTTGACTGTCTGGTGCGTATTTCTATCTGTTGGCTTTATTTAGACGTATTTCAAAGGGGGTTTTGAGTATGTTACTTAAGGGTTTTAGAGAACCTATAAGAGGGTCTCTTACTGTTCCATTGAGAAACTCATAGACACTCTTGCATTCATTCATAAGCTCAATCTCTCAAGTTATCTATTCCTCAACTCTCAAGCCATAGAAATCTCAACTCTAATATTGTCTTCCCACTTAAACCAAATCTGAGCTTCAAGCTTTGGTGAATACAAGTGCAAGGGCTTTCTCTCATTTTGGAAGAGACATCAACATACACACTTGCTCCTTCAAGTTCTACTTCAAGGAATAGGTGTTTGTAAGTGTTTACATTTCGAAATTCATTATCTCGTATTTCGATTTCACTCTCGGTTTGTGAGAGTGGGTTACTTGATCCCAAGTTGTGGGAGTCAAGGACATTGATTGTTGTTCGATTACACTTGTAGGGTTGCTACAAGTGGGTTTGAAGGAAACCTCAAGTTAGGGTTCTAACTTAAGTATCCGGAGGTATCCGGGTGGAAGGGACGTATGATTACCGGGAACAAGTCGGGATTGGACTTGGGCAATCCGAACCCTTGAACCATCTCCTTGTTGGCTTGTTTCATTTTTGGTTAATTTATAATTCCGCCTTTATTGTTGGTTAAGGATTTAAATTGGTATAACTATCGTTTAAATTTTATAAACACTATTCAACCCCACTTCTAGTGTTTTCCTCATAGCCTGTGTCAATACATTCTGCTTAGTATCCATTGACTGCATTAATTACCCATTCAGAACAGTACAGCAGCTAGGGGTGGGCATCGGACAAATCCGATTATTTTATAAAAATCCGAAACCGAAACTGAATTAATTCGGATGGGGGGAATCTGATGTCCGATTCCGAAATTTTGGATCCGGGACATTTAATTCTGAGTTCAACTTCGGACAGCAAGACAACTTTCGAAATCGATTCCGCTTTCGTCAAGGGTTTGCACGTAAGGCGATTCCAATTCCGCTTTCGCATAAGGGTCCACAATGAATGAGTTACATCAGGCTCAACTCACACAGCTATTATAAAATACATATTGGGGATTGGTGTGCCCGATGGGGGACAAAACAAGTGCCTAGTTTATGGAGTGCGTTGGAGCTTTAATTGAAAGATCAACAAGGCTTTTAGTCCCACATCGGTGAGGTTGTGAACTATAGTTTGTTTTAAATAGGTTTCTTTTGAAAGCACTTTATGAAAACAATAATACGCAGGCGCGTAGATTTTCTCTGCCATTGGACATTGAAAGTTATTCGGAATCGGGTCGGACTTGTATGTGGCCCAAGAATTCCGATTTCGATCT
Organism: Scilla litardierei; assembly: GCA_030789695.1. Classification (NCBI taxonomy): domain Eukaryota; kingdom Viridiplantae; phylum Streptophyta; class Magnoliopsida; order Asparagales; family Asparagaceae; genus Scilla; species Scilla litardierei. The sequence goes on along the minus strand of CM061142.1, from coordinate 756,031,534 downwards.
AATTTGAAATCGGATCTCACTTTTTGCTCCGAATCCGATTCCGAATCCCACTTGCCCGAATATTCGGAATCGGATGTGGGTTCGAAATCGGGTTCGGAACCGGAACCGGGATTTTTGCCCACCCCTAAAAGCAGCCGTCTGGTTGTTCTACTTCAGGCGACTAGTGACTATGATTTCTACCCGTTAATAGTCATTCCCAGTATTTAATGCTTGTGATTTTTAACAGATTTTGGACAGAGTTCAGTGAGCTATTTAAAGGGCTTTGATGTCTTGACTTGAGAAGTTAGCAAAACTCTCAAGACTTCATTCAATACACTCTCAAGTGATTGTAAGTCAGTAATTCTTCGCTAGAGCATTCAAGAGCATTCAAAGCCATTCAAGCTCAAGCTCTAAGTTTCAACTTGTCTCCAATCTTTCAAAATCAAGCTTCTAGAATTCATTGCTAATCATCTCGAGACAAATAGTAAGTGCTCATACTATCATCATTTAGAGCACATCGCACACACCTTTTTGTCTCATTCTAAAGAGTATAATTCAAGGCATAGGTTGTGTAAATTGTTTCATATTTCGGTTCTATTTCTCTCTTTGATATTTGAGAAGTTCCTCTTGGGTTGTGAGATTAATCCATTTCCGGGTTGTGAGAAGTGGAAGAAAGTGTATTTGTTTTTCACTTGTCAGTTTTTGGCAAGTGGTTATTAGTGGATCACTAATCATTAGCGGGTTTACTAATGGGTTGCTGGAGTATGCTTTAAAGGAGTTAGGGAGACTCAGAGTCGGGAGACTTAGTAAATCCGAACCATGGTAAATCCTTTGTTTGCATTTGCTTTTCTGTGTTTGTTGCTATCTCTTTCTATTCTGCACTAAGGTTGCATAAAGGATCTTTAATTTGGCGTAATTTCCTTATTATAAAGCAATATTCACACACCCTTAGTGTTTTCTCCCTATAGTTTTAGATCCTACAAAATTTTATTTGCATGATGGCTTTTTATTTTGGATTGATAAACTTTACATTTCGAATTGGTCATTGCGTGTGCTATTAATGAAAGAATCACATTCTGGTGGTCTCATGGGACATTTTGGCATTGCTAAAACTTTAGGCATTCTGAATGAACATTTTTATTGGCATAGAATGCATAGAGATGTTGAGAAATTTGTGGGACGATGCATTGTATGACACAAGGCAAAATCTAAAGTAAATCCACATGGATTATACACTACCTTACCTATACCTAGTATCCCCTAGTAAGAGTGTCAATGGACTTTGTTGTAGGATTACCTAGGTCCAAATGAGGACGTGACTCAATTTTTGTTGTCATGTACAGATTTTCTAAAATGGCACACTTCATTGCATGTCATAAAGTTGATGATGCTTCTAACATTGCTAATTTATTCTCTGGGGAAGTTGTGAGGCTGCATAGAATGCCAAAGACTATTGTGTAAGGTCGAGATGCCAAATTCTTAAGCTATTTCTGGAAGACTTTGTGGGGGCAAGCTTGGGAAAAAATCATTGTTTTCTACTACTTGCCATCCACAAACTGCTGGACAAACTGAAGTTGTGAATATGACACTATCCTCTCTGTTAAGAACAATCATCAAGCAGAACTTGAAGAACTGGGAAGATGTCTACCACATTCATAGTTTGCTTATAACAGGGATGTTCATTCCACGACTAAATTCTCACCCTTTGAAATTGTCTATGGATTTAATCCTCTTGCACCGATTGACTTGATTCCTTTACCGCTGCATGAAAGGGATAATATGGATAGAAAGAAGCATGCTGAATTTGTCAAACAAATCTATGAAAAGGCACATCAGAATATCAAAAGAATAACTCAAAATTATGCAGATCGTGCTAACAAAGGAAGAAAGCGAGTGATTTATGAACCTAGAGATTTGGTGTGGCTACATCTTAGGAAAGAAAGGTTTCCTGATAAAATGAAATACAAACTCATGCCTAGCAGAGATGGACCTTTTTGAGTCCTTGAGAGAATAAATATAAATGCTTACAAACTTCAACTACATGGTGACTATGACATGAGTGCTACTTTTGATGTTTTTAACCTCTCTCCTTATTTTGGTGCAGATGTTGAAGAGTTGAGGACACTCCTTTCCAAGAGGGGGAGGGATGTGAACTAGCCCATCAAATTACAAAATGAAGACCTAATTCTGAGCGAAGCCTCAATGACAAGAGGAAGGCTAAAAAATGCAAGATGCAATTGATGCCCGAGTAGAAGCATTGCTAGCCCAAGAATGCTCAAAATGAGGCCTTAGTCTTGCTAATCCAAGCGCAAGAAAATTAAGGCCATAAATCTGAATGCATGCATGGGGGGAGGTCAAAAGTCAAGTTCAACAACCATAAATCTGAATGCATGCATGAGGGGTAGATCTGATTTAAATCTGAATACATGCATGGGGGTCAAAAATCAAGAGTCAAGTTCAACCACAATTAAATCTGAATTTCATGGGGGGGAGATCAAGAGCCAAGAAGCATAAAGTTATGAATTATAAATGTAATTTTCATGCATGTCATTAGGCTCATGATTTCATGTTGTCTTTTGGTATTCTCTATGTCACATTTATGTCTTTTACTTATTCCATGTCATTATGATGACTAATTGGCTACCAAAAGCCATTAGTTGTCTTTAATTAGTGAGTCTTTTAAGTTTCTAAGCTTTGCCTATAAAGAGAGCATGTATTCCGTTGTATTCACCATCAACCAGATTATTAATTCAGAATTTGAGTGTTTTCTCATATTGTGTGAGATTTCTATCTTCAAGCTCTTGTGAAACCTTGCCTTGTCAATCTTCCATATAAGACTGGTGATCTAAATTCGCAAAATCCCCCATTTCATTCTTCAACCCCATGCATTGATGTGTGGATTGGTTAAGCTCGTGTTCGGGGTTGGGCAAGTGATCTAAGTTGTAGGTTACGTCGCTCATAACGTTGGTTGGCTATTTGCATTTGTCAGGTCAGTGAACCACCATTATCCTAAGCTTATCATTTCTCATAACTTTCCTCATATCATTGTTTTTTTAGTTTGATTCGAGTTTCTTGAACAACCTATGCTATGAAGATTGGGCCACCATTGATTTCACGCCAATTTGGTAGCTGGGTCCTCGTGCCTCAAGAAGCATTGATGATTCGCGTCGAAGAATAGAGTATGAGGGATTGCATAAGGAAAATAATAAATAGACAGTCCGAGTTATTAATTCTGCGAGTTTTTTCACAACCCAATGCCCTAAAACCCTTTTGTTTGGAAGTCATCGACCTAACGGTCTGTCACGCCCCGCTTCCCTAAAATGGAGGCGAGACGTGAAAAGGTCCGCACGAGAGTGGAGCTGTGAAGCCCCAAACCCGATAAGCGTCAAAAAAACATAAGCAGATCCCTGTAACCACAAGCGGAACAACAATAATAACACAAGGAGAGACAGAAACAAAATCTCAATCTCAGAAAATGTCCAACATTAAAATTAAGTTCAACATCCAGAAAAGCCACCAGGCTAAAAGAAAGAGTCTAAAGGCCCAGAACAAGGCCAAACAAAGACAAACGTAAACAGAGTATAGGTGCTGCGCACCGATAACTACAGCAGTCTAAAACAAAAGGGGGGAAAGCTCAACGAAGACACTAGGACTGGTCCTCAGTGTCCACGTACTCCTCGCCAAACACAAACTCGGGCACGGCGTCCGCAAACACCTCGTCCTCAACAACGGACTCAGGCTCGGGATCTAACATGTGTCACCCAAAAGAGTAAAGGGGCACATGTCAGCAAGTCTAAAAGACTTGGGCAAGGAAACTGAAGGTAAGGTAAACTAGCAACCTAGCAGTTATAGTATGATGCATGGCATGGCAAGTATAGTATGGAAGTGACAAGTAAAGGGAAGTACAAGTAGCAAGTATGTCATGGATATCAAGTAAAACACGGACAAGTACAAGTCAAGTGGTTCACGTCAAGTGAACAAGTCAAGTAAACAAGTTGTGCACAGAGATTCCGCCTGTTGGCTAGAGTGGCTGATCGGGCCAACTCCTAAGCTCAAGTGACCGTTTATCTCTACCCCTCCACGTGTATCGAGCCAGTGAATTACCCCAAACACGGAATGCTCGCTTCTGGAACACGAGCCAGGAAGTGTATTTAACAAGTATGGCGTAGGGTTATGCCTGCAACGCAGGTGCCTAGCCGGTAAACAAGTAGATCGGGCATTGGCTATCAACCAACTCACGTAGCCCGCTTCTGGAACACGGGCCAGGAAACACAAGTATTGTAGCGTGTGCTATGAATGCGACATACAACATGGGTAGCATGGATGACAATTAATTCGCGTACCGTTAATCAAAATTAAACATGACATGATAGTTATGCAACATGATAAATGACGGTCCTAGCTTCGTTGTCAAGCTAGTTCCTGAAATTGCGCCTAGGCGAGTATCATTTCGTCGCCTAGTCTCTTTTACGCCTACAACAAACAAATGGCCTAAGACATGGCCCAAACCCCAAGTGGCAAGTTTCACTTGCCTAGCACCGAGGATGACGATCACGTAGGTTCGTCACATAAATGCTAGCTACGGAAAAGAGATCGCTGCCATGGTAAAACAACATTAGAACAACATCCAACCTAGTTTTATTAGGGTTTCACAAAAATCACAAAACGGGTTATGAGAACATCAAAGGATCGATCACTACCTTAGGAAGCGGAAGAACGATACCTAGCAACCACGGCAACGGAAGAACGATCCGGCTCAAATCTGGAAATGAGGGAAAATCTGGAGAAATATGTTTTGATATGGGTTTTGGGGGTTTGATGAAGGTTTGAGGAAGGTGGAAGGTGGAAAGTGTTAAGTGAGGGTTTGGATGATGGAGGATGAGCTTGGAATGAAGGTTTGAGGGTTTGGGGAAGATGAGAGCTCAATGGGGGAGAAATTAGGTTTAGAGTTGAAGAAAAAGAAGAAGAAAACGTTTGGGAGGGGTATTTATAGGGTTTGATGTCGGCTAGGGCAAAATTAGGGTTTACTGCACTGATTAGTCGGTCAAAGAACAACGGTTGACCAACTAGTTTGAGAACTAGTCGGTCGGTTGACCAACGCAGACCGACTAAGTGTAAACAGTAGCTCCTGACGAAAACCTGAACTAAGAGTTAGTCGGTCAAAGAACAACTACTGACCGACTAGTTTGACATCTAGTCGGTCGATGAACATTCTTAGACCGACTAAAAGTGAACAGTAACTGGTACCAAAAATAGTTAATGAGTTAGTTGGTTAAAGAAGCATTGCTGACCGACTAGTTTGCAACCTAGTCGGTCAACCAACGTTCTTAGACCGACTAACGATAAACAGTAACTCCTGAACATTTATCAAAGCCCACTAGTCGGTTCAAGAAGGTTTTCCGGCCGACTGGATCGTCATCTAGTCGGTCGGTGCCCCTTCTTACATCGGCTAATGTGCACTGAAAGTTCCGAAATGGAGCGTGAAGCTCTGGGATGGATTCCTAAGTCTCCTAGGCTCGTTCTAACTCTAAGATATCGACGTTATGAAACCCGTCACGAATGACTTACTCCAAACACGCCGACCGATGGAAGAATCTAGAGAATCACGACGAAACGAACAAAAATGAAAACTACGGAGACTGAAATGGAAATCGCAACCAAGGAGAAGCAACCATATATATATACAATAAAATCCATACATGAAAAACCAGTCGTTACATCCTCCCCAACTTAAGAAAAATTCCGTCCTCAGAATTCCCAACACGCACGTGTCCGGGAACAAAAGTGGGTAGCGCTCTCGCATCTCATCTTCTCTCTCCCAAGTAGACTCTCCCGGCGAACCGTGCCGCCACATCACTCTAATAAGATCGACGACCTTGTTTCGAAGTGACTTCTGATGCCTGTCTAGAATCTGCACTGGATGCTGGTCATACGTCAAATCTGTGCGAACGGCGATCTCCGAGAAATCCACAGTATGAGATGGATCGCTGATGTATCGACGAAGCTGCGACACATGAAAAACATCGTGAACTCCTTCCAAAGATGGCAGCAAGGCTAAGCGGTAAGCTACCTCGCCAACCCTCTCCAGAATATCAAACGGTCCAATGTATCGCGGGCTCAACTTCCCTCGCTTCCCAAAACGAATCACTCCATGATTCGGGGAAATCCTCAGAAACACATGATCCCCAGGCTGAAACTCCAAAGGACGGCGTTTAGCATCCGCCCAATGCTTAAAACGGTCCTGAGCAATCCTCAATCTCTCCTGAATATTCCTGACGGCCTACACAGCCTCCACAATCATCTCAGGCCCCAACATCTCCCGATCGCCAACGTCATCCCAACTCAATGGTGATCGACATTTCCTCCCATACAAAGCGGCGATAGGCGCCATGCCAATAGACGCCTGGTAGCTGTTGCTGTAAGAGAACTCCACCAAGTGTAGATGGTCCTCCCACGAACCCTTGAAATCCAACATGCATGCTCTCAACATGTCTTCCAAAATCTGAATCGTCCTCTTGGACTGGACATCCGTCTGCGGATGGTACGCCATGCTGAAACTCAGACGCGTACCCAAACTCTTCTGCAAACTCTGCCAGAACTGAGATGTGAATCTCGTGTCTCTGTCCGACACGATACTCACGGGGACCCCATGAAGTCGCACGATCTCCTGCACGATTCACGTTACATCACTATCTAAGCTAGGAAAAGGAAACAGAAACGGAGGGTAAAAGAATTTACCTCCATGTATCTCCTTGCTAGCGCCTCAGTGGACTGTCCTACTCGGAATGGAATAAAGTGCGCGGATTTGGTCAATCGGTCTACGATCACCCAAACCGCGTCGTTCTGCTTCGGACTCCGAGATAGTCCAGTCACGAAGTCCATAGTGATGTGTTGTCGCTTCCACTCCGGAATCGAAAGCGGTTGCAGCAACCCTGCCGCACGCTGATGCTCCGCCTTCACTTGCTGGCAAACCAGACACTTGGCTACACTCTGAGCCACACTCCTCTTCATACCATGCCACCAATAATTCAGACGAAGGTCCTTGTACATCTTGGTCCCACCAAGATGCACAGAATACGGCGAACTGTGTGCCTCCACCATCAACTCCTCTCTAATATCCCCAGCTGGCACACACAACCTGGCCCCAAACCTCAGCGAGCCATCCTCATGAATCAAAAAGTCAGTCCGTAGACCGTCTCCTACCTGCTCCGAATCTTCACTAGCTTCAGATCTCCAGCCTGGCCAGCCTTGATCTGATCCACGATTGTCGACTGAATCTGCATACTCATCAACGAAGAAGCCTCCCCACGAAGAACAATCTCCACACCAGACTCGCAAAAATCCTGCTGCAATCTCCACTGCGAAGTCAACATCATCACCGCGGGAAGCCTACTCAAAGCATCTGGAACCACATTCACCTTGCCAGGGTGATACTGCAAATCAATCTCATAATCCGCCATGAGCTCCAACCATCGACGTTGTCGCATGTTGAGCTCCTTCTGAGTAAAAATATACTTCAAGCTTTTGTGATCGGTGAAGATCTTCACTTTCTCACTCAGTAAGAAGTGTCTCCAAATCTTAAGAGCAAACACAACAGCAGCCAACTCCAAATCATGCGTCGGGTAATTCTTCTCATGAACCTTGAGCTGACGAGAAGCGTAAGCTACAACATGTCCATGCTGATGCAAAACACAACCAAGACCCTTGCCAGAAGCATCGCAAAAGATCTCAAATCCACCACTGCGATCAGGCACAACAAGAATGGGGGCAGTCGTCAATCTCTCCCTCAGAACACCAAAGGCATTCTCACAATCACCCGACCAAACAAAAGGTACATCCTTCCGCGTCAATCTGGTCATCGGCTCAGCAATACGGGAAAAGTCCTTAATGAAATGCCGATAGTAACCAGCAAGTCCAATGAAACTCCGGATCTCAGACGCTGACTGCGGAACAGGCCACTCTCTGATGGCCCTAATCTTCTCGGGATCCACTGAAATACCATCTCCAGTCACCACATGCCCCAGAAAAGCAACTCTATCCAGCCAAAACTCGCACTTCGAAAACTTAGCATACAACCGATGCTTCCTCAGAATCTCCAACGTCGTTCTTAAGTGCGAGGCATGCTCTTCCTTCGACTTCGAATAGATCAAAATGTCGTCAATAAAGATAACGACAAACTTATCCAAAAAGTCATAGAAAATCAGGTTCATCAGATTCATGAAAACTGCGGGTGCGTTAGTTACGCCGAAAGGCATAACCACAAACTCATAGTGTCCATACTTCGTCCTGAAAGCTGTCTTCGGCACATCATCCTTCTTCACCTTCAACTGATGGTAACCACTCCTCAAATCCAACTTAGAAAACACCCTCGATCCTCCCAGCTGATCAAAGATATCATCGATGCGAGGCAACATGTATTTGTTCTTAATGGTCACCGCATTCAGCTCCCGATAGTCCACGCACATGCGACGCGAACCATCCTTCTTCTTCACCAACAACACCGGTGCTCCCCACGGAGACACACTAGGGTTGATGTAACCATTCTGCATAAGCTCATCCAACTGCCTACGCAATTCCTCCAACTCTGCTGGTGCCATAAGATATGGTGCCTTCGAAATGGGATGCGCACCTGGAATAAGATCAATAGAAAACTCCAAAGCTCGATCAGGTGACAATCCAGACATCTCCTCGGGGAAGACGTCATCAAAATCTCGTACCACAGCTGGCCTCTCCAACTCCATCTGCATAGCCACAACCTCCACCGGTCTGGTCCGAAATCTGGCCGGACCCAGCGAACTGCTACCTCGACTGAACTCAAATACTGGATGTCCGGGAATCTCGAACACCACCTTCTTCCTCCGACAGTCAATCGTAGCATAGAAGCTCGCAAGCCAATCCATCCCAAGGACCGCATCGTAGTTGATGATGTCGTGGACAATGAAATCAGCACAAAGCTCACGTCCACAAACCACCAACGGGCAAGAATTGCACCCACGATGCACCGAGACCACACTGTTCCCTGTGACGATATTCCAACTCTTAGGAAGAGAGGACGTCGACAAGGAATGCTTCTCCACGAAGCTCCGGGCCAAAATGCACATCGACGCACCTGAGTCAAAGAGGACTCGTGCAGGAAATGTGCAAACCAAAACCACACCTAGCAAACAGTCTAACAATCAAATCCTATTCTAGCAACAAACATGAGCAAGCAACCAACATAATCAACAATCAAACTAACTAAGGAAGAAAAATAGCTAGAATGAGCGTTACCTGTAATAACCTCGTCCACGGCCATGCTCTCCTCCTCAGTCATCAGAAAGGCCTGCCCTCTCGGCGGAACAGCCTGCCGAAAGGCATGTCTCTGTGGAACAAGGGGCGCTCCACGTCCAGCGGGCACAGGGGCTCTCTGCTGCAATGGCTGAGCAGCAATAGGTCCTCGCCAAGGCTGCTTCGACCTCGAACAATCCTTCATGGCATGGATAGGATCCCCACAGACGACACACTGGCCCAGGAATCTCCTACACTGATCCTTGACAAGCCCGGTCCTACCGCAGAAATGGCAAGTCTTCAGAATAGGCCCTCCTGGCCTCTTGAACTGAGCTGGCTGATTAGGCTTGAAACCAGGCCTAACCACCGCTCTGGCCTGCTCCATAGGCCTCTTCCCAGCACCAGAAACATGTCCCCTCCTCTGACTCAGGTTCAGCTCCTGCCTCCTTGCAGCGACCAGAACCTTCTGATAAGAGTCCAGATCAGAGGAAGACACAAAACTCTGGAGCTCCAAAGCAAGTCCATGCAGGAACCTCTGAGCCCTCTCATCAGCATCCTGCACCATCTTCGGCGCGAACCGACTAAGCCTAGTGAACTCTTGGTGGTACTGGTCCACCGTCAAGCTCCCTTGCTTCAGATCAATGAAACGCTGCAGCATCTCCTTCTTAGCAGCCTTCGGAAAGAACTCCTCATCAAACCTGGACTTAAAGGTAGCCCAAGCTATCGGCTCCACTAACATCTTCTCTTCTGCATCCCACCAGTTCCGAGCGTTATCCTTGAGTTGCCGCTTTGCCAAATCAACCCATCCAGCCGGGGTGATCTTGGCCATCTTCAAGTTATCCTCAATGTTCTAAATCCACTCATCGGCAGCCAGAGGACCCTCAGACCCATCAAAATATGTGGGACCTAGCTCCAGAAATTGCTTCGCTCCCGGCTCGAAGCGAGGGGCCTCCGGAGCCACCCGAGGAGCTCGACCAGCCGGAGCATTCTGGACTTACAGGAGCACGCCTTGCTGCACATGCATCATCTGAAGCATCATCCGCATCATCTCCCCATTGGTGGGTTCCCGCTCAGGCTCCTCGTCATGAGGGGGCGCACCACTACCTCCACCACGTGTGATTCGTCTTCCTGCCATCTAGTGACACAGAAAACGAAACAATTAGACTCCTAGCTTATGACTCGGATGTCGAACTTAGTTTATTGGACATTCTAATATTATTATCGCTATTTCGACAATTCGCAGGTACAGAAGGACCTGCATGGGCCACCAACAAAACCTGTCACGCCCCGCTTCCCTAAAATGGAGGCGAGACGTGAAAAGGTCCGCACGAGAGTGGAGCTGTGAAGCCCCAAACCCGATAAGCGTCAAAAAAACATAAGCAGGTCCCTGTAACCACAAGCGGAACAACAATAATAACACAAGGAGAGACAGAAACAAAATCTCAATCTCAGAAAATGTCCAACATTAAAATTAAGTTCAACATCCAGAAAAGCCACCAGGCTAAAAGAAAGAGTCTAAAGGCCCAGAACAAGGCCAAACAAAGACAAACGTAAACAGAGTATAGGTGCTGCGCACCGACAACTACAGCAGTCTAAAACAAAAAGGGAGAAAGCTCAACGAAGACACTAGGACTGGTCCTCAGTGTCCACGTACTCCTCGCCAAACACAGACTCGGGCACGGCGTCCGCAAACACCTCGTCCTCAACAACGGACTCAGGCTCGGGATCTAACATGTGTCACCCAAAAGAGTAAAGGGGCACATGTCAGCAAGTCTAAAAGACTTGGGCAAGGAAACTGAAGGTAAGGTAAACTAGCAACCTAGCAGTTATAGTATGATGCATGGCATGGCAAGTATAGTATGGAAGTGACAAGTAAAGGGAAGTACAAGTAGCAAGTATGTCATGGATATCAAGTAAAACACGGACAAGTACAAGTCAAGTGGTTCACGTCAAGTGAACAAGTCAAGTAAACAAGTTGTGCACAGAGATTCCGCCTGTTGGCTAGAGTGGCTGATCGGGCCAACTCCTAAGCTCAAGTGACCGTTTATCTCTACCCCTCCACGTGTATCGAGCCAGTGAATTACCCCAAACACGGAATGCTCGCTTCTGGAACACGAGCCAGGAAGTGTATTTAACAAGTATGGCGTAGGGTTATGCCTGCAACGCAGGTGCCTAGCCGGTAAACAAGTAGATCGGGCATTGGCTATCAACCAACTCACGTAGCCCGCTTCTGGAACACGGGCCAGGAAACACAAGTATTGTAGCGTGTGCTACGAATGCGACATACAACATGGGTAGCATGGATGACAATTAATTCGCGTACCGTTAATCAAAATTAAACATGACATGATAGTTATGCAACATGATAAATGACGGTCCTAGCTTCGTTGTCAAGCTAGTTCCTGAAATTGCGCCTAGGCGAGTATCATTTCGTCGCCTAGTCTCTTTTACGCCTACAACAAACAAATGGCCTAAGACATGGCCCAAACCCCAAGTGGCAAGTTTCACTTGCCTAGCACCGAGGATGACGATCACGTAGGTTCGTCACATAAATGCTAGCTACGGAAAAGAGATCGCTGCCATGGTAAAACAACATTAGAACAACATCCAACCTAGTTTTATTAGGGTTTCACAAAAATCACAAAACGGGTTATGAGAACATCAAAGGATCGATCACTACCTTAGGAAGCGGAAGAACGATACCTAGCAACCACGGCAACGGAAGAACGATCCGGCTCAAATCTGGAAATGAGGGAAAATCTGGAGAAATAGGTTTTGATATGGGTTTTGGGGGTTTGATGAAGGTTTGAGGAAGGTGGAAGGTGGAAAGTGTTAAGTGAGGGTTTGGATGATGGAGGATGAGCTTGGAATGAAGGTTTGAGGGTTTGGGGAAGATGAGAGCTCAATGGGGGAGAAATTAGGTTTAGAGTTGAAGAAAAAGAAGAAGAAAACGTTTGGGAGGGGTATTTATAGGGTTTGATGTCGGCTAGGGCAAAATTAGGGTTTACTGCACTGATTAGTCGGTCAAAGAACAACGGTTGACCAACTAGTTTGAGAACTAGTCGGTCGGTTGATCAACGCAGACCGACTAAGTGTAAACAGTAGCTCCTGACGAAAACCTGAACTAAGAGTTAGTCGGTCAAAGAACAACTACTGACCGACTAGTTTGACATCTAGTCGGTCGATGAACGTTCTTAGACCGACTAAAAGTGAACAGTAACTGGTACCAAAAATAGTTAATGAGTTAGTCGGTTAAAGAAGCATTGCTGACCGACTAGTTTGCAACCTAGTCGGTCAACCAACGTTCTTAGACCGACTAACGATAAACAGTAACTCCTGAACGTTTATCAAAGCCCACTAGTCGGTTCAAGAAGGTTTTCCGACCGAATGGATCGTCTTCTAGTCGGTCGGTGCCCCTTCTTACACCGGCTAATGTGCACTGAAAGTTTCGAAATGGAGCGCGAAGCTCCGGGATGGTTTCCTAAGTCTCCTAGGCTCGTTCTAACTCTAAGATATCGACGTTATGAAATCCGTCACGAATGACTTACTCCAAACACGCCGACCGACGGAAGAATCTAGAGAATCACGACGAAATGAACGAAAATGAAAACTACGGAGACGGAAATGGAAATCGCAACCAAGGAGAAGCAACCATATATATATATATATATATATATATATATATATATATATATATATATATATATATATATATATATATATATAATTCATACATGAAAAACCAATCGTTACACGGTCGTTACATGAATTGCTTTAAAGAGTTATAAAAAAGGGAAAGGAAAGGAAATAAAATGATGAGATTTGAAAATAAGATTGGACATGTGTTGAATAGATTCAAGACCATGAGCTCATGATGGGTTGAGTGTTGTGATGGCCTAACCTTAAAAGATTTATAACCTATGACATTTGATTACATAAGTAGTTAAACAAATGCATGCATGAACTTGTGTAATGCTAAATGTGTGTAGATTGGGGCAACATTGCGTATTTTTTTGCATTAGTTCATTAAAACCTATGATTTTTGTTGAAATTTGCTGGTTTATGTTATCCTTAACTCATTCTATGATTTATGAATAGAATATGGTGTGTGATATATATATTTGGAATGTTCACTCACTTGGCTAGGGACTAGCAAAGAGCTAGTTGGGGGGTGTGATTAGCACATAATATTGCATAGTTACCCCCTAGTTCTATATGATCTTCCACATATTTTGCATGCCAATTGAGCTCCAAATGATATATATTCCGAACATTAAATATATTATAGCATTAATCATTCTATAAGGAAATCATATGAAATTAATTGGGGTTTTCATCATGCTTAAATTCCTAAGTTAAATCAATAACCCATGATGACCAAACAGTACCAGACGTCTGGTAGTAAGCCACCAGACGTCTGGCCAAAGCTCACACTTCAATGTTTTTATTTTCAGATATGACATACATCTAGAGCACATCCCCCAGGTGTCTGATCCGATGTTCAGACGTTTGGGAAGAGAGCTCCAGACGAATTAAGAGGCATTTTACAAAGTCCTAACTTTCTATTTTCTGTAGGGAATTCTACAAGGCGTCTGAAAGAGGAGTACTAGACGCTTGGACCAAGCCCTAGACGCCTATCATAATAACATCAGACATCTGGCCGCATCAATTTCAAAGACTCATTAAGTCAAGCCCTAGACGTCTGACCACTAAATGTCAGACGTCTGTTCTATACAATTTTCAAAAGAAAATCCCAAGAAACCAAACGTTTGGTCCATCAATAGTAGACGTCTAACGACGGATGGAAAACACAATCTAGAGCAGAACTCGACCCAAACCCGGTTCAACTTGAGCCGTGGATTGAAGATCGAACGGTAGAAACTATTTCAGGGGCTAAGCTCTGTATAAAGGATGTTGTGATTAGGGCTAGGATTATCTTTTATCATATTCTTCATCGCCTGTTTTGTTTTAGATTTATGGTTAGCTTAGGGGAAGTTGCATCTGAGGACGAGGATTATGGGTTGAGCTTCAAGCTGTCATGGTGAAAGAATTTTAATCTCTCTTGATTTTTGTCATTTAGGTTTCAATCTTTGTAATGAACTTATTGACATTACGAATGGAAGTTTATGTTTTTATATCCATGAGTAGCTAACTCTATTGTGGGTGTGCTGTGATGTAAATTAGGGATTACCCTTCCATGCTTTCAATCATCTACGAGTTATTGAATGTTTCAATGCATTACCCGTAGAGGGGTTTGATGAGGATGGAATGCCCCGAAGCATCTCCTACGTGTATTAGCATCATACGCGAGGGGTCCTAATAGAATGATGCACATCGTGGCATTATCTACGTGCGCCTACATTACCCGTTAAGGGATCTGAGAATGGCATGCTGCGAGTCATATCATATATGCATAAGACTAGTCAAGGGGACCTAGACGTACTTAGGGTGGAGTTCTGCAAGGCACTACTTAGCAATTAGAATACAAAACTCATTAATCCAATGAATACTTGATTATTATTGCGCTTAATCCCACCAGGGAATCTTTTGGTGATGTTTGCCCAAAAGGCACATCACTGAGTTATCATAGATTGAAATGCATAGATGTGCATAACCCTAATGAAGTCACAACACACACACACACAACAATATCCTATTGTATCACCCACACTACCCCCAACATATTTTAGTTTAATTTTGTCACTCGAACTTTCCAGCAATCTTTTCGTCTTTGAAAGCTGGGTTGATCATTATCGAATTAATTCTAAAATTGTGATTTTACAGACGATATGTGGCCCCGAGGAATACGGCCCTGTACTCACCAGGATTACTAATTCCTATACTTGGAAATATCACAGTTGTTTGGAGCAGTCATGAAGGAATGAAGAGTGAGGGGGAGGAGAGGATGGGCATGGTGATGAAAAGGGAGGGGTTGGTGATGTGCGGGGGCGGGGTGCAGTTGAGGGGGTTGCAGTGATGCGGACGGCTGGCCATGGCAACAGGAAAGAAGAGGAAAGTGTGGGTGGAGAAAGAGAGTTGGAAGGAAAAGAGTAAAACATTCAATGGCAACCCCATAAATCTTAAAGGGGTATTCACAAAAAAATACCCTAACGTTTGGGGTATCTTTCAAATTAATACACTGAATGTTTAAGTCGTACACAACAATACCTTTTTGCATGTTTTGGCTAACGGACGACAACGTCGTTAAATTATACATATTTTGCCCCGGATCAAAGCTCACAAAAAAATACCCTAACGGTTGGAGTATCTTTCAAATTAATACCCTAACGTTTGGGGTATCTTTCAAGTTAATACATTAACGTTTGGAGTATCTTTCAAGTTAATACCCGCTCGGGCCCATGTTTTGCTGCGAGCCCATGTCGCATCATCTTGAACAGATGATCGTAGGAGATGGCTCGACTCCAATTCTTACTCACGGACTTGAGACAGCACAATGATTTGAAGGAAATTCGAGGGATGATGATATAGATTATGACCCCAGCAGGCAAGCAGCGCGCCGTCTGCTTACGTCGCCGATGCTGCACTGCTGCCTTCTTAAGCGTGTCGTCAGAAAGTTTAAATAGTTTATATAATAATTTTTACTTAATTATTATTGATATAGACATATCAATTATTTTTCTATATAAACGTTATCAAAACAATTTCAAACTTCTACCATGTGATTCTATGATCATTTAGTGCTCCCCATATTATTTTCGTAATTTTCTGGTGTCAAATCGATCTAGACCCTGCAAACCCGCGACCTAAATGTTTTGGACCAAAACTCGTATCTCCGTAGCTCAAACTTTGGAATGGACTTTGTATTCACGATTCTCACGATAATACGAACACGTGGCTATGTTTTCGTAATTTTTCGGAGTCGTTTAACTTCAGGGGCAAAATCGTAATTTCGTTATTAAATTTTACTAATTACTTTCACTAATTACTGTTTTACGTTACCCTAATTACCTTAATTACCACCATATCTGTCGGCAATCACACCCCCCCCCCCAATTTTAAACGTTTTCCTCTACTTAACCCCGTTCATCCCCCCTTAAACACCCACCTAACCTCATTAATTAACCCCGAATTAATTCTTAAAATATTATATTAATTTTATTAGTTATAAACCTCCCGATCTTCACCCATCCTCTTCCCTCGTTTACAGAGGAGCACCCTCCTCTTCCCCTCGTCTATAGAGGAGCACCCCGACTCTATCCCTCCCTCTCGTTTCATCTCTCTCCCTTCCATGTGCCGCTCCACCTCTCCCCGTGCCACCCGCCAACGAGTGAGCCCCCAACCAGCCGCTTCCCTGAGCTCCACCCCTCAACTCTCCCTGCAGCAAGCCAACCCAGCGTCACCTGCAAGAAAAAAACGAAGGTAAGTGTTTTTTTGCTATATACACATCTTATTATGTAAAATACACATTATTAAACATTATTTATATATAGTAGTTATAACACATTTGACTTAATATCACGAATCTAATGACGCAGAAATATTCACACCTTTCATACGATCACGTGGACACTAAGATCGCTCCAATCATGCAAGTACCCTATTTTCTATAAAATTTTAAAGCTATCCGTATTTATTGCTAAATGTCAAAATAAATTATTTCTAGCGATTTTCATATAAACGACATACTGCACCCTACGTGTCTGAAAGTACTCGTCAAAAGGAAAATTTGGATAGCAAGAACATAAAAATCCAACGTGTAGATTGGAAGATATCAACTTTACAAGTTTAGAGATCGTATTTTCTAATTTCCAATAAATGCCATCAATGCTTTTTAAATCCCAATAAATCACTATTATCAAGTTAAAAATCCAGAAAAATTACATGTAACCTCTAAAAATGATTCTCTCATAATATAAATTATTGCGTGAACTTTTGGTAACTTTTGATGTTGTAACTCATCACGTCACCAATCGTGAAAACTACTTCTGCTATGTTAAAACACCCATAAAATGCTTCATTTTTTGTTCATACCATTATATGTGTCACCCTTAATAATATGTTATGTTGGGCCCCCGAGGCACATATGCAAAACCATCGAATACAGGTGGGATGAAGATTAGTCAATAACTAAACAATACACTTTGGGTTGGGTTGGTCCATCGTAGTAAGGTTCATATATGTAGCTTGACCACATTATGGTTACATCCATACCACACTAATGTAGGCAAGCATCTTGGCCATTTTCCAGGTTAGGGATGGCAAGAAGCGTCACGACAACCCCCGATAATAGGGTGCATCAAGAACATTATATTTACCCGGATATAGACTTCGTCACGAACACAGAAAACAGAAAATACTCAACTTGTAAACCACCATTACTTTATCTAAAATGCAAATTGTGTGTTAACTATTGATAACTCTGTCATGTCATTACTATTAGTATGCACATAATCATTCATCATGCACATGTTTCTTTATATGTTCTAACGTTCTTTTGTTTTCTTATTTCGCATGCTTAACACTTGTAAACTTTAAATCATATGTCAACTTTAAGCATGCTCATATCCACATGCTATGCACGTACTGTCCTTAATTGTTCTAACGGTCTCTTTTGTTTACTAATTTTATTATTTTAAGAATCTTGTCGAGTGTCAATTTTTCTAACATTTTAAATTTTGCTGAGCGACCCTCGCTGACGTATATTTCCATGTCTTTATCTTGTGAAATATACATTGGGTTTGAGCCAGAGGAGTATACTTGAGATTAAGCAGGTTGACCAGGAGTACGAGATCCCATGCCGAGGAATGGCGTGCCTTCGCCACATCGCTAAAAGAAAATTTAATATTGTTGTTGCAAACTTATTCAGATGTAATTCCACTTTGTGTATCTGTTTCTAATGGCCATGCCAGGCCTTATTTGTGTACATGTAATCTGGACATTGAGTTGTAATAATGATATTCTGTGTTGTTCTGAGTTCGCATGCAAGAACATGCAAAGCTTAATACACAGATGCTTATTGTTCTTAAATCAAAGAAGGAAGAAAAAAATACTTCTTCGTTGCTTTAAGCACATGCGGACCTTCTCGTGTCCTCGTTTCCAAGTATAATGGGAAGCGGGACGTGACGCTATTTCAATTTGAAAATCAGAGATATCATGCATTACATTACACGTGTAAAATATATGTCAAAACATGAACGTTACAAACTGGATGAGATTCTTGAGACAGTAAGTACCGACGATAAACCAACCAACGAGAATGGACAGAAGGCAACCATGAAGATCAAGAAGTTTGAACGCCAAAAAGAAGCCATATGGAGCAGAAGACCCCAAAAGGCAACAAAGACCTCGCCGCTGCAGTATTGCTCACCCAAGTACATTTGAAGAACATGAAGACTGCTAAACTCACCACATTCCATCTGGCATGCCATGGATGATTGAAAGAGAACTTACGTTAGCATACGCTGCGCTGTAGTCTCTGAACTTTGCCCTTGGATTCGCCACAACGGTCGGTACTTCGTCACGGAGGATCGAAGCAGCGTTTCCACCGTCTAAATCTCTATTTGGAAGAAGAACTAAATGGAAGGGCGAAGAGGAAAAGGTTTGCCTTATGCAAACTTATGGCATGAAGGATTAGCCTTAAATGCTTAACCCTTGGGTCCTATTTATAGGCTTTAGGGGTAGTTATTATAGGAAATAACCATATATAAGCTTATTAGCTTATATTAACACCCTTGCTTATCCTCTTCTTCATGCACTTATCAAGTGCCTTTATGCACTTATAAAGTGACTTTTTCCACTTATCGAGTGGTCCTTTTCACACATGAAAAGGTTCCCTTCGCACATGCTTTCATGCACGCGACATCCGAGGTCCGTATACCCTCATACATCCCCTCATGGGTGTATACATGTCATCCATATCCAACATCTCCCACTCACACTTGAGGGGATTGTAAGGAAACATCTTTTTTTTAGTTCTTCAATTTATCATACCGAGAAATAGACCGTGTGACCGTCATGCACATAGAGTCCGTTGTTGTGCACTTGTTAGAGATACACAACACTCTTTGGGGTGCAAAGTTGAGTAGATCAACGCATGTTTTACCCTAGATAATTTCTTCACATTTCTTATACTTTATATTCAACAATTGAATCCCATCTGGATTACAATTGGCTGGCCAGCTTTGAATCTCTAAAGTCAAAATGTGAATATGAAATTAATCTTCCTCTTCTTGCGATCCTTTCGATCTTGACTTGACTCGCTTTTCTAACATGCCCCGCCTGACCGAATTAACCATAGTCCATAAGTAACATGCTAAGATAGCGATCACCCAGTTAAATCTAAAGGAACAAATTAGAGTCCATAAGGGTAAGTAGTTAAGACCCATGTGGTCTTTGGGTCTCACATAATAGTAAACACAATTACTATTCTAACCCAATGGTCAAATGCATACGTAGTTTGAATATGTATTACAACATCACTCCTTTCTCAGTGGAGCGTATGTCTTAATGATGTTGTAAGGATGGTGATCAGACACCACAATGTCTGACTTTGAGTCCCTTTTACTACTCATTACTTTCCTGGACCCACATCCTGCATAAGACAGATAAGATTTCAAAAATCTTCTTAGATCTTTTGTAAGCATCCATATGATGCAAATATTTCATACGACCATTTTGTTTAAGTCATGACTCTAAATCATCCGTCTGACGATTTTGACTTTAAACAGGTCTCATTTTTATCTTATCCGTCTGATAGAATAAAGGCGGTTGCTCATGTGAGAGAGCCAACCTCAATTTTTCCGACATACTGGAAAAACATAGCTGAGATTTAAAAGAAATGTACACAAACATTTTCAAGAAACTCATATGCAATGTCGAAAAGAACTTATTCTTTTATCAAATTTGATCTTTCATAGACATGGGAATATATTGATACAACTCAGCTCTTACGCAAACCTTGAGATGATAAGTGTTTGTAAAACACATCTCTGGGGATCGCCTTCATAAGCGGATCCGCTATCATCTCATGCGTAGATATGTATCTTATGTCTATCTTCTTGTTCTTATCATAGTCTTTTGCAAAATTATCCTCTTAACCGCTTTCCAGTGTGCTTGCCCTGGATTGGATTGGTAACGACTTACCATTCCAACGGCAAAACAGATGTCCGGTCTTGTACATATCATAGCGTACATAAGACTACCAACTGCACTAGAATATGGATCTTTTTCCATAATTTCCTTTTCCTTTTTGGTTCTTAGGACACATCTTCAGGCATAAATTATCGCATTTGCTTATTGGAGTATCAATGGACATACAGTCCTGCATATTAAAACGTTCTGGAACCTTCTTTATATAAGTCTCTTGTGAAAGAGAAAGAAGTTTCTTCGAACGATTCCTTGAAATCTTAACTCGAAGGATATATGCGACTTCTTCCATATCTTTCATCTGAAATACTGATGAAAGCCAAGCCTTGATATCCATCACAAAGCCCTTGTCATTTCCGGCTATTAAAATGTCATCTACATATAGAGACATAATAACATACTTACTTTTGATCCTCTTGATATATACACAGTTATCCTCATCAAGCATGGTAAAACCATTTGATAAGACAACTTCTTGAAATCATATATACCATTGCCTCGAGGATTGTTTAAGACCATATATGGACTTACGAAGTTTACAAACCTTATGTTCGTTTCCATCTTTTACAAACCCTGTTGGTTGTTCCATATAGATCTCCTCGTTCAATTCTCCATTGAGAAAGGCAGTCTTTACATCCATTTGATGTAATTCGAGGTCTAAGCAAGCTACTAAAGCCAGAATCAAGTGAATCGAGGTAAAACGAACAACATGTGAGAAGGTCTCTTCGTAGTCTATCCCTTCCTCTGTTTCCAATAGCTCTTAATTCCTCCTTCATCGCTTCCTTCTATTTGTCTTTTGCAGGGCATGATACGGACTGTTTGAAAGTAGCAGGCTCGTCATCATCTTGTAGACATCCTTGTTAACTCGCTGGAATAGGATTCACATCCCACTCGAATGAGGTAATCCTTCTTGATCATAAATCTCAAATAGAGATAAATCCTGACTTATCTCGCCCTGTCTTGGAAACTCATTTTCCAAGAAAGTAACATCCCTCGACTCAAATTCAATCAGTCCTCCATTGTCTTCCTGACCAATGAAAACATACCCTTTGGAGTTTTCTGTGTATCGTATAAAGATACATTTCTCCCCCTTGGCCCAAGTTTGCCATATTTATGGGAGGAAATATGTGCGTAGGATGCACACCCCCAAGGTTTTAATATGTTTAAGTCAGGAGACCTTTGGTTCCATAACTCATAAGGAGTGGAGCTAACTGATTTCGAGGGTACGTATCAAAGTCCTATTTCCTCCTCTATCGGTTCACGTTTTTAAAGCAAGTTAATGCTTCACTTTTGTGGAATATCAAATAGATATGTCCGAATCGGGTGAAGTCATCAATAAAGGTGATGAAGTATTAAAAGATATGTCCATCCAAGATGAACTTGCAGTTCCTTTGGGTTTCTGCAAGTAACTTGTCACCTGCTTAGAATCATCGCTGTGCAAGTAATCTTGTTCGTCCAAGCATTGAAAGCCAGAGTTTCTAGCACATCATTTGTTTAACTCGGCGATCAATCACCATCTAGCTTTGCAACGGAAAAGAGCCGTAGAGACCGGCCATACCCCCCCGAAGGGGTTGGCCAAGGCAATCATGCAGATGAGAATTTTTGTAGTCTTCCCGTCACGGAGACGTTCTCTCCGTTACACCAATGTAGAATTCCAACAATAATGGAGGATCGCCCCTCATGGGTGTATACCATATCCTATTCTGTTTAGGTTGTTTGCTACAAAAGAGTGGTAGTTACACGTGAATAGGCTGATGTTCTTGGTATTCGTCATCTCGGTAGGCGCTGTCGAGGTCTCCTTAAACTCATATATGATGGTGTGAATGGCATGTCGGTTAGGGGAAGAATCCCAGCAAGCCCAGAAGCTCTTGTAGCAGCTGAAGCAGGAGCAGCCCAATTTTAGGGGGGTTTGTTGTTCTTGTTCTTCTTGTTCTTCTGTTTGTCCATGTCTTTCTTGTCGGAGCAGCAGCAGCTTAAGAGATATGTAAGCACTTCCTACTCCTCGGCAAAGATGACTGAGGCCAGGGCAATGAGAGCGGTCGGGCGGGCCAAGAGATGGGAGGAGAGAGGTGGAGGGAGGGGTGGGGAGAGGGGTGGACCCTCTTGACCCCTTCGTTGGGGGAGCAGAGCTTCTTCATTTGAGAGAGACGATGCCCTCGACCATCCACCACCGTTCATCCACGGGGTCCACATCAACGACATATTCTTCTATCGTATGGAGCTCTGCGTCATTGGTCTTCATGGGCATGTCCAAGCTGTCATTGATCTCATGACCCCTGGCCAGAGCCTCAACGGTGAGCCCATCACCACGAGCATCATCATCTTTGGGGAAGGAGAAAGAGAAGGCAAGTCGAGCAACCACAGCACATCAACAACAGCAGGAACAACATCAACATGGCTCCATGGTGATTGTGGCTGATGGTTATGAAACTTGGAGTGGTGGTGCGGTATTTGATAATGCAACGGATCAGTCAGGCAGCGACGACAGTAGCAATCCATGATCGTCGTCGTCCAATGATGTATTTGCTATCGGAGAACTACTACCCAGCATTGATGCGTTGTCTAGCTTGCTGCCCTAGTGCTACCACCACCATAAGATGTCGATGCGTGGCCATCTTCTTCGGTTCCTTTGATGACTGAAGCTGATCATATCCAACTTTGACCCGATTTTGATCAAGATTGGTCATTTGACCCGATCCTGGAGATAGAATTAGACAACCTTTCGCTCGAGGACCTCCTCCAGCAAGATGTTCATGCCATAGTGACTTCTAGTGGGTGCTATCGATTTTGAGTAGCCTTTCTCCGAGGGATTTGTGGCTGTCGATGTATTAATTTTGTTTCATTAGCATACAGATCCTCTTGTTTCAACAGGATTTATTGGAATTTTTTCCATAAAGCAAAGGAGAGTAGGATTAACCGCTAGGTTGATGGTCATAAGAGGCAATGTTTCTACCATTTTGGATATTAAATTGAAATATAACGTAAACATTAGGTATTTTTTGTGATTTTCCCTATGAGGAACGGGGGAGGGGTAAAATCGTTCAGATTTCATTCTTTTGGATGGAAAATAGAAAGAAGGTATCAAGTTAAAGCCGACATATAACGTTAGGGTTTAAATATGTACAACTTAAAAGTTCAGGATATTAATTTGAAAGACAGCCCAAACGTTATAGTAATTTTTTGTGAACACCCCAATTTTAAACGGTAAACCTGTAAATAAAAGGTCTGTGTATTCAGCAGCTAGGTCTGTGCGCATATCAACTCCCCTTCACATTGTTATTTTTAGGCAAAATTTTTCCTCCGGTATTGGCGGGCTCGTTTGGAAACAAAAATTAATGGGAAGACGAGGGAGGAATTTTTTTCTCAGAGAAATCACTACCCATTTCGTATTGGGGGATGTCGGAGATCCCGTGCTCGTGCGTTCGTGCATAGCTTTCAAGGGATTTCCATCCTCTCCTTCATCCCCAATTCACAGGCAAAATTTTCCAGATCTTACTTTCGTTTCTCCTTTTAAATCGTAATTTGATCCCCGTATCTCCCAATTCATCGAAAACAATCAATGCCATTTTCCAATTCCCATTTCTATTTCGCTAAACGACTCACGTATGCTAAATTTTGTTGATTCTTTTAATGAATCGATTTTATTTTTTCAATGCAGATCCTTGATTGGAATCAATTTTGCGAAAATAGAACGCCATCGTTGAGCTTTTGTCAAGAGGAAGAGGAAGATAGCTCCTTTTTCTATTTCAATTTTGAATAAGAATTTTGGATAGGGATGGGGGTAGTGTCAAGGACCATTTTCCCTGTTTGTGAGAGCTTATGCTTCTTCTGCCCTTCATTGCGAACAAGGTCTAGGCATCCAGTGAAGCGGTACAAGAAGATTCTGTCGGAAATCTTCCCAAAATCGCAGGTTCCGCTTTCTTCAATTTTCATACTGATGTTCAGTTATGGATGTTCGTGTAATTCGTTGGATATTTGTAGTTGTCTAATTATGTTCTTATGATAATAACACTTTTGGCAATTAATGTTTAGCAAAAATATGGTTTTTATACTTGAATCATGTTGATGCAAAGGACTGTGTTATGTGCACCAAAGAAAAGGAAAGTCAATGGAAGTGGCAATGTGATACTGGGATAACCTGAGCAATGCTGGGATGCACATTAGTTGTCTAATTGTAGTTGTCACTAGCTAGTTTTATTAAGGTTGAACAATGCATACTCGTAATCCTAATATGATGGTTTCCTCTGAGATTAAAGGAGTGGCATCTCGTGAGGACTAGAAGGAATTAATATTACGTCCACCAATACTATAAATCAAGTCACTATTAAGTTGGTAAAAATACAAAGAATTTTGTCAATAAATTTATGTTGATGCCTTAGTGGTATGCCTTTAGAATTACATTTTCTACTTCTGGATAGGACAATCAATGCGCACGCAGATATATGATGCTGTGCACTTCAAGTTATATTTCTCCTTTTGGACATGGCCATGCAGGCACACCTAAATATGTACGTGCTTATGTGCACATGTGCACAAGTCTAGAATGATAAATTATGTCCACCGGGCACATGTCTTCTAATCTATGTATTTTCTTTAATTTTTCTTTTTAGATTTGTTGTCTTTTTCTGGCATTTTGATACGGTCTTTGTTGAAAGATCCAATAGTTTCAACTAATTTGGTTTTTAGTTTTGTACCGTGAAGAAATCAATTAGGTGGCAGAACAATTTTAAGCTTTAATTCCCACAATCTAAATGTTAAGAGTTATGCTGTGACAGTCAATAGAATTTTGCTATTCTTTAGGCCCAGAACATAGTAACCGATCTTGACATAATTGTCAAACTTGCAGGATGAAGAACCAGATCACAGAAAGATTGGCAAGTTGTGTGAATATGCTTCTAAAAACCCATTGCGCATCCCAAAGGTAACATCCAGTTTTCTAACATTTGTAATTTACCCAGGAAAATCTTATTGTTTAGACTTCTAACTATTATAATGTGCACTCAGATGATTCTACCAGTAGATATCCTCTTAAATGTGACAATTATAATATTTTGCTAGTGTTTGTATACAGTCATACACGATACTAATTTAGAATGAACGTTTCTTTGAGAAATAAAGGATATGATTCTAGTTGAGTTCCAGTTAAATAAGAGCCTCTTTTAGTTTGTCAAATGCCATCCGAGCTTCATCATCCCATCCAAAGCATGGATTGAGGTATCAGCCGAAACCTATAGGCTTCCGCTGTTTCGTATCTGTTTCGGTGGGAACTCATACGAAATTGGGGGTTTAAACTAGACAATTTCGGGCAAAACCGCCGATTTCCGGTCAGTTTCGACCGGAACTCGACAGTTTCGTCCGAAACTATCGTCAAAGATGGATGTGGAAAAATTAAAAAAATAAATCCGTGAATCAGAAGAAGAGAAACAACAACAGAAACACTAGCATCATTCAAAAAAAGCAAAAAAAGAAGAAGAAAAGGAAAACAATAGCATCATTCAAAAAAGCAAAAATAGAAGAAGAAAAGGGAGGGGAAGCTGAAGAAGAGACTTACTTGATCTTGATCTGATCCAGCCACCTTCAAAATTCATGCCAACGAACCCTCGCCTCCAAAAATCCTGCGACGCCGCCTCCGTCGATGTCTTCAACCGCCGCCTCAATCAATCGCTTCAATCAATCCTCCATCGATTGCCTCAATCGACAGCCTCAATCGATGCTTCCAGTTTTGTTCTTCCAGCGACTTCCATCGATGCTTCTAGTTTTGTTAGTTTTGTTCTTCCAGTGACTTCCAGCAATGCTTCCAATATAAACAACAACTAGAAGAGGGCTACAAATAAAGTTAAACAATTGCTAAACATTTTACATTTATTTACAAGTTTGACATTCTCTTTCACACATTTTAACATAGAGGAACGGTAAAGTTGTAAACAAATGTAAGTTGTTTATTTTGACCAGTAATGGCTGCAGCGTCAGCACTACACATTTTGCTAGTGTTGCATTTATTAATAAGTTTGCCATTCTTTTCTAACTTCTAAAGTGCTTTTATTTTAAAGTGTAATGTTTAGAAAAACATTCTAAATCGTAGAATTTACATATTTTTAATTTTTTATAGTATTATACATATTTTTAATTTTTATTGTATTATACATGTTTTTAATTTTTTATAAAAAATATGTAAATTGTAGAATTTACTTATTTTTAATTTACATATTTTTACTTTAATAATTTAGCTAGTATTTGATATTAATAATACAAGTAATGTTTAGAAAAACTACCAAAACTACCGATACTGACCAAATGAAACTAACATCCGAACCCATCGAAATGGGCGAAACCGAAACCGAAATCTAAATTCCCGAAAGAACGAAATCCAAACCGAAACCGATAAATTCCCGACCTCTAACCTTGATTCAAAGGCATTTTTCTTGGTCAAGGCAGTCGAGGGTGTTGCTATATGACCAAACCCCTTTGATAAATTCCCTGTAATATCCACATAGACCTAGGAAACCCTTCAATATTTTGACATTTCTCGGGATTGGTCACTCCATTTCTTGTGTCTTCTTATAGTCAACAGAGACTCATGTAGCTGAAACTACATGTCCCAATCACTCCACTTCTTGGATCCCAAAGCTACGTTTACTCTTTTGGGTAAGACATCCCATAGGTGGCAGAGATGCTCCTCCCAGGGTGGACTATACACCAAAATATCATTAAAAAGGACCCATTCCTGAAGAATGGTCCAAAGATCCCATTCATCAAGGATTTGATTGTTGCGGAGAATTAGTGAGACCAAAAGGCATCAATAGATGATCATAATACCCTCTATGTGTCTTGAATGCATGTTTCGAAATGTATGTCTCTGTAACGTCATGCCTTTCAGCAGATACCGCTACAATTGAAACACGAGTGTGCAGGTTCCGCAGGTGTCAGTGAAGTCAATGTGAAGCAGTGCAACAGTAAGAAGGACGCTCTAGAAATGACAAGTAACACAGTTCTGAATAAGAAAAATACAGTAACAAACATGTAAGGACAGTAAAACAGGTAACACAGTATTGAACATGAAAGAGACAAGTAAAAAACCACACTAATGCTGAAACATAAATGGAATACGTACCTGTCGCTAGGTCAAGACTCAGCAGTCCTGAACTGTAATTCTAACTCATTGTGCTCAAGTACCTTTGCATGACCATGTACGTCGTACCTAGTGGCAGCAGAAGTCGCACCACACTCAATAGAGCAGACAATATCAAACCAAGAGACAAGAAAAGTAAGTGTGTATAAAAAGGAAATAAGACAACCGCAGATATGATAGT
This sequence comes from Scilla litardierei, assembly GCA_030789695.1. Taxonomy (NCBI): domain Eukaryota; kingdom Viridiplantae; phylum Streptophyta; class Magnoliopsida; order Asparagales; family Asparagaceae; genus Scilla; species Scilla litardierei. The sequence continues at coordinate 756,003,872 of CM061142.1, read as the reverse complement.
ACTGAATAAAGAAGTAACCTGACCTGGTAATTAACAAACCCACGCAACGGAAGAGTAAGGAGGTACAAAAAGGCGATGTGACAGCAGCTAAAAGGGTACAGAAGAGTGACATATTATGATTGTTAAAATGAGCACAAACTACTGTAAAGATAAAACTCGCTAAAGTAAACCAATCCTAGGTCGCGACTTATGAGGGAGAGTACAGTAAGCAACGGCTAGACTCTCTTGAGACCGCAATGGTACTACCCTGGGCCGAGTTCAAAAGAAGAAAGTATCGTACTGTAAGAGCTGCAAAACTGTAAGTGCTGTAACATTGTGATCTATGGTGGTGGCTCCAGGACCCATCAAGATGGCCGTTCCTGTCTACCCCCTGGACTCCAGGACCCATCTGCACTAGTGATGGATGTCCCATCCCCAATAATCAGGGGAGTCGAAGACAGGTCCCAGTTGCTCCCGCACTCTCCAACTATAAGTTTCTCCAAACCCAGTGGGTCAAGCTGAAGTAATCATTTTATTAGTTATTGTGTCGTGATATTCAATATTGATTAAACTACGCAGTCAAGGAAGATCTGAGATCCACTGCAATAGTAATAGTCCAACTCAATCCTGCCATGCATGCACTAGTAACCGGTCATGCTAGTTCCACCTTAAAAGCTTGCCATGCATTCAATAGTAATCATGTCATGTCAAGATAGTTCCACCTCAAATCCTCTAGCCAATCAGTAGCACGTGCCATCTCAAGCAACAACCCAAGACTACACAATTTAACATAATATTAAACTCAAGTAAACTCAAGAGACAACATGATAATGAAACTGACATGTGACAAAGTAGCATGGATGTTTCTCATGGCATGATATTCCAAACGGAACTGAAATGGAAGCAACACCAACTGTTCCATGAAATGAATCAAGAAAGAAGGAAAATATGATAACTGATTGATAAAGAAAAGCCGTGAGACAAACAATAACTCAGGTATCCAGACAACACGCAAAGGAAGCTACCAAACCTGTCAAGCAAATAACTCAAAACAGTAAGTAAATAAGCCAGTTATAACCCACATATAGCATGGAGAGCCAGCCACAATCCAACGACAACGCATGAATCTCAAAACAGCAATAAGGGATTCAGCCAAACCCAACAAGCAACAGAAAAACCAATCACAACTCAACAACCTGCAGGGAGCCCAAAGTCGCAAGCAAGGGAACCAACTAACCCCATAACAGTAAGAAAACCCCAACCTGCACGCAGTGAAGTCACCGTACCTTAAAACAGCCAGGGGAGCCCATGCTGCAAGCAGAAGAAGCTATCAACTCCATCAAACGATGAAGCCCAGAACAGCAGGGAAGCCAACCAACCCAAGACTAAGCAAGGGAAGCTACGAACTCAAAACAGCAAGCAAGAGACAACTCAAACCCACAAGTAGGAGAGCCCAACATGTAAGCAAATAAGACCCAAACCCCAACACAAGTAAGGGAATCGAAATTGTAGTATAGGGGATAGAGTCTACCTGAAACCCAAGCCGAAGAACCAAGAGAAAGTCAAGATACGAAGCCCAATCATCAGTAGAAGCCTTCGTCGCAACCATCAGCAATAAGGGATCCCAAATCCGCAAGCAAGGAGAGCCACTGGAACCAGCAATCCAGCAAGGAGGAACAAACAACAAGCAGAATGGTCGCCGCAATCCTAAAATAGCAAGAAGACCAAAACCTGCAAGCAAGAGAGTCAGCCAACCAAGGTTAAGCGAGAAAAGAGTAACCCGCAAGCAAGGGGAGATCAAACCTCAACGACAACCCAAAACAGCAAACCAAACCCTCAGCCGAGCCTAACGACAACATGAAACAAGCCGTAAGCAACAGCCAACAAGGAGCCACAGAGCGCAAGCAAGAGGGAGCCGCGACACTCCAATCAGCAAGCAAGGAACAACCCGCAACCAAGGAACCACCGAAACTCTCAAAGCAGCGAGCAAAGGAGCAGACCGCAGCAAAGGGGAACCACGAACCCAATAACAAGCAAAGAAGGACAGACTGTAAGTAAGAGGAGCCATCGTACTCCATCAGCGAGCAATGGGCCACGAATAGCAAGAGAAGGACGGCAAGAGGTGCCACGAATAGCAAAGGGTGTCACGAATCGGCGAGCAAGGGGTGCCACGAACAGTAAGTGAAGGACGGAGGGGCTGCGTCGCGTCGAAGAAAGCCCACGAAGGCCTTGTCGCCGCAAACGTGTGAAAGAGGGAAAGAGGGGGTGGCGATGTTGTTGAGAGAGAGCGAGAGCGAGAGTCGAAGCCCTAAGGTCTCTCGTCAAATGAAACGAGGGGGCGCGGGGTGAATGAAACGAAGCAAAGCTCTGGGGGCCTTCGTCGAGTGTGAGAGAGAAGGAGAAAGGGGGAGGAAAAGGGGGAAAAGCCCGGTGGGATTGGGCCTGGAGCGGGCCACGAAAAGAAACAAAAGAAAGGGAGAAAAAGAAAAAGGGAAAGAGAGAGAGAGAGCTGGGCTCTAACAGTCTCATTCATCCATAGTTGTTGATACCACTTCTTAGATCTAATTTAGAGAAGCACACTGCCCATTGGAGTTCTTCTAACATGCCATTTATCAATGGAATTAGGTGTTTATTGTTGACAGTTACTTGATATAACATCCTGTCATCAACACGCAACCTTCAAGATCCATTTGCCTTCTTCGTCATGACAGCAAGAGAAGCATCAGAACTCACACTTCGCCTAATTATGACAAATTCTACCATCTTCTCATTATCTTTTTAATTTCATTTTTCTGGTGCCGATGGTGTCTATGGTCTCTAGTTAGTTGATTGGTTCCTTTTATTAATGGAATTTTGAGATCATATAATCTGCTTGGTGGCAGCCCTATTGGCTCTTTAAACGTTGAAGCAATTCAATTAGTAATTCCTCTAATCCTTCTACTACCCTTGCTTACAATCCTAAGTTTCATGTTGCATAGTAAAATGAAGTGCCTTTGCTAACATGATACACATGCTTCTCCATTTGCATTGAATCCACCACTTCCATTCATTGTCCCGATTGTTCTCCCTCGAGTTTCCAAATATTGTTATTATGCGACACCTTTATAGCGTGAGATAGGAATCCCGAGGATTTGAAGAAAACAAATCTGATTTTTATTGAAAATAAAAAGAAAATAAAGATAGTTGGCTATGTTCGGGAGGTGGACCGTTCTCCCAAGCCACCATTTCGAGAAGATGACCTCACTTTCCACAACAGAGGGATCAAATCAACCTATCATAAGTTTCTCACAAAATTTCAGCATAAACACTAATCTTTCTAAGCCCCTAATATATAATAATCAGATTTTCAGCAAAATTGCAAAATTACAGAAATGGCACCGGACTTCTACGAAATTACGAAAACGCCACTGAGTCTCCAAAATTACCGATTTACCACTGCATGAGATCTCATCAGCATGAGATTCATCAGCATGAGATCTCATCAGCGTGCTACTTGAAGTTAAATCAAACAACTTCAAGAGGGGGCATCCGCTGGGATTCCAACATTAACGTGCAACCACCAGTTGACAAGACATGATAATCAACTAGGATGTCACTCCCAGACATTAAAAAGGGACAGTAGCACACAATTCCCGCGCTTCTTAGCTTTCCCCCAGCTACTGTTACCTCAATGTCTCGAGTATTATAAATTTGGAGGTCAACCTTCTAAGAAATCTTCAAGTATATGAAAGTATGAATAACTAGTATTCAACAGCACACAAACACTCTTATTGTTAATAGTACCTAAAATTCTCATTGTGCTGGGAGAAGTGCAACCCATCATAGCATGACGTGATATTTTAGGCTGGGCACTATTTTTTGCTGGAGACTTACGATTCTGATCTGGTTTCAGCAGAATTCTCTTATTCTCATGTTTTTCAACTGACCAGTCTTCCTCTATCAGCATTAGACTTCTCAGTTGACATCTATGCCCATGCACAAAATTCTCATCATAGTAAAAAACACAATACTTCTCTTTTCTCTCCTGAAGTTGTGCAGGAGTTAGGGTCGTAATTGGCACAATCTTGTTTGAGTCAATTTAGGGAATAGCCGTTGGTGTAGAAGTACTAGTATTGATCCTAGTGAAAGTGGATCTAGAAATCTTGTTCTGACTGTTGAGTTTACTCTTCCTTTCACAATTTAACCCATGGGAATCTATTACACTTTTTGGCGGAGCTAACTTTACCTTTTATCTTATTTTTTCTCTCAATCCTTAGGTGAAAAACTCACAAGATGCGAGTCTGATATATCATGAACTAGATTGCTCAGTTTCATGAACTGCTTAGGAAATTTTGACACTGTGGTTTCTTAGCTCAATTGATCAATGATGCTATGGGATCATCAGCTCCTTCAGTCCAATCTGTGCCAATATCTCCTATGAAACTCAGTATGCTTTCCGTTTCTTAATCTGTCCCCACAAGACAATTCATCATCTTTCAAGAAGAAAACGAGAAAGCACAATTTTCCCATTCATGTAATTCCAGGAGGTAAAAGTAGTGTTCAACATGGTTGACCAGTTTGTAACGTCTTCGTCACGATAGAATATAGGTACATCAACCTTAGGGCCCTTAATGAAAGGGTATCTACCTCATTGATGAATTCTGTTCGTCACTTGGTTCTGCTGTTGCTATGGACTCATCCGATAGGACTGATTATTATATTTGAAATCATGGTTCACAGGTTTTTTGCTTCCCTTGGAACTGAGAGTTGCGCTGTGCTTCAGGAGATTCCCTTTCTCCACTAATTCAGGCTCCTTCGATTCAGCCATCATTATGTGCCCTCATTTGTCAATTCTATAGAATGGAGCCTCGATCGATGAAAACATAGCCGCACGGTTGTGATTCTTATTGAATCGATGGTTTTTGCCATTAGAATTCTGCGAATTGGTTCACCATTTTGATTCATGGCCAAATCTTAGATGAGATACATGCATCAAATCACATGGCTTGACATCTTCATCATAGGTTGCGTCTTCAATGGTAGGCGGCAATAGGCGGCAGTATCGTTGGCTCTAATACCAATGATGCAGTTGGCATCTCCAATGAGATAGCATTTGAGGTCTTTGGGCCTTTCTTTATTTCCATGGTGATATAAGAAGACGATGAAATTGGGGATTTATTCATATCTAGGGTTTTGATGGAGAACCCTGGCCCTCACATGTCCTAGAACCAAACAGTGGAGAGAAGAACACAACTTCTGCAACCATTAATAAATGATCAGATGACCATGAAGCGTTCGTTTGAACCCACCAGTCGACTGCAAAAATCTGATGGTCGAAATTAGTTGAAGTTGCTTAACATTGCATCAACACCATACATGTTTTGTTTTATCCTCATGACATGTTATCTTAAAAATTATATAAAAAAATAAGCTAATTACCTTCATAATTATTCTTAATGTTACTACTATTATTGAAACAAAACTGAATTTATGGTCCTTAAATAGACAAATAAAAGGTAGGCCTCTAAACCAAGGTTTGAGGTTTCGGCCGGAACCCTAGGGTTCCGGCCATTTCGGATCGGTCTCGGAGGGGACCGGTCTGAAACCACCCCACTTTTTTCGGTATCGGACGGAACCCTAGGGTTTCGGCCAGTTTCGACCGATTCCGGCCGAAACTGGCCAAAACCCTATGGTTTCGGCTTGAAGATGAAGACAAATCCGGTTTAAAGTTGAAAAATAAGAGGAAGAAGAGGTAGAAAGAAGAAAAAACTGCCAAAAAAGAAGAAAAAGAAAAAAATGAAGAAGAAGAAGCGATGCATTTACCTCGCTGCCCCGTTGCCTCCATCGGCTCGCCGCCGCACCTTGCCGCCGCGCCTCGTCGCCCCGCGTGCTCCATCGCCGCCCCCGCTTCTCCCGTGGGAGAGAGAGAAAGCCATCGAGATGCCATTAATCGAGATGCGATGAGAAAGAGCAAATGCCCTAACGGGCAAATTTTAATTTAAATGGCAAACTTGTAAATACGTGGTATACGCGTAGAGTAAAATAGCCATTGCGTACAGCAAAAAATATATTATAGGGCAAACTTGTAAATAAGTGGTATGTGCGTAAAGCAAAATGGTGGGTGTGCAAAGCAACTCCAAGCCATTTTTGACAAACTTGAAATTAAGTGGCATGTGCGCAAAGTAAAATGGTGGATGCACAAGGTAAACTTCAAGTTATTTTAGTTTTTTTACGTATCTTTAAATATTTAAAACTACCAATACGAACGAACCGAAATCCACGTCTGAAACCGACGATACCGATACTGTAACAGTAACCTTAATTTTCGAGAGAGCAATTCCGAGACCGAAACCGAGTCCTCAAACTGTGCTTTAGACCGTCCAATAAGGAATTTTAGGCTAATAAAACTAAGAAAATTTCTGTTAGAAACCTGTTGGCTAGTTGATCTAGAAGTTTATAATCATGTGTTTGTGGAGGTTGGACTAAAAAAATAGGAGTGAAAATTACTAGTCACTCAAAAAATAGACCAGTTAGTTTAGGACAAGTGTGATTAAACTCAAAGGGTTGATTGAGCATGAGTCTGTTGTCAGTAAGTTCTGATTATAGTCTTTTTTACATTGGTAGTATTGGGATCTAATTGTCAATCACTCTGATTGTATTGTCAATCGCTTCTTTTCTATGGTCTACATAATTTTTTAACTACTTTATCCTTGTAAACAGATTACAAGTTATCTAGAGCAAAGGTGTTACAAGGAATTAAGAACAGAGCAATTTGGCTATGCAAAAGTTGTCATGTGCATCTACCGCAAATTGTTGATTTCTTGTAGAGAGCAAATGTGAGTTCTCCAACAAAATATGAAAAAGACATTCTTTATTTGTTGGCTTTTGATGCGTGTTATTTAATTTATATGGTAGAATATATAGGAAAATGTTGTAAAAATTTTATAGGACTAAGTGCCATGATATTTTAAATTTTAATCCTACGAAATTAAAATTTCCATGAAATTGCTGAACTGCATGCAAGTTTTTCAATTTGGGTCATTGTGTAATTGGTGTCTGTTACATTCTTGTCATTAATTTGTTAGGTGTTTTTGATCTCTTCTAATTCCTTGATTTTGCTTTCCATTCCAATGCATTTATTTTTTAATTTAGTTCAACTATGAAATATGATGGGAAGTTCAACATATGGCAGGCCATTATTTGCAAGCAGCTTGTTGAGCATCATACAGATTCTTTTGGATCAAACAAGACAAGATGAAATTCGCATTATAGGATGCCATACACTTTTTGATTTTGTAAATAGTCAGGTTGGTCTCAAAACACTACTCCAACATAATGGTATAGATCTAGTTATTTACGGTAGTACATTTTGGATGTAGACTCAAGATTGTGCTGTTATTATTAATGGATTCCAGGACGACGGTACTTATCAATTCAACTTGGAAAGCTTGATTCCAAGGCTCTGTCAGCTATCTCAAGAGCTAGGAGAGGATGAGCAGGTGCACAATTTACGCGCAGCAGGCCTGCAGGCCCTTTCTTCTATGGTAGCCATCTCACCTCAATGTCTCTGTTAAATATAATGTATTGACATTCCTTCCTATGCTTTGAAATTTAAACAAGCGGTAAATCATTGCTTTTGTCGAAATATTAGATATTAGGGTGGCGAACTATGCGTTTCATTTATTTTGTTTGCTTTTATATCATTTTTAATCTTAAAGTCAAGACTCCAAGTTTCCTGCAATACCGAGACACCTTTTGAATCAGGGAAAGTTCACTTTCTTTTATATTGTTTTCAACTTCATAATTTAAGATAAAAATATATCAACAGAAGGAATCAATATCAATATGTTAAGATTCAAAAATACAATGGATAGGAGTAAACATTGTTGGGAAGTAGGAACGATGTTTGATTAGTGAGACATGGAACAACCTCATTGCAAATTCTGTTGCGTAGGACCTTCATGGTGGCGTCTTATTATAGTATAGGTGATGGCACTTAGCCTGTTTATATCCTACCCCTGCTTCATTCTTCACTATCTTGTTATTGGGTGTGCTTCTGCATGTGTGGAGCAGGCGCAGGGGGAGGGATGGGATGGGTTGTTTTTGGGTCCTCATGCTACTTCTAAATCATGCAAGGTCGCTGGCGTGGCGTCAGAGATTAGGAATTGAATTAGAACAATGATATTACAGATTCTCTTTTATCCTGTTGGGCAAAGGCAACGCTTAAAAGTTGGAACCCGTTGATAAACACATGATTCTATATAGATGTGGATTCTTATATGAGAAAGTCTCATGCTTGAAAAATTAAGTGAGAGACTCTTTGACTACAGAATGCTTACTATGTGAGGTGAAAAAAAATGATGGATGTTAATTTAACCAAGGAAACGACCCTTAGGCCTTAACAGAACTGAATGGAAGAAAAATGATTTTTGTAGCAGACACCAACATTTTGGGATAAAGTTTTCTTTTTGTTTTTTGCAAGGAGAAAGCATATCGGATTTGCTTTTCGTTTGGTCATGACAAATCGTTCTTTACTCTCCTTTGCACCTCTGCGGATCTTTGTTTGGGCTTTCATTACCTATAAGTTCATCAGAACACTGAGGCTCTATAACACATGTATGTGTATGCTCACATGTATATGCCTAACTAAGATTCTTCTTAGAGTACTTTTATCTGTTCGTTGACAATTTTTTAGTGGAGAATAAATGAAAGTAGAAGCCTCAAAGCAAGCTAAAAATAAATAATTCAAATACCAATCTCCATACCTGTTCTTTGGTCTCCTTGTAGGAGAATAAATAGATTACAAAGTATATCAAATTTTAACTGCCAATCAAATTTTGAAATAGAATAAAATCATAGGTATCAAATCATCTTCACGGGCATTGCTTTTCCTTCATATCGATTGTCTTTACTCTTTTCGTGTGATGCACGGTAGGAGTGCATGATGTTCATTATTTGACTGAAGATTCTGGTGTTTACGAAGTACAAATTTTTTTTAATCATTTCAACTCTCTTTATGTACGAGAAGAACCTTATTTCTGAAGTGTCTTCTGGAACTTAAAAAAATGTAACAATTCTTCTTCAGCATTAAACACCCCAATGAAGCTCTTTTGGGGGGGGGGGGGATGCAGATGGCGGTATGTAGATAAATAGCTCTCCCTTTGATATCTTACATTGTACTAAGGATGTGCGCATCCTTACATCTTCAACTTCACCGTTTACTACCAGAACCCAGCCTTAACCCTAATTCATGATCACCATCATCACCATCAATCTCCTTCTTTTCTTTAATGTCATGGCCTCAATTCTCAACCATCTTCCCTCCAATTTCAAAAATCAAGCAGATACGATTTAGGGCTTTTTGTGGACAAAAGGTGGGATTTTTATGGAAGAACAAAGAAAATCAGGATTTTATTGAATCTTAGATCTGAAATTAGTAAGATAATTTGCATCAATTCGAGAAGAGACACACTCCTAACTTTCTATTCGAGATGAAAGTTAAGTTCTCCAAAGGATGTCCGTGGACAAATTAACTAAAGGGTTTTCTCAAAACAATCAAAGCATAATCCCCACAGGGCCGACCGGCTAAGCATATAAACGGGCTAATTTACAGATTAGCCCTTTTTACATAAAAGCTCCCCAAAGTTCAGAATTTACAAGTTTGCCCCTGAAGTCGTCGTCGATGCCCACGCGCGCCTCCTCCGCCTGTATGTGATGATCACATCACTACTTCCCCAAAAGAGCCACTCGTCTTGAAGGTGTAAGTCTGGAAATTGCCGTCGAATCACCGACCGAGACTAACATGTAGCATCATAATCTGGTAGGCCTCGCCATCTGACAAGCACATCCTGGATCCATGCTGCGCTCTGACGAACCCCCTTGACTTCCTGTGGTTCGAGCAATACCTCCATGTCGTCGGTCAGGGTGGGTGAAAGGGTAGGTGAAAGAGTATGGTCTCCAATAGCACGTCATAGATGTGACACATGGAACACGGGGTGGATGGTGGATGTAGTCGATAGATTCAGGCGACATGCCACCTTCCCAATCTTAGCAACCACATCAAATGGCCCATAGTAATCAGTCGCCAGTTTCTCATTGCTTCGGTGTGCCAATGTGACAATGTCTCTGTCTATACGACCTCAATTTAAGATAATCTTTGTACCACACCTCAAACTGAACATCTCTCCTGTGCTCATATGCCTTGGTCTTTATAATTTGATGCACACGCAACAAGTGCCACTTCAGCTCCTCCAACCGTTTGTCCCTCTCCTCCAAGTAATCCTCCATCTGGGACACTGGGGTCGTGTCGTGGCTGTAATGTATCAAGTGTGGTGGATTCTGTCCGTAGAGGATGCGAAAAGAGGTGCACTATGTTGTCGAGTGGTAAAATGTGTTGTACCAGTATTCCGCCCATGCCAACCACCTGGCCTACTGCTTTGGTGACTCTGAAGCAAAGCAGCGCAAGTATGTCTCCACGCTTATATTCACCACCTCCGTTGACCATCAGTCTGTGGGTGATAGGCCGTGATTCTCTTCAGTATGGTCCTCTGCACATTAAACAACTCCGTACAAAAACTACTTATGAAGACTTTATCCCGATCTGACACAATAGAGATATGGAACCCGTGTAAGCAGATGATCTCCTTTATGAATGCTGTGGCAACCATTACTGCCGTGTAAGGATGCCGCACGGGAATGAAATGAGTATATTTGCTGAGTCGGTCCACCACCACAAATATGACCGTGACGCCCTCAGACCGTGGTAGCATCTCGATGAAATCCATGCTGATATCCTCCCATACCCTTTGTGGTAGGGCCAATGGCTGAAGCAACCCCGCGGGAGCCATCGTTAAGAACTTGTGATGCTGGCAGACGTCACATTTTGGTACCATCTTGGCGATGTCTCTCTCCATCACTGGCCAACTCTCTCTCCATCCCTCATGTAGGTCTTGTAGACTCCTGAATGTCCCCCATCGAACTGCCATAGAACTCCTGAAAAATCATCGGGATGTGGGAATAAATCCGCGGTATCACAACCGCCCCTGCTAAAGCAACCGCTGTCCACTCAGTGTGTAGCCCGGATGGTCCACAGACTCCTGCTGCAGCGCTTCCCGTATAAGTGTCAGCCCCTCATCAGCCTCAATCTCCCTCCATGGAGGCTCCCAGTCCATTAGGACATGCACTGCAATTGCTGCCACATCCTCTTTGTGGGACAAAGCATCCGCTACCCAAATGTGTAGTGAGCTAGCTTGGAAAGCCACTTCTGATAATCCTTTGTGACCATGCGTTGTTCCAAAAGATACTTCATCAAGCTCCTCTGGTCGGTCCGTACAATAAATCTCCTCCCAAATAAATAGGGCCGTCACTTCTGTATGAAGAGCACTATCTCCATCAACTCTCTTTCGTACATAGACTTCAGCCTCGCTCGTGCTAACAGGACCTGACTGAAATAAGCCACTGGACGTTGGTCCTGCATCAGCACTACCCCTAATCTATATCCTGACACATCCGTCTCCACCACGAAAGGTCTGCTAAAATCTGGCAGTGCTAGCACGAGTACTGTCGCCATCACCTGCTTCAGGGTCTCGAATGCCATGGTCGCCTACTCTTCCCAGTGGAAGCTGTCCTTCTTAAGCTCCTCCATCAAGGGCCATGCTATCGTGCTATACCACTGGACAAACTTTCAGTAGTAACCTGTAAGACCTAGAAAACTTCACAGGCCTCGCTGTGTCGTAGGGCGGGGCAAGTCCAACATCGTCAAAATCTTCGCCCTATCTGCGGCCAGCCCCTTAGCTGACACGTGTCCAGAGCATTCCACCTGCAGCTGTCCAAAGAGGCACTTCTTCCCGTTGACAAATAGCTGATGCTCATGTAGCTCCTGCAACACCGCCTGCAAGTGCCCTACATGCTCCTTCAAGCTACGACTATATATCAATATATCATCAAAAAATACACAAACTTCCGCAAGTAGGGCCGAAAGACCTTGTTCATCAAAGCCTGGAACGTCCCTGGGGCATTCGTCAAGCCAAAAGGTATGACGAGGAACTCGTAGTGCCTTCATGTGTCTTGAACGTCGTTTTCGATACGTCAGTCGCTCTAAGCCGAATCTGATGATACACAGACTTCAGATCTATCGTCGAGAACACCGTCGCCATATGTAGCTCGTCAAGCAGCTCATCAATACCAGGATAGAAAACTTATCAGGCACAGTCTCCTTATTCATGGCACAGTAGTCCACACAGAAACGTCAACTGCCATCCCTCTTCTTCACGAGCAGGACCGGGCTAGAAAACGGGCTCACACTCGGTTGAATCACATCCACTTGCAACATCTCCCTACTATCCTCTTAATTTCATCCTTTTGCACCCGAGGATACCGATAGGGACGCACGATGATAGGAGACACCCACTCCCGTAGAACAATCACGTGCTCATGGTCCCGTTGTGGTGAAAATCATGCGGGGTCTGGAAAACCTCCTCATACCGACGCAACATCTGCTCCAACTTTGGCGCTATCTCCCGCTCCTGACCCACATCTACCGCCTCGAGTGACATCCCTTGGAACTCCACCAAGTATTTCCCTCCTGCCATCTGGAGAGCTCTTGCCATGGTTTTGTAGGAAACCATGGAACGACATAAACTGGGATCCCCTTGCAACACAACCGTCCTCTCTCCCGCCTGGTACTCCAGCCTGAGAAGCTTCTAATTAACCATTGTATCCCCTAGTGTCTGCAAACACTTCATGCTCAGGATGATATCTGTGCTCTCCAACTCCAGAGGAAGGAAATCTGCAATGACATGACCTCCCTGAATAGTAACAATCAAGCCCTGATAGACACCTCTGCTCTGCGCTAGCTGTCATGTCCTTAGCATCACACCAAAGCGTTCCGTGTCGCTGAGATGTAATCTCTGTCTCTCCACTAGCCCACATGAGATGAAATTGTGGGTAGCCCCATCTACCAGCACCGTAACGTCCAGATCTGCAACTTGTTCCACCAATTTCATGGTGTGGTTCGGTGTAAATCCCATCACGAAATTGAGAGAAACCTCCGCCACATCCAAGTGCAGGTTCTCTTGTCCCTCCTCCTCGCCAGCCTCGAGCTCCACCATGTCCTCGTCATCATCGTTTACTATCAATATCTGCAGAGTACGGTCACCGTATCGATGCTCTGGAGAGAACTTCTCATCGCACTTGAAGCACAGACCCTTGTCACGCTTCTCCCGTATCTTAGCCTCCGTCATCCGTCGTAGCTGCCCCCAGGTTGTGGCTCCACCCCTTCTCCTTGCTGGCCGTTGCTCCTCCTGTGGCTGTCGACACCTTCTGTCCCCCAAAAGGCGCTTGTCCTTGAAATGAGGAACCTCCCCACGTCCCTTGAGCTTTCCTCTTCTCCGCTAATCGGTCATCCACCATCCTCGCTAGATCATCCGCTCTAGCAAATCAACATGCCTCTGGATCCTCAGCTCCAATCTTATGGTGGGTTTCAACTACTTCATAAAGCACCCCTTTAGGGACTCGCCTGACACCCCGTGGAATCGGCTCGCTAACATCTCAAACTTCTTGGTATATTCTTTAATTGCCCCCTGCTACCTCAAAGAACAAAGGTTCTCATATGCCCTGCCCGTATGCACCTCCCCAAACGGTCCAGCAAGAGTGTCGTAAACTCCTCCTAAGCGCGGAAAGGCCGCCACTGCTGTGTCCACCGATACCACGACAACGCTTCTCTCTCCAAGCAGACTCCAACTGCCCTCAACCATTCCGTCTCCTAAACCAACGATACCTCAAAGTACCGCTTAACCATGTATTCTAGCCATCTGAGTCCTCTCCCTCAAAGATTGACATCTTCAGCTTTCTAACTTGGTCTCCACAGTAAACCCTCTGTGGGTACCTCTCCCCTGTTGATATCGTGGCGGGGTGATGTACGTCATAGCCATAGTCCCCATCAGTACTCCGTTCCCCTCCATCAGCTCCGTTCCCCTCCATCAGCTCCATCCCATACAGCTTCTCCCCAATCTGCTCCTCCTCCACGATCATCCTCGTGGTATCGACTTAGTCCTCGTAAGGCACCTTCGGGGGCCTCAGATGTCCCTTCCAATCTCCAGAAATTCATACCGAGGGCTGTAGATGTGTCGACGTCCCTCCAAAAAAATTTTGTGGCGCCCCTTGGGGCTGAAATACGGCTGGCAGGGCCCCCTTTGCTGCTGAAACAGGGTCGGTGGTCCACCCTGTTTTCGAAACATGGCAATTGGTCCGCTGACTTGATCAAAAGGGGGTGGCAGGCCCTGCGGATGCTTCGGCAGGGGCTGTCGGCCCCCAAAACTGGCCGACGGCCCCTCCGGAGCCCTCGGCAGGGTCGGCCGACCCTGCTGGGGGCCTGCAGGCAACGGTCGGCCATGTTGGCAGGTCTAGGGGGCCGGCCGGGGGTCTGTTGATCTGGCTGAACTTGTGGGGCTTTTCTTGGGTTCGGTCGGCCTGGTGGATGGCTTCAAGGGTTCGTGAGTTGATGTTCCTCAATCAAGGGCTCATAATCCTCTTCCACGAAGTAATTGTCGATGTCGGAAAGTAGCCACTCCTCAAAATTTTCCATCTTCTCCTTCCCCTTCACCAAAGCTCTCGACTTTTGCTCCGGATCTATTGCTTCATCTATTCTCTTGGTAAGCATCGCCACCGATTGGTTCGTATGTCCAACGGAACCAATCGGTGGCGATGCTTACCAAGCTCATAATCCTCTTCCACGAAGTAATTGTCGACGTCAGAAAGTAGCCACTCCTCAAAATTTTCCATCTTCTCCTTCCCCTTCACCAAAGTTCTCGACTTTTGCTCCGGATCTATGGCTTCATCTATTCTCTTGGTAAGCATCGCCACCGATTGGTTCGTATGTCCAACGGAGAGATTTGTTTGATTGATGGCTTCCATGAGTTGCGCGCATCATCGACCCAATTGATCTTCGACGTCCTTCTTGATCCATTGGATCTCGCCTTCAACTTTCTCCATCTTCTTCTCCAACACGTCGATTCTATTCTTGGATCTCGTGTTCGTCATGGTTCGACGTGCTTTGATACCAAATTGATACGATTTAGGGCTTTTTGTGGACAAAAGGTAGGATTTTTATGGAAGAACAAAGAAAAATAGGATTTTTATTGAATTTCAGATCTGAAATTAGAAAGATAACTTGCCTCAATTTGAGAAGAGACACACTCCTAACTTTCAATTCGCGATGAAAGTCTAAGTTCTTCAAAGGATGTCCGTGGACAAATTAACTAAAGGGTTTTTTTTAAAACAATCAAAGCATAACCCCTCAGGGCTGGCCGGCTAAGCATATAAAGAGGCTAATTTGCAGATTTAGCCCTTTTTACATAAAAGCCCCTCAAAGTTCAGAATTTACAAGTTTGCACCTAAAGTTGTCGTCGATGCCCACGTGCGCCTCCTCCGCCTGTATGTGATGACCACATCACAAGCCTCTTGCTTGCCCACCCTCGTACCTCGTATGCACAGAGTTCAATGAAGTGCAAATTACAAAGTTTACGAGCTTAATTTTCTTATTCAATTTTTCATAATAAAAAGATCAACTACAGGCTCATATTTATAGCAAAAAACAGTTACAAGATTCAAACTCTAAAATAAAATAAAATAAAACACTTTTCCTCAAAAGA